>CM069857.1:171615614-172890614 GCA_036172795.1 Pelodytes ibericus
AAACCACTGAATAGACATACTAAAAATAGATGAGTTAGTGGTCCCCCCCCCTGCCCGCTAAATAGCTAACCCCTTACCATATTAATAATAATATTATTTATTATATGTATGTTACATATAGTTCAAGTACCATACTAACATCCTTTGTGCTACCCCTTATCCTCATGATTAAGCTTAACTTCTGAAAAAAACTTGTTGGTGCAGTGCTACCTATAATTAACTGGGACTGCATGTGTGTGAGTGAGTGCCAGAATGTGCATGTGAGAGTGGTAGGATTGCACGTGTGTGTCTGAGTGAGTGGCAGAATGTGCATCTGAGAGTGACAGGTGTGTGTCTGAGTGAGTGCCAGATTGTGCAAGTGAGAGTGGCAGGGTTGTACGTGTGTGTCTGAGTGAGTGGCAGAATGTGCATGTGAGAGTGGTAGGAGTGCACGTGTGTGTCTGAGTGAGTGGCAGAATGTGCATGGGAGAGTGGTAGGATTGCACGTGTGTGTCTGAGTGAGTGCCAGATTGGGCATATGAGAATGGCAGGATTACACGCGTGTGAGAGTGAGTGCCAGAATGTGCATCTGAGAGTGACAGGTGTGTGTCTGAGTGAGTGCCAGATTGTGCAAGTGAGAGTGGCAGGGTTCTACGTGTGTGAGTGAGTGGCAGAGTGTCAGTGACATAGGTTCTTATTCATAAAAGTAAATTCTGGGGCAAAATCTTGCAAGTGATCATCAAGAACATTTATTTGGTTTCCTTAGTGACTGATCCACTTATAGAACTTTGCTCCAGATTTGAGTTTTTTAAAATAAATAGGTCCCATAGCCTGTTTAGTGGTATGGTGTCAAGATAACTTTTTATTCAGTAAGGAAAATCACAATTCTGAAAGTTTTTTTCTTAAAAATATATTTTTATTACTTAAACAACTATATAAACTATAAACAATTATACAAACAATATCATCTGTTTAAATGCTGAAAAAATGTTCTCTGATTTACCATACATTTTTGTAGAGGTAATGTGGCACTTACTGCAGGAGAAACTCACCAATGTATAGCTAAGTGGGTCATATGATTAGTGCTGTTCACTTTTACGAGTAGTAGTGGCCGAAAACTACTGGCAGGTACAGTGGTGGCTTATTATAATATCACTAGTTATAATCACTTATTATAATATCACTAGTTATAATCACTTATTATAATATCACTAGTTAGAATATCCTATTATATAGGTAGGGTCACCTTTACCCTCTACTCCTTTGATTGCATTATTGTAGGATGGTATATACTGCGTAATAGAAACATCAAGAGTTGGTACTTCAGAGGTTACCTTTTAATTGCAATCGTTTCTTGCTTATCTCAGTGGCTGAGCCATCTGATTTAGAATTTTGCTTCAATCTTTTGTTAGTGCAGCTCATCTAATCTGACTACAACACAGATTTACCTCACTTTTACTGCACCAAAAAGTAAGTATAAAGATGCTTATCACCAACAAATCTGTTCTTGGAATTCTGAAACACACACATTTTATTTTTATATATACAACCATTTCCAGGGCTGATAATTAGTCTCAGTCCAGCCCTGATCCTGTGTAAATGGTGAACCAGGCAATTCAAACACCATGGTTAGCCAAGTTTTGAGCAGTGTTGCTTGTTTTACAGATAACTAGCATGTGGCATATCATATCTTGATATTGCACACAGTAATGTTTAAAGTAATAATATTGTGTTCAGGGAGAAAAGACAGACATGGGAAAGAGAATAGAGATAGACATGGGAAGGGTATAGGAGAAAGACAGACAGACAAACATGGGAAGGGAGAGGACAGACAAACATGGGAAGGGAGAGGAGGGACAGACAGACATGGGAAGGAAGAGGAGAGAGAGAGACATGGGAAAGAAGAGAATACAAAGACAGACATGGCAAGAAAGAGGAGAGAGACAGACAAGGAAAGTGATGGGAGAGAGACAGACATGGGAAAGAAGAGGATACAAAGACAGACATGGCAAGGAAGAGGAGAGAGACAGCCGGACTTGGGAAGGGAAAGGAGTGCGACAGACATGGGAAGGGAGAGGAGAGCGACAGACGGACATGGGCAGAGGAAACGACAGACGGACATGTGCCCCTCCCGAGATCAGACTCTGGATCCGCCCCTGATGTATGAGAGTATGTGAAAGACTGTATGTATGTGATAGACTATGTATGTTTGAGACTATGTATGAGTGTGTGTGTCTATGTGACAGATTGTATGTATGTATGTATCTGTGTGACAGACTGTATGGGTGTGTGTGTCTATGTGACTGACTCTATGAATGTATGTGTCTATGTTACTGACTGTATGTATGAATGTGTGTCTATGTGACAGACTATGTGTAACGGATCGCCTGGCACCCCGACTGGGTACCTCCGTTAAAGGATGCTCCTAGCGCTTCCTGAGGACTCCAAGCACTGCAGCAGACACCACAACCACCAAACCGGAGAAGCATATGAATCCTCCCAAGCATATGAATGCTGTAGACAGTTGAATAGGAACCATACAAATAGGTTTACTCTCCTAGCAGTCAAACTGGAACAGCATACAATAAATCCTTCCCCCAATAATGAGACGACACTTCACTTTGAGGGTTAAGCAGGAACTTTTACAGCAAGATTGAACTACTTTATTTGACAAACAACACAGACTTATATACACCAAACTGCAATCAGATAACACTTGATTAAACAATAGAAAACTTAAACACATCACCAGTAAAGCAGTATCTAGCCACTTTAATCTGGAGCCAGAAGCAAGGTAGTCAGACTGGGTGGCTGACATAACTAAACAATGGAAGGCTTAAACACATTACAGACAGGGTCCATAATCGATAGGGAGGTGTTTGGCCCTCAGGCCCCTCCAAGAACCCCAGTCAGTCAGACTGTCAGAATTCACTTCGTGACAGCGGCCACCCCCGAGAACTAAGGACGGCTACTTACTGTTCAATTACCCGTTCGCAACAATGTTGCAACGGGTAATTGAGGACACACTTTAAAATACATAAAGTCACATTTTACACATAACACACAGACATTTCACATATCCCCAGATAGCTCAGGTCTGAGCGCACATTATTAAGTGAATGGCGCTCGGACCACACAAATACAGTTTAATCGCCATGGAGCCAAAGTCTTTACAGTCAGTTTCATACGAATGGGCTCCATGGGATTCCTATCTGGGGTATAACACATTCACATAAAGTCTGGTCCATAGTCCAAAGGCAAGAGGCGGGCAAGCAGCCCCCTCCAAGGACACGTGGCGAGGCCGGTTTCGCCACATTTCTCCCCTTTACCATCCAAACTAACAGGGTATCTGACCTCCTGCCGGTCAGTGCCCTGGTTAGTCCAGCAACCCACCCACGAAGCACAAACAGCAATACAACCCACCCACAATAACTGGTTACTACACCTGGATAAAATAGCAACTTGTCCATGTCCAGGTGCCTCACCACAGCTGTGCGGGGGGCTGGTAGACTGCCTTGGTGGGTTGCTGAGTGGGCAGAGACCAGCGGTACTCTGCCCGGGTGCCAGCACTACCACTGAAGTAGCCTGGTTGGAGCCTGGTTGGGGGAGGGGGAGACCGACTGTCTCCCCTCTGGATACACTGCTCTGTGGCTGGGGGACAGGACCGACCGTCCCTGCCCCTGGGGCGGCAAGTGCAGAGACTACGGTCCCATCTGCATAGTTGTGGGGCTTAACATCTCCCCTTGGTGGGTTAGGCTGCCGCTGGAGAGAGGGTGTAACAAGCTCCTCTCTCTGAACTGTAGACTGCCGCTGGGGAGAGGGGGTAACCTGCTCCTCTCCCTGACACTCTCTTTGCTGGTGGAGAGGGGGACCAACTGTCTCCCCTTTCAATATTTTGTCCTGCGGCTGGGGTGCGAGACAGATGGTCTCTGCTTCCTGGGGTACACACTGCCGCTGGGGAGGAAGGACGGCACCTTCATCTCCCTGGGGTACACACTGCCGCTGGAGATCTGGGCCGACCGCCCAGCATCCCTGTAGGGCCGGTAGAGAGACCGCCATCCCATCTCCACCTGCCACCTGTGGGTCTTCCCAGGACCAGTCTATGAGGTCCCCTACTTCTGCCGCTGGTAGTGAAGCAGGGGGTACCTCGGCTACGTTTTCCGAGCTGTAGGTTGGCAGGTCTGGGTCTCCCAGCCAGTTTTCCTGTTCTGTGTCTATGCCCTGTGGCTGACATGAGTTTAGTAGTTCCACATAGTCCATCTCTAGCTGTCGTTCCATGGCAGCCAAACGGTGGAGGTCTTGTCCCAGTCCCATAGATCTCGGGCCCTGTACCATCTCACCCCGGTAATAAAAAATAGCCCAGTACCGTGACTCTGCTGGACTGCCAAAGTCGACGTCTTCTGCTAAGGCCTTCCACAACAGGCCAGGGCTAGTGTAGTTCTCCCCCTCCGGCTGGATGCCCTCTGCCCTCCATGTCTCTGGCTGGACAGTGCACCACCACAGTGCCCGGTATGAGGCGTCAAGGCTCAGTTCCCTTTCCACGAGGTACTCAAGTTGTCTGACCTGCTGCCCTCCGGGTTGGTCTCCCAGAAGCGGCATCCGCCAGGCCATTTGTTCCTCCAACCGGTATGCGACACCAGGAAGGCGCTGCTGCCGTTGATACTGGACTTCCTCCAGGGCATTGTACCATAGTTCTTGCCGGGCAATATCTCTCCAGTCCAATTCACCCTCTTCCTCAGGTGTGCGAGGTGCCCAAGGATCCACGAACCCCATTTTCCCAAATCTTTATGTAGACAGGGACGCTGTATAAACACTAGCGTCGCCTTCAATTTGTAAATCCAAACGACTGTGTCTCTGAGCTGCTTTACCTCGCACTAGGACGCCATCCCACCGCTTGCCACCAATGTAACGGATCGCCTGGCACCCCGACTGGGTACCTCCGTTAAAGGATGCTCCTAGCGCTTCCTTAGGACTCCAAGCACTGCAGCAGACACCACAACCACCAAACCGGAGAAGCATATGAATCCTCCCAAGCATATGAATGCTGTAGACAGTTGAATAGGAACCATACGAATAGGTTTACTCTCCTAGCAGTCAAACTGGAACAGCATACAATAAATCCTTCCCCCAATAATGAGACGACACTTCACTTTGAGGGTTAAGCAGGAACTTTTACAGCAAGATTGAACTACTTTATTTGACAAACAACACAGACTTATATACACCAAACTGCAATCAGATAACACTTGATTAAACAATAGAAAACTTAAACACATCACCAGTAAAGCAGTATCTAGCCACTTTAATCTGGAGCCAGAAGCAAGGTAGTCAGACTGGGTGGCTGACATAACTAAACAATGGAAGGCTTAAACACATTACAGACAGGGTCCATAATCGATAGGGAGGTGTTTGGCCCTCAGGCCCCTCCAAGAACCCCAGTCAGTCAGACTGTCAGAATTCACTTCGTGACAGCGGCCACCCCCGAGAACTAAGGACGGCTACTTACTGTTCAATTACCCGTTCGCAACAATGTTGCAACGGGTAATTGAGGACACACTTTAAAATACATAAAGTCACATTTTACACATAACACACAGACATTTCACATATCCCCAGATAGCTCAGGTCTGAGCGCACATTATTAAGTGAATGGCGCTCGGACCACACAAATACAGTTTAATCGCCATGGAGCCAAAGTCTTTACAGTCAGTTTCATACGAATGGGCTCCATGGGATTCCTATCTGGGGTATAACACATTCACATAAAGTCTGGTCCATAGTCCAAAGGCAAGAGGCGGGCAAGCAGCCCCCTCCAAGGACACGTGGCGAGGCCGGTTTCGCCACACTATGTATGAGTGTGTGTCTGTGACAGACTATGTATGAGTGTGTGTCTGTGACAGACTGTATGTATGAGTGTGTGTCTGTGACAGACTGTATGTGTGTGTGTCTGTGACAGACTGTATGTATGTATGAGTGTGTGTCTGTGACAGACTGTATGTATGTATGAGTGTGTCTCTGTGACAGACTGTATGTATGAGTGTATCTGACACTGTATGAGTGTGTGTCTATGTGACAGACTGTATGTATGAGTGTATGTGACAGACTGTATGTATGAGTGTATGTGACAGACTATGTATGCATGTACGAGTGAATGTGACAGACTGTTTGTATGTATGAGTATGTGTGTCTGTATATGACTGCATGTGATTGTGTGTATGTGCTGTTGTCTGGCTCCTAGATTTTTTACTGGCTCCTAAAACTCAGTTAAGTTCGTCAAGCCCTGGCATAAATGCAACTAGTTATATACTTCTATTTGGGGTCTACCTCAAGCTTTTGAAAAGGCTGGAAATATTTAATATTTTACAGGTTTTGTTTTGTGATTATAAACGTAATATTTTTTTGCTGCGAGGGTGGTGTGTGCATGGAATAGCCTTCCAGTAGAAGTGGTAGAGGTTAATACAGCGAAGGAGTTTAAGCATGCGTGGGATAGGTATAAGGTTATCCTAGATATTAGGATATTTAAGACTGACCACACCTGTACCTATGCATCCTATACCTTTATCTTATATCTATACCTTTACCTATGCATTACTATACCTGTATCTTATATCTGTACCTGTGCATCCTGCACCTGTGTCTGTCCATATAGCTTATATCCGTACCTATGGATCCTGTACCTGTCCATATAGCCTAAATCTGTACCTATGCATCCTGTATCTTTATCTATATATGCATCTGTATCATATATGTACTCATGCATCATCATGTACCTATATCTATCTACATCTATCCTATATCTATACCTATGCATTCTGTACCTCTGTCTGTCTACCTATCGATCATGAGACATCATTGTATTTTAAATATTATTAAAGCTGTGGGCTATAGCCCCAGATCATTTTTGAGCCTAGCAACGCCCCTGGCCCTGCCCATGCATAGTTCACCATCTTTCAGGTCCTATCGCGTGCACTCACGCATCTCCCAGGCGAGGCCAATGAGAGGGGTTGGTGGTGCGCCCACCACACGGGGCAGCAGGATCCCACCTGACCCTGAGCGCCCCGGCCCTCACCTTCATTGCGCCGCAAGGTTTCGCTGCCCTCCGACTCACATGTGTTAGACTCCTTGGTCTGTGTTTCAAGATGGGTCTGATGGGTCACCGGCATCGCTGGCAGGCACGGCTGGGGCACACTGAGGGTCTGCTTCCTTGGCCCTGGGTGATGGACATGCTGCTGCCTAGGGGGGGCTGTAAAGCCGGGGAGACAGATGGCGGCATCCGCGGGCAACAGTAACGGCCGGCCCTGGACTTGGGGGGTCTGGTCTCCCTTATGCCACAATTCCTGCAGCAGCCGTGTGGCCGGGGATTCGACACTGGGCTCTTCCCTCTTCATTTGCCATTACTGGGGGAATCCTGGTTAGTTTTTTTTTTCCTCCGCTTAGTAATATGCTTAAATTCAGCGGTTCGCCACGTCTGATCTGAGTCGAAAAGTGTCGGGAGTCAATGCCGGCGCCGCATCCCTCGCCCTGGTCGGTGGGCAGTCGTGTTTTCACAGACAGCCGTGCGCCAGTGGGAGGCGCAGGGGGTCCACGGGGGACGCCACAGCAGGGAGGTCTGGCCTTGGGTAAACGAAGGCCGGGGACTGTTGGGAGTGGTCTGGGGGTCTGCCGGCCTGCGACGGCCACAGCTGCGCCGCCTCCCAAGTGGGGGGATGGCAATTGACGGTAGAGCGACCCTCAGACAGAACCCGAGTGGAAGCTTCGATGATCAATGTGTCCTGCAATTCACACTAATTCTTGAAACTAGCTGCGTTTTTCATAGTAAACAACTCCTCTGCTTCCGGAGAGCTTCTTTGCGCGGCAAGCTACGGTCTGGGGGGGTAGGCCTTCCCCCTCATCTCGGATGGGAGAGGCAAAGACAGAAAAGCGAGCGGACAGCGCATGGCCGTCGGTGGGCCCTTTTGTCCAGGTGCTCGCGCCAGTGGGACCTCCAAACCTTCCGAGGTGAGCGGTACCCGGATCTGCCATGAGAGAAACAGTTCCTCGTGCGCCCCTGCGGTCGTGGCAGGCAGGATGAGAGATGGGTGGATAGCAGCAGGCGGGGCCTTCCCCCCGGGCCCTTCCCCTGAGGGTGCGCACGGCTGCTGGATTCTCTTATTTCCGCTTCGCCGCTTCCTCCAGGGTGTCGGGCCCAGTCAGGGGCCCCCCTGCCATCACTGCCCCTCTCCCCGCGCGCATGGTTCAGAGGCCTGTGCAGCCAGAGGATGCACCCCTCGCCCTGAGGTGGGAGAGTCCCCCAGGGGGCACGGCTTGGTGGCGAGTTTCCGACAGAGGTGCTGCTAGCTCTCCTCGTCGCCAAGGGAGCAGGCTGGCCCTTTAATGATCCTTCCGCAGGTTCACCTACGGAAACCTTATTACAACTTTTACTTCCTCTAGATAGTCAAGTTTGATCATCTTCTTGGCACTCCACAAGGGCCATCGCCGATCCAAGGACCTCACTAAACTATCCCACTGGTAGTAACTACGGGCGGTGTGTACAAAGGGCAGGGACTTAATCAACGTAAGCTTATGACCCGCACTTACTGGGAATTCCTTGTCCATGGGAAATAATTGCAATCCCCAATCCCTATTACCAAACGGAGTTCAGTGGGTTACCCGCACCTGTCGGCGAAGGGTAGACACACACTGATCCGTTCAGTGTAGCGCGCGTGCAGCCCCGGACATCTAATGGCATCACAGACATGTTATTGCTTGATCTCGTGGGGCTGAATGCCACTTGTCCCTCTAAGAAGTTGGATGCTGACTGCTGAGGGTAACTAGTTAACATGGAGGAGTCTCGTTCGTTATCGGAATTAACCAAACAAATCGCTCCACCAACTAAGAACGGCCATGCACCACCACCCACAGAATCAAGAAAGAGCTATCAATCATTCAATCCTTTCCGTGTCCGGGCCAGGTGAGGTTTCCCGTGTTTAGTCAAATTAAGCCGCAGGCTCCACTCCTGGTGGTGCCCTTCCATCGATTCCTTTAAGTTTCAGCTTTGCAACCATACTCCCCCCAGAACCCAAAGACTTTGGTTTCCCGGAAGCTGCTCGGCGGGTCATGGGAATAACGCCGTCCGGATTGCTAGTCGACATCGTTTATGGTCGGAACTACGAAGGTATCTGATCGTCTTTGAACCTATGACTTTCGTTCTTGATTAATGAAAACATTCTTGGCAAATGCTTTCGCTTTGGTTCGTCTTGCGCTGGTCCAAGAATTTCACCTGTAGCAGCACAATATGAATGCCCCGGAGCATCCTTCTTAATCATGGCCCCAGTTCCAAAAACCAACAAAATAGAACCGGAGTCCTATTCCATTATTCCTAGCTGAAGTATTCAGGCGACCGACCTGCTTTGAACACTCTAATTTTTTCAAAGTAAACGCTTCGGACCCCTGAGACACTCAGTCAAGAGCATTGGGGAGACGCCAAGAGGCAGGGGTTGGGACTTGCGGCAGACCGCTAGCTTGATCCTATGTCAGAGGTGTCCCCTGTGGGCCCCCGGAGCACATTACCCCCCCTGCGGCACCACCCGGTGGCCGGATTTAAACTTTCTCCCAGAAGTCACCCCAGCGTGCAGGGAGGGACGGGGCCATGTCAGAGGATTCCCCCACTGGCCCCTGGAGAGCACTACACCTTCTGCGTCTCCCCCCGGTGGCCGGATTTCAACTTTCTCCCAGCAGTACCCCAGAGTGCAGGGAGGGACAGGGTAATGTCAGAGGAGTCCCCCGGAGCGTGCTACACCCTCTGCGGCTCCCCCCGGTGGCCGGATTTCAACTTTCACACAGTAGTCTCCCAGCATGCAGGGAATGACGGGGCCATGTCAGAGGAGTCCCCCGAAGCAGAGGAGCTGTTTGAAGGGGGCATGTGTTGGCGTTTCTTTGAATGAATCCAGAGTTTCTTTCACCGAATCACTCTAGTCAGGTAAGGTGCACTATTCCGGGAGGTGGTCAAGTGGTTCATGTCCCCGACACTTGACATGGGCGACCAGACACCGTCTTAATGCCCGTCAATAGCCTGGCACATTTTCCATGGCCACTACTGTATATGTATGTTTTACACAACAATATAAGTATGAATGGGCTAGAAAAATCAAATATATACACACAAGAGAAACAGCTATATAAATATGTACAGGGCCCATTCAATGGCTCTCTAAAGACGTGTTTATTAGCAGTACAGTACAGAGGACAAGAGGTCATCTGCTTGAAGATTTAGTCTATGACAGCAGAAGGGATTTTTTACAGTACGGACAATAAAGGGATGGAATTCACTGCCAGAAAAGGTGGTGCTATCAAATACATTAGAATACTGTAATAAAAAAATGGCCTGGATACTTTTTTAAAGAAGCAGACCATAGAAGGCTATGTATGTTAGTATAGGCATTGGTATGGCGGCAATACAATCGGGCTGGCACCTCCTGTAGGTCAAATAGGTTTTTGCCTTGGGCACCAGATTTGTGGGGGGGCTGCTGTCTGAGGCCCGGGATTGTGAGGCAGCCACAATTCTTTTTTCTTTCATTTTTAATGCGCATGTAGCGCTGACAAACTAGGGGGGTGGACTGGTGCTGAGATGAGCATCAGCTGTGCATAGTGATGATTCAGAGCAAATAGGAGAGAGACACCAGACATAGGGAGGGATTAAAGTGAGAGACACCAGACATGGGGAGGGATTAAAGAGAGAGAGAGACACCAGACATGGGGAGGGATTAAAGAGAGAGACACCAGACATGGGGGGGGGTTAAAAAGAGAAACAACAGACATGGAGTGGAGGAAAGGATTAAAGAGAGAGACACCAGACATGGGGTGGGGGAGGGATTAAAGAGAGAGACAGCAGGCATGGGGTGGGGGGTTATAGAGAGAGACACCCGACATGGGGTGGGGGGAAGGGATTAAAGAAAGAGACACCAGACATGGGGAGGGGGGAAAGATAGACCAGACATGGGGTGGGGGGAGTGAGAGAGATAGACATGGGAGCAGTGAGAAAGACTTAGGGGAAAGCAGAGAGAGATCACTTAAATAGCAATATGTGTATGTGTATATAGGTTTATACGTATTTATATCTGGCTATTGTTCAAGGCTGGACTGTAAACAACATGGAGTCTGACAGTTTTACCAGTGTTACTATGGAAAAAGATCTACCAACAAAAACCTGCATCTAAAGAGATAAACAGGAAAGAGGTAGTAGAACTCTCCTGAAGCTTCAACAATGGACATCACATAAGAAGGAGCTGCTGAAGCCAGTCTTTCCACCTGAGTTCTCCTCGCAGCATAACATCTAAGTATCAGCTTTAATATATTTTACTTTATCTCCTTCTACTTGAATAGCGTTAACCATTCGTATTTCTAGTAATAGATTGAGCATTTTAGCATTGTTTATTTGTATAACCTAAAGTAGATATTGTTGTAGAGTTATCATTAAACTTTGTGATGCTTTAACCTACTCAAGTATGGGGATATTCTGTTATTTGGTTATTGAATATAACTCTCTTATAATACCTTATGGAGTAATGTAATCGTTGTATTTTACATTATTACCATTTATAAATTTGTTATTGAGGTAATCCTCATTTGGCTCCTGTTATTATGTGTAACCATGGGGACCAAATTGTACAGTGTTAAACAGACACAAATTGATACCAAATCAGGTATTTATTTAGATATTAAGCATTTAATAATCTTCACCTTCCAATACAGAGATATACATAGGAGAGAGGAATAGACAAGCATGAGGGAGAGAAACAAACGAGGGGAAGATAATGGGAGAGAGGAGAAAGACAAAAGGGAGAAACAGATGAATGGCATGGGGAAGAGCGAGGCAGACACTGCTGGCATCGGGACAGCAAGACAGACAGGGATGGCATAGCTGGAGAGCGAAACAGACATGGTTGACTTGGGGAGAGAGGGACAGACAGGGATTGCATAGAGGGAGAGCAAGACAGGCATGGAGGGAGAGTGAGACAGACATTGAATGTGTGACTGTGTGTGAATGTTTGGATGCATGTGACATTGCATGTGTTACACTGTGTGTAAGTATGGCTGCATCTGACATTGCATTTGTCTTTTCATGTGCCTGCATACGTATGTGACACTGAAAGTGTTACTGCGTGTGTAAATGCCTGGGGGCAGCAAGGGGTAGCAAAATATTTGGTCACCTAGGGCGACAAAAAGACTTGCACATGCCCTGCACAGTTGAAAACCAAAAAATGGTCCCCCCACGGTATGACCTCCCCGCTGCAGCATCCCCCGCGGGCCCCCTGCGCCCCCCACTGGCGTGCGTCTGTCTGTGAAAACACGAATAAGGGATATTACGCATCATTCAGTAGGTCCGTACATCTGTAGGTGCATTTTTTTGTTTTCAACTGTGCAGGGCCTGTGCAATTGTATCTTTTCCCAGCCTTGTTTGAAGCTTTATCAGGAAATATGTTCCTTCAAGACTGAGGCTAAAAGAAGTTCAATGTATTGGGCCAAACACATTAGGTTTTCATCCATCTTTTAAAGTATTTTATGCCAGAGATATACATGCTTAAAACTTTACCTGGGAGACGATCACACCGAACTACCTAAATACTCTGTGACGAAGTGCCCTTCGCCACTTGGTCTTGGAGAGGCCTGTTTGCCAGCCTCCTCCCCTGTGACTATGGCCCTGGGGTGTGTGGCCCTTTAAAAATGCCCAAAAAGGTAACTTTGGAACTTCTGGGTGGAATTGTTTGATTTTTAGTTATTTTCATATTTAAAGTATGCTGATTCTGAAAATGTATGTTTTATGTGAATGTGATGCATATTTTGAAAGTTATTAATATTGTATAGAACCTGTATATTTTAGCTTGGAGATAATTGAGCTGATACAAAGGTTAACTCAATTATCTCCCAAGCAGAGGAATGTACTGTAATTACTAGGATCCAAGTCTTTGTCCTATTCACTGTGTTTTCCCCAAGTTAAGATTGGATCCTATCTTTAACCCCTTCCCGACCTTATGACGAGTTAACTCGTCATAAGAGCCGCAGCGTTAGCGACCTTATGACGAGTTAACTCGTCATGCAGTCTAGCCGGCGGTGCGCTCCGTGGGCACCGCCAGCTAGTCTGCAACGGGTCCAGGACTAAGCCTCGCACCCGAGGCAAAGCTCCTGGACCCGATCGGTCAGTTTCCGGCCATGTGATCGCGGTGATTTAGTCATCACCGCGATAACATGCAAATTAGATGCAAAGTCAGTGTGTTCACACACTGACTTTGCCTCTAATTCACTCTCTGTGCTTCACATTCTTATAGTGAAGCACAGAGAGTGACCTGTAAGTAAAAATAAATTAATTATACACACATAGGTTAAAAAAAAAAAAAAAAAATTAACCCTTTCATTGCTGATCACAGTTTTTAACTGTGATCAGTTTCCTTCCACTTTATGGCCCTCATTTAGTTTTTTTTTTTAACAGATTTTTTTATTTTTACAATTTATAAAGTTTTTTTGAATAAATAAAGGTAATTTTAATATATTTATTTAATAAAATTTAACCCCTGCATGCCTGTTGCATGATTTTTACTGATCTGACATCGCACTCTTCAGAGTTTTTTTCTGTCTTTTTTGTTATGGGGGGTTTGGGAACCAATATTTTTCTTTTTTATTAGTTAGTTAATTAGGGGGGATAAGTGGGTTAGTGTTGCACTAGTTATGTAGCTTATTATTGGGAAAATAATGGGGAAAAACTTTTTTTTCCTCAAAAATTTCCTCTTTTATATGTATTTTTTAATACTAAAATGTAAATCATTTTTATGTATAGGGTATCAAAAGAAAGCTCTAACTGTCCTCTAAAAAACAACATATAACTTGTATGGGTACGTTAAATGAGAGAGAGGAAATTTATGTTTCAAAAACCGCGTATTAAAAATTGAAAAACGCTCTGGTCCTTGGCCCAGGAAAATCCCTGGTCCTTAAAGGGTTAATCCCTGTTTTTGTCACCTCTCCCATTGTCTTATGTAAGTCATTTAGTTTCCTGTGTGTATCTGAGCTGGGCACCTTTGTATCCTGAAAGGTGTGAGGCAGGATTTCCCTTTGTATCTCCTTAGGTTAAATTATAATCCTGTTATAGTTCCTTTGTCTAATCTGGTTTGTCAAGATGTTCAACTGTATATATTCTGTGTTTCTGTATCATTAAAGAGTTCTTGTCAGTTATGCTCCTGAAACTGTGTGTCGTCCAGTTATTGGGATTGCTGTTGGGATATTGCTGTATTTGACCTGCTGGAAACCCTGCCTTTGGATTTACTATTTACTTGTTCCTGAGTCTCACTTGGATTATAAGCGGAGATAACCTGGGTAATATTGCATCTCCGCTACATACTCATTAGCTCCTATGTATTTTTCTCCCAACTTTACAGGAAAGTCCCTTGATATTATCAATAGCCAAGCTGAGACATCGCTGTGTGCTTATGACATCACAGAGCCACAGATTATCCTGTTGATATCAGTGAACATCATGAGCTTTACATCTTAGTTTGCATCTAATCTGCCTTCATTATCATAGACAAAGGTGCACCATACAAGGTTTAAGCATACTGAACTGTTTGAAGAGTCATATTATTTCATAAACATGTTTTGCATTTTACACCCGTTCTTTATAAAAAATCATTTTATATAAATGTATTCCACTTTCAGCACTTTATATTTATTAAGACATATTAGAGCATTATTTATGAGGCATTATAATACATTGGTATAAAGTAATTCATTGTATCCCTAACCCTAGATCTAGGGTTATCTTTTTCCTTATTTATTTAACTGTAATGTTGCTGACTGCCTCTAGGGGCAGTAAAGCAACAGTATCAGAGCGACAGAAGTGATTTTTTTTTATCCCTTTCGTCGCTCTCTGCTGTGCACTCCGTTTTGGAGGATAACCTCTTTAATACAGTGATCTTGGTGCCCTGGGGGCAGAGAAGGGTGTTGCATGATACCTCGAGGCATCATTGCAACACCTTTAACACATAGACAGTGAAAGCTGATCACTGCCTATGTGAGTTTGAATGCATACAATCACATTCACAGTGATCGTATGCGTGGGGAGGGGGGGGGCGTGCCGAAGGCCCTTTTTCTAGGCAGCCTCTGAAAATTGCTGCCACCATGTAGCATTGGGCTAAAGAGCGCAATGCTCCATGAAAACTCAGGACATAGATATATACATCCTCATGGTCCTCAAGGACCATGCTTTGCAGGGCGTATATATACGTCCAGGTGTGTTAAGGGGTTAAGAATTTTTAGTTTGTTATATTTATTTATTTTACTCATTTACATCCAGGTATTTTCAAGGTAACAAACATGTCCTCAGGTTTAGGTAGTTTAGGAGCATTTTGTTAGTCTTCCACAATTGCAAAAGTTCTTTGGGTTACACTTTGATATTTTGTACCACTGTAACCTTACTTCTTTGCGCTGATGTAACGAATAAGTATCCTATTTTCAACAGTGAGTATCCAGTCTTGTTATCTGTTTTACTAGGCAGGCTGCTGCTAATTAGTTTTTTTTCCAACTCCTCCAGCAAAGAAGAAACAAAAATTGTGTCAGATAACAGTTACAACATTATATTATATTATAACATTAAATATACATTAGTTTTTGATATGTGTATAACCCATGTTGGATAGAACACATGGAGCATGGAATAATTAAGTGTATAGACATCATTAAGAGGCACCAAACAATTGATGTACCGTATTTTATTTTTTTTAGTTTTGACCCAGAATCCAATGTTTTCATCATATATCCTGTCATGTAACTCAAACTCCTCTTTTGTGTCTCTGTACTGAAACTTGTTACTTTTTCATCAAATGCAGTGATCTCCAATGATCTTTAGACCAGTATTGAAAATGCTATATAATGAAAAATATAGCAAACTAACATAATATATAGGTATAGAAATTCTCTGCTATGAATTTAAAAATGAAACCTTAATTTTCCCAAATGATTGGCCATCATTAGTTATACCAAAAATATCTCACTGCCTTAGTTTGGATACTATGATATGTCTGTGAAATGTGTTCTGCTAGGAGTAAAAACAGTGGCTTATTTGTGAAGCAATTAGCATGAATTTGCTTCCACCTTTTACACAGACCTCTTGTCTTGTCTATTGATCAAACATTGATTGCTAAAGACAAAACAGAATTTCTCTCCTTAAGTGTGAGATCAGATGGGCCACACTGTTCAGATGGAGATAACACACTGTGACAATGGCTGTTTGATTAAATGAGACCAGTATGATTGGAGCAGATAGATAGAGGCAGAAGGGACGGAAGGATGCTTCCTAATTGGGAGAGTAGCGTGCTGGTTATTTCTTCTCTTTTGTTCCCGGGTGAGGGGAAGTATTTGTGCACGTCAGGCAGGCGTCAGGCGCCGGCTCCAGGACAAAGGCTTGTCTGCTGCCAATGTGGCTGGGATTTCCAACTGCCCACCCTTTTCTATTTCCCAGCATTACTTAACCCTTCCCTGAACTGCTGACTTACAAACTGAAATAGGACAAATAGTTCAGGTGTTATGTTGTTGTTTCTGAGCAACCAATGGATGTCTTATGTGTACCTAGGAATGGAAAATGCAGAGGATGCTGGGATGTATTGATCCAAGTGGAATATTAATAATCAATTGATTAACCCCATCAGGACCAGGGATTTTCTGGGCCAAAGACCAGAGCGATTTTTCAATTTTTACTATGTGTTTGTTTAAACGTGATTTTCATCTCTGTCATTTATTGCACCCATACAAGTTACATTGTTTTTTTAAAGGACAGTTAGACTTTTCTTTTGATACCCTATATATAAAAATAATCTCTCATTAAATATTTAAAAATACATATAAAATGGGAAAAAAAATTTTGGGGGGAATGTTTTTACCCTTTATTTTCTCAATAATAATCTACATAACTAGTATAACACTAACCCACTTATCCCAATGAATTAACTAACTAATAAAAAATAAAATATAGGGGTTAACTGTAATTAAATTAATATATTACAATAAAATGTATTTATTAAAAAACTTTAAAAATGCAAAAATAAAAGTTTATAAAAAAAAATGAGGGCCACAAGAAACTATGAACAGCAAGGAAAGGGTTAACTTTTTTTTACAGGAAATTTTTTATTTATTTATTTTTTACTTACAGGTCACTCTCTGCGCTTCACTATAAGTACATGAAGCACAGAGTGAACACATTAACTTTGCCATGTAATTTGCATGTTATCGCGGTGATCGAATGATCACCACGATCACATGCCCGGAAACCCGCTGATCAGGTCCAGGAAGTTTGCCTCGGGTGCAAGGCAGAGTCCTGGACCCGTTTCAGACCGGCTGGCAGTGCAACAGGTGCACACCGCCAGCTTAACTACAGGACTAGTTAAATCGTCATAAGGTCGCTAATGCTGCGTCTCTTATGACGAGTTAACAGAAGGGGAAGGTCAACATGCTGTAACAAAATTCAAGACAACGTACTACTGGGAGTAGAACTGGTAGTCAGATAGACAATCCTGCTCAAAGGGTAGGGGAGGCAAGTTACTAGGTATAGTGTTTAGAGTTGAGCGGACACCTGGATGTTCTGCTTCGGCAGGTTCGGCCAAGCTTCGAAAAAATTTCTGGGTGCGTGCTTGAACTTGACCCTGAACTTGACCCCGAACCCGAACCCCATTGAAGTCAATTGGGACACAAACTTTTGACCACTTAAATGCCTCTAAAAAAGTCCTGGAAAGGGCTAGAGGGCTGCAAAATAAAGTAAAATGTGGGTAAGACCTATTCGTATGAATGGGGACTCTATTTCGGTTTATAGAAAGCCAATAGCCATGTAATGCTATTGGCTTCTATAAACCGAAATAGAGTTTATAGAGAGGACCCTAATAAGAATGAGGGGTTAAAATAAATTTTAAAATAAAAAATTCCTACCTCACCCTAATAATAGTGAGGGGGGTGGGCAATAAGCTAACCTGTTAAAAAAAAAATATATATATATATATATATACTTACCATTTAAGGTCTTCTTTCTTTTTTCTTCTTTTTTCTTTCTTCAGCCCCAAAAAAGGCCAAATAAAAATCCATAATACACGCTGCAACTGTTAAAAAAAAAAAACCCTAGCGTTTTTTTTAACTTTCCCACGCTGTGTAAAATGACACAGAGCACTCTGATTGGTTGGATTGAAATCCAACCAATCAGAGTGCTCTGAGCTTAATTGCAGGGCGGGGGAAGGCTTTATAAGCAGAGCTCAGTCTGCATGGGGCCCTCCATGGGCGAAGTTGGATTTTTTTTTTCCACCCGTGGATTTTTTTTTTTTGTGCTCGGTTTTTTTTTTTGCGGCTTGTATTATGGTTTTTTATTTGGCCTTTTTTGAGGCTGAAGTAAGAAGAATGAAGAAAGAAGACCTCAAATGGTAAGTATAAAATAGTTTTTTTTTACCGGTTAGCTTATTACCCACCCCCCTCACTATTATTAGGGTGAGGGGGGGTAGGTAGGATTTTTTTATTTTATTGGGGGGGGGTACGTGACTAGGGGCTGGGCACCCCTAGTCACTTTATTTGTGGTCCCCACCCGCCGCTCATGGGTGGGGACCGGGGGGGGACACTAGGTCTCCCCCTCATTCTTTTTAGGGTCCCCACCCGCCGGCCATGGGTGGGGACCGGGGGGGGACACTAGGTCTCCCCCTCATTCTTTTTAGGGTCCCCACCCGCCGGCCATGGGTGGGGACCGGGGGGGGACACTAGGTCTCCCCCTCATTCTTTTTAGGGTCCCCATCCGCCGGCAATGGGTGGGGACCAGGGCGGGGGCTTATTTTATTAGTGACTGGGCAGCAATAGCTGTCCAGTCACTAGTAATTTTAAATTTAAGGCGATTGTAATCGCCAAACCCCGAACTCCAACCCGGACATACAGTGGAATGTCCGTGTTCGGGTCCGGGGTCCAAAAATCGTAGTGTTCGGTACGAACCCGAACTTTGCGGTTCGGGTTCGCTCAACACCAATAGTGATGGCTGCCTACCCAAAAGGTGGCATCCAACCACCTAATAAACAAACAGAAGGGGTAGCATACAAACAGTTGATGTGCTGGGAGGCACTCAATCACTATATAGACCCAAAAGGAGCAATTAATAATGCTTACAAAAGTGTTGAAATATAATGAAGACCAGAAAAAGTAGGAAAGTGGATCTGCAAATGACTCATAAGT
Source organism: Pelodytes ibericus (assembly GCA_036172795.1). NCBI lineage: Eukaryota > Metazoa > Chordata > Amphibia > Anura > Pelodytidae > Pelodytes > Pelodytes ibericus. The sequence continues at coordinate 171,634,806 of CM069857.1, forward strand.
GTTATAAAGTACTAATTAACTCCTCCAAGAATGATACGCACACAGCGTGTGTGGAGAGAATACTGTGGAGGAGGCAGACGAGAGAGCTGCAGCAGCAGGGTAAGTACTGGGTAATGGGGATTATTTCATTGGACATGCTGGCAGTGGCATATTACTGGGCATACTGGCTGTGGCATAGTACAGGGCATACTGGCAGTGGCATATTATTGGGCATACTGGCTGTGGCTTATTACTGGGCATACTGGTTGCGGCATACTAATGGGCATACTGGCTGCGGCGTATTAATGGGCATACTGGCTGTGGCATATTAGTGGGCAAATGAACAGTGGCATATTAATGGGCAAATTGATTGTGGCATATTAACTGCCAGATTTGCTGTTGCGTATTAATGGGAAAACTAACTAATTAGCAAACTACCATTGGCATATTAATGGACAAACTGGGGCATATTTTAATGGGCACACTGGCTGTTGCATATGTTAATGGCAAACTGATTGTGGCATGTTAATTGGTAAATGACTGTGGCTCATTTTAATTGGTAAAGTGATTCTGTGGCATATTCTGTGGGGCAAAATAACATGTACTATGGGGCAAAGTTACACTGTGGCATGTTCTGAGGGCCAGTTCTATGAGGGAAAGTGACAATGTGATATGTTCTGTGGGGCAAATTGACACTGTGGCATGCCAAATCAGGTGGGTGCAATATGAGTGCAATATAATGGCAAGTGCTGTGGATACCATATAGTGTTGTGTTAAGTCCTTTAGGTGCAATGTGGGTGTAGAAAAGGGGAATAAAAACAATAAATGTAATTTTTCAATAACATGTTTATTACATATACAAATAGTTTAATGTGATATGAAAATACCGTGTTTGCTCAATTATTTCTGAAAAATCCCCCTCGTCTTATAATCGAGGTCGTCTTATAATCTGACCTCAAATTGAGGTCAGACTATAAGACTGGGATCCAGGTCCCCAGCAGAGCTGCAGGGGACCTGGATCCCCCTCTCTAACAGCAGGGGATGTCTGCACGATGAGCGCAAACTCCTCTGCTTCCGCCCGGCACGACCGCCGGGGCTTCTATGAAGAAGCCAGGTACTTCTGCTTTTAGGGTTGCCACCTGGCCGGTATTTTACCGGCAGGCCGGTAAAAAATTGGCTTCAGGCCAATGTTAAGTCTATGGAGACAGTACCAAGGCCGGTATTTTTCCGAAGAAAAGGTGGCAACCCTATCTGCTTTCGTCACAGAAGTCCCGGCGGTCGTGCCGGGCGGCAGCAGGGGAGGTCTGCGCTCATCTAGCCACCAGGGAGAATCGGGCAGCTGTCCGTTATAATAGACGGAGGTATCGGGCAGCATGGAGGATGTCTGCACGTTTCGTGCAGACATCCCCCGGGCTGCCCCCACTAGCCACCAGGGATCATAACAAAGGTGAGGGGGAGGGAGGGGGGCAGAGGGGGAGGGGGGGGACAGAGAAACAAGGGAGGGAGGGGGAATAGAGACATGAGGAGGGGGGGACAGAGCAACAAGGGGAGGGAGAGGGGAAGAGACAACAACAAGGGGAGGAAGGGGTTAAGAAACAGAGACAAGGGGAGGGGGGACAGAGCAACAAGGGGAGGGAGGGGGGAAGAGACAGCAACAAGGGGAGGAAGGGGTTAAGAAACAGAGACAAGGGGAGGGGTGGAAGAGACAGAGACAAGGGGAGGGAGTGGGTGCAGAAACAGAGGCGAGGGGGGAGAGAGACAACACTAAGAAATACATGTTTTGATATCATAATTTTTATTAAAAAAGCTATTTACATGTCAATATATACAAGTTGAACTTTTTTCCTATAGGGTAGTCTTATATTCAGGCTTTTAGTTTTTTTCCTAATGGAATATCCAAAGTTTGGGGGGTCGTCTTATAATCAGGGTCGTCTTATAATCGAGCAAATACGGTAGTTGCATATTATTTTAAAAAGTTTACATATAGTTTTTTATATTGGGTCGAGGGGGAGGGGGGGGGCACTGCTAAAGACTGTGCCCAGGGCCCACTAGGATCTTAAAGCGGCCCTGCTCAGACTGCTAGGAGAAGCAGCATTTACATTGCTGAGCTGCACACAATTGTATGCCAGGTGGCCAGCTGACAGCAAGATAGTATAGGGCAGAAGTACCAAATACTAATTCATTGGCCTCTGGAGGAAGAGAGTGGAACTAACCACACACTAATTATATTCCATACAGGATCTTGGAATTCAGGATGTAACCATAACCGCAACAGAACTGATAAATCTCAAAGGTACAACAATAGGAGGGTTTTTGTTAATAAAATATAAAAGTGAGTTGAGGATAATAAAGTTGAGTGAAGAATATTAAATATGGGGCGAAAATAAAAGAAGGCTTGTGAGAAGATTATTTGAATGAGTAGGTGAGAGAAATAAGGATAAGTAAGAAATAAATAGGGCTGCTGTTTAGAAGGGGAAAAGGTATTAAATTAAATCATAGGTTGCTTTTTATTTCACGCCGACAAAAAATATAGCCAATAACAATTCCGACATGTATTCCTGCTAGAGCTCACATTCTTTGATAAAGCCAGATTTATAGCAATGTAATTATGAGATCAAGTGACTAGACAATCTCAGTATAAACATATCTGTGTCTTCTATTGTTGGTGAACATAGTAAAGTTACTGTAGATAGAAATGTATAAAGGGCAGGGCCGCTTCCAGGCAGTTGCTTGGGGTGCATCAGACCCAAGGGATTAGAGGTGCTGTTTTAGGGAGCTCTCTCCCTAACAGCACCTTGAGGTATGGTCCGCAGGACAGTGACTGCGGTAACCGCACCGACGAGTGAGCACAGCGAAACGGCTGCATGCTCCACCCGTCACACTGCAAGACTTTTGGAAACTTTTCAATCAATTTTTCAACATAGTTTTAATGACTAAAATGACTCAGCAATTGCAATTAAGATATGCGGTACAATCACTGTGTATACACACAAACAAATCTAAGAAACAATTATTTCAAAAGTACTCATGACATCCTGTGTTCCAATTTTGTGAAAGCATAATCACAATTCAATCATTTAAACTGTGAATAAACCTATTTAAATTATTGTATCAAGTGGTATTAATCTAGTGAACAATCCATCTAATATCTATACCTATTTAAAGTTAAAAACACCGCAATTGCAGTAATCCCTGTCCAGGAAGATGTTGTTTTTTACTGTTCGAGTATCTAATGATTACAGTACTGCTGGGTATCGCAAATTTCTTCTTTGGATTGTGGAGATTTGGGCGGCATCTCTGGACTTCGGCACCTTATTATCCTTGTGTGGATCTGAGCAACTTTTTTTTTTTTACATTGCTGGTAAAATACTGGCAAGGTGGCAGCCCTGGGTGTGTGTAAGGGTGTGTGTAACTGTCTATGTGTGTGTGTGTGATTGTGTAAGTGTGACTGCGTGTGTATTTCTGTGTGCAGTGTGACTGTGTATGTGTAGGTGTGACTGTGTGGTTATGTGTGTAGCTGTGTAAGTGTAGCTTTGTGTGTAAAAGCCACAGACAGACAGAGAGACGAGGGAGAGAAAGAGCGAGAGAGAAAAACAGACACAGAGAGAGAGACATACATAGACATATAAAGAGAAAGAGAGAGACAGACATAGAAAAAGAGAGAGAGATACAGACATAGAGAGAACGAGAAAGACAGAGAGACAGACATAGAGAGAATGAGCAAGAGAGAGAGACAGACATAGAGAGAACGAGCAAGAGAGAGAAAGACAAAGAGAGAAAGAGATAGAGAAACAGACATAGAGAGAAAGAGAGACAGACATGAGTGTGTGGGGAGACAGAGAGAGACATGAAGGTGTGGGGAGAGAGATAGAAGGGTATGGGGTGAGAGAAAGACAGGCATGAGGGTGTGGAGAGAGAGAGAGAGACAGGCATGAGGGTGTGGGGAGAGAGAGAGACAGGCATGATGGTGTGGGGAGAGAGACAGGCATGAGTGTGTGGGGAGAGAGAGAGACAGGCATGAGGGTGTGGGGAGAGAGAAAGAGACAGGCTTGAAGGTATGGTGAGAGAGAGAGACCGGCATGAGCAGGGGCGGGCTGGGCCGGGGGGCAGGGTGGCAATTGCCCCCCAGGCCGCCCTAAGCTATGTAAAACACGGCCGCTGGGCCAGTGTTTAAAAAAAAAAAAAAAAAAACGCGCTTGCAGGCAGAGACTGAGAAGGGACCGGAAGATCCCCTCTCACCTCCGCTCTGCCTGCAAAGCTGCACGGGGAGCCGAACAGGCAGCACAGAGAAACCTCCGTGCTGCCTGTTCGGCTCCCCGTGCAGTGTGCCGACACGGAAGTGCCGACAGTCACGTGATCGGCACTCTGACGTCAGACGCGCGCCGATCACGTGACCTGTCGGCACAACCGCCGGGAGGCCGAACAGGCAGCATGGAGGGACCATGCTGCCTGCCACCAGGGAAGTCCTCCTGCCACTAGCCACCAGGGAAGTCCTGCCACTAGCCACCAGGGAAAAAGGTAAGGGGGGGGGCAAAAAACACTGGCATATTATTGGGAAAATTGGCTGGGGCATATTACATGGCAAATATGACTGGCATATTATTGGGCAAATTGGCTGGGGAATATTACATGGCAAATAAGACTGGCATATTGTTGGGCAAATTGGCTGGGGCATATTACATGGCAAATAAGACTAGAATATTATTGGGCAAATTGGCTGGGGCATATTACATGGCAAATAAGACTGGCATATTATTGGGCAAATTGGCTGGGGAATATTACATGGCAAATAAGACTGGCATATTATTGGGCAAATTGGCTGGGGGATATTAAATGGCAGAATAACACTGGCATATTATTGGACAAATCGTCTGGGGAATATTAAATGGCAGAATAAGACTGGCATATTATTGGGCAAAATGGCTGGGGAATATTAAATGGCAATTAACACTGGCATATTGGGCAAATTAGCAGGGGCATATTAAATTGCAGATAACCTTGGAATATTATTGGGCAAATTTACTGAGTCATATTAAATTGCAGAATAACACTGGCATATTATGGGACAAATTGGCTGGGGAATATTAATGGCAAATAATATTGGAAATGTGTATGTAATGGGGTGATGGAGGCATGTAAATGTGGTGATGGGGCATGTCCTGGTGTGCAACGTGGGTTATGGGTCATGTCGTAGGTGTGCAACGTGGGTAGGGGGGGTGCCCAAATTTTGGGATATTGGGTGTCTAAATCCTGGCATATTGAGGGGCATAATCCTGGCATATTGAGGGGAAAATCCTGGCATATTGAGGAGGGCATCATCTTGGCATATTGAGGGGAAAATCCTGGCATATTGGGTGTCTAAATCCTGGCATATTGAGGGGCATAATCCTGGCATATTGAGGGGCATAATCCTGGCATATTGAGGGGCATAATCCTGGCATATTGAGGGCATAATCCTGGCATATTTAGGGGAAAATCCTGGCATATTGAGGGGGCATCATCTTGGCATATTGAGGAGAAAATCCTGGCATATTGAGGGGCATAATCCTGGCATATTGAGGGGCATAATCCTGGCATATTGAGGGGCATAATCCTGGCATACTGAGGGGCATAATCCTGGCATTTTGTAAGGGAAAATTCTAGCATATTAAATGGCAAATCCTGGCATATTGTGGGGGAAAATCCTGGCAATATTCGTTATAAAACAAGGAAAAGATGGCCGTGGATGGGGAGGCGATTCGATGGTGCAATGGGCCACTTGACTGGATTTGCCCCCCAGGCCTAAGGCTGCCAGCCCTCCCCTGGGCATGAGGGTGTGGGGAGAGAGAGAGACAGGCATGAGGGTGTGGGGAGAGCGAGAGAGGGAAACAGGCATGAGGGTGTGGGGAGAACGAGAGAGGGAAACAGGCATGAAGGTGTGGGGGGAGAGAGAAAGACAGGCATGAGGGTGTGGGTAGACAGAGAAAGACAGGCATGAGGATGTGGAGCAAGAGAGACAGACCTATTCCAAAAACACAAAAGCCGTAAATATGGAATTTCACACTAACTGGCAGATAAATTGTGCAAGACTGCGTTTATATGTGACTATATATTTTTTTGGTTATGACTGCTTTTAAACATATAGGGGGTTTTGTATAAAAGTAGAGTGGACAAAATGTCAGGAGTTAATTTAAAAAAAGGTGCAATTGCTAAGAACAAACTGATAAAATCCTTGCATTTTGATTGAGCTGTGAAAGCACCTCTTCCAAATGTATGATCTGACACTTTTTAAACTTCTGCAATTGTTTATTTATACATTGGTGCTAAGTGCACCGGTGCAAGTATGTAGCGTTTCAGCACAATCAACTGAAATGCTTGACTTATTTCACTATATACTAGATACATCACATTTCTCACAGGAAGCAGTTCAGTCTTGAATCATGGAGGAAGAAGAAGGACATACATAAGCGTTCATATGGTCTCCCTGCTTTATGGGTGAACGTGCGACAAACACACTAAATTCTGAAGAATTGAACTCCCCACAGCCAGTACTTGTATTGGACATGCTTCATGTTTATAAAGTGTCCCCCAGCGGGGATGACACCCTTGCTGCCGACATCCTCTCGCAGAACTTTTGAGGATCCTCTAGGTGCAGCAAACCAGGGAACCCACGGCTGTATGGTCATACCCTGTTACATATGGCCACAAAAAGTTGAGTGGGAGCACATACTCACCGAGAACGAACAGCACTACAATAGTCCTATAGGATGGCTTGCTTGCACCTAGAGGATCATCAGCCATACCCCACTGACGATGCCCATCCCAGTAGGTACTATCCTATAGGACAGGCTATTGTAGTGCTGTTTGTTCTTGGTGAGTTGTGCTCCAACCCATTTTTTCTCACCATAAGTAACAGGGTATGCCCATGGCCGTGGGTCCCTGGCTTGCTTGCACCTAGAGGATCATCAGCCATACCACACTGATGAGGCCAATGTAGACCAAAACGTATGTTTGTGGTTTGCTGTGTTCCTCATGCAGAGGAGACTAGCCATGCATTTTGGGTCTGGACTGCCCTTATTGGTGGGATCAGTGATATGCAAATGGAATGGTTTCCTCTGTAATGGTGTAAGCAAGCAAAAAATGGAGATGCCATCCCGAGGAGGTACCATCGTATAGGAGAGGCTATTGTGGAGCTGTCTGTTCTCGGTGAGTTGTGCTCCTATCCCTCTTTTCTTTCTATATAAACATAGTTTGTAGGTTCATGTTGTAGTATGATTGGATTTAATAGACAAACAAGACAGAGGTGCCAATCAGCACATGTGTAGAAACTCAAATGTAGGACTTGCCTGTCTCACAAGTGTGGTGGTGCCAGTATTTCTAACTTTTGCTGTTCCAGTTTTGGTTTCTCAATAGATCCGTGCGTTTACCATCCAGCTTCTACATCTCGCCCAAACGTGGGTGTTTTGTTCGGGCGAGGGGAGGTCCTTAGAGCAGCCTAGCAGTGTTTTATTATGCACAGTTGTACTTGAGCTAGTTGCATTACATGAATAGCAACTACTGGCCAGGAAAAAACCTAGATATTGCAAGCAATGCATTGTCACAACTGAAACACCCTCTTTGGGCAACTGTTAAGATTAATGATGAATCAGGAGTTCCTGCCACTATTTTATGAAGTTTACTAAACACATTATTGCTAATGTAATCTCATTTAGCCAATTGAGGTCATTGTTTCTTTCTGAATGAGCTGCTACAATGCATCTGTAAGTCACGCCAAGCCATGCATCCATGGAAACTGACTGCTAACTGAATCCCGTTAGCAGGCCTCTATACAGACACTGCCAATGAAATAAGGAAAGCTGAGTTTCTGAACTAGTTATTCAATATGAATTCAGGATTCGTAAACAGCTTCAAATTTACTAGATGAGTACCTTTCTTTTAAAGCATTCTGTTGTTCCAAATAGCAGCATGAGATTGAGAAATGAGACATACCACAATTACTTAAGGATTGTTGGTGATGTACTAAAAAACTAACTTGTTTGGTTTTAAAGAAAAGATTAGTATTTCCTAGATATACATAAAGCAAATTCCATATGTTCATTTCCTAACAGGTTGAGAGAATCAACTCTCTTTGCAACAGTTACTTCTTAAGAATTTTTGAGCTAGAAGTAAACTGGGAAAGTATGGATCTCTGGGTCAAAGCTTACTCCTCCAACCCCCAAGGAGTGCACTCCTGAACACAATGCAGACAATGATTTAGTAATCCAGTGCCTATAATAATGACATATATGTAGATGAATTCATAATTTCCTCAATATTTTACATAAATTCAATATAGTTGCAACAACCCTAATATTGCTATAGCTAACTACCAATAATCTACTCCATACCTCTGCAGTGCATCAAACTCTGACATTCTATGAGACTCCCTTCCTAGAGGGGCCCTTTGACTTCTGGAGGTTATCAGCAATCAAGGCAGTGCTGTATTTACCGCGAGGCATCCTAGGCGGATGCCTAGGGCGGCAAATTTTGGGGGGCGGCAGCGCCCCCCAGCACTGGAAAAAAAAAAAAATTAAAAAAAAAATCCGGCCCTTTAAAAAAAAAAAAAAGACCGCGCTTGCAGGCAGAGACGGAGGTGACAGGGGATCGGAAGATCCCCCCTCACCATTGCTCTGCCTGCCAGGCTGCACGGGGAGCCGAACAGGCAGCACAGAGAAACCTCCGTGCTGCCCGTTCGGCTCCCCGTGCAGTGTGCCGACACGGAAGTGCCGACAGTCACGTGACGGGCGCGCTGACGTCATACGCGCGCCCGGTCACGTGCCCTGTCGGCACAATCGCCGGGAAGCCGAACAGGCAGCATGGAGGGACCATGCTGCCTGCCACCAGGGAAAGGTAAGTGTGTGTGATGGGAGACTGTGTGTGTGTGTGTGTGTGTGTGTGTGTGTGTGTGTGTGTGTGACTGAGTGTGATGGGAGTCAGAGTGTGTGTGATGGGAGTCAGAGTGTGTGTGATGGGAGACAGTGTGTGTGACTGAGTGTGATGGGAGTCAGAGTGTGTGTTATAGGAGACAGTGTGTGTTACTGAGTGTGATGGGAGTCAGAGTGTGTGTGATGGGAGACAGTGTGTGTGACTGAGTGTGATGGGAGTCAGAGTGTGTGTGACTGAGTGATGGGAGTAGGAGTGTGTGACTGAGTGTGATGGGAGTAGGAGTGTGTGACTGAGTGTGATGGGAGTAGGAGTGTGTGACTGAGTGTGATGGGAGTGTGTGTGTGATGGGAGTATGAGCTTGATGTGAGTCTGAATGATGGGGCATGTCTTAGGTGTGTAACGTGGGTGTGCAGCTTGGGTAGGGGGGTGCCCGGATTTTGTCTGCCTAGGGCAGCACACAATCAAGATACACCACTGAATCAAGGAGTGTGTCTACTTGTACCAGAGCAGGTCTATTGCTCTGGAGAAAAATACATTATTATCTCTATTGTTCTGCTCACACTAATTATTGCATTATATAATTATTATATGTATGTCTTCTATTTTAAGTACATATGTTCTGAAGACATAGCTCTTTTCGAAAGATTGTTTAAGTTTTATTCAATATTTTTCTGTTATTGCTACTATAGAGAAGTGAACACAGAGCACTTTTATACTGTTTTTTTCTTTGCACTTTTTAGGAGCTTTTATGGGAGTTCTCCGTTATAAGTGTTGCTTTTCATTTCTCTTGATTTGATTCAATAATAAAAGCAGAATAAAAGGTTTAAGGTTCTATTCAGCCCGGTTTATCATCCAGGGTGCAATGTTTGATATAATTTGTAAAAGGTAAAACTTCATTTTGTTGGCAGCTTTCACTCAACATATAGTTAGGGAAATGCTTGTAATTTCCTGTCGTTCATTAAGTCTCCTATGCAAATATTTTATTTATTTTGCCAGTTCCAGAAGTGTAAGATCTTCAACATTGTACTCTTGCATCACAGTCAGGGAATAGGTTGCTATTTTAACTTTGGTTTTATGTGGGGTTTTACCCTCATTCAGAAAGTCAAAAATATGGAAAGAGTTATATTGCTTCATCAATACTTAATTAGCTTCAATATTTAACCACAAAATCACTGGCAAATTCCTTACTTTCCTAAGATTCTATTTTATGCCATGGCTCTAACTTTTCTGAAAGAGCTTGCCATTTTTGAATATGGAACATTATACTTGCGTCATAATATTTTAATACATTTCTTTTCCTTCCTTAAAACATTTCATTAAGTGTACTTCATTCATTCTTGTTTTTTTCTCAACCTATATATAGGTTATAAAAAAATGTTGTACCCTTGATCAGTTCTTCCGTAAATTGGCTGCCAATGGTTCTAGCTTTAGAACAAATAGCCAAACCAATCGTCGACTATGCCGGGGGCACAGTTCCTGCCCTTGGTCCCATATATAGTGCCATTATAGCGCTGTTAATTGGCTTTACCGTACCCACCTTCTTCAGGACTTGACCCATGAATCCCCGGCTAACCACATCAACAGCCTTTTTGGCTTCCAATGACAGGATCAGCTCGGGAGTCCCCTTAATTTCTAAATAGTCAAGAGAATTAATAACTAGTAGGGCCACTCCAATATTCTCTTGCTATTTACTGTTAAACAGTCAGCAATCCAAACGTCTTTTAATGTTGTGAGACACAACTGAGACGTAATTTCTTTAAGTTTGTGGTAATCTTTCTTTTTGTTATTGCTGTGTTTAACCTATTGGCAGGTTGATAATACAGAGCTATTAGCCAATTCCCACAAGAGTGCCTGGGGCCGTTTATAGTACTGTGGCCCCCAAGCTCCAGGAGCTGTGAAACAAGAAACGACAAAAATATAGAACCAAGACCATTGTTGTCATTGTCAAAACCTGGAGTATCTTTAATATCATGAAGTGGAACAATAAACTACTGGGACTTCTCCATGTAACTAGTAAAGGCCTTGACTCAGAGAAGGGGTTATCAGTACAATGCAATTGCAGAGCCAAGTTATAGTCAGGGCCTGGATGCAGAAAGTAGCAGAATGGAATATGGGCAGTAATTCCCTGAGATAGGAATCAGCATAAAAGTACTGTCCAACAGTGTGTGCTTAGATAATTCTAATCCTGTTCAGCCAAGAGTCGGCTTGTGGGCTAAAGTTTGTAGAAGCCGGGCAAGATGGACGTCGCATGAGAATTTTCCCACCTAGACTAAATTTTGCGTAGATGAAGGTATAGAATTCTAAGAAATCCTCCTGCATCCAGCGGAGTTGGCAGGGCCAACCCTACATGTTCAGGTGCCCTATGTGGGCCACCTCCATGGCGCCCTCCTCCACTCATGTCTGTCTCCTCTCCCTCCTCATGCCTGTCTCTTTCCTCTCTCTCCATGCATATCTCGCTCATTACCCATGTTTGTCTCTTTTCTCTTCCTTGACATGTCTGTCTCTCTCCAACCCCTTCATTTTATGACTCTTTCCATTCCCATGTCTGTCTTCCTCTCCCCATCCCCCATATCTGTCTCTCACCCCCCATATCTGTTCTCTCTCCTCCTCCCCAATTCTGTTGTTATCCCTTTCCTCCTTCACATATCTGTTTTCTCCCCCCCAAATCTATTATCTCTCATCCTCCTAGTCCTATCGATTAGTTCTCCTTCCCCTCCCCATTTCTCTCTCCCTCTCCTCTCCCCAGATCTCTTTGCCTCTCTTTCCATTTCCCCCATACCTCTTTCCCTCTCCTTCGCCTCCCAATATTTCTTTCCCTCTCCCCACATCTGTTCTCTCTCCCCTCCCCATATCTGTTCTCACCCCCTCCTCTCCCATATGTTTTATCTCTCCCCCTCGTCCCCATCTCTGTTCTCTCTCTCCCACTCGTCCCCATCTCTGTTCTGTCTCCCCCTTTTCTCCATCTCTGTTCTGTCTCCCCCTTTTCTCCATCTCTGTTCTCTCGCCCCCTCATCCACAATCTCTGTTCTTTCGCCCCCTCCTCCCCATATCTGTTCTCTCTCCCCCATCTCTGTTCTCTCTCCCCTCCTTACCATCTCTGTTCTCTCCCCCCTACTGCTCCCATCTCTGTTCGCTCTCCCCTCCTACCTCATCTCTGTTCTCTTCCATTGTCTGTTCTCTCTCCCCCTCCTCGCTCATGGCTGTTCTCTCTCCACCTCCTACCCCATCACTGTTCTCTCCCCCATGTCTGTTCTCTCTCCCTCCTTCTGTTCTCTCCCCCTCCACCCATTTCTGTTTCTCTACCCCCCCCTCCTCTATTCTCTCCCTTAACCTCTCATTCTTAATTGACATGCAAGCATCATAAGCTCTGTGTGCTAAACACACACAGAGCTCAGTAAGTGCTCTTCATGCTCGCCATGTGTAGTGATGATTCAGGACATCGGAAATATGATGTCCTGCGTCATCACTAAGCACGGGGAGAATGAACAACATCTACTGAGCTCTGTGTGTGTTTAACACAGAGCTTATGCTGCCTGCGGCTCCCATTGAAGCAGAGGGTGCACTGCTTCACAGCCTGGGGGTGGACCTTCACCATTGTGGTCTGCCCCCTCCCCGGATCCTACTGCAGCTGAGCAGTGGGCTGTTGAGGGGAGATCTTCTGATCTCCCCAGCCATTGCATTTACCGGTAATTGTTTTTTTTTTTAAATTGGTGCCGCCTGGGGTGTTGTGCCCTATGCAGTCACACAGGTCGCACACCCCAAAGGCCAGCCCTGACCCTGGGTGACTCTTATTTATTATCTTATTATACCTTTCACTAGTGATTGTGTCAAAAATGATGGTACCATTGTAGAAATAAGTTTTGGGCCCACTATGTGAACACATCGCTTGCAAAGTGGGTAAGTAACATGTCGGCGTTGATTGTTTTGTATCATGCCCTCACCAGCTTAGTCTCTGTTACAGATAGGGTTGCCACATTTTCCATTTAAAAATACCTGCCATAGATGTGGGTGGAGCCACAAATGGGTGGGGCCACAACACGCACACAGTGATAGTACCATACACACACAGTCTAACACCCACACAGATAAGTCTCACGCATACACAGACAGCCACACACACACAAACACAGTAACAGTCCAACACACAGTGACAGTATCACAGACACAGTGACAGTATCACAGACACAGTGACAGTATCACAGACACAGTGACAATATCACTTACACAGTGACAGTATCACACACAGTGACAGTATTTCTCACGAAGATTCACACACACACACACACACACACAAACTTGTAATTTTGAGGCTTTTTTTTTAAGGAAAAAAACAGACTCTTCCTTTACTTAATGTGTCCCTCTTCCCTTCTGTATTACCTGCTTGCAGGGGAGGTGGGCATTCCTGCATCTGCTGCCTGGTCAAACATCATTGCTAGCACTCCAGTTGAGTGCCTGGAGACTGTGATGAACAAAGAGGCGGAGCTTCCAGTCTGTGCACAGACTTCCCCCTTGGCAAGGGAAACAAGAAGGCATGCAGCAAGGGGGCCATATGGATGAATACTGGGCACCAAGTCTAATTTCCTGGTATTTTAGTTTTACTGGCACCAGCTTCTAACTCTCAATTATCGGCCATGTGGCAACCCTAATGACAGAAAGATTCTGGCTCTGCCTCTGCCAGGTAGCGCCAGGCTCTGCTCCAGGCAGCTTTGGATAAGTGAAGCACTCTTGAGTGGTAACCGGGAAGAATGTGTCCAGTACGAAATTGCCCCAGGGGTAGGGTTGCCACCCAACCGGTATTTAACGGCAGGCTGGTAAAAATATGGCTTCTGCCAATGTTAAGTCTATGGAGGCAGTAGAAAGGCCGGTATTTTTTTGTGGAAAAGGTGGCAACCCTATCCAGGGGTGTTCTTCCATCTGTGGTATCAAGTCTGATTACCTGAAGGGTCACAGTGACAGGAAATTGTTAATTTCAACTTCCTAGGCCATAAGTGCCAGCTAAACGTTTAAATATGTCACACCCAGTATCTTCTAAACCCCATTCTCTCGCACACAGAATGTGACACTAATGGGCATTTAATATAACAAGGTACCCTTATCATACTGTATTATCATCTTACCCCTTACAATGTGATGCACCAACCAGCATGTAACTAAATAATAACTTCCTGTAACAAGGTGCCTGTATCATACTCAGTGCCGGGTGCATGGGGTCCACCGTGCCCAGGCGCACAGGAGGAGAGGCGCCGCTATAGGGAACTCTCTCCCTAAGACATTCTCCTACCGGTCACAGCAAAAATTGCGCAACGGGTGCAAGCTCTGCCCCATCACGCTCTGAGGTCAGCTGCGTGCCGGATGTCTCCGGTGAAGAAATGGAATGACTGCTGCAAAATCGTCCTCCTCCCTGCAAATAAAGGTAACAAAGCAGGGAGGGGGACCAATGTTATAGCTTTTTTGTTTTTGGTAAAAAAAAAAAAAAATAGTAGAAATGTAGTGTCTGGATGTGTGTGTCAATGGGTCTGGGTGTCTGTGTATGTGTGTATAGGTAAGGATGTGCATGTGTGTATTTGTGTGTGTAAGAGTGACCAAGTGTACGTGAGTGTTTTAACTTTGTCAATATGTGTGACTGTGTATAAGGCTGTATGTATGTGTGTAGGTGTGGCTGTTTGGCTAGGTGTGTAAGTGTGGCTGTGTATATATGTCGATACAGCTCACGCCAAGGGCGGTAGAGACCCTAGGTACACCTCTGCAAAAGGACTGCCCCTCAGAGCCGGCTCTGCAGCTAGGAGGTACAGGAGAAGAGATATGGGGATGGAGATACATGGGAATTATGAGGAGTGAGAGACAGACATGGGGGAGAGAAAGACAGACATACATGGGGGTATAAGAGGAGGGACAGGCATGCAGAAAAAAAGAGCATGGTGAACAGAAAGAAAGACATGGGGTTTGAGGGAAGAGCAAGACATGGGGGTATGGGGAGGGACAGACATGGGGGTATGGGGAGAGAGAGAAAGGCATGAGAGTATGGGAAGAGCAAAACAGGCATGAGGGTATGGGAATAGAGAGACAGGCATGAGGGTATGGGTGGGAGAGGGGGACATGAGGGTATGGGGAGAGAGAAAAATACGCAAGGGTATGGGGAGAGAGAGAAAGAAAGATGCAAGGGTATTGGAAGAGAGAAAGACTTGAGGGTATGGGGAGAGAAAAAGAGGTGAGCATATGGGTAGAGAGAGACAGACATGAGGGTATGGGTAGAGAGACATAGACATGAGGGTATGGGTAGAGAGAGACATGTGACTGACATGGTGAAATAGTATTATTGCTCCTTGTGTACTTTTCCAATGATGCTCAGCCAGACTAATGGGCAGGTTGGGCCTCATAGGGACAGTAGTTAACGCAGGGCTTGACAAATTTAATTTAGTTTTGAGCAGCCAGCAAAAAACACACCCATCACATACACAGCCAGTTACATACACACACAACACATACACAGCCAGTTACATACATACACACACAAACACATACACAGCCAGTTACCTGCCAGTCAGCAGTATTAAATATCTTAATGTGTCCCTCTTTTCTGCTTTACCTCATATGGGGAGGGGGCATTTCTGCCACAGCCGTGTGTCACTTGATATCACGGCACTAGAGTGAGTTGCTCAAGGTGGAAAGTCTGTGCGGATTGCACAGACTGCAAGCTCCGAGCCCTCGTGCAACCTGCTCTAGTGCCGATATATCACTTCACACTGGCAGTCAGACGGAAGATGAATGCAGATGCGCTAGAAACAAAACAGATTGCACCAGCAAGTGGGTCATGAGGGTGAAAGCACCCGCGCCAGGTCTAAATTCCTGGTTGTCATTGGGACCTGGTGCCCAGGGTTTGTCTAGCCCTGAGTTAACAGTAGTGAAAACTCACTCTGGCCAGCAAAACGTATACCATTTTGCTGGCTGAGCATCATAGAAGTATCAAAATGGCCATGATTGGAACAAAAATGTATAAAGGGGAGGGGTTAGTAATATAGCCACACCCACCTGGGGCGCCCCAAAAAAAACCTGCACCCAGGCGTCCGTGACCCCAGGATCGGCCCTGATCATACTGTATTATCCTCTTATCCCTTTCAATGTCATGCACCAGCCAGCATGTAAGTGAATGATCACTTCCTATAGCAAGGTACATATATCATAATGTATTTTCATCTTACCCACTATACAGTGTGATGCACCAGCCAGCATGTAGCTGAAGTGTCACATTGACACCTTTGTATTGCACATTTGCAGCCCCCTCATCCTCCAAAAACCCCTAAATCAAATGTGCTGGAGAAAACTCTCCCTGCCAATGAGCAGCACATTGCACATTAGTGCTAATCACACTGGCAGCACATTGCATTTTAGTGCTAATCAAAAACCCAATACAATTTTATTTGTTTGTAATAGAAGTCCACCACTCTTTGATTGCGATCAGGGTGGCACTGAAAGGGTTAAAAAAATAAAGAAATTCTTAGCAGTTTCCAGCTCCTGCACAGGCAGAAGAAACATGAATTAAGAGGAGGGAGTAAACAGAAACAGGCCAATCCAAGATAAAGGAAGCCAGAGTGAATTAGAGAGAGACCAATAGGATGAAACGAGGGATCTAAGGAAAGCTGACCAATAGGATGAAAGACAGATAGTTAATGGCCAATGGGATGAATTAAATTAATGGCAGTAGGAAGAAGCTAAGGGAACCAAGCACATACCTCCACATCTTGTGGTCATGCCCTCACGTGGAAAACTTGTTGGACCTATATCTTCCAATTAATAAGTGAGGCCCAAAGGGTCAGTATACCCACTAACACTTGGACAGTCCAGCTAAACAGAGCAATCCAAAACCCAACAGTATCCATCCATGCCCATAATCTCACATTCCACATTTTTGCAGCATTCTGTTGCCACTTTGTCCACTACTGGAAAACCATCCTACCTCCCCTTCCTAACCCACGACCTCCACCAAAATGTACTCCTGTATTAAACTCTTCTACTGACCTATTTACCCTTGTCCAGTCTCCCCGTATCTCAACCCTGGCACCCTCTCCCTCATATGCCCCCATGGACTTATTTTTTCTTTCTTCCTCTTCACTCTATTTTCCCCCTCTACCCCTGCCAACTCCCCTGCTATCTTTCTTTCCTCCCAAATCCCTCTAAGAAAGGTAATAACGTGATTCACGATTTGAAATGTTACTCAACCCTGATACACCTTGGTATATAATATTTTATGTTAATGAATTTGTTATGGCATATATATCAATTTACATATTAATTAACCATTTAAAATTGACTTGATGCTCTATGAATAGGACACCATCTTCTCCGTACCAAATGGGGCTGAAATTTTGTCACATTAAATTGACAAATTTGGCCCAATTCAGGGCTATATGAATAAACAACCTTTATAGCATCATCCTGGAGCATTATATTAACCTGATTTACATTTTTTTTTATAAGAATAAAAATATTCTTATGTACAAAATTGTTTGCATTTGTTTTTGTGTTAAAGCTTTCTAAACTTGGTGCGAAATCCGTTTGTTATAACGCTGCCTCAACTGTAGCACTATTTTCTTTCTTTCAGTAGAGAAGCGTTTTTTATATTTTTATTATTACTTTTTTATATATAAATTTATTAAATTAATAATTGTGTGTTATATCCCCCTTTGCTACGCTTTCTGGTTTTAATACATTTTCTGTGAAATGGAGCAATCACCATGGAAACCAATAAAATGTTCCCAGCTAGATAGCCACTTATAACTTTCCATAGCTCTAAATGCATAGCTCTAAAGTTATCTGGACAGTTTCATTGATGCTAGTAGCACCACTGATCTATTATCATTCTCTTCTCTTTATAGCACTGGAACTTACTTATAGAATTTATGATTCACTTAGATTGTACTGACAAACGTTTTATACCATCTTTATATTATTTTCAGATCTTTAGAGCAGGTGGTATGCTAAGGATTTTTTCTTTTCACTTTTCCATTCAACTGTGTTTAGTGCAACTTGGGAGAGCTTTACTAGGCACTGTATATTGTCTCATTTTTTTTTTTTCTACCAGAAAAGGTTTTGATGTTATCACCATATTCAAAGTGACAAGGCAGATGGGAGGTAAAGTTGTAAATTCAACATGTGTACAGGAAATGTATTCCGTTGAGTTACCCATCAGAGGCTATCATGGTCTTTATATTTCATGCAGGTTTACTGTCAAAGAAATGAAAAAGAAATTCACTAGAGTTTACTGATCAAGAGCTTCCCTGCTAGGCCCTCTGCAGGAGAGTAATGTGTAATTCACTTATATGGCTGTACTTACTAGGAAACCTCATATAAAAGTGTTCACATAAGTTTTCCTCTTTTGGTGTGCACTTCTTTTCAAGTTTTTCAGTAAATCTTGGTTAAGATCATTATGCTGTATTTATGGTACTCCCTGACCCTTGCAAGAAAGCATTTAATCTAACATAATGAGTATCAATTTCCCGTTTCAAAACCTTTTGATCAAGTATGTTTAATATGTTACCTCATAATGATCTATGTGTTTTGTTTAGCACACTGTACAGCACTGCAAAATACAAATGGCCCTTTATAAATAAAATATATTGATATTTATAAATGTTATGGATTAATGTGTTTAGGATATTACAAGTAAGAAACATATCAGATACAATGATTGGGGAAAGGGAACTCTGACATCAGTTTATAATCTTTTTCTAACTGACCAGACATGACAGCAAGTGCATGCTGGGAAATATTATCTATGCACCAGATGGAGCAAATTAAAGTGAAAATGGTTTATAAAAGTGTATCATGATGATGAAAACGTATGTTTCTAACAGATTAACATATCTTTTTACCAAACTATAAAAAATTGAACTGTAATCACGATTTTATGACTGGTTGTTAGTGTGAAAGATGTCATATTAATATTGCATTTGCATATTTTTCAAATATTCCCATAATAGAGAGTTTATCAGTTAAAAAAAAACACTTTGACCAGCAGCCAATAGGAACTTGGAAAAAAATAAAAACCCGAAGGAATAACAAAGTGCCTCTGGGTAAAAAAGTGAATTTAAGAGTCAAATACAAACCCCAATCTAGATGTATGTACATATAATGGAAAGAAGATTTTTTGGGATGAACTCTTCTGATGATGTCAGAAACTCAGTAAAATGAAAAGAAATACAAATAGCTGCTAGTCTTAGCAATTTCCCAGTGGTATTCCACTGAAAAAAAGGGAAGGGAGAGAAAACAGGTAAAAATACAAAAAATAATTCAGAATAAATAATAGTGCATAAATGCACAAAAAAATACAGTACATAAAATAAATGAAACCACCAGTATATATGGTACAACTACACAGTAAAAACATATACAGAGGCAAATCTATACAAAATGAAAGAGAAAGTATGCCAATACACAACTTGTATGCCTGCATGAAGTAGTGCTGGACTCAAATGATAAAGTTGAATCCAAAGGAAAGCCTGGCCAGGTCTTTCAAAACGAGGGATGCCAGAGAAAAACAAGGGACGCGTTTCGACTAACTTCCTCAGCCTACAGAAACGATGGCGCCCAAAGTTTCTGTAGGCTAAGGAAGTTAGTCGAAACGCTTCCCTCATTTTGAAAGACCTGGCCATTCTTTCCTTTGGATTCAACTTTATAATTTCAGTCTAGCACTACTTCAGGCAGGCATACAAGTTGTGTATTGGCATACTTTCTCTTTCATTTTGTATATATACCTGCGTCTGTATATGTTCTTAATGTGTAGTTGTACAATAGGAACTTGGGCTTTACTAATTTTGATTTGATTTTATTAGCTCTCGGTATTCCACTGTGCAGGGGATAGAAAAGGTAACTTTAGAACTGTTAAACAGAGCAGAGTGCCCAGGAAAAATGACAAAAAGTAAGTTACAAATTGTTTACTCAGTTCTAATTTTAAAAAGACTGATTTCAAGAAGATAAAGTGTTAGCAACTTTAAAGTGATATATTATTGGGCAAAGAAAAAAAATTTTTATGACAGAATCACTTTAGTATTTTGAAAAAGTTAGTAAACATTTAAAAAAAATGTTAAAACAACATCCATGCAGTTTCATGAAATGCTCACCCCAAATATAAGTTATTTTTGCTCCATTATTTAGTACAAAACTTTTTTTTGTTGACTGGTCTGCTCATATGCATAATATTTTTCACACAATACAAACATACTGCCATTTAGTTTCCGTCTTTCAGCAAAAATAACCCTGATTTCAGGAAACATTACACTAAAGAATATGATAAAAAGAACAATAACAATACAATATGGTGGCAGGTTCAGATACTTTGTACCACATTTTTCTAGCTGGGACAAATCTGACCTTAGATTGTCCCCAAAAGTGATCTGAAACAAGATACCACTTCAGAAACATGTAAAATTAAACCTTATACATTTTGAAAAATATAAAAGAATTGCAAAATACATCAAACTAATGATATACAATAAACGCATGTCCTTCATGTGCCAGAGTTACATATTAAACACACATTATAGTAAGCAGAATTCCACACATGGAAGAAACCATACCTTTTAATATACATATTTTCAGATTTTCTTTTAGTAAAACATTAACGGAAACCTGTCACCAAAGTTAAAGAATTGTCTATGCATTCTTAATGTCTTATGTTTTAAAAACAATCACCAGTTTCTATGGTGTACTAATAGATTTCAACCAACTTAACTTGATATTGATAGGAATTCATAAGGCACCAACTGGAAACTGCTACAAGGACTGAAAAACAAAGAAATAACTGATCAGCCAATTAGGAAGAAGGAACAAAATGCATACTGGGAAAGATCAAAGCACAAAAGAACGTAACAATTAAAAAAACTTTATTATGGTAGTATTTTAAAAAGCTATTGAAAGTAAATAAAATAGCCCCACAGGCCCACAATATTCAGCAGGCCTGATATTACTAGAATATTTTGTGTCCTGTTGAATTACCAACACAATAGATCAAGTTAATCTAATTTTCCTTTTTTTCTGTGTTGTACAGATTACCGTATGTCCCAGGTGTAAAAGTAGAGCTCTGCCTCTGCAGCATGAGATGTGTGGTACAACAACAGCTGGAGGGCCACAGTACTACACCAAGGCATACACTAAGCTGTAAATTCATGTTATTCTATGGAGCACATTATTCTACAACCACCAGCTTTTAATTAAGAATTTGCACTTACCAAGTTACCATCCTTTTCGTGACTCCAATATGTCCCTTTAACCAATTGAATACTAAATGGATTTGAGCAATGGATTTTTAGATATGTTTCAGCTTTGTGTTCTGCATTCAATCATGCATAGGATAGATATAAAGTAATTCCAAAATAAATAACAATTTCATGTGAACCTTTTATGTTTATTAAGTTTCTAGTTTTGGGGGGGGGGTTATCAGGCATTAGTAGGTTGTGGGTATTTAATCTCTTTTTAAGGTACTTAGTCACCTGAATCTGTTTTAAAATGTGAATGTATAGAATACAAATGATCTTTACATTGTGTTAGCAGAACTGAAAGCAAATATCTAAATAAGGAGAAAGATGTATTTTAAATGTTTCTAAGGTGTCTCCTGTTTTATCATCTGTGACTTGATCTGTACATTACACATTTCCCACTGAAACCCAGTAACTTATTGTCTGTTTGATGGTTTATTAAAAGGTATAATACACAAGTCACTACACATTCATTGGAGGTAAATATATAAGTAACATTTGTTTTATGTGTCTGTACCACATGGAGAATGTCTGCTACACTTGTATCTGAGAGCAGGAGGCTTCCTGAGAAACTACTACACAGCAGATGCTGCCTGACATGTACCGTATTTTTCTGTGTATAAGATGCCCCCATGTATAAGACGACCCCTATTTTTTGAGCCAAAAATTAAGAAATTTAGAAGAAATACACTCACACATACTTACACACTCTGCCACTGAAACACACACTTACACACTCTGCTACTCAAACATACACATACACACACTGACACTCACACACAATTATTAATTATAGCCCTAATTATAACCCTAATTGTAACCCTAACCCTAGATTTAGGGTTAGTAGATCTAGGGTTCGTTTTTCCTTTTTTTTTCTAACTCTAATGTTGATGACTGCCTCTAGAGACTTTTTTTTATCACTTCCTTCGCTCTCTGCTGGGCATGCTGTATTGGATGAGCATGCTCCTCCAATACAGCACCCACGATCACTGGGTGATCGGGGTGCCCTGGGGGGCACAGAAGGATGTTTCATGATGCCTCGATCATTGCAACACCTTTAACGCATAGGCAGTGACAGTCGGTCATTGCCTATGCGAGTTTAAACACATATGATCACATTCGTAGTGATCGTAGGCGCGGGGGAATGGGCGGGGGTACTGAAGGCACTTTGGATTCGAAGCAGCCTCTAAGAATAACTTCCGGGACGTAGCGTTGCGTAAGGGCGCTACGCTCCATTAAAACTCAAGACGTATATATACATGTCCTCATGGTCCTCAAGGACCATGCTTTGCAGGATGTATATTTACGTCCCAGTGGTTTAAGGGGATAAAGCCACCAATGTCAAACTTCTTAAAGCGGCCAAAATTGCAAAATTCCATGTGTAAGACGACCCCCAATTTTAAACTTTAAAAAATTGGGGGGAAATATCGTCTTATACAAGGAAAAATATGGTAATTCTTTTGTGACCTTCCCAACTAGTGCGAGCATACTACAGGCACAATGCTACATTATTTAATATATGAATGGAAACCTACATGAGCTTAAGCCTTCCAGAAGGCCTGGGTAATGGTTGTTACTGAACCAGCAAGCTTCGTTAGCACAATTGTAGTTCCCTTAGCATTATGGGAATTAGGATTCAGCAACACCTGGAGGCCTGCATATTTGCCAATCCTCTGTTAGAGTAATTTTGTATCCTGATTTCACCTGTTGAAAAAAGTAGGTAATTTTTTTACAAAGATTGTAATTCTAAATATATGTATGCATTACTGATGACTTTACCAACATTTTGTAATGAAGATGTACTGTCCCTTTAAATTATTGTTTTTAAGAGAAGGCAACATACCCAATATTTAGCTGCTTTATATATTAAAGAGAGAACTATAGGGAATTGGACAAGTGGATTTCATACTTAATTTCAAAGTAGCAGAGGAGATTTTTTTTTCCAATTCTGCTACTTTGCCCATATGTTGGAAATAGCCGTCCCAATTGTGTGCAATTCTATCTTTCATGAATAATGTCCACACAGCATAAGTTATGAGTCCACTTGAAATTCAGAGAGCAGCAGAGGCATTATTAAACACAAATCTGCACACACCAGACAAGCCAGAAGACTTGATTTTCCACACATTAATCCTAAACTATCAGCGCTACCACCACTGCAAGGGATTCTGGGTAGGAATATGTAAATTCACCTTATTATAAATAAAACTCTGAGTGTTTCATTAAAACACAAATTACTTGGAATAATTAAATGTTCCTCTTTAAATAAAGTTGTCCAATTTAAGCCAAAGAACTGTGCGTCCCCCTGTAACAGGCATCTGGTTTTGGAATAGCTAGGACTGGTATTCATAATATAAAATAGCATATACCATAATGGCACAGTACAGGATGCTGGATGGAAAAAAGGCAGAAGCCAGTACTATTTTCCTCATGAACACAATTTCCTCTAGTCCATTTGGTCTCAGATTGCAGCTTTCAAGATTAAACAGATATCTTTAAATTACACACTGCTCATCCCAAGAGATTTTCTTTGTATACATAGACTAAAATGCTCTCCAGAGTTCAAAGAGGTTGCATTTTACATACATAGCTGCTACATAAAAAATGATCCAGATTAGTATTTAAGTGTGTAACTATGAGTGATCGTGGATGTGACCTTGTCTAATAGCAGGAGATCTCTCCAATGAAACAGGCAATTATTAGCATGTACAATGAATCTTAGAAGTATAATTAAGGCGAGTTCAAATACTAAGCTTTCAATCAGTGTAGAAAAATGTTACACAAACAACAGCAAATGTTTCAGAAGAATAAGGTTTTCTTTAAAAAAAAATTCAAAGGAGGTTGAGCTATCTGTTGTGCTGAATGATTCTATAGCAGGGATGGATAATGGCTGACCATCATTTGACCTGTGGTCCAACAACAGCTAGAGTGCCAAAAGGTTGGTTAGCTGAAGGTCGTGTGAGTAGTAGTCCAGTGGTTAGCCGTCACTGCTATAAATAGTTCTGTACTTTTTGTGCATCATTAAACAGAATAATATGTTATTCTTATTACGTTAAGATATGCCTGGATGCTGTACATAATGTACAGAGTATAATAGTGAATTGTGTGACTTGGCTTCCACCTCAGAGGTGGACTGGGGGCCATCCAGCCTGTAGGGTTCATAACCACTGCCAACTTGTTCATACAAAATAATTTATTGTATCGCTCATTGGGTGGCTAAACTCCTTATTTCATTAATACTAATAACGAACACTAATAATAATAGTAATAATAATAAAATGCGTATGACTATTAACCAGTCATTTTATCGTGTTATAATAATAATTAATGATTATTGCAGCTGTTGAATTGCAGATTAAATTGTTTTCATATCTTTGGTCTCCTAATAACAAATCTATATATTGTGTGATAATATTAACATTCTAAGTGTCATATAGATTCATGTAGAGTATCAGTTCATCATCTCGTTTTTAATGTATTTCCTCATAGAACTGAACTTGCTAAGAATAAGACACAATAGCAGCAGCAGCTGTTTATTTTGTATTGTGTTTACCTTTGCAGTAGTATTCTTACTTCCTTACATTGATATTAGGATGTCAGGGAGTCATATACAAAGGGTCAACTGGGAAGCAGCAGTTTCCATAGTGATTGCTCCATTTTAAGAACTTTGCCCTTACCTTTGTACACAGCCCGCGGTTAAGATGAAATTACTTTTCGCTTTTTGATTAGCCTACAAAACATTCTTCCGTAAAGCCTTTAATACTATAATCAATTGTGAACGACTGACAACACACTTTTTAAACCACATTGTGCATTGTTGGGATTGGTCGGCTGTATTTAACCCATGGAATGCCAGAGGATCATTAGACAAAGCAAAATGAGAGATGACACTCAAAAGGTCAGATTTTCTATGTCTATTTCCAAACGATCTGGAACCTGCCACACCTCTCTTGCATAATATCTTATTTACAGTGAAAATCCACTAATCTGTGTAAATAAAGGCATGCGCCTGCCGAATACAATAGTGACAATTTATACATTATTTAAACAAAGCTACAAAGAAAAAAAAACAAATATGTAGAAATAAGCTAACAAAACTAACAGCAGCTGGAGAGCCGAAACATAACCATTGCTGATGCATTAACTTGTAATGGCTGAGCGTCATGGGAAATGTTGTCCTAGACATTTCGGAGGCTAAAGGTTAACCATCGCTTCTATAATACATTATTCAACATAGAAACAGAATGGGTATGCGAGCAGCCAGGAGGGGGCGCTCCAACCTTATCTTTTCATTTCAGTCGTCAACTAAATGAAGATTTTTTTTTTTCTTTCATTTTTTGTGCATTGTTGTTTCAGTTTTGGCTAATAAATCTCCCTTAGAATGAGAAAGAGCTAATTGGTGAGGAAAGAGGTTGTTTATGTCATCATTTATTGCTTTACCATAAAGCCCGTGAAGTTGTACTTAAAGCAGAAACAAAAATGGACCTCCCATTCTCTTGAGATTTAAGGGTAAGAAAATTGATCACTTCAAAATGTTTTGTTGTCTAAGCCTGCTGATTACAAGGCTGTCTGTAAAATGACTCTGGTTAGGGACTCTTGAAATAAATAAGGAAACCCTAGAGTGCATTGTAATAAGATATATTCAATGGATGTATGTAGCAAGAAGACAAATACATCCTAACCAAGGTAACATTACCACAAAGTGTGCAAAGCCTTCTCTTCTATTCTCATCCCCTGCAGTATTTAAAGATTATATATTTTATTTAACTATTCGCTTTCCCTTTCTAATGCCCCATAGCAGTATGGGATGTTATTGTATGAAGACAAAATGATCGGGTTTTTGTTTTCTTCCTCTTTAAAAAAAAAAAAAAAAAAGTCATTGATTTGTTTATATGTACATATCCAGAATTTTCTTAGTCATTAAATGGTTAATCATTTGCTTCCTCTCATGATCTTAAAGCCTGTGGTCAAAGAAAAAATAGATACTATATATTGCGAGAAACTAAATCTAAAGTTTACTTTAAAAAAAAATACACTACGAATATATATATATTCGTAGTGTAACACTTTGTGTTCCAGAAAAGATCTTATTAAAAGGGGTTAGACACAGAGGACTGATAATATCGTGCAAACAGACCATGTATGAAGGAGTTTAATACATATATATATATATATATATGTAACCCTCACATATGGGGAAGTAGGCAATATTGTTATTAATTTGAAAGTGCTTATCATTTTTGATTAATCCAGCTTCTTATCATTTGATCAGACGAATTTTCTTCCCAACGAGAGTCGCCTCCAATAGTATTTCGTTTGTATATCCAAGATATTTTTTGGTTGGTTCTCAAAACAAATTATGTTTCCTATATTCTCCAAAATAGAGGAAACACTGAAAATTACACGTATGGTACCTTGTGCCAAAAAACATATCCTGCTTACTAAAGGCTGTTTTTTTTGTCTCAAACTGTTGATTGTTTCTAAGAATAATCGTGTGTGAAGTCTTTGGAAATACTTTAGTGCATTGGAAATCAAATCCACTGTCTCTTTATATAAAAGTGTTGCTCTGGTTTGCATACCAATAATAGAAAACGGATGCGTATATGCATGGGAGCATTTTAATCTTTCCTGATCGAAATTAAATGCAGACATCAGCGATTTATAACAGATTACCGACATCTCTTCTAATTGGAAGTAATAAGTAGCATACAGAAACTGGACAGAAGTGAACCTATGCCCTACATCTGAGACTAAATAACCGAGTTTAATGGAACAGTTTCATTTATTAAGGAATTCTACCATTGTATTATAGTCACAAATAAATATTTCTACAATTAACCTGCAACAAATCGCTTCTCTATATAAGAAATAATTCCCCATTTTTTTTACATAGGTGTAAAAATTGTATTATATATCAGTAATGTCTAATGGTGAAAAATAAAGATGTAAAAACTGATAATTTTGCACAGCTTACTAAAATAGCTTCTTAAATAATTCAGAAAATAATATTAAAATAAGTTAAAGAATTTTTTTTTTCTCCCGGGAAAACTGTTTTGTTTTTCATGTAAATGTTCTTTGGGGATTTTTTTTTTTTTTTATTCCTCACTATAACTGAGTTAAATGAGTTTTTTTTTTTTTTTTTTATCCCAATCACGTATTTACAAGTGTGATTGCTTATAAGACATGTAATATCTCCTTGTTAAACCTCATTATAAATAATTGAAATCATTATGAGATGACGCATCTTGAAACCGTCAATGTTGCGAAAATTCACACTTTGTAAATAGGCAAAGGATGTTACAGTAGTTAACAAAAAACATTTTTTTTAAATTATCTGTGTTTCTTGTGATAAATATATTTTTATCAACAAAATTACACCCCATGTATAAAGAAGCTGAAAACAAGTAAGAAAATCAAACAGTTATTATTTTAATGTTTTTTATTGAAAGATGTGAGAATTAAAAAAAAAAAAAAATGAACAGATAAGATACCCGAGTAACCAGCACGTTTCAAATCATGTAATTTTAAACAAATATAGCACAGTTTGTGATAATTATCATTAAATGAACTGGAGTGAAAACAAAAACCTGAGGTTTATTCCTGCATTTTATACCCCGCTCTGTAAATTACATCATGGGCTTCATTTTTAACTTAAAAAAAAAATAGTTTTTTTTTTTTTTTTTACTGAATGTAAGGATGGCACGTGATTGTCCTAAACAACAAGCGGGATAGTAAAAAATAATAATAAAACACAGTTAAAGAAACCATATTGTATTTCCTTCAATCACAAAGAGCTAAATATGTCTTAATTTACAATATATATGTATCATGAAAAATGGAAAAAAAAAGGAAAAAATTAAATGAAATGAATTATTCTCTAAATATTATGTACACATCATGTACAACTCTGAATAAATTAATACCAATTTGCATATTTTGGGTTCCTTATAGCTTATTTACACAAATTACTATTTTTTTCATAAATATCTCTGGCATACAAGCAGATTAGCACCTACTATTGTACCAGTATTCTGAATGGGTGAAGAATGCAGTTTAATTATCTGAGTTCAGCTAAGGATAGCATTTTTATTTTCTAAATGCAATATTATATTTTTTTCTTATTATTATTATTTGTTTCTTTATTTTGTATTCACAATCAGATTAGACATATCTCATAGCTGGCTATTGTTTTCAATACCTAGCTTTAAAAAAAAAAAAAACACTTTCAAACCCCCCTTTTCAAGAAGAAATCTAAGGAATTTCTTGACCCCCATGTCCATCATCTATTTCATTCAGCCTCTACATTCTTCAGCAATTCCATGTATTGTGAATTACAGGGTGCTCCTTCACAATAGCACCATTACCGTGAGTCCATGATACCACCACAATATTGTCCTCTGTCCATTTATGAAGATGTGAACAATTTTATTAGTATATATATCTAAATATTATGAAATATTATAGATATATATATATATATATATATTCTTCTTCTGAAAACTTCATATCTGGATACTTGGTGGGTCTTCAGTGTGTGGTTATTTTAGTTTCTCTTTGATCACTGCCCCGTTTTAATAAATAGTTAAGCTGTGCTGTACAAAATCCCAGTGCTTTCGAGCTCCTTATTGGCTCAGGTGAGTGCCATAAGCTGCTGGTCACTTTGGTGTCTCCCTGCCAGGTGAGACCTCTCTATGGGTCTCCAGACCACTGACCAGTCTCTGGATGTTCTGAAGCTCGTTCATTGTATCCTTCACTGTAGTCTTAGGCGAATGAGAACTTGAGTGGGACCTCTTGTGGACAGGAGTGTCTGGGATGGGGCTTGACTCCCGGCTGCTGCCAGGTTTGGAGCTCTCGGATCCCGGGTTCAGGCTAGCTGGCAATCCAGTGGTCAGGAGGTTGGTGCTGGGAGGAATGGTCACAGGGATCTGGTAAGGGTTGAAGCGGAGGCGAGGCCTAGTAGTGCTGAGGAAAGGGTTCCTTGGCATAGTGGTGGCAGCGCTGGTGGCTGGCATAGAAGATGCTGCTGCAGCAGCTGCAGCCATGTAGGTGTAGGGGTAAGGGAACAACCCTCCAAATGTAGGCATGGGAATCCCCTGAAAGAACAATTAAAAGAAACAGTTTTAGCAACCATTGAATGACTTCTAATAGCAATAAGTACCCAATAGGGTGTATTCATACGACTCTGTTTTATGCAAAGTTCTAAACAGCAGTAACTTTTCAGTGATTTCCATGGTGACTGCTCTACTTTTAGAACTTAGATCTAGATTTGACTTTTATAAATTAGATCGTCACCGTCAAAAACTTGCACCGAATTAAAAAGATTTGATAGCTAGATCTCCTAATAACGTAGAGAAGGAATAAATGGAAATGTGTTCTATTTTCACTTTAGCAGCTACACTGAACACATTGCACAACTATTCTATGAAATAGGTTACATATTAATATGTAGCTATTTAGTATAGCATTTATTACACGTTGTTTCCCATTTTGCACAGGGTAAATTTCAGGTTAAACGAGATTCCAAAACAGATATGCTTCAACAACAGAGGCTCTTGTGTAGCCATATACAGGAGCATTGGAAATATTAGACAACATCCAACAGCCAACTTTAAGATACAGCACTAGGTCATTATTTCATCCTAATGAATGCACGCAAGCTGTGCACTGGACTTTATAATCCTTATATTATTTAAGGATCTACTCAGTAAGGAGAGAATTGCAGGGGACTGAGATGGGCATTTCAAACTTTAGGTCAAAGTATGCCAGTTGGAAAACGTCTCCTGAATGGGAAAAATGTTCCAGCTCAGCTACTTTGGCCTTAAGTTTTGAAATTTCCGTCTCAATTCCTTGCAGTGCTCTCTTTATTGCGTAGACATTGTATTCGTTGTTAAATCTCCTTCAAATGTTACATAGATCTCCCAAACAGAACTCGTCACTCTTCCTAATTTGAACGTTAGCTAATATCCTCTGGAGATGTATTAAGAAAGTGCCCAACAGGAGACCTTTTAAGGCATCTATTATAAATATATTATTAAGATTACAGGATGAATAGAAATACATTTTATACCTGTACATTAGCCACACTGCTCCATCCATACGCTTAACACAAACAATAATTCACGATCTATTAACTTTTTGTTATTGCTTTGGGTATTTACCTTTAAATACACTCCTGGGTGTTTATAAATAACACATATGTACACACATACACATAAATAAAATCCACCCATATATGTAATATTTGTCATACACACACTGTGCTAAAAAGCAAACATATAGGGTATATCTGGTCTTTGTTAACCCATTACTGCCAGGGGTCACACAGCTAGTTAAGGTGGATAATCATATCACTTCAGTGGGATTGATTTCCCAATTTCTCTGTAGGTGATATTAGCAGACCGTCTGAACTGCTCAGTCCCGAGTTGATGAGAAATTGTATCTTACATAAATGTGATCCACCCCCACCTCCTTGCCCCCCACCCCCATTCATTTGTAAGAGACAGGAAAAATGCCCAAAGTTATTTGGAAACTCTGTATCAAGTTCAATCAACTGGAAAATCAAAAGGTTACAAAACTGCCTGTTTGCCAAAGTCTTAAACTGAGCCTTATCCCCAATCGGGTGAAGATGTCACATAGTTTTCTCTAAACAAGCTATGCCTGCTTCTGAAGTCTGGGTTTTTGTAATGAAGTGGTGCGATCCTTGCAGGATGGGCAGGGGAAGTCAACCAAGATCAATGCATATACATTTAACACCCCACCTGTACATAAAGTAGTAAGGATTCTTACCTGAGAGGCCAGCATATGCTGAGAAAGGTGGAATGGGAAGGGGGTAGCTGCTCCTGCTGCCGCTTGGACAGAAGAGAGAGCTCCACTGTCCAATCCAGCTGCTCCTGTCATAGAAGCCAATAAATGTCCCATGCCCATGGCAGAAAATGCCCCTGGGGCCATTGCAAACTGTCCAGGGTGGATAAAGAGCGGCTGTCCGGCACTCAAGGGGTTAAAAAACTGTTGGCTGTGGAGGCCAGACAAAGCTAGGCTCTGCAGGTGACTGGCACTCAAGTGTGATGGGCTTTCAGTCTGCACCATGAGTGGTGAAAAGGTCTCTTTACTTAGACTTCCACATTCAGGGTCAGTTTTGGATTCCTCTTTATTCCTGCTCTCCAGCTTGTCCTTCGCCAAACTCCTGACACTGAAAATGCTGTCACTGTCCTTGCGGGACTCTGGGGTCTCTATCTTTTTCTCTGGGATGGGCTTCTCCTTGTTTCTCTCCTCTAGTCGAGGGCTGCTAGGGTTAGACAGGACCCCTCCGGGACTATGACCTCTCGCAATCCTTACTTCACGTCTCTCTAACTCCTGGTCACTGTCCCCACCGAATTTATCATCTGAAATGTAGATATACAGAATGGAGAGCGTCAACCCCAATATAAAGGTGTACATGTGACCGTAATAATCACTGCTTTTTCATATAGTAATATTGTATGATTTAATAGGAGATACATTAGAAACGTACATATTATGAATGCTCCTTACAGTAAACAAGTATCACATACATTTGTTATTATATACATATATCTGTATACATTGTACATATTTACATTGGGAGTTATGTATAAATTGCAATTCTGGGGCAAGATTCTAAAAATGGAGCAAAACATGGCATTGTTGTAATTGCCCCACTTCTAGAACATCACACGTATATTTCTCTATATATTTAATAATATAGGACCTCTGATTTTATTATTAGAACCATAGCATGGAAGCACTATGTAATATGAATAGACTTCCCCATTCATATAGGGATTAAAATAATAAATCAACGAGCACATGACTGTGTTGGTAAATAATACCTAACAACAGCCCGCGATATTAAATAGCACTGCATCCTACAGCGACACAAGTTGATAAAATAGCTTAAAATACGAACTAATGCTGCAACCAACAATGTTTGTTAGTCTGACTGCTTTTACCTTTATAAAGAATATAAACATTTAAATCACATCGATGGCAAAATGGTAAACGTTGGGCACTGTAGCTGTTATGGACTACAACTCCTGTCGTATTCAGCCAACATGAGATGCCTGGAGAAGCACGATGGGAGCTGTAGTGCACAGCAGCTGCTGAGCCAAAAGTTAGCCATCGCTATGATAAATCATTTGATCCCAAACCAACAGTCTGACTTGTACAGAAGGCTAATGTGCACATAATTCACTGGCATTCAACAAATAGATTGCAGTAAGGAGGAAATCCGTTCCTTATGGAATACCCAGCACATCGACTTCCACAAAAATCATTACATACTAGGTGTACAGTACACCATACTATTTGAAGCGACAAAACATTGTTCCAGAAATGTTATATCATAATAATATTAATAATAATAATAAAAAGGTAAAGACTGAAATGGGGTCTTCCTTGTGTGGCATTGAGGCGGGGATGCCTTCATAAACACTAAAAGACATAAAATCCAACCATCCAAAACGATATAACATTATAATTATGCATTAATTACAATATATTCAATTAATATGCAGCAAACCTATTTTATCAATACTGCTACAAGGGTCGTTAAAGTGTCTTTGAAATATTAACATGATGTAAATTAGTAATCTGTATCTAAAACAGCTATCTACACTAAAATACTTTAGACATATTTGTTTTAATTCCTATTTTATAACCTGAGATTAATATGACCTTGGAAATATAAATTCTAAAAAGATTTACAAAGTATTTCGGGTCTCTAGGCCTAATTATATTAATACAATTGTAATATTTCGAATTAACTTGCTAGCAATATTGCCACTCTATGATTTGCTGACCACGGAAATTCTAATACAAGGTTCTATGGATGAGCCTGTAATTAGTAATTACCTCTGCTGCTGCGGCTGAGTCTCAGTGGACTAGACTCAGTACCAAGGGGCGAGTGCAAAGTGTCCCTGCCTGGGGCAGGATCGCAAGAGGAGGCATCCGATTCTGCACCATCCCTGTCTGCTTTGCACTGATCTTCGTACATCCGCAGGGATGGGAGCGTCAGTTGTTTCCTTATTAGATAAACAAACCGTGAAACAAACAATTAAAACTGAACGTAAGGATTAGTCACTATCTGATCATTTCCATCAAGTACATTGTATAACTAGCAAGATCCTATTGTGCAGTCTTTTGTGTCTATTGCACCTGATTTCTTAACCTTGATCATATCTATTATTACAATGGCATCGCCATTATATATCAGACTTATACACAACAGAACACATCCCTCTACAAACCCCTATTGTTGCTGCTATTATTAAACTTGTTGTTTTATAAAGCGCCAACATGTTCTGTGCGCTGTACAATGAGCAGGTGCTATAGACAAGTATATGGTAACATAGCAAGGTTTAGAATTAATTGAACAAAAGGCTAGGGAAAGGAGGGGGTGATCCAACGAGCGAACAGTCTGAGAGTCTTTGAAGATAATATCAAACATATTATACTAATAAGAGAATTAAACAGATTATATATTTTAAGCAATTTACCTTTTCTCTCGTCTTCCATTACCCGTGTCTCTAAATCCTTTAGCAAAAGGATTATTATCAATTTTAAGTTGTGTGATCTGCAAATCGACAAAAACAGATTTAGTCATTTAATAAAATGTAAAAAAAAAAACTTGCATATAAAAAAAGTTACAATTAACTCTGGTGCTTTGAGGGTTAACTAGTACATAAAATCGATTCTAACAATATCATATGCACGTGCATAGAGAATTGTATTGGTGAGGCGCTTGTTTACGTCTGTACGTCACTGAAAGGGTTAATCATACATCTAACATTCCAAACATTTTTTTTTTCGGGAGTAAATAAAAATGTATTCTAGTGTTTAATCCCCTTACAGTTCATACAGTGATCAGTGCCGTGCACTACCTTAAGTAGGTTCCCATTTCAAACAGTTTAGAACACACAGGCTCCCTGGTTTAACACACCACATGCGTTATTAAAAATGATGCTGAGGTTTGGCTTGAATTATTAATAGAGTTTTAATGATAGCAAGTTATTTTTCAGAGGCCCCTGGAGAAAACATGGCGACTAAGCATTGCTGTGTTGGTTAGAAGATATTCTTATCTCTCACATAAGACTGACTTATGGTGCAAGGCCACATTAGGTCAATTAATAATTCATACTTTTGAAATATGTCCCCTTAGATGCCATCTTTAAAAATGCATGTCTGATCTTCTTTGTGTTATATTTTCTCAAACAAATTGATTTTTTTTTTTTTGTTAGTTTTAAAAAATATATCCACTAGCTTGATTACTTGGCCTAGGGTAGGCACTTTAGATATTTAAAAAAAAAAAAAAAAAATAGCCCAAAAATGTTATTTTATGTTGGCAGAATTGTTAAACCGGCATAATTGCACATGTTTATTTTACATAGTAGAAATGTTAAATACTAAATTAGAAGTTATAGCAATGCGTGTTATAATGTACAATATTAATGGAATGTTGCAATATTTATCAATAAAGACTTTTCACTCAATATTCAAATAATGTTGCAATTTAATTAGCAAGGCTGAAAATCGCAACTTATTAATTGAAAAAAAAATCATATATATATATTATTTTTTTGCAACATTAAAATTAAGCGTTTGCAACACTGATTTAACCCCTTGATGCCTGTGATCTAGACTCCTGTGGCCTTAATATGGTGTTACTACTAGGATTCTAGTAGCTAGGTAAATAATGGCCTAACACTAATAATAATAATACCAATAATAATGATCAATATAAATGATTTTATGGCATAGTGAACAATATTGCTGAAATCTACAAGATGCACTGCCTATCAGCCATGGACAGCTTGCGGCTGTACTACAGACTTAAGTGTTCTTTAATCGATCGTGACTCTGTGCCATAAAGTTTACGATTGGAACAAGCCCACCAGGACCCTCAGACAGATCTGTCAATTAACATCAGCAGCAAGGGGTGAAGGTGTGTCCTGTTTTTGGACAGAGAGCGTGTCTACATGTGTGAGACTGTCTTATAGCCAAGCATTATCTTAATGGAAAACTGGCCATAGGAATATAAAGCGAGCCAAGAAAAACAGCCAGGGTCAATAAAATATACACAAAGCCCAGTCTCTCTTTCTAATAAGAGAATGGAAAAATAAATAAAATATAGGTCTGAGGCCTGAACCTTTCTAAGAAAAGTAACAATATAATAAAATCACAAGCAATAGAAAACCCACAGCATATTAATTGGGCTAATAATAGGTTTTTCAACATACCACAACATAGCTATTATTTAAGTATTTTATCCATAAAAATAATAAAGCATTTAGAAGAAGCTGGAGTGGCTGTAAAAATGAATTCTGTGGGTATTTATGTATAAATAAATAAAATCTTTAAAATTATAAAATAGGAAATATTAACAATGATATAGTTCTATAAAAAAAAAATTTTTTTTTTACTCTCTAATATTTATTTTGTTAACAGAATGAGAATAACTTAAGATACCTTACCTTGTCGTTTTGATAAGCTGTCACAGCTATAAAATCAGTCTCTGGGAATACATAGGTTCTGAAAGTACTGTAGGGGAGTTTCAAGATATCATTGGCTCTCACTATATGAAACCTTGGTTGATACTTGTGCATGGAATTTAGGATAGTCTGAAAAAAATATAAAGCATATAATACATGTTAATATTAAATAATCAAATCTTGTGTGATTTAGCCTTAGGTAAGTTGAATTTTAAATATAACAGATAATTATCCACCATAATAAACCTATTTGGCAATATTTAGGTTTCTCGTTTAACAATGATTATAGAGGATCCTAATTCACTGGTATTTGATTTTACTTTGTGCAATTAATTAATTTAGTTAAGTACTCAGTAGTAAATTCCCTTTGGGGTTAGACAACATTACATTAACTGTATGAAACGCAATCTTTATTTTATAAAAGTTTAAAATGGTTGGGTGGGAAACGAAATATGGTAAAAGTGTCATAAAACAAATCCATGTGATTACCGTTATGGCAAATGGAATACTCGTGAACAAATCTAAATAAATAAATGTAACAGTACTATGCAGGCGTGCAAATCCTCATTGCAAAAATCCATTCATCTGACTGGCACGGTCAGGCTGTACAGATGGGCATTGATTAAGCCGTGTTCTGCCCGGTTTAATATATAAGAATTCGGAATTCCAGAAAATATAAACCCCAGATCTAAACCAAGGAGCTAAATCTTCAGCTGATGCTTTAATTAGATGCGTCCCACTGAATGCACACACAGGACATTGAACTGGAATGCTAAGGTTTAAAGCCTGGTGTTTTCACCTCTCAGTTACCAATAAATAAACCTAGCCTCTACCCACAGGACGTATCTATTAGGAGATAGGATCTTTCTCAATTATTGCTAACCTTTGGCACACCAAATAGCAGGCTAAGCAACATGGGAAATGGCGTCCACAATAGTTGGAGATCCAAACGTTAGCAATCACTGATTTACCATCTATTATAAGGTTTGTGAGCAAAATAATCCAGTTTTGATGCATCAGCTGACTGAACTCTGTGTGGGCCCATACAAAACTATACGGGTTTTATTTATGCATATGGAGGTCAGTATACACCTTTGCAAGATACTCGGATGGCACGATCACAATCCAATGGGTTAACTGCTATGGGGTTTGGACAAGTTATTGCTGAAGATGAAAGTACAGTGATTTTTGGTTCATTTTATTTACACCTCCTTCTCCACACAAACACATCCATTGAATGGGCCGAAATAATTATTAATATTATACATTAAACTTTTTTTCCCCATTATTTACACCCAACCTCACACGAATCAAAATGTGTACTTATTCTATGTCTTACACATACTGGCAAGGAAACAAAAATGTTAATGGTTACTATTAGCCCTTAGAATCAGCAACGTATTGCAGGTATGAAAAAGGGTTAATATACAGCTGGGAGATGATGATTCAATATTATTGATGTCTGTTTAGTGATATAATATTATACGATCTTATATCCAATGGCATAAGTAACTTTCCTTGTCACCCAAGGAGCGAATGGGTAAAGCTTGTGGAAATGGTCCATAATGCTGAGGACTTATTTTCGTGGAAAACGTAGCTCTGCATCCAGCCTGTCGAACTGATTGACTGCTACATAAGATCAGTCTATGTCTCTAAATCCTGTTAATTACCATATCAAAAAGGGAACGGCCCAACATTGTCTTTTATCTCCTTAAACGCTTGTCAAAAAGGCAGATATACTGATTGTACTAAATGTAGATAGACAAACAAACATATATAACATAAATAATATATAACAAAAGCACAGGAAGCTTCTAATTTGTCTGGAAGGAGAGAAAATCAGGGAAGTGACTGAAAAAATAAATAGTTCAGAGACAGACAAGCACTGACTGCTGAGATCAAACATGTACCATTACTGCGGATTTTATTTCCAGGGAACATCGTAAGTAGGTTAACGTCACCAAAGCAGGTTAATTTCTACCACAGTCAAATAATCTGTATTTTATGACTGTTGTTCCAGTCTTTGTGGCTGAATAACTAGGCAGACATTTCATTAGTTTAGGTCTGTCTCTTTAAGATACACCTGTGGTCATGGCTACTTGTTTAGAGGACATAATTTCTTAAGCTGTCCCAACCCCACCTCTAAATTACACTTAAAGGATATTCAGTAAAATACTTAGGGATTGACATAAATGGCCCCTATACTTTTCCTTCTTATACTGTCTGTCTCTAGAGTGATCTAAGGAGATTGCATGTGTATGGCCTATAGCACTTTACCGACCACACTGAACCCCACCGAGACAGCCCAGTCTCACTGACCTCATTTCTACAGCTTTGTCTAATCCTAATCATTTTACAGATTTAAAGGCAATCTATGGCAGATTCTCCTTACTAAGAAAATTATCTCGTAGGATTTCTTTTTTTTTTTTTATTCGACCACATTTGCCTCGTCCTATACAATATTATTATGATATACGTTACCGCCATTTCATTTAGCTATCTATAAAATGAAGTCCTGTGTCCTGCTGCTTGATTGAATATTATTGTATATTAAAATTAGAAATCTAATACAGAACTGGTTTGGGAATATTCTGCATTTGTAGTCTAACTATAAAACTCACTTATGTATCAATAAATATTCAATAATGATCACTCCTCTCTGATAACAAAAGGACTCGTTTAATGTTGTTCTTCTAATAAGATACTTTTTACAAGCTTGGCATTACTATTAATAAGCTATTACACCCAGATTCAGGGTAAAATAACACAGTGCATCTAGAATCTAGGACAAATTGTGACTAATACTGGAATATTCAGATTGTGAGAAAAATAACTGTTCTCAATAGTCACATTTTAACCTGCACTCATATTTGTTTTGAAATATTGGTTGTTTTTTTTTTATTTTGATTAAAGTAACTTGCATTGCATATAATTGTATGATAAAAGACAGGGGCAGTTAATGTTCATGCAGTCTAACTACCGTTAGAGAGGTCATCAACTATGCATTTACAAAAAAAGCTTTTTATTTTTTTAATAACAATGTTCAGAATACAAGTCTAAAATACAACTTTTAAAACCCAAATTTCGGATTAATAAAAACTAATCCTTTATCTGTCACTTTGTGTTTCAGTAGATAAACAAATGCAAAAGACGTTTAACGAGAGATCTCAATATGAAAATTCAATGTACAGAGCTACATATCACATTAATAATTGTATTTATCTGATCATTTAGATTTAATTTGATTTTAGTTTATTGTACAACCTATTTGGAATACTCTACGTAACTACATATATGTACATATACTAAATATTTGTGTGTGTCAAAGATGGGGTGAGATTGCTATGTCCCAGACATGCAAAAGGTTAATCGATTGATACAGCGTAACATATTACAATGGGTTATCTGTGAATGATAAGACCATTAGATTGCAAGAGATACTTACAAAGCCATGCTTGTCTGAGATATTGTTGGTGAGTTTGAGCTTGTGAAATGCAACAGGTTTGGCCATCCACTGCTCCCCTGTGGCTGGGCTATCAGGGTGGATGTACATACGTTTCGGCATCTCTGGGTCAGCCTTGCCAGCTACCATCCAACGAGAGTTATGGAATTTATACCGGCAGTCATCAGCTGCAACAATATCCATTAATAAAATATACTTGGCCTTCTTGTCCAAGCCACTCACTCTCACTTTAAACGGAGGAAACATTCTCCTGTAATACAATAAAAAGGGTATAGGCATTTTTCAGATTAAAATGGTATAAAAAATCTATTTACTGAGCAGCACAGGAACACACGAGTACCACAGATGGGATGTAATTAATTTAATTAGATTTAAAGGCATGGATGTCACATAACGACACAGGAAGTATTGGTATAGCTATTGTTTAATTTAATTAGAAACTATGTAGTCTATATACGTATTTATGTTTATAGCTAGTTTTATGGCTTCCACTGAGATAATGGTTTACAAGTTTATGCTGTATACACTTTTACACACGACACATGCAAACGTCATTGATTGTCTTGCTATTTAATATACACTGTGTTGGACTTTTTGTAACAGTTAAATAAACTATCTACTTTGCTAGCACATAGTTATATTATACCAGGTTTTATTTTCGTTACAATATTGTATGAAATCTTAGCTAAAAAAAAGCTCCCAAATGGACAACCCCATCGTCTTGCTACACAATCAGCGTGAAAAATGGCCGATCTTGAACTTATATTACATTAATAACTACACTAAAATTTCAAATTAAAACAATATATAAGCAAATGACACTACTGGGTGTAACTCACGCCATTCACTTGTCTGATCCTGATAGTAGAATATGTAGTAGAACACTGTGTTGTTCACCAGTAGTTCTCATTATTTATTAAAACTCTAGACAGCAGTGTATTTCTTCCAGTAAGAAAAAAAAATCTATTCCACCAAACGTCATATTTTCCACTGACAAAATTTAAATGAATATTGGTTTCAAATAATACTCATCTATTTACTATACTGTATATAAACACACAGTAGTATTTAATATGTATTTACTAAAATATTATCACTTTGGGAGCACAGGAGATTGTGGAAAATAACAAGGCACATAATTAAAAACAAATCAAATAGAGATGCAATGAATGTAACAAATAAATGATGTAACAAATATCATAATTTTAGTAGTTCGCTCTCGATTCAATGCATTTTTTTAGTTAGTCTCTCTGTGTGTATGATAATTGCAAACTCACCTTCCTGACTTGGTGATCACCATTTCCGTGCCTAATTTGTGGAATTGGTCCCACAGTTCCTTGGCTTCCAGGGTCACTTTGGGGTCGTCTTCTACCTCTTCCTCGGGCTCCAGGCTCTTGAGGGAGCGCAGATGAGCCGCTTGGTGGTGATGTCCAAGCGCTGAGACATGCAGTCCAGCTTCAGCCGCTCCAGCTAGGCTAGGGTCTGCTGAGAGGGGTTTGCCTAGAGCAGCCGGGGGCAGAGCCAGAGCCGGGAAGAAGGAGGGCTGGGTGGCTGCTAGGAAAGCAGACATGGGGAAATCTGCTGGTCTGGGAGCGTGGAAAGGGTGATAAGCCATGGCAGTCCCTGGGAAAGCTGGATCTCTCATGGGTGCATCCAAAAATCCAGGAGAGAAAGAGTAGCTTCTTCCCAACAAGTAAGAGTTTAAAATGTGAGCCCAGTCCAAGCTGTGCAGAGTCTCCGTGTTCAATATTGCACTGCCCAATAAATCTCTACACACACACACGTAATTCTTTCACTTTTTAAGGATCTGGTAAAATAATAAAAATAATAATACAAAATTAGCAAATTCTTCCACAAAAAAAAAAAAAGATTATATTTTCCTCCTCGTTCTTTTTTCTCTTTCGCTTTGCTTTTTTGTTGTTGGAAAGTTTAAGAAAAATCGAGACAAAAAAGACCAGTTGTAAGTTATGGAAATAAAGTGGTGTGAGTCCTGCTGGTCATGGTGTAAGCTGTGAGTGGAGATGGTTAGATCTTGTCGTGATCTGTGTAAAACTGTGACTATCTCACATGTCCTTCCTGCTCTGATCCCCTGGCTAATGAGCCAAGCCCCCTTGATTGCTGATTTTACGCTTTTTGGACCAATTGTGGGTCTCCATAGGCGGGGTTTTGACAGTTCAGGCCAAGATCTGGACGAGTGAGGGGGGGAGAGAGAGAAAGGAAGGTGTCGGAAGCATCGGCAGCAAGAAAACATGTCAACAGAATAACATATTAACCAATGACAGAGGGAAAAGGCTGGGAATCTCCACCCACTGGAGCAGCCGCTGCAATGTCCTGCACACCGGACTCACTCACATTCCCCTGCCGGCTGGGTGAGCGCCTTCATATGGGGAGGGGAGTGACTGGCTTAAGTCCCCAGCCCAGCCAGAGGGAGCAAGTTGGGTCCAGGAAAATATATGTATATCTGTGGGGGAGATCAATAAACACCGCGTCCAGTGATGCAAATCCATCTACTTCATCGACTCAAATCTGTGTTTTTATATATATATATATATATATATATATATATATATATATATATATATATATATATATATATATATATATATATATATATATATATATATATATAAAATTGAGAATATTAGACCTAATGATAATAGCATGCATTTACACATTCTCACTAGCAGATTTAATATTTTATATATATATATCTATATATATAATTATATATATGTATATGTATATATATATACATATATATATATATATATATACATATACACACACACACATAAGTACAAACAAGGATCTTGCTTTCATAAAGTGTGAGAAAGTACGTGTAACAGATTTGGCATTGGAAATTACCTATAAAAGAGGTTATGCGTGTTTTTTAATGGAGTACCTCTTTCCAAGTTCTTGCAGAAGCCGCAACGTTGTTTGAAGTGTGGACCAAAGGAGTTGGAATGCAACAGCAGTGATCTCTGTACTGCAGGTCCAGCCTGCAAGTTCACTGGAGAGAGAGGTGGGGCCCACTGTACAATAAGTACAAGGCATGTTTGCTTTTTTTTGGTGAAAAAAATCCACCATCGAGTGACACATACTGGAGGAAATCTGAAGCGATCAGACTGACTGGTAGCGTTATTGCTGTTGTGTGGTTTTTTTTTCTTCTCCTTGTTGCGTTTGGGTACACCACTCCTGCTGTGTGAATAGAGGACTGCAAGAGGACTGTACAGTGCACTTTGTGGCATCGCCGCTTTAAATAACCTCCCCTCCCCACGGGGCATTTGCACAGTTCAGTTAGGAAAGAAGCATTCTTCAGATGGAAATGCAGGCACAAGTGAATGGATATCCAGATAATAAAGCAAAATTGGGGTGAGTGATGGCTGTAAAACACGCCTCGGAATTTTATTTTATTAATAAAGCAAAATCCATTATTTGCGGTATTGGTTATTGTCATAATTTACACAAACACATTACAGTGTATTTTAAAGAAGTCAACCCTTAGGTTATAGCTGGGTCTATTATAGACCTAGCTAATGTTTGGTATTTTAGCTGTTGTGGACTGTAGTTCCCATGATGCTCAGACAATTGAGCCTCAGGGGAACTGCATTTGTGGCTGAGTCTCATGGGAACTGCAGTCCACAACAGCTGGAGTGCCAAAGGTGAGCCATCATTGATGTATTACAAAATCCATCACTCTTAGCAAGATTCTGGAATGTGTCTATTTTCTAGATTAGGGTTAAAGGGACAGCATTTCCAACTTCCTTTACCCCTGTCAGAGG
Source organism: Pelodytes ibericus (assembly GCA_036172795.1). Lineage (NCBI taxonomy): Eukaryota > Metazoa > Chordata > Amphibia > Anura > Pelodytidae > Pelodytes > Pelodytes ibericus. The sequence goes on from CM069857.1 coordinate 171,677,689, forward strand.
ATTGCTTTACCAGTGGATTTTTGGGAAAAAAGTCGTGCAACTTCGGTGTACTGGGATGATAGCAATACTCTCTCTGACATACTTCGGGAGAGGGGGTTTAATAATTAGAGGTTTGTATCTAGTAAAACAAAGACGGCCTTGTCTCTGTCCGTGGTGCGGTCTTAAAATGGGGATGTTTCTACTTTAATTAATAAAAGAAAATAAATATTAATAATTGTGCGTATACTCGTTTTTGTTTATGCAGATTATGCTCATTTGCAAACTACAGTTTAATCAGAGAGCTGTCAGGTTTCACAACATTGTAGACTGGCTGTGTCCCTTTAAGAGGTCCATTTATAGATCTGTTCTGATTAACTGGGGCTCAGTTTGTTAAAGAGCTGCTTGGCGCCAGTCTGCTGACGTCTTACAATAAGAACCGTCTCTTGTCACTTCATATTTACCCAAAAAATCTTCAAACAGTGCCCTCCAAATGCTGGTCTCTTTGCTCCAGAGCAGAGGGGAAAAAATGTCTGATCACAGGCCTGCCCTGTCTGATCTGCTCATAACCATAAAATGCCCCCAAGAATACAAAACAAGGGTGTCTTATCTCTTCTGCATCTCTAACGCACTCACCCTACACTTTGCATTACTAGCTGCACAGCAAACACAATTAAGTTATAATGTGTCTGGGGCTTCTACTGTCTCTTCAGGAATTGGTATTCCTGTTTGCATACAATGTGTACTAATAAAATAGAAACAATGTGCACTAATAAAAGAACAACAATGAACACACAATCACACTCAGGCATGCTCCCGTCTGTATCTATGCAGTAAATAAACACCTATAGCATAATGTGAATTTTTGATTTTTTTTATTTATTTTCCTTTGATTACAGTTGCTAATAGTAAGTAACCCCTACTGGACGCTCCCAGAAGATATCATAGATAAAATGTATTTTTCCCTCTGCACCCTACACAGTGGAGTTGTTTGGCACATTATATGGATGGCCAGTGAGATGACAAGTCATTTTAAGGGACAGTTCATGTAGTGTGCCAGTGACCATCTGCTCAGCAAACATACATTGATAATATAATCTAGTTAACATGACAACACACGATGAACCTGATTAAGGACTACTTAATATCTTGTCATTTTCTCTTCTAAACGAATTATTGGCACACACAGGCCTGTCCCTCCTGTCAGGCAGATAAGATAGCGTGAGTCTGCTTTTCTCAGACTTTTAGGAACAGTATATGGGAAAAGTGTCACTAGAGAGATAGGCATCAGGCCTGTTAGACAAGGTGTCATCCCTTGTCTCATTCAAGACCTGGCCTTGTTCTTCCCTAGCTCGCAGTGACTGTGGCGCCGCCGGAGAATTAAACCCTAGTTATACAAGTGTAATCAGGGACTCTTACAACTCGGGATTGTGTATTTGCTTCTGGGACTTTATTGCTCTTATCAGGAATAACATGGTATCAGCTGATGGGCCTGTTAGTTTAGGGGGTCATCCTCAAATACAAAGAAAACGCGTGAGGATGTCCTGGAAGCAATTATATAATTCCCTAGGTGTGTTTCAATTGTGTGCCTGTATACTGCTTGCTTGATTTGATAGATATATGATTGTCTGTATAATTTCCTGGCTCTGCATGCTGGACTGGAAGTGTTATATGAGTGTTTGCTTGTCTAAATCTGCAAATTCTTTTCTTGGACGCATTTGATTATGCATGAAGGAATATATAGTATATGTTCATTCTATATGGGTCAAGCTACCCAAAAAAAAGTAAATTGTGGCAAAAATTAGGATTTAATAGCTGCCTGATTTTTGCAATTCACTTTTCAGTTCACTCTTTAGTGAATAGACACCACTGTGTACATGGTGTGTGCATGTCTAGAGATGGTTGTGTATGAATAAACAGGCCTCTCTGGTAGTGGATGGGTCACTGGAACCAGTAAACAGCTCCCCCTGCTTTAAATGATCCCCCCCCCTGCACTGAATCTCTATTTCCTTGCATTGGCTAAAGCTAAGATCAGACCCATAATGTAGAATCGATACATCCCTTGGGAACAGCCACAAGACTCTGCAACTATACACTACTAGATTGGAAAACATGAGTTGTTTTATCAAATATTTACACCGGTTTGTATACATGGAAACACATAATTACCACATACTTTTTCATTTTAACTATAGGCTTTATTCATTGCCAAGACATTCAAGTAGTTTCATTAAGAAAATAGAACACGAATATACGCCCCCATATAATATAGTATTTTAAAGTTAAATTATAGGTGTGTGTGTGTGTATATATATATATTTATATATATATATACACACGCACACACACACACATATATATATATAACATGGATGGGTTAATACATGGTTTAGGGAATGCAATTTTGACTTTTTTATTTTTAATATACATATAGTCTATCTATGTAATACACAAATATTTTATTTTACTCAAGCCTGAATGCCAGATATTTTTGTGAATTATCCCCACATTGTAAAACTCGGATTATCTTGTTTCCCTCTATTATGTGAATCTAATACAAAAACACAAAATGAAAAGGATACAGTTGAAATTAATAAACAAAAATAAAATGACTTGCTATAGTTCTGTGTTTATATAGAGAGAATACAAGGCCAAGGCATTCACATAATAACATACTTGGAATTATGCATTATGTCATCATTGTTTCATCACATCATGCAGGACCATTGTTCACAACTAGACCATTATAAACTATTCCAGTGTACAAATATTATATAACCACCTTCTGCTCATGTAGATTGATTATCTAGTTATGGTGGAGTTTTGTTTGAATTTGTTTTGTATCTGTGGCATATACATTAGACAGTACGGTATGTGAATTAGCTGCAATTATAGGTGAAGATTTGATCACTGTTTTTTTTTTTAAATTTGAATTCGTATAGTTTCCCTTACACAGAATTTGGCGATACAATCTGCGATAATTGTATCACAGGTAATAGGATGTAGCCAGAAAAGGGGAGAGAGAGAAAAGATCCTTATCGCTAATCCAAACACACAAAAAGCCATATATTGTTAGTTGCTGTGGAAAAACCCAGCTTTGATAAATACATCCTGAACTAAAAAGAACAGCCTCTGTCTACAACAGGGCTAAGGGCCAATTCGGAACTCGCTGGCACTCTAATAGTTAACCCTTGTGATTAAAGGTCAGTTTCGTGAAAGAAACTGGAATAAGTAAATATATATTATTTTAATATTAGGTTAACATTCGAAATTTCGGTTTTAAATAGGATCTCCCTGTCCCTCCCACCATAAAAAAAATTAATCTTCATTCCCCGCATGTAAACATTTGGATTTTTTAAGATATAATCTAAAGTTTCCTGTTTCAAGAAGAAAAAAAAAAAAATAAGTTTTTCAAGTTAATTAGTTGAATGCAATGTATGGGCAGAACGTTTAAAGAAACATTGTAACTTCCAGTACTGTTTCTTTAAATAGTTTCCCCCTATTCCACGTCCCCTTTCTCCCTAATTTTTCTCCTTTAATCTTTGCCCATCTCTTCTCTTCATCCGTTTACTATTTTTAGAAGTAGACTAAGTCTTGGCGCCAGGCCTTTTAAGACCTGTCAAAGTTCTTCATATCCCCCACCATGTCACATGGACCACTTCTTCTTTCCCCCTTCTATGCTAAGGCAGTAATTTGGATCTGTGAGTTTGTGAGTAAATGCAATTTGCTCTTCCCCATTGCTGTGTTGTCACTGTGACCCCAGTCAGCAGGACTGCTGGTGTCCTGTCCTATCCACTTAGACAAATTGCAAGTGACTGATGAAAAATAACAATTCTCACAAGGAACAAACCCTTGCCTGCCTTCTCCTCCCTCTGCTAGGCATCTGATCTGGCTCCATATGCTCTACAGAAAGTAGCACACCTCAACACGATAAAATAGCTACAAAGAGAATGTTAAGAAACTAACTTTACTTTATTGTGAATTTTAGAATGACACTTTTACATTGCTTAGTCATTATGGTTTTTTTTCTGATTGAGTTCTACTATTAGTAAGCCCCTATAATGCATGCTGTGCTTACACCACACAATATATAATAATAAATAATAATGGGTGTCTACCCTCCTTCTACACGCATATATTTGTTGACTTGTAAATCTGTTTTTTCTCTCTCTCTCTCTCTCTCTCTCTCTCTCTCTCTCTCTCTCTCTCTCTCTCTCTCTCTCTCTCTCTCTCTCTCTCCTATAGCCTGCAAATATTACTTGACCATATACTATACAGAGAATAAATGAAAATTTCACATCTTACAGATCCAAATACTTGCCTGAGAAAAACACAAATGCTATGTGTACATGTAAAAAAAGAGGTATTAACAAAATACTCTTGTAGCAGCTTTACTAATAAAGGCTGAATTAACAAACACAAACATTTAAAGGAATGAAAAATATCAAGAAAAGCCAAAGTTCCTCTTTTGGGGGTTAGTGGGAGGTATGTTGCTTTTTAGATTAACTTTCGAGCCTTTTGGGGTTTATATTTTTACAAGTGATTTAGAGGACTAAGCCTTTATTGGCATCATAATAGTATACAATTCGGAAGAATAGAGCCAGGTTATTTATAAATAAATAGGGGCCAGACTATATTCACTCTTTCTACAACCAAATCGTCTTGAGACCTAAATCCACAACTCCCACAGTGTCAGAAATTAACCATCACTGCCTTAAAACAAAAAACAAAAAACTTTTCCCCCCAATATACTTAATTAGTTGTCATTACATATTTCCCAAAGGTACAGACAGCTATAATGGAAGGGACAGTTAAACAGACACAAATACGTCTATTAATTTGGTGGAATATAAATAAATAAATGAAATCGAACTGAATAAGTATTCCTGACATGTATCAAAGAGGATTACTAAACCGTGCCTTCCTCGGCTGTCCTGGCACTCAAAGGGTTAAGGCACCCTGTTTCAGGGGGGTGTAATAACTAATTTGCTAATTCCTCTGACAGATAAGTGGTTACCCACAAGGGTGTGCGAATCAGATCACAATTATAAAGGTTTATCGTTGGCGCTGTATACAGTAGATAAAATATGTAGCAGCTGATAGGTAGGTGGATGTCAGGGACTATTTTGGCTAGGATCGTTCTCTCTTTTCCCTATACAGACTAGTGATCACAGTAACCCTTTCAAAGCCTTCTAATAAAACACACACACACTCATAGTGTGGACTGTCCTCCCCTGGGGGCTACAGAGAATCCAGGAAAAGGGCTATTTGGGATATTTGCTAAGGGGCAAACAGAGAAAGGATCCAGTGCAACAGGTGCTGTTCAGTTTGTCTGTCAGCCGTGTTACTTATATCACAGCATTGTTGAGTTTCAATGAAAAATATAGCAGGACACATGGGCACAATGGGTCTTTGTAAAGCCAACATTAGACATAGTGGGAGAAAGGGGGCTGTGTGACTATGATTAACAGGTGTCAATTTCTGTGAATCAAACCTTTCTTTGCTTCAGAATGAAAATTAGGGGCTTGATCAAGTTAAGCTTCTCTATGGGTTAAATCAGCTTTTTGTTTTAAAAGAACCACCTATTAATATGATGGGAACATATAATACATGCCACGGTTATATATATAAAGAGATACAAAAAAAAAAAACACACGCAAATATATATATAAATTATATATAATATACACAACAACCATATATATATAAATATATATATACACATACACACACACACACATATATACACACACACATAGACACATTAATATACATATGCATATATATATATTTGTATTAATTAAGGTTTGCACACTTACTAAAAGTAATACTTTAAAACAGAATGCAATTGCATATCTTTCACTTTGTGGGTACTGTATATTGTGGTGACTGGATATAGTTTTTGCCAGGGATAGTATTAGAATCTATTAGCTGGATTTTGATAATAATATCCATATTTCTACCCAATCACATATACAAATATAATACAAAACTATGTGATAAAACAAGGATTGATCTCTACAGGTTATATAATTCTTATAAATTGTAAACAGTAGCTTCTAGTAACAGGTACCAGGTAAACGAATTCTACCGACACAAGAAATATATCTAAATATTGTTCTATAATTTGGAAGCTGCAATGGTTAAATACAATTTAATACATTTACAAAAAGATTTAAACAAGCACATCCTAAATGGCTTGGAGACGAAATGTCATGGTTAGAAGTTTTATTTCTACTCTGTGTTGTGTAGACAACTTACTACTGGATTTGTTTATGCATTTTTGTTTAATGTTTTAATGTTGAAAGATAATGTATATAACGTTATTTCCCTGGTGACAGAATTGATAAGAATTAGTTCTGATAAACCTTCCAGTTATTCTAAACATAAATAATTATATTTAAAAAATATACATCAATATCTTTCAAAACAATCTAACTATATCTGTTTATCTAATCTATCTATATCGATTTATCTATCTATATATCTATCTATAAATATATCTATCTATCTAAACACTGTTTACATTTGTCCACTGACAATTTGCCAGTTGATAGATGTATCCTGTAATTCTGTAGTTTAATAAAGTTCACAGCAATAGCTGCAGCTACAGGAAGATCCTATTGTGGTTTCGTATATGTTTGTTCTGTATGGGACGCTCACAATCAGATGTACAGGCCAGCAAATCGGAAAAGTGACCGATCTAACCGGCAGGCAGATTCCTATCCATGGACTTAGAGTGTTATTGTTGACTGCGGTCAGAGGGGGGCGCTAGTACCCGAACATGCAGCTGCAAATACAGACCTGAGAACATTGAACATTATACTATATCACAGCTCCGTGGGACTGGGCATCACTGGACACATTGTATTCACTAAGAATAAGCATTTTTACAGGCTAACGTGTTATAGCTCCCACTATGGTCTAATATGATTTATGTAAATATTTCTTATCAAGTAATAACCGAATATATCATACTATGCCTATAAATGTAATCAGAATGCAATTATAAACATTCACATCAGATAGATAGACTTTCATCCAGGTATGATCACTTCACAGCATAAAACGAGACAAATAACTGTGCTGACATATTACAAAAATATATAATGTACAAACAGAGAAGGTAATTTCTCTCCGTGTACTTGAAGTTGAATGATATTGTCCCTTTAATTAAATGCAGCATTGCGTTATGTATTTGTTATATGAGGCCCTAGTAAGTAATAGTACTACAACTACTACTACTACTAATATATAATGGAGTAAGTTAAAACTACACAATATGTACTCATTTTCTTAACATAAATAAAAAAGCGTTAAAGTAACTTTGTGTGTCATTTTTTCTTTTTCACATTCTGCTTGTGTCTTATAGTAGCCTCCTGCTCACATTTGTAACTGCAAAGGAAGTTTCCAATTCACAATACATCGAAGAATTAAAATGACCATTTAAAATATGATGCATCACATGGCTACCTGTGGAAATCACACGTTTACATGTACATTTTTGCATAGGTTAAAAATCGTATTTGAACTTGATTTTTCTTTTCTTTTTGGAATTACTGTTCATTGGTTCCCATTCTACCTTTCTGCATTTTTTTTAATTATAACAGTGTGTATAATCGGTGTCTTATTCTGTTTAACTTTAGTCACATGTTACCTTTACATTACAATAAATCTATTAAGGAATGCCACATATTTTACTAGAGACCATATGGGAGTGGCACTTCAAATGCATAAAAAAATGACCAGTCAGCTAAAGCCCAGAAATATTATCAGCCCTTCTCCCTCTGCTTCTCCATATTCAAGATATGCATCCTTAATGAGATGTACTGCAGACAACAGGACTCACTGCACAGATTAATGCCTCCTAATATATCCCAGGAAATTCTTACATCATCAAATAAAGGGGCACTTCACTCAAAAAAAGACCTTGCCCATTCGGGGAAAGCAATATTAATAAAAGAGAGAATGCTTTATCTTGTCTGGCATCTTAATATGAGCTGAGGAAAGCAGCCTTAAAGTTCTAGATAGAATTTAAGGGTAGAATTAAAGGTATAGCAATAAAAGTGACAACTCTAGTTAGAGTGGAAATAAGTAGCCAACTCTTGGCTCTGCCGCTTCCCTATAATATGTAGCATATTCTCTGAAAATAGTATTTTAAAAAAACTAAAAAACAACTCAGCACCAATAAAACATCAACATTACGTTATGTATATAACGGATCAGAAAGCTGATGCCCCGTGCCTGACCTGTAATCTGGCACCCGACTGTGCCAAAGCAACCCTAGTTTGCCACCACACCTGGTTTTATCCTCACTCTGACTCAGAGCCTGGGACAGGGAAACCGAGTGAAGTAGGCGGAAGGTGCCGCACTGTAAGGGTTAATCTATGAACTCTGGACCCCACCGATAATACATGATGCACAATTACAGAGATCACGAATGATATCTTGTAAATGATCACAGCAGTCTGAAAATAGAAACGCATTTTCTGCTATTATTTTTTCTGGCAATACATCTAGCAGGCAGTATAAAATCGTTATTTTCCACACTCCTCTGAATACACATTCCCCCCTACTCTTTCCCAACTCTCCCTCTCTTCTTTGATCATTGAGCTCTGACCTTGTTCTCAACAGTCCAGCAGGTTGATTGATTTTCAATTACAAAGTCTTCACTGAGTTGGGACTAATTTAACCCTTTTGTGTGTTTGCTGATATTTTGTGAGTGACCCAAACTGTTGATTGAGTTGTTGGACATCATTACCTCCCCGAGGCTTCTCTGCACACTGCTCACCTTCCAGCAAACTATTAATTATGGACCATAGAATATAATAATCATGGAGATCAGACTATCACATTTTTCAAAGCATTTTGCTATGAAGCCTCATATTCAATAAAAAACGTGCTATTAACTTCTAACTAGAAAGAGAGAGGGGGGGAAAGCAATTTATAGTTTGTTAAAATGACTCTCATTATTCATACAATTTAAATTCCACAAGCTGAAGATATAAAATGGAAATTGTTTACTTCAGCAGACCCAGACCGGAGGGAAAGAGCTTAAAACTGGATTCATTTTGCTTGTAAGTATTTAGTACAAGTGTTTACTGCATTCGTTCCCAAGCAACGTCACATTGTGCGACAGCCTATTTAATGCTAATCATTTTTGTTTTTTTTCACAGAACCTCTTATTAATGGCTAACTATAAGTCTTTCTACAATCTTGTTTATATGCAAACTATATCACTATCTATAGGTCAAGTTCAATAAGGCTATCCTCATCCCCGGAATAAAAAAAAAAGTTTCTTTTCATGTTTGAATTAGAAACCTGTAATCTGTGTATTTTCTCCCATCATTAATGAAAGGAGATGAACCAACAAGGGAGACAATATTTATCAACGCCGAGGGCCACACACAAACACACATTACATCCCATCAGCTTTTTGAGGGTTTTCAAGAAATGTATTTACAATCCTGTGGGAGTCGCAGAGTGCATTAAAGCAAGCTCTCTATTTACTGCAACGTGATCCCTTAAATAAAAAGGATTAGTTAAAGCTAATATTTAATAAAATAATGTTTTCATTGCATTTTGTAGGGATTAGGCGAGAGATAGAAAAACCAGTCCTGTTAAGTCCTGCAGATGGATATTGGGCTACAGAAAGGGTTCAGTCAGGTGTATCTATCTTACATAACTGTTTACTATAGATAGGGTGGTCGTAAAGACGACTTTGCATTGTGTAACGGTAGGATCATATTGTACAAACAGAGAAATACTTTGCTAATAGTTTCCAAAACCTCTGCCACCCTAACACATTACTTCAAATGAAAATACAAATTTATATATATATATATATATATATATATATATATATACACACACACACACACACACACACACACATGTTTACTGTATAAATATACACTTATACATTTATAAGCATACACTTTAGACAGGCAGTTCATATCGATGGATTTTTATATATCTATAGACACAAACATATGTATATAAACATTTATTTGCATATATATATTACTTAAAAGTTCACATATAGTATATGTAATTTATAGTGATATATTAGTAGTATTTGTCAAACACAATATATACAATTATATATTACTATAAAATGATTAAAAAAATAAAGAAATTAAACCCTTGTTATGCTATAGATACATATAATAACAGTACAACTATATATATATATATATATATATATATATATATATATATATATATATATATATATATACACGTGTGTGTAGTTTGTATTAAATACACACATATAAATTCATACTTTTCTATTGAAAATAGACTCAGACATAATGTCCCTGCTCTATACACAAAAAGTACAGTCGGACAGTTGGAAATCCAGCCATTAGGAGTCCTGATTAAAGAGAGAAATGCTTCTCCTTACCATTAAAGGAAGTCTGCCCTTTAGCTTAGTCGAGGTTGAGTTGGGTCAGTCTCAAGTCCTAATCACTCTCCAAGTTCCCTATGCTACAAATCCAGCCCGTGGTTCAGACGCTGGATGACCAAAGGTGACTGAGCATCCTACTTTAATTCCTTCTTCAAGGAAAATAGTCAACTTCACTCTCCTTCTTTCTCGTTTTCCTTTTCGAAACTCCCTCGTAATCAGTAAAATACGAACTTGATGAATTTAACTCTTTGTTTTCTCCAAGTTAAGGGGAAAAAAAAAGATAAAAAGCAGTTCCAGATGGAGAGGCTGCCAGTCTGATTTAACAAGAATAAATAATCAGGTAAAATAGATACAGGTGCAAGTTTTGACTGTGAGGGTCAGTTTCAGCTTTATTTTCAATCACTTTCCATTTCCTTCCTTTTTTAGGATCAAACTTCCATGTTCTCTATACCCCTTAGCTAATGCAATTAAGATTTGGGAATCCTCCCCCCCCCCCCCTTTACTGCCCTGGAATGCAGTGTGCACACATATGTATGTGAGTGGTTGTTAATCATATGCCCATACGGATATATAATATGCATATAAAGGAGATAGATAATCGATCAGAAACTGATATTTCGTAATTGATTATGAAAGGAAAAGCAAAATTATTTCTTAGAATTGTGCCCCTTTATTAATAACTCCGTTTGGATTTTCTTTCAGTAAAACACTGTTGAACAGTATACTTTAATGGGCACCCCCATCCCTCTCAATATATATATATTTATATATATATATATATATATTTATACATACATATATACACACAACCATTAATATTTAGCATCATCATAAACTAATTAATTTCAGTTTGTAAAGGGGTATTTATACTTAAAAAAAAAAAGATTGGTTTTCTATTATTTGGGAGAGCAGAAATGAAAGCCCATATACAGTCAATATGTGTGCAATGGAGAGATCATTTCATGTACACAATTACTACTTAGAACAGGAATGTCTTTGGTAGCCCACCAGTTGTGGACTACATTTTGCACAGTGCTCAGCCAGCCAAGTGACTATATTAAAACATGTGGTTCACAGCAGCCGGATTGCCAATCGCTGGCAGTATTCTGTTTCAGGAGGAGAGATGAGGAAAGACAAGGACACATTGCACTGAGGAACCTGCAATTTCCAAAACGGTCTCATAGCCCCTGGCTACCATGATCTGTTTCCTGCAGCTGGGGAGACAGGTGTACTTTGCTGAATGGCTTCTATTACTCAGATTCGGGCCACTGACTGCAGATAACAAGCTGGGGGAAATCAACACTTTCTCTTCCTAATAAGATTAACAACAATAATAATCATTGTCTCCATCATCAAAACATAGGAATCTGACAATGTTAGCAGCTCCACAACCGAACTCACTATACATTGTACTGCAGGGTCCCAATACTAGATGTCAATATCTAACTCTATAGGTGCCTGGAAACATACAGATTTCAGTTTGAGTATCGCACCCAAGGATTTGTACTCTCTACTTTAAATGACTGACATTTCTAGTTAAAACCCATAGGAATCATTTACTTTTAAATTCATTACTTTCCATCTTAAATATATAGATATAAAACACACTGTCTATGTTAAAATTACCACAGTAATACCATCTGATTTTAATATTTATAGTATATATAATATTGTTTTATAATGCATTTATTTACATAAAATTCCACTACTTCTTGAATTATCTTCACTTCTATAATTTTTTATTTCGAGAATTATACACTTATATATTCATATATGTTTTCCATCCCGGGGGAGGGGGGGGATCGGGGTTGCTGCAGGAATTCATGATTTTACCATGATTACCTATCAACTACCAGCTATCTGCAAACCATCTTTGAATGAAATAATAAATTGCATTAAACATAATAAACCTTCAATACATACAGCATAATCAGTTCCCACCCTGCCACTTTAAACGATTACCAGTATAAATAAAACATCACCAATCTTTAATGTATACTAGTCTCCAAGCAAGTACACTGCAATAAATTAAACCTTTTCAAAATTGCATTTCTTTTGGCTTTTAGATGTAGCCCCAGTTGGCAACATAGTTGCTTTTTTTCCTAGTGTGAAAACTAACAGCCATAAATTACATTATTTGCAACTTTAAACAATGTTTTATACTTGGAAGTACCATTTAGGCCCATTTATACGAAGGTATAATTGCAGGCATTTTAACAAGCACATCAATGGTCTTGGTGAGGGACGTTAGTTAAGGAAAAGTACAGCTCAGCTGGAAATATTAAGGTACAATATGAGTTAGGTACAAATGGAAAATGTAGTATACTGCCATATTAGGCATGTTAAAAGGGGCACTGTCACCTAAACAGTCTTTACAGCGGAATAAAAACAAAGCATGCACAATGATTTATATAATTGTTCATAAATTATTAGTTCATTATATGATAAAAGGACTATACTTAATGATCACCAGTGACCATTAGCCTTAGGTCTATTACAGGCTGTGACACAGTATTTTGTTGAGTAACACAATGTAATATATTATTTCAGCAATTCCTGAATTATTTTCACATATGACACTAATATTAAAAATGAAAAGAAAAAAAAAAAAAAATCAACATTAACTATGCTGTCAGTTTTTTTTATTTTTTAATTTAATTGTGGCTAAAAATAATTTTTATTAAAGTAACTGGAAATTGTACCAAGAGAAATTAGGAAAATTGCTTTATAAAATACCCAAATGGATGTTCCATTTCTTTCTAGTACTTAATAAATATAATATATATTAAAAAAAAAAACCAATATAAGAAACAGTGACTAGTTTTATTTCTCACCTTTGTTTCCTATTTTACTATCTAAGAAAAATCTAGAATATTTAATTAGTTTATCAAGCTTGGAATTAGGTAAAATGTATGTCACAATTAGTTCAGGATGTCTGAAACCAATGTCACCTTATAGATGCAAATCACAAAGAGGCTCTATGTTTTGATGCAACTTCCATATTACAGTGTGAATGCTTGCATTTACTGATTTATAATAGGTATTGTGTTGGTTTCTAGGCCAGTATTCTTAAAAAATAAATAAAAAAATGTATGTCCATTGAATATTCTACAAATCGGTCTACTAAATGAACTACAAATAATTATGCTTGAAGAAAATGAAAACAACTCTCATGGCTATATTATACACCTAATAAGCACATTGATGGTTAAAGGGCATATATAGGGCAATTCTGGGAGCAATGTTCTAGAAATGGAGTAAACATCAAAACATATTTAATTGGTTTCTATGGGTTTCCACTTTATGAATTGCTCTTTAGAAATTATACCCTTTGGCTACTGATATGAGGTATTAAAAATAAATAAAAATCAATGCTTACATGCTTAGTGGTAAAGAATATTATTAGACATGTAAGAATATCGTCTTTACAGATTGTATACATCTTTTGTACCTATGCCTTTTTAACTGTATATAGTAAATATAATACTGAACTAGTTTAAGTGTACCATTTTTATATCAGTGTGTTCAAAAACTTAACATTTGGTTATGCTGCTGATTAATATGTTCCATAAACTGCATGTAATGTATAACTTTTTGTTTGTTTTTTTGATCTGTTCTTATCATCATTTGATTCCAATTATATATCAGCTGTTTGAGACTTTTATGTTCTAGGGTCAGTTGTTTAAAAATCCATTGGATGACTAAATTGGTGCACTTATTAATTGGTTGTACTGTTTAGATCCAGTCACAATTTATTAGAATTATATATTTGTTTTATCTATTTACTTTTTAGAAGTACATCTGTAATTTTCAATGGCTGTTTTTTTTCTTTTTTTGTAGCTATTAGAAAAACAAAACATATGTCACCATCATGTATGTATTATATGCTGCACTTCCAAAGTCATGTTTACAAGTTATACATTTTCAACTTGGTATGTGTGACATGTTTACCATCCTTTCACTAGGGTCCTCATGTTATTTATGCCTGGCACTTTTCCTTTAAATACTCAAGTAATAAGCAAACAGCTTTTCCCTCCAAAACTTGAGCTCTTTGAGTGTCTTGGAGTTGCTGTCTAAATGGGCAGTGAATCATTCTTAGTGTATTGTGCTAAAACTGGAATGTAAAAGTTCTTAAACCAATCAGCATGCACATTCCACTCTAAGGATTACAGGTGTCCTCAGTACAATCCCAGTTTCCTCTTCCCTCCAAATTCTCCCAAGTGGGGACATTATAAAACAAGAGACACAACTAAGGGATTTGTAGCAGGCACAAAACCTGCATTTTCTTTTAAATCAAATTGCACCCTTTGAGACAGGCGGAAAATTCACTAAATCTTTGGTTTTGTTTTTGACATGTTTTAAAAGAGCAAAAGGTTTTCAAACAGACAATGATACTTCCAACCCAGTCCTCCCCACTCTCCAGTTTTATCTTTCAAGGAAGCTCCTGTCTGATTCTCAAGACACTGTCTGGTTACAAGTTAAATTGGATCTCTCTGAGGTTAATGTTTTCCAGATTTTACACCTTATGTTTCAATTCACTGGATGATCTGATGCACCAAAAAAAAGAGTAAAGCAAAAAGGGAGAGGGGGAAGGGAACAACAAAATCCCAAACTATATTGTGTGGGGGGAAAAAACCACGCAAGTACATTTTGGGATATATATTTACAGATATGATAGTGATTAATCAGTCAGTAGTTATTCATTTGCATGTGGTACCTCAAGGTACACGTTTTTGTTTTAACTGATACTTTTGCTTGCAGTTGTGTAATAAAAACACGATTAGTTATGAATGCTATACCTTCACATGCTAAGTGCTTGTATCGATTTCAAGTATCCCCTTAATTAATATCTGTCAGTCGGGTCATGTGATTCTGGTTTGGTTGCCATTTGGCCTTTATTAGCTGGTATTTGATTGCTTTCACATATGCCCATGTAATGGTCAGATTCGGCTTATGTCCACATACGAGCAGGGGTGTATTGTGCCCCTGAGAGTCACTTCGGCACACACCTGTCACTCAGGGGCATGATGTATCTCGTGTATTTCTGGGGGTTTGTGTGCTCTCTGTTCAGAGCACACAAACTCCGGAAATAGGTTGCGCGGCCGCACACCTAGCACATATGGAGCATACGCCACTGCATACGAGCAGAACAAATGCAGTCGAATGCGTCTGAATGAAGCGTTACGAATGTCAGCTGTTAAACCTTTGTTTAAAGGTATGACCAACCTAAACACTGCTTATACGATGAATGTAGAGAATAAAAAATTATGTAAAAAAATTACTTATTCATTGTGCTAACAGAACTACATACAAAAGAGAAAGATATGGTGTATAGGTGTCTGTGGTGTTACTTGATATGGAAACAAACTTCTTTTTCAATGGGAAATATGTAATTAGCATATGAAGACACCAATTTGCATGAAAACGTGCTAATGCAGTGCATAGATTATTTGTACTATGTTTTTATTCTCTACATTCACAGTTTAAGCAATGTTTAAGATGAAAGAGTCCCTTTAATGAATCAACTTCAATGTATGGTGGGTGGATTATTTTCTAAATCTCAAAATGGTGGATTTATCTCTGAGTCACCTATGAATTTCAAATAGTGTACAAGTGTTGGCGAGTTATTGCTTACCTGTCTCTCAATAGTAACACTTTGGGTACCAGAGTTCAAAGCCAGAGTAAACAGCTAGTGGGAAAAATTACTTTATGTTGGTAAATACAACTTTTTACCAGCTATCTGTCACAGAGCTGGCCCAAGATATTGTGCTGCCTTGGTCAAAGACTCAAATGCTGCCCCTACATACACTTATAATCTCAGGTAGTCATGCACACAATTACATAGACACAGTCACAGACACAACAGTGGTATATTTAAGTTTTGTGCTACCCTAGGCCTGACAATACTCCTGTACTCTACACCTCTTGCTCTCAAGGTTGCACCCATTTTTTGCACAACTTTTCTACCACACAAGATTGCCCCCACACATTTTACAACATTTCTGTGCAGCCAAAGCCAAACTGGTAGGAAGTGTTGGAGGCTACCACCATCTCTTGTAGCCCCTAACAGCTCCGGTGCTGGAAGCCGCCCAAAAGGCTCCCAGTCAGCTAGGATAGACCTGGGCCAGAGGGAACATGCCCTATCCCCCATATAATAATAGGATCTCTCCCATGGGCTCTGGGCCTGCCGATGGCCCCAGACCATGCAGAGAAAAAATAAATGATAACCTCCCTGTGGTGTCTGGGACTACCTGAAGGCCCCCATGCCTGTTCCATAAGTCCCTCGATAATCCGCAATGTCTTCGATCCTTATCTTCTGGCCTTCTCTGCCAAAACAAAACAAAATGCGAGGGAGTCCCTGTTTTAAGCATCTGTCCCCAGTGGGATATGGGTGCATAATGAAACCCCTGCTCTGAAAGCTAGGATTCAATTAGAAGAAAATGCCTTCAACCCAGCTTCTCCATTGGCTAGGTTTGAAAATCAGGTCTGTGAGCCATTTTTATGGGGGGGGGGGGGGGGGGGTGGTTGTGGCTACTTCCTCTGGCCATTTTGCTTTATTAATTGTTTTTTTTTTTATATGGTTTAACATTTTAATTTCAATTCACCTTCTAAAAAAAAGGCGAAATCCGTAATACAACAATAATCCCCGAATCTGAATTGTATTCTGGATCAGGGCCGCATATTGTGTAGCCAAAAACCTTTTGGTTTTATGGTGAATTTTTTTTAAAATGAAGTTTTCCAAAGATTCGGTTTCCGAATGGCCGATTCTGATCTGAATCACACCATATTGTGTAGACCCTAGTGTCACACACTCATAGACAGGACAGATGCAAGGATTTTTGTGTATACCGGCAAAAGTGCATTTTGGTGCCCCGTATAATAATAAAAAAAACCATCATAATACAGCATAAAAAAGCAAATTCTGAATAGGTGTACAACTGTATTAGTTATATATACATAGACTACTCTTTCAAGCAACAAATATTATATGCTCCCCTTTAAGCCACACTATATAAATACCAAATAAATAAAGTATAAGCACCTTTACCCGATTCCAGCATTCACCTGGTAAGGTCACTTGGACACAAATATATATAGATAGAAAACACACACCACTCACAGATCTAACCCCAGCAGCCATAATTTACCCCCACACCCAAATTTTCACTCAGGACTTGCCCCAAGACCAATATTTGTACTCAGGACTTACCCCATCACCCAATTTTGAACTCAGGACTTATCCCAGGAGCCTGATCAGCACTCAGGATGTGCTCCAGCACCTACTTTGCACTCACAGGACCTATTCCAGCTCCTACTTTTCACTGCGAGTCTCATTTGTGTTATTTGGAGGGTGCTGCTGAGTTGGAAAAATTATCCCATTCAGTTGAGCTGGAGAATTTTTTCAGCTTGGCTACATTGGCCTAAAGTTTAAAATTCCTGCCTCAATACTCTGAAATTCTCTAATTAAGAAGATCCTGTAAACTCTGCCTACTCTTACTTCTGTACACAGGTAGGTAAGATCTTCCATAACTTTGATCCGCAAAGGCAACCTGTAAAAAAGATTTTTTTACTATTTACAGATATCCGGTGCACCAACATCCTTGATTACTAATCTTTGGCTTGCGGAAATAAAATAATAATGCTTTAAAAAACAAAAAAAATGCAATTATTGTTTGTTCTTTATGCTGCCCTTTCAGCACCACAGTGTAGAGCAGCACAACAGTTGTGTGTTTTACTGCAGAGAGGGTTGGTTTTCCATTTTTTTTAGTCTATCTCTGTTCTGGTGTTATTTTAAGTTTATTTTCGTACCAGTTTAAGCATACAGTAGTCACATGCCATTGAACAGCAAATGCAGCTACTGATTTGTTTTTTTATTGATTTCTATGGGAAATTTTTATTCAGCCATTACATGTTGGAAATTTCTGATACCCGTTTTTACCACTAGCAAGTGAATAGCAGGAGTTTCATCTTGGCGTTGCGGGTAATAGTATAGAGGTCATAGTGTTCGTAAAAAACAATAGATATGAATGCTGTTATAGTTTCCATGTCTGACATAATTGCTGAAATTGATTCAAGGGTCTGAATGTTCTTGCAATAAGATTACTTTATCCTCGTACAAGTCAGCTTTATGTTTTCCCATTATGTACACATAATTTACTTAGCTCTTAGAACTGTACATTTAGCATTGTAATATTGTTACCCTTTTAACATTAATTAACCCACAAGTGGAATGATCTTATCTATCCATCCATCCATCCATCTATGTAGATGGCACATTTATCCACTCTGCACTTGGAAACAGAACTTGGCCAGATCCCTCAGCAACTTGGACCAAACCACTTTCAATGATTCACTTTCAAAAATTCCTACATGTCTTAATTTGCATAATTATTTCCCTCAACCAATTTATTCTAACCCTTTGCAGGAAGATGAGTTGGCCTTGTAGGATTAGAAGCAGCAGTGAGATGAGGAAAACAAAGCTCAAGACAGTTACACGGTACCTTTGTAATAACTTCGCTGCAATGATGTTACTAGGTTTGCCACCTTTTCAACACAAAAAATACCGCCCATGCTACTGCCTCCATAGATATAACATTGGCTTTTAAAGCCAATTTTTTTTACCGGCCTACCGGTAAAATACCGGCCAGGTGGCAACCCTAGATGTCACTGAGTAGGCCCCGATCTTTCACCATTTTTATGATAAGGAGTCTAGGTTTTCAGGCATATACCTTGAGTTTCAAAGGAGCATTGTAGAGGGCACATAAAGATTTGCCAAGGAATCGGTACACAGGAGATTGAAACTGTGATGGCAGAACAAGGTTCCCAAATTAGAACTGATGAGTTTACAGGCAAGATATGTTACCTTGGGGATCACTTTATTGGTAAAAAAGCAGAAAGTCAGTGAAGTACTGTTTAGTAAAGGATAATAACAAGCACATTTCTTCAATTCAAGTATTATTATCTGGTACCTGGCATACAGTCTGTGCCCTCCTCTATAAAAGGGTTTTCTAGATGCCTTTCAGACAGCTACTCCTTTGAACCATTGCAATCCTTTTTCCCTATGTAACCATTATACCACATTACAAGCAGGGTGCAGCAAAAGTGTTGACATACTGGAATTGGAGGTGAGGGTAGATGGCAGAAGGTAGGTCTGGAAAGTAGAGGAATCCAATAAGACCTGGTAGTGCATTCCAGCAGATAAAACCTGAACTTGGGAAGTCCTGTATACAAGCGTTAGAAGTTGAAATTAAAGAGCAGGGTAGGCTAAGGTTATCAGCATAGTGACCAGGGCAGTGAATACATGGAACTCAGAGAAACATGTAATTTGGGGAAGCGTTATGAAGAGGTTTGTAGGTGAGGACCAAGATTTTTTTATTTTATCCTAAATAAGATAAGTCTGGCATTTATTAAGGACTGCAGGGGGCAAGACAGGTGCAGTGGCGGATCCAGGGGGGGCAACGGGGCAATTGCCCACCCCCCCCCCCCCCGCCGAGAAGAGAAAAAAAAAAAAACGACGCTTACATTTAAAAAAAAAAAAAAACCACGCTTGCAGGCAAAGACGAAGGTCAGAGAAGATCAGAAGATCCGCCCTCACCATCGCTCTGCCTGCCAGGCTGCACTGGGAGCCGAACAGGCAGCACAGAGAAACCTTCGTGCTGCCTGTTTGGCTTCCCGTACAGTGTGACACAGAAGTGCCGACAGGTCACGTGACTGGCGTGCTGACATCATACGCGCGCCGGGTCACGTGACCTGTCGGCACAACCGCCTGGGAGCCGGAGAGGAGGAGACCATGCTGCCTGCCACTAACCACCAGGGAAAACAGGTAAGTGCTGGGGAGATGGGGGGATGTACTGGGGAAATTGGCAGGGGCTTATTAATGACAAATAACACTGGCATATTATTGGGCAAATTGGCTGGGGCATAGTAAATGGCAAATAACACTGGCATATTATTGGGCAAATTGGCTGGGGCATATTAAATGGCAAATAACACTGGCATATTATTGGGCAAATTGGCAGGGGCATATTAAATGGCACATAACCCTGGCATATTATTTGGCAAATTAGCAGGGGCATATTAAATGTCAACTAACACTGGCATATTATTGGGCAAATTGGCTGGGGCATATTAAATGGCAACTAACACTGGCATATTATTGGGCAAATTGGCTGGGGCATATTAAATGGCAACTAACACTGGCATATTATTGGGGAAATTGGCTGGGGCATATTAAATGGCAACTAACACTGGCATATTATTGGGCAAATTGGCTGGGGCATATTAAATGGCAAATAACACTGGCATATTATTGGGCAAATTGGCAGGGGCATATTAAATGGCACATAACCCTGGCATATTATTGGGCAAATTAGCAGGGGCATATTAAATGTCAACTAACACTGGCATATTATTGGGCAAATTGGCTGGGGCATATTAAATGGCAACTAACACTGGCATATTATTGGGCAAATTGGCTGGGGAATATTAAATGGCAACTAACAAACACTGGCATATTATTGGGCAAATTGGCAGGGGCATATTAAATGGCACATAACCCTGGCATATTATTGGGCAAATTAGCAGGGGCATATTAAATGTCAACTAACACTGGCATATTATTGGGCAAATTGGCTGGGGCATATTAAATGGCAACTAACACTGGGATATTATTGGGCAAATTGGCTGGGGCATATTAAATGGCAACTAACAAACACTGGCATATTATTGGGCAAATTATCAGGGGCATATTAAATGGCAAATAACACTGGAATATTATTGGGAAAATTGGCTGTAGCTTATTAATGGCAAATAACACTGGCATATTATTGGGAAAATTGGCAGGGGCATATTAATGGCAAATAACTCTGGCATATTATTGGGCAAATTGGCAGGGGCATATTAATGACAAATAATACTGGCATATTATTGGGCAAATTTTGCTGGGGAATATTAATGGCAAATAATATTGGCAATGTGTATGTAATGGGTTGATGGAGGCATGTAAATGGGGTGATGGGGCATGTCCTTGGTGTGCAACGTGGGTTATGGGTCATGTCGTGGGTGTGCATCGTGGGTAGGGGAGGGTGTCCAATTTTTGTCTGCCTAGGGCAGCACAAAACCAAGATACACCACAGGGGGGAGAGAGAGGAGAGAACACTGATGGGGGGGGGGGGGGGAAGAGGAGAGAACACTGATGGGGGGGAGAGAGAGGAAAGAACACTGATGGGAGGGGAGAGAGGAGAGAACACTGATGGGGAGAGAGAGGAGAGAACACGTATGGGGGAGAAGACAGAACACTGATGGGAGGAGAAGAGAGAACACTGACGTGTGGGGGAGAGAGGAGAGAACACAGACAAGGGAGAGGAGGAAAAGAGACAGCTATTGGGAAGAGGAAAGACACATACATGTTTAGAGGGACAAAGAGTCATAGGAGATAGAGAATAGAGAGAGACATGGGAAGGGGAGAGGAGACAGACAGACATGGGAAGGGAGAAGAGAGAGACATAAATGGGATGGTAGAGAAGAGACAGACAGACATGGGATGGCAGAGGAGAGACAGACAGACATGGGGTGGCAGAGGAGAGACAGACAGATATGGGATGGCAGGAGAGACAGACAGACATGGGAGAGGAGAGACAGACAGACATGGGAGAGGAGAGACAGAGAGATGGGAAATTAGAGGAGAGACAGACGGACATGGGAAAGAAGAGGATACATAGACGGACATGGGAAGGAAGAGGAGAGAAACGGACATGGAAGGAAGAGAGACAGAGGGACACGGGGAGTGAGAGGAGTGCGACAGACATGGGAAGGGAGAGGAGCGTGACAGAAGGACATGAGAGAGAGGATAAGACAGACGGACATGGGAGAGAGGTAAAGACAGACAGACATGGGAGAGAGGAAAAGACAGACGGACTCTGGACCCGCCCCTGGACAGGTGATATATCTGTCACAAGAAAAATAATGGTGCGCTCTCTTAAAGATGCTGAAGAGGAGTTCGAGTTTGTGAATGAAGGAGGGTATGAGGGAAATAAAGTACTTTTTCTTTGGCATGTAAGCTGTAAAAACAAATCAAGAAATTGCTATGCAGGAAGTCAAAAGCAGACCGAGAAATCAGGCAATTATGATAGCCAGTTCAGGAACAACACTGGAGGTATCTAATTAGTTTAGTGTGCAGATTTATATCAGAGTGTAGAAAAAGAGAGTTTGAGACTGAGAAGAGGCGACAAAATTTGAGATCAAGAGTATATTCATCTTTGTGAGTGGAAGACACTGACACCAAAGGATGATGTAGCAGAGTTTGGAGAGGAATTTGGAGGCTGCAGAACTGGTAGAGGCATCAAGAGAGATAAAAAAAAGATTACCAAGAGAGACAGGATGTCCTAATAAAAGGAGGTTGGGAGGGATAATGAGAAATGATGAAGGAAAAGAGTAGAAGGACCATATGTAAAAACACCAAATGACAGCAAAGCATAAGCTTATGGGATGAAACAGGCGGGTAGCATGTACTTCAAAAGGAGATGAACAAAGGAGTCCTTGGTGGTTTTTTATGTTCTAGATAGCCTTATGCTTATCCCATGCCTACTTAAACGCCTTCCTGGTCGTTTTCCGTCTTTTAACTATACTCTGTACCATTATCCTGTTGATCCTCTTAATGTGGGATAGATTAGTTGATAAGTGTGAATAGAAGAAATGGAATTCCAGGGCACCAGTTATACCCATAAAAAATGTATATATTTATGAAGCAAAGGTTTAAAAGATTTCAGGCTTCGTGAGCCTATAGGTTAGGTATGTCCAAGTGTTTTCTGAAGTGGGCCGCATATTCAGAAATGCATGTGCATAGTGGGCTGCATACATTTTTGATTTTATTTAGAGTAAAAGTGAAGAATAACTTGTTAGCCATAGAACATTTTTTTATTATTTAGCAGTAATACAAAGTTCAAAACAAGTTTAAATTAACTTTATTAAAACAAAAACGTACATTTATAGGGACAATGAGAATATAGGAAGTTAAGTCAGGCGAGGCGCATGTCGCTGTCAAACAGGCCACACGTTTGATACCATGCTATAGATGAAAACTAGAGGACCGTCATGTGCAAAAAAATCACAAATGTAAAAATCCACAGTGACATACCACAGAGGTTCCAAAAACCTAACGTTTCATGGCCACCACTTCAACCACAGCAACTACAGGGGAAATTGAGTCTGATGAAGAGAGCTAGATTTCAGTCAGGGCCATGAGATTTAGAGAAATGGTCATGTATAGCTGCAACTTTGTGCAGAATGGCCATTGAAGGGGGCATTGCAAAGAACGTAGAGGGGGAACAGTGTATTTATGTAAGGTTAGCTGTCTAGTAACAAAGTAAGAAAAGGAAGACAGGTTGGTAGCCCAGGATTGGGAACATTTTTGCCAGTAGCTCAAAGCAAAGGGAGAGATAGAAAAATAATGGTAGAATGATATTTGGGGAGTTGAAGCATTTTTCTCTGTTCCCAATTTAAAAAAATGGTATTTCTGCATGTATGGTATATATATGGTATGTGTATTTTAGACAATAAGAAGGAATATGTAACTGGAACACTTATCAGAAATAAAACACTTTCATGCAGTATCTATATTTCTATTTATTATTTGACGTCAAGTATTTCATGCCCAACTTTAACTGTTTACCTTTTTGCTTCATGACTAAAATTTGACATTTAACATTGATGTCAAAATAAATCCGCAATCTCAAAAAGAAAATAACAATAAATTCAAAGGTTTCCGCATATTGTATTGATTACAAGCAAATTTAAAAGATTCTCCCCAAATGATGTAACAATAGTGCAGCAATTCTGGCTGAATTCCACATCCCATCTGTGAAAATTCACAATGGCAGCCATAAGAGGCTCTGAAAACATTTCCTTATATCAGTATTTCCTGGGAATTAAAAACTGATGCAGGACAAGTCTGAGATGTAATTGACAATAGAAGGGGGTAGGGGGGTGGGGAATAAAGCAATTTAATAAACCAGATTTTGGATTTGACATAATTTAAATAGTCTGCATTGTGTTCTAAATAATTATTTCCTCTACAATTTTACAGTTATTGCACAAATTTAAACTATGCATCAACAATCAACAAGGCATAGACAGTCTGGAATGGAACATTACATTTCTAATTGCTTGTATTTTATAGCAAACACAACATACTTACATCTTTTATAGAATATATATAACATTTTTGATTTTATTGAATATATTACTATTGCGCCCCTCCACCCTCGTTATGTATAAGGAGGTAAAGCAGTGTATTTATTTATCAGTCAGTTTATCTAAGGTATCCATGTGAAGGTGGGGGCAGAACTCACATTCATTTTGATTATTAGGATTTATTACATTTTTGGAATGAAACATTTCACCTTCATGATAATGATGGCTTAACATCTGTTTTCGTTTTAGAAATCTTGATAAGGATTCTGAATATTGTTTTTTTTTTCTCCCTTTTTCCCCTCTCTATTTTCCTGATAATTAAGAAAGACTGCGCCTGGACCAGCTGCTATGATGAGGTGTCACGAAGGACGTATTCATTTTAAGATAGCAAAGTGATGACTATTCAAAAGATGAATTATTAAAAAAAGTAAACCAAAGGAGGTCCACTGTGGGTTTAAAAGATTCTTGGTATAATTAAAGCTAATGATGGAAAATACTTTTGAACATCATTCAACATAATACGTAACAGGCAGTGTTTGTACACTGAGGGCATAGATTGATGCATTTTTCAAGAGCCTTATATATTCCATTGACTTTGAACAATTCACAGGAATGAACGCACTGTTCACTTGTACTTTTATTTAAGTGCTAGTTTACATTTGCTATTGTGTTGTCCCTTCCTGTGAAATACAGTACTCACAAAATGTATGAATGTATTTACTTATGTTAACTTTTAGACAAATTATCATTACACAGTGAAGGTGACTTATAACCTAGAAGATTACAATTAATTTATATTCACATGCAACCCTAGCTATTCAGGGTAAAATTTATTCAAACAATAGTTAAAGTTTCTTTTTACCCCTGGGGAATTTATAACTGTGGGTATATTATCGAATCCCAATACAAATCTATAGCACAATATATTACAGCTTCAGCCTTATTAAACCAGATAATAGTAAACGGTAAAAAACACAGTTCATTTACTAAAAATAAACTGTGTTAAACTGATCAGTCTATGTATTATGATTATTTTTGGAATTCTGCAAGAATAGAAATGTGTCTTCTGATATCTGCATAGACGGAAATAAAAACATTTTTTGTGGGATTGAGTCATGTGATCAGGTGATCATGACGGAACTTGTCACATGATTTTGATAGATATAGAGCCAGACAGAGGTGTTTCTCTTTATTATATAGCCATAAACGGTAGAAGACAGTACGCATTCCGACCTGAGCGAGGGATGCTGTTGAAGGAGACCAGAAAAAAAAGGGGGAAGATTCCAACGAAAATATAAAGTTGTGAGGAAGGGGAGAATACTCACTTATCTAAAGGTTGACTGTCAAAGTCCAAAGCTTTTAAAATATTCAAGAAGGTATACAGAACTGATTAGGTAATTCTGTGGAGCAGTTTGTAGACCTAATGGAGGAAGAAATGAGCACTAGTTACACATAGTGGGGCTTATTCACCAAACAGTGGATCATGGTGTTCATTGCTTGCAAATTCTAGGCGAATACAGCCAAATTAGAAATTTTGCAACTCAGTGGTCAATGTACCACAATTCGCTATCTAGTGAAAAACCACTGAATTCGCTAATGCTGATGTTTGTCCACTGAAGTAGGACATTAAAGCAGTGTACATTTAAAAGTTATAAAGGAAGTACAGTAATGCATCTCAGACCACTTGATGCAAATATTCCAACTTAGAAACTAAGCGGGGAGAAGACCACATTCTATACTGCCAACACTCACTAATTCATCCATATGACTTGAGGACTAGCATGGTCGTTGCTTAGCAGGCACAGTACAGAACACCGAGTACTGAAGAAGGCAACAGAATTAAGCATCATTGTGTACCTTGTACATTTTTCATTAATCGACATAATCTCACCCCAGCGGTGAAACGCGTGAGATGATCTGTTTGCTGCTATGATTTTATTATTTTCTTTACAATAAACGGAATTTTTTTTTTACTCTTACCACTGATTTATTTTTCACTTTATGCTATATTGAGATAACCTGAGGTGTGCTGAAATCTTCACTCAACCTTTTTCCTTTCGTATATCTGACCATGTGGGAGGCTGTCTAAGCCACTCAAGACTGTGATTTAGGAAGCAGCTGGCTCTCAGACTGAATATGAAACACAAGAATCCCTATCATCCACGGATGAGCCATTGAAATGTGAGTAAGCCAAATGAACTAACAGCTCTGAGTGAATAAGGGTATGCATGCATATATAAACTAATGAATGGTGAAATGCACACAGTTCTATATATGTTAGTCAGACATCCGCCAGATACAGTCTAAACACATGTTGCTTTGATTTAGAAGAGTCCAAAAATGAAGGGGAGTTATTAACAAAGACATAGTCATTATCTATCATGATGAAGAGATGATGCAACGTTTTAGTGGGGAAATTAGTTGTTAATTTGTCTAGGAATTCTCTGTGTAAATCAGATAGAAGACACACACACAGCCTCATCTTCTATAGGAGATGGATATAAAGACAAACAAATCATATTTACAATAGGTGAGTGAGTCCCCTGCTCTCCCTACCCCCATCTGTGACCCTTTAATCTATATCTAGCATCAATGGAGAATGCAGTGATTTTACTTGCTTAGATTCACACAGAGTATGAATTAACCTTTATTTAAAATAACACATTTGACCGGTATTTCTATCCAATAAGAAATACTTGATTTAAAGAGCCAGTCCCATATTTGTGCATATTAGAACATAAAAACAACAACAATCCAAAACATACACCAGTGCTCACTAAGAGTTGCACATGCCCACCATATCTCACATTCCCATTTTGAAAATAATGTGAGAAACACTGGATCGGTAGCATATATTTTTTTAAAATTATATTAATGTTATATTTATATATATATCACAGTAATACATATAATATAATGAAAACATCACTAATCAATGTTTTATTGACATGGTAATCAATTTAATATGACATAATAGTATATTATTAAAAATGTAATGATTGGAATTTTTTAATATGCTATTACGGCATAAATGGTACAATGGCCACTTATATACATACATTATTATTAATCATTTTAGGCACTGCCATAACAGCTCTTGTTGGTGATGTCATGCAAGCTTTAAGTCACATCACTGGTTATAGTTCACCGTCAACAGCTGTTAGGTTATACGTACCCTCTCGCCACCAATGCCATGTGTATCACAGTACTATTTAAGTATTTATAGTATAAAGTACTTTGAATAGTTTGAGACGAGAATAGCTAATTGAAAGTTATGATGTAAGATTTTGTTAGCATGCAACTAAACGTAATGGGGACTGCGTAAGTGGGTTGTCGAGAATTTTTCAAGTTGACAAAAATAAGACAAAGTATATGAATAGGGATAATTAACAAACTGGCCAATTTTCTATCTTGGCTGTTTCTGCCTTATTTTTACAACTTAGTTGTAATTTCACCAGAAGTCACTGTGTAGTAAATAAACCCAATCAATAGTCTAGTTTGTTTAATGCATTTACATTCTTTTTGACTGTGTTTTAATTTTATTTAATACTTTGTTCACATCTCCTATGATTTCAATCACGCAATAGGGCAGTTTTCTCCTATAGAATGTGGCCCAGTGTGTAACCAGTGTCCACTGAAGTTCTAGCAAATTATACTGATAAATATGCCACTTCATCACATTTACTGCAGTTCAGACACACCTGATGTGAATTCCATAGCTGCAGAGACTTGAGTTAAACTCACCTGTTCTGGTCTACTAAAAGTCTACTCAAAAATTGTTTCACCCCCTTTTTATGTTATTTAAAACAAAAGAGAAAAGAAGCAGCAAGATTAAATTAAAAAAACTTTTTGTACAAAAAACACAACCTATGTACCATACCTAAAAAATTAAAATAGCTAATGTACTTTGACTACATGGAAAAAAGAGAAACATACATTTTGTAATATTTGTAATCTCCATAAATGTTTCTCCCAAAAGTCTTTTTTTTTTATCTAGCAAACCAAGTAAGTAAAACTCATTTTTAAAAATGTGTAATATTTTTTTTTACGAAAAGTGAAAAATAAACTGTACATATGTCAATTATTGTATGCATTCAATAGTTTTTGTTCTACGTGCTCCATGTCAACGACAAAGGTATATATTTAACTGAAACCTAATGACCAGAGCACAGTGCACCAATTCCAGTGACGGATAAGGAAATTTCATTAAACGACAAACTTCTAATATTGGAACATAAACTTTAATGCCCCTTCTATTAAAAACAGGACTGCTCCTGAGAGGTAGAACTCCATCAATTTCAAGTGCAGGAACATGTCAGGCTGATATATTCCAAAAATAACCAGAGGAGAAAGTCAGACAAGCTAATATTCTTCTAATTTTGAATAAATGTAACTTTGTTCAGTGGCCACTTTTTTTTTTTTTTTTGTTCACTTCGTTGCTTCTGGTTTTGGTTATTTCATTTAAATACAACAGCTACAAGATGCATAAAACCACCAATCTTCTGTAATGGATGTTTTTTTTTCCATCTGGGGAATTTAAAGATATTGACCCTCGAGGCCTTAACCGCAGTTACGGTACCAGCATTAAGAACAGTAGATTGTACAGAACTCAGGCAAGCGTTGAGAGTGCACAGATTTTAGATTTCAACTTTTTACTGCACTATACAAAAATGGCTTGAGAAATTCTAGAGGGTCAGTGTCAAGCTATTTAAAATGTGTCAACAGTTTATTGAATAAATTATTATAATCTGGCAAATATAGATAATTCCGTTTTTCAAGTTCTTTAGATATATAGGGCTTTATAAAATTATCATTTATATATTTGCTAAAGAAGCCTAATGGTGCAAATATTTAAGCATTGTACCATTATTACCAATCTTAGTAGAATTTACAGATAATTCCGGAGTGATTTGCAAAAATGTACAATTTTATTTATCGTCTAATGATTATAATGTGGATGTACAATAAATCATCTATTAACGCTTTCAACACTCCAGTTGTATATAACAAAAAAAAATCTTAAATTGTCATGTGAAATAATGTGGTTTGTCAAACTGCTCCTCCTGCCCTCTTTGTGTATATACTATTTTCTTGGGGTGCTTTATGGACTCCCCTTGGGGTGATGCACCACATCATATTTGTTGATACTATTTTGGAGTGCTTCTCTGTTTACTTTGTATATTATTTGTCAAACAGCTCCCAAGGTATTGTGAGGCTACTGCATCTTGGAGCCAACTTCAAGTTCTTCTACAGCAAGAAGATTGTCTCACACAATACGAGTTCCATGGATAAGAATAACTGCCCCATAACTTGAGCTTTTCAATGAACATGTGTTTCCTGGTAAGTACTTTAACCCAAGTATGTGGGTGTTTCAGTACAGATAGCGGTATGCCTGTACATGATCAGGCTGAAACTGGCATGACTGAGAGCCTTGGGAATGAGCACTCCAGCCATGTCTGCAGAGGTCCAGCTCCATCGCATCCGATCACTGTGACAGCCAATTACAGTGACCGGATGTATATTTATACATAATTTGTGTGGGTACAGTAAATGAGAAAGAGGAAAATCACAGCTAAAAACAAACACAACAGACGTGTTAAAACAGCCATTATCACGAACAGTACAACATGGCTTAACAGTCAGGTAATCAAGAAGTTGATAAGCAATAAGTGCCAAAATGTACTGAGCTTTTCATAGACTTGGTAAAATGAAACAAGTGTTAATATACTAAAAATATTATAGAAAATCCAGAGGACATTGTCACAGTGTGTTTTATCAACACTTTGTACATCTTGAGTGATTACAAATTTCTATTCTATCTTTCTTTAATCACAAGATTTAAAGCACTTAAAAAATAGAGACAGCTGTTAATGAATAATGAAAAAGTTATGGGTTACTATCGGAAACTAAATGTCAGGCTACTGACTGAGGCCTACAGGCATCTGTGAGAGATGGGTCTAGGATGGTAAGGGTGGAGACACCCTTGCGCTGCGTAACTGCAATCCCTCAGTGGTTTGGGACCCCGAGTTTATTCAGCCACGTTCCCAGGCCCTGTGAAGCACCCTTTGTATCCAGTAGACAAGGACTAGGAGCTGAAGATGCCCTGCAGACATCCTGGAGCAAGCATGTAGTACAAACTTGAACAGAATTAGCAGGAAGGTGCCAGCTAAGATAGAGATATCAGCCAAGCTGAGCAGAGCATAAGCAAGATAAAGCAGAAACCATACTAAGGATAAACAATAAAAGGTACAGGGTTACAGATGACAGATATAATTCAGAACACAGACAAAGGGCATTTATACAGAACTTAAAGGGACAAGCACAGATATAACTAAGACTACATACAGAGGATAGGGTGAAGGAATACAAGAGAGCAAACAAACATATACACAGGAACTAGCCTAACACTAGAGATGGAATCTTTGAGGATTTGGTTAAATTATGGCCACAAGATGTCAACCACATTTAGGCAAGTCCCTACGCTAAAATGAGATAACTAACAACAATTACAGACACACAGATACCAACACATGAAAGCTAACCTGAAGCAGGTGTGGTTGTATTTATAGAGGAACTAAGCAAGAGGAAACTAAGAAAACCTGGGTTGGAGCAATAGAATAACAGACAGCAAGAAAACCAGAAATGGATCAGAGCAGAAACTAAAGTAACAGAAACATAAAAAAGTTATGGTTCTAAGACAGGGCTGAACTTTAAACAAGAAAGTAACTTGCACAGGACAGTAACTATAGCAGGGCTGAGAAATACAAGCATTCAGGATTTAGGGCATAAGAGCAGACATGGCTTACAATTACATGAGCAACCTCCGGAGGCAACCAGCATTACTGTTTTGCTGGATAACATCTTTAAGGGAACATAATCAACATGATCAGAATATCATGGAGCACTCAAAAGTAGTGGCTACTCAGGAACCTGGCAGGTGCCACTTTGGGTGAGTTCCAGACTGTGGCCGAGCAAGGGAAGGGTTGCCACTTTGTGGGGGTTACACTATGTGGCCGAGCAAAAAGGGATACCAGTCTCTGGGGCATACCACTTTGTGGCCGAGCTATACAGGTATGCCACTCTGTGGGTGATACCACTATGTGGCCGAGCTAGGAGGGGGCGCCACTCTGTGGCCGAGCAAGGAGGGAACAAGGTACAGGTATGCAAAACAAAGGCAGGAATGAGCATAGGCAATACGCAAAACCAGAGAAGAAAGCAAAAGCAGGAGCGAGCATAGAAAATAAACAAGTGAGCAAAGTGAAAAGATATGAAATAAGCAAGCAAGCAAAGAATATGAAAAGTAGTGAATACAACCTGGGTGAGTCTGCCACCGGGTACAGGCCTAACACTAAGGCTATCTGTGCTAGCCAATTGGTAGATGCTCATTTTAAAAAATAGTGGGCAAACTGCCAAGTGAAAGAAACATGTAACATAAATCTCATAACCTAACATAATAATGCTTCTATCCATTGAGCACCAGAGATAATGTTGAAACATTCACTTTAAACGATCTTACCTACCAATTGCATACTACATTTCCTGTCCAATTTTAAATCACAAAGTTATTCCTGGTTCTTAATTCTTACTTTGAGTAGAATAATGTTTCTCCCAAGTATGTTTTGGATTACCAATCTATATCTACCACACACCGGCTGGGAATCTATTCAAACATGTACTACTATTTCAGCAATGCAGAAATTCCCTTCTCATATCGCTCTTGAACTTTCTACATGACCTGTTTTTCAGGAATTTCTCCTTCTCTGAAACAGATTTACTTGCTGAACTTTCTTGAGTCGTTTAATGTTCCTAAGATTTTGATCACTCTCCCTTAGTCTTTGAAGCTACATCACACTGGGTACTATTTAGGTATCTAGAGGCTCTAGAAAATAAGTACTTTCATAGTCTAGCAAAACATGAAAGTCTTTATTAGCCCTAGTTATGTTGGATCTTGGGATCTACGTGGTAATTAGGTTCTAACTAGTTCTAATTGTTCTACTCTAATTACTGAAAATATGCTAACCTGGTGTTTGTAGATTCTGAGTAGCCTTCATTCTAGATATTATCCAGTCATTTGAATGAACATTATTTGATTAAACAGAAAGAGAAAGCTAGCCATTTTATCTTACTGTTTCCTTGTGTTTAAAGAACTTTGTTATAAATTCACCATATAAGGTGTTTTTTTTTAATACATTTCCTGTAGTGTTGGGTAGTAAAACATGGTGGCAAAGTATCATCCAATGATTTATATATTTTGTAAGTCCTGTTGCTAGCTCTCTGCTTTATGTCTGACCAATTAATTTTTTTCCTATTTATTAAGGGTCCAAGTTTTGTCCTCCTTACATCCGGTTATATGGTTTTGTGCAATGGCAATCAAGCAGTTAACAAATGTTGAACATAACAAAGTGACAGTGTGCTTCTGTGCAGAGATTTAAAGTGCAATGTATACAACCTGGTGTCTTTCCAGGGAAGTATCTTCAAATATCTTCAATATATAAAAGCGTTTCACCTCTTGGAGGCTTCCTCAGAACTGCAGGAAAGAGACTCTACTTGTTTGCTGTTGTGCACTGTTCAACACCTAAGTGTAAGGAATTTTTCTAATTCCTTTTAATACATTTTGTATCTGATACTTATTGTATTCGATTATTTGGAGGTTACTAAAAAGACTACCCATCATAAAAAAAACACCTTCCTATGAGCTGTATACTTTTGGTGCAAGTGTGAGTGCAAACTTTGGAGCTACACCATACTCTCCACATATTATCAAAAATTATTACACTATATATACTCTGTGTATTGTTTTTTTCAGCTTTTATATATTCAAGATATTTGAAGCTATTTCCCTGGAAAGACACCAGGTTGTATACACTGGACTTTAAATCTCTGCACAGAAGCCCACTATCACTTTGCTACTTTCTTTTTTTGTGTGTATATAGGCAATTGTGGGTTGTTTGCCAGACGGTTGCAGCTTGTGCACCTAAGTAAAGCACCCTATCCCCACCACACAACGTTTTGCAGTTAACAAATGTTGCTCATAACTTCAATCTTTGGAGTATTAACTTTCGGGGATGGGACTCTTCATCGCGGCTGCTTCCGCGCAGCCGCTTCACCGCCGACTCTACAGCACAAGACAGATCGTCGCTGGAGATTTCATCGCGGGACATTTCATCGCTAAAGGTAAGTATTTTACCGATTTTAGTTTGTTTACAATTAGGGTTTAGGGGGTTAGAATTAGTTTTAGTGTTAAGTGTTAGGGGTTAATTTTACTATTAGGGGTCTGGGGTTAGTATTAGGGTTAGGGTTTAGGGGGTTCATTTTAGTATTAGGGGTCAGGGGTTACTATTAGGGTTAGTATTAGGGTTTAGGGGGTTAATTTTAGTATTAGGGGTCGGGGGTTAGTATTAGGGTTAGTATTAGGGTTTGTATTAGGGTTTACGGGGTTAATTTTAGTATTAGGGGTCGGGGGTTACTATTAGGGTTAGTATTAGGGTTAGTATTAGGTTTTAGGGGGTTCATTTTAGTATTAGGGGTCGGGGTTAGTATTAGGGTTTAGGGGGTTAATTTTAGTATTGTGGTTAATTTTAGTGTTAGTATTGAGGTTTAGTGTTTAGTGTTACTATTGGGGGGGGAATCATTTATTAGGGGGGGGTTATTTTAGTTTTACTTTTAGATTTGTAAGAGCTGACAGTTCAGCGCTGAACTGTCAGCTCTAACATAGCTGCAGCCGCAGTGAAACTGACGCGTTATACTTCATTGCTGACAGTTCAGCGTTCTAACTGCCGCGCTGAACTGTCAGCGATGAAGATGCAGCGAAGAAGTGTCCTAGACCCTTAACTTTCTTTTAAGTATCCCTGTTAATGAGCTTCGACTTGCGGCCACTGGTTTTCTTTGTCGATGCAGCTGGCCATGTTTGGCAGCTCTGAACACCAGTGGTGAAACCCCTCAACTCTGTGATACAGAAATGGGATCCAGAAATGTGCCTTTTCTGGATTCAATGTTTGGCATATGTGGTAAGTTTATTTTGCGACTCCTTGACACATATTTTTGCAGTTTTTGTGACTAATGTACCTGCAGTACAAACACCACTTATGTGGCCCTTTTAGGACACTGTTAGTTGCCTCATGTTGCTTTGAAAACTCACATAACAAGGTGCTAATTTTCAGAACTCTTACAGCTGACACATATGTACTGATAATTTGCAAGCAGCCAACTATGTCTCACTTTTGCAGAGGCATCTGTAATTTATTTCTAAGTCACAGACATTTCCATTCGTTTTTTTCTCAATAGAGGCGGCAATGGATAAAATTAAATTGCCTCAGTACTTAGTGTTCAAAGTTTTCAGCTTGCCAGTATAACTTCTTTCCCTTAAAAGTATACACTCATTCTGGGCTGTTAGAGGAAATAAACTTGGGAGCTGTAGCCTTAGGCTGGGCATATGATAATAAGGCCTAGTAGATTTACAGAGCTGATTGTTTGTCTGGTTTCCTGTCTAAATTGAGATTTTGTAGCAAAGTAAACGAATGTTGGGAAAGGGAACAAACAGCTTTAATATTTTAAGTGAGGAATATCAAAGGAGCTACTGGACCTTTCAATTGGTAAACATGTTTTGTAATCTTAACAATCCAATTACCATAGTAAAATGTAAAATAATATGCAAATGTTTGTGAACAGGCATAATACTATATATACATTACACATAATAAATAATCTTTGTCTCACTTCTAATCTATTAACCGGAAGTGAAAAAAATTATTACAACAGGATATTTCTTCAATCTGATAGGCCATAAAGTTATGGCTGGAGGGGCCGAGCTTCATGGAATATGTAGTCCACTAGAACTTTAATGGCTTCAGTATAATGCATCTTATACTGTCACAAAGCTAAAGCTGGAGGGGCTGAGCATCATGGAAAATGTAGTCAACTAAAAGTTATGTATCTTTCCATCTATTGTGAGCTACACTTCGTCTAAAGGTCAGCCAGTATGATTGTGCTGAGCATTATGGGAAATATAGCCCAGTACAACTAGAGTACCAGAGGTTATAGCCCAGTACCATATTCACTCTAGTTGGATTCTGAGGTGAAAGGGGTGTCAATGAATTCAGGAAAGGACTGATGATGATGGAGACACTGGTGGATGAGAAGGGGAATCTGATTGAGGTAAAATAATCCATAATCTGACTTGTGGTGTTAAACTATTGGGCTCTACAATTTTTTATGAGAACGCTGGCAGTTCACATCCATTTGCAAAGTGCCTTCACTATATATGTTTTATGTCCTTTATTCTAAATCGAGTTTATGATTTCTTCAGTATTGATAATCAGTTATTGTTCACTTTATTATTATTAAACAGAATTTCTGATGACCTCTCTGTTTTACCAAGTATCCCTTCCAGTAAATGAAGTTTAAAGCAATGTATTCTATTTATTAGATTTTTTTTCACCAGATATAGTGTTGTTTATGTTCATTACCATGGATATCATAATTCTGGATAGACATATATCATTAAAAGATCATAAAAAGCAGTTTAACTAAGCCCTTGGGAAGGTTAGTGCACGTCACAATGTTTCAAGCTGTCTTGAGCATGCCATCATAACTACCAAGTGATCCAGACCTCTTTGTGAGGTTTGCTGTTTGCCTCCGGTTCTGTCTCCTGATTTGGTTTTGTGTCCACTGTTGTCTTTCCCAGTTTGGTCTCTTCTGAGTGTAGTTAGGGCTTCTAATTCCTCAGTGGTTAGTGCCTATGGCTCAACCAAGGGTGCATCACCATCAGGGTGACATACTCCGACTTACCTCACAAGACTATATTGCTAGACTCATGCACGTATTGTGTACATTTTGAACACATACAATATTAAAACAGAGTACAATCACATAGGAAACACATATATACCTTACCCATTTACAGGTTATTTTGTCAAACACAGAGAGCAGGTGATGAGTTTCATAGGAAGCACATCATTACAACAGAGAGTGACTGAGTTTGATTTGAAAACACGTGTTCTTGGGTATATGACGCTACTTAGAATATACTTGATTTCCCATGAGTCAGATGAGTCGGTACAGCCTGATTCATTCTTTGGTATCGCAAGAGAGTTGTGATTTGTGAATTGTAGTGTCCTACTTGGTTTCCCATATTGCCCACGCTGGTCATCCTATATTGTTAAAGAATGTTTAGCGTGCTCCTGTGGCATTAATGGACCCTGTACTGATGGCTTGTTGTACTGTAGAAGTGGAACACATACACATCTATCCCTTAGATAGCTATGATAGTCTGTGTCATCAACTGGTCCTTAAACACTGTATGCCATACTGTTTCAGGGGTTAAAATAATATCCAGTCAGTCTGTAGCCAAAGTGATGTAATCAAATGTATCTGTTGTCATTAAGTAACTGGCACATTTTATATTTTGCCTCATTTGCTCATGAAACATAACAAAAGTGATTTTGTACCTCTTATTGTAGTATCATAAAACACTAATAATTTAATGCTTATTTTCATAAAAAAAGAAATTCATCAAGTTAAACATCTTGCAAATACTTTTTTGCTCCCTTTAATTCTGCTTCAAAATGAGATGTGGGGTTTTTAACACAGAGATGAAAATCAGATTATCTCCCTAGATTAACATACTAATTGTGTTTAAATAAATAATTGTAACACTATAAATATCCTGGTTGCTAAAAACAGCATCCCATCCTGCACATGTTACTGTATGAAGGGAAGACCCTCCCCACACAGGAAACAGCCATAGAGTATCCATAAAAATGACTGTTATCTTGTCTGGCATCACAATTCATGCAGAACAAAACAGCCCCAAATAGCCAGATATAATTTAAGGATATACATCAAGGTAACACAATAAAAGTAGCAAATCAAGTTACACTGTAAATGGCAAAAAACAAAAGGAAGAAAAGAAAAATGGTCGGAAGTTTATAGCATATATCCCATATGCTTTACACATGTCTGACATCCCTCCTGCCTTTCCAATATAGTGGGTGGCCTAATTTTCTATATGTTTGGCTCCTAAATTACAAGTGTTAATATTAGCATTAGACAAGATAATAATGTATAGTTGTTATTGATATATATTTAAATTACAGGTATTTAAACAGATTTGGTACAATCCAATAGTCTTAGAAATAAACATGATTTTGCACGGACAAAACTAGACAGAATGATACATAGGTAATTAAATGTTTGCTTATAATCCAAGCTCATGCCATACTCATAACAGCAGCTGTCCAGTAATGATGCAGTGGAGTGTGTGCAAACACAAAGATATATAATTCCTAACAGAACATCGGTTCTACTGCATATGAGATAATAACAAACTCACATAAATGCAGCATTTCTAGCTGTTTTGTTTAATGCTAGTGCTGTATGTTTTTTGTGGAGTTAAAGGGAGTCCGTCACCTAAACATTGTTTATACTGTATATTTAGAGAGTAGCTGAAGGTGAGTTTTATTAATGTTTAATAGGGGTTAATATTGGTATTAGGGTTCGGGGAGCTTAGGTATTAGTATTAGAGTTTGGGAAGGGTAGCATTAGTATTAGGGTTCGGGGGGGTTAATGTTAGTATAAGGGTTCGGAGGTTAATGTAGGGAGAGACTTTAGTTTATTAATGCCACAAACTGCAAGTCCAGTGAATGCATCTACAGGAACCGTTGGAGCACCGCGTTCTACAGGAAACTGTGGTATACTACATAGTGTTTACATGTATTGTATTTAAATTGTATTTAAATTTACTCAACATTGATCATTGAAAATTTTCAGCACCAAACAGCATTGCAAATTAAGGTCCCTTCTCCTATTGAAAACTGATGCTGACTGACACTTCCGCTGGGTCTTCTCAGTCGGATCGCCTGGTTCACATGACCTTCCTGCGTACTGCCACTGCCTCAGAAGAACCAGTGGAAGTGTCAGGCAACATCAGAAGAATTCTATACGCAGCACACAGACATCCTCAGATGCCGGTAGGAGTCCAGCTGTCCTGGGAGACCCATTTGGGTTTCTTTTTAATAATAAAAAAAAGAAGCTTGCCGACAGAGTGTGTGTTTTCTGAAGTCAGAGCATTGGGTATCATGTGACCTCCGAGCGCTCAGACAGCAGAGACGCAGAGTGAGCACATGTGGCAGCCTGGGTGCTGGCTGGGTTAAGTCCTGGGTATGCAATTTGGGTGCTGGAGCATTTTCCTGGTGTGCAATCAGGGCCGGTGCAAGGATTTTCGTCTACACAGGCGAAGGTGCATTTTGGTGCCCCTCCTCTGACCCGCCACGCCTCCCACACCACCAACCCTCCATACATTTTATATATATAAAAGTATAATGTATAGTGTCGAAAATAAATACATCTAGATATTCAACTCGCATGCTCTAAATTTGTCACACATTGACACCCTAACACGCATTGAAACCCTTAAACACAGAGACACCCTTGCAGTCACACACAGAGACACACTTACCACTTACACACATACCCTTACACAGACACAGTGACACACTTACACACACCCTTACACAGACACAGTGACACACTTACACACACCCTTACACAGAAAGTGACACACTTACACACACCCTTACCACTTACACACACACAGTGACACACATAACCTGAGACACACTATTTTTCCACTCAATATGCCAGTATTTAGCCACTAAATATGCCATTTAATATGACAATATTTTGCCCCTCACTATGTCAGCATTTTGCCCCTCAATATGCCAAGATTTTGCCCCTCAATATGCCAGGATTTTGCCACTCTATTGCCACTTAATATGCCAGGATATTGCCATTTAATATGGCCGGATATCGCCAAATAATATGTCAGGATATAGCCATTTAATATGCCAGGATATTGCCAATTAATATGCCAGGATATAGCCAATTAATATGCCAGGATATTTCCACTTAATATGCCAGGATATTGCCACGTAATATGCCAGGATATTGCAATTTAATATGCCAAGATATTGCCAAATAATATGCCAGGATATTGCCATTTAATATGCCAGGATATTGCCACTTAATATGCCAGGGTATTGTCAATTAATATGCCAGGGTATTGCCAATTAATAAGCCAGGATATAGCCAATTAATATGCCAAGATATATCCAATTAATATGCCAGGGTATTGCCAATTAATATGCCAGGGTATAGCCACTTAAAATGCCAGGATAAAGCCAATTAATATGCCAGGATATAGCCACTTAATATGCCAGGATATAGCCAATTGATATGCCAGGGTATAGCCACTTAATATGCCAGGATATTGCCAATTAATATGCCAGGATAATGCCAATTAATATGCCAGGATATAGCCACTTAATATGCCAGGATATTGCCAATTCATATGCCAAGATAATGCCAATTAATATGCCAGGGTATTGCCACAATATGCCAGGATATTGCCAATTAATATGCCAGGATATTGCCAATTAATATGCCAGGATAATGCCAATTAATATGCCAGGGTATTGCCACTTAATATGCCAGGATAATGCCAATTAATATGCCAGGGTATTGCCACTTAATATGCCAGGATAATTCCAATTAATATGCCAGGGTATTACCACTTAATATGCCAGGATATTGCCAATTAATATGCCAGGATATTGCCAATTAATATGCCAGGGTATAGCCACTTAATATGCCAGGATATTGCCATTTAATAAGCCAGGATTTTGACCCTCAATATGTCAGGATATTGCCAATTATTAAGCCAGGATTTTGACCCTCAATATGCCAGGATTTTGCTCCTCAGTATGCTCATTATGCCACCCTCCTCCCCCCTTCCCCAGCTAGTACTTACCTCCTTGCTGCCGTCTCCCGGTCCAGGTCCGTGGCTGTCAGGGAAGCGTTGTGCGCTCTCCTCCAGCTGCGCGGCTTCAATAAAGTTTGTTGAAAAAAAAAGTTTAAACAAACTTTATTGATCCGTGCGGCTGGAGGGGAGCACACAACGCTTCCCTCACAGCCACGGACCTGCACAGCAGCAAGGAAGGAGGTAAGTAAACGGGCCTGGGGGTGCGGGCGAGTCCCCCCCCCCCCTTGAGGTGCCCTAAGGCAGCCGCCTGTGCTGCCTTACGTAGCGCCGGCCCTGTGTGCAATATGAGTACTGGGGTATATCCTGGGTGTGTAGACTGGGAGTTGGCTAGGGCATGACCTGAGAGTGCAATCTGGGTGCTGGTGTATATCCTGGGTGTGCAATCTGGGTTTTGGGGATTGTTCTAGGTGTGCAATCTCGATGCCAGGGCATGCCTGCACATGCTCTCTGTGTACTCGCTGGGGTATTTCATGGATGTGCAATCTAGGTGCTTTGACAAGACCTGTGGGTACAATTTAGGTGCTCAGTCAAGACCTGTGTCTGCAATCTTGGTGCTCTGGAAAGACCATTGGGTGCAAGCTGTGTGTTCTGACAAGACCTGTGGGTGCAATCTAGGTGTTCTGGTAAGACCTGGAACTGCAATCTTGGTGCTCTGGCAAGACCTGTGGGTGCTGTTACATG
The DNA here is from genome assembly GCA_036172795.1 of Pelodytes ibericus. NCBI lineage: Eukaryota > Metazoa > Chordata > Amphibia > Anura > Pelodytidae > Pelodytes > Pelodytes ibericus. Next base: position 171,718,761 of record CM069857.1, read on the forward strand.
TGCCGTGGGGGCTGCAAGGTGATGCTATGGCAATTTATGTGGGTGCAATCAATATTCCCCCAATATTTTTGATGGCAGTCCTGCTTAGGGGTGCTGATCATCTGGCACCCACTTATTGTGTGACATTTGGGGTGTACTGCTCCCCACTCTAAGTACTCTCCTGATCCACACTGCAACCAGGCCCCAGTGATCCCATAATGAGATGACTAGCTAATGTTTAGTGTAATAATCACTTATTTTTTATGGCAATATTGTGTTTAACATTTATGTTAGGGATTATTCTACCAATTGTTCTATGGTGTGAATAGATCAGTATGTTAAATAAGTGACCCATTTTAATAGACTGATACTAAATACAATGGACCTCGTAGCACCAAATTCTTTTCTAATTATTCTTCACAAGAACACATACAATACTATACTAAATTTTCTTAATTCCCATGCTCACCTTTGAAATTCGGAGTATCTCTGCCAGTCTTCAACATGGAGAAATAGCAAGTAACGAAAAGGAGTAATCCGTGCTCTGCGCTTGTGGTTGGAAATAGTGTGATTAGTAGAACAGTGGGATTAGCAAGGAGTATACAGGAATTGTGGAGATCAGACTCTTTACACTGGCCACAAGTGAGAATCAACATGGAAAAATAGCAAACGCCTGTGTTCTGACAAATTTCTCGAGTGAATTCTACTGCACAGGTGCACAGTGCATGCGCACAAAGTTACAGCTGATCACTCAGCTGTAACTTTGGCAGAACAGTGCATGCGCGAGGGACGCACTAGCGTAGCAATCACTTTATAGTTGGTAACTCCCTCGCGCATGGCTGTTCTGCCAAAGTTACAGCTGAGTGATCAGCTGTAACTTTGTGCGCATGCGCGGTGAGTGAATTCTACTGTACCTGTGCAGTGGAATTCGCTCGAGAAATTTGTCAGGACACAGGCACTCTGGGTTCTTTGTAAAAAATGTGAATGCTTTATTATACAAACAGTATAAATAAGTAAATTGCAACAAACGTAGGGGCAGATGGAAACACTCAACGCGTTTTGCCAATGCTTAATAATTATGTCTGAACACCATGGTTCCTGTGTACCACCATTTCAAGCTGTAAGCATGGAGCCCGGTTACTCTTTTTTGTTACTTGATATTTTTTTCGTTACATTATCCAGGTTGGACATTGGCAGAGATACTTCCAATTTCAAAGGTGAATGGGAATTAGTCACTGTAAAATAATAGATTTAGTATAGTATTGAACATGTTCTTGTGAAGAATCTCCAACATGCCTTGCACAGCAGACATCCCACTACATCTGCAAACAATTATATCAGATACATACAGATTGAACTTTTCTGACTCTAACACACACTCTGCATTTGTATCTTTATCTGTGAATGGATACATTTTTATGTGGTCAGAGAAGTTATCCACAAAGCCTGCTAAATTTTACAGATCACATCATCTGTTAAACAAGACAGCACAGACATGGACAAAATGGGGCAGATTCAATGATTGTCGTTAATGCAAAAAATTGCAAATAGCAGTACATGAATGTGCAAAATTGATTAAATGTATTAACAGGAGCAAACAAACCATTATTTCACCAATTAACCCCCCCCCCCAACTATGTAAAGCATTCAAATACATTCTAAGTAATGCACAAATGCGATATAACTACGTGTGTTAAAACTTAACATGCAGAAACATCAATTAAAAATCTACTAAAGTGTGCAAAGGTTGCTTAGAGCAGCTGTTTCTTTACACATTAACCTTTTCGTTGGTGTAAGCAATACAAACTGTGCTCCCCTACAGCAGTGAAACTCGACTATTTTTCCTGTGATATCACCCAGTTGGTGCTGTTGATTAGCAGTAGGGTAGACACTTGTCAAACCTATGCCCAATCCGATATTACTGGGGAGCCTCACAGTACCCTTAGCCCAGGTAGCCTACAATGTCTTAATCGGTCTAATACTAAATGTCCCCCATTGTGCGTGGTGACAGGGAACTTATCGTGGTGCAGGGGCATTTTGGCTTAAAGACCAGGTGAGTGGTTGCAATAAGAAAGCTCCAGTTTACACGTTGTTCTATTTAAAATGCAATCTGGAGTGTGCTGTCACCGCTGCCATTATGCTCTGATGCTGGTTGTTTCATTGAATCGATCGTTATACACTACTAAAAAACTTTTTTGGGGTCTAAACCTCTTGCATAAGGCCCAATATGTTCGAACCTCTGGTTCCAAATGTGGTGGTCTGGAAAAGAGGAGATTAATGAGTGTTTTATACCCAAAACACACACCAGATGTCAATCAAACGTTTTTAAAAAAAATCTTTTTCCCATAATTCCCCATACTCCCAAACCCCAAATGTCATCTCCAAGTGCAGAGCACCTTAAATGGTGCATCTCCTCAGGTACTGTACCATTTCAAATTCTAGCTTAAATTTTTGAACATTTAAATGTATCCTATACAGCAGAATTATTAAAGTAAAACTATATTACTAATGGTGAATTGGCAAGTAAATAAATGACACTTCTTAATTGTTAAAATATAACTTGCCAGACTCCCCTATTGTGGGAGCCATTTTATTCATGCTTTCAGTTGGGTCATTAAACTTCTGACTGAAGCACAGCAGGCTGCCACAGGCAGTGAAGCAGTTTGATGTAACAGTCAGTGTACTGCATGGGGCTCCCACAGTTTGAGCTTAGGCTGCATTAAACAGCTTCCTTGCTTGTGTGCAAAGAGTGCTATGCACAATAATAGCCTTGTGTGTTGCATCTCCTGTCGCTCGGATCATTTATAATCAGGCCTAAGTGAAATGACAGTTCTGTGGAAATTCTGCTCCAGGTACAAGTAAATCATGTTATAATGCTTTAAGTTATAACACAGTTCCTGTTAGAAGGTGCTGCTTCAATGGCTCCTTAATCCCAGTTTTGCTTCCACATTAAAGTGGAAGATAAGCGAGATCTTGAGACTCACATCGTGATCCCACTAGTATTGTGATGTGAGTCCGTTGATCTCAAACCTAGATTTCTTTTTTCTATTTCCACCTATAGACTCTTCCTGTTAGGTGGGGAGTCATGTTGGTCACCAGTATATTTTTCTGTAATTTTGTTGCCAGCATCATGGACAGACCACAGTTTCCAGTTTAGATTTAATCTGTCCAAATTGTTTTCCAGGTTTTCATATTCCAGCTTTCTTTGGACAACCTCCATCTTTATTAAAGGCTTACCACCTGGCGACACTGCCATTGCTTCTTGAAGATGTAAATCCAGATGTTTTTATATTTTGACATGTAGTCAGGAAAAAGGCAGCTCATGTTTGCCTACACGTATTTTATGCACATTTTTTCCAAACATGAAGCTGTCTACGTCCCCCAATGTGGTCGCTGATTATTGAGAGTCCTTTCTTTTTGTAGGTTAAACCAGCTGTATTATTATTATTTCACAAAATAAAGTAATTTAATGGTTGCTTTCCTTACTTTTTATCAAGTACACAGAAGCACACCCAATGTCCTCTCCTGCTATGTTGCAAGGATGCAGGCTTCCTAAAAAGCATGTTGCTTGGCAACTGTTCTGTTAAATTCAAGAGCTAGCAAAGCCTGCTCAATTATTTGTCTTTCCAAACAACCATCAGTTTTCCCATAAAACACCACTGCAATAGGTCATTAGAGGGAAGAGCAAGAAAAACTCCACAACATGTGCTTCATGATATACAAATGAATTAATAACACTGGAGAGTAGGCTACTCCAGATCTGAAAAATGACACTTGCCTACATAGTCTTAACATGGACCTCAATCCACTTTTTTTTTACTAGCCTGTCAGTAAAATACTGGCTGGTTGGCAACCCACAAACAAGTAAAGTGGAAAGAGAAATATGTGGTGTGTATAGTACTCCTCAGCATATGTAAAGCACTATGGATGGTGTTTCTTACTAGAAGTCTAGATTGTTTAGAAGTTTCCAAATGATTTGAGCAGCTCCTAATAGTGACCGAATAAAATGAATGTAATTCAGGTTCATCCAAAATCAGAATATTTTTTTTTACATCAAGTTTTGCATTGTTGAGATTAGCGAGTCCAAGTGGCAGATTGGCGAGTCCGAGTGGCAGATTGGCAAGTCTGAGGGACTTATTTATTTGCGCTATGCAGTATTTACACTAATTCAACTGTCATTCATGAGTGTGGAGAGGCTTTAATATATCCTATTGGTGAAAATGATCTTTTATCCAAAATTATCATTTATCCAATATAGTTCTGACCAAGCATCACGGATAAGGGATACTCAACCTGTACAAGTACTTTGGGTGTAGCAGAGTTAATTTACAGAATCCCTCCCAGGAATTCTCTGTGCTGAGATCAATGCAAAGCGACCCCAAACCCTGCAACTATAGCGTCTTCGCTAAAATGGAGTTAAACAAGGTGCTTGTACGCACATAAAAGAAAGCCAGTGAACCGTCCCAGCCATCTCACATGACGAAGCTTCAAGCAAAATGTGTCCAACTTCATCACTTAGGAGGAGTGGACACAAAACCTGGAAGAACACAACACCTTGGAAGTGACTCACCTCAACACACATTTTAACTGCTCCTGTACCTGCTATTCTAATATGTAAGAATATGTTATACTTTATTTACAAGCAAACACTATTTTATCTCTAACAGATGTTCTCTCACCTCATAATCAGCTATATACATACTACTCCATATCTGTGCTGTTGGGACTCTATGCGCATTCTTAAAAGGGACAACACAGCGATGCTCTACACCCAGTAATACACCATTGGTCCATATCAGCTATTCATGAGCCTGGATTCCAACAGGCTCTATGCCACATAGGTGGATTGTAATGGAAGGCTATAGAGAACCATATCTGCTATTAAATCTACTGCACTATATTGCTGCATATTTTCTCTCTTTTGTATCCATGTATCATGTACCCGTTGTGTGCAAAACTCTTGTGCCAGAAAAGTACATTTAATTATTAATTTTGCACACTCTCATATTGCCACAAATCAACCGACCCACGCCAGACAAGCCAGAAACCTTGCTTTCCCCACAGAAATCCTACATATGCAGTGCTACCATCACTGCAAGGGATTCTGGGTAGACACATGCAAATAAGGCACATTTCCATTAGAGACAAAGTGAATTGGATTAGTGGATACAAATCTATAATTAAACGTCCACACCTAGCAAAATGTTTTTTTCTATTGTTTTGGAACTTGTATCGTGATCAGCCATTCCTCTCAATCACACTTTTGCTGCCATTTTCATGATATGAACCTTCATGATCTTACCTTAAATTCCTAAACTGTCTGCATACAAGCATAGAGCTGCATATATTTTTTTGATGGACACATATATGCTTCCCTGCAGAATATTCATTTATTCAGTGGACAATCAACAAGTTTTTAGGGGTTCCCTTCCTTGAATTATGCATTGGTTCCCCATGAAAAGCATGCATTCTGCAGGGGTGCATGTAAAAGTTATATGTATCCATAACCCTAGCTGTACACATCTTTAAATCTGCAGATCTGCAATATGTTTGCATACATTGCAATTATAGTCATCATTTGGCATACCTCCCAAGTGCCCGTTTAGGACGGACTGCCCTATTTTTTTTACCCAAATTCTTGTGTCCCTATTTATGATGTGTATAACAGAGCTCCAAATGCCTTTAACCCTTTAAGGACCAGGGATTTTCCTGGGCCAAGGACCAGAGCGTTTTTCAATTTTTAATACGCGGTTTTTGAAACATAATTTTCCTCTCTCTCATTTAACGTACACATACAAGTTATATGTTGATTTTTAAAGGACAGTTAGAGCTTTCTTTTGATACCCTATACATAAAAATGATTTACATTTTAGTATTAAAAAATTAATATAAAAGAGGAAATTTTTGAGGAAAAAAAAGTTTTTCCCCATTATTTTCCCAGTAATAACCTACATAACTAGTGCAACACTAACCCACTTATCCCCCCTAATTAACTAACTAATAAAAAAGAAAAATATTGGTTCCCAAACCCCCCATAACAAAAAAGACAGAAAAAAACTCTGAAGAGTGCGATGTCAGATCAGTAAAAATCATGCAACAGGCATGCAGGGGTTAAATTTTATTAAATAAATATATTAAAATTACCTTTATTTATTAAAAAAACTTTATTAATTGTAAAAATAAAAAAATCTGTTAAAAAAAAAACTAAATGAGGGCCATAAAGTGGAAGGAAACTGATCACAGTTAAAAACTGTGATCAGCAATGAAAGGGTTAATTTTTTTTAAATTTTTTTTTTACCTTTGTATTTATTTAATTTATTTTTACTTACAGGTCACTCTCTGTGCTTCACTATAAGAATGTGAAGCACAGGGAGTGAATTAGAGGCAAAGTCAGTGTGTGAACACACTGACTTTGCCATCTAATTTGCATGTTATCGCGGTGATGACTAAATCACCGTGATCACATGCCCGGAAACTGACCGATCGGGTCCAGGAGCTTTGCCTCGGGTGCAAGGCTTAGTCCTGGACCCGTTGCAGACTAGCTGGCGGTGCCCACGGAGCACACCGCCGGCTAGACTGCATGACGAGTTAACTCGTCATAAGGTCGCTAACGCGGCGGCTCTTATGACGAGTTAACTCGTCATAAGGACGGGAAGGGGTTAATATAGTAAATGTGTTTATTAGTTATTTTAAATTAAATGCATTATTCTTCTTCCAAATGGCTTACCACATTTCAATATTGGCACATAACTGGCCATAAAGTCACCAAATAAATGTCCTGCTCATAGTCAGCCATTCTACCAAAAAAACAAAACCTTAATTAGTCTTTCCCTTGACAAGGGCAATGGTGGTCCTTCAGATACCAATGCAACGCAGAATCATAAAGTAATGATACGAATATATGGACAGAATCATACAAATATACATTGTTGGTGGGCAAATAATCTCACTTACTTTAACTGTAGTCTGCTTTCCAAACCACAAATTGCTCCATACTATTGTAAAAAAGGACTTCACTATGTAGATGTGTTTATTTAAGCAAGTCCCTAACTAAATAGCCGTATTTATTTATGCTTTATGATTCACCACCAAGTTTGGAAATTAAAATCTTTGCTTATAATAATACAACATTATTTTTCAGTGTTTTTCAAATTGTAGCTTAATAAAACCCTGCAATAATTTCCAGCTAATTGCCTTCATGTTCAGAGCCTCATGTTACATGTATGTAAGGTACAAAGACATCACTTTTACTGCAAGATAGTACTAGAATTCATTTTGTGGGTTTACTCTTGTGGAGCACTGATTCACTCCCGCCTGAAACAAATGAATAAATTAATGCACAATTAACCTGACATTTGAAAAATAAATATGTTAAAACAAAGCAAATTATTATTTTTGTTTTTGCAACAACTTCCTTTAAAACTTAAGTTTTGCATGGTTTCTCTTGAGGATTGCACCTCCTATTTTTGTGAAGCTGATGTCTCCAGCACCAATAAGAGCTTCCATAGAATACATCGAACATCACATGCCAATCCTGTTCACTGGATACTTACAGATCAAATGACTCTCCATCTCTATGCCTATGTTCATCACAATACAGCATAGAGGTTAGCTTGCAAGAGGGAAACATGCATCCAGATGGCCACCGCTATTATTGGTAATGATTGCAAAACACATACACTAAATTGGGACACTTGACCATTACACCAACAGGGACTTTTATGACATTGCGTTCAAAATACATAGACATTAATATGTAGTTGGCCCCCCTTTGCAGCTATGACAGGTTCCATTCTTCTGGGAAGGCTTTTAACAAGATTTTGGAGTGGTTGTATGGGAATTTTTGGCCATTCATCCAGTAGAGCTTATGCGGTCAGGCACTGATGTTGGACAAGAAGGCCTGGAACGCAATCTCTGGTCCATCCCAAAGGATTTCATTGGGGCTGAGGACAGGCCTTTGTGTGGGCCAGTCAAGTTCATCCATGTGTCCCAATACTTTTTTGTCCATATAGTGTATCTTTAAATGCACATTTTATCGTGTGAGTGGTTTTAAATGTTTCTGTAAGTTTTTTTTTTTTTTAATTTTTATGAATTGGGTACCAAATATTACTTGATTGATTGGAAAGTCTCTGTCTTTCTCTTAAAGGGACTCTTTAAACCCAAACGTTTAGACCTAAATGTTGTTTAATACTGTGAATGTAGACAATACAAACAGATACATAAATTAAGAGAAAATATGCTTTTAATGTGTCTGTGGTGGTTAATGTTTGTGACATCACCTTGTGACTTCATTTGCAAATGACACATTTCCCATTCAAATAAGCTAACTTGCATAGCAGCAGATGCCATAAACATGAGACCACAGACACATGTTAAGCCCATTTTCTCTTAAATGTATTTGTTTGCATGCAATTTTGTTGCATTCACATTATAAACATTGTAGTGTTTAGAGGATGGAGTCCCTTTAATGGACTTAATTTGAAATGTTGCTGGTTTGCTCCTGGGTTCTTTGCTGAAATTGGCATGCCTCAAATATATGTCTAGGACAATAACTAATATATATGAAGTAAAAGTCTGAAATAAGATAAATCGGTAAAAGGAGTTAACAACCTATATGATATATCGGAGGGAGACTCATAAGAATATGGGATGACCATAAAGTCAGAGGTAGTTGAACAAAAGGTGAAGATGGCCATGGAAAAATCGACTTTCATTGTGAAATATTTTTCTATTGTCATAACTGGCAATTGCTGCCAACACTAATATCCAGTGGAGTACAATAGAGCATAGGGGTGTTTCTCTCATGGAACTCCTCTGCAATGAATGCTGTGCTGGCAAATTCCATCTACTATGTATAAAGATGTGGCCATACCACTGATGCTTTTTTTTGATGGTGAGTATTCATGGCTGATGAAAGACGTGGATATGTGTGTCTTTTTGCTTCATTTTCCTTCAACCAGTGATTAAACCAGTATAAATCAAGGAGAAGATAATCTCTAAAATGTGATAGCATTTTTGCCTGTGACAATTTTTCATTTGTGTTGGTCATTTAATACATTGCAAACTTAACAGTGGTATTTGGGTGACGGACTACCTGATTCTTTTTGTGGCAATAATATACATCAACCACAATACATCACTGTCTTACTTTGCATTATCCAGTTATTGAATTGTCATGTATGAAAAAAAGCGGATGTTAGGTCAAGGAAGAAACAACATGTGTATGCAAATAATATTAATATTTAACTTTATTATATATCATCATCAGAAAATCCTTACATTGCTTCATTTCCTAATGACAAGACATTATAATGTAAAATATTGTGCTTAATAAAGAGATGATAGGTCATTAAATATTAGTCAGGTAAAATAAATCAGCAAATTTGGCCCCACCGTTTTGAATTGTGAGCCATTGACTAATCAGCCAGGGCCACCTTTAAGTTGGAGCAAACAGGGGGTAGTTCCTTGGGACTACATTTTCTACTATTGACCACGGTAGCTCACGATAGCAACCTGCAGTATAACATGTGATGCTGTGCATTTAAATTGTTAATTTCTCCTCTTGCCTGAGCATGTAGACATTTCACATTGAGTGCAGAGTCCAAAATAGAGGAAAGACTTATACTCAGAGTCATGAGGCTCCTTCTTAAGTGCAACTAAATCCTTGGCCCATCTAGACAGTAGTCTCTGTCACTTGGCCCCAGGCTTCTGCTTAGTTATCAACTCAAACGTCTGATGCGGACTGGACTCCTAGCTCAGAAGTAATCTGCTTTTAAATAAGGCAGGAAATACTAGCGTGGTAGATGGGGTTTAATACTGCTAGAGTGGAAGCAGGTTTATGTGTAAGTGGAGAATGAGTAGAATGTTGGTATGCAAGTTGTGGTTATGAGTAGTGGGAATAAACAAAGCTGCAAATTTGTACATTCCTAACAAAGGCTTACTCGGGGCACTGTATTCAGTATATTGCTTGGTTAAGCCTGACAAAATATACACCTTGGATAGCAGATTTTAGATATTGACAGAAATCACATGATCACTTGGTCTCCCCCAGTACTGGTGTTGTACATACATTTTATAGAAATGTTTAAAGGTGAACTGTCATGACATGAATAATTTTGTCTGAAATAAATGAATAAACCCTAATACATAAACTGTGTTAAAACATGTCTGCTTTTTTACCATTTAGCAGCAACTGCTGCACATACAATGGCTGCCATCTTGCCTCCTGGCTTGGGTCGGATCTCTGACTCTCCATCCCAAGCACCCTGTAATCTCAATGTAGCTCTACCCCAAAATTCGGTGTGGGCTTGCCTAGTGCCACATAGTCCCGTTCCCTCATGAGATCATGTTGTTAATTCAAGATTTTGCACATTCACGGCTTGTATACTCGTAATAAGGCTGTGAGGGAGAGACCGTCTGATCATTCTTCTAAGTATATAACAAGAGCTTACCCTAATTCTTATTTATAATATTTTTTACAACTGTCTAGCAACTCAGTGCCACTCTGATCACCATAGGCAGTATACAGCTTTGGATTTTCAATAGGTAAAGCCCTAGTTGTGTTCTACCAGTAAGAGATCCCATTGATTTAAAGTCTTTTTTTAAATGAAGAGTTAATAAAGAGTTCACCAGAATCCACCATTTTCTCTGTATATTTCACATTAGATTAGACCTGCAGGAGATGGGAAGATAATTCTTCAAGACTTTATGACTGGTTTAATCCTTGAACACCCAGATGGCTTATATTGAGAGATTGATGACAACCTATCCCAATTTTGGCAGATCCTGATCAAACACCGCTCATTAAAAAGGATGATGACACTAGATGTAACCATCATGTATGCATATCCCAATCATCTTTTCTCAGTGAAGGATTTGCGATCTTCTTCACAGACAAGATTTCCTCCATCCAAGACTCTAATCATAGCTAGCCCACTAGTTATACATTATAGTGGAATTCCAGATTGCCCCAGTTTATGGCCTACTTCTACAAATGTGGATAAGGAGGAAGTTAAAAGAACCATGAAGAAATTGCACCCCTCTATATGTGAATTAGACCCTGCTCCAACTCAACGTATATCTTCATTCACACTCGCCCTGGCCCAAAAATACTGCAGTGTTTACTAAAAATTGGAAACTTCTCAGATCCTCTAAAAGAAGCAGTGGTAAAATGCCTCTCAATTAAACATTTAATAGACCCAGACTGAATGGCAAATTACATTTCTGGAAAATTATTGAAAAAGTAGTCACATCTTAAATGGCCCATATTACTATTTCCAGTCAGGATTCAGATGCCGCCACAGCATGGCGAGAGACAATGGTGATTACTCCATCCTAATCTTCCTGGATTTCTTAGCTGCATTTGGCACCCTTGACCACTTGATTTTAATAGAGCGCTTATAGTCTCATGATCGCCCAACGGCCTGGAGCTTGGATACTCTGAAGTCACTAGTTCAACATAGGTATGAAATCTCGGAGTGATAATTGACTGTTTTCTATAATAAAATCTGCCTACTTTCATGTGAGAGACGTAGCCAGGATAGAATAGTTAATTCCACTGAATGATTTGCCAACATTAATTCATGCATTTGTGTCTTCATGTCAAGATTACTGTAATGTACTTTACTTGGGCCTCCCAGAAACTATTGACCAATCAAACTCCCTTGTGTCAAATAATACCTGTTCTCCACTCCCTTCATTGACTTCCAGTTAAATGGCGAACATATCTTAAAATTGGCCAGCTGACCTTCAAAGCCTTAAAACAAGCAAGTCCCACAGTATCTGAAAGAGATCCGGACAACCTATATTCCATCTTGCTCACTTTGCTAAGCCAACTAATCCTCCCGGACAATGTTCATATTAAAGACACTCAGGTTCCCAGGCATTCAGCCAAGCTGCCTCCACATTTTGGAACTCTTTATCATTCTCAATCAGAGAGACACCATCCTTATGGACTTTGTTTTAAAAAAAGCTAAAGACCCATCTCTTCCATCAGGCATTTAGTCAGCTCATCTGACCATTAGGATCTCTCAGCTTGTATGTCTGTTTATATATATGTTGAAGTACGTTGAACCTCACAGGGAGAAAAGCTCTATAAAATTATTATTATTATTCATGATCTTGTTTTAAAGATAGTATCCAGCACAATAGTCCAGTGTAGTACACAGCCACCAATTAGGACATTGGATTTGAACAAATGATTATATTGCTCAAATTGACCTGTTAATTAATTATGAATTTTGAATAAATTGAGAAACATCAGATTGCCTTAGATTATTAGAAGATCCTATCTATACATAGGTGTACATCTCTTAATTACAATGGACCTGATTCAAAGATGCAAAATAACAATTGTTTCTGAAAATTTTCTATTGCAGTCTATGGGATTCAAGGACATGAGGTCAATTAACTGAGGATATTGAAATGACTTATAGAAGTGTTTGTAGTATTCCACTATTTTCTTTTGTTATTTTAATAGTTGAGAATTTTAATTAGCCATGCCAATAACAAATCAAGAATTTGCTAAATGATTGTTTGCATACTGAGTACAGACAGTTAAATCACAAAAAAAATATCTATAATAGGTGTATTTTTGTAGATTAGGAATACTGGAAGTGGCCATTTTGCTTTTCTTGCAAACCTCATAAATGGTATTCATGGGAGTTAACTGACATAACTTAGATCACACAACCCTTTACAGTGTCATCACAGAAAACAAATAACCTGGTTATTTCTAACTTACGATAACCATATGTTAACCACTTGATAATAAAAATGGCAGTTCCCAGAAGCCTAATTTTGCTGGTATGCTTCAACCAGCCTACCATTTGCTTACACTTTCAACTTGAGGCAATTTTTAAAAGTTCATAAAAGCAAGGCAATAATATCATAATTTTTATTTCTGCATTACTATCACTACTAAGATGAAATATTTGCTAGTAATTAAATTAATATTACAATTGCTATAAAATTGTTGCCCTCCATTTTGTTCAGTCAGAAAGAAATTGCAGCACAGTTTGATATATATAAACAAAACATAATCAAACAGTATCTAACCATTAAAGTACAGCAAGTTTATATATTAACCATGAGTATTGCCTGACTAATTACATTTCCTAATAAACATTAAGACTAGGACAGCCAGTGTATATGTCATGCCAATGCACAAAATGTATAAAGGAGGAAATTCACATTAAGAATGTGGTATTTTTTTTCAAGAAACCAGTGACAAACGATTCACAATATTTGTCTATTGGTTACATCATGTGCATTTTTAAGTTTTCTTTCATAATTCTTCCTATGTTCACATACAAAACAATATATACTAACATGTCAAGTTAGAACAAAGAAGCATTTTCAAAGGGACAATTAAAATCCTTCTATAATCGTTTAAAATTAGAACTGATTTAAAACATATTCATTCAGTAATTTCCTTGGTATTTTTTTTTTTTTAAATGAATCCTGTGGGAAAAAGACTGAGGGGTTGACTTTCATTGGTTGGTAGTGTTGTTCTGTATCCATCAAAATTGCGTGGAATGCTTCCGCTGGTTGATCCAGAGCTATTACTTAGGGTCTCTATGCTTCCGTCTCGCTGAAGTTCTGCAATAATAAGAAAAATGTATAAGATTTAAAAATATTTTTTACAAAGTATTTATTTTATGAATAACATCTAGTGTGTTGTGGAACTTTACTCAATAAGACATGAATAGTTTTAAAGCAAAAATTCACAAATAAAATTATTTTTTAGTTCATCTGTTGAATTTAAATCCACTAGATAATGCTGCTAAGTCCCAGGGCTGGCCTTAGGTGTTCAGGTGCCCTGTGGAGGCCACACTCAGGTTGCCTCCCACCCTGTTCAATCACAGGCGGTGGTAAGATAATGAAAAAAGGATTCCTCACTTTTATATCCTTCTTCTGTTCCCTTCACTTAATTTCTCTGTAACTCCTAACATTGTTGCACCGACTGCATCTGATTGCACCCATGTAACTTGCCACAGGATTGCACAGGTCGCACACCCCTAAAAGGGTTACCAACTGGCCAGTATTTTACCGGCAGGCCGGTATTTTTCATAAGAAGAGGTGACAACCCTAACCCCTAAGAATGGCCCTGCTAAGCCCCATGTTTAATGGGCAGTTCCACCTAAAGTAATTTCACACAAGTTTCAAAAATCAGTGACAACGAATAAAGAGAAATTGTAGAGACAGGCAGGACTATTGCTATAGTTTAGACCATTGGGACGGTAGTTTGGATGAAACATACAAGGGGTAGATAGGTATGAGAGGGAAGTGGCCTCCTCTTTTTTTTTGCACTGGGGCCCTGTGGTTCCTAGTCACACCCTTGAAAACAGAATGCAGGAAGTGACATCACAACCACTTCCTGCATGCTGAAATAAGAGATAAAAACCTATCCTGTACTGCTGATCTCATCTTGTTCTGCTGCTCCTCTCCTGTTCCAGGTGATGGTACTGACAATCTGTTTAGGGGCAAGAATAACACTGACAAGCTGTTTAAGGATGGACACTGACATAGAGACATAGAATGTGTCAGCAGATAGGATGCATTCTGCCTATCTAATAAACCCAATTTCTGCCTTAATAATAATATTTATAAAATAAATACATTTTTAAAAAATCAGAATACTTTAGTTAGTTTGTGGCCTTATCTTATATCTATGATAGCCTTATGCCTAGCTCATGTATGCTTAAACTCCTTCATTGTATTAACCTCTACCACTTCTGCTGGAAGGCTTTTCCATGCATTCACTATCCTCTCAGCAAAGTATTTTTTCTGATATTACATTCAAACCTTTGCCCCTCTAGTTTAAGACTGTGTCCTCTTGTTGAGATAGTTTTTATTATTTTAAATATACTCCTCCTTTACTGTGTTGATTCTCTTTATGTATTTAACCTCTTCATGACAATTGACATGCCAGGCACTTGCATAAGAAGAGAAAAATAAGTGATCAAAAGTCATTTCACATGCTCAGCTGGCATTGCTGTAATGCCACAATATCGAGGCATCCAGGAACACCCAAATTTGACCACAGGGTGAAACGTTATTGGCAAGTGCCATGTTGAGAGGCAGCATGCCATTTCAATTTGGTGCTGCTCTGTACTGGGAAAGGTCACTTCCCTCCCTCTGGGAGTTTTGCTAGACTGCCCCTTGAGGTCATTAGTAACATTGCAGTTGAAAAATCAACAACACTTTTTCAAAAATTAAGATCTAGGGTTAGGGTTATTTCCAGTTAGGAAACGAAATAGAGCTACATTAGAGTTAGGGTTGGAGTCTCTTTAAGGTTAGGGTTAGTGCTAAGATTAGGATTTGAGGATTACACTGGAGAAGTGTAAAAACAGCTAATGTCCGGAACAAACATTCTGAAAAAATGTTTAGATCATATCCCGTTTATTTCATCTTTCTTCCAAGATATACACGTTAAGTTCCTTTAACCTTACCTGGTAAGTTTAATCCTGCAATTCATGCACCATTCATGAACTCCCTCCAAAGTATCTATATCCTTCTGGAGGTACAGTCTCTAGTGCTGCATACAACAGTGAGGTCTCATCAGAGCTCTGTACAACAGCATGAGCACTTCCATTTTTCTATTGCAAATACATTGTCTCCTATCTTTAAGTCCTCTGAAATAATTACCCCTAAATCCTTGTTTTTGTTGAGGTTAGCTCTGTATCAAATATTCTATACTCTACCCAAGGTGCATTATCTTGCATTTATCGACAACAGACATCTGTTGCCACATCTCTGACCATTTTTCCAGTTTACCTAAATCATTTGCCATTTGAATTATCCCTCCAGGAACATCTGTTGCAAATCTTTGTGGCATCTGCAAAAACACATACCTTGCCATCAATAATTTCTGCAATATCACTGATAAACATATTAATGAGTATAGATTCCTTGGGTACTCAACTGGTAACAAGACCTTTCTCCGAATATTCTTCATTGACTACAACCTGTTGACTGACAAGCTGTTTGGGGCATAGCTGCCACTGAGAAGTGATGTGGGGGTAAAGCTGGAATTGACAAGTTATTTAGGAGGAAATCTGGCACTGGCAAAAGATGCTAGGGGAAAGCTGGCACTGTGGATCGTGAGTGTGTGTGGCACTGGTAGTGATGTGTTGTTTGGTGAAGCTGGTTAAGGGGCCTCAGGACAATTTGTGCACCGGTGCCTCATGGTAAAACGTGTAACCATTGAATTCTGTTTCCAGTGGCTTGAGCGCCCGTATGAAGGGCCTGTCTTCAGGAGTGTCTTTTTTCATTTCCATCTCGTGACTGCAGAGCTTTGTGACCGCTGACCATTTACATTCGGACGTGTTCCACCTAATTTCTACTTCTCTTGTCCATTTTTCCTTGGACTCAGTGACCGAGTTAAAAATCGTGGCCGTTTCTAGTGTTTCTTCTTCCTGAAAACTTATGTCTGTTTGTCTGTCAATGTGCCTTTTTTTCTTTTTTTTTTTTATATTTAAGTGCCTTATTTGTTTCATGATTGGTCTGTGGCTCTCTTTTCCTTTTTTTCTTCTCTGTGCTTAGAATTGTGTTGTCCTGTGTAATAATCTCTAAATTACATTTCCCATGACATAGTTTGGCATGGTGTTGTTCATCCAGTGCGTTAAATTAACATCCACCTAAATATTTCAATACAAAACTATTATATATCCCTTACTCATCAGTACACTCTTCATTGGCTCACAAGTATTCTGAAATAGGTTCTTGCAAGTAAAAGAAGGGCTTATTCAAGTTGGCAAATATATGAATTAAAGTATCACCAGATGTCAATCTTCAAAGGACTGTTAACATCTGAAAATGAAAAAGGTTCATGAAAATCTCAATCTCATGCACTCCCAGCCAAGCTCCACAAAAATGATGATTTATTTGGCATGTATCTGGTTATTTGTGTTCCTCCCATCAAAGTGGTCACTTGACATGTAGCAGTTTGTGAAATATTATAGTAAATAATAAGTAAAAATATTTTTGTTGTCAATCGTGTCTCTTGTTTTGTCTCTGTCTCTAACTAGACAACTATTCATTTCTTGAAAATAAATCTATCTAAAACAAAATTCTCTCCAACCTTTAACATTAATACTCCATTTATCGTCTTCTTTAACCTTATTTGCCACCCCACAAGCTTGCTGCCTTAATGTCATTAAATACTTCACCCTCTCTGTTTGCAATCCCAAAATGCTCACATTCAACCCTTGTTAATATAAAATAAATCAAACCTCAAAATTTTCTACCTATCATTTTAAATGTACTCCACCTATATCTCTTAACCCTTATAGTAGTTAATCAATGCTTTAGCCATTTTCCTTACCTATTGCTCTTCTAATACATAGTTCCAATGTCAATACTTACGTTACATTAGTATATACTTTGATATTCCATATAAAATCTAGGCTATCATATAGAGAGTTCTTCACTGGTCCATAATCTACATTTCATTTCTCATTACCAAGTACGTCCCGCTTAGTCCCACTGCTTGACCCTTAAATATTCATTTACATGAATTATCTAAAGCAGCATTATCTTATTATACACTCTAACATTTATAACATGCCCGATTACAATTCCAGTTCTTGGGTGCTTATCCATCAAGGAAGGGATACACTTCCTTCTCATCTCTGTCTACCCCTGGCATGTTTCATCCAACCTACCGTCCCAATGTCTTGTCTAATCTTACTATGTCTTTTTGTCATTGTATCTTTATCAACATTGCTGGCAATAAAGCCACTGTTCCACAGGTCCAACAGAAGATAAATGCCCTCTTCTTGCAAGCCCCCCCCCCCCCCCTCCCCCGGAAATTATTTTCCTCCCTTCCTCTACTGCTACAAAGCACATGGTGTCTATGGCTAATCAATGGGCATACAATGCATTCATGAGCCTCCATGAATCAGATTGAAAACCATCCACTGCTTATTCACTACTTGAGCACTGCTATTTAATGCTCCTCAGTCCAATCACCAGATGCTTAGTGATTTACTGTATTTGCTCGATTATAAGACGACCCTGATTATAAGACGACCCCCCAAGCTTTGTATATTCCTTTACAAAAAAAAACTAAAAGCCTGAATATAAGACTACCCTATAGGAAAAAAAGTTCAACTTGTATATATGTAAGTTGCTTTTTAATATTTAATAAAAAATTGATATTATACAAATGCATTTCTTGTTTTTATTTCCTTTATTTCTCTCTCTCTCCCCCCCAGCGTTGTCTCTCTCTCTCCCCCCCCCCCCCAGATACGTGCAGACATCCTCCATGCTGCCCGACACTTCGTCTATTATGACGGACAGCTGGTCCGTCATAATATACGGAAGTGTCGGGCAGCATGGAGGATGTCTGCACGATCCCCTGGCTGCCCGATTCTCCCTGGTGCCTAGTGGAGGCAGCGGAGGATGTCTGCACAATGAGCCCGGGACCGCCGGGTCGTGCCGGGCGGCAGCAGGGGAGTTCTGCGCTCATTGCGCAGACATCCCCCGGCTGTTAGAGAGGGGGATCCAGGACCCCTGCAGCTCTGTGGGGGACCTGGATCCATGTCTTATAATCTGACCTCGATTTGAGGTCAGATTATAAAACGACCTCGAAATAAAGCTTCTTACACAGGATTGTGTGTATTCTAATTTCTTATATTACTTTAAGACTATTAGGCAGCATTGCTATAAAGCAGAAAATAAGATGGCATTGGCATTGGTGGTTGGACACATTATAATGAGCATAAACTACAAGTATAATTTGTCGATTCACACACAAATGTGTACCACAGCCAAGATCCTTGTTATACATAGTTTTAAAAGCATAGATTAAATTGTGATTCTTTACGATCATTTTCCTCTTAGGAAAGATATTAGTGTATCCCATGATTCTCGTGTAAGCTCTAAACAAATTTGTATTGTCATAAATCCATATTCATTAACAGCAAATAAATGCATCAAAATTAGATATTACGGGAGAAAAAAAAATCTTGTTTCTGTCTTCAGAGTTGCATACTGTATAGGTCTGATTTTATAGATCAAGTTTTTCCATTCTCTTCTGTGGCTTTCTTGTTTTCACTATAAACTCTGGTATGTTTTTTGCACCTATATTGTTCAATTGTTGTGCTGCACACATTAGCATTCCCAATATAGGTATTTATTATTAACAACAAGGCAAATTTCCTGATTTTGTTCAAACATTTAGCAGTGACTTAAACCCCTCCCCCCCCCAAAAAGTGTGTTTTTTTTTTGCCTCACAAAATGTACATAATTCTTTGAAAACATGTCATTAACATATCATTGGATAGACCCTTATCAAGTAATCACTTGTAAAATCTTGGCTCCAAGCCACTTTATTGCTGTAATGGAGACATTTGTGGGTGTGGATTAATTGTATAACACCTACAATTTTAAGGCTGTTTGAAAGCTCTTTGCTTTATTCCACCTCATGCTTCACAAATCTTTGGGTGTGGGTTGTAAACAAGTCTGTGTCTGTGAGTTTATCCATAATGTAACGTTGCTTGACGTCCATTGAGTGATATGCTACGAGTCATCACACACAGCCCTCTGCCGTTCTGTTACTTAACCTTCATTTCAAATGGAATATAAATAAATAGCTTTGGTATTTCAATCACTAGGCCTAATCGCCAAATGTATTTTTGTGTGTGGATAATGTGCAGGCATAAGATTGTAACATAAACATTTTGCCTCAGTCTACCAAGAAATCACAAAGTTTAGATAAATTGATATGCTTTACCTCATTATTATTCACATTTAATGGACTATTTTTCTTCTGTAAAAAGTTATCATTCTGTTCTTGAGGGGAAAAAATGGATCAAGAAAAGCTACAACTATGGAGGTAAATGAGGAGTTTAAGATTGGTCTTATTAGCATAGTTATCAAATGCAGATATATGGAAATCAACCATGCCAAGCTGCATCTTAGAGATTAAGGGCCATATATATCGAACAAAATAGGTGATATTTCAGGAAAAAGTGCTAAAATAGTAGTAGTAACCATGGAAACCAATGGAAAGGTATGGCAGTTTGCTCCAAATTTAGCACTTTTTTTTAAAATAGCACCAGTTTTGCCATGATAAATTTGTCCCTACATGTTTAATAGTTCTTTGCAGGCCCAGTACATGCACACAATGTTTTGCTCTCTAGTATCCATAGGTTGTATAGAAGTGTATGACTATGTAATTTCTGTTTATTTAGATAGACTTACAGTGCATGAAGTAATTAAATATTACCAAAAATAGAAGATTTATGTGGCAATAAGTAATAGCAGGCTACTTTTAACAAGTATCTATCAAATGTAACCAGATAGGCATCTGGAGGTGTGGGCAGATGCATTTCCCAGAAAATATCAGACACATTTTTCATGTATTCTTATGCTATGCGTTCAGTTAATCTAGATTAGAAGGAATATTTTCTTCTAAAAATGGAATTATCCATTGGAGTGATTTTCCAGGATGCCATTTAGAGTAATAACAATGCTGTATGCATCAGACATTTTGCTCCTGAAAATAGTTCTGATCAAGGGGCATCTGGAAAAACTCTGGTAGAAGCTGAAACCACTTCCGAACTTCCCGGAAAGTCAATCTATGAAAGCTCTGCAATGTTAATTTTGTCAGTTGTTATGGAAACTTGAACTACAAAATACAATTTCACATTGGACATTTGATTGAGCAGGTAATTTATACGGCTATAAAAATGTCAATCATTAATCTTCCATGTTCTGTAACCCTGTATAGTCTATACTTTTAAAACAGCTATTCATCGCTATTCCATGTGCAGAGAGCCAAAGGACTTTTGTAGAATCCAGATTTGAAATGGGTAGAAAAAAAATGTTTGTGCTTCTGAATATGTGTGACGATCTATTAGAGTTTTGCGACCCAAAAATGCTCCTCAAGATATTTAAAAACAAAAATTTAATGATTCCAAAAAATAATTGTGTTTTGTAAACAATTGACACTTTTCTGTCAAATAATTTAACTAAATGTTCCTGTTTTATAAGGAGATTGTTTAGTTTACAGTAGATGAATATAAAATATATACTCTAGACGTATTTATGTCTAGCTTACAAGGACTTTGACCTCAATCCAACAGGTTTTGACTTGATGGTTATAACACGTTTGGAGAACATGGCAGAAAGAGATAGTAATATATTATTATATTACTCTGATTGTTAAAAAAGAACACAGGAGCTTTATTATTATTACCACATTACCTTAAATATAAACTAACTGTACCCTTCTCCACTCCTCTTGTTCCGAAGCTTGTGCACTGTGTTCAGATCAAATGTAACAGCTCTGTGAAAGATGTGTAGTATCTGCCCACAATTTACCGTGGATATTTATGGTATTTCAGGTCAGTTTATGAATGGCACACAGTGTTGTAACACCTAACGTCTTCTCTATCATTTTCTTCTACTAAGGCCGTTTTTATTGGAACACAAAGTGTTCCTTTAGTATCTGTTTGCAAAAGCAAACTCACATTTAAAGTACACAGAGGAGCTACGAAGCAGTCCACAGAGGAATAAAGGCCTCTATTAAACAAGCGCTACGTTTAGACAATTACCTCAGCCAAACAGCCTCTCTGGCATTCACACCTAGAGGAACAAAATATTCACCGCAAGTGTGTCACCGTTTGTAATGTGGCCTGAATATGGAAGAGGGGCAGCGCTGGATGGCGTTAGTGCAGACAGAGATCCGGAGACATTGGTTTTAGCCATAGTCAATAAAATGTTCCACCGGTATTTTCGACAAAACCGTCCATGCATAAGCTTCTTTATGTTTTTGCCTCACATCCCTAGTCTCCCATAAGTTCAGGAAGTGAAAACAGTAATTTAAATCAGCAATGAGTGGCGTATCCCACACTAATACTGTACTTATCCTGTCTGATTTTGTGCTTTCATCTCCTGCAGTCCACAGCTGGCTTTGGTTAAATATCTCACGTCACAGCTTTCTCTAGCTGTGCAGCCATCTCGAGCAAGACAGAGCAGTGTACCAGTCCAATCAAACATCATTAGGCCGCTAAACTCCTTAAATGTTTACTTGTTTCCTTCGTAATTGCTTATCGGACAAAAAAGAGTGTTCCAATCATTCAAATAATCTGATTTTTTTTTATTTAACCCACAGTGGACATGCCTGCATACATTCATTAGTTTTAGTGTGGTGTCAGTCTGCAGCACTGAACACATATGATTCAAGCAGATTTTCCCTCTGCAGTTACAGAGCCACATCCTTCAAGAAATCATTGCAACAAACATGCTACTTTAATACTAGTACTACTAGATCTTTGAAAAATATGCAATCTACAATAAAAACATTTTTTGTGGGGGTTTTTTATAGGATGACTGTTGGCAAAAAATGAAACAATTTTTGAAAGACTGCATCAAATGTAGACATTTTAAAGAGAAATGCTTTAATGAAGGAATACAAATAAAGCATGGGGGAGGGGGGGGGGGGTTTAGAAGTTTGGGTCAGATTGGGAAGATCTTCCTTCATCTGAGCCAAGTTGAAGGAACAGCTGACCCAAGATTGTAAAAATTGCGTACTATACATTATTATACATATTAATTCATTATTTTTTCTATATAAAATGCCTCCACTTTATGAAATCTTTCAATTAAAGCATAAATATTTTTTTGCTGACAGTTGTCCTTTTATTACAATGTTCCCTTATTATCTGTTTCTAAAAGCTTTTATTTCATATATTATATTATATACAATAGCTGCCAAGTATCATACAATCCTAGGTTTAGGACTTGCGTTCTCAGAATAAAGTTTTAGATGGCTTTACAATACGCTACTTTTAAATAAGTCTTCAACTGTTGTGAATTCAGAGGGAAAAATATGTATTACTAGTTAAAGCCCTTTGTGCTACTTCACACTGCGGTATAGAGCAGTGAAGTGATGGCATGTCTATGGCACGAGTAGTATCTGAGAACATTATCACCAAAATCATACATGAAGGAAAGTGGGGAACATGGGGGACACTAAGATATGACAACAAAAAGAGAGGGAACAATAACAGAGAGAAGGGGAAACTAAAATTAGCAGAGTGTGTAGTAGAAATTGGAGAGGGAAGCATAATCAGGGAAAAGGGCACTTTTGAGAAAAAAGTTTACCATCACTGGTGTAGAATAACAAAAAAGTTAACAAAAATATATAATCTATGGATATCCACGTTGTCTCCCTCTGTACAATTTAAATAACCAAAAAAGGGGCGCAAATGCAAATAACAATAAAATAAGTTTCCTTTGTCAGCTACAAATAGCCAAGAGAGCCCTCTACTATGTGAAATATATACATAAAAAATCAGCAACTCAATATCTCCAGAGAAATGAAGTAGAAACAAAATTGTAAATGAAAACAACTAATACCAAACGTCACTGCTGTTGGTTCCAGCTGTAAATCCAAATATCCAAATGTAAAATACCAGAGCTGGTTCCTATATCCAGGGTTGTGAGCAAGCAATGAATCTATCAAAAAACCATGGGGTCCAACAAAATGTGCCCCATTACTCCAGCACGCTAATAATAATAATAACAAAGTGTTAAACCAACATGCATATTCAGATATTCTCCTGTTTTCAAGTACATACTGGGGATGTTACTTTTGACCCACATCCAGGGGATGTTACTTTGGTAGCCCCAACAATGTAGAACTTTAAGAACAAATTCACAGAATGGTAAACTAGGTGAAGAAAATCACTGCCGACAAACGGAATTCAAACCTTGAGCAAAATTTCACTATTAATGACTGATCACCAGGAGAATAAACATTGCTAGGAAACTTAAACACCGGCTCCGGTGAACAGATGAACTAGTGGGAAATAGTAGAAAACTCCTCCTCCAAACACACACGTGTAGCACTTCCTTACGCGTTTCATCCTGCTGGATTTTGTCAAAGGAATAAAGTTGTCATTGCATGAATCTAATTTATATGCCTTCATGCAGTTAAATTAGGTTGCATAATTTACAAAATAAATAATGCATTTTCCAGCTTAAACATGTATGGTAGATAGTGGCTTTCCAAAGTAGATATAAAAATGTAACAAATATGTATAAACAACTTATAATAAAATAAAATATATAATAAATTATAATAATAATACTGAGATGAAAATGTAAAAATATGTATAAAATCCGTTTTACGACTGTAAACAACTTTTCCAGTACAATGGTCCTTTTATGACTGAACACAACGAAACAGAACTAAGAACAAAAAATCTAGAAAGCATTGCCAAGCATAAATGTTAAAGCATTTTTATAGCACATTATTTCAATGCCTTAAGAAAATCTATATAGTCATCTTTTGCCCGGAACACTCATAAATTATGCTATGTTTCTTATTTGTGCATTTGCAGCATGGCCCAATCCAAGTCCTGGTATTTTCTTTATGTCTGTTCTAAAAACAAATCCAATCTCAAGCGCATTATTTCGTTTAATGGTTTTTCCTTTCTCTCTGTTTGACTTCCCCTTCAGCGAACTGTTAAGCACCATTTCAAAAATATCCTTAAAAACCATTTGCTGGAAGAGATGACCCTTTGCTCTACCTACTGAGAATTACACAAACTCCAGTACATCGTGGTAGAAAAATGATACAATGACAGCCAGTCTGATGTGTTGGGGTTAGTAGGGAAACAGCAGCAAGTCTGAATGCAGGAATTATTCTTCATCGTCTCCAAATGTCACAACACATTATGCTCAAAGTCTCAGCTTGCTGAAGGAGTGACCCTTGACTGAATGGAAGTGCTGGGGGAAAGAACTAATTGTAGCTTCTTTTCACACGTCAGTCACTTTCCATGGCACCAAGTCTTTCAACCTTGAATAACATCAAGTTCCCTAGTTTCCTTCGATTTTCTTAATTATTATTTCTCCCACCATTTAGTAGTTCTGTGGTACACAGTTTATTTTTAAATACCGATGAGCTTTGGTACCTGTGACAGATTTCTGAAAAGTCACTCTGGGATTAAAGATCCTTGCATGAGAGGAAATTTGACAGTACTAGTAGAAGAAAATAGATCTAATTGCTTGCATGTACTTGTTCCCCGCAATACAAGAAGCAGCAAACTGGGACTAGATAAGGGCATAAAGCCGCAATTCGGTGACTCAATATGGCCATTTCCACAGATTTAGGGCAGAATTTCAGCCACAATCGGTTCAGGTAACTGGAGTGTGAGACAGTGAAAGCCTTAGGATTTTGCTTACTTTTAAAGAACCAAATTCCCCCTGAAGTTGGTCTAAAACTGTTAAAAAATATTTTAAAAATTTTATTTTTATTTTATTTTATTTCAGGCCATTTTGGGAGGACTTTGGGAGGTATTTTCATAATAGCCAAGTTCCTCGCAAAATGGTCCTGAAATAAGCCAATGTGCTCCTTACAAAAAGTTAATGGGGAGGGGTGGCCACCATTTTGGCAGTCACATTCCAGAGGAGTTTGGATGCCAAAAATGTCGGCACGAAAATGTCAGCCAGTTGGCCAATTGTCGTACTGATTTTAGATCACTTTGGTGGTGTCCGAATTTGAGAGCTACTCAGATCACAGAAGTGATCCAATTTGATCCGAAACTCGGAGCTCTGCTTTTCTCAAAGACCCTTAAATTTCCTATGCTTGCCTGGGATGAAACTTTCATTGTTATCAATACCTAAACTCAGATGATACACTGAAAGCGTTTTTAAAAAGCAGTACTACATGTAACTTTCTTACTGGAGAGATGGCTCACCAGTGCAGATGCGTTTACGTGAACACTCACTAAGTAGCAAAGGTCGCAAGTTTTAACCTTAATGACAACACACCCGTGGTTGAGCCGCCGGTGGTATGTCACTAAGGACTTTGCTGAAACACTTACTACCGGGTACCTAGCAAGAGGAGCCCAATTAGGATAGCACAGGACAACATACAAACGAGAGTCGCAAAACAGGCTGGATCACGGAATTTAGAGATACAGATAACTAGGTCACAAGCAGAATCGAGGCAGGCAGTGGATATAGAATGGTCAGGAATGGCAGGGTCATAAACGGAATAATACAGGCGCGCAGGAACAAATGTACTAGAGAGATGCGGGTAGTCAGGAACGAACCGGGTCAGAAATCAGAATATCAAAATACAATCAAGAGTCAGAACGCTAGTGAGGCACACAAGGCACTATCACAGGCAAAGGTAACCTCCAAAGGTCCACACTCCAATGTATTCAATTTGAGGAGCACAGGAAGTGACTAAATGAAACAAAACTTTATATCCTCAGTGTCTACAGAATAAGTGCTGCCACACCTACAGTAAACATGCAGAGTAATCACTGGGGAGGGCTTGAGGCAAACATAAAAAATGTGATTTATACAGAATGCCTGCATCAAATAAAACTTGAAAAAACCTGTGCATTATACAAGCAGTAATCTTTATCTTTCACCTAAGTGAGTTTGGGGACTAGACTTTCCCTTTAAGGGTTGCTTGTATATTGGTCACAGTGTCTCAAAAATAGAATATTTGTATGATTTTGGTAAATTGCTGCACTGCCCCAGGTCAAATTATACCCACATCCCTGATCAAAATATACCCACACCCCTGAGACCTGTAGTACTGCATTAGAGAAGCTTATCTACTGAATTTATATCATGCCCTTAAGGATCTGCCCTCAACCTTTCTTTCTCATATTCACTGCTATGTTTGCTGATGTATTCATTCTTATGCATGCGTGGAGCTTACTTAATGTTAGCATCGGCAGTTCTAGTTAAATGAACATATGAATGAGAGCTTTGGATGAGAGGTTACCTTGTCGTAAGGTCAGCTGAGGGGCTTGATGGAATGAAGCTCAACTTGCTGGCATGCATGTTGATATAATTATATACATATTTGAAAAGAGATAGGTGCACACAAAGATATCAGTTCATTTTCAAACGTGGATATATATTTCTAAACATATTTCTATTAGTTCATTATTCCTCTTGAGAAGTGAACAACTTAAAACACAAGTTAGACAGATGTAAAAAATATACAAAACAAGCAACACTGAGATGAGATGTGAGGTTAAGTAACATTGTAAACATATCTAAGACCCATAATATTCTAGAAAAACCTACAATCATATGAGTCATGCACCAGGGTACAACCTTCGTTTGGGTATGTTTAGAACTGTCTAACTTAAAAGGAATTCTTCTGGACTATATATAAGACACCACTGGTGCAATACATCTAAAGTCATCTATATGGATATATATTACTAAACACATCTTAAAATAACAACATTGTAGCAACTGGTTCTATGCTTTAGTAATTAAAGATAATTTCAAAAGACAGATTCAAATGAACATTATCCCCTACCACACAAAGCCACAAAGGTATTAGCTCCCTGCTCAGAAGAGCAATGAAAAATTGAGCGAAAGTATAAAAAGTTGTCTTTATATATATATATATATATATATATATATATATATATATATATATATATGCTCCTTATTTGTATTTTTTGTAAAAATGTTCACAAAAATTTATGAAATGTTTTCTGTTGATCACTATTTATCAACTACATGATTTATAATACATGTTTTCATAGAGTCCCACAGATATTGTCCATTAAAAAAACATGAGAAATACAGTGCAGAGATTGTACATGTTATAGATGACTATTATAGCTGTAAATGGGTAATGGAATATCTACATAGACATACAGAGGCCCATTATCAGCAACCATGCATTGGCTGGGGAGTCTGGGGAGCCGAACAAAAACAAGGACATTTCTAAGTAACTCCAAACCTTTTAATGGTAGTGTCCATGTGACCATGGAAATTGTTTTTTTTTTTCTAAACAAGCGCATTTGACATTTATTAGAAACATGTACAACAGATATGTTGCCCTTTAAGTGGAAGAAAAATTTGTTATGATATGTGTTATCACCTCCTTCATTGTCAACAATACTGCACCTCAAGGTTTCAACTGCTGTAGGTTGCAATGCTAATTGAAAAATGGCTTATTGTCTAAATGATTCAACACATTGCTACTCCTTAGTAATATTTTCCTTATGATATTATAATATCTCATGAACATTTTCAAATACATTCTATGAAATACTTATGCAGCATGGGCTGTTCTAAATATTCTCTTTTTTTATTCCAGCATTCAACCTGACACTGCATAGGAAGGATGGGATTGGAAAAATCCCCACAGTGATAGCAGAGGCTGCTCAGGATGTGCTATGTCTGCGACCGGATGCCTGCAAAATGTCACTGACTTCTCCCTCTCAATACAGCCCTTGTGACACAACTATGTGGAGCCTATAAGCTCCCGACAAAGCGCTTAAAAAGCCATTATTTATAATAACTGTTAAATGATGAGACATTGTTTAGCCAGATCACAAGATAAATTCTCACTTACAGAATGCCTGCCTGGGTTTTCTAAGAGTCATCTGGCTTTTATTTTAAAAGTAAAATGTCATTTGTCTCTTAATAGCAATGTTAAAATATTAAGGTTTGTTTTCTTTTTTTTCTGCACATCCATTTTCAAAGAAACATATAGATTGATGCTACAAGTTATTTTCAAACTAAAGAATTAATGGCTTTGACACTGAAGCTATTTACTAAGCAAGTTTTTCTATAAAGATATCAATGTATATACAAGTCATTATTTAAATGAAACTCTAAAATGAAGAAAAACAAGGCTGTGTATTGTATCTTTATCTAACTGTTTAAAGGCTACTTACACTTTTCTTAAACCTTGCTTCCTTGAAGAAAGCAAGAGTTTCAAAAATAAGTCCCGTTTGTCCAGAGAAAACTAATGTGTATCTTAAAGGAACATTTAAACTTGTTCAACCCTTGCATCCTTGAAGAAAAAAAAATCATGTCCTGGGACTTTTAAGTAAACCCGGCATGTATCTTAATAGATACACATGGGTTTACTATCTGCTGTGTCTCACATGCAAGACACAGCAGTTCCTGGCTCGCCCCGCTCTGACTGCCGAATGCGAGGGTCTCTTGCTGCTAGCGCACCTTGTTTTTGCATGGGATCAGCAGGGGTGACCTAGTTAATGTCCCCCTGCTAATCCCATGCAAAAACGAGGTACTCTCTCTGCGCTAGCAGAGAGACGGTCGCCGACCAGCCGACTGCCTGCTTCCTACGAAAGCATGGCAACTGTCGGTCAGAGGATAATCTGGCATGTAGCATCAAAAGTACACACCAGTTTATCCTCACACTAGGAACAACTAAAATTTGCTCATTAATATGCCACTGAGAATTTGTCCATTAATATGCCACTGATACTTTGCTCATTAATATGCTACTGATAATTTGTCCATTAATTTGCCACAGATAATTTGCTCATTAATATGCCACTGATAATTTGCTCATTAATTTGTCCATTAATTTGCCATTGATCATTTGTCCATTAATATGCCACAGCTAATGTGTCCAATAAAAAACCCCTTTCCCTAGTACTTACCTGGATGCTGCTCGTCCCCGGCTGTCTCCTCCACAGTGTTTCTTCCTGCACGCACGCTGCATGCGGAAAATACAGCAATTTTTTTAAACATCTAGTTTAATCTTAAAGCTATTTTTCAACATTTACAGCTATTCATATTGTTAGGTTTAATAAAAATAATATTGATGATGTATTTTTAAGTTTAAGTTGTGGATATTCTATACATTTCCTCCATAAAAACATATTGAGAGTATTGAGAGTGTATTGTATTGTTAAATTAATTCCAGCGTGTCTTAACTATTTACTAAGAATAGCCAGTAAATCCATCTAATAAAGTATACTTCCAAGTTAACAGTTTTTATAGGACTCCATTACAGGACTTTATGAGCACAAATAACCCAACATGTACATATAAAATGGCTGAGCGGCAACTATTAAAAAAAAAAACATTATTACCACCAATGCAGCCAATGCCAATAGTATACATATATATATATATATATATTTAAAAAAAAAAATATATATATATATTTGACATATACTGTTTTTAATTTAATTGCTGCTTTCACCCACTATTAGTCCTGTACTGTAACTTGCGCATCAGATAGAGACTGACAAATTGCTTGAGCTTTTGATAACGTGATTGCTATCAAGATTAGCATCTTATTCTATAATTAAGAACCTACAGTTCTCCGTGCTAAAGATGCCTGAGGTGATATGGTTGATTTGTAATGTTCCTATAGAGTTGTATTATTATTTGTGCGACACTTACTTAAAGGAGACCCATAACCTGAAAATGTCTTTAAAAGAATATTACACCCACACTAATATAATTTTTATATAACTGTAATATCCACGTGAAGTTACAGTTGCTTTCTGTGTGGAGATGGTCACCTAACAGAAGCAGAACAAACGAGACTAAATAGACAAAAAAGAGACATACCGTTGTGTTTCTTTTTTTTTTTTTTTTAGGGGACAGTTAGTAATGAGCCTATTTATCAAAGTGTTTATTTATGTTACATAAGATAAATGTAACATTTTTCTATGTTATGTTAGTTGCTGTATTAATCAAAAGTAAGATATATTTAGGCCATACGAGGAATAAGCTCCAAAGAAAAAAAACAAAGCCTGATGTGTCATTTATCTCACATGAGCAAAGTTTCTTCAATGATACATGACTAAGAATGGAAATGGTTTAGTAATACAGGGCATACACAAATAGACGCATTGAAATTCACACCACATATCCAATTGTCTTATCTACTTTGCCCACTTCTAAACAACTGATTTATTAAAGGTGCATTAGACTGGATGTGTTTAGACTACAACCAGTCCACATAAATGTTAAGGCCTTGGTACAGAAAGTCTATTCATATTCTGTTTAGCCCCACCACAATGGAGTATGATTTTAATTATTTTGTGTCAGTAGGGTTTCTGAAAGTCAGGCACACTGTTTGTTGTGGATGAGTTTACACACACATTTGTGTGGTACACACACAGTCACACACATGCACACACAGTCCCACAGATAAGATGGGTTTCTAAGCTGGTATTGGCTACAGGCAGGCAGCTTACACTGAGCTCTGTGTGGGAGATCAGGAGAGGCTTCTGAAATCAGGAGAGTTGAGAAGTCACACCAGGACTCTGCATTGTCATGGAATAAGGCTGCTTGTCACTCAGGGGCATGATGTATCGTGTGTATTTCTGGAGGTTTGTGTGCTGCAAACAGCCAGCCCATTTCTTGGATATCCAAGGCAATGCCTTAAAAAAGGCAACTAGGAGAGAATCATTCCACCTATTTTAACTTAATTTCCCATATTGTCCTGATTTTAAGCCTCACCCATATAATTGGATGTCAACAGAGTCTCATTGGCCAATACCACCTAATAGTGTCACTGTGCTCCATAGATGCTGGCACATTGTCACTGTGCCCTCACAGCAGCTGGAACATTGTCACTCTCTCCCCTCATGTGTCTCTCATCCCCCATGTCGTTCTCTCTCTCCGTTACCATACCTCCTTTGTCAATCTCTTCACCCTACATCTCTCTCCCCATTTAGGCAGAATTTAATTTAACAAAACAAACACTACTGTTTCATCTGTAGCTAAAGGAATAAACACATCCCAGAAACCAGCTAAGCATGCAATCAAAATATTAAATGGCGCCACCTAGCTACTTTGGGTCCTGCTAAATAATGTCATCCTGTATCCTACATAATTTGGTTCACCTCTGCATAACCCCACATTAGGAAAGTAACTACAAACGCATGTTTCAGTCAGAACTTTGGTCAACATTCAAAATAAAAACATATTTAAGACGAGGATGATATATGTAAATAACTACAATCTGTTATAACAGAACAGACGCCGCTGAGGGCCTCTCGTGTGCCTTCTTTAAGCAAATGAGTATACAATGTAATACGCGCTGCTTTTGTTGTGGTTATTTGGATACCTAAGCTAAATGAAGAGAAAATGCTGCCTTGTGTTGCAAGTGATTAAGGCTGAGTTTTAATTATGTCCTTACCAAAATCACAAAGAGAACAAAAGCTTTTGTTTGTTGGTATTTCACCCTTCTTCTCTCCATAGCAAACATAGGAATGGCTCCAATGTGTATGTGCTAGTCTACCTCACCTTCCTATGTATTCATTTAGCTATCTTGTATAACCAGAGCCAGTGTGATAGAGCTCAGGAAAAAAATACCTTCTACACTTTTCACCATATATTAAGCGCAGCATACTCCAGAAAAATATTACAAACAGGTGGGGGGATCTCAAATGTATTACTAAACACTAAATCAGCATCATGACATTCAACCTGCAAGTCTCACTGTGAGTATTTGTATAGTAAAGTGAAGAGTCACTTCTGAACAGTGCTCCCTAGAAACATTGTTCGCAAGGCCATTTAAGCAGAAAAAAAGCTGAAAAGGGATTAGTCCATTTTTAATTGTGTCATTAGTAAAATGTTTGCAACACAAACCAGACAGTAAAGGATTCAGTAGAGTGTAAGAGGATAAAACATCTGGGATTATATGAGACAAGCAGCTAGGTAAATACAAAGAGTGGTAATTTCATGATTGAATGATTGGTGGTGAAAGTGTCTGTATTTTCTAGAATTGTTGCACAGGCCCAAGGCTTGCCATTTTGAAATCATCCAGACACTTGGTGGACATTTTGATACAACACACAATACTCAATGCATTGTTTCCGATCTGTCTTTTTCCATGGACTGGTGTACTCAGTAGGTATCAATTTGTGTCACCGTTATACACAACCTACAGAAACATAAAGCACTAGAGAAATGGTCCACCTGAACACAAATGCTGAATATCCCACCTCATGAAGCTACTGGACTTTAAATTATGTCACTGACTCCTCCGATGAGAAGGAGGAGAATTTAAATGAGAGGAAGTATAAGAGCACGTCCACAGCTTACAGGAACCTGGCTAAATTTTGGGGATCAAACATACCAGAATATGAATAATTAGCAATGTGGACAATTAATTTGGGTATTAAACAAGTTGGCATTGCTGAGATGACAATGAAGATTGTTTCTTGAATACTGTTTGTCTGTCACAGTTAGTGGAAATCAGCTAAACCACAGTGAGGGCTATTGTTATTAATATTTCTTTGACAAGAGACGAGGCAGCGCATTGTGAGTTCTTTTATGTTATATGTTGTATGGTTAACATAGACACGGTATTTAAAAATATATCTGTGTCCATATCCCAAAACGTAATTTAAAAGCTTTAAATGTCACATATTCAGCAGTGGAACGTGACTTCAAGCATGTGAGAAGTTTTAATCCTTCATTAATGAGGACTTAATTAGTAACATCACAAACTGTGTTCCATTAGATGCAAGGGCTACACATACTATATATTGTAACAAAAATATAAAATATAATAACCCAGGAGTGAATAGCTGATTGTTGTACCAGTTGTATCTAGTAGACACACTATTGTGATTTTCTTTTAAATTGTTTTAAAGAAAGCAAATTAGCTATTGACCTTGACCAGAACTTGATGAACTTATTCAACTAAATGCATCAAATTATCCCCAAGTTTGTTCATATAATGAATCCAAGCACTAACTACTCACTAAGGTTACATGGATTCCAGCTACAAGTAACTCTCAGCAGCCTTATTTGTTTTGTGTCAATGCATTTGTATCTACTTAGCATTATTACAGTATTGATTGTGTCACTCTGCTAGATATGCCTGTGTCTGAACTCTGGCCCACCAAATGCCAGTCTTGAAATGGTTAAGAAAATGTTTATCACAAGACTGGCTTCAGAGTTGAAAGTAATGTGATCAGTAATGAATTTTGTGTTACATTAGGTTGTATAAATGGGCAGACAAGCGCAGACAACAAGTGGCCAGGAGTCAGGGCTAATCTAATGAAGTAAAAATAGAGACAGCACCAATTATACTTGGGGCCAGCTCAGAGCTGCTGCAGGGACTGCAAATGAATAGGTACAAATCAAATTACTGACTAATAGACGCACTACAAGAGGGGGCAGTCAATGCTAAATGCATTAAGGCCTTGTGACCTCCCTGCTCTAAACAGTACAATCCAAAATTTGACTTCTATCCTTTCCACCCCTCCCCTCTTTTTTTCTCTCTCTCTCAAAGGGACTCTTGTTCACTCAAAAGCTGGGATGCAACAATGTTTCTCCTTAAATGATTGAAACATTTGGGCTGTCAAAAAGGAGGAAGAGAATTTACATTATCAGACTGCTCCTGATGACCTGTCAGAATAGCTTTTAAAGTGTTCACACAGCCTTCAGAGATGTCAGGCAGAACACAATATTGGATATGCAGGAGGTTACATGACAACACAGAGGCTCTTTCCTAATATTTTTTTTTTATTCTTCTTCATGTTTGTTGGTTCATTTCTCCTTCCTCGGTGATGACTTGAACGTAAACATCTATTTTTCTGAAGAGATTTGGTTTCCTGCTATTGAGCTCATTCATTTGAAGCACAAGGCATTAAACATAACAGCTGTTAATAAATAGACTGTATTTATCATGGCATGTGTCACACAGGAGAGCATTCTTTTCAGACTTGGCATATTTAATAATGATATTTGTAGCTATTTAGGGCAGTGTTAGCTGCACTGAGCATAATTAACTGATACATGTCTAAAAGACATTTGGATCTAGTATCTGTAACACCCTACAATGGATTTCTAAGCCTTAATAAAGCATCCTCTTCTTTTTTTTAATTGATTTAACATGCACCTAGAGCCAGTAAAAAGATATCTGATCCACTAAGTAAAACATGACCCTTGTAATCTGCTCCCTCTACTAGTTATTGAAGAACATGTGTGTCAGTCTGAATTTTCTGATGCCCAAAATTGTGCCTTAGCAGCTAGACTTATTTGCATATTGTCTGCCCTTCCAGCAGAAAACCTTTATCATACATTGATTTCTTGTAGTTGTTATCACAATGATTTCATACAATTGCTACCAGTAGTTGTGTCCCTACAATATACCCATAGTAAAAATTAAGCAAATAAACTCCCATGCGATTTTGAAGAATATAGACATATAGTCACTTACCAAAAATGTAAACAAATTGTAAAACACTTCCATGTCTGATTGTTTAACCCCTTAGTGACAAGACATTTTCACCTTGACTTTCCCTTGGTGACAATGGCTGTTTTGACATTTCTGGGGTGTTTGGGTTTAGCTGCAATTTTCTTATTTCTCACATACTGTACCCACACAAATGATATGTTGTTTTTATCGTCATAAGAAGGGCTTTCATTAGATACCATTATGTTCATCATATCTTATAATTTACTACAATAAAAATCGTAAGCTATGATGAAAATTTTTAAAAAACCCACTTTTTCTAACTTTGACCTAAAATATAATTTACACAAATACAATCATTAAAAAAGTCCCTGTCTAAATAGTTTCTAAATGTTGTCCCGAGTTCATAAATATGCATGTTTCCATATTTTTGGGTATTTTTTTGCAAATTGTGGGGCAAAAAATAAAAATAGTGTTTTTTGTTTTTTTCCTATATTGACCTTTTGACCCCAACCCGAACCCAAAATTGAACCCTAACACTAAATTTAACCCCAACTCTAACCCTTATGCTATCCCTTCATATAATTTAATTTTAACCCTATAGGCTAATCTAAATATGTAACCTGTTTTTAGCTAATTAAATATATATTTTTTTCATTGCTATGCTGCTTGGCTACCTCTAGGGGCAGTCAAGCAGCATATTCAGAGTGACGGAAGTGAATTTACTTTCACTTCCGAAGCTCAGACCACCAGATGGCATAGCCATATTGACCCACGATCACTCCGTGGGGCGATCGTGGGTGCCCCAGAAAGGAAATTTTGGCGCTGACTATTGCCTCGACATCGAGGCAATAGACCAGCACCTTTAAAGTGGTTTTCGCGTTCGTTGATCGCAAAAACCATTTGATTCATTTAGTAAAATGATGTGGAATAATATTCAAAGTGCTATAAAAAGAATATGTATTAATATGTAATTAAATTACTTGATTATTGTTGCACAGCCAAAGCATTTCTTTAAAAGATATTAAAACAAAATGTATTCCTTATGTTGTGGGTGTCTCTGGCACACATCTAATAAAATATTTAGCTCACAGCATATAACATAAGCTCAGTGTTTACATGTTTGGATCCATTTAATTACATAGCTGAGGAAAAAACTTACAAAAACAAAAAACTTAAGTACTGAAAACTCCATAGGATGACAACATCTGAAACAACAAGTCACGATAGAATGGGAAACAAGTATCACTAGAACGTGTGGCACTCTGAACCTGATCTATCCTGTTGATTATTCTCATGGGCAATGGAAGAAGAATTACCAGGTATGCTGAAATGGAATAAACTGCACTGGCAGAACTGGGAGGAATGCAGATATGGAACAAATAGTCAGCACTGGTGGCACCAGAGAGCATGCCGGGAGAATTTCCAGGTAAACTGATATGGAACCCACAGTAGACAATGCTAGAGGGTGAGTCTGATGTAATAAATAGTAGCTATATACAGTGCATTGATTTGTTTTTAGCTCAGTTGTATTCATTGCGAACAGCACAAAGCAAGTCACCTTTTACTAAATCTAATTGGTCTTTTCTATTAAAAAATGTATTATCTAATATTGCATGAAATATAAGACATTATTTATCCACATTAATGTGCCTAGGCAGCATTTCTTTAAACTCACATTATTAAAAAAAAAAAAATCCATTGTCCATTTCTATCCTGCAGGGTGCTGCTCATGTTCCCAGATGACAAGAGGGAACAAAATGAATGTTAGGCAACATAATTGTACATAATTTCTTCTCAGATGAGACCAAATGGGATTCTACTTAGTGTATAGGGAGTTTCTACTTTCCATAGGAAGTTAGTGGTAAATCAAATTGCTAAAACAGTAAAACGTGCTTTACCCAATGCTCCAGGTAAAGACCTGCCAATAATGTGGAATCTAGGTATAAGAGGAGGGCACTTTGGGATCGTTCCATTTGACTAATGGTTTCCTTTCCATTTCTAAGTGAATAGCAGGGACATTCAAAGCATAGAAGCCTATTATATTTAGTTTGTTTTATTTATCTGTGTTATTTTTCCCCCACTGAGTCCATTTGGCCATGCATTATGGTTGTATTTGTACTATATGTGTGTTACGCCTCACATAAAACAGCAGACATCTATGCTTTCCTTAATATATCAGTCTGTCTAATTTTTGGCTCAGTTTCTTCCATTTTATTTCCTTTCCTTTTTTTGTTCAAGATGTTTTTTTTTCAGGTCAGTCTGTTTATCATGGCTTCTTTAAGTACCTACATTGAGTTCATCTCAGTTATTTTAAACACAGGTAGTATGTAATTTTTGCACTTGCAAAGTAACGTCCCCACCAAAGCACGGCCTAAAATACTGCCACACTTGCCAAGTGAAGCCCCACTAAAACTTGGCCAAAGTCTAGAACCCTAACCTCAGGCATATATGGAATGCTATCCCAAGAAGAAAATAGCTACGAACATGCGGACTAACGTAATAAAAAATCAAAATCACAGCAATGCTTCAAAATACAAACTTCTTATAAGTGTTACTGAGGAAGATATATGTGTCCGGATGGATAAAATAAAATCAAGGCTCCTTTACTGGCCATTTTAAAATGCGTAAGTAGTATAAAGTCACTTTAATTGCTCCTTTTTGCACTCCCTGGTCGACAACTTCATACTACCACAGTACCACTAATTCATATTTTGCTAAATGCTTGCATTTTTTATAGATTTGCAAAAAATATACATAAATCACAAACAATTTAAACCAATACAATGGCATAATATTCTTCAAGAGAGCAATAATTCACATAGGCATTTGGTTATAGATGACCGTGTCCCTCTTTGTGTGTTGTTGCAATATATCTCCGGTTAATAACTTTCTTAATTTAACTGTATGGCCATCATTGTTGAAAACTAAATATATTGTACCTTAAACCAGTGTTATATATACAATATATGTTTTGGACTTGAAAATGCACATGTTTTCTGTGTTGAATGCTTCACTACAATTTAATATTCTCAAATACATCTCCCAATATATTGCATAAGTTGGAAAATAATAATATATTCCTAATTGACAAAAAGGGCTGGTCCTTGACGGTTAAAAATAGTATTAAGAGTAAGCTAATTTAGAACAATGCAGGAGGGCCTTAATTGTTCAAGGCTCTTAGGGTTAACAGTTGGCTTTGCAAATATACATATAGAAAATAGTATTGATATTCACAGGGATCCTTGGTAACAATGGTACTTAATAAGCAAAACAATAAGTGATAAATACAAGACTTTTCGGAAAGGGAAAAAAAGAGGGGGGGGGGGGGTGCATGAGGATGTCTTGCGGGAAGCCTAATTATGGCACACACCTCTATTATGGCCATCTAGGGATGAAGATAGATTTTGCATGGCCTAGAACAGTGATGGCGAACGTTTTTGGGCCCAAGTGCCCAATTTTTGTCTGAAGCCGATTTGCAGACCTCAGAGTGCCAACACCGCATACACACACACATACTCACACAAACACGTATACTAACACACACTCATAAATTTATACTCATACCCACCCACACTTATACGCCTATACACACACACACAATTATACTCATACTCACACACACTTATACACATGCTCACACATACACTTATACTCATACACACACACACACACACACATTTATACTCACACACA
The DNA here is from genome assembly GCA_036172795.1 of Pelodytes ibericus. Taxonomy (NCBI): domain Eukaryota; kingdom Metazoa; phylum Chordata; class Amphibia; order Anura; family Pelodytidae; genus Pelodytes; species Pelodytes ibericus. The sequence goes on from CM069857.1 coordinate 171,757,369, forward strand.
CTTATAGTCATACACACACCCTTATACTCACACACACACAGCCGGGTTCACCCATCCGCTTGTCTGGTCCATCCAGCTTCTGCAGAGGAGCCAGGGCCGCCACTAGGAATTTCAGGGCCCAACTCACCCCACCTACCCACACAAGCATGTTATCCAGGTCTAGTGTAATATGGAGGGTGGTTGGGAGAAGTTGGTCAATATGCCAGTAATATTTTGCCATTCAATATGCCAGTTATATTTAGCCACTCATTATGCCAGTAATATTTTGCCACTCAGTATGCCAGTATTTAGCCACTCAGTATACCAGTATTTTGTCACTCAATATGCCAGTAATATTTTGCCACTCAATATGCCAGTAATATTTTAGCTAACTCAATAAGTCAGTATTTTGCTACTCAATATTCCAGTATTTTGCTACTCAATACGCCATTCTTTTTCCATTTAATATGCCAGTATTTTGTCAGTCAGTATGCCAGTATTTTGCCACTCAATATGCCAGTAGTTTGCTTGTTACATGCCACCCTCCTCCTCCTTCCCCAGTACTTACCTTTTTTTTGCTCTGTCACCCAGTCGACTCCTCCGTGCAGTCTTTCCGTGCAGGGAAACTCCAGTCGCATTTTTAAAAAAAACTTTATTGTATTGAAGCCACGCGGCTGTAGGGGAGCGCAGAACGCTTCCCTCACAGCACGCGGCCCGGCTACTCAGAGTCCTTGGCCTGGTGCTGGGCTGCGGCCTGGGGACATTTTTTTCTTCTGGCATGGCCTGGACCTGCCAGGCTCGGGACGCCAGTGTCGCTCGTCACACCCTGATGGCGGGCCTGAGAGGAGTAGTCATCAGTGGGTAAGAGACTGGCGCCGCCGGTCATCTGCTCATTGTCCCGATGATCAGGCTCAAGTGCGCTATGTGGAGAAGCGTTCAAGTCGGAAAGCAAACAGTTAATTCCTTTCCGACTTGAATGCTTCTACAGATTTACATAAAAAACACCAGAATAGATTATTTTTTTATAACACACAATTTTCTAGAAATATAATAGAACCAAAGATAGGCTTAATTACCTGGAGCACATATGCACCTAATACTTGCAAAATAAAAATCAGTAAGGTTTATCCACATGTGACGGACCCCCTGGTACCCCGACAGGGTACCTCCGTCAGAACTCTGCTTCCTTGTATCAGCCACCCCAAGCCACCAGGCAGAACCAGTGTTGTAGATGGAGCTTCCAAAACACCAGACAGGAAGAGTAACTTTGAAACAGGAATGCACATTTACTGAACAGTAACAGTGTCTATTTTTAGACATAATCCAGGGTGAGTCAGGATTACAGAGGGCACAATCTGGGTGCATGAGTAAAGTCAATGAGAAGTGCACCCTTACCCACTGTACCCAAATCCCAATTCCAGGGCCCATAATCAATAGAAAGGAGGCAAGCCATTAGTTCTCTCCAAGAACCCCAGTGCTAGAGGGTTCTGTTCTTACTTCGCTGAAAATAATTGAACTGATGGGGGAAAAAATCCAGCATCTGGGAGATACATAAACTAGTGATTAGGGGTCACCTCATCAGTATAGGTACTTTTGTTTAAAGAGAGAGAAATAAAGAAATTAGAGATATTTTAGTCCAAATAGAATCAAATTATAAAAATAACGTCAGCTAGAATTCTCTTAGATATTAATAGTCTTAAGGTTCAATTGACCACTCTGGAGATGCGCGCAGACACCCTTCGATGCTGCTGGTCTCTTCCGCGGTGGCTTCTGTGACTGAATGCCGGGAGTTTTATCATACTTTATTCTCTATGATGCTAAATAAGTAGGACATTCAAATCGGTTTGTCCGGCCATCCTGCTTTATAAATTTGAAAAAACATCCACATCCGGTTATGTGCAATATTATACATGACTTGTATCTTCTACATGGCCTAGCTTTTTTAAAAATGTTAGTCACCATCTGCCTCTAACCCTCTATTGTCTTATTTGAAGCATCATCGGGCCTTCTATGGCTGCATCTCCTATTTCCCCAGATGGAAGTATAGTTACAGAAGTACCACCACTGAGCTACTATTACTTAGCACTGCACACAAGATGAGATTGTAAGCTCTTCTGGGAATTCACAGTGTATCATCATAATTTGCAATTCTTGGAACAAGACCAGCTTCCTATAACATTAATAAAAGTCTTGAGGCTTTTTACATGTCTAGCACAAGCATTTAATTGTAAAGCTGAGCTTTCTGTTTAACTAAGACACCATCGTAAGAGGGGGAAAAAAAGCCGGAATTGTTAGAACAACTGTGATTAAAGCTCTAAGATCTCATTGTTATCACTTTGTGCTGTATTTACAAAAGGAATACAATTCATCTCTGCATAGCCATTGCAATAAAAAAAGGTTATTTTTGTTTGTAACATAATAAAAGTCAATTTGTATTCTTGGATTTATCTCTCATTGCCAAACCTGGTGGTAGAATTGTACATTCAGACATAAGTACTAATGTGCACATTTCTACTCCATAGAGATGCATTCAATCTCATGCAAAACACTGTTAAAGGGACTGTCTTGTGCCCAAAATGCATCTTCCAAATATTAATGCATATTAATGTGCTTTCAAAGTATTTTAAAATGCATGTTTTACATTGTGCATTGCTTAAAATACTTACAGCTAAATGAAATTGTGAAATTACAGCAGTTTGAAAGAAACCAGGACTGCCCACACTAGATGAGTAAAAGTCAATTTCCTTTGCAAGGTTGCACTTGTACACAATGTATTCTATACCAGCAGCACAGGAAGTGACTAAATTAAACAAACCTTTATATGCTCAATGTCTATATAATCAGTGCTGCCGCACCTGCAGTAAACATACAGAGTAGTTACTGGAGGAAGGCTTGAGTCAAATATTAAAAATGTTATTTATGCAGAATGCCTGCATCAAATCTCACTAGGAAAAAAGCCTGTGCACATGACTGTCCCTTTAATTTTAAGTTGAAGGAAACCACCTCATTTTCTTATACTCAAATGTTACAAAGTTACCATGAAATGCCACTGGTAAGGAACTGCTTATCTCTTAAAAATACTATAAGATAAAAACAAGAAATCTCCTTTTGATTTATTGTTGTGTGGCAGTTTTGTTTTCATTATACACTATTATAATATATTCTACTGCAACCTGTGGCCCTCCAACTTCTGATGAACTATATATCCCATAATGCTCTTTTAGCTAAGAGGCTGGCAGAGGAAAATGGAAAAATGAAACCCTGCAAAATCAGGAGGGCTGCAGTTTGCCTATCACTGTTCTATTTTGGAGTATGGAGTATGGATTTTGGAGTATGGAGGGATACTTCAGGCATCAAAATATCTTTCATGCATCTGGTAGTGTTTAATCTGTAAATTGTATAGGCATGATTTTTCTTTTAACATACAAACTGCATACAGAAATCCTTAGGAATGTCTTTTAACATTAGACTAGTAACTTTTTAACTCATGGTTATACTGCTGTCTATTTTTGTAGCAGTCAAATAATCAGTGGCAATTGATTAAACAGTTGTGTAAAAACACTACAATTACCTTGTGGTTTATAGCAAATGACATGCAGTCAATTTAATATATAGCATGAATCACATGACATATTTAAAGTGAAGTCTCACATACTAGAAATAAACATATATTTAAGACTATACCGTTACTACCCTAAATAACTAAGAGTTGTAAAGCTGAAGCCCTTGGAAAAACATTTCCTTTTCGTCTACTTATACTAATTATCTAAATTTGATGACTTATGATTTTAATCTTTATAGCTGTTTTTTTTTAAATTTTCATTCATTCTGGATTCATACATCTGTAATTTTCCAAGAAATAGCACAGACCTTTTCTATCACACTGCCTTGTGTGTGCCATTAGCAAGCAGTTAATTCACAGAACTAATGTGACTAAAAGTCCATAATAAAGACATCAAACAAACTATGAAACTCTGGTAGCACCACTACCAATTACATTACAGCAAGCAAAAGACCAAAAAATAACAAGACCTGAACAGTTATCCAGTACAGTACACGCTTTCTAACATGGCAAGAACTGTCCAATGTGCAATATACAGTATATACACAGTTGGATGTTCACTAGGCAGATGTGTATGTTAAAAAGTAAACTGGCATGCACAATGCTTGTTTCACCTCAAAACATACACTATATTGACTTATTATTGTTTTGGGTCTATTCACTAAAATTCTGTTTTGGAGTTTGACTTTCATTTTGAGACTAAGTCAAATTCGGCACCCGAGTAATGTGACCCGAGTAATGGGAGGCAAAATAATTGAAGCGTTTTTTTTTTTCTTCAATATGTCTTTATTGGAGATTTTCATAGACATATTACATAGAAGTAATACATTTCACATACAACAATTACAACATGTACTGAAATCAAGAGGGGGTATATAAAAAAAAAAAAAAAGGGGGGTCCCCAAAAAGAATCTTTGAAACTCAGAATGCGTGTGAGAATGAAACCATGTGAGTACACCATCTGGCTTCTCTTATTCGTGTATCTATTACCCACACCTGTCCAACTTACAGTCAATAACTTTTAGGTTCAAATCAATCATGTGGTAAATAAATATACCGACACAATATTGGTCTCAATTTGTTTAGCAATTCTGCATATCGAAGAGAAGGTGGAGGAGAAGGTGGAGGAGTAGGAGAAGAGATTCGGGGGGGTTTGCCGGTCCAGTCATGTAGAGCTATGATCTAGGCCTGACGACTTACAACCTAGTTGGTATCATTGTCATACTTTTGAATTGCTAGATGCCCTTCCTCGCTCCCTACAAATTCTGTCCAATAATACCATTGTAGTGTGTGTTGTGACTTTCTACCTTGAGCTGCAAGAAGGAGTTCCTCCTTTCCACGGATCCATTCAACCTGTGCTATCCAGTCTTTGTATGAGGGGGGAGTGATCGACTTCCAGTGCATCGGGATAAGGAGTTTTGCTGCGTTTAATAAATGTACAGTTAGTGTTTTTTTATATTTGTTGAGCGGTGTTGGGGTATGATGAAGGAGGCAGGCCAATGGAGTAAAAGGAAAGTTTTCCGTATCAATCAGTTTTATTGTGTCTACCACTGCTGTCCACAATGGGCGTATGAGTGGGCAATTCCAGCAAATGTGGAGGAAGTCTCCCCTATCACGTAGGCATCTCCAACACCTATCCGAGACTGTCGGAAAGAGTGAATGGAGCAGGGATGGTACTTTGTACCACCTTGTAAAAATCTTGTAGGCGTTCTCTTGTATCTTAGTGGAGATTGAACTCTTGTGAGTCAAGAGAGCTATTTTGTTCCATTGTGCTTCTGTAAGGGTGATGTCACAGTCTCTTTCCCAGCACCTCACAAAATATGGTTTGTTAGCATGGTTTAACCCCAGGAGTATTTTCTGTATGTTGGAAATCAAGTTCCTCGGTTGTTCCTCTGTTGCACATAGCAACTCGAAGGGGGTTAAAGGGTTGTGCTCATGTTCCCACTTTGTAAGTGTCGCTATAAAATGCTGCAATTGTATGTGGAGGTAGTGATCCTGCTGTGAGTTTAGGGATGTACCTGTAATATCTCGTAATGATTTAAGTTTCCCATCGGACACCACATGACCCAGTCTGGGGTAGCGGACTTCACCCTTAAATAAACGTTGAATATTTGTACATGTGATCCCCGGTGGGAAATCAGCATTGGCTATAAGTGACAAAAGCAGTGACGGTTTATGTATCAAGTTTGTAGAACTATTAGTCCGTGTCCATATGCGAATGGTGGGGACCTACGGGTGTCCCCGATCTGTAATTATTTTTTGTTTTGGATTTCTCCATGCAACAGTAGGGATTGGTATACTAAGGGCTCTCTGTTCCACGGAGATCCAGTGTTTAGAAGTGGGGATGGACCATTCCACTATTCTGGCTAGCGCTGTAGCCTTATAGTAAGTTTCAATGTCTGGCAGACCAAGTCCCCCATGTTCCTTATTCCGTTTCAGGTACTGGTAACCAAGGCGTGGGGATCTGGTATTCCAGACAAATTTAACAATAATCCGTTTTACATCTTTAAAAAATTTAGGTGGAACGTACACAGGGATTGTTTGTATGATATACAGGAGTCTAGAAAGGATATTCATTTTTGTCACCGCTATCCTGCCGAACCATGATAAACGTTGGGTTGTCCATTTATCAATATAGGCAAATAGTTTAGTTCATATAGGCTGTCTGTTTTGGCCGATAAGTATATACCCAGGTATCGAATACGGGATGTTGCCTATTTAAAAGAATAAGATGTTCTGATTGTGTCCACTAGATGCGTAGGGAGGCTAATATTTAGAACTTCAGATTTGGACATGTTGATTTTAAAATTCGAGAGATTACTATATTCTCCCATTTCTTTAATAATGTTAGGTAAAGATATTTGGGGCTGAGTAACTATAAAAAGTAAATCATCTGCATATGCAGATATTTTATGATGATGGGGACCTATAGGGATTCCATGAATGGCATTGTTCTTACGGATAGCGTTAAGGAGGGGCTCTAGAGTCAGGACAAATAGTAGGGGGGATAGGGGACAACCCTATCTTGTTCCGTTCTACAGGGTCACCGGTCCAGAAAGGCTACCATTGACTTTAATGCGAGCCGTCGGTGCCTGATATAAGGCCGTTATCCAAGACAGCATAGAGCTTACCAACCCTATGTGAGATAGTGTTGTTTTTAAGAAGGACCAGTTGACCCTGTCGAACGCCTTCTCCATGTCTGTTGAGAGAAGTAATGCTGGGTCGTCCAGTTTCTGTACATGATGGATCAAATTGATCATCTTGGTCGTGTTATCCCTAGCTTCTCGGCCTGGTTAAAACCGGCTTGATCCCTGTGTATTAAATCCTGCAAAGCCTCTTTTAGACGGTTACTTAGGATTTTCGCTTAGAGCTTAATATCAACATTGAGGAGGGAAATGGGCCTGAAACTAGAACACAATAACGGGTCTTTGCCTTCTTTGGGTATAATGGCGATGTGTGCCTCTTGGGCTTGCGTGGGGAGTATAGAACCTGTGGCTAGGGAATTGTATAGTTTCACCAGTTGCGGGATTAGCAACTCCTGAAACGTCTTGTAATAGAGGATTGTGAATCCGTCTGGTCCCGGGCTTTTGCCGTGAGGGGAGTTTTTTATGGCTAATTTAATTTCTTCAGCCGTGATAGGTGAGTCAATAGAGTCAGCAAACGATTTTTCAAGTTTGGAGGGCATATGTCGTGTAAGATATTCTGTAATGTTAGTTTGTCTTATGTGTTCAGCAGAATCCGAGGTATTCGCTGAGATGTTGTATAAGTCCGAATAGTATTGTCGGAAAGCGTCCGCTATGTGTTCCGTCTGGAATACTATCGAGTTCTGTTTGTTCTTTATTTTAGGGATGTGTGTCAACATCTGTTTCTGCTTAAGAGCCCTCGCTAACATCTTACCCGGTTTATCCCGTTGGGCATATAAGCTACTTTGGAGCTTCTGTATTGAGTATTGCATTTTAGAATTACATTGTTTGGTCAATTCTCCTCTCAAAGTTGTGAGTTTCTGGAATACCCCAGGTGAGAGTGATCTTTTATGTGTGTCTTCTAACTCGGAAATTTGCGTTAAAAGAGCTTTTAGGGCGGCTGCTCTGGCTCGTTTAACTTGGGTCCCTATATTTATTAACTGTCCTCGAATAACAGCCTTATGCGCTTCCCATACATATGGAGGGGTGACATCTGGTGTATCGTTCTCTCTAAAATAGTCTGTGAGGGCCTTAGTCAGTTTGTGGGTTGTGGTCGTGTCTTTGAGTAGAGTTTCGTTTAGACGCCAGTGCGTCTTTTTTGGTGTAAGTGAGGGTATTCTTAGAGATAAATGAATAGGGACGTGATCGCTCCATGTGATGTTTCCTATAGCCGTATCTGTCATTAAGTGGAGATGCCTATGTGAAATAAAAATATGATCTAATCTGGAATAACGTTTGTGAGGTGCTGAGAAAAAGGTGAAATCTTTGGAGGTGCCGTGCTGTATTCGCCAGCCATCTGCTAGTTGGGACTGGGAGAGGCTCCCAGTTATATTTTTAGTCTTATGTCTCCCAAGTGCTGATGAGCCATTGGATGTATCAAGCAGGGGGTCCATCACTACATTAAAATCCCCCCCAAGCAGGGTTATGCCTTCTGCAAAACAGTTTAAGTCTTTAAGGATAGAGCAGATAAAGAGGTGTTGACGGGCATTGGGGGCATAGATACAAGCGAACGTTACAAGATCTTGTCCTATCGTGCCTTTTACAAAGATGGCTCTGCCGTCATTATCGCTCCACGTCTCTTTCATTGTGAAAGGCACGGATTTTGATATGTAAATGGCCACCCCCAATTGAAGCTGTTTTTGAGACTAAGTCAAACTCAGGCGCCAAATTTGACTTAGTCTCAAAAATACCTTTGATAATTTTTCCTCCCATAACTTTCAATGGGGAAGATTTGAACCTGGGCTTTTTTTCTAAGTAAAATTTGGATGCTGAATTTGGCTAGTCTCATAATAAAAGTCAACCTCCAAAGTCGAATTATAGTGAATCAAACCATTTATCTCAATCAAAGATCCATTCTGGCAAGAAACCCCTAAAGCCCATTAGAAGCTTGCCCACTTTTTAGGTGTAAGTTAGCCCCATACAGGGCCGGCGCTACCCTAAGGCAGCACAGGCGGCCGCCTTACGGTGCCACAAGGGGGGGGCGGGAAAATCCAAATTGCCCGCGCCCCCCAGGAATGTCCCCCTCCCCTGCAGTGAGGTAAAGCAGCTGGGAGGGGGGACACATCAAGAAGAAACCAAGAAAAGAATGTGTGAGGTGGGTGTGTGTTTGTATATTTGTGTGTATGTAAAGTAGGTGTGTGTGAGGTGTTTGTATATTTGTGTGTATGTAAAGTAGGTGTGTGTGAGGTGTTTGTATATTTGTGTGTATGTAAAGTAGGTGTGTGTGAGGTGTTTGTATATATGTAAAGTAGGTGTGTTTGTATATATGTGCATATGTAAAGTAGGTGTGTATGTATATATGTGTATATGTAAAGTAGGTGTGTTTGTATATATGTGTATATGTAAAGTAGGTGTGTTTGTATATATGTGTATATGTGCATTTGTAAAGTAGGTGTGTATGTATATATGTGTTTATGTAAAGTAGGTGTGTTTGTATATATGTGTATATGTAAAGAAGGTGTGTTTGTATATCTGTGTATATGTAAAGTAGGTGTGTGAGGTGTTTGTATATTTTTGTGTATGTAAAGTAGGTGTGTGTGTGAGGTGTTTGTATATTTATGTATATGTAAAGTAGGTGTGTTTGTATATATGTGTATATGTAAAGTAGGTGTGTGTGAGGTGTTTGGATATATGTGTATATGTAAAGTAGGTGTGTTTGTATTTATGTGTATATGTAAAGTAGGTGTGTATGAGGTGTTTGTATATTTGTGTGTATGTAAAGTAGGTGTGTGTGTGAGGTGTTTGTATATTTATGTATATGTAAAGTAGGTGTGTTTGTATATATGTGTATATGTAAAGTAGGTGTGTGTGAGGTGTTTGGATATATGTGTATATGTAAAGTAGGTGTGTTTGTATTTATGTGTATATGTAAAGTAGGTGTGTATGAGGTGTTTGTATGTATGTGTATATGTAAAGTAGGTGTGTGTGAGGTGTTTGTATATTTGTGTGTATGTAAAGTAGGTGTGTGTGTGAGGTGTTTGTATATTTATGTATATGTAAAGTAGGTGTGTTTGTATATATGTGTATATGTAAAGTAGGTGTGTGTGAGGTGTTTGGATATATGTGTATATGTAAAGTAGGTGTGTTTGTATTTATGTGTATTTGTAAAGTAGGTGTGTATGAGGTGTTTGTATGTATGTGTATATGTAAAGAAGGTGTGTGTGAGGTGTTTGGATATATGTGTATATATAAAGTAGGTGTGTGTGTTTATGAATTGCGTTTATGTTTGCGTGATTGTCTGGCCCCTAAAAAAAATTTCTGGCTCCTAAAATCAAATTAAATTTGTCAAGCCCTGAGATAAGGTATATGCTAACAAGGTACTGTTGACATGGTTGAAACATTTGTATACCATAATTGTACCATTATTAGCATGTTTTGGGCTATAAGAAACATTCTTTTAATCTTTCTTTAAAATGGGGTTCTCTAATGTAATTCCCATCTACCAAGTCTTAAATAACTTAACTGTCACACTGCACGTACACATTGGTATTTGTTCTTTTCAATAGAGAGGGTATATAATGTAGAATAAGTAGTCCTGCCCAAATCCTTTTTAACAGTTCTGTCGCCTGCAAAATAAATAAAGTTGGAGATCCAAAGGTTATCACTGGGTTACTCAAATTTGAACCAGCAAAACTCAGATGATCTCAAAAGACCTCTGAATAAGAATGCTCACCTTACAGTTTTCCATAAAAAACTGTTGGTATCAAGTGAATCTTAGAAACACAAACACACAGAACAATAAATGCAACAAATACCAGAATGTGGCAAGCTAACAAAACTCTAAAGGAAAGCTAAAAAGGAAATAGGACGTTCGGAAGTCCGATATAAATATTGTATATTTTATTTTAAGATTTGTGTTTCTAACATGAAAAACACGCTTTTCTTTCCACTTCTCTGGCATGTTAAATGTTGATTTAAGTGTAATTTATTCTAATCTCAGTGGATTTTTGAAAAATAATCTAGATATTATTTTTTCATGGCTAAGAATTAAGAACAGGAGAAACTTGTTCCACAACTGTTTAAGTTGAAACACATTTGTAAGGAAACTAATGAACTTCATATTGATTTCCAAGCCATCTCTGTTTCAGGAACTAATGAAACTGCAGAGTGGAAATGTGCGCTGTTATTACATGTTTTTTTACATAGCGCACCTGCATACCAGAAGCCTGTAAAACAGTCAATATGATGGTGTTATAATTGCTGGGGCATGTGTAACCTCATATTGCACATTTTGGGTTTTCATAAATGTATAACAGAGCAGGTAAAACTACCTAACTAACGCTATACCAAATATATTTTTCTAACTACCAAAATCTAATAAGATCATCTGTTCAATCAGAATCTTCCATCTTAAATTTTGGAAAGAAAAAAACAAAAACTGTCTGCGCTTCTCACCGTAATAAAGGCAACAATTATTTAAACATAAAATGAATGAGAGATTTTGATTATATGAATTAACCAAAGCATGTTTAAGCTCACCAACCATGCCAATATACACTCTCAATAGGGTGAGATCCTCACCTAACCTACGATGCTAAGTATTTCATATTCCTCATGGTTATCACCGGAATGGGACATGGACGTGGCACTGAGGTGGTGTAGAGGTTACACATCAAAGTTTTAAAAAGGGAAACAAAAAATACGTTAGATTCCCCAGACGCAGAGCTCAGTGGGACAGTGAGACTCAGGACAGCAATTCCGCCAGTGTCTCCAGTGTTTGTGTTTTGAAAAACTCACAGAAAGATAGAAAATGGCCGATATATGCACAATGAATTTAAACGGCTCAAAGTGGTAGGCACAAATACTAATTAGATGCTACTGACATTTGGTTTATTTGTTTGCTGAATACAAAAAACATTTTCAAATATGATGAGAAGGACAAATCTCACCTTATTATTTTATTTGCAATTTTTAAATAACAATTCTTGTAAGTTACTAATGTTCCCTATGAAGAAAACCAATAATGCTACTTTTTTTTTTTCTGCTCTAGACCCCAAGGGTTTATATGTATTTTTCCAGTTGTGATTTAATTGATTGTAATTGATGCGGTTCTATTGTGTTTAAAAATGGAAATTGGCCAAAATAAAAAGCATGTATGGTGGCCACATGTGGAACATTTATCATTTGAGAAGTGTTAAAGCAGCTTTTCTAAATGCTCCACAATATTTGAGAAAATGCAAATTGTGCTGGTAAAATTTAATTATGCAAAAGCAATGATATTATATGCTGTGTTCTAAGTATCACATTCAAGAAAACAATATCCAAGATACTTTTACTTGATCATTAATTTAAAACAAATGCTAAAATACCTCTGTGTGTAATTAAATACTTTCTTTTTGCATGTTAAATATATTTTACGGACTTGTATTATAACATACGATGCAACCCTTAAAATGCTCTGTAATTGTTAAATAAATAAAATCAGATTTGCAATGAGGCTACAGTGTTCTTTGGGCACAGCAAAATCACAATTTTATAATAACTGGTATTTTACCAGGAAGGAAACAGAGATATTCTTGTTTTCATCACCAAAAGTGTGTGATGATCTCATGGGGACTAGTACCAGCAAACCCTGAGCAGTGAGCAGATAATCCATTCCTACTTATGCCCTAGTTTTGCTTATACCCAATTATATAGTCTTTATTAATTTTTTTTTATTGCTTAGACGTGGGTTGCTCTTGATGTTTGTCCCTTGTGGGAGCCTGGAATGCATGACACTGGTTCTCATACTCATACTTAGCCCAATCTTATAGCGATTGAGATGTATATATAGGTTTTTACATGGTGCTAATAATAATAATAATAATATAATAATAAAGTGGAATAAATGTAACATTTTATTACATTAGCAAACAATCCGTACCCATTTTTTTACATTTATTTTAACATAATTGTTACACTAATGTTTATTATAGCAAATAATCTAAATATTACGTTTTTCACGAAATGCATTACATTATTACATATTTCTGTTGCAGAGACACTTTTACACATTTCCCACATTCTTTAACTTGTTATAACTACTAGTATTGGGACAATGCTCACTCCCAAAATAGGAAAATGACACATTTTACAAGTGAAAACGAGTCATGGAAATATCCATCAGGCATTCCCAATAAAACATAAAAATGTTTTTTAACAAAAGAAAAAACAAATCAGAAAAACAATTGCATATTTTGTCTCAATGCAGTAGAATAAGGCAACAATTAGCACAATTAACTCTGGCACGATGTGGTACACATGCCAACCGAAAGAACAAAGACAGAATCATATAAAGCTTTCCTAAATCAGACAAAGTATTCCGTGCCAGGAGATTGAGCATTGCCAAACCTCTCCCTGGTCAATTTATATATAGCCATATGATAAACTAATAAATCTGCCAATTATATTGCTGTGGTTTAAGAAGTAATTTAACCACCTAAAAAACAGTTCATTGAATCATACAGTGCCCGAACTTCTGGGTTGGGCATGCCTCCGTGATGTCAATACAGTGAAATATTATACTTAGCAAAAACAGGCTTCAAGGCTTTAAACATAAACATAAACATACATTAAATACAGCAAACACCTAGATCTGGAACTAGGCCTGTAACAAAAAATATTTGGACTAATCTATCAGGACCTTCACCTAAGAGTCTGAAAACATCTATTGGGATAAATAATTATAAACATTGACAAGAAATGGGTGAACCAAAACTTATGGTTCTAGTCTATGGTCTCCCACACTGCACAATAACAGAATGTTCAAAGATGGAGCTGATATTGGCAGATATTGGTGTTTAGGTAAGACACATGATCTATGTGTGACATAGCCATGTAAGCTCTGCCTATCTAATGCTTTTCGCTCTTGGCCTGAAACATGCTAAGTAGGCAGAGCCTACAATGCAATATGGGGGCCCACAGAGTATTTTCATTGGTGTATTAAGGAATTATTAATTGTATCAAAACAATTCTACAAACAGCATGCTTTTGGTTTTTCATTGTTTAGAAATATACAATAGCTGTATGCAATTTTTGGATCCATTGCATTTGGACAGATTATTGAATAAGAATAGTCCAACTGTATATTGGACTGGTAAGAAAAACACTGTATGCATACACGCGGGGACTGATAGTATGTGACTCGCTGGTTATGCATATATATGGATTTGATTATTTTTAAGGGTTTTGCATGTGCAGTTTATCTTTATTTTCTTTCCAAGAACAATAATTACCAGAGACTTCATGTCTGTAAGGAACAATTCTATTCATGTAGATTTTCATACAGTCTTTGTTCAGGAAGCATTGTAATAATATATGGAGAATCCTCTACATTATCTAAACCTTAAATAGTCTATTATGTGTATAGAGAAAGCAATCAAAACAAACACTACTTTCTGATTTCATAAATATGTTTCCTCGTGACCTCTATTACTAACATATGAAGAAAGTAACACAGTTTGACTATAAGTCCAAGTTCAGCTTTTCACATGTTTTGGAAAATCCAAGGGATGTTACCATTACTCCACTGAATGGAAGTAATTTTATAGACCTCAGAAGAATGAGAAGTTGTGATGACAGCATAAGAACTTGAACATGCAAACAAGAGGATGAGCCATCCAATGCTGCATAAATCCCAGTCAGTTTCACTTATGTCCCATTCTCCTCTATACACTATTGTTGCAATGATGTTCAGCTGAATGTTTAGGTACAAAGATAATCTCTTGGGGCGACATTTTCAATTCAAGAATCAAGGTTGTCACATAATGAGCATAAAGGCACTCCCAAATTTTGGCAACTTTTGATTTCAACTAGTCATTCGTATAAACAGAATTGCTTTCATGAACAAAGTCATTCTTCTTGAACAATAAAAATTATAATACTCTGAAGAACATTAAAATAAGAAAAGGAAAATGCAGCAAACAACTAGATCTGGAACAAGAAAATGCTTGGACTAAGCATGGGTGTTTCAGTGCCAATGTCTCTTTCTTTGTTTTATTTCAAGGCAACCTTACAAATAAGATTGAGAACATAATGGGCGTTAACGCCGGCAAAAGTTAAAGTTTGAATACCGCACGTAATTCCTGTAGGAATAACGTGTGATTCAACTGTAATGGGAAACACAAATATCCAGTGCGTTAAAGAACTGGCATTGTGGTAAGGGAATAATGGCATTATTCCCTATTTCCTCTGCTGGCACCATGAGAAAGAATGTGGCCCACCTGCAGTAAAATGCTTGGGGTATAACGCCGGTCCCAATCTCCGGGTTGGGGCTATAATATTCTTTGAATCAGGGCTTGGGGCACATTGTCCCCAAGCCCCCATTCATTTTATCAAGGGGACACTTGTAGCCCCAGGGGGTATAAAATTATTTTATTACGGGACCATGGGCATACTTCATTTTAGCCATATTTTATTTTAGTGACAAGGGGCATGGCCCTGGCCCGTGGTCACTGGGGGGGGGGCTACATTTTTTTCATGGGTCAGGGCAATATTTTTTGTATCTACCCCAATGTGGAAAGCAATATAAGTAAAAGGAAAATGGAATTCACATGACTCCGTTTTAAATTAAAGAGAAGGTCAGTATAATTAGTCCTATGGAAAACTAAATAGTACAGCAGAAAACGATTAAGCACTTAATGACTTTGAGTATAAAAAAAATTACTAGGGTTCTGTGTTAAAAAAAAATAATGAGGTCCAAAAAGTATCATAGAATAATACAGACCATGGGATATCATCATAAATCTGTTTGGCATGACCATTCTGAGAGCGATTATTCTTTAAATACATCTTATTTATTAAGCTGTTGTTGCAGACAAATCTCCAAAAGCAATTGAACACCTGATTTTAGAAGAGAAATTTTAATACTGTATAACCTATAAAATATAACCTGTACATTGTTTTAGTTATTTTTTCTACAGAATCAATAACCGATTCTTACCACTAATACGAAAAACTCCATGGTTACGCCAAAGACTAGCAGGATAATAAAAGCAGACCGTGGATCGGGTGTAGGCATCAACATTTTTTTGTGGTGGACATTTACTGGATTTGTGACAATTTAATGATGCTCCAGACCTGGCAAACCTTGCCATGGACACTGGAGTCATGTACTATAAGACTTTGCGTGGCAACATTATATTGCCTTGCAAATTGCAATGTTTTACACTGATATCTGGCACATATAGGGTTAAAGGCTAGCGATCGAATTTCCATTTAAACTACTATCAACGTTTTAAGGTCAATCAAAGAGCAACCAAAATGTCAGGACACCGATGCTCTGTAACATAATAGAAAATATTGTTACCCAAGTTACAAATGGCCAACTGAAAGCAAGTTCCTCTACAATTACTGTGAGACACAACATTTATAAGTGTCTCTCACGTCTCTTAACCTCTCGTGAGAAGGGCAGCTTATTAGATCTAGGGGAATAAATGAGATTATTTATCTATATAATTGAACACTACAGAGATGGATTAGCTAGCAATTAAAGACCCAGGAGACATGTAGCGTGCACTCAATGCAATGGAGAACATACAATGAATACTTTTATATATATCACCCACAAATGTCTACAATGCTAAAATTATTTCAATTCATTGCCAGTAAAAGAAAATATACAAGATTTCACGTAGACCTCTCCTAATCCCTTTGACATAAATTACAGATGTAAATTCAAGGGAAATATGCAGCATTAAAGAGAATCTATCATACACAAAACCTGTAGATGACAAGTTCAGACTCAGGTAGGTTTTTGAACTTAATCAAAATTTACACTGCAGCAATATGTACATTAAAATAAAAGTGTAATGGATACACATGCATCTTTGCTCCCACAAATGTGGCACACGTGGCACAATAAGCACTGCAGGAAAATGATGTCATCTTTTGGGGGCCTGCCATATCTGTAGTTTTTGACTGCTATGCCTTTAACATAGAAGTTCCTGTCCAGGCATAAACCTTTATGGCTATATAAAAAGATGTTTATACCTTTGGTAGCAATTTAACCTAGTATAAAAATAAATTTCTCACTTCACTTCTTTAAAGTGTTTTTGTCATGCAAAAATGAATCACTTTATAGAGAATAAAACGATTTCTATACATTTTTCTTTCTTGTTCAATATATGAAGAAGGATGACTGTACCGGGTTATTTTGATCCAACTGCAGAGTTGAATAAGGCTAGCTCTTAATTTGTTTTATTACTGATACAAAATAAGTTAATTATTTTTACCTTTCTTTTATTATAAAAGAATATACACCGATCAGTCATAACATGCTGACCACCTGCCTAATTTTATGTAGGTCCCATTTTTCTGCCAAAAAAACCCTAACCCGTTGAGGCATGGACTCCAATAAACCTCTGAAGGTGTGCTGTGGTATCTGGCACAAAGACATTAGCAGTAGATCCTTTAAGTCTTTTAAGTTGAGAGGTGGGGCCTCCATGGATCGGACTTATTTGTTCAGCACATCTCACAGATGCTCGATTGGATTGAGATCTGGGTATTTGGAGGCCAAATCAACACCTTGAACACATTGTGTTCTTCAAACCATTCCTGAACCATTTTTGCTTAGTGGCAGGGCGCATTATCCTCCATCAGGGAATACTGTTTCCATGACAGGGTGCACATGGTTTGGAACAATGCTCAGGTAGGTGTTACTTGTCAAAGTAGCATCCACATAAAAGGCAGGACCCAAGGTGTCCCAGCAGAACATTGCCTAATGCATCACACTGCCTCTGCCAACTTGCTACCTGTCAGTGGTCATAATGTTATGGCTAATATCACACATTGCTTAATCAGCAAATGAGACACTTAAACCTATCAACTGGAAAAATAACACATACATACACCTCATAGATCATGATGGCAAAGGATTTTGAGCCCAAGTGCCAATTTTTAGACAATAAACCAAGTTAATGATCTGTGCCATTTCTTCCAATATCATGACCTGACTCCCATTTTTATTCTAGACTCTTTTCACTTTAGTTTCCTCTTCTCCCTGTTTTTGTTTCCTTTTCATTAGTTGCTCCATCTCAGTGTTGCTCCACATCCCTCAATATAGGATGATGGTGACAATGCAGACAGATGCTAATCTAGTCACGAGTGCCAGAAGTGGAAGCTGTGCCATTGGTTCGCCATCACTGCCATAGATCAATCAACCAATTCGCTGTACAGTATGTCATAACATCCATGACAGGTTGACAGCCTCCTTCTTAGTAAACCAAAAGTAATCAAATTTCCTATACTCAGTGACATACAACAAAGGGTTGTAGTCAATGGAGTATATTTGGAGCAAGGTTTTGTTATCAGTGGAATACCTCAGGGATCTGTACTTGGGCCTATTTGCTTTAATATTTTTATGTTAAGATATGTTTTTTTGCTGATGATACAAAGATTTGCAACTGGGTTGATTTTCCTGGAAAGATAAGCCAAATAGCAAATGATTTAGGTAAACTAGAGTATAGAATATTTGATACAGTCCTAACCTCAACATCTGCAGAAAGGGATTTAGGGTGTTGGACATAAAGGTAGGAAGATAATGTAATAGAGCAGCAGGAAATGCTAGCAGAATGCTTGGTTGTATAGGGAGATATATTAGCAGTAGAAAGAGGGAAGTGCTCAGGCCCATGTACTAGTGAGACCTCACTTGGAGTATTGTACAGAGCACTAGTAAGACCTCCAGAAGGATATTGAATCAACTACCAAAACAAGAAGACTAGAGGATCGAATTAGGTAGCTCAGAGTTTCTTTGAGAAAATCAGAGCTTAGAGGTTCGGACCCAATAGGATAACTTAAATTCAGGGTACTCAAATCACCGAAGTGATCTCAAATCAGCCAATGTGGTCAATTTTCATGCCTACATTTCGGTAGCTGAACTCTTTTGGACTTCTATGGAGAGGAAATCGACTTATTTAGAGAGAACCTCGGCTATTACAGAAATAGCCCAATTCTTCCCATAGATATAAATAAAATTGATTAAAAAAAAATAATACAATCTAATTAACTATATTAAAATAAAATATAGAAAAACAAAGTAAAATAAAGAATACCTTCCTGCCATCATACTATGTGTATCGTGGTACCATTACATGGTACAATGGTGCATTGTCAAGCTATATGACCAGATTATATTGAGTCAATCTTATAGTCTTAAATTAAGGTTTAAAAGTAATATCAGGAAATAACATTCCACTAAAAAGGTTGGGGATGCATGGAATATCCTTCCAGTGGAAGTGTTAGATGTTAACACAGTGAATGAGTTTAAGCATGCATGGGATAGGCACAAAGCTTCTTAGATACTATTAAGAAAACTGGGCAGACTAGATGGGCTGAATGGTTCTTATGTGCCGACACATGGCTATGCTTCTAAGTTACTTGATGGCACCTAAATATAATCCTATGGTGGTAACATTTTTAAAAACATATTGGTAGCTACTGTGTGTTGTTTTACAGTGGAGAAACCTACTACTTCAAAGAAACATAGGTGTAAGTATAAGTTAATTACAAATCAATTAAATTAATAAAAATGTAAATAAAAACATTAATGCAATTTAAATCAAAAAAGAATTCTGGGACCTCATATCACACCTCTTCTTTGTACCTGTTCCTGATCCCACCACATCTCGGTTAGGAGACTCGGACATTGCATCAGCCAGTCGTTCCCTGAGACCTTCATCAGTACTTTCAATGGAGGAAATATGACGGAGTCCAAAACTTTCTGGCCAGCTACCGCAAACCTCCAGAAGAGTCACACTGCGATCATAGGCACCTTTAAAAGAAAATTAGTTTATAGATTAAAATCTTCCTTTGCTTTTTCTTTTATACTTAGATCTTTATTACACAATGTAATTGAGATTTCATAAAGTACTATTCATTACTATGAAAGAACATTTTGTAACATTTAGCAATAAATAAGCCAAAATTACATTAACGTGTCACATGCACAGAGTTTACCAACACTAAATAGCTAAAATTAACAACATAGTGTATTTTTAGTCTGTTTGTTTTAGAGATTTTCAGTTTAAAAGTTTGGGATTTTGTATCTGACACTCCAGGCATCTCTCATAAAACTACAAGAAGTTCATACAAAAAGTAAAAAAAATATGTGGGGCATGCAAAATAAGCCACACCAAGTCATCTCCTGTGACATGCTTTCTTCATTTCCCTACAGGATTAGGAAAACAGTAATCACCCAAAGAACTAATGGAACCTATTTATCCCCAATCTGTGCAGGTAGGTGTACACTGATTTCCTTAAAATTAGCTATCTCTATAGATGAAATGGTGCAAGAAACTCTTGATAGTAAGTGGTTAGATATGTCTTACACAATTCCCAACACCCTATGTACATAACTAGGATATGGCAGCCATATTATCAACTAGGGTTCTCACTCTGCTCTAAATCTAATAAGGTCCTAGCATATTGTCCATCCAGACCCACTATGCCTGAACAGAGAGTCACCTGCATGTATGTCTAGAGATACATGCGGATGTACTCTGGGAAAGTGGAACCATGTTTTTTTTTACCTTTCCTTCTTCTAATGGTCTTTCTTTGTGTGTGTTTATATATAGTATTATATTTTTTATATGATACAATACATGTAGGTATTAATTAGGCCACATCATTTCAGGGCTGGACCTGACCAAATGTGTGGTCCTAATATGAGGTTAAAATAGCATGTACTTTTAAAGTCACTGGTACCCCGCAAGCATTGCTGTGAAGCATGTATGTTGATCTGATCTTTTGACTGTCATACACTGCTAGCACAGTAGGAGACCCTCGGTTTTACATATTATCTAACTAGGTGCTCTTTACTTTTTATATTTAACAACATGTTTCTCTATCGGTACTGACAAGTGGGAGTGTAGTGCAGGGGAGCTCCAAAGAACATAAACCAGGTGTCACAGCAAAAGCGGTAGGCAAAATGCTTAGTCAAAGGAAGTCCAAATGGTCAGGGCCAGCAGATGACGTTCTTGAGCGAAAAAAGAGCAAAGCCACGGTCTGGGTATGAGAAGGTAAAGTCAAAAAGGGAGTCCAGACACAGACACAGGTAGGATAAGCACAATGAGGTACTAGCTTTGGAATATTTAAGCAAAGGATGACAAGTGAGCAGGGTTTATATTGGGAGTCAGTACCATAACCCCTCCCACCAGTAGCAAGTACCTCCCCTACTGAGATGCTGAATAGCAGGTGTGCCTGGAAGGCACTGCCTACTTTCTACCCATTGCCCTGAACCCTGTAGAATACGCATGCTCGCAATATGCGAAGCGTGCAGTACTTGAGACTGGGTTGTGGCCTAGTCCGCAATCGCGTTGCTGCCTCACGGGAAGACGGAACTCCGTAGGTGAATTTTTCCCATTGAAAAGTAATGGAAGGTGAAATGTTCAAAGCTGTTTTTGAGACTAAGTAAAATTCGGCACCTGAGTTTGGCTCAGTCTCAAAAATAGCTTCAATCATTTAGCCCCCCATTACTTTCAATGGGAAAGATTTTAAACTTTTATTTTTTTGACGAATTTGACTTTGTCTCAAGATGAAAGTTGACCTCCAAAGTCGAATTTTAGTGAATAGACCCATAAGTATTTACAAAGTCATATAAACGGTATACTTTGTTAATCTGTACAGTAAAACAGAAACCAAAATCAACATTAACTGGATGGTAGACAGGTCTTCTCTATAAAATTCAAAGTGGCATTTTACTTGAACTAGGATAAAATGGTGATCACATCCCAATGTCCTAGACTATAATTACATCTACTTTTGACAGCTAAAATGCCACTGCACAGTGGACTTTAAAATCTGCTTCATCAAGGCTATTGAAGTGCGTTAGCACACAGGAAAGTTAAAATGAATCAAAAGTTAATGGTCAAAGGGAAACCAAGGTATACTCCTATACTACACATTATATTTAGATTGAGTGTTTTTCAACACAAAACACAAATGTTTGGAGGCCCATGTCACTACCCCCTCTATTAATTGCATGCATATACAAGGGTTCTTACAGACCCCAGACAGATGCGAGAGCCAGTATCCAGATTATCTCTGCCTCAACTGAGAGTAAACCTGCTGGTATCTCTATAGATACAAGCGGCTTTAGTCTGTTACAGTGGCACCATATTTTTTCCATTCCTTCTAGTACTGGTTATTACTAGAGTCTCTCTCTCTGTGCGTGTTTGTATATAGAATAATTTTATACATAATGTTATAATATATGTGTTATTTACTCAGAAGATGACATTCCACAAACAGTTAAATATTTGATTATAAAGTGCTTGTATTTCTACTCTATGTACATTGCCACGGACAGATCCTGCTAATATACAGACTATGCTTGTGTGTTCTTGCAGTCTTATATATGCTCATCACTATGACTTTGTTGGTTTTTAAATGACATAATACTTGTTTGTTCTTCAGAAAATCCCATTGCTTTTTTTAATGAATGACCCTGCACACTCCACATTCTCGCTCGTTTTTTTAATTTTTCACAGAGGCATTACAATCAGATATTACCCTTAAACATTCCAAGTGTAAACTGCACTATAATCTAGTTTTGTTGCTTAAAGTACAAACCGTTTACTCCATTTAGGTAACATAATACACTGCGTTTACAGAGTCTGTTTTCTGCCAGCCAAGGAATGAAAAATAAAATGCAAATGCCTATACTTCTCAAAGTTAAAAGTACATGAAACATGTCCTTGTTATCAGCCCTTTGGTTTTCCCCTTTGATCAGCCGTCAGAAACTATCTACACTTGTACTCAGTGACTGTGCAGCCTCACCACACACTCTCTGTCAATGACAGGTGGTAATAGAAAGGGTGAGAGACCAGACCCTGCGGCAGGCGTCCCTTCCTCTGATAACATCCAAACTAGTGGATGATAACTTTTCATAAACACTCGGCCAACCAGTTACCCCATACATCAGCAAAAAAGGGCTGATAATTTGAGACTGGAATGGCACGAACAAAAGTACAGGGCCCGACATCCATGGATTAACATGGCCTACGTGGGTAGTTTCTGATTCCTGGATTTCAACAGTTTAGGTCATATGAGACTGATGTATCCCGTACATTCCTTCAGAACAGATTTCTGACACTACCATGCCGTCAACACAGGGAGTGATCACTCCTTCGGAGATCCCAGGATCCTTTGTGAAACCTGCACTTGATCTTCAATGAACCCCAGTTGAACTTTCTGAGAAGTGTTCTGAAACTCTAAGCCGTTCCAAAGCTCGCTGGATTTACCGCACTTCTAAAGTCTTTTAATTTGACAGACTAAATCTGTCATTAGAATTTTATACAATCACGTTCTTTATTTGTGCAAATGGTTTACAGATCACATACAAAAGAATGTCAAATTCCCTTTGGTTGGCATCTTTTTTTTTTCTGTAAAGAATAAACAGCGCAGAAACGCTAGTAAAATATTTGGCATCTTTTCAGTCATTCAAAATATTTTTTTACACCTTTCTTGATAAATATCAATAAGTCATGAAAAGCTACAGTACAACTATGACAAGTTTTCACCATTCCTTGACAGTAAATAAAAAGACTGATGAAAGATGTATTTTCAACTCGTGTTATTCTGAGGTGAGATAAAGAAACAAAACTATTTTGTCTCTTGCAAGTAGACCTTTGAAAAACAAAGAACTTTTTTATTTTTTTGAAGTTTTGCCAAATGAGGATTCCTTACATGTGTGAACAGACACTTTATAAAAGGGGTCAATCTCTTGCTCTGGGATACTTGAGTAAGAACAGAACAGACAAATTTAGTGTTACCACTACAATCTGGGCCTAAAAACTGCCAATTTTTTTTTTTTTTTTTTTAATATCGACGTGTGAGGCACAAATGTTAATATGTGTGTGGGTTCCAGGGATTAGCTACACTGAAAGATTTTTCTTCTTGAGATTTACAAAGTCTGCTCTGAACTTTTATGTTTTATCTTCTACACGCTTTCCACTCCCTTTCGTGGTTAGCGTACATTTCAGGCTTTCATTTTGTACAGTCAGGGCAAGGAGTTATCTCCGTAATACAGACTGAAGGCTTAGTCATGTTTTACTGGCAGCTCTAAAAGAGACAGCTCCTAAATGTCTCTGACACTCCTAAACTGCATTGAAAGTCCTCAGCTCTGCTTATAAACACTAAGCCTTCGGTTCTACTAGAGTGTCACCTGGGACGTTTTGCTTTCTCACTTGCAAACCACAGTGTCGACATGGTAAGAAGGTGAGCAGAAATATTGGAAAGTACTTCTCACCTTGTCTTCTAACTCGCACTATTTTAAACTCTTAATCCTTTGTGTATGTTGTACTTTCTATTGATTTCCTCCATTGCGTTCATCTATTGTGTAAGACAGGTGAAATCTACATTGTACTGCAATTTAGGTTTCTGTTTTATATTTCCAGTGAATTATAGGGTAATGTGTTTTTTTTTTCTTACTATTTCTTGAGGCACATTTATGTAGCTTTTGCTTTTTTATTATGGTAATAGAGGCAGATCTATTCCTATGCTATGAAAACCAGGTTAAACATTTGTTTTCTGCTGCTCTGGGGAATTTTACATTTATTTAGTTTATATAAAAAATCTTTTTTTTTATTTATTTTTTTACAGTTGTAGGTTGTAAGTGTAATTATGTTACAGAGCCTAGTGGACGAGTGTAGCTTTAGACTGATGCTTGTGTAAATCTATAGGGAATATTACATTAATATTTATTTATGTAATGCCAACAAGTTACTCCTCTGTGCTTGGTACACGACTTAGAGGAATGTTAAAAAAACAAAGATAGGTTCATAGAGAAAGTAGGAAGAACTCTGCTGTGCCAGACTGGCCTGCCGGGATCCAGGGAGATTTCCCAGTAGGCCAACCAGTACTTCAGTTGGTCTGGCTACCATTCGCTATTTTTTTTGATGTGACAAAATGTGAATATGTGCACGTTTGTTACAATGCTCCAGGTAACAATTCAACTACCAGTAAAGTAGCTAGGAATTCTGACATTTATTTCTACTTTCTTCTTGTAATAAAGTTAAAGACAACATAATGGAGAACCATTTCCAACTCACATCGCTCGAAGAACCAGATTTACATCTGAGCTTAAGAGGGGTGTGGTATAATAAAATAACTCACAAGTATCCAACATGGATATAAAATACAGTTAACATTAACTTAAAGACATTCTCACATCCATAGCTACTGAACACCTCTTGGAAAAAAAACATTCTGTAGAATAACAGTGTGTCACTGGCAGCGCTACTGTAAATGCGCATAATACTGTGCCAAGTGGGAAGATGGGATGAGGTTGTAGGTGAGCCCAAGTCCATTTTAGCAACGCAGAGGTCGTGCATGGTAGTATAGGTTAATGAGGGAGACAATGTAGGGAGGGACAGAGGCGTCACCTTTAACTAGAAACACCTATGGAAAGCACATACTGCAAGACCACTCTGTAAAAATACATCTCTTAGATTAGTGATTAAATGGGAAATTTAGTCATGCTATGCTCAATCTAATTATTATTAGAAGGATAGAAAATAACTTTTGTAGGATTCCTCTAGTGTCTGTCAGTGCATTATTATTTACCATTACTGAAGACATAACAGAGTGTCCAGCACAATGTCTGCATGCCATAGCCACCTAAATAATGGAATGGCCTAAACACCCATAAAAATCTGTCACCTTCAAATCTGCTTGTTGAAACCCTTTTTTGTCCAGGATAGATTGATGGTTTCCATTTTATCATACGGGTCAAGAAAGTTAATGGCAGTCAGTTTGAATTGATAGCAGATAATGAGACCTGTAGTGTTTGTGATGCTGGACATCCCAGGTCATACTTGTCCGTAGTTATCCCACATTCTGCCTGAGAGCCGTTATTTGTCAGTTGTCAGTCTATCAGACACTCTAATGTATCATGAATAAAAGGCTACAGCAAAGTAGTTCAACCTGGTGTTTCATTGTGCTGCACTTCTAAGGTAAAATAATGCCCAGAAAAGAATGGCAAGAAGAATAATGTTAGCAAAAACATTGGACAGATTAAAGGGATTACCAATTCTTTGACAGAGTGCAGACTCACAAGGTTGCGTTTACTGACAAACTGCTGAAACCCTTCTGACAGCCATAAAATGTGGATGTGATACTGAACGTTTTTCCCCCAATACACTGCATAGACAATGTCAACACTTGTAAGATGTCTATAATATGGATTTAAAATCAAGCAAGAGTAAATGCAGTAAGAGAGGTATTATTCAAAACCATAAAATAGAAAGAAATACACCATGTCCTCGTGTTCTCTACTTTTAATTAAAATGCCTATACTTCATGCAATCTTTAAATTAAACAGAACTTTTGTTGGTGACAATTATCCTTTAATAAAAAGATTGAAGGACAGCATGTATGCCCAGACATTATTTATATACAGACCTGTCTATATAGAGCTTTCTATCTATCCATACATACATACATGCATACACAATAATTCCTCTTGCCAATGTTAAAATTGTAACTTCAGAAGTGCAACAGGTCACATGTGCCCTGGTTTTGCTTGTCAGACTATGCGAGTCAATCTTCTTTTAATTAGCAGATGTATGAAGTTTCAACGACTTCAAATAGTAATCTCAGCACAAACCACCTGTATATGTCACAACTGTGTATACATCCCTGGGCACTTAACAATAAATACGTGATAGTGGAAAATAGATGCAATGCAGAATGCATATAAAATGCTTATTTTATATATGTGTCTGGATAAATGGGAAATGCAGTTGCTCTACACTTAAAACTTTATTTATGAAAAGAAGGAGATTGACAACGGAACCTTACCTTGTAGATCTTACTCTTAACATTGTAAGAACCATCATTTTTCCTACAAAAGGCAACTGATTAATATTAATAATAGTTCGGTAATAGTCTTTTTTTTAAATGAATTAGTCTTCTCTCTGAGTTACCGTGTGTCAGTAACAAATACATTTTATACAAAAAATATTCTTTCTTTTTCTCATTTCATTGATGATATTTTTAAACTACTTTCTTCCTCAATTTATATCAAGGTTGAATTGTAATGTACATATGAAGAAGATACTGCACACACATCAACAATATATTTCTATTTGTCTCAAGTTAAATTTGGAGTTTACTTCTTTGCTTATAAAATTACCTCAGACTATATAATAGCACAATACATTCAGCGATCACTAACAAAAGTATTGCATTTTATTACTCACTTGTGGGATTTGTTACATTTTTGTTTTTCCCTATGGTCTTAGGAAGGAATTTTGTTACATTTTGTCTGGTTATTGGATCTATAGCAAAAACACTAACTTTTGAAATGTCTTCATTAACAACAGTCCTCTTAATTATGAGCAAACATTAATGTTACACTCTATTTGTTTGTTGTCAATGGATTGTGGGATTGGGATTCTGTGGGAAGATAAAAAAAATGGTGGGAAACTTTATGCAGAAATGGCTACAGGGATGCCTATTAGGAGATAATGGAATAAATCAGATATGACAACTAACAAAGTAATGAAACTGATCAAACATTAAGTCAGATGTTAAAGGTTGAATAGATCAATAAAACTAAAATAGAACAGTTTCAACATACAAAGAATGCAAATAAAAGTACATATGGCTAGTAAAATAATACAATGAGTAAAAAAGGCCAAATTGAAAGAGTTGCTAGAAGAAGCTTCCTGAGTGTATTCCTGTGCAGAGATTTAATGACCCCCAAACACTTCAGGTTTGTTGTTAATGGACTATGATTTGGGGATTCTGTGCAGAGATGTAATGTCCCAAGCATATATAATACCATTGTGTTTTTTCATTAGTATCAGATCATTGTAATTGAATCCCTAGATCTAGTCCGTTAATTCTATTAATCTGTTCTTGCCTTGTTCTGGATATGTCAAAAATAGCCATAGTTTATGTTCAATTCACTCTGTTTAATCTGTAGCTCTGACCTACCCTCTGCGACAAACAAAGATCATAGACGCAAATCACATAAGCACTCAATATAATAGGTGCTCATGGCAAGATGCCGTGCAAGCATTAAAGCTTGAAGAAAACTCACGAGAGTTGAAATGTTGCTTGTGTCCGGATAAACCTCGAACAGTGTCAGGTGTCTGTGATCTTTATCTGTACGTTTTGGAGACTTGGGCAACGTCTTGCCATACTCACCTGCTTTATTGAGAGCGAGTACAAATAATTTCTTCTGAACTCCACTCTGCCTAGTTCAGTTATCCTATTTCATGACTTTTAAATACAAATTAGGATGGTAAAAATCCATTGAGATCATACATAAATTTGCCTGAACCCTAAATGGCCTTGTGTATGACAACTAAAAAAATGTTCCCCAAAATGTTGAAGAGCCCCCATTTACTTCAAGGTAATCAAACTTCATAGGAAGTAGCAGTCAGATACATGAAAATGCACGGAAAATACCTTATGTGAAATATTAAACCAGAAACCCCCTAAACATGAATGTTATCCCAGATGTTCTATTACAAGTTTAACTTGAATGTTATATATATATAGATTAACCAATTTCTGGTTTTGTGATACTTTTTAATCATTCTAAAAACAGACAATACATTTTTTGGGGAAAATGTACAAAATGTTTATTTATTTTATCATTAGAATCACAAAGTTTTGTCAATCATAAATTTTTAACCAATGTTAAGCTGACACAGCAACTCTTGGAGTTTGGACACTAGAGACCACAATCCTTAGCACTATTCATGTTTTAAAACGTTCAAACAATAGAAGTCCTATTCCAAAAACGAGTTCACTCTACTGGTTCTACTCCAGTTGTTAAATTATTTAACTACAATGGAATTACCACATGCAATAAGAGACTCCAGTGGATATGATAGAAAAGCTGTGTATTTGTGACAAATTGTTTAATCCAGTTGTAAAGAGGGACTTAACCCCAAACATAGTTTTAATAGACTGATGGCTCTCAGAGAGCCGGTTGAATGACCAGCTCTCAAGGTCCTTGTTGTGTGTGGGCATGTCAATTAACAACCAATATTTGTGGACATGACCAGTATTTTCTCCCAGCTGGTGGTGCCATATGACGAACACCAATAGCTCCTTCCTCTGGTATGGTCTAGCTATGCTTGCATGAAGTGTGTAGAAGAAATAATTTGTTAAAAGGCTTAGACCCCCACGGCTTCCTTTTAACATGGGGAAATACGTGCATCTCAGCCAAAAAAATAAAGTTTATTAATGTACATTCTTAGTTGCAAGAACAGATTATCTCACAGGGCATCTCTCTATGGGCACCAATAGGAGGCTGTGCTAGGACGGTTTATAATTTAAGGTCGGGACATGGTGGAAATGGTGGTCTGTGTTAGTCAAGTGCTACTTGTGTGTATATGTCTATATATATATTTATATATCCATGCATAGCACTTTAAATGCACCCATTAGAGTATATACACACACATATATACATATATTACATATACAACCCCACAATACCGGCTGTTATGTTTATTTACCCCCGCCCCAGAGATCATTAAAAAATATTTCAGAATTTTAAGGCACATTCTCAAAAACTAATGTGGAATATACTGTGAGAACCTTTGAGAATTCTGTTTGGCAAAATAAAGTCTCAATCATCTGAGACAATTCTACAAAACAAAGCGATAGAGAAAATTAAAATCACCCATTCCTACATCCATACAAAAAATTTGTTAACATACACCAGATATTACAGCCTTATCCTGGCAAGTTTGACACACAAGGCAAAGTACACAATTCTGTGGAATTACAATTTTTTCATGAACTAACTCATAAGAAGCCTCTTTTTCCAGCCAATCAACTTCCTCATTGCTCTTGATGACATTGCTAGATTACTTTACGGAGGCAAATTGAAACACAGGAACTGAGTGATTAAATGAGCACATATTTGTAATAAACAAGCTCTTTTCCTAACCTAACCTAAGATTGTTTAAAAAGGAAAAAACAAATGACATTCATTTGGACCAATCACGTTTGACGTTTTCCTTTATGATTAGTGCAGCATTTAAACCTACACAATCTGCGTACAGTATAATGCTAATCAATCACCTATTTTAACACATGACATTTGTTTAAATGCAATCACTGTGTTTACCTGTCCACTCCGTCTTTGGTCCAGTGGTACGCACATGTATAGACTGCACATGTAAAACACACATCTAATGCTTCCAAAGAAAGTTTCTGAATCATTATAGAACCACTCAATAAAAATACTGGCACAACAAGCGAGCTTTGGCCTACATTTTTTTTGGCATCCGTATGTCTCAAGGCTCATTGCATCTCAAGTCATGTGGCATAAACACTTGTGGCCAAGTGTCAAACGAACATAGATTGATCTTGCATTTGACAAACAATTAAGCAGAAAATTTGCTTTTTCTTTCACAAAGTAAGCGGGCCCTCTTGGGCTTTCAAAGTGCACAATGAGGCCTGTTACGCCATTTGTGTGAGAAAATAACATAAAGTGTAGCTCCTCAGCGGCTAAAATTGATAATTACTCAGTCACTTCACATGCATACAATGATGACGTTAACTTGCCATCGTTTTATTTGAAATTTACCTTTATGAATTTTAAAAAATAGGCAACTCGGAGAGAAATAAGTAATGGCAAATGATAAATTGCTGATATTGCAGTTACGCAATTAACCTTACCCAATATGTAGAAAAAATACTTGGTGGACACACAAATGGATTGTGATGTACAAAATGCTAGAGTAATGTAGGAGACAATATGTTTGGATGGCGGTCAGAGGTTTAACAGGTTTTTTTATTACTACTTATTTTCAAATTGCCTCCATATACTGTAGTGCTGCAAAATGGGCAAACAAAGCACACAAATAATAGGTGATAGAACAAGTTTATACAGGAAAAAGAGGAGGACAATGCTCAAACAAGTTTACAGCCAAATAGTCAGTCAGCTGACTTCTTTATTGTCCAGGTCCTGTTGTTAACCAGTCCACACCATGACATTCTGCGATTCTTTCATTTTACATTATACATTTCAACCCACATCAACATTATGTATACCTTAACCAGCCATAACTCTTTGAAAGCCAAACTTTCAAAATTGTCTTCCTATTGACCTAAATGCCTTAACTCCACCGACTATCCTACTACCTTAACTTTACCTATTGTCTGTATCCAAGCATACAGCTTTATAATTGGCCATTTGTGTGAGGGACACATACATTGTGCATGCTGTCCTGCAAAATTTATAACTCATATGTGTCTTGATAGTTCTTATGGTATCCCATTCTTGATTAATAAACTGATCCCCCTGCACATCTATGCATTCTACATAGTAAAAGTTATGTGTGTTGAGCATAAAACCAGCTGTACACCTGACGGGAAAAAAATCATCATATACCGTATTTGCTCGATTATAAGACGACCCTGATTATAAGACGACCCCCCAAACTTTGGATATTCCTTTAGGAAAAAAACTAAAAGCCTGAATATAAGACTACCCTATAGGAAAAAAGTTGAACTTGTATATATTCACATGTAAATTGCTTTTTTAATAAAAAATTATGATATCAAAAAATGCATTTCTTGTTTTTATTTCCTTTTATGTGCCAATGCTGCCTCCCTCTTTCCCTTGTCCCCAGCTTTCTCTCTCCCCCCTTAGTGTTGTCTCTCTCTCCCCCTCCCTTCCCTTGTCTCCCCCCCCCCCCTTGTTTCTCTCTTCCCCTCCCTCCCTCCCCTTGTTGCTCTGGTTCCCCCCTCCCTCCCCTTGTTGCTCTGGTGCCCCCTCCCTCCCCTTGTTGCTCTGGTGCCCCCTCCCTCCCCTTGTTGCTCTGGTGCCCCCTCCCTCCCTCCCTCCCTCCCTCCCCTTGTTGCTCTGGTTCCCCATCCCTCCCTCCACACCTCTCCCTCCCCCTCACCTGTGTAATAATCCCTGGTGGCTAGTGGGGGCAGCCGGGGGATGTCTGCACGATACGTGCAGACATCCTCCATGCTGCCCGACACCTCCGTCTATTATGACGGACAGCTGTCCGTCATAATAGACGGAGGTGTCGGGCAGCATGGAGGATGTCTGCACATATAGTGCAGACATCCCCCAGCTGCCCGATTCTCCCAGGTGGCTAGTGGGGCAGCAGAGGATGTCTGCGCAATGAGCGCAGACCTCCCCTGCTGCCGCCCGGCACGATCGCCGGGACTTCTGTGACGAAAGTGGAAGTACCCGGCTTCTTCATAGAAGCCCCGGCGGTCGTGCCGGGCGGAAGCAGGGGAGTCTGCGCTCATCACGCAGACATCCCCTGCTGTTAGAGAGGTGGATCCAGGTCCCCTGCAACTCTGCTGGGGACCTGGATCCATGTCTTATAATCGAGCAAATACGGTACGTGCGGTATACAGACTATTCTGTAAAATTTGTATGAGCACATATTGCATCATTCAGGATATTTTGTGCTTTCTTCTCTCCCAGGCTTTAGCCACAGGCTGGAGAATTAAGTGGCAACCCTGATATTTGTGAGTAAACTATATGGTGACAAAAGAAGTAGGAGCTGTAACTCACAAAGAATGGACAGCAATGAAATAGCCTGTCCTATAGGATGATACCTACTCAGGAGGGAGAGCAACCATTTTTTGCTCACTGTCACTAAACTAAATATATATAAGTTGTTTAAAAAAAGTTTTCTTTGTGGATATTTAAGGAAACAGAAGACATTCATAATGGAATCATACTGGCCATAAAGTGAGTCAATTAGCACAATATTAACAATACACTTTAAAGCTGAGACTTTGTATCTCACCCAGTCTATGTTGATCTGTCCATGGTAATCAATAGGCCTAATGTTCATCTTTTCCGTTAATGTCTCCCCATATTGAATGCAATGTGGAATTCTTTTGGCGCCATACAAATAAACAATATTAATTAGAATATAATTATGGTGCAGGCAATACATGTGGGTTTAACATCAAGCAAGATCAAACTGGATTTGATCACTAGAGCTAACAAAAATCTAACACAGAATACAGAAAGGAAAATAACAATAATGGGTTCAGGACAGAACGTCTGGCTATGAGGAAGGAGACATTGCAGATAGAAAACAATAATAAAGGCAAAATAAATCAGGGGCCTTGAGAGGGTCATTCTAATTTATCATACTTTACCAGTTTAATCTTCATCACAGTTAATGGCTACAAGTTTCAAGCTATGTCATTAAAGCTTGATTAAAACTTAATGCGGAATGAAACAAAAGGAAGATCAATTTGAGGAAGCATGGAGAACAAAGAATGTAATTACTTAATATACAATCTTTCTAAGTGTCCACAATTACAGTCTGAACTCCATCAATATTACGTAGCGCTATATAAATATCGCTAACTATGAAGATGCAATGACACTTTTATTTGTTTGGATTTTTAGCTATTTAGTTTTTTTAATAGGTTAAAATATATGGTTATAGAAATGATGGATTTTGACGGGTTAAATCTTTCTAAATAATTTCATTGCGCATGAAAAATGAAAAACTCATATAGGAAGACAGGAAGAGTTAATGAAAGTGATTATGGGTTATACGTAAAGGTAGGAATGTTTTTGAGCAAATGGAATCATAGACACCAAGGCATTATGTATTAAGAACAATTTTGGGCAACTTTTTAAAAGTGGAACATTCCATCGTGATTGTTTAACTTTTACAGCTTTGCTATATGATTATTCTATTTATATAACCCTCAATGCACTAGTAAGTGAGCTATTGTCATACAGTCTATATTATTAACACATTATTTAGTGTTAGTTTGCGTGCAGAGTTCTCTTCCTCATATATTGGCCTGTCTGCGTTCATCTGATGTAGTCTTTAATGTAATGCTCTTTATACTGCGTAAATTGTTAATACTATATATATGTCATGTAATCTATCTTTTAGCTATTTTTTTTATAATTTTATATTTTCAAAATTTGTGTACAACATCCCAGTGCTACGTGAAGACTACCTCTCTCCAAAAAAGCAAACTTTACTATATAACCATTACCTGATACAAACAGTGATATTTTTCCGTTTAGTAAATAGTGGGAAGTTATTTATCTCTTATCTAATTCAGACAGTGTTGCTTCTGATCCTCATTGACGCAAATACGATGGTTTTAATGCAAATTACGTTATATTATTTATTAAACACATGATTAAGCTAATGTTGACTGTTCATATGTCTTCAGTACTTACCCTCTTCATTATAATGATTAGAAAAAAAAATAGAGTTTTGAGTATTATGTAATACATGCATTTTTAATTTCTCAAGTGGAAAGAAAGCTTATATTATATTTTATCTGCCTGGCATAAGTGGGATTAATTAACATTGCAATAAATTGCTTCCAAATCACAGATCTATATCAATACAATTTTCCGAGAAACAGCTTTAATGATAGCAAAACATGGGAGAAAAATGAATCATTTTTCCTAAATAAACAAATAATATGGTTGGCATGACAAATAATTGTTGTCATGGATGGAGCTGGAAACTTTAAATAATCCTATCAATATGGCTGACAAGCTAGAGTTCAACTGTATCTACCAAACCTTTCTAATTCTTTCAAATCTGACATTTTCATGTAATGCAGGAAACTTGTGAAGCCTGAACTTTTAATCTATGGGAATGTGTTTTCATAAATCAGTGTAAATAGCTCTTCACCAATCAGATTGATCATGGCTCAGTTTTAGATGTGAAACCAGATATACACACACAGGCATGCCCTGCTTGTCCTTATAGATTATGTTTGACCTCTTACTCTGCAACATACCCATGCAGTCCAACATATGTGTACACATCCCTATCCAGGGAGCCTAAAGTGCTATTCATCTTCTGTTCCACTTGCATGGTCCATAGCAAGAAACAAAGGAAGAAAAAACTAATACAATACATACAATGCTGTGTAAAGGTTTTAGGCAGGTGTGAAAAATGCTATAATGTAAGAATGCTTTCAAAAACAGTGATAGTTTATTATCAATTAACAAAATGCAAAGTGAGTGAACAGAAGAAAAATCTAAATCAAATCAATATTTGGTGTGACCACCATTTGCCTAAAAAACAGCAAAAAAGTGCCTCAAACTAAATTTGCAAAGAATTGTGGTGGCATATACTCAGGTGTATGAGTAAACAACTATACCAAACAGGTGCTAATGATCATCAATTTAACATGTAGGTTGAAACACAATCATTAACTGTGTCTAACTCAGCTATTAATGCCTGATTTTAGCAATTTTAGTTTTAGTGAACAGCTCTCTCTAGGTTTCTATTTATTAGTGGGGCACCATTTGGACTAATTCAGCCTCTCGCGCTCCTCGTGCATGTTCTGCGATCAGAGCATCAGGCACTCAGACTGCAGGCAGGCGCAAGGAGTGCAAGAGGTGTCTGTGTGCCATGGCAGTGGAGAAAACTTCCCACTACTAAACACCAGGGAGGTCCTGTGGATGCAATCTGGATGCTGGAGAACCCCTGTGGATGCCATGTGGGTGCTGGCTGGGGTAAGTCCTGGGTGTGTGCAATGTGGGTGCTGGGCCATGTCCTGGGTGTGCAATTTGGGTGCTAGCACATGTGCTAGGAGTGTAATGTGAGTGCTGGAGAATGTCCTGGGTGTGCAAATTGGGTGATGGTGCATGTCCTCGGTGTGCAATGTGGGTGTCGGGGCATGTCCTGTGGATGCAATCTGGATGCTGATTTGGGCATGTCCTGTGTGTGCAGACGGGATGCTGGATGGGGAATGTCCTCGGTGTGCAATCTGGGTGCTGGCTGTGGAATTGCAATCTGGGTGCTGGATGGGGCATGTCCTGGCTGTGCAATCTGGTTGTCCGGTGGGTTCTCTGGCAAGACTTTGTAAATGCAATCTTGGTGCTCTGGCAAGGCCTGTGGGTGCTGCAAGGTGGTGCAATGGCAAGGGATGTGGTGGCAATAACGAAAGGAGATCAGGAGAAATGGGGTGCCCAAGACCATTTGTCCTTTAAGAGGCCCAAAAATTCTCAAGGCAGGCCTTGTTGGGAGTGAATTATCCCTGGATAATGTTAAGAGGATATGTTGCACATGAATATGGAATATTGTCAACATGTGTTGATGGGTTTCTTAGTAATTTCTAGGCATTTTATATGCATGATATGTCCCAGTATTGGGGCAATGTGCGTGAAGCCCTGAGAACATCAGGCATTGGAGGTAAGGGGGAGCAGTGGAGAGATTGAGTTAATTATATTCAATGTTTTATTTGCGTCATGCCACATTCGAGGGGTGGAGAGATTGTGGGAATGAATGGTCCAGGATCACTTCTTGATGACATACACTCCCCACTGATTGGATAATATTGCAGCTGGTCCCTTCCTCTCATTCACCCTCTCCCATCCCAGTTTCACAGAGTTTCCATTGGCTTTTGGGTAGACCTGTGTGTGTTCCCTCACTTTCTATTGGCCATCGAATCTTGGCCTCCAGCCAGCTCCGGATTGTGACGTGTCTGCAGAAACGTGCACATCGAAGGATCTCAAGTAGCGCGCACTGTGATGTGTGTATTCATAATTATAACAGTTATTTCTCTATACCAGCGATTCCAGTGTGCCGTAATATCCTACACAGCAGAACAGTGTGCCACATGGTAAAGTTTGTGATCCACTGGTGTAGCCAATAAACAAATTTGGGTTGAGAACAATTTGTTTACCAGTGCTATTATATAATCGTATTCTGCAGCCCCTCTCCACCTCGGAGCTCAGTAAAAATTAGCTGCCCAGTACACCAATGAGAAAAAATTAGTCTGGGGTCTCAAGGAGAGGAACTGAAGAAACATAGAATGTGTCGGCAGATAAGAACCATTCGGTCCATCCAGTCTGCCCAATTTTCTAAATACTTTAGTCCCCAGTTCTCTATCTTGGATAGCCTTGTGCCTATCCCAAGTATGCTTAAACTCCTTGACTGTGATTTACTAAATATGGAGTCTAATATAAAGAGTAGGAAAGCTTTGAAGGCCAAAACGTAATTAAAAAAATATATTTTTGCTTTCATAACATATTGATTACCCAGCTCATTGTATGAAACACATGTGCTTCATTTACTATGCTTCTATAATCCCCATGTGCATCTGATTTGAAGGGCAAAAGGTGGTCATTTGCACTACCTGAGATGGATACTGTTTGATCACCTATACATTTTGATACTCACTAACAATAAAGCGTGACAGCACATTTCTGGTCATTTGAGATTGTGTGCACCGAGGGCAGGAAATATAAATTTTAGCATTCCAACAATTTGCAAAACAACCTCCTCCAAACAAACGTAAGATATTGTCACTGATCTACTGCTTGACATTTCTGATGAAGAATGATACTGGCAAGGAAAACATATATGACCTATAATGTGCAACTTTTATAATAAACAATGAATACATCAGCATGTAATAACTTAAAAGTGCATTCCCCCCAAACTACTGTATTTAATCATACATCTGTATATACATATGCATACATATGTATAGTAATATACCACTACCACTAAATATAACACAGGTTAATAACTTTATTACATGTTAGATAAATGCATTCCCTAAATCCACATTAAAGTCTTGTTGAAGTCTTATGATACATGAAAATGTATTTTCATGTATCATAAATAACTGTCAGTTCCCGAGGTTCTGCCATTCCTTAAGCCACTTGAGAAAGCTGGTCACGATACAACTACATCTGTGACAATAATTATTACTCCAGTAAATAAATTAGAAATAGAGAGGTGCAGTACCTCCAATGTTGAAATAAATAACACAAAAGAAACAATAATTAAAGTAAAAGAAATGTACTCACAAAAGCAGTAAATCAAAGAAGCCTTTAATAAACAGTTGTAATGTATACTGCTGTAACTCTGAGCATCAATATAATCAGCTGTTCAAATGAAGAAAATCTTAATGTAGGTTTACTGCAGTCACAATGTATGTCCACTATGAAGGAAGTCAGATTGTAAAATCAGTCATTTCTTTTACTTTTAATAAAGTTTTCTTTGTTTTATTTACTTGACAATTTCCTTTTTTATTTTCTGTTTGTTTCCTGAAAAACTCATCTTTGTGTTTGTAATAATTACTATCACAGATGTGGTTGTACCTTGTCTAACTTTCGTGAGGAAGTGTAGGTGCCTACAAGGGGTAAGTGGAGAGGACAAGAGGTTTATGGGACCTGGCTTCTACTTGCCTTCTATGGATATGGGTAAGCTGATTCTATGGTAAAAAAAAAACCTGTGGCCAGTGTTCTATCACAATTATTAATGTAGCTCCACCATTTTATTTTCAGGAATAGATGGAGGTATATGGCTTTATTGAGGTTACAATAGGGTGGAAAGATGTGTACGGAATGTGAAGAACCATTAGTAATTGTATGAAGATGAAGGATTCAGCAATAGAGCTTGTTTGCTCTCCTACACTGACAGTGCGTGAATGATGTTTATAAGTGCAAACAAAAAATGTATGTTCCCCTGTCAAATAATTGTCACTAGACAAGTGTGTAGAAAAGGGATTTCTTGGAAACCATATTTTAAGAGTGTATTAGATTCCCACACTTGGGAGATCAGAAAGCTCCAACAGTGTAAATAGGAGTCCTGCGGTTTTAACATGCACATGTAAACTTACACTGGATACATAACAGATCAACCTGGGGTATCATGTTTACCCACAAGTAAAGGAGATCTGACAGTGCACGAGTTACTAGAGTGTACAAAAGGGGAAGATTACATTTCTCAGAGACACTAAATTGGATTTGTCTTGTTTCATGCAAGTCTGTGGTTGCTGCTGTGCTTTGGATTACATCTGGTTACATTTGAATTCAGTTTACTTATACAATCCATTGTAAAAAAAAAATCTACAGCCAGAAGAGGGCCAGTTACAAGTTGTAGGATGGACAAGGTAAGTCTGAGGACTGTCACAAAATGGATTTCCCTACTTTGGAATTTTTAATTCCCACCGAGTTTGAACCGCTAGGTTCGAATCTTCCCCACTGAAAGTCATGGGAGGAAAAATGATCAAAAGTCCAACTTTGGAGCCGAATTTAACTTAGTCTCAAAATGGGAGTCCTTAAGTTATTCTCAAATTTTAGACCTCATATATATTATATTATATTATTATATTATAGACCTAATAGACCTTTCTCTGAAACAAGTCATTGTATCACAATGCCACTGCACTGTAAGTAGATTGTGATTCTAGTGACATTTATTATTCTATTGGCAAAACAGTAAAATTATAAAAACAAAAGCAAACATAGGTATTCAATGAACAAGGAATTTATTTATTTATTCTTTTTATTTTCTGTAATTTCTGTGGGAATAGTATCAGTGAGCGTAAAGGTTTAAGAAATTGCATTTAATATTCTCCTTTTCAGATCTCTTTTATCACAACATTTTTTTTAATGTATCACTTGTTACAATAAATATGTCATAGAGCCGGATTTGAAGGCAGCTTCATAAAACAATACTCTGGTGAACAGAGAGTACTTTAAACTGTCTGACCGTGAACAAACTGTTGCAGGAACAAGAGAAAGATATCAAAAGCTAAATAAACCTTTCAATTTTCCAAAAGACCTGAGCAACACCACACTCTGCCTTCATCAGATAAGAGCACAGTAAAAATAATTTCCGTATTGCAAGACTAACAGTACATTATATTCCCTGTACTCCTGTGAATTACAACATTGTTTCCAGTCGACACATCCTATTCCACTAATCTCACATCAGCATAAGGGTAGGCTACCTTTGTTCCAACAACTGTTGGACTGCAACACCCATCATTCTCAGCCACATGATCAACCTCTTACATTTCTGTATGTGCATACTGGCAATAGTATTCCAACATGTTAATTGTATTCTTCTGAAATGAGCATACAGAAACAGTGGGGCTTACTTGCGGAACGGTATAAAGGTAGGGTTGCCACCTGGCCGGTATTTTACCGGCAGGCCGGTATAAAATTGGCTTGAGGCCAATGTTAAGTCTATGGAGGAAGTAGCATGGCTGGTATTTTTTTGTAGAAAAAGTGGCAACCCTATATAAAGGTTTTTTATTTTTTGAATCAGTGAATGAATGTGATTTGCCTCACTAGGCAGCCTTTTAATAACCTGTGACTGAAATGGTGCACAGGTCTCTTGCCTGTGTGTCTCTTCTTCATTCAAAAGCACCACGAGTATTCAAACTTTCTCCAAGTGCACTGAATACAGCACTAAACTCTTGTGGTTCACAATCTATGCTGTTGCAATGAAAGCCTATTAGACAGAGCTGGATGTCTCCACTGCAGATACAAAAATAGTGTGCACAACATTGCCCTACCAGTGGCCCTCTAGAATATATCACCAGGCTTTTATATTTACTCAAGGAACTATATCATTGTTGTGTTCTCTGAGCCTTCTCTCCCCATTTTCAATGGCTTGTCCCCCCCACCATGATCCGCTTCATGTATAGTTGGGAGGTATGGATCTCTGGTGCTGTGTCATTGCAACATAAGTGTAGATGCATCATGGTATAAACTGACCCAGCTGCCATATTAGGTGTGCCTATCAAGACCATCACCATTTTAAATACAAACATTCGTTTAGATATTGTTTAAAGTAATACGTGCATTTAGTTACATCTGTGTCCTGTTGCATATCTCTCTAATCCAACTTCAGATGTCTGGGGTTTTAAACAGTGGATTAAATGGAAGTATTTAAAGAAAGGTATTAGAATAATTCAGTTAAAAAATATTGTTTATATGCAAGTAAATATACACATTACCTTGTATCATCACCAAATATACATATGATTGTTATGTCATCACATTTGAGAATGACGTGTAGGGCGGGTTGCTTTTTGCAAGTGTACCTATCTTATCGTCTTTGGTGTATATATAAGATGTATCGTTGTAGTGGTGTATTTATAAGATGTATCGTTGTAGCGGTGTATATATAAGATGTGTCGTTGTAGTGGTGTATATATAAGATGTATCATTGTAGTGGTGTATATATAAGATGTATCGTTGTAGCAGTGTATATATAAGATGTATCGTTGTAGTGGTGTATATATAAGATGTATCGTTGTAGAGGTGTATGTATAAGATGTATCGTTGTAGAGGTGTATATAGAAGATGTATCGTTGTAGAGGTGTATGTATAAGATGTATAGTTGTAGTGGTGTATATATAAGATGTATCGTTGTAGTGGTGTATATATAAGATGTATCATTGTAGTGGTGTATATATAAGATGTATCGTTGTAGCAGTGTATATATAAGATGTATCGTTGTAGAGGTGTATGTATAAGATGTATCGTTGTAGTGGTGTATATAGAAGATGTATCGTTGTAGTGGTGTATATATAAGATGTATCGTTGTAGTGGTGTATTTATAAGATGTATCGTTGTAGCAGTGTACATATAAGATGTATAGTTGTAGTGGTGTATATATAAGATGTATCGTTGTAGAGGTGTATGTATAATATGTATCGTTGTAGTGGTGTATGTATAAGATGTATCGTTGTAGTGGTGTATATATAAGATGTATCATTGTAGTGGTGTATTTATAAGATGTATCGTTGTAGAAGTATATATAAGATGTATCGTTGTAGTGGTGTATATATAAGATGTATCATTGTAGAGGTGTATGTATAAGATGTATCATTGTAGTGGTGTATATATAAGATGTATCATTGTAGCAGTGTTTATATAAGATGTATCGTTGTAGTGGTGTATATATAAGATGTATCGTTGTAGAGGTGTATGTATAAGATGTATCGTTGTAGTGGTGTATATATAAGATGTATCATTGTAGTGGTGTATATATAAGATGTATCGTTGTAGTGGTGTATATATAAGATGTATCGTTGCAGTGGTGTATATATAAGATGTATCGTTGTAGAGGTGTATATATAGGATGTACTGTTGTAGAGGTGTACATTTAAGATGTATCGTTGTAGTGGTGTATATATAAGATGTATCGTTGTAGTGGTGTATATATAAGATGTATCGTTGCAGTGGTGTATATATAAGATGTATCGTTGTAGAGGTGTATATATAAGATGTATCGTTGTAGTGGTGTATATATAAGATGTATCGTTGTAGTGGTGTATATATAAGATGTATCGTTGTAGTGGTGTATATATAAGATGTATCGTTGTAGCAGTGTATATATAAGATGTATCGTTGCAGTGGTGTATATATAAGATGTATCGTTGCAGTGGAGTATATATAAGATGTATCGTTGTAGCAGTGTATATATAAGATGTATCGTTGTAGAGGTGTATATATAAGATGTATCGTTGTAGTGGTGTATATATAAGATGTATCGTTGTAGTGGTGTATATATAAGATGTATCGTTGTAGTGGTGTATATATAAGATGTATCGTTGTAGTGGTGTATATATAAGATGTATCGTTGTAGCAGTGTATATATAAGATGTTTCGTTGCAGTGGTGTATATATAAGATATATCGTTGCAGTGGAGTATATATAAGATGTATCGTTGTAGAGGTGTGTGTATAAGATGTATCGTTGCAGTGCTGCCTAGAAGAACACTCATATTTTTGGATATGTTT
Source organism: Pelodytes ibericus (assembly GCA_036172795.1). Classification (NCBI taxonomy): domain Eukaryota; kingdom Metazoa; phylum Chordata; class Amphibia; order Anura; family Pelodytidae; genus Pelodytes; species Pelodytes ibericus. The sequence goes on from CM069857.1 coordinate 171,799,573, forward strand.
CTTCAAATGGTATATGTGCAGATAATATAAAAAACAAAGCCCAAATAGGTAAGTTTCTTTCCACCTTTGGATTTGCATCTGTAGCTTATTTAAGTGTATTGAATGCCCTTGTTCAGTGCCATAATGCTCTCCCATTCTCAGCCTTACACTTTGACAAGGTGTCTGTGCAGTGATTTTGACAGGTAAAGCTGCAAAGCTGCTGGTTTTCTATTTTTATCAGTTTTTTTCCCCTCAGACCAGAAAACCGGGGTTGTAAGTTATCTAAATCTGCCATGATAAACACTAAATGCACTTCCTTAAGAATCAAAGTCCACAGGGCTTTCAGTTCAGATACTACCAGAAGAGTGTTGATAAAAAAAACAGCTACTAGTAGACCAATCCTCTCTGTCCAAAGTTTTCCTCTGCACAGATCCGAGTGGCTTTGCCCTTGTCGCTTTGCATTATTCATCAGGCATCTGGTGTCTGCATAAGGCAGAGTGGCATTGCAAGGTGAGATGATTGAGTGAAGAAGTTATTGCTTTTGACATGTCCTGGCCTACGGCTTTCAGTCACTTAACTCATCTCTGTGTCATCCTCAGAACCATGGGCAGAGGGAAATTCCAAGAGTGAGCTGTTATTCAGATAAGAGTCTTTCTTCACCATTTTACAACACATTCGGTGAAAGTTATTGCCATAGTCCCTGCAGGTTGCAATTACAGCCAGTGCTTTGTGTCTAATTAGTAAGACTGTGTTTTCTCTTGCCATCCCTGCTGTAAAGGCTAGCTCCAAAGACAAATCAAGCACCTCTGCTCTCCTTGGTTCCCTTTTGCAACATCTATGGGCTGCAGTGTGTTTATTAATTAAGTGTATTAAGTCATGAAATGTGCTTATTTCTTTAAACATTAAAGACAATTTGAATAGTGCTTCTGCAATTTTCAGGAATTAAAGTGTTTTTGATGGCTTGATACTGTACTTTTTATCATTCTTCTTCAGTATAATGCTGCCACTTGATTTCTGTCTGATATATGAACCTTACATGGCCCAACTTTATTGCATTGTATTAAATTATATAAATAACAAAGGATTACACAAGGAAAGGTACACTGAGATGTGCCCTATTCAAGTACATCCTTGTAGTTGTTACTCTTGCCCAACATCTAGGGAATTTACCGGTGCCAGTTTTACCTATATCAGAAGAATAAAGGGCTGTGCTAACATCCACTAGGAGTCAAACCTGCAATGCTGAGGATTAAACAGATATAACAGTTGGAACATTAGCCCACTGAGCTAGAATAATGCTTAGAATCACTGTTGGATGTTCCAATAATGGTCATTGGACATAAAGGTGCAACAGTTGCAACATAGAAGCTCTGGTATTTTTTAAACAATTGCACAAGGTTTTCCATAAGGTGATCAGTATCCAAAGGTTCAAAAGCAGATGACTGTAACCAGAAAATAAAGTAACCAGAAAAATAAGTTTGACATCCTGATAATGGCAACCATGAGCATCCACAGGATTTTTCCAGTGGGTGGGGCAAAATATCCACTGGCATTATAGGTGCTGTTTTTACATTGTATTATGATGTTCAGTCCACCAAATCCTACCTTGTGTCTCTGCCCAGGCATGTAAAGTAGCAGCAGCTAGAGTGAAGGGGAGGAGACCAGCTAGACGGAGAGGAGGAGAGCAGACAAAACCAGTCTGACAGCATGGAGGTGTATAGCATTAAATAAATGCTTTTTTGCTGCACTCCCCTGCTTGCCAGGTGTTTTTTTTCCTGCTGTCTATGTCTAGTTAACCTATACTAAACAGCCTACTGCTTCTCTTTTCCTCACTGCTGCTCCAGTGGGCCTGTTTGAATTTCCTGGGGGGGAAGCAAGTGCCCCCTCAAGCTGTCCTTGGACGCCCATTAAGGTAACTTTGGGAAATGAGTATAAACCTTTTTTTTCTTAAGCCATTTGTGCATTAATCCCGATGTAGTAAAATAATACCACAATGTGCTTTCAGGTGAATCATATCAGGACTACTTTTTTAAGTTTTTTTGTCATTTTTAACAAGAGTTTACGAAGTATAATCATTCAACTATATTGGTGGAAACAAATGGACAATAAACTCAATCAGGGCATTCAAACGCATTCTAGATTTCCAGCACTGGATTAAACCTCTGCCTTGTGCAGCATTACACACGGTCAAGGGGGATTGCTCACAAGTGCAAAATCCAAAGATGTACATTTTTCAATGCTTAGTATTCCCCTTTGTTAGAAATGTCTACAGTAACTTTTAATAAGGCTCGCTTACCATACATAGTCAGGAAGCCTACCAAAGGTTGAATTACATTTTGGTGTGTTTCGAACAAAGTCTAAGTGAAGTAGTTTTCAAACAGACAGGCACACTTACACCTCACACTTCACAGTTCTATTTATATGTCTGAAAGGATCAGAAATCTCCGGTGAGTTCTATTCTTTTTTAATGGGGTCAGAAGTCAGTGATTTGTGTCCTGCTGTATAAATATCAACTGATGCAATTCTGGTGAGGTCTGCTGCAAGTAAGTTGTTGAAAGTGGTGTTGAGCCATGTTAGAAAAATCACCTTTAAGTTCTATGCAAACAGTAAGTTGATCGGTTGAGTATTCATAGCATCTGAGCAGGAAGACACGGAGTGTGTTGATTTATATGTCTATATTTGAATCCATGTGATGCCTATATTTGTCAGAAAACAGATTGTGAAAAATATTTATATACTAGTAAAATTGTATTAGTGTTCCACAGCTATAATCATGGAATTAACCACTTTTATGACACAATGAGTTTGAGAAACATACCCCTCACAGGTCCTCATCTGGTAGTTTCACTAAATAATACCCAGAAGGCATTGGTCTCTACGTCAACAGTAAAGAGGCGACTCCAGGGTGCTGGCCTTCTAGGCAGCGTTGAAAAGAAAAAGTCATATCTTAGACTGGTCAATAAAAAAAAAGATTAAGATGGACAAAACAACATAGACACCGGACAGAGGAAGATTGGAAAAAAAGTGTTATGGAAAGATTAATCTAAGTTTGAGGTGTTCGGATCACAAAGATGAACATTTGTGAAATGTAGACAAAAAGAAAAGAGGATGGAGGAGTGCTTGACACCAGTGGAGGCACACTGTAGGCAATGTGATGGTCTGAGGTGCTTTGGTGGTGTTAATGTGGGAGATTTGTATAGATTAAAAGGGATCTTGAAGAAGGAAAACTATCCTAATAATGGGGCTTGATTGGAACCAATTTACTCCTACAACAATGAATCAAATTTATGCAAGAAGTATGGGGTGATACCTCTGCAGATGGAGGATTCTTCAACTAAAGCAAAGTTTCAAGGAGACAAGTATTATTTTAAAAAAAATATTTCTAACTATTTCAAAATCTTGAATGTATTTCCTATTAATTTTGCAACTCATATAATGTATATTTTCATAAAAAACAAGGACATTTCTAAGTGACCCCAAACCCAGGACGGTCTGCAGATAACTTTCAGTCACTGAATACAGTGACATATAAACCTACCCATGAGAATATTTACAGTTGGCCTAAGGCAAAAGTGGGGTCTAAATAGTTTTTTAAAAAAAAGTTGTAAAAGACAATCTATAGAACAAACCAGGTGAGCCTCTTTCTTTATGTTCCAAATTTGACTATGAATGACTTTCAATATTGCCTTAAAGGATTTTATTTTTAAACATAAAACTTCCACAACCAAACACACCTGCTCACCTCATCAACTGTTAGCAACATTTCCCATAATAACTGTGAAACAGTAATTTACTTTGGTATGCCAAATGTTGAATCTGTTTAAAGTAGTGCATGCTGTTGAATTCAATCATAATGCTTAATTTTCCTTGCCGTCTGATTTTATTTTAACATTCTAGTCAGCTTGAGATGGTTGATTATGGGTCTTTGGCCATGTGTGGCATTCACAACTTCTAGAGAAAACTTTTTCCCAGCATGCCGAGAAGTCCATGTTCAACTTTAACCAGGTATTCTGAATTCATTCCATAGTATAATTGTGCCTACTAGTACAAGCACTTCTATTAATCTTCCGGGAACATTTGTTGCAACCTCTCAATTGCATGGAAGATGACATAAGCTGCTGTTGAAACAGCATGAATAATGGTGACAACAGCGCAGACAAATTAATCTCAGAAGTTTGTTAACTTGATCTAACATAGAATTCCCCTTTGTTACTTTTGGAAACTTACATGTGAAAGAGAAACTCTATACATCCAGTCTCAAACTGTAGTCAACAACAGTAAATAATGTGTGCAAGGAATATGCATTCTCTTCCTACTTATAGTGGACTAGTTGGTAACTTGTCCCAGATAAAGCCCAGGAAACCTATGTATGAGATTACATAGAAACATAGAATGTGTCGGCAGATAAGAACCATTCGGTCCATCTAGTCTGCCCAATTTTTTTTTGAGTACTTTTATTAGTCCTCTGTTACCGGTCTTATAGCTAGGATAGCCTTGTGTCTATCCCACGAATGCTTAAAATCCTTGACTGTGTTTACCTCTACCACTTCTGCTGGCAGGCTATTCCATACATCCACTACCCTCTCGGTAAAGTAATACTTCCTGATATTACTTTTAAATCGTTGCCCCTCTAATTTAAGACTATGTCCTCAAGTTGTGGTAGTTTTTCTTTTTTTAAATATACTCTCTTCCTGATTGCTGAGCACACTAAGGAAAAAATATCCTCCCCACTTTTCCCCTCTCCCACTCCAATGCTTTCTTACCTCCTCCCCATTGCCTACCTTTGTTGGCTCAGGAAGAGAGTTTCCTGGTGGGAGGCAAACGTTAGTTACCCAATAATAATAACAAATATATGAGGTAGTAGTTGCTAATAGACCAGCATGTACCTGTGCAACATGAAAACTTTAGTCTGCAATAGCTGGTGGGGTAAAGGTTAGCCACAACTACCTTAGTCTACAATTACTATGGTGTTAACCCAATAATGGCTCACTGTATACAATGGGAGCTGCAGTCAACAAACACAAGTGAGTTGTGTAATGTTGGCCACCACAAACCCAGTCTGTAACTATAATTCCAATGATGGTCTGCTAACAATATGGCTGGTTGAATATTATTTTAGACGCAGTCAACAAATGTTAAGGCTTTTATTCATGAAAGAGGGAATTGCAGGGCAATAACAAGGGAATATAAAACTTAAGACCAAAAAATGTCCCTGCAATTCCCATTTTTCTTGAATAAAGCCCTTCGTGTTTGTACACATTTTGAAACTAACAATGAATGAATGGGATCCGAATCTCTATGATCCACACACACAGTAAAAATGTAAATATTAAATGTAAAATGTTCACATTGTATCATGACTCATTAGGGTAACCTTAACTATAATCCTCACCACTGAGTTTGCAAGAGAAACACATCTGGGAATCTGATTTCAAAAATATTTAGAGATAATGCTAACATTCCCATCTGGAAGATTCATAATCAACAGGTCATCTCAAAGACACTTTGTAACCACAACACAACAGGAAGAGTTTAACAATATATGTTTCACATACAAAAAGGTACCCTGACAAACCCACAAAAGTATCCACACTAAGTAGAAATAGTTACCCTTACACAGTTAAGACAAAAAGAGATTTGGCAGAACAATATGCTTTTAATCTGTTACATTTGTTTATTCTAGGGAATTTATGGAGAGTTATGGCCAAAGGACTACAACATTGTCATTGCACAAAAGGAAAGCATTCTAACAAAATCATTTCAATTCTCAAAAAGAGACAACAATTTAAACACAAAATATAAATATCCATCTTAAGTCACTGTGTTATTTGATTCTATTTTAAACACCTATTTACTTGGTTCGTAGAGATAGATATAAATAAATGCTACATTGAATTTGTTTAAAATCATGATCTGTTCATTGATTGCTGTCCTTGATTTTTATATTCATTATAATTATATACTTTCAAATTAAAGGAAAAATTAAAATATTTCAAAATTGATATTTTGTAGTTTATTAATAAGACCAGTTGCTGATAGGCTGATACTAAATCCATTGGAATATAAAGGTTTAAGCAGTTCTCACTCAGTCTGCTGTTATCTAGTGATTTCACATTCCAAACAAATTTACCATGAGATCCTGATATATTGCACAAGAATTAACCAAGCAGTGAGGAGATTCCCTCCATTTTGCCAGTTTTATGACCAAATGTCATAATGCTTCTGAGCCATATACCAAAGAGCGGTCACTTAAATGACCCCATTGCTGTTAAAAGTAAAATGTGTGTTTACAGTTCTTGAAGTGTAACCTTTTACGCTGTATCGTTTACTACCAGCGAATTAGGTTACAAAACTGAATATTGACACCAGAGGTCTGAAAAAGCACACCAAAAGCATGAACTACTGTTACTATAACAATATGCTACCCTTACTTCACATTCATTTTAATAAATAAGATTAAAAATAATCCAAGAAAAAAGCCCATGAATAAATGAAAAAGTACATAGAGAATACCTTGAAAAGCAAGCTCTTTTAATTTAGCTGTTGTGGAAGGCAACTCCCAGGATGCTTTGCAAAATACTCTTGCTGAGCATCATAAGAGTTGCAGTTCGAAACAGTTGGAGAAACAAAGGTTCTAATGCGGTAACAATCATGTGCATTTATCTGACTACTAGTCCACAACAGTGTAGAAAAATATTATGAGTTACATAACAGCTGGATGTGGAACTGGAAAATAACGGACAGTGATGTGATGAGTAGGGGAAATCCTATTTTTCACCCCTGTACCTACTGTAAAGCTGATACAGAATAAGGAGAACATCTTAGGGACTGTTACGTTCCCTCCAGATATTAAATATCCAAATCTTAAAGACAGATAGGTGCAAAGAGCTTAATACTATTTGTAGACAAAATTACAACTTTAAAGGAAAGTTATAGTGAGCGCTAATGTATATGCAATGACATCTGGGACTGTAATCAGTTAACTGCTTTTAAGGGCTGCCAAAGCAAACAGCCAAATAACAAATCCACTTTACAGATCATCAATCTGGCCGGGCACTTGCCAAGGTAAATAATACTAGGCTGAAGTTTGCTTTGCGAACCTATGAGTTGGGAGTTTAGCAAGGCCTTATTCCAGAAGGACTTCACTGCTGCGTGGGTTTCTATGATCTTTACCAAGGAAAAAAATACAAATTACTGACAGTATAGAATAGAAGGAAAGGGACGATAGCTACAATGAAAAGAAACTAGAGGATTCAGTTTAACCATTACATGTGATGGATAGTTAAAATGCACCAAGGAGGATCCATTTCCATTACACACCATTTCTGGATTGGTCCAGGGTATTTACAATACAATAAATTAGGCAGACTAGATGGACCGAAATTGGGCAGACTAGATGGACTGAATGGTTCTTATCTGCATACACATTCTATGTTTCTATGTTTCTAAATATAACTCTCCATATATTGATCTCCAATATCAATCACATTTTTATTAGGGCAATGAAGATAGCTGAACAGGCATACACTCAACACAGGCCTTGTGGAGAGAAGTACCTATCAAAGATGCACTTCTGTTTTATCCACCCTAATGTACAATACATACAATACATATCAGTAACATTGGTAAGCCTAAAAGTATCTTTATAATATGTTGTGTTTGCTTACTTGTTACATTATTCATATAATTTCAAATAGTACCGTATTTGCTCAAATATAAGACGACCCTGATTATAAGACTTGTGTCTATCCCACGCATGCTCCCCAGTGTTATTTCTCTCCCCCTCCCATGTTGTCTCTCCCTCTCCCCAAACTTTTCTTTCTCTCTCCACCTCCCTCCTTTTCTCTCTTTCTCCCTCTCACCCCCCCCTTGTCTCTCTCTCTCCCCCCTCGTCTCTCTCTCTCCCCCCTCGTCTCTCTCTGCCCCCTCCTCTTTTCTCTCCCTCTCACCCCCCTGTCTTTCTCAGCCCCACCTCCCCATCTCTCTCCCCCCTCCCTCTGGTACTCTCTCTGCCCACCCCCCTCCCTCCCCCTCACCTCTCTTGCTGGTGGCTAGTGGGGTCAGCCAGGGGATGTCTGCACGATATGTGCAGACATCACCCAGCTGTCCATATCTCCCTTGTGGCTAGATATCCTCCATGCTGCCCAACACTTCCGTCCATTATGACTATCGTGCAGACATCCCCCGGCTGCCCAAATCTCCTGGTGCCTAGTGGAGGCAGCAGGGGGATGTCTGCACGATACGTCCTCCGCTGCTGCCCGGCACTTCTGCCGGGACTTTTATGATGAAGCCAAAAGGACCCGGCTTCATCATAGAAGTCCCTGTATCGCGCAGACATCCACCGGCTGTTAGCGAGGGGGATCCAGGTCCCCTGCAGCTCTGCGGGGTCCTGGATCCCAGTCTTATAATATGACCTCGATTTGAGGTCAGATTATAAGACGACCTTGAATATAAGACGAGGGGTCTTTTTCAGAGCATTTGCTCTGAAAAAAACCTTGTCTTATATTCGAGCAAATACGGTATTTTTTCTTCAAAATGCTGCAATCAAATATTGCTACTCACCAGGAACTCTTATTTGAATATTATTAGGATTCATTTAATTCTGAGACTAAACTAAGTCACTGAAGTTCAGTTACTGGCTTGGAAAGGTACAACCTTTAAAAAATATATCATATTTCTATGGTTGGAAAAAAGCTATGGTATGTTCAAGTTGACCAATGTATCATGCCACAGAGCAAAATGCTGGAGTCAGGACTGTGAACATGTTGTAAACTTCTGCTTTTAGCAAAACAAGTATTTCAATGAGCACACATATGCTTTCCAGATTTTAACAACCCTGCTTTCTACACCAAATTATACAGTACTTTGATCCTCACATTTTTATTTTTCATTTTATGTGTTATCACATTAGGTTTCAAAAGACAGAAAGCCTGCGTTTTGTGCTTCGTATTAAATTCAAAATACTTTCTTGCATTTATTTTCCTTCTCACTATAGTCTACCTCCCTCTTTATATTCTAAAAAAAAGTTTTTGGATCAGACTTATATTTAGGGTGTACACAAAAGCTTCTTGTGATGGAAAGATGTTTTAAACTGGTTCAAACGTGTTAGTTCATTACAACATAGCTAACTTATTACATAGAAACATAGAATGTGTTTCTACATAACCGTTACCCCTCTAATTTTAGACTATGTCCTCTTGCTGTAGTAATTTTGTTTTAAATAGATTTTCCATCTTTACCATGCTGATTCCCTTTATGTATTTAAATGTTTATATCATATCATGCTTGTCTTGTTTTTTTCCCCAAGCTATACATGTTAAAATCTTTTAACCTTTCCTGGTTTTATCCTTTCTCCGAACTGTCTCCAAAGTATCAATATCTTTCAGGTGGTACGGTCTCCAGAATTGTGTACAATACTCCAAGTGAGGTCTCATCAGTACTCTGTACAATACGCCATGTGAGGTCTCACCAGTGCTCTGTACAATACTCCAAGTGAGGTCTCATCAGTACTCTGTACAATACTCCAAGTGAGGTCTCACCAGTGCTCTGTACAATACTCCAAGTGAGGTCTCACCAGTGCTCTGTACAATACTCCAAGTGAGGTCTCATCAGTACTCTGTACAATACGCCAAGTGAGATCTCACAAGTGCTCTGTACAATACTCCAAGTGAGGTCTCACCAGTGCTCTGTACAATACTCCAAGTGAGGTCTCACCAGTGCATTGAATTGAAGGACAACTGTCAGCACATAATTTAATTCTGTTTAACTGAAATATTTCATCAAGTGTAGGCATTTTAAATAGAAATGTTTTAATGAAAGATTAAAAATAAATCTAACGCAAGATCATCCTTTCTCTCACCCATTTGACACCAAAAAACATGTCTGCCCCGTGACAGAGCTATACAGAGCCAAGGATGCTCCATAAGGTACTTTATTTGCATTTTTTCATTAAAGCTGTTCTACTTTTAAAACACCTATACTTGTAGTAATCTTTCAATTTAACAAAACATCATGTTTTGCTGACAGTTGTCCTATAATGGCAAGTCCATTAAGGATTTAATGTAATGTTACTACATTACAAGCAGTTCATATGATACTTTTATTTATTTTACTGTTAAAAGATAAGTGTCCAGTTATCATTCTTCCCTTTTTTCAAATTAAAATTTTGTAATTATTTATTCTGTTTTATTTAAAATATTTAATATACTATACCTGAATCAGCTAACTCACAATCTCCTCCCAACAGCAAATAAGTTCACATGCCAATCTATTGACAGGTACCCAAACAAAGGATTTAAAGGCACTTACTTCTCTGCAGTGCTATTTTAAGAGTCTTTAGTTAAATATGAAAAAAAAACCTGAGTTTATTCAGTTCTATATGTCTGTGAAAACACTTCAGGTTTACACCTGTAAATTTGGACAATGTGTAAAGAGATCACATTTTTGACAGACAAATATTGCTTTTAATTCACAAGCCAATATTATTTCTTAACTAGCTTTAGCGTAAAAGGTGTAGCCGAATAATACCAGGTAACACATTCTTTAGATTGTCTGTACTAAAGGATTTCTAAGGTTTGTTCAATATTTTTACAAGCACTCCCCAGGACCAAATACTACTCAGTCCTTCACACACTTTTTTTTCTAGGATACCAGACCAATACAACAGCCTAGAAACGTTTGTTAGGGGGTTAAAGTTAAACACATATAATATTTGAAGTTCTAGGACTAGTGACAAACAACACATATTTCATTAAGTAAGAAATGGCTAGTTACGTGCAAGAAAATGCAAGGTGTAGAAGTGGATTTTACAATTGGAATTGGCTGAATCAAAACATTAAAAAAAAAATCTACATTTTATTTTTATACACTGATCAACCACCTCACAAATATAAGTGCGTGATGTCATTCAAATTCGATATATGCCATCTTATAAAGCTAGATTTAAATAATCTTGTAATAAAAGCCAAAAGCCTTATCTTGAATGGGCTAAGCTCCACCAAAAATAAAGTAAAAAAGTGTAGTGAACCGTCTTAAGTGGTAGGGGAGTGCATGTAGAAAAACATGGAGAATTCCTAAGTTAACCCCTTCGCGACACAGGACGGACTGACACGGGACGGACTAGGTCCGTCCTGTGTGGCGAAGCGTTAGTGACACAGGACGGACCTAGTCCGTCCTGTGTCAAAACGAGCACTGAAAGCGGAGTTTTTCCGCTTTCAGTGCTCTGATGGTGTTGTAACGATGCTTCCGTGTGGAAACATCGTACAATACTAAAAAAAATGCCCGTCGGCATTTCGATCGCTCCGGAGAGCGATCGAAATGCCGGTTTTAAAGGCACAGTGCCGTAAATCTGCCTCCCTCTCCTCACTTACATTTTTGTGACGGAAAGAGACAGATCAGTATTAGTGATATAAAATAACATTTTATAAAATTGTCAGGTTTTATGAAAGTCTTTCACTGTGTATTAACCCCTTCCCTGCCATTCATCACTGTGTAAGCAGTAATCTTGCACAGCAACAGTATGTTTTTCTGTCTGCACTGTTTTATGGATTAATTTCTTTGTACTGTAATGTATTACAGTACTAGATAGGCTCTTCTAAGAGCTATTAACCCCTTCTTTGCTCGAGATCACTGCTTACGCACTGATTCTGAGGCCGCGGACTCAGGGTTCGATTTTGACCCTATTCAGCTTTCTGATACATCATCTAGCGATGTATCGGTGGCTGCTGAGCCCTTGCCACAAGTAGTGATGGGGGTCTACCGATAAAAAAATATATGGTTTGGTGGGGGTAAATTACATTGGCTGGCTTCAAAGATATATCCCATAAAGGACACGTACGCAGGTTGACTACATGTCAAAATTCCAAGTTGGAATTTTGAGATGCGCATCTCACAAATGTTGCCTTCTAGCCAAAAACAAACCAACAAACCTATGCATGGGTGCTATCCCTGTACTCGGGAGATGTTGCTGAACACATATTGGGTTGTTGTTTGGCAGTGACATATACCAGAATCTGTGAATTCATGCCTGAAGTACAATGCATGTGGAAAAAAACCTCCCAAAAAAGTACTACCACAAACTTTTACAAAGGCTGGTGGTAGAATTAGTACCTATACAGTATTAAAATACCACCATTTGAAATACCTTAGGATGTCTATTTTCCAAAAATATATGGTTTGATGGGGTAAAATTCATTGGACGGCTTCAAAAATGTTCCAAATGGAACATGGGCGCAGGCTGACTACATGTCAAAATTCCAGGTTGGAATTGCGCACCCCCTAAATGTGGAATTTTAGACCCAATACAAACCAACAAACCTATGCATGGGGGGTATCCCTGTACTCAGGAGATGTTGCTGAACACATATTGAGGTGTTGGTTGGCAGTGGCAAATACCAGAATCTGAAAATTCCTGCCTGAACTACAATGTGTGTGGGGAAAAAATGACATCCCAACCCTTTGACATAGGTTGGTGGTAGAATTAGCACTTGGAAAGTGTTAAAATACCACAATTTTAAAAACCCTAGGATGTCTAGTTTTCCAAAATATATGGTTTTATGGGGTAAAATACTTTGACAGGCTTCAAAAGTGTCCCAAATGGAACATGGGCGCAGGCTGACTACATGTCAAAATTCCAAGTTGGAAATGCACCCCCCCTAAACATGGCCTTTTAGCCCCCAAATAATCTAACTAACCTACACATGGGTGGTATCCCTGTACTCAGGAGATGTTGCTGAACACATATTAATGTGTTTTGTGGCACTGACACATAATAGGATCTATGATTTCATGCCCGATGTACAATGAATGTGAAAAACAAATTACTATCCATAACATTGACATAGGCTGGTGGTAGAATTAGTGCATGGAAAGTGTTAAAATACTACCATTTGAAATACCCTAGGGTGTCTAGTTTTCAAAAATATATGTTTTTGTGGGATAGAATACACTTTTTGGCTTCAAAAATGTCCCAAATGGGACATCGGCGCAGGTTTTCTGCACGTCAGAATTCCAAGTTGGAAAACCAAAAAACGCACCTCTCAAATGTGGCCTTTTAACCCCCAAATAACCTAACCAACCTATACATGGGGGGTATCCCTGTACTCAGGAGATGTTGCTAAACACATATTGAGGTGTTGTTTGGCACTGACATATAACAGGATCTGTGAATTCATGCCCAAAGTACTATGTATGTGAAAAAAAATTACTATCCATAACATTGACATAGGCTGGTAGTATAATTAGTGCATGGAAAGTGTTAAAATACTACCATTTGAAATACCCTAGGGTGTCTAGTTTTCAAAAATATATGGTTTTGTGGGATAGAATACACTTTTTGGCTTCAAAAATGTCCCAAATGGGACATGGGAGCAGGTTTTCTGCACGTCAGAATTCCAAGTTGGAAAACCAAAAAGCGCACCTCTCAAACGTGGCCTTTTAACCCCCAAATAACCTAACCAACCTATACATGGGGGGTATCCCTGTACTCAGGAGATGTTGCTGAACACATATTGAGGTGTTGTTTGGCACTGACATATAACAGGATCTGTGAATTCATGCACAAAGTACAATGTATGTGAAAAAAAATTACTACCCAAAACATTGACATAGGCTGGTAGTATAATTAGTGCATGGAAAGTGTTAAAATACTACCATTTGAAATACCCTAGGGTGTCTAGTTTAAAAATATATATGGTTTTGTGGGGTAGAATACACTTTCTGGCTTCAAAAATGTCCCAAATGGGACATGGGCACAAGTTTTCTGCATGTCAGAATTCCAAGTTGGAAAACCAAAATGCGCACCCCCTAAATGTGGCCTTTTAGCCCCAAAACAAACCAACAAACCTATGCATGGGTGGTATCCCTGTACTCAGGAGATGTTGCTGAACACATATTGAGGTGTTATTTGGAAATATCCCTTCACATTTTAAGGTAATGTTTACCTAAATTGCAATATATGTGAAAAATTTAAAAAAAAGATTTTTTGCTGCAAACTTTGGCATAGATTGGTGGTAAAATGGCTACATGAAATGTGTCAAAATACCCCAAGTTAAATGCCCTGAGTTGTCTAGTTTTCAAAAATATGTACATGTTGGGGGTCATTCATGGATTTAGTACAGAAATCAGTGTTACAATGTCACTATCGCTAATTTTGAAAGAAAGGATTTTAAAATAGCTTTGCACCACTTATAGTTCTGGCCTTGTAATATGAATAAAAAAGCACAAAAACATAAAAACATGGGCTATTTCTGAACTCAGGACATATATTAGAAACTTTTTAGCAGTGTTTTTTTGTTGTCTCCTGTACATGAGTATACGATTTTTCAAATAAAAGTCATAAAAAAAGTATTTTTTCAATTTTTTGCCATATTTTATTATTTTTTTTACATCAAATTATATGCTATTATCAAAATAATGGTATCAAAAGAAAGCCCTTCTTATAACGATAAAAACAATATATAGTTTGTGCGGGTACACTAAATGAGACAGAAATAAATTACAGCAAAACACAAACACCTCAGAAATGTTAAAACAGCCCATGTCACCAAGCGTCGGACAAGCCAAAAAAGTCATGTCACTAAGGGGTTAATCTGGGAAGACTTCGACTGATTATTTAACACCATCAATTCTGAACAGACACGGTGGTTAAAAACTATTTTGTTTTATACTGCGGTCCTAAAAATCCTTTACATAACATGAACAAAATGCTTAATTTAATTACTAAAATCACTGATTAGAAAATTTACAAATTTAGGACTGGTTTCGAACCAGATTTCAGAACGCATCTAAAAATATATTTTTTTACTATTATGTGTGATTTTAGATGAGAAACTGGAGCATAGGGAACTATGCCAGCGAATAAATGTCAGATTACAATATTATTCAATTTTGTGTAAATTCAAATTTAAGATTGGCAGATTTCCTCCCAAATTAATTTCTTTTAATTATGACCATTGGTTAATAAATACTCTGAACAAAAGCACTAATCAAAAACAGTGAGACCTAAAACATTGATTTTGATGATTGCTGAGGTGAACTTGATTTCTGCACCTATAGCATGTATGTTATTGTCTGCCTCTATCATTTATGGTATGTTGAACAAGTAAAAGCTTTTTTATTTGAAACAACTTCTAAAGGTCAGTTGCTCTATGTACAGATGGAATTTGGAACATTTGAACTTAAAATTGTGATGGCTCATTTTATTCTTGATAACTTTTCTATTCTTAGTCATTAACAGGGCCTTTCCAATTGTGTCACATTATAGGGATGGCAGAACCCATTTGGCCCAAGATATTGTGGCATCTCAGATGGTTAACCATAGAGAACATATGAACTGAATGTCTCACTCCATCAGTTGAAACAGATTTAAAGATTTCAGTCTGCTTTCACTCAGGCAATCCTGAAACACATGGTTATATTATTTTTATATATACATAGAACAATAAAAAAAAAACTCCAAGAAAGCTTCTTAAAGATTTTATATGACTTATTTTTATCTTGCTTTTCTTGATATATCATTTTATAGATAAATAAAACCAGGTCTATAATACTTTTATGTATACTTTTTCTTTTGTCATTATTATCATTACTATTTTGTATGTTATTTAAAGGAATAAGGTTTATAATATTTCAACAGATCACACTCTGAGAGACTGCCAGATGGACAGAGAATTTTATAATGCACCTAGACATTAGCGGGTCTACTCAGTAAAGGGAGAATTTCAGGGAATTGTGATGAGAATTACAAACTTAAGGCCAAAGTATCGGAGTCCCCACAATTCTATATTTACAAAAATATACAATGCAAATTGTTACACGGTGCATTCCCTTTAGTAATGAAAGTAGATGAATATATTGATATTGGAAAAGAAATCTGGTAACATATATATATATTTTTACATCCAGTATTAAAAAAAAAAAAAAAAAAAACAATTTTATGAGCATATTTCTCATAGATTAGGTACACACTATATTTAGTTTGAGTTTATGGAGTAAATGTAACATGTACATACATTACATTATTTCTCTATTTCAGGATATAGCTTATAATGGTGACCTGGCATTGGGTATTGTCTAAAACTATTTGGGGAAATGCAGTGAACCTGACATTCCCAGGACAGTTTTGGTCAGGAGACAGTGGTCTCAATCAGGGGACTGCTCCCTAAAACCGGGGCAATCTGGCCCCCCTAGATTATAAAATATATCCACATCCATGTCCCTTATCAGCAAGTTGCATATGCTAAACAAGACAGCTTTGATTTGGAACTGTAAGAAAGAATAACAAGTCTGGATTTGCTAACTTAAAATATGTTTGTTAACACTTGGAAATACAACAGAGAGCTGCGAAAACAGAAGAAATCAATTTCCCTTTCATTTTTTGCTCTTCTTCCGGATTAATGTTCTGTTTTATTTCAAATGCTGCTTTTCATTTGAGCATCTGTAAGTAAATATTAACATGCTTACGTTTAGTCTTGTCGCTCACCATAAAAATCTTAGTCCTTCAAGATTTTTATTACAAAGTGACAACTTTGTACAACTCTGCAAATACCTCCACCTATTCATTAGAGAGGAGGAAGTCCTTCAAAGAAAGTAGACTACCGTCAGACGTTTAATTGGTTATATATGTATTTGCAGACCATTTGAAAATGACATTGCCTGTTTGTAAAAGTGGTTTTCTATCAGATAGTGACTTTGTTGAACATGTTAAACGCTTATTATGTACTGTTTGATGTAGCATTTACTGGTCTAGTTCTGGTGATGTATAAAGTAGGCAGTTGAACAGGAAGGAGAATGAGTAGTTGAGGATTTTGAGACCTAGTGCCATATTTATCAAGCCAAAAGCAGAGCACTTCTGTTGCTACGTGAGATTTAAAATTTTCCCCATAGAAACAAATGAAATATTTCTGCTGATAGCACCAGTCTACCTTAGAATAGACTTGGTTTTTACGCAATAAATATAATCCATAGATAGATTTGAACTACAGTATGAAAAAAACTAAATATTTTAAGTAAAGATTAGCATATTTAATTTTTTTGGGGGGGCAGGTTGTACTGTTTTAGTATTCGAAATGATTGGGACCAGAAGTATTATAGATAATGTGTTATTCTCGGATAATGTGTTATTCTCGGATAATGTATTATTCTCGGATAATATATTATCTGTATCAATAAGTTATATTATAACGCCTCTAAGTACTCATGAAATAAAGTAGTATCAATGTAAACACTATATAGAGCAAATAACTCACTTTTACTGTAGCTGTGATGTGAGACATCGCTGGGAACCTGTAGTCAGCACGTTAGACCTGCACATGTGCCATTATATTAGCCTTTGTGGGCATGCTTGTGTGGATTAACGGATCATTTCGAATAAGGGGTATAAAACACATTGTGTTTTTAAAAAGCACTGGGGGTTATGTATCAAAACACCAGCACTGCAAAGTGTTTTATAAAAAGGCACAATCACCATTTCTTATGTATAACGGCAATCGCACCTTTTCTATAACTCCCGACACTTTGCAGAGCAAGAGCGAGACCTCCCCCAAACAGTCTTCGCTGAAGGTCCTCCAACAATAATCAGGCTGGTGTTTTTTTACATTGGCTGCAACGGCGCACTGTGCACAGTCAACACCCAGAAGTGCCTTTGTGGTGCAGGCAGCGCAGAAAATATTTAGTTGGAGTCTGCTTTTTACATAGGTGCACATGCCGATAGTGCAACTATTACGCTATCAGCGTAACATTTCCGTCTTTAACCCCCATTGTTTTTGTTATGCCAACAAATTTACTGAATACATAAGAAAAACTTGAAGTATTTTACAATAGATAAATGCACTGGTTTTGGCTTAATAAACTATGAATAGTTATAATTAGGTAATGCATTGGGGATATAGCAAATTTGCAGTAACATTTGAACATTAGGGCTATATTAGTGCTTTTTGTGGATGGTTTTCAGGCCCATCCACCACTACCAATAACATTAACTTTCTTTTTCATTTTTCTGGAGTGCCTGGTCGGCCATCGTAAATTGTGGGGCCCTTTGTAGACCAAATGGTCTGGGCCCTCCGCTACTTCCACCCATTTCTCCTTTTGTTTTTGCCCCTCTTGCCATAGCACTGCCTTCCACACCCAGGAGATTCCCCAGTGACCAAAATCCACAGGACTTGCCCCAGCCAGGACCCAGTTTGCATCCACAGGACATGTCCCAGCACCCAAATTGCACACCCAGGACATGCCAAAGCACCCACAATATACAACCAGGATGTACCCAGCACTACAGAACATGCCTCATCACCGACATTGCAGACCCAGGGCCTACCCCAGCAATCTATTCATTGCCTCATCACCAACATTGCACTCCCAGAACTCACCCCAGCCAGGACCCACAGCATCCTGGTGTCTAGAGGCAGGCAGCATGGTGTCTATGCTCTGCCCAGGCACACAGCCATCCTACCATGCTGCCTCTCGCACTTCCCACATGGTCTGAAGTCTAAGCGCTGGCAGGCCACGTGACCCACGGCACTGTGATGTCAGGTACCCACGGGATCACGAGCACCTCTGCTGGCAAGCTTTCTTTAATTATTATCTTTTATGATGGCCCCGGGCAGGCCCCCCAGGGCCACTGGGCACATGACAGGTGTATCACCTGTCACTCGCGGCCCTGAGTGTCGGGATTCAATATTTTTCTGTTCTTGATACAGAGAATTATATAAGGATTATAATTTTAAAATATTAAATTACAATTTTTATTTGAAGTTTCAGTATGTATAGCATGTTCTGCAGTTATTTCAGTTCATGGGCTATGTTTGATGACATCATAACCTACAAAATAATTAACTCTTTGTATAACCAACAGGACTAAATCAGTAGTGAAGTATTACATTGTATCGATTATTTATGCAGAATTCTTTGTAATTGGACAACTTTTTGGTTAATCGCCATTTAGTGTATGTGGTAGAATTCTGTCTGTGTGAACTGAGAGTTTTTTTTACCCATGTGAACTGGAAACATTCACATGAGTAAATCAATTTCATTATTAATTTCATCAAAAAGACTGCTAGAAGTTGATAAAGAAATATGATGACAATATTTTTAAATAACACTTCGATTATACAATTTCAGTGCACAAATATCAGGCAGTATATGATATAAAATAGAATGTATCTTTATAGGCTTCAAGTGACAAGCTGGTAAGAACTCCTTCTTAGGACACAAGCAGAAGGGACTCTATTTAAAACCCCCGATCAGCCAGTTAAGGGATTCCGAGTCTCAGCTAGGTAAAGTGTGTTTGCTGTTGCTGCAGTTCGCACCTCAAGCTGTGCCATCTCACACCATTGACCCCTCTATGGCGACATAATTCTCAAGATGAAGAGGGATTATCTGCCTAAGAGTCTTACATGTGTCATGCAAGGTCGGGTGCCAATTGCAATGTAAATTAGTAGTTAAGAGTATTGGTAACCAGGCAGATGCCTCCAAGAGAGAAATAGTCAGATTACAAGCAATTAACAGTAAAAAAAAAAAAGAGAACCAACTTCACTAGATAAATTTGAACAATCTCCTACTGTTCTGTTGAGTTGGAAATTCCAGCTTGAGTCCTCGAGTACTTTCCTAACTAAAACCTAAACTTTAGTGGAGGCTTTAGTTCAAATATTTTTACGTTAGATACATTTTGTTCAAAATACTATCAATTGCTTAATTTTTACATACTGAGATGAGGGGTCTATTGAGTAAAAAAAATACTATGGTGAAAGTATAAGTAAAACTACAAAAATCAGCTGAAAAAATGATCTAACATATTGATCTTCCTTTTTATCACAATTCACTTTTTAGTAAATAGACCCCCATTGCATGGTTAATATTGTATTTTAATGTCTGGAACCAAAATATATTTTAAAAAGTAAAATATTACAGTTACATTAGAACTCATAATTATGTTGCTCTATTTTACAATTACAAGGATTAATGCTTGAATACTTGGATAACATTGTAATGCTAAGGCTTAATGCTTAGTTTCAATGTATTTATTTTTGTATAGGTGGACATTTAGCTCTGGTTTAATAATAGACACAGTCAGTTGTATTCATCTTTCATTCCTAGACACAAATTTTTGGAAGAATTAATTCTACACTATGCAATAATGTCACCTATAATTTTATGAAATTCAATGTCAAAGCACTGACACAGATCCACATAACCGGAATATTAACAAAAATATGCTTAGATTTTAGCCGTGGTGTTTGATGTATAGGAACTTTGGTTATCTTCTGGCATGAAGATTTTCCCATTACTCTTTGTTTAGTGGCAGAAGGGAAAGTTCTTCAACAAAAGAAGATGGTCCAAAACGCAAAGGCAGGGAAAGGTGGCTGACCCTTTAGAAAGTCAGTTGGGAATTCTAGTTTTGGGGTGTGGGCAGGACCTACCAGGTACTAGAGAGAGCTACTCCAATCCAAACATTTATGAGACCCTATGGCAAATAAGTTAAGTTACTCAGTATATTGATGGACTAATGATAACCGAAATTAGTTCCAGAGGCTAACATTAAAAAATGTCAAACATATTTCCCTAATAAATAAAACTGCTATTAGAAAGGTTGTGCTTCAGTAAATATAATTGTTTCTGCAATTATTCCCGTTTATATACTACGTCTGAATCTCACCACAACCTACACAATAATTGTACTCCTTATATAATCAGTATGACTGCATTTGAAAAATTAATAAGCACTGGACAATTTTTCTGGATAATTGCCATTTAATATAGCAATAGAAGAAAATATTAGCAATGTTTTAAAAAAAGAAATAAACAAAGTTTTTTTTTCATTTGTAGACATATTTCTAGAACATTGTGTTATATTTTTAAGAGTGAAGTGGGTCACCAGTTTATCAGTATGGTTGCATTATCACTAGATGGACTGAATTTGTACTTTCACATGTCTTTGAAAGGGTCTCTATGTATGGAAAAAAAAACAAAGAGGCTCACAAACAATAAACTTTGTATGTGAAAAGATATGGGATTTTTTTTTGGATGGGGCTGAGATGTATTACAAAGGGGACAATTGTAGAAATCACACATTGTACCATAAGACATAGCTCCAAACGAATTTCATCTGTGTTTTTCGTCATAGTCTGTGACCAATATTGCTCTAGCTAGAAACTCGTGTTAAACACAATACAAAGCTATAAAGGGAGGATGAAAAAGTATTTATCTGAGAGGTCAGGTTAAGGTTGAAGTGGTAGCCAGAGTGTGAAGAGCTCTTGGACCTCTAGTGAAGATGTCTTCAACCTACTAAAATTAGACTTCTCAAAGAAAAGGTTTTAAGATCAAATTGTCATTTTATCTCCCTTGGCCTTCCCGTCTTACTGCGATAAGAAACTTGCCATCACCCCAGTCTTCTATAAATGCAATCCTCATGCCTTTACACTGAACAGAGCAGCAGTCTTGTCTTCTATGATACTAGATGAGGCTTGGATGCTACTTTTAGCAACATGACATCACTAACAATAGTGAAGTTCCAATGGCAGTGACAATTCTTGTATTTTATAACAAACATGTCTCATCCAAAAATACCCCGTTGTTTATCTGCAATTACTTCTATTAATTTCTATTAACTAGATCTGCATCTCCCCAAATCAGACCCAGTATACTACACCAATGGAAACATAATATCCCCAAATATAATGCATTATATTTATTTCCTTAATCATTTATTAGGCAGTCACAGCAGGAAGTTAAATCCACATAGGAGTGAAAACCAATTGACCCCCAAAACAGGACATAAAATAAATCCAAAACGGGAGAGACTATTTCTTAGAAATATTGTAATTATTAGAAGTACTATTTATAATATGTAATTCAAAATCATTGATCAGTGTGATGTACATATGAACCAGGATGATAAAAAGACAAAGCTCTCTCTATCGTGTAATATATGCACATAAACATACACACATACATTAGCTCCCCAAATATTCTATGTTTCTATATCTATTACATAATACAGACATTCACACTGATATACTAGCTCATATGAAGATCATAGCAATCTGTACTTTCTTCCTAGCATCACCCTTTTGTCCTTTCAGAAGCTGTGTCCCATTGCTGAGTATGTTATCTTATGCTGTAAATCCGCCTTGATCTGAAGATGATGTCTTAGGGGGTGAAAAAGATTAATAATGAATCACTCCTATGGCTTTAGAACAGCTAAGAATCTTAACCCATTTAACCTCTCCTAAAACACACAATCAGCTCAGGGGAAGTTGGAGGAAACTCATTTCAAAGACTCCGGGCGACACTTTTTAGGTCAGATTTACAAAGCTCATTAGAATGAAGTCTGTTACTTTAGATTTTAAATGCTAAGACGTACCGTAGTCCGTGACTAAGAGGCGAAACCTTCTTGCCCCATTTAAAGGAGAAAGCATACAAAACAAACAGCACGTATTGAGCTGAAGAGAAATAATTCACATGTTTGGCTACAAAAGCTAAGTACTTTCTTTGTATGTAGTGTTCTTATAGAAGGCATTAAAGCAGAGAACAGGATGCCAGCCAGCATGTTTCTACCCCAGTTGCAACATTCTTTACATTACATTAAGGGTTTGCTGCACTCCATGCTGAATACTGAGCAATCTGATTCTTTTCACATTATAATTGATCTGGAAGGGACGGTATCATTTAGACATATGTGCCATTGATTTTTTTTCAGCCCTGTCAGTTTCAGAACATTCTCTGTTTTCCTAGATGCAAGGAAGTATTCAGGGAGATAGCAGTGGCAAAAATGCACACAATGTTAGTAGAACTGGATAGAGGCAAGAATAAGGTCAGATGTAATGTTTGGAGAGCTGCTTTTTAAAATTTATTTAACACTTTAATCACGATAATTACAATGTTTTATGATATGTAAGATGTAAGGATGATAAAGCTAGGTGATTATTCATAAACAATCTAATTTCATTCCAAAAATATGCTCTTTCCAGATCAAACGATATCAACAAAGCAAAGAAATACTGATTGGTTGTTTATTAAATGGCATTTGTCTGCGACACAGTTTTGCATGTGGCAGTATTTCCAGGTCAAACTCAGAAACTTTAGCAGTTGGGAATTTTTTGACACAAGAATGTGCAATGGAGAATGTGCAAAGGATCAAAAGGTGGTTCAGAAAGAGTTTATTCTCTGATCTGACTCTGTTACCAAACACTAGAGCATATTAAATGTGTTATGATAAAAAATATACAATTTTAGTTCCTAACAAATGTTTTTGTACTATATATGGCAAGTAGGTGTTGGAAGCAGACTGGCACTAGGTTGAGATAGAAGCACCCGGTATATATATAAAATATATATATATATTTTTTGTTTTTGTTTGTTTGTTAATTTTATAATGACATATACCAAATATCCCTTGATCATAGGATATCCAAATCTTCCATCTGGATACTCAAGAATGGCTGACCAGATAGACTTATTGCACTTATACGTAGACTACTATTACATACAATATTGGGGGTGGACCTTCCTGATTACATTTTTTACCTATCCTGTTATTTTTTTTATCCCATTGTACAGTACTGTTGAATATGATTGCACATTAAATATAACAACAATTATACTATTATATTAGGTTGAAAATTGTTACACTATACATCCAGATGTTTAAGATTCTGATTTGTTTACATTTGTATTCTTGTAATAGTTCCACCAAGCTGCATTATTGACATTTAAAATAATCTTTTTTTTTTTGTGCCTATCCATATATTCTTTCATATAATGTCTATTACACAGGAAAATAAAGAAATATCTTTTCATGGCTCTATTAGCATTTATTCAGTCATTTAGAACCATCAAGACCAGAAGGGGCAAGGAATACTTTCACCATTTGAACATGAACCCCCCAGAGAGCTTTTTATATTAATAAAACAGCAAAATATTGGTTATGTGACACCCCTACATCAAACTCTATCACATTAAGGAAACCTTAGAACTTGGGTCTGCAGTCTGGCTTGATACATTACAATTCATCTGGGATACTTAGAAAGAATAATTACATCCGTGTATTTATTCCACTGTCAGAATGTTGACACTAGTTTCATAGTTGTCTGTGTCATCGAGAGTCATAATTAAATAACATGTCAAATGTATTGATTATGTGTATAGGGATCTGTTTGATACATCTAGAAGGCCTTTTGTCTGGGTGAGATTGCAAAGGTTTCAAATGAAAAGTTTGCCAAATGCATTAGCTCTGTGCAAAAAAAATTATGTTATTTTTTTCTCATAAAGGCCAGTTTTCTGGTGCCTTTTCATTTTGACATGGAGTCGAACATCTTCATCTTATTAGTCAGGAGCTCTAAGGCGCCTCCTGAAAGACCTCAATTCTATTAAATATCTAAATTGACATAAGGCTATCAAAGGTTTTGTAGCTGCCTGTGATAGAAACGAATTTAAAAAGCATGTTACACTTCTCTTTTAGAATCAAGGACTATAGACATAAGAATGATTTTCTAAATAAATGATCTGCTTTTATACGCTTTCCCATCAGGAAGTTATCTCATTTTTATTTGAATACAATGTTTCATTGGAAATGGATTCCTTCTGATGGTAGTTTTAGCATTTTAGAATTTTTTTTTGTCCCATTAAACTGATTTTGTTTGAAACTGATGTCATATAACATCCAGTAGCGAACTTGGGCCATATAACATGTATTTAAAAACTGCACATATAATTAGAATTCCCATGATGCCCATTGGATAATGCTCAAAATACTTAAAGGCATTATAGCAATTAATAATAAGCATAACTATTTCTAAAAACAAAAAACATAGATTGTCAGTTAATGTCTAATAAGAATGAAAAAAATATTTTTAGAAAGTCTATCATATATTAGAAAAGAGGTAGAACTGGAATATTTTTGGGGTACTCCCCAATGGTATATGGGATGGATTTGGGATCATTCAGTTTCCCTTCTCTGCTCGCTCTCCCAGAGGTACTGGGGCTTGGTACTCTCAACGTCTGTAACCATGCATCTGACAGAAAGGTAGAAAGATAAATCAGTGGGCCACAAGGTAATCTTGCACCTCCATGGTTATACCTCTTTGTTTAGACAAGTAGATAGACATGTATCTCAAGGCCATTGCTTGGCTCTTCAGATAGACTAAGGACAAAAGGATCTGATATCATACTGTCATCCAAAATTTGGGTATCGGAGAATCAGAAGAAATAAATCTCTTCCAGATACATAGATCCCAAGGTCTTTTTTACTGCCCGGCATCTGGTTGCAGTGCATACAAAGCTCATTGGGTCTTCAGACCTGATCACAACAGCAACCAGTGTCATTATCAAAGAGTCCGACTGGGAAGTCCACACTTCTTAATAGAGTTACAAACAACTTTGGCGTAGTACATTGTAAACAATGGCTTCAAACAATGTTATTCATACTGATAATACTATAATGATTTTTTATTTATTGCATGTGAATCAACTAAGAATCAACTAATGAATCAACTAAAATCCCATCATAATGACTACAAGTGGACATGTGATACAAGCTATGTAACCACTCCCATAATATAGAAGAACATAAAGAACTCCCCTACACTGCTTTCACTTACTAGAACATCTCCCTCACTCTCCCTCTTAATGGCTTAAAACAAGCTTACCTATTAAGAAACAAATTTCAAGACAACCACGACTGATCCACATTAAGAATATGTTTCTTTTACAACTCAGGCAGGATTTATTCTAAGTATTTAAAAAGGTTAAAGTGACTTAAGGTCTTAAGGTTAAATGACATATGTTGGTCAGGTATGTATTTTCTTTTTGGAATGAATATATTTGACCAATGTAAACCATTTTGTCTATCAGCATGCAAGGATGCTACCTGAAACTTCCAGCACCTGCCAAAATACTTTAAAAAAATCTTTTTTTTGTTTGTTAATAATGACTACAACAGCTGGTGTGGGATTAGAGAAAACAGAATCCTTCATGTACGTATCTGCTGGGTCACGACAGTAAAGACAACCATAACATGAACCATTGATCACATTAGCCTGTAACAAAAGGATCTATCCAGTGTTGCTTTTCAAACAAGATATGGGATCCCAAAAAAGGCAAATAATGATAGAACACTTCTGTTTTGCGAACTTCAGTTTGAGAGTATGAATCATTTTTACTTGCAATGTTATCCATACCCAAAGCTGACCTTGAAACTTCTGGACTATTACAAAGTATGTCAGTGCTCATCACAAATTATATATATTGCAGCCATCAGTTGCGCTAACAACATTTTTCTGGTATTAGTTCTTAAGGAAATAATATTTGTGTCACCAGCAGGCAAGCGTATATTTAGAAGGCTTCAGTGTCATCAAATCTTGATGGCCAATTCACACCAACTTCCTAAATTGACAGTAATCTCCCTGACATTCAAGGTCATCTAATCAGAGTTCCCATCTATGTTGCGTCACTATGTCCTTTCCTATACTACTGTGCCATTATTACGCTATGAACCTACCATTGCCCCCCCCCCCTCCCCCTCCCCGTTTGCAAGACCTTCTTGCTGAAAATGGTTGCAGACAGAAAAAATTCACATATTATTTCTGATGAAATAATATTTAAAAATATTTCAGTGGTTAAGTAAGAGAGAAACCAAGCAGTAAGAGATTTGCTCCCATAAATGTATCCAAGGGGCGCTGGCCTGTTGTTGATGGACACATGCTTATTTGTCTGTCAGACTTACAGTTGTCTAACAGACCAAAAAGGGATCTCCAATAAGGACCGAAACGCCCCCCCAGTCAGCAGAGATAGCAAGTATCTTATCTGTTGGTTTAGAACATTTTACTGCTCATTGACGTGACATACAAAGTTTATGCATTATACTGCTAATTGGCATGATAGACAAAGTTTATGCATTATACTGCTAATTGGCATGATATACAAAGTTTATGCATTATACTGCTAATTGGCATGATATACAAAGTTTATGCATTATACTGCTCATTTACATGATATATAAAGTTTATGCATTTAGTGCTCATTGGCATGATATACAAAGTTTATGCATTATACTGCTAATTGGCATGATATGTGTTAAGGCCGTTTGGCCTGTATTTGTGGAAGGGGCTGGAATTAATCCACTCCCCTATATAAGGTACACCTTACCTGTCTTCACACCGGTCAGGTCAGACGCTGACCTGACCGGTGTGAAGACAGGTAAGGTGTACCTTATATAGGGGAGTGGATTAATTCCAGCCCCTTCCACAAATACAGGCCAAACGGCCTTAACACTTATGCATTTAGTGCTCATTGGCATGATATACAAAGTTTATGCATTATACTGCTAATTGGCATGATATACAAAGTTTATGCATTATACCGCTCATTGACATGATATATAAAGTTTATGCATTTAGTGCTCATTGGCATGATATACAAAGTTTATGCATTATATTGCTAATTGGCATGATATACAAAGTTTATGCATTATACTGCTAATTGGCATGATATACAAAGTTTATGCATTATACTGCTCATTGACATGATATATAAAGTTTATGCATTTAGTGCTCATTGGCATGATATACAAAGTTTATGCATTATATTGCTAATTGGCATGATATACAAAGTTTATGCATTATACTGCTAATTGGCATGATATACAAAGTTTATGCATTATACTGCTCATTGACATGATATATAAAGTTTATGCATTTAGTGCTCATTGACATGATATATAAAGTTTATGCATTTAGTGCTCATTGACATGATATATAAAGTTTATGCATTATACTGCTCATTGACATGGAATGTACTGTCTTCTTCTTGAGTGTCCCATAACACTCCCCATTTTACCATAGGTAAATTATAATTAGATTCTACTCCAACCAAATCTTTCTCTTGGACTTATTTCTTTGAAATAACCTTTTCCAACAAACAAGGATGAGAAACCTATTTTAAGCAGTATCCTAAAACAATTAAATGCATGCGTACTTACTGTGCCAAATGCAAAATATAATCAAAGTTTAAACTGTTAATTGAATAAACCTCTTAAGTACAGAGAATTGCTGGGCTCTGAGACTCAATGTTTATCTGTTTACCAGCGTATACATTACATTTCATTATCAGTAATTTGTTGGACCTAGGCTTCTCTGAGAAAGCTTTACAATCATTGTGTATAGTTTTACATTAGATCGAATATTAACTGGAAAGCTATAGATCAGAGCTCTTTGTGAGCCGAACATGATGAATATTTCTTAACCCTAGGTGCTGAGGCTTACTCCCTTACTAGTTCCTTTGACAACTTCAAAGAATTCTACAGTAAAAGGTGTAGTCATTAACAAAACAAACTACCAATCGGTTACAACCAAGTGCCAATTCCACATGATATCACAAGAGCATGGACAAACCATGATACTCAGTCTCAAATTCTGCTGGAACCTATCTGGGTTGTCCCTATCTGCCAACATCCTGTGACTAGGCCCTGGGATGGGGTGGGGATGGACCTAGAAAAGTGTGGAGCCACATGACATCACGTGACTTGTAACTCCACAAAACTGAGGCTTTAGGTGAGTAGTGGACATGTCACTGTGGAGGCCCATTGTTTTCACATACCATATAAGGCATTGTGAGTTGTATCCCCAAGAGAAATACTTCAAAAATAAATAAGGAACAAATAAATGTATATTTATTTTTATAGTGTCAGGTTTAAAATGAATTTTTCCCACTTTTTCTTTCAGACTGGAGTTCCACCATATTTCTACATTTATATGCTAACAAATCAAACTGAAAATCTGAATGCTTACATATCTTGTGTTTGTCTGTTGTTGTTCATAATACAATATACTTTTTATATTAAGCGTGCATTTTAAGGTCAAGAACTATTACAAGTGAAAGCTTTTGATAGACATGTACATTCAGTTCACTGCCCATTGAACAGTCTTTTGGTATTGAACATTTCACGAGGTATGTTTGAATACATATTGTAGGTATGTGTTACTCTTTTATTCCTTTACACTGGTGAAAATGAAGGCCGCAAAATTTAGAGACATTATCATAACAATGCATGTGAGCTGTAGAATCTATTTAGCAGATTACCCAAAAAGCATTTAGTGCACTTGAGATAAAGTAGAGAACGCAAAGAACAATAAACAAACGTCCTTTTGAAGCAAACTCACTATGTTGACATGCAGTTCCATGCCAAATTACCCTAGCTCTGCCACCATGTTTGAAACTCACGCATTACTTAGATATAGAAAATCACTTAATGCCATTAGAACTCTGTCTCCAGAAGAACATATTCACTGCAATCAGACAAAGAGTATTACCTACATATGTCTAACATAGGAATAATACAATCCATTTGGCCAAAGCTGCGTTCTCAAATAATGAGGGCTAATTTTTCCAGCGATATTATTATGCTGGGTCTCTTCCTTAGGACTTTTCATTTCACACAGGCCTTTCCATACAGGGTTTAAAAAAAAAAAAAAAACAATTCACAGGGCAGCAGCGTTTTGATGGCAGGTTTTCCCCATAGGCGACTAGGTATCAGAAACTAAAGACATATTTCAATAGTATAGAAGAAAAAAAAGATCTGCTGCAAAGTAAGTAATTTAACTCTTGTTGGGCAGGGAATAAAATATCCTGTGACTTTTTAGAGGGATGTTTGGTATGGATATCTAATTTCCCTGTCCATAATTGTTTAAAGCGTTCTTCTAATCTCCTCAATACCCTATCCTATGACATACCCTCGTACCTTTCAATACATACTCATTACATACTTATGCTCTTCCTTCATTTAGTTTGCTTTGGTAATTTATTTATGGATCATAAACCTGTACATTTTAGCCTAAGCTTTGAGCTGTTCAATCTATAAAAAGACAAACAAAATATGACATAAATGTAAATCCATTACGATAACCATAGGAGAAAGAAAGGGGAGCATTATACTAGTATAATTTATGTTTTAGATACAGCTGGATGAAGATTTTTTTTATATAATTTATTTAGCGAGGTTGTGAAAACATGAATTTTAACCATGTAATTCTTCACAGGTTTAGCTATGTCTCTATCTATGGGTGAATTCAGATAATGGAGATAATACATTTACAAACACATTACATTAGTTTTCCGGCAAATGTGGCATATATCAGTAGTTGGCTAGTAAACATAGCTGTATTAGCTGTAGAGGTGAGAGGGTAATTTCATTTTCCAAAAAAAGATTTTTTTGCAGTTGTATCATAAAAAAAGACTGATGAAAATGAATAACCCAGAGTGCACTTTTGTCTTGGTGCATATGTCACTTGTCATTGATTTGGCAGACGAATGTTCTTGTGTACATCATCTAATTTGGAAATCCATTGCTACTGGTAAGAAGATGTGATATCAGGGTGTAAAAAAAGTAAGAATAAATTACCGGTATTTTACATTTAATCAACACAATAATGTGCATACAGCCAGGAAAAACTCTAAACTGTCCCAGAATCTTAATAAATGATGTCATTTTGATACTGTTTACAGAGACTGGGAGGTGCATGCAAATTAGGATACAAAATATGTGGTAAACACCAATTTTGAGGATGGTTGAAAAAATCATCCTTCACCTTGGCAGGCATTGTCAGTGCTTTTAAGTCTTTTTTATTTTTTATATGTCCTTAATATATTTACAAGGTATCACATATATTTATTTAGCCACTATACCAGAAAAGTAAGCAAAAAATATATTTTAAAAACCGGGCAGAAAAGCTTAGTATAGAAATACTTATGTGATAATAAAGTTACAATTATTTGAATTTGTGTGAATATATTACGATTAGCTGTAGACATTTCTGTTTATCTTGTCACCTTTTTTTTTTTTTTTTTTCACTACTGGGGTCATCGCTAGGTTGGCTTGAAGAAAAAAAAAACATCAACAAACATTTTAGCTTGTGTCACACCAAAATGCCTCCAACTCTTCAACTAATCCTTTCATTCACTGCAAGGTTCCATGGGTTTCATAAGGGGACTTAAACAAAGTGAGTTAGCACAGCACTTCACTACATTGTCTAGGGTACCAGCCACCCAAATCTACTTAGCTTTACGAAACAAAGAGCAGACGTGAGGAATCTTAATCTTATGGTGAGTCTGTAACCTTTACTGTCATGGCTCTTACTATACAACATACAAGATCATTAAAGCCACTGAGCATTCCTCAAGGCACCACTAGAAGAAGTCTGGAATAGGGATTAACTTTAAATTTGCAGTGAAATAGGTAACATAATGTTACCTGAAATACAAAAAAGGAGGGGAAAAAACGCTTGCTATCTTAACACATTATTCCTTGGAAGGACATTAAATAACTATAGAAGGATCCGGTAAGTGTGAAAATATGTAATCCCTCCAAACACGTTTCCAGAAAGACACAGGAAATGAAAGCATGGTATCCATGCACAAACTTGGCATCCTTGTTTATTATTCATTTTTTATTTCCTCTCAATTTCTTTCCTTTCCATTAAAATAAAAATGTTAGCGGGACAGTGTAGAGCAAGAAAATGATTTAATGGAAATCATTGATACTACCTTTAATAATGTCAGTGAACAGGAACGTCATTCGCCGTTATAATACTTAAACACAATATAAACACTTAGAAACATAGAAACATAGAATGTGTGAGCAGATAAGAACCATTCGGTCCATCTAGTCTGCCCAATTTTTTTTGAGTACTTTTATTAGTCCCCCGTTCCCGGTCTTATAGCTAGGATAGCCTTGTGTCTATCCCACGCATGCTTAAAATCCTTGACTGTGTTTACCTCTACCACTTCTGCTGGAAGGCTATTCCATACATCCACTACCCTCTCAGTAAAGTAATACTTCCTGATATTACTTTTAAATCGTTGCCCCTCTAATTTAAGACTATGTCCTCTAGTTGTGGTAGCTTTTCTTCTTTTAAATATACTCTCTTCCTTTACTGTGTTGATTCCCTTTATGTATTTAAATGTTTCTATCATATCCCCCCTGTTACGTCTTTCCTCAAAGCTATACATGTTAAGATGCTTTAACCTTTCCTGGTAAGTTTTATCCTTCAACCCATAAACTTGATTCAGAAGAGTTTAACAGAATCAACATTTATTTTAATTATAAATAAAATATGCATTTTATGATAACATATATGCTATATGGACACAAGTGTCGGGACAGCTAACCATTACGGCAAACAGGAACTTTAATATAATACAATATGTAGATAATATGCAGCTATAATAGCGTCCTCTCTTCTGGGAAGGGCTTTCCACAAGATCTTGTAGTGTTTCTGTGGGAATTTTTGCCAATTAATCCAATGCCCTTATATTGGACGTGAAGGCCTGGCTTGCAATCTGTGTTACAGTTCCTCTGCTGTTAGATTTGGGGGGGGGGGGGGGGGGGAGCAGTCCACATCAAACGCATCCAACCATGTCTTTATGGGCCTTGCTTTGTGCTCGATGACCCCGCTCCGTGATTTTACGTGGTCATCAGCTGAGTTGCCACTGTTTCTAAACGCTTCCAGAGAGAATTGCAGTGAATTCAGATGGGAATTTCAAACTTTAGGTAAAAGTAACCGAGTTGGAAAAATTATCCAATGCAATTCTCTCTTTATTGAGTAGACCATAGAGTTTATGTTACTGGTACATTCTAATTTGGTGCAGTGAAAAGAGAACCAATATGCATTTAATATTTATGTCCTCTTTCCTAGACCAAACTGCTAGCTTCAAGGGACCCTATCGCCTAAACATTGTTCTCCATATAATTATAGAGCAGAAAAAAATATCTAGACACTGTCTGAGTAGAAATGCAAGACAATGCATAGCTTAAGGCAGTATAGTACTTCTGTCTCTCAATTATGACCTCACCCTGTAGGACGGTATGCAAATTAACTACTAAAATATGTGATTTGTCTATGGTGCCACAAGGTGATGTCAACAAGAAGAAACAGCACACATTTCAATTATCACTAAAGCTTGTTTTTAATGTTTGCTTCCTCAAAAGAAGCAAACAGTCTGGTGGAGGTCAGTCAGATCAGATTATCTCTCTCTGCTACTGCATTTTTAGTAAATAATCAGCAGAAGGGATGTAGGTAGGATCCCCTTTATTGATTATATGTAAAACTGATGGCTCTTTCACTGCAATCAGCAACTGAATCAGTCTACATGCTTTCAAGGAAAGCATGGAGGCTCCTGGATATTAGATATAATGACACCATGTTATCCTCATAGTAGGGTCATTCAACATTTCACTTGTGTCTTGGAGCATACAATGTTTAGTGTTCCTTTAATATATATTAGTCTCTTAATCCATGCAATCACTTGCAATGAATAAATAATAATCTACAGTAACAACTATTTGGGTTACAGAATGAGATTCATTTGTAAGAAGAGATTTGTAAAAAATAATGGAAAAAATAATTTTTACATACAGAATGAGAATATGCCATCATGAGAACAGTTGTAACACAAACCAAGAGACAGAAGTGACAACTAACATCCAGAGGTATCTTTCTGTGTCTCTCATTATAAATATACTATATATATTTAATAAATATGATGTAGAGAAGGAGTACTGAAGGAACTTCGAAAATACTGCAGATCACATTGTCATTTCCGCCCCTAGTACAGAGGCGTCCAATGTCCCGCCTGAGCTCTGCTCATGTAGCCGCACCTCGAACTGCACACCACACGAGAAGCTGTGTCAGGGAACGAAGTTCCCTACACGCTCTGTGCAGGGAACTTCGTTCCCCGATACAGCTTCCCGTGCGGTGTGCAGTGCACAAATCCTCTCCTCTACCCTGCGCATGAGGTCATGCGCAAGGGTCAGAGGGAGGGAAGAAGCACACCGGGAGTCCACAGCCACGTGTGTGGGGTAAGTGTATGTATGTATGTGAGTGTGTGTATCAATGTGTGTGTGGGTTAAGTGTATGTATGTATGTGAGTGTGTGTGTGTATAAATGTGTATTAGTGTGTGGGGTAAGTGTATGTATGTATGTATGTATGTATGTATGTATGTGAGTGTGTGTATCAATGTGTGTGTGGGTTAAGTGTATGTATGTATGTGAGTGTGTGTGTGTGTGTGTGTGTGTGTGTATAAATGTGTATTAGTGTGTGGGGTAAGTGTATGTATGTGAGTGTGTGTATCAATGTGTGTGTGGGTTAAGTGTATGTATGTATGTATGTGAGTGTGTATAAATGTGTATTAGTGTGTGGGGTAAGTGTATGTGAGTGTGTGTGTGGGGTAAGTGTATGTATGTGTGTGTGTGGGATAACTGTATGTATGTGAGTGTATGTGTATAAATGTGTATGTGTGTGAGTGGGGTAAGTGTATGTATGTGAGTGTGTGTATACATGTGGATGTGTGTGGGGGTTAAGTGTATGTATGCTTGTGAGAGTCTGTATAAATGTGTATGTATGTATGTATGTATGTATGTATGTGAGTGTGTGTATCAATGTGTGTGTGGGTTAAGTGTATGTATGTATGTGAGTGTGTGTGTGTGTGTGTATAAATGTGTATTAGTGTGAGGGGTAAGTGTATGTGAGTGTGTGTGTGGGGTAAGTGTATGTATGTGAGTGTGTGGGGTAACTGTATGTATGTATGTATGTATGTATGTATGTGAGTGTGTGTGTATAAATGTGTATGTGTGTGAGTGGGGTAAGTGTATGTATGCGAGTATGTGTATCTATGTGAGTGCATGTTAAGTGGGTGTGGGGTAAGTGTATGTATGTATGTGAGTGTGTGTGTATAAATGTGTATGTGTGTGGGGTAAGTGTATGTATGTGAGTATGTGTGTATAAATGTGTATGTGTGTGTGGGGTAATTGTGACTGTGTGTGTGGGAGGGGGGGGGGGTAAGTGTGACTGTGTATGCATGTGTGTGTTTGTAGTTAATGTGACCACTACACATTAGTGTAAAATATATATATATATATATATTTACATACACACACATGTATATAATTATATATATTATTCTCTGAATGAATGAAAAATTAATGCGGCCCACGAACGCATACATTTCTGGCGAAGTGGCCCTTTGCAGAATAAACTTGGACACCCCTGCCCTAGTATATATTCCTCTGCCAGGCCAGCACCAGTGCATTTAACCCATTCAAGGCTGGGGTAGATTTAAACACAGGATAAACTATAGGAAATAATTGGATTTTTACTAAAACAATGAGGGTTTTATTCATGAAAGAGAGAATTGTGGGGAATTGAAAGTGAGTGTCACACTTAAATGTTATTTAACTTATAACAAATCCTTGGCCTGCAAGTATTTGCATATATACATATATTTGTATATATACTGTTTCTTTGTATATACAAATATACAAATCTGTATTGATAGGGTTAATTTGCTACTGACGCAACTTTTAATTTAAAACGAAGGGCTTTATTCATGAAAGATGGAATTGCAAGGCATTGACAAGGGAATTTCACAATATAAGGCCAGGGTTGCCAAGTTGGAAAAATTCTTCATTCCAGCTGTACTTGAAACTCTGCTATTTTTGCCATAAGTTTGAAATTCCCTTTTCAATTCCCTTGTTTATAAATAAAGTCCTTATTTTTTTTCATTGATAATAAAATGATTTCCTGTAGTTAATCTGAATTAATTAATGAATTAATCTGAAAAACGTTCTGGGCAATATATATAAATATAGAGTATATTTATAAAAAGAAATACAGAAGTAGCGGTAAGTGTTGGTGTCACCAAATGTATGTATTAACCCATTCTGCACTGCCTTGTAAGAGGAAAGTAGCCTAACCATATTACAAGAAACCTTTCCTTCCACTCACTGTAGAACCTAGCCAATTTTTTTTCAGAGTCATGGCACTCACAAACTATATTTAATTCAATCAGAGAGCAGAGAAGGCCTTTAATCTTCATCCACCATGATGAGTCATTCTTCAGTCTGAATTTAAATCCAGCTTTTCAATGGGGCATTTTCACAGTCATTGCTAGGGACTAAAATTGTTCTGTACTGCTTGATTTCAGATTTGTAGCATTGTTCTTCAAACAAGTGAAGTCCAGCAATTCCTTAGAATTCACTGCCAACATTTCCATTCATGACCTTTCTGTTTGTTATTCTAGCATTTCTTAATTGCATGTTTCTAATTCATCATCATCTAAAGAGCTTTTTGGGCTTTTAATGTACTAAATGGGAATTTAGAACAGAATATCCAACAAAACATCTGATATTGTTCAGGCCTCAATCATTTTCAAACACTAGCACACGAGCTATATTCAAAACTCAGAGGTGCAGAGATTTGGGCCTGTTCTCTTCAACTACTGTTAACCTCACACGTGAGTCCATAACATAAACTGCTTATTAAAAATGATTAAGTAAAACTACCAACTAAAATATATTTCCCATTTTATGGTTAATATGTATTAAGAAACAAATAAAATATCTGAAGATATATAATAATAAATCACCCTAGTTCACGAAACCTTATTATGCCGTAGATTCTTAATTACTTCCTCTTATACGTAATACCATCTTTCACGAGGTCGGCTATCTCTTTTAGAAACATATAAGAAACACGATATTATTACTGATCCTCCCATTTGCGGCCTGCAAAAAGGGTAACCAATGGTGGAAGAAGGTGAGCTCAGCCTGGAATTGGTAACTTCCAAAAGCAGGTGGAAAACTAAATGGAGTTGTTGGAGCTTAATGCCACTGCCCCTAACCAGAGGACCCTGCAAATAATTGCCAAAAACCCAGAGCTTCTGAGCTTCAGCAAGATCCAAGGTATAAAAGGAAGTATGTGGCACTGATCCTCAATTTCTTTAGTGTGGTCATGGCCCACTGTTCACTAATTTCAGAAAAATCTAGCTACATTTTTAATGTAGTTTATAACAGTTGTTTTGTGATTCTGTATTATAGAAGCATGCACAAGGAAATCCTTCATAATGTGTGAAAATGCCATGCTGCTACACTTAGAAACATACTGTAGCAACCCTTTGTTATAAATATTCCCTTTATCATGAACAAAAAATTAACATGATTAGACTTTTTCATATCTGTGTAGTGTGTACAGTGCATCATTTTTCCAAATAGCTGAAGAAACCATTTATTGTGGATGCAGTAAGAGCTTTAAGATCTCTCCGTAGAGCTGCAGAGAACAATTAACTCATTTACTCTGTCTTTTTTGTATTTCCGTACCATAAGATATTTTAATTTTATTTTTGTGTTATAAGACTTTGTTCAAATGGATGAAAATTTCTAGTGTTTCCAGCAGTGACTTAGAAATATACAGATTATAATGTGCATATGGTTCATGCTATTTATATAGCAGCTGTAAAGACTTTTATATTGTTGAAAGTTATACAATATTATGATTAGCAATGACTTGCGATCTATCTGTAAGTATACTTACACAACGAGTCTCTGAGTTAGTAGTACCATTTATCATGGTAAGTCAACTTTGCCTCCAGTTGGTATCCATATTGCTTGTGCCGTTCAACCTTATAGTTATCATACAATGGGGACGCAGAATAAAAATAACGATACAGAACAAAAATCTGTACTTAAATCTTTCCATGTGTTGCAGGCATGGAAGAGTTTAAAGTAATTATGTCAGAATCCTAAGCTATTTGGCAGTATACTGCAGCGGTTATGTATTTTTCTTTTCTCTTTGTTTCCTGCCAGGTTAGATACAACACCCATTGATCGTGATTTTTTTGTTATCAATGCAATTTTTAGTTTAAAACTTTTTATTTTTTAAATAATGCCTATGATATAATTTCCTGTAGTTGATCCTGTGTATAAATGAAGAATAAAAGAAAATAATAATTCTGGGCAATTATTAAGGTATCCATAAAGGGTAGCTGAAAGAAAACCAATCATTGTGAATTGCGCCAGGTAAGGTGAATGCATTTATGATTAGATTCCTTTATTGTATAAATCTGTGGAATATGCTTGTGAGGAATCACTGATAGAAAACAGACTGTGTTCTGTGCTATTGATCAACCTGTTTGAAATGTTCTTTCCTGTGCACAAAGCCAAGAAATAATACTTTCAAATATGCAACTTGCTACTGAAGGCTTCATCATGATATTCAAGAACATAGACAATAAAAATATTTAAAGAGAGAGTAGTTATTTGCATGCTAGTTAATCTTTGAATATATTACGCCTTCCGCTCATATATGCTTAGATAAAATAATTATATAGTGTAGTACTTTATTACCCAATATCATCATTATAGCAAACAAACCAAAGGCTGTGGAATATCTCTGAATACAGAGACATTTGAAGATTTTGCTCACTAGCTACATTCCCCATATTGCTGAGCATTATATGAAACACTGTCTGTATGAGCTATGTGGTTGGCTGAGTATAATGAAAAGCGTTGCGGCATAAGGTTAGACATCATTGACTTAATGTATTTATGATATCAATACATAAAACATGACATTATATTACTTTTAGCTAGGTCACTCTCTCCCTTGCGTAAATGCATCTGAGGAAAATCCAGAGTAAGAAGGCAAAACAACAGACTTTTATCAGCTATGTTAAAACACATGTAGCTATTACACACTATATGTTTTTCTCACATCATCTATTGCTCTCTCCATCTTGTATTTTATGCTATATGTATAATCCTGCACACCTTTGCAGCCCATGTTACTTCCGTGCATTTCATAGGTATAGCACATGGTCAGGAAATACTTGAAAACGGACATGGAAATCATTATCGCAGCTCTTTCCAAATGAACTCCACAGAATGTAGAATAGATTATGTGGGACTAATAAAAAGGGTACGATTTTGAGTGTGGTTCAGTGTGCTACACCATCGGAAAAAGAGTGTTGTTTGATGGTACAGTATTAACAATGATGTACATTGGACACGAATCCCACAGTCGTACTGCCAAACTAACTGAGCTATACTTAAGTATATTTCCCTCGGAACCAGGAAACTATTAGGCTATGGACATCAACTACCGTAAAAGTATTCAAACGTTCCCATGTAGTGAGATTCAATCAGTGCTAGATCTCAAGCACTACTTCCTCGCTTGCACTGGCTGCAATATTCAACATTATGAAGCTGCATATAAATTATGATTGTGCAAAGCTAATATATGGCTTGAGACTCAAGTTAAGGAAAATTTCTCCTTACTCTGGTGGGCACACACCATATATCCCAATTGTCTCTATATAGGACCCAAATCCCTCTGTCCCTCTTTTAATCTCTGATTTGTAGGAGTTCGAAATGTCTGGTGTGTATGAGTGTATCACAGAGTTTTTAAACTGCAATAAATGTGTTTGTATACTAGTTTTTATAAATAAAACATTTGCATAAATAGCTAAAAGCTGGTCTCAAATTCACTTTCAAAGATTCCAAAAATTCCCCGACAAAGCGCCCAGACAAAGGTGTT
Source organism: Pelodytes ibericus (assembly GCA_036172795.1). Classification (NCBI taxonomy): domain Eukaryota; kingdom Metazoa; phylum Chordata; class Amphibia; order Anura; family Pelodytidae; genus Pelodytes; species Pelodytes ibericus. Next base: position 171,838,906 of record CM069857.1, read on the forward strand.
CATCCTTGCATTTTAAAATGTCGGGAGGTATGATACACTGAGTCTAAAAACTCATAACCTGTCCCACTCGGATTTATTACTAATAAATAATAAATAAATAATTACTTACTAAACAGTAAGTAGAAAAGCGAAGACTAAAAATGCTCAACTGGAAAAGTTTTTCAACTCAAGTTTTTGGTTTAAGTTTTGAAGCTTTGTTGTCAATTGACTGTTTAGTGAATAGACTCCTACCTATTAAGGTGCCCATTCTGTCCTGCTAGAGGCAGGACTGTCCAGATTCTGGACCCTTGTCCTGCGGTCAAACATGATTCGTAGTACGACGATTAGGATTCACCACTACGCAGCGTCTATAATGTTTCTTGGCAATGCAATCTGGAAAGTGAGGTTGGTTGTCACTTGTGTGCCAGTCCAACTGAACATGACCATTTGACTCTATAGCAGGTTCAAAAGTTGGGAGGTATGTAATTGTTTTTGAACTGCTTAAAAAGTATCACTCATTTAGACAATTGACTGCAAGCCAAACAGAAGCTCTGTAGGTCACTTTAACTGAACTCTGAGCTTTATGTACCATGCTAGATAGGAAAAACACAGAGCTTAAGCTGAACTCACATCTAATTTTGCTTACACCTCAGCTGTTTAGGCATCAACTGTGACTGAACTATGCTTGGGCAAAACTCAGCTCCAATTTAGTCCACTAATCACTAATGAACTCAGCGTAATCCCAGGCTTTGAGGGACCGCACTACATTGTGAGATAGACCAAGTTGCATATCATGACTCTAGATTTGTGAATTCTTGTTTTGTTTTTCCTCAGGTATGCACTGTGCCATCTTTGTCTGTAGTAAATGTGCTCTATAGTTGGTACTGTAAACAGGACGAAAAACCTTAGAGCAGTTAAATAAATCTGGTTCTTGGTTTGTAATTCTATGTTCAGTATAGGGGAGATGCTAAAAACCTTATTTAACTCTGACCTTATTTTCTACAGATGTTCTTGCCTGTTCTCCAGAAAGTGATACTTGGAAATTTTCCTAGATTGTCACTGAATTAGAACATCAACAAACACCTTTTCCCTCTTTGGAACTATCAAGGTCTTTCTCCAAAATTTTTTGAAGGAAGCAGCCAATTTAAACTCAGCAGGGAACATGTTCCAGATTCCAACATTCCCGGGAGCTTAATTAATGTAAATTGTCAATGTACAAAACAAAGGCATGATTAGTATCATTTTCATTGTATTGTGGTTCCATGATGTCATCAGTATGACCTATCCTTCGCAGACAAATGTTACCAAAATAAAGAAGGAAAAAAGATCCAAATCAACACATATGATCTGTACATATGATCTGTCTCAGCACACAACAATTATTTCTGAAGAACTTTTATTAATGCGTTATCCTGTTACAACCCTACACCCAGTCTTCATCGTAGATGAGATATGTACAATGCCAGAGCAACGCAAACAGACTTCATTAACATAATATGTTTGGAAAGTTTCACTTTTTTTTTGGTCTTTTCCAATAATTAAAACCATACATTGTATTAGCTAAACATGCAAAGCATGTGTAAAGGTCTTGAAGCATTTTTTTTCTCTTTCTGAAAATGTGTGGCTTTTTTGGAAAGAGCCTCTGTACAGTATAATCTTTTTGAAGATTTCCACATAAAAGAAAAAAATGTAATAACACTGTTCTTTAATGAAAAAAAAAAGTTTTAAATACATTTTTGGTCAGGTACGATTTTTTCATGGAACTATTGTATTGTACCACTTTGTGTTACAAAATATTTATGGAATAAATAAAGTTAAACAGAATAATATAATTCAAACCAAATATTTGCTGTCAAAAATTTATTGTTGAGTTTAAGACAAACATTACATTAACATTAAACTTGCAAAAATGACACAACAAATTGAAGTTAGCTCCAAGATCTTTAGATAAGCTTTAAAATATATATAGTGATCAACACTATTGAATGTATGTCCTTTATGTCCTGGACTGGGTCCCCAGGACATACTTGAAAACGAGAGAAATCTCAATGTATTTTTCCTGGTAAAACACTTTCTAAATAAAAATAAATAAATAAATAAAAATAGTGCTATAACATGGGACATGTCTTTTTTTACTAACTGGTGCAAAACAAATATAGAATTCTAATATAAAACTACAATAGACAATAGGTTAATAGCTATTTGAGCAAATATTGGTAATTATTTTATCGGCATAAGAAAACTATAATACAAGTATACTGCATTTTTTTCTATTATATGACCTGGAAGACTGTCAAACACTTCTGTATGTAGGTTATTGTATATTTGTACTTGTTTTCACTACTTTTCATGCAAATGTGCTGGTAAGGGTTGTTTGCAAACAGAAACACTTTCCACTGTATATAAGCAACTTAATCCATGAAGCCTAGTTTATTGCCCCTTTCTAATTAAATGCTTGCCTTCTGCTAATGATCCATTGTAGCCAACTTTTTATTGTTTGTTTTTTAACCCCTTAAGGACAGAGCCTTTGAAACATTTTTGTCCTTTCTGGACAATGGCTATTTTAACATTTCTGTGCTGTTTGTGTTTAGCAGTAATTTTCTTCTTCGTCATTTGCTGTACCCACACATATTATATATTGTTTTTATCGGGACAAAAAGGGCTTTCTATGGATGCCATATTTTTGATCATATCTTATCATATTATTAAAAAAAAATAATAAAATATGGTAAAAAAAAAAAAAATACACAAATGTCTTTGTTTTTATTTGAAACAACTTCTCCTCATCGACAATAGCGAACGAAAAAACATGCTAAATAGATTCTACTATTTCTCCTGAGTACAGGGATACCACCCATGCATAGGTTTGTTGGGTTGTTTGGGGGCTAAAATGCCAAATTTGTGAGGTGCAGTTTTTTGTTTTCCAACTTGAAATTTTTACATGCAGACAGCCTGCACCCATGTCCCATTTGGGACATATTTGAAACCAGCCAGTGTATTTTACCCCATCAACCCATATATTTTTTAAAAGTAGACACCCTAGGCTATCTCAAATGGTGGTATTTTAACACTTTCCATGCACTATTTCTACCACCAGCCTTTGTCAAAGTTTGTGGTAGTAATTTTTTTGTGTTTTTTTTTCACAAACCTTGTACTTCAGACATAAATTTACAGATTTTGGTATGTGTCACTGCCAAATAACACCCCAATAAGTGTTCAGAAACATCTCTTGAGTACAGGGATACCCCCCATGCATAGGTTTGTTGGATTGTTTGGGGGGTAAAAGGCCAAATTTGGGAGGTGAAGTTTTTGGTTTTCCAATTTGAAATTTTGACATGCAGACAGCCTGCACCCATGTCCCATTTGGGACATATTTGAAACCAGCCAGTGTATTTTACCACATCAACCCATATATTTTTTTAAAGTAGACACCCTAGGCTATCTCAAATGGTGGTATTTTTACACTTTCCATGCACTAATTCTACCACCAGCCTTTGTCAAAGTTTGTGGTAGTCATTTTTTTGTGTTTTTTTTTCACAAACCTTGTACTTCAGACATGAATTTACAGATTTTGGTATGTGTCACTGCCAAATAACACCCCAATAAGTGTTCAGCAACATCTCTTGAGTACAGGGATACCACCCATGCATAGGTTTGTTGGGTTGTTTGGGGGCTAAAAGGGCCACATTGTGAAGGTGCGCATTTTCAACTTGGAATATTGACGTGTAGCCAGCCTGAGCCCATCTTTCATTTGGGACTTTTTTTTAAAGTAGGACAGTGTATTTTACCCCAAAAAGTATATATTTTGTAAAAGTAGACACCCTAGGCTATTTTAAATGGTGTTATTTTAACACTTTCCATGCACCAATTCTACCACCAGCCTTTGTCAAAGTTTGTGGTAGTCATTTTATTGTGTATTTTTTCCCACATACATTGTACTTTAGACACAAATTCACATATTTCGGTATGTGTCACTGACAAACAATACCACAATATATGTTCAGCAACATCTCCCGAGCACAGGGATACCACCCATGCATAGCTTTGTCAGCTTTGTTGGGTGTTGAAAGGCTACATTTGAGAGGTGCGCTTTTTGATTTTCAAACTTGGAATTTGAACATGTAGAGCAAGGAAGGGGTTAATAGCTCTTATAAGAGCCTTTGTAGTACTGTACAAAAAAATTAACCCCTAAAAATGCACAGACAAGAAAAAAAATTCTGCTGTGCAGTGATCAGTGGCAGGGAAGGGGTTAATACACTACACTATACAAAGGGTATGGCTTTTATAAAAGCCCTTGGGACTCACAATTTTTTTAACATTTTATTTAATTTATTACAATTAAAAAATTATGTTACGCCCTTGGTGTTTAAAATTTTATTAAATATTTGTTTTATTATTTTATTTTATTTTTTTACTTTATCTGATCTGTCTCTCTCCCTTACTATAACTAGTAAGGTGAGGGAGGCAGATCAATACTTGTCAAAGGCAATATTTGCTAATATTGCCTTTGACAGTATGATAAGTGCTCATCAGAGCACTTATCATACATGCCTGCACACAGATCACATAGATCTGTTGTGCCGGCATCGATTGGCTCCCCCTAGAGCATCGGAAGTGAAATACTTTCACTTCCGATGCTCTTGCCATTAGAAGGGAAGCGCTGCCTGTATAGGCAGCGTTCCCTTCTACTGAGCCGATGGGGTCGCTCAGGAGAGCGACCACCATCGGCTCTGGGGAGCAGAACGGTGTTGTTAAGTGCCTCGCTGGCGAGGCACTTTAACAACACCGGAGATGCTTAGAAAGCGAACGATCGTTCGCTTTCTAAGCACATGTGTGCAGCCGGCGCAGCCATTTTTAAATGGCTGCTACGATCACTCCGTGGAGTGATCGTAGCGCGCCCCTGCACTTTTGGGGGGTGTTGCACAATGCCTCTACCTAGAGGCATTGTAGCAACACCGTTAGAGTAAAGAAAGCGACCGCTGGTCGCTTTCTTTACTCAGTTTAGTGCATGACGTGCCAGGCACGTCAGCTGTCGGCAAGTCCTCGATTTGCCGTGACGTGCCTGGCACGTCATCTGTCGTTAAGGGGTTAAATGACTTGATTCTTCTATCATAGTAAGTTTGGAGAACAATTTCTCTCATTTACATGTAGCTGCCTTATACTTCAGTTACATTTTGGCATGGAAGCTATGGATAAACTACAATGGACTGCTCTACGATAATTCTACTTACAAAAACCTTGGGAGCCTGGTAATCAAATATGTTTATTTTAGGGTTGGACTAGTACAAATTGTTGTAAAACTGTGTTATGTGATTTGGAAAAATCATCACCAAAACCTGATTTAAATTAATATTATTCAAATGCTTTTAAGCATACACATTTTGTTCTTTCAGATGTCTTTCAAGTATATTAAATATTAACATTGGATCTACTGTATCGTGGCAGAGTGAAGACTATACAGTTTGAATGTGTTAATTTAAAAGTTAGATAAAAACTTTTAGAAACCAAAGTGCCTGGAGGAAAAAAAAGATATTGTATAGCAGGAGCAACTGGTTCATATATTCCCAAAATACTGAGACAACATGTAGTAGGCAATAATCCACTTGTTTTACAGACTCTCTGGCACGTCCCTAGGCTATTTTAAATGGTGTTATTTTAACACTTTCCATGCACCAATTCTACCACCAGCCTTTGTCAAAGTTTGTGGTAGTCATTTTATTGTGTATTTTTTCCCACATACATTGTACTTTAGACACAAATTCACATATTTCGGTATGTGTCACTGACAAACAATACCACAATATATGTTCAGCAACATCTCCCGAGCACAGGGATACCACCCATGCATAGCTTTGTCAGCTTTGTTGGGTGTTGAAAGGCTACATTTGAGAGGTGCGCTTTTTGATTTTCAAACTTGGAATTTGAACATGTAGAGCAAGGAAGGGGTTAATAGCTCTTATAAGAGCCTTTGTAGTACTGTACAAAAAAATTAACCCCTAAAAATGCACAGACAAGAAAAAAATTTCTGCTGTGCAGTGATCAGTGGCAGGGAAGGGGTTAATACACTACACTATACAAAGGGTATGGCTTTTATAAAAGCCCTTGGGACTCACAATTTTTTTAACATTTTATTTAATTTATTACAATTAAAAAATTATGTTATACAGATCTGTCTCTTTCCCTCACTAAAACTCAAGTGAGGAGAGGGAGGCAGATCCATATGGGTCAGAACAATATTTACCAATATTGATCGAACCAGACGAATGGTGATGCTCATCTGAGAAATCACCAAACCACCTTTGCCACTGATCGGCTGTTACTGATCGCTATACACGTGTTCAGACAGCTTCAAAAGAAATACACGTAATCCCCTAGTGGGTATAATTAACCCCTAGCGAGTCTGACAAAAAAAATGCTGATAGCAAAAAAAAAATCCTTCTGCGACTAGATTGCTCCATATGCGCTGCTTAGGCAGTGACCATATGCACTGCTTAGGCAGTGACCATATGTGCTGCTTAGGAAGTGATATACGGCAAGGAAGGGGTTAATAGCTCTTATTTAAAAAAAAAATTACGTTAAACGTAGTCCCCTAGCGGGTATAATTAACACGTGACGGGTGTAATAAAAAAGTTTTAAAAAAATTAAAAATGCTTCTGCAGCAAGATTGCTGCATTTGCGTCAGATCTCTGCTTAGGCAGTGATCTACAGCAAGAAAGGGGTTAATCTCTCTTAAAAGAGCTTTTTTTTATACTGTAATGAATTACAGTAAAAAAAATTAACCCCTAAAAAATGCACAGACAGCAAAAAATGTGCTGCTGTGTATGATCACTGCGTACACAGCGATCAATGGCAGGGAAGGGGTTAAATGGCTTTTATAAAAGCCCTTGGTGTTTAAAATTTTATTAAATATTTGTTTTATTATTTTATTTTATTTTTTTACTTTATCTGATCTGTCTCTCTCCCTTACTATAACTAGTAAGGTGAGGGAGGCAGATCAATACTTGTCAAAGGCAATATTTGCTAATATTGCCTTTGACAGTATGATAAGTGCTCATCAGAGCACTTATCATACATGCCTGCACACAGATCACATAGATCTGTTGTGCCGGCATCGATTGGCTCCCCCTAGAGCATCGGAAGTGAAATACTTTCACTTCCGATGCTCTTGCCATTAGAAGGGAAGCGCTGCCTGTATAGGCAGCGTTCCCTTCTACTGAGCCGATGGGGTCGCTCAGGAGAGCGACCACCATCGGCTCTGGGGAGCAGAACGGTGTTGTTAAGTGCCTCGCTGGCGAGGCACTTTAACAACACCGGAGATGCTTAGAAAGCGAACGATCGTTCGCTTTCTAAGCACATGTGTGCAGCCGGCGCAGCCATTTTTAAATGGCTGCTACGATCACTCCGTGGAGTGATCGTAGCGCGCCCCTGCACTTTTGGGGGGTGTTGCACAATGCCTCTACCTAGAGGCATTGTAGCAACACCGTTAGAGTAAAGAAAGCGACCGCTGGTCGCTTTCTTTACTCAGTTTAGTGCATGACGTGCCAGGCACGTCAGCTGTCGGCAAGTCCTCGATTTGCCGTGACGTGCCTGGCACGTCATCTGTCGTTAAGGGGTTAAAATGACTTGATTCTTCTATCATAGTAAGTTTGGAGAACAATTTCTCTCATTTACATGTAGCTGCCTTATACTTCAGTTACATTTTGGCATGGAAGCTATGGATAAACTACAATGGACTGCTCTACGATAATTCTACTTACAAAAACCTTGGGAGCCTGGTAATCAAATATGTTTATTTTAGGGTTGGACTAGTACAAATTGTTGTAAAACTGTGTTATGTGATTTGGAAAAATCATCACCAAAACCTGATTTAAATTAATATTATTCAAATGCTTTTAAGCATACACATTTTGTTCTTTCAGATGTCTTTCAAGTATATTAAATATTAACATTGGATCTACTGTATCGTGGCAGAGTGAAGACTATACAGTTTGAATGTGTTAATTTAAAAGTTAGATAAAAACTTTTAGAAACCAAAGTGCCTGGAGGAAAAAAAAGATATTGTATAGCAGGAGCAACTGGTTCATATATTCCCAAAATACTGAGACAACATGTAGTAGGCAATAATCCACTTGTTTTACAGACTCTCTGGCACGTCCCATGTTTTTTCTAACAGCAACTTAAGTACCCTACTTGTGGGTAAACTATCCTTCACAAAATTAGCCTGTGATTTAATGGACATGCCTTTGTTCACACTATCAATTTGAGAGAAGCTCTGGCCCAGATAGGCTGTCGTGTGTGTTAAATTAAGTTGGTCTTCTCAAAGTGTTCTTTTAAGTGGTCAGATCTTTTAAGGAACATTCCATAAAAATGCAGTCTCCACTGTACTTAACTCTGGGTATCATTAACAAAGCTTTGACTAAAAGCGGCTCTTGCTGCAAATACAGGTCCACTAGCTGTATGTCTCTTCTTGTAGTGACAGGCACTCGGGGCATAAGCAAACACTGGGAAGTGATGACGTGTCAGATATACTAGTGTTTTCTTATCACTGCATGTTTGCTTACTGATCCTCTTGTGAGCAGGCGCTCTCACTTCTACTCAGGGTTATTGATCCCGACCTATTATCAGGGCAGCATTTATCTTAAACCCCTAGGTCAGTTATACAGGGAAAGTGACTTTTCAAGGTTTTAAACTCTAAATAATTAGTAATGTCCCATTTTTGCAAATTAAGTACCAAAAATGTATTTTTTTTATTTAAGAAAATTCTTTTTATGGTGCTGCAGCCACACATAGTGCTATTAAACCCAAAATGAATATCAAAAACAAAACATGTTTTCTGTCTGGTGAAGCATTTAACCACATTAACCAGAAAAGGGCACTATGTTGGTACAAAGCAATCATAGATGTCACATTAACAAACCACTTAAAAAAAGGTATTCTACCTTAGATTGCACTTGGGGCACCCAGAGAAAAGGCAATAAAACAAGATAACATTATTAACTAAGTTCAAGGTCACATTTGGACCTACTAGAAAGGAGGCAATAAACCATTAAGACTTCCTGGGGAGAACTACCAATCAGGATCAAAGTAGGATCCACTGAAGAGAATACACTAATCACCAATTATTGAATTTTATGAGCAACTACTTCATATATCTATTTGAGCATGTAAAACTTGCTTAGATAAATAGAATGCAAACCTGGCTTGATTTAGGTCTTAGGTGACCCAAGTTACGAAGACTGCACCTATTTTCTGGTAATACTAAAAAAGACACAGTGAGGTTATATGGATTGGAGTGGGGGTGGTTGGGGGATGAGGTGAGTTTGACTAAAGATAATGTTTCAGTATTGATGGGTTTCTAAGAATTTGTGAAACGTCGTAATGCAGATGGCTAGTTAGAAGTGAGTATGAAAGAGGCAACATTTATCTCTCCCCATCCTTATGGCTGGGGGCCACTAGCTTTAATGGTTAGAATGGGCCCTTGCCCCTCCCCTGAAAAATGTCACCTCTGCAGTTTACCTTTTTAATATTTGTTAAGCCCACCTCTTGAAGGAGTATAGACTCTCCCTGCACTTCATGATCCATTTATAGTCAGAGCAGCAGGCATCAGGTGAGATATTGGCACTCTGACTCAAACAGGACACAAGAAAATGAAGAGTCTGTGCCTATGCAAGAGGCACAGACCACTTATAGTCAGCACTGGACCATCAGAAATACCTCATCACCCAAGCCAATTAAGGTCTAGGCGTGGGCATCCAAATGAGGTTCAAATTCCGCCTCTTTGAAAAAAGGTTCAGTGGACACCCAGGATGATGAGGTGGACAAAAGCCAATTGCCACCTTGAACCAAAATGTTCAAACATTGCAAAGACTTTAAATGTTAGAAAACCTTTTTTTGTTTTAACGTTTGCTGCACCTTTAACAAAGGTTGGCTGAAATGCAAGCTTCAGGCGTTTAACACTGAACCTAAACATGTCATAGTTTAAATTGCAGGTTACACGTCAGAAAACGAGGGCATTTTTTTTCCTCGTGCCTGATCAAGGTCAAATCTCTATTAAAATACCCTTAGGTTCTCATTCTAGAGAAATGAACTGGTAATACATTTGGCAAGTTAATCTGTGGATTGCCTTCTCACATAAGACCAGCTGTTATGCTTCTAAGTACATGCAGTATTTACCTCTAATAATGAAATGACTAAATAAAATGCAAGATGAAAAAAAAAAAAAAACCACATTGTTTCTCTAGTCCTGAGGTATAATTACAGATTTAATAATCTGATTTGTCAAAATTGTCAGACGCAAAGGGATCATCTGGAAGCCAGATGAAGAAAATATTTATAATTATAGGTTAACTTACATAGTCAGTCATTTCTAGTGTATGTGTCAGCTCCAAATGTAAATGCATTAAAGAGGTTATTGATACAAATCCCTTTATTTTTGTCATCAAGAGTGATGTTCAATCACAGTAAAGCTCTCTGGTCACTGAAGTGAATAGCCTGCACTGGTAATTATTTCTGTATTATTATGTGTATATTGTACATTCTGTCCTTACATAGTAATTCCCAAGTTTATAGTTGATACATGTCATTTCATGTCCTCAAAGCTTATTACATATTTTACCCCCATTTTATGTGTTAAAGGGATATGAACGAATTGTCATGCTTTTTGAGAATTGTAAAGGACAGTAACACCTTAAAGTGACACTAAATGTTTTTGCTTCACTAACAGAAACAAGAACCTTGCTAGTACAGAGATATACCCTTAATTTAACATGATACCAACGGAGGGTACCGTATTAAAGCTCAGGGTAGTATCACGGGTAAACATACATACAAAAAAAGATGCTGGCTCTCTTCGCACTCCAAATCCGTCCGAAATATCTGCAGCCTTCACACTAGGAACATATAAGGTGCTCAGAGCTCAGGGATGACCCCCCAATTCCATAAACAGACAAAAAAGGAAAATGGTCTGGCACTCTGGATGTTCCAAAGTACAAAAAAAATAAAAAATTTATTAGGGATCTTGATCCAAAATGAAAAGCACCCACAGTTGAAGTGATCCATAATAAATGAAGACTTACAATGAAAGCTGGAGTAACACGGCAATAGATATGAGACCCAAGCTTAACGCGTTTCACACCCCAAATCGGCTTTCTCAAAAGCTGTCCCAACATACAGAGTGCCAGACCATTTTTCTTTTTTGTAGCATCACAGGTGCCATTCCAATGTCATTGGCTACTGAGCTACTAAACAGTTTTTTGCTTTCAATATAGAAGCCATGGGATGGCTGGCATATTTTTAGCCAGGGGGGTAGGGAAGGTGCGCATAGCCAATTTAGTGGCCCATGGTGGAATTTCTTCAGCCTATGCATTATCACCAAATATAGACATAGATGGACAGATATGGTGACTGATAAGGTATAGGGTTTGACAGACAATTCAGTTGTGTAGAACGGTAGAAATTGCTATGCTCTGGTGCATTTGGAAATGAAAACTGGTCAAACAGCCCATTTAGCCATGTTAGAGGGCATCCCAGGTGCGTAACTGTCCCTCTTGTCAGCCCACCGCTGATAGAAGCAAAAGTGAAAGACAATCTAGAGGCTATTTAAAATAAAAATGTTATGTACATGCATAATACTCTGTATACCATGGTGTCAAAGGTATAAAAGTTTTTTTTTTTTAAATTGGCCACCTGTACATGCTCTAAAACAGATATTTTTCTTTTATAAGGTATCTAATTGTCATGCTTTTGCCATAGGCATTAATCTTTTACCAGTCTGTTGGTAAAATACCTGGGTGGTAACCCTAGTCTATAGTCTGGCCAATATGGCAATTCTTATTTCATTTATTTACAGGAACAGAATTGTTCAAGATAAAACATGGATTTTTTTTTACAACAGTATATATTTCAAGAACTATGCAATCTATTAAACATTTACATTATTATTCTGCATCACAAAAAAAAAAAAAAGAACCAAATGTTTTCCATGCGTTTTGAGGAATTAGACAATTCCAGTAAGTGGGAAGGAAGCAGTGCATGTAAGTACACTCTTCATATAGATACCGAAAAGCAAAGAATCTGACAGATAAACCCAACCTTATCTCAGGGCAGAGTTCACAGACCCTGGTCACAAGAACAGAGAGAGTGAAAGTGTCTTCACAGTAATTCCTATTAAGATGATACCTTAAAATAGATATTACAAAGGAACGTTTTCTGATTCTTTATCAAACCTAACCCTATTATTAAACCAGTCAATGTCAGGTGGATTTCCAGTGCTCCTTCAAAGCTGTCATTAACCAAGTTGTTGACATAGAGTAATGCTACACAAAGCAAGACGGTCGTTTACCTATTGCACTGCACGTTCCTTACTGTCCATTTTAGAGGACACGTGGAAAGAATCATGTGCGAGAGATTAACACGTACAGGGCTGGATTTATTATAGGTCAAAGAAGCAAGCTGCCTTGAGGCCCTACTAGCAAATACGCCGTCAGTATTTCTTAAATAATAAACTGGCAGGTACACGATATAACTATACTGTCCACCGGCCCAGCTGTTATTAATCTGGCAATGAACCAGTATCACTTTTCTGACAAGGAGGATCAATACTACAACACACACTAGTTAGCAATAGACAGTTATAACACTACGCTCACAGGTAAGCATGTGTGCACTAAAACTGTGGGCATGTAAGAACTTTAATATATGACATAGAGCTAAAGATCATTGATTTTTTTCATTTCGGACATGTCTGCAGAAATACATCTTAGTGGGAAAAAAATAGTCCCTGCCTAAAATACATTTAAAAACCTATTTAGACACTAAAACTGCAATAGTTTTGTGATGATATGTGTAATCTATATGTGCTGTCCTTTTGACAGCATTTGGATTGACTCCTTTCCACAATAGGAATGATCAAACATGGTGGACTATGCGTTCTGGGAATCGATCACTACTTGGTGGGCTGTTAGGCCCTAAGGTCTTAACTCAGAATATATATATATATATATATATATATTTTTTTTTTCATGGTAGTCATTATGAAATCATTTCCCTGCTGCTTCAGCACTGAAATGCAATGCAACTTCAAGGAGATGAGCTGGTCTCTGCCAGGAAGAGGCAGAGACCTGAATCTCCCTATACCCCAAGGGCAACCAGGGAAAGAGCCAATAAGCTTCCAATCAGGATGAGACTACCAGCAATGTCGGATCTTGGGAGGCTCAGAGGATTTTTTTAAACCCTGCTGCTATGGACTGCACTTCCCAAGCCAGCATCATTTGTCTAGCTGAGCATGATGTGAACTGTAGTTCTCAGCTAACATCTGTGCCTTTATCTGCTGTCTGAGCCTCAGTAAATGGCAGATGGAGTGACAGATGGTATGCTCAGCCAGCCACATCTCTCCCTGATGCAGATATGAGGTAATATAGTCCACAAATGCAGTCAGTACTGTTGAGGACTATCATCTAAACCACCACCTATGCCTGTGAGGTACTATATAATGATGCTACACTACCAGCTACATCTGGTTATAACTAATGATGCTTTGGGCAGTGTTGTATTATTGTCAATGTCTGGCTAACCTTATATACTTATAAGAGCTATGCTGTACTCAACCAAAGAATGTATTAAAAAATTGTTTTTCACTAAAAATGAAGAGAGGTCGAGTTGGACTTAGTCTCTAAAATCACTCTGTTCAACTGCTGTGTTCTGAGGGTGGCGTGTCCCATTATTTTAATGGGAGAAGAAATAATACTTTTGTTTTTTGTGATGAAGGGGTCTACTCAATGAGGAGATAATTACAGGGAATTTAGATAGGAAACAAGGTTAATGTAGCCGAATTGGAAAAATTCTCAAATGGAGCTGAATGGGAGATTTTTTTCCAACTCAGCCAAGTTTGAAATTCTGTCTCAATTCCTTGCAATTCTCATTTTATTGAGTAGACCCTTGTGTTCAACTGAGTTTTGTACGTAGTCTCAAAAATTGAATTTTTTTTCTCCCATTTAAAATAATGGAAGATGAAGAGCGATTTTGAGAAATCCAAATCATATTTCCCCACCGATTATTTACCAACTTGACCTCCAAATACGACCTCCTTGGCGCACCTCACTCAACCTCCATCTCGCCTGCCTGCACCACATCTTGACCTTGAAAATATGCGTTGTGAATAGCATTCTTCGACTTTGAGATGTGGTTAGGTGGGGGAGGTCTAATCTATCCAAGTTTGAACTAAAAAGTTTCAACAAAATCGATTAATGTGTATTGTATTGTTTTGAAGCTCTTTGATACACTGACATTAATGAGCCTCACAGTGATACAACTCAAAGTAATGTGTGAATGTATCACAGAGATCCACAGCAATGAAACCCTCAGTAAAGTGTTGTGTGTGAAAGTGTATCACAACAGCATAACTAATATATATTTCCTGTTTGGTTTTATGACATGGTACGCCACCCTGTGGGCAGGTTTTTAAAACAAATCCCCTAGACCACTATATGTCCAGGATCCGCCCTCGGTAGTACCAAATTCTGAGCTGTTCTGCAAACATAATCCTGACAAGAAAGTTTATCACTGTATCTATGCAGACAACATTTAGCAAACCTTTCAGGATCTGTAAACACAGACATGGAGCAACCGTCTTTGGACAACGGAGAAGGCGACAGCAACGAGAAATACCAGCAGGGACCTTTAACTGATTTCAACAAGATGGTCACAGTTGTTATGGCCACTAATCTCTGACCTACTTAAAATAAGTTCATTTTAAAGATCCGTGATTCAGACAGCTACTTATGGCATTCTCACTGAATGTTTTAATGATAGTAAATTGAGATCATCAAACCAGCTACATCCTTCAGTTTGTGAAAACATGCATTATAATCACGCTGTGTTTTATAATGTTACACTTATTTAAAATGCAATACAAGTTTAATCAAATATTTTCCTTTGCGGCATTCAACAGAACCTCACTATGCAATTATATATTTTATAGAACAGTCTGAATGCATTTACATCATTCAGTTAGTGCAGAGGCACAAACTAGAGGTACTGACCACCTGAAAAAATATTCTTTTACATGTAAACAGTTCATGCAAATTCCCCCACAGACTTGCCAAAGCTCCCACATACATTTCAATGTCACCCACACACATGCTAAAGCTACCACAGATATGCCTTCGCACCTGCAGGACTTCCACTGCATTCTCTGGTGTCTAGTGAGAATGTCTGTGCACTGATCGGTGCGCACAGACATCCTCGGATTCTGCCCGACACTTGCGGTCACATGACCTTGGCATTTCGTCTCAGAAGCCCCAGCGGAAGCATGCAGGCAGAGCAAATACATCTACTGGCGAGAAGGATCCAGGTTCCCTACAACTCTGTGGGGGACCTGGATCTTTGTATATTTGAGGTCTGATTATAAGGTTAAACTCATAAATAAGATGAGAGAGCTTTCTCAAAAAGAAACCTGTCTTATTTCTGCATAAATATGGTATTTGTGAAATGAATAGCAGGGTAGTAAACTGGGATATAAATATATATTGAAACCTAAATTTATATAAAACATGGATTAATTTGACAATGGCATATTCAGAAAATATATAGAGCAATACAATTTTGTCAAGCACCCTGCACAACCCTTAACAAGGTGCAAGCTCAGTGCCATGGGATGATTTCACGATGTCATTATTGTTACCTGTATTTTAAAACTGTTTACATATTCGTACTGTTTCACTGATTTAATTACTTCTTACATTTTATTTCTATCATGTTTTGTTTAAGAGATGTGACTAGTTTTGTACAGGAGATACTAAACTCTAGGAGATGTCTGTAATCTGGGCGAGTGGGTGTGGTCTGTCTATGACAGACACACACCATATTGGTCAGTCAGACACAGAGTCCCTTGTTAATGAAGCTCAGTGAAAAAAGTTATTGGACTGATACTCTGACAGATCAGAAGCAGAGTATGTCAGCAGAATATTTCCATAAACAAAAAATGGAAGAAGTAAGTCTCCTAGTGCTCGGTTATTAAGTTGCTTACTTAATAATCTTATCTTTCAAACACACCTTGATGAAAAGATAATTGAAAAATTAAATACGTGAGCAAAACAGGGCCAATTTATGTAACATTTAAACATTTGGCATTTGTCTCTCTTTTTTCAATGGTATTTGCCAGTATACACTTGACCACATCATCCTGATGATGACCTTCAATCTTTTATAGAGGGACAACATTTATTTGTCATATATGAAAGACCATTTCTCCCTGTTTTATATGATTCTTGAACAGTACCATAAAAAAAGTGTCAAATATAAATAAGACTCGCAAGAAATTACTTAATGTGGATGCGCATTAAGAACATTTATGAAAGAGACACTGGTGAAAATGCTAATATAAAAAACAAGGAAGTATGTCAGGGACGTAGGAGGGAGCAGGAAGACAGTGAAACAGATACAAGATGTCAGCACTGTAGTATAAGAAGGAGTATACACCAATTACCTGTCACAGCTCTAAAAAAACAAACAATTAAAATAAAATAAAAATTGTGAAAATAAATATATATAACATAATATCATTTTAAAAATAACATATCATATATACAATTACATAATAAAAAAAACTACATAAAAACACATTAATATACATAAATAGAAATATATAAATTATAAGTAACACATAAATAACCATATATATCTCATATGTAATACAATTATATATCATTTAACAAAAAATGTACATGAAAACCAACACACTTGTCCCATATGCCACTTTGTAACCCCAATAAAAGAAAAAGAATGGCCAAGTAACAGCTCTTTTGGTATAACAATACCAGTGATGTGATGCCAGCTGTAGCATATTAGTCCAAATTCTAAACTTAAAATTGCAAAGTTTCCCCCATCTGAAGTGTTTCTGATTTGTCAGTGGGAGATTATCTAAAATAGCCAATTTCGGACCAATCTCAGCCATACTGAATAGCCGAAAGACTGAATTTCGGCTATATTCAATTTTGGACCAGATCACACCATACAGAAACATCCTCCAAGCTTGTATGGGCAATGTAAGTACTTTCTGGTTTTTATGTTGATGTTTTCAGGTTACGTTCTTTGAAGAAACAGTTCACCCTATCTAACCATCTTTCATTTTGGCATATTACGCTGATAAGCAGTTGTGTAAACCGCAGGAATTAGGGAGTCAAGTCTTTTGAAGTAACAGTCCATCAAATCATTTTAATTAATGGCATAAGTAGATTGATACTAGTAAACACCTCACTGACCTCCAATATAATGAGCCTGAGAACATTTGAACTAGAGAGGTGTAACAAAAAATGTTAAAGTATCTTTATTGGCTAGTGCCCTGCTATAAAAGGAGTTTCTTTTTAACAAAATAACAAATGTTAAACAACATTTTTATACATCTTTGTTGCCTATAAAAATATGTATAAGAAGGTAGCTTTTTTCACAGACAACTTTGTATTGAAATTAACAGAAAATAATGTTTTATGGGTACATGGGTGAATTGATGGAACAGGGTTCCTAAAAGGTGTATTGGTGAATGTAGTAGGATAATAAAACACTATATAGAGTCTAAAAAAGGCTGGACTAAGTCTGAACTAAATACAAAATCAAGATTGTACTGTTAGGAATGACAGACTACAGGGACCAATTGGTTCGTGACTACCTTAAAGTTCAAACTGTGTTTCTTTGATTAAGCTACTTTTGTACTGAGCACTTGTAAATCCCTTTAATGTATTAACCTCTAAAACATCCTCCGGGAAGCTCCTCCAACAATCTGAATTTGCAGTTCCCAACACTTCCAGCGCACATGCCCCTTCCTGGTTTGGCACACAAACTCTTGTTCTGCCACTTTGTTGAATTGCTCATTGAATCTCAGCCTTTCTTTCTGTCTTACATAGTTCCATGATTTATTTATTTATTCTTCTTAAGAAGAAGAAACAGCCTATTTCTTTGCACATTTATAGATATACCCTAAGTGATTCACATGACCTCATAAAAGCTGATGAGCTTTCACTCCGTAAAATGTATAAGAATATAAGCCCCAGGCTAACTTAGAGGTTTGGAAAACAGTTCGCACCTGTAAAACATGGTTTTGTGTTCGAAAATGAGTGTTGTTGTTCAGTTCACTTCTTTGAGAAACTGATAACTAGAACGTTCATGATTTTTTCTGTTTTGACAAACAGCTGGACTTTATCCCCTTTATTGCCTTCTGACACACTGAATTACAGATATCCATTTATAAGTTTGTACTTTCTTGGTTCTTTGGTGTGGTCAGAATTTTTGCTTCGTATTTAAATTCCCGGCTCTTAAAATAGATCGTGGTTGGAATTCAGAGTTTCTGTAAAGTTAGCAAAATAGCCAGTCAACATAATAATTAACACATACTGCTCTTCAAATAATAATAAAAATGATGGTTCACAAGACCATATTAACAGAAGTTTAACACAAAATGGCTGATAGGAAGGTTTTAACCGTAACAGGATCATTCCCAGCATTCTAACGGCAGCAGTTAGGCTTTAATTAAGAGAGAACTATTTAAATACATAAAGGAAATCAACACTGTAAAAGTAGGAGAGTATATTTAAAAGAAGAAAAACTACCACAAAAAGAGGACATAGTCTTAAATTAGAGGGGCAAAGATTTAAAAGCAATATCAGGAAGTATTACTTTACTGAGAGGGTATTGGAGGCATTGAATTGCCTGCTAGCAGAAGTGGTAGAGGTTAATACAGTGAAGGAGTTTACCCATGCGTGGGATAGACATAAGGCTATCCTAGATATAAGATAAGGCCAGGGACTAATGAAAGTATTAAGAAACT
Organism: Pelodytes ibericus; assembly: GCA_036172795.1. Classification (NCBI taxonomy): domain Eukaryota; kingdom Metazoa; phylum Chordata; class Amphibia; order Anura; family Pelodytidae; genus Pelodytes; species Pelodytes ibericus. The sequence continues at coordinate 171,857,702 of CM069857.1, forward strand.
TAGGCAGAGTAGATAGGCCGAATGGTTCTTATCTGCCCACACATTCTATATTTCTAAGCACTTTATTAAAACAAAGAGGAAAGACAAACTTAATTGAGGGTGGTGGCATGCATGCATCTCATCATGTTGGTGATGGGGCATATCCTGGGGTAAGTCCTGGGTCAGCAATGTCGGTTTGGTCTGTAAGGAGTACCACAATTTGGTGGCCCTGGTGGCTTGAAAGGGACACTTTTGGACATTCATTATACAGCCATTTAGGAAGTGAAGTGTGTTTTCATTTATATGGGCATTTTATCTAGTTTTTCTTGCTATTTAGCATTTTTAGTTATATGTATTTAATACTGATGAGTGCTTGTTATTAGAGGAGTTACATTTGGCACTGATACCATACATTTTACCATACATTTATATATATATATACATATACACACACTACAAATAGGTCTACAATACATACATACACACTACAAATAGGTCTACATATATATATATAAAATCTTCTTTTCATTCATGGAATAAAATATGTTTATTTGGAAATATAATTTGGGGGTGCACTATTTTTATAATATCTATGTCTCTGCACCCAACACAGGTTGTTCAAATAACATATATTAAATCAGGAAATATGCATTTATCTCAATGTAAAAACAGCAGTATTCCCTTAAATATAAGGAGGCAATATGTCACAAAAACCAGGGCTCTAGTAAAATCTAATTTTTAGTGTCCATTTTTTCATCATCCAATGCTGACTTTATCTTTTGTGGACTTTAGAACTTTATCTAAAATGTGTCTCTTTCTATGTCCACCCTGGGTGACCTCACTAACTTTTCAGGCCTCAGCTATCTTGTCTTTTGCTGTTGACACACACTATACTTATCTCCACCTGGCCTTACACTGACAGTTCAGTTATGCCGCCTCTTCAAGTAATAAATGTTTGATTTACAGTAGAACAGGCGATATCTGGGGTAAATAATATAAATTGCAAATTATTGTTTGTAATAATTTAATTACAATATTTTAACTGTTTGTCATAAATATTAGCTTTTTTTTATTTAAAGCTATTGAGGATGGACTCAACCCTCCTCAACAACTATTAATCAGACAGACAGAAGACTACTTCAGATTAAAAGTCCTTTGAACTAAGGTCCCATAGAACACTGCTCAAAAGTGATTCTATATCTTCAAAAGGTCGCGTTGAGACGTGAAGTCTGCCATTTTAAGGATCTGCCTCCATTGGGACGGAAATGCCAATGACGCACGCAGACACAAATGACAAAAGAGACAATAACAGGTAGGGACAACATCTCTTGATCAGCGCACCATTCCAAAGGCTCTGGTGTCCATCTTGAATGTGTCCATAACAACAGTGAATACATCCTTTTTTGCCTGGTAACACTGAGATTAACATTATGCACATGTACACCCTGCTCTCTGCATGTTTGATAGAGCTCAGATCCGACCCCCAAATTTCTTCTTTTTTTTTTAAATTTTAAGGGACAGCCCTATTTAGCTTTCTGTATGTTGTATGTTTCAAATACACGTCAAATACACTTATTTTTACTTTAACACAAGTTATTGTTCTTTACTTTTATATTGAAAATAATTTCACAGGGGCCTTGAAATCCAGTAACAAGGCGGATTTAGAGAGATAGGCATGACTGTTACCATAGCAACAGCAATATTTATTACACTTTATATGCAGTTGTAACATGACAGAAAGAGTTGAGGGAAAAAATGATGATACAGATCTGATTTTTATTTACTTAACATAATGCAATATGTCTCAAATGGCGGGACTTGCAGCGGGATCCTAACTGTCAGATGAGGGTGGCCTCAGTCTGACAGGGAAAATGTAGCTGGTGCTCAAAGCGAGCACCGGATACATTTCAATAAATCGCAGGCATACCTCCGTGACATCATAAAGTGACTTTTCTTAAACTGAAGTGTGATGATGGGGAATTAGTGAATATTATTACCTTATTCTGTTACTAAGCAAAATGTTGTCCTATGTGTTTAAAATGATTTCTCTTTGTATTCTTTTTTTTAATCACACATGGCAGAGTAACAATACTAAATCTAAGTCTAGCTTGAGGCTGGCAGATACTTTTAAGACAATCTTCAGCAATTTTTCTTTTTACCCTTGATGGGCCAATTATGACAATACATTCCAAAAAACATCTGTGTGCCAAGTACAATTGAGATGTGCATACCAAGAGTTCTGTGAAGAACGTTTTCTTTGCAGCAGATAGAGCAGATTGAAGAAATATCACCAGGCTAATAGAAAGAAGCACACAGGAGCAGTGTGCCAATGTCTTCCAGTGACTTATGATCTATGGGCTCTCTCAGCTGTTTACTATATGTGAAAAAATTGAGAGATGGTATGTGAACAGTTTCAGACTTCACTTTAAACATTTTTTGTCTCTTGTAGCCAGAGCTGGAAATTATCATCCATCAAACGAATAGTATGCCACAATTACATGACACAGAATAAAGGTTTCAGGTTACGGTATGTCTTTTACCCACTTGAGATGTCGAAGATTTCTGGAACAAATATAATTTGCGAATTAATATTTAGGATAGAGAAATAGTTGAGGTAGCTCGTGCCAGGTTTGTTTGGAAGTGGGGCAATCTAAGGAATTTCTGTCAACGCTATAGATCAGTATTTCCAGGATTTTCACCCATAGCATTTGGATCATAAGGAAGAAACACACCTCACTGCACGCTAGTTGACCACACACATGTAGATACCGACATTTTTATATCTACTGACAAGTGGAAGATATGATGAAAGAACAAGTGGGAGTATTCAGACTACAGAAAACTGGCTAAGACTTTAACAACAAAAAATAGTGTAAATCAACATTCATTTTCAGGAAACAAAGTAATCACTTTCTTTCTAAAAGGATTTAATAACATGCTGAGAGCAGTAGCAGCCTCAAATAAGACATTCCTGTATCTTACAATTATTTTATTAATTTTTAACCCCAAATTCCTAAATTGACTAAACCTTATCATACATATAACATTTTATACATGTTCCTGGTAATATATTTTGATAGAGATTATGACACTTTGAAGTGCCATTTTATTTCTAAACATTGATAACTCATACTGACACTACTGTTTATATGGAACTGAGACTGTTTTTCCTACTAATTAACTGTATAACAATTCCCAAAAATATCTTTATTTTTCTCATAAAATATTGTTGGCAACAATCCCTGCTACCTCCCTCAACACCACCATCATATCCCACTGGCCAGCTGTACCACTTTTATAACTAAATTCTAGTGGTACCCAAATGGTATGCACTTAACAGGGTATGCAGTGCCTATTTGACATATTTTATATGTTATATTATTACTTGATACTTTTGGATATTAGTTCATTAGGGCTCCAAAAAAACTGTCCTCTTCAGATCCAAATGTGGCCTGGGACATGTGTGTTCACCATTGAACCTATTGCTCACATGAGGTGCATGTGAGACACATATAATTGCAGATGTGTGCTGCATATGCTCGATGCACCTTATTAGGTGAATAGACACAAAGAAAATTAAGGATATGTATGCATTGGTGGACATTTTAAAGTTTCCATAACTCCACATGATAAAATAGAATATTGAGCTTGACTGTAATTTTTATTGGTGCACAGATAAAACAGAGGTTTCAGCTGTTTTTATTTTGTGTACACTGGCTGGTATATTCCCAAGTCAGGACATGATAATGATAAAACAAATCAGTCCCTTCTTTTCACAAATCAGAACAAGTACAGTCCTTATATACAAAGTAAGAAGGCATTGTGTTATGATACATCTTGGTCTGAATAAGATAATCTATTCCTCAATAGTCCATTAAGCACAACAAAGTTTTGATGTATGTTGAATCGCATTATTATTATTAAAGGGACTGTATTACCAAAGCGGTTTTTACTGTAAATGTAGAGAATAAGAAATGATTAAAAATGATCTATACATTGTGTTAGAAAAATTGAGTGTTAAACTAGGAGAAAAATGTGTTTTAAATGTGTCTGTAGAGTCTCCGGTTTATGACATCACCTGTGGCTTGATATGCAAATAACAAATTTCCCTTGAAAAGAAGTTCATTTGCATATCAGGTCACAGATGATGTCATAAACAGGAGACTCCACAGACCCATTTAAAACACTTTTTTTTCCTAATTTGGGTATTTGCTTGCAATATTGTTAACACAATGTATAGATCATTTTCAATCATCTTTGATCCTCTACATGTACAGTAAAAACAATGTTTAGGTGATAGAGTCCCTTTAAACACTTACTACTTTGCATTAGTATTTATTGATGTTAAAAGGACGTTTTGTCTTACAGCACATATCCTCTGCAAGATAGATCACAATGATAATTTAAACACATTAGTGCTTATCTCCCTGATACATTACAGTACCCTCTTACTCTATTAAGGACACGTGTGCAAATAGCCTGTGTCACCACTATATAAATACAGACCTGCAAATAATACATTATATGTGCCACCGCGTATTTATTTATGTCTGCGGATCAGTGCAAAGCTCTTTCTTCCCTTCTGTTTGAGGCAGAGAGAAAATGTGGGACGAGCCATTTTGTTTTGATTCCATATGACAATGTTATTATAGTTTATTTGAACTGGTTTCTGAAATAATAAGAAAAGAGAACCCAGGAGGAACTTAAATCAACATTTTGTATTAATATTTAGTACCACAGACTTTTCTTTTGATTGCCCTTAACTTCAAGCAGCAGGAAGGCTCCATAATTTGACAGAGATAAAGTTGTTTAAAACATGATTAGGACTGGGAGAGAGATAAATCTACAACAAAAGTACAGGCCAAAAAGTCTACAGTTTACCAGGAAACAGATGCCCAAGAATATAGGTAGTTTTTTTTTTCACTTGCTTTTTCTTTGAATAAAAAAAACTATATATATATTGTCCTACACCATGAGGAAAAAATATGATATTAATAATTTGAAGAACTGTGGGCTGATCTCAGTGACCGTTAGATACTGCTATCTCCTCAACAGATATAATATTTTTAAAGAAAACATTTGTAAAAGTCATCACAAAACCTTCCATCGTATGCCATGTAATGTGATTGCTGTTATACAAGTATTACTTGGCCCACCGACAATTTTTGCTTGCTTGTTGGAAAATAAATATGAGGGCAGTACCCAGCTGGTACGAGTAGCTCTGTTTTCTGCTTCTCGGCTTGTGTATTTGAAGGGCAAGGGTCGTAGCAAGTTTGTCAATCTCAGACCATCCAATTTTTGAGGGACTACATCTCCCATATTCCTCTGTCAGTCTCCTAGCAAACAGAGTATTAATAAAACATGTAGACCATCACTAGGGTTGCCCAATGTTAAGTCTATGGAGGCAGAAGCAGGGCCAGTATTTTTCTTCAGAAAAGGTGGCAACCCTAGCCATCACAGCTGGAGGGCTGTAGTTTGACAACAATGGTTTAGAGGTTTCAAGGTTTTAAAAGGTAGAGATGCCAACAGCACTATAAAAGCAATATTAAACTATTTTGATTATAAGTGGCAGTCAGTAAGTTTTCTATATGCAGACATACTTACCCTTAGTAAGCTATAATTACATATTACATATATTAACTTATTGGTTGTTTACTATTTGATACAAAAAATATTACATCCTCCCTTACCAGTTATTAGTCTTGGTAATGTAACACAACAGATAGATTGAAAATCCTGTTAAGCTTTCTCCCCCTTTACTGGAAAGATCATCATTTTTTATTTCAAAGTGGATTTAATAATGAAAATAAGTGCTGTTAAAAGAATACGTGAGGCTCTGACATTAAGCAGTGCAACCCTGCAGAGTCGGCAAGAACAGGGTCTCTAATCTCCCGTGATTTATAGAGGGCTCTTCCTCCATCTCTGCACTTGGGGAGGGCTAAAAAGTTTGGAGACAGGCTGGCGTCCCCCTTGCTATACACCGCCAACTCCTGCTGGCCAGTCTGCACGCTAAAGCCTTTAACCAGTTTGCTGCTGAATGGGACTCAATAAAAGCTGAATTATTTATAATTAGTGCAAAGGAATCAAATCAAATCAAAAAGTGATGTAAGATTTCAGGTATTGGATATAGCGGGTGATATTTCTCTCTTTCATCAGTTAGGCAGAGTTAAAAGTTTCAACAGCAGGGATTAACCCAAGATGTTTTTATTTTAAAAAAAAAACTGATTTAATCAGAACACTTAAAACTATATAGTAATTTATGGTCTGTATTATTAATCTTTTTTTTATGCACACTAAAAGAAGCAAGTGAGAAATGATATCAACTGGTCATCCATTGTTTAACATCAGATTCCTAGCCAGCAAATCCCCCCAAAATTGTATTTATTTATTTACTCCATTGCAGGGAGTCTGTTTCTTTCTGATAATGTTATAAGTTATTAAAGCCAGGGACAGTTTATGATTTCTCTTGCAGTTTACAGGAGATGATAAAGTCATTCTGATCTTTTAAGTGATAAGCCAAAGTCATGTTGTCGCAGTTATCATATACAAATAATTCCTTTGATCTTTGGAACTGCTTGTCTTGGGTTAGCTAAAGTCTGTTCTACTGATCTGCGGATTCGGTTGAACGGCTCTTTTAGAAAGTGGGGTATGTTCATTTAAAGTAAAATGTGGCGAACTGACAAGTGAACTGCAGAAATCAGGCATTAAAATTAGAGGAATTTGAGCATAGGCTTTGAATACTAATAGGTTCATAAGGCATTTTGAGCAGCTAAATAAAGTACTATTATAATTCACAAGAACACCCTATAACTAAAATAAAGAAATCACCTGTGCAATCTTGTGAAGTTCTAATAATTGGATGAATAATGTAACAAGCAAATTGCATATATTAAAAATAAAAAGTTTTCCCATAAAAATAAATGTAAGTTTTAATTTCTGCTGAAATATAACGGATTGCGGGTCACAAAGCAGCAACATCCTTTGCAATGGATAACATGTTATGGACTGAAGTAGGCACATATGATGTGCGTGGGAAACTGAGGAATCCATGGGAAAAGTGCCTTCCATTTGAATTTCTGAGACAATTCACACAAATAAAGATTTCACATAACCCGAATTAAAACAGACTGTGTCCAAAATAATTACCCTCTTTTATGATTGTATATTTCTAAATAGAAATTGATGTGAATTATATTTTAACCAATATCGCTATTTACTGTAATGCTTGTAATGTTTTATTGGCAGATACCAATATGTGACTTCTGTATACCTATGAATGAACGTGGACACAGGAAAAAATAATAACAAGTGAGATTTGGTAAATGAAATTGCTTCTTAAAGAGATACAGGATACCTTTTTCTAGTTTTAGCTACTAGCACATGTGTTTCAAGTCTCTATTGGTATGAGGACTGGAGAACTGATCCCATATGTCTTCCAACATACACTAATATAAGAACATGGGAATGGTTTGAAGGCCTAAGAAGTGGTGGGGGTGGTAGAGGTGTGGCGATGTAACAGTTTTATTCAAATAGAAAATTAGTTGTTTTTTATGTGAATTTGGGTTATGTAGTTTAGTGTTATGGTCTATATAAGTGACAGTTTAATATGTGTGTATTAATATGTGTGTAATGTTTTAATTTGTCCATGTTGTCACTAAAGGGCTATGATTTTGCTTTAAAAAATGCTTATTTTACCTTGGTTGCTAAGATCCGTCAGGTTATTAGTCAGGTTCAGGCTAAATCCCTAAGGTTTCATTAACATTATCCTGGTTATTCTGTGTACAGCACAGCAAAGTTACACTACACGAGGATTTATCGAGTAAGGCTGGGGAGATACACGTTGCAAACTCAAAACAGAAAGCAGCTGGCTAAAATTGAGTTTTACTGCTAAGATATTTCTACTGAACCAGCATTCTGGAAAGAGGCATCAGCCATTTTCGCATTGCTTGCCAATGTTATCCTAATGACCAATTAGGACATCTGGAACATTCTATTAGTTTCCATGGTGATTGCTCCACTTTTAGAACTTTGCTGACTTTCCAAATAACCCCCAATATCTGCTTTTGATCGTGTGGTAAACATTATTTATGTATATCATATAAAATGGAGCTGCCAGGTCAGATTTATATCAAGGTAGTTTTTATTCATGATTATTCGGTAGCCATCATCATAGATGATTTTTTAACTATTGATGGAATTAAAATTGACTTCTCCAGGGTCTTGAAGCTGCCGTAATAATGTGTGGTATGTTAAAGAGTGTTGGCCCTGAACCTTTATTGATATTTTACTTGTGTTTTGTACATTGAAATCCCCTTTTCTATTGTTTTAACAATAATCCCTCAGTGGGAATGAGTAATTTATTTTTACAAAAAAAGTTGTGTAGTGCAATTTTATATACATGTTTTTGCTAAAAGAAATGCAAATATATAAACAAACACTTCAAATACTAGAAACTGTTTGATTTTTCAAAGCAAACTACAGAAAACATTATATCCTTGTACTTGAAGTTGTATAAATAATAAATACAGTAACAGCAAATAGTTCTAGATATAGATACTTAGTGTAACCAAATTTAACGTTTCAAATGAAAACATTGTTAGTGTTTTTGTTGTTGCGTGATATGTATGACGTGTACTCCTCAGCTAAACCACACCCTGCTTTAAATGGAGCAATGCAAGTAATGTTTTATATAAGGGATTCCTTTCAATGAGACTGGTAATGTGTGAGGCCCGTGCATACAATTATTAAGCTTTCTAAGTCCGCACTCTGCTTCATATACTATGTGACAGCCTCCACCCCCTATGGGATCAAATACCATAGTCTGTCAGTGGCTGATGTCAAACACACATTCTAGTGTATTCGGCTAGAAAAAAACTTTGATCCCCGCTCCATACCTCCCACACATTTCCTATCCCAGAAAAAAGCATGTTGTTGATTAAATTAGTGTAACTATTGGGTTTAAGCTTTAAAGGTCAACAATCCACCACATTATAATATTATTGTTAAAAGTGGGTTACTATATTTGTATTTCAGTCAAATTCCTACCAATGCATCCAAGACAGTGTAGATAAAACAAACATATAAAAAGAAAACAACACATAGTAACAATTTGCTTTGTTTAACAGTGTATTTTGCTTTTGTAGCCATCCACAAAGCCTGATAAACATGTTCTTGTTATCTGACATTTTTTAAATAAAGAACAGGTAATATAATTGCAATACTGAATCAGGAAAAAAAAGTGGTGTTTACACCTCTCACTTTACTAATGTGACAGTCATGAGGCTCTCCAGATGTACTACAAACTGATTCTATTCTCACAGTAAACAAATCTTATCAGCACCAACACACTTAGCTGACAGGGATTTGGAATGTAAATCCCCACCTCAGCACAAGTGAGATCTTAATTTGCACTTAATCAAAGTCAATTAGATCTCCAACATTATTTACTCGAAGCCTCATACATCTTAATTAAACCAATCGGTCACAATAATATCTCTACTTATCGCTTCCATTTTTAGCATATTTTCCAGGTGAGAATTAAAAATGAGCATGAAGCGACTCACAAATATACCCCAAACCCCGTTCATGGAGAAACCTTGTACGGTTAGTAAGAGAGGTGTGTAGGTTATAACTGCGCTGCTTGGTACTAAACACTATCACGCATTCACACACCTACTGATATGTTTAGGTTCCATGTTGGACACTGAGAGGAGGTATAAAAGGTTATAAACTTTAATAATAATCTACTATTAATCTAGCCACATGAACTTCTTCAAAAAAGACATATTGGAAATGATGCTAGATTTTTAAACAGACTAGAAAGATCCTGGTTATTTTGTCCCAGTGTAAGTTAGGTCATGAGGTAGAAATTAGCTTGATATAAGAAATGTCCAATAAAAAGCTTGGCTGACAAATAATTGTGAAATTTATAATTGCCCATAACTCCCTCACACTTGATATATTTGTGGTTGTTCTCTGTGAGTAATCACGTACTGACTACCACTATTTCTTTGAAATAACAATATACAGTATAGCATTGAAGGACATTTTTTAAGACAGTACTGGAAAATATATCCCCTATTTACATTGAAAGTTAACCACAGAATATGACATTGTTATATAGTATACTATACACAGTTAAATGGACTATATAATTTGCAAAAAGTTTCAAAACAGGACTTTAAAACAAAGCAGTTTAATAACAATTTAGATACTGTCAGGCTTGAGGCCAATGTTAATGGTATGGTTTTTTTTGACACTTGTGGGCCCCGCTCCTTTCAATTCAACTCACATATTAAAAAATATCAATCCATTATAAAACTATTTATGGGAGAAACGCAAATTATTAACCCTCATTATATTCCCTCTTTTTCCGCATTTTCCACTAAACGGTATTTGCGTAAGTTAAGAAATACTTGCGCCCGCTGTCATACCTATCTTTTCCCCCACTCTCTTTAATCCCCAACTATATTTTGTTCTTTTGGTTCTCTGATTAGGGGAAACCTCAACTTGGCTGTGGTCCCCCTCTGATGGTGGGCCCTCAGCAAATTCCTATAATGCCCTTTGGATAAGGCAGCCCTGAATGTACCCGGTTCTTCCCGGTTTGCCGGATTACATCCGTCACCAAAAACGTTTGTCTTTGTTTTATCTCTTTTACATGAAAATATTATTTTTGTTACAAACTCTTGACATTTTTTATGGAAGAAGAGTCAAACTGAAGCCTTTAATGGACACAAAGTTTAATTGCTTAAATGACGCAGACAAATCCTACATGCTTTGCCATATGAGGCATTTTGATCAGCAGTAACCACAGCAATCATTTGCCTTAGTAGTAAATAGATGTTCAATTAGTCCATAAGGACCTTTTTTTGACCTTTCACTGGAAGTGGTTAAAGTATAGTATTAAAACCGGACAAGTGACCAGGCATTTTGTTATTAGATAGCCCAATATGTAATTATCCATTTCACAGCAAATGTGGGTAGACTGAAACAAGATGTAGAATGATTTGATTCATACCAATTACTATCTTTGATGTACCTGGCAGCTTTACTATTTTTTTTTATTATAACCGCTCATATTTTCATTTGACATGCTGCCCCATTAATGGCATTGTACCCAGTACACTGAGGTTAATGCTGTCATTGGCAATGCCATTGTCAGAGTAGGTTAGTGGAATAAAAAATGACAACACACAAAGAAATTCAGAAATGACATTTCTTTGTCAATTTACTAATGTTTAACATATTAATGTCACTTTGTACAACTGTGAAATCTTCATACATAACCTTTTATAAGTGTGTAGAAAAGAGCAGCAATATGTGAGATTCATAAAGAGGAATATCTGCTTTTCTATATATATAACAGGAGAGTCCGTATTTAAAATGAGGATACATCGACCTGCATACATTCAATGTATTTATCTGTTCAAAAATATATGTTTTGATCTAAAATCAACCCTCATTAATCACTAGCGGTACAGCATTTAATGACTAATCCCAAGTGTTCAAACATTTTTATATGATCTGTTACTGATCGATGAGGATTGGTTTCAAAGAATTTATCTAATGCACATTAAACAACAAAAGAATTAAGCCATTTCCTTTTATAAGGCATTCTTAGGTAATGTTACCTTTATATTTTTACCTTTGAGGAAGTTTCGAAATAATCATGTCAAAAACAAGGAATAGATGTTGAAAGCGCCATCTCTTTTACTTCAGGAATCCCTGGGAATTCCATTACATCAATTTCAAAATGGTGCCAGACTGAACCACATATTCGTCAGGCCTAATTAAGAGACAGTTTTCTGTCTTCTTCAAAGAATGAAATGTCAAGAAGCACCACCCAAATCTCTTTCCAGCTGCTTCCTTAGCATATGTAACATTTCTAAAAAAAAATCCTGGCACTGCTTATGGATTGTAACCAGATGGTTGAAAGACATGCCATAATAGTTAACGTTTGAGGAGGAACATGATAACAGCTCAGTGCAAGACTGAAAGGCACTATTCCTCTGACCCAAAATGAACGTGAGCTTACTGTCCGAAAGAGATAGATAGCTAATGATATACCAATATATACATACCAGTATATGGCTAACTAACCAATATATATCTGGTTTGATACATGGTAGTCAAAGCAAGGAGCCAAATGCTCAGCTTGCATTCACCACCATTCATAATCATTTTGCTTCATTGGGTTTGCTCAGATTTACACTACTTTTCTATTGTATTTAGGGAATTTGTGTGTAAAATTACAGGGTTGTTTGGTCCTTAACTAGCTAGTTTCATTCAGCTATTTTTCTGTCGAGAATATGTCTATTGTTTGAGTAATGTTGCAAATTTTCCTTTGATGCCCTTGATTTTTGTAGTAGACCCAAATGGGGTGTTGATTTGGCTGACTAAGTCAGACGTGAAGTTATATATTGTTCAGAGAAAAAATGGTAGTAGTTCCTGTAATTAGCCCATTTCTGTACATTCAGTTTACGTTCAAGTCAAGTATATTACATATAAACACAATTTGTCATTTTGTTGACATAAATATATAATGATTGTATGGAATAGTAGGAGAAACATGATAGCAGATTAGTTAAAGACTGAAAGGCATTATTGTTGACTTCAAAAGTAAAGGTGTCCTTACTATCACCACCTAGCACAGTGATGGTGAATGTTTTTGAGAGTGAGTGCCCAATTTTTGGCATGAAACAGAAATGCAGACCTTGCCAACACCGGATACACACTTATATACTCACACACACACAGTTCATGCATACACACATATACTCTCACACACACATATATACTCACACGCACATTTCTCATGCATACACACACATATATACTCACACACACACAGTTCATGCATACTGTGACAAACTTACTTTCCTGTGTGTGTTTGTCCGGGATCTTTTTGGCAACCGCACAGCCCTCTAGGGTAAGAAAACCAGGTCCAGACAAAGTCCAGTTTCAAAAAGGCCTCTGGCCTGTTTATTTTCTGTTGTTTTAAGCAGTCACAGGATACAAAAAAACCCAGCAACCTTCTCTTTCCACAAAGCACTTCCTGTCCTCCCTCTGCTTTAACTGCAGTTATATAGCTGCTCACAGCCCCTACAGGTGAGCTAATTACCTCGTTAGGCAGTGAGCCAGAACTCTTTACAAAACCTGGGCTGGACTCATGCACAACCACTCTGACAGTGGGTGGAGAATCGGCCCACCCTGCTCTTCCGAATACTCCACCCCAGGGACCCAAAATAACAACAGAGAAAAAAGCCTACATTTAAACTTAACTTTCCCTGGGGCTGCATGTGTTTACCCACATGTCAGGATAGTGGCTGTGCAAAAGTCTGGGTGCCAGATATACACCCCTGACCACCATCCCCAACACTCTGTTACAATACACACATATATTCTCACACATATCTATATACTCACATATACATAGACACACACATACATATATATTCACAAGCACACCTATATATTCACACACACACACACACACACACACACATATACTCACACACAGAGTACATCCATACACACACATCCAGTTTCTCCACTGATATTCAGGCGAATGCACATTATCTGAAGAAGCTGGTAGTAGTGTTGGTTTCCGACCTGCATGCTTATACCCGCTTCTCCAGATAGCGTGCATGCGCCTGAATATTGCGAGAACGAGAAGGTGACACATTGAAAATAGTGTGACGCTGTTCTTTGACCCACTACTGACTGCTCCTTTCCAGAATTTGGACACCACAGACAACAGTAATCAGGGATGAACCTGGCCGCGTGCCACAACCAAGAGCTTGGCGTGCCAGTTGTTATACTAGTGACATAGGTTCGCCATCACTGACCTAGGGCAATCATTGACAGAGAGATAGATAGACCGATCATACTGGTGACATGTAATAATTATATGGGATGTGACCAAAACATCCTACAAACAGGAAATACTAACAAAGAAAAAGATCTAATTATATGTAAGTGCTCTCTCCTTGAAACATATTACAGATATTGTTGTCCGGAACATAAGACGCATGTTGTAAACCTAGCCTTTCTCTCATTACATATGACCTTATTATATATGGAACATTATGATCATCTGTTTCATAATTAGAACAAAAGTTCTACATTTTGCAGCCAACTTTCTCTTAATGACCATGAAAGCACACAATCTTGGTATATTATATGCACATTTTATATTAACTCCTTAAGGACTATACGCAGCATAGACCAAAGCACTCAAACCGTGCTTTTCACTCAAACCAATCAGGGTCTTTACAAACCTTGTGGGTCACTTGTGAGATTCAGAGAAATGTAGCATCATGTTGAGTGTCGGCTACATTTAACTTGTCAGACTGAGGCAAAACTAAAGACTGCCACAGTGAAGTCAAGTCACCTAATCTGTTGATGTACCTTTACTTAAATGTAGATTGGTTCTTGTGTCCCCATCACACCGGGCTTTCCAAGCCCCAATAAAATAAACATCTGAAAATGACAGCATGTAGGTGTGAGGAAGCAGATTACAAACTGTGCAGCTTCTTAGAGTGATAGGATTTATCATTCAAGGAGAACCTGGCAACATTATACCCACTCAGGATTAAGAAACATCTTTATTGGTCAAAAGTGGTTACCAGGTCAGCTGTAAATAAAAATCATTCTAAGAAATATTGTAGTTGTCATCTTTGTCTGTTCATTGGTTCAATTCAGAGATTCAAATAATTTGTTTAGCTCCAAACTGTCAAAATATCCTTAGATCCTTAGATTGGTTGCACTGTGAAACAAAACGGTTTCGTGGCCACAGTAGTAAAATTAATGAATACGTGGAGCATGTTTTCTTTCTTTTAGCAAAAAAAAAAAGCATTTAAGATGTTCGTATAATCTGTTCAAGATTTGCATGCAGTGATAATGCCCCAAAGGGTTTACTTTATCTGTAGTATTAATTTGAATATCCTCTGTATGATTTAAAAGTCAGTGCTAATACCTACATTATTATACCACCCACAGACAACATACCTGACTCCAAATTAGATTGTTTGTGTCTGTCTTAAAAAAATGATTGTATTTAATCTATGCATATTATATGTTTGTTTCACTGACAAGTCATCACTGTAATTCAGTAATGCATATATACATAATATCTAAGGTGGAATTCAGTAGGATGAGTTATGCGGATTTGCCTGAGCTCTTGGGCAGGTACAGGGCCATTTTTAATATTGATTGGACCCTGGGCAAGCATTTGCTTGGGCCCCCTGGATCCTGCCCCACTCCCCGGCATGCAATCACGCCCTCCATCGCAATATTCCCCAACCCAAAAAAAAGCACACATAAATAAGCACACCCACAATTGGACGTTTATTGCATTGAGTAATTTAATTGCAGTATATAAAATGTGTATATTAAGTGTATAGTTGCAGTGTATAAACTGTATATATGGATGAAAATGTGTATATATGGCTGCAAAATGTATATCTTCTTATTATGCAACACTGCAATACAACTACTCATTACCTAAATTACAAAAGTATACATGGATATTAGAGAGCACTTACATATGTTCATATATATTTATAAATATCTATACACATCTCTCTCACTAGTTGCATTTATACTTATTTGAACTTCTTAATATTATATTCAACTATTTGTATATGTAATAAAAATATTATTGAAGAGTTGCATTTCTTGTTTTTATCCCCTTTTTCTGCACCCCCATTGCACCTAAATTACTTAACACAGCCCCATAGAGTAGCCACAGCCCTTGGCTTGCACTCATTTTGCACTCAATATTGCACCCACACAATTTGGCATGCCACAGTGTCAATTTGCCCCACAGAACATACCACAGTGTCACTTTGTCCCACTGAACTGCCCCTGCAGAACAAGCCACATTGTCACTTTCACCCATAGTGCATGGTTTTTTGCCCCACAGAACATGCCACAGCATCACATGCCAATTAAAATAATCTACTGTTAGGTACCAATTAACATGCCACAGTCACTTTGTCATTAACATGTGCAACAGTCAATTTGCCTATTAAAATATGCCACCATTTGTCCATTAAATATGCCACAGTTTGCCCATTAATATGCCACAATCAATTTGCCCATGAATATACCAGTATTATTTTGCAATTAATATTCCAGTATTATTTTGTCATTAATATGCCACAGACAATTTGCCAATTAATATGCCAGTATTATTGTGCCAATAATATGCCAGTATTATTGTGCTATTAAGATGCCAGTATTGTACCTTTCAGATTCCAGTATAATAGTGTGATTAAGATGCCAGTATTATTGTGCCATTAAGATGCCACAGCCAATTTGCCCATTAAGATGTCAGTATTATTGTGCCATTAAGATGCCAGTATCATTGTGCCATTAAGGTGCCAGTATCATTGTGCCATTAAGATGCCAATATTATTGTGCCATTAAGATGCCACAGCCAATTTGCCCATTAAGATGTCAGTATTATTGTGCCATTCAGATGCCAGTATTATTGTGCCATTAAGATGCCAGTATTATTCTGCAATTCAGATGCCAGAGCCAATTTGCCCATTAAGATGCCACAGTTAGATTTTTCTTTAATAATATGCCATTGTTAATGTGCTCATTATAAATCCCCTCCTCCCGCTGTTCCCCAGTACTCACCTCCAGACGTCTCCTGTGTGTAGTCTTCCATCCTGCACAGAGGAGCAAAATACAGCCACCGTATATGACGTACTGTCATATCCGATGGCAATGATTTTTTTATTTTTTTTTTTCCCCAGCGGATGAGGCTTTCCGGAAAAAAGTTAAGCAGCATGATGCGCTGTGAAGAGGACACACAAGGGCAGGGGGTGCATGGGGCAGCATGCCATTTGCCCATGTTAAAGACGGCCCTGGGCAGGTATAAAAACCACAGAAATATTATGAAAATTTACAGAGTTGTTACTCATGCTAATAGGGTCAAGTTTGCCCAGTGATCCTTGTGTTGCCCCGAATCAGATATACTAATCTTTCAGTGAAACATCTGAGTCAAAGAGCAGCAGCTGGGTCATGGAAGTGCGGTTACAGACACATTTACTACATAGGTGAATGGAAGGCCTCTGTAGTCATCTCGGGTTTCTCGCGGCCACCTATGAGCTGACTCTGACCTTCAATGATTCAGCTAAGCATGCTGGCCTAGCTGTTTTCCTAATTACTTAATTAAGGCAAAAAAATAATAATACTATATTTAAGACATAAACCCAACATTTTGTAAAGGCCAACAAAATATTTTAATAATAGTCTGTACTAAAGTAGCAGGGAATAATCCTGTGTGTGCTTGGTATAACCATCCCTGTGCATTTATATATGTTTTATGAACATTATAACATTAAAGTAACAAGGCTGGGGAACAGATGTGGTCAGAGGAAAGCAAGCACTGACATTGCACACCCCCTCAGCACTCTGGGTAGGAATGATAAAAACATTTACAAGCTGTCGGGAGTCTAGAATCAGAAGTGTAATCAAGTAGAACTGACATATAAATGGTGAGGGTGCTCCGTCTTGCACGAGAGAGACTAAGCAGAACACCCCTCCGCCTATACTGTACATGGCGTCTTGGGTATCCTATGTTGGCATGCCCCTGCTACAGCAGGGCCTGCCTATTTTGGGGATGACAGTTAATAATTCACCTTACATAAAGTTGACTGGGTGAATTTGACTGGCTAGTCCCTGAATTTAATTTGCCTGTTACATTTTCTTTCAGCAGAGCCAAGGCCTAATGCATTTCTTGTTTGTACTCTAGTTTTATTTGATTTCCTACCTCCTTTAGCTAGGATCAAATTGTATAGCATAACCCCAGTACAACTCAAAACATTGCACAATGCTCAGAGTTTCAGCAGTGAAATGAGACAAAAAAATGTTAGGCAATACATACTAAGGTAGACATTGAAAATGATTGGCCTGCCACATGAAACGTTTAGAACTGACTCTACTGCACTTCTAAATAGTTTATATAAATCTCACGTTATACAGACAAAAATACAAGCATCTTTAACATAGTTTGATGAGGTGTGCTATACACATGCAACCTGGTAAAAAATGTTTTGTCAACCTATGTTGCAGTCAAAGGGCCTACTTGTAAACATGGACACCTTTGCAGACCGTGGCCATTCCATGAGTTTCAGGAGCACTGGGGTATGTGGTGACACATGGGAGCAGGGAGAACTCTTTTTGTCTGCTCTTATCTGTTGCTCTAGGGGAGTGAGTATGAAGGCATCACATATGACATTGTACCAAATGATTACATTCGCTTAAACTCCACAGAGAGCAATGGAGCAGGAGGAGAGTGATCTTTATGCTCTTTCTCACTGACTAAACACAAAATAATGGTTGCAGAACACATTCTGACTCAAGAATGGCTTTTTTAGAGCCCACATTTGTCAGAATGAGAACCGTTAACTATAAAGATGTGTAACTAAGTTTGCCTCCCGGCTAGGGTTGACCATGGCCGGGATTTTACCAGCAGGCAAGCCGGTAAAATACTGGCATCAGGCCAATGTTAAGTCTATGGAGATAGTACCAAGGTATTTTTTTGAAGAAAAAGTGGCACCCCTACTCCAGGCCGGTATTTTACTGGCAGGCTGGTAAAAAAAATGGCTTGGGGCCAATGTTAAGTCTATGGAGGAAGTAGCATGGCCGATATTTTTTTTGTAGAAAAGGTGGCAACCCTATATGTAACAAAAGTATCAGCAGCCAGTTACTTCAAATGATTATAAGAAGATCCCCATAGCCCTTTTATTGGACCCAAGTCCCTCCATCACCCTTTCTGATTCTTCTGTCCCTCTTTTGTAAGCGTGCATAGTGTTTGGTCTGTATCACAGAGCTCCACGGTCACAAAGCTATCAATGATATATGTTAAAACATAAGGGTCTACTCAATAAAGAGAGAATTTATGGGAATTGAGACATGAATGTCAAAAGCAATGCCAAAGTACCTGAGTTGGAAAGATTCTCCTATTCAACTGCATTGGAAAAGTTTTCCAAGTCGGCTACTTTGGCCTAAAGTGTGAAATTCCCGTATCAATTCCCTGCAATACTCTCGTTATTAAGTAGACATCTTTGGCCATTTGTAATTTTGGGAAGTAGAAACATAGAAACATAGAATGTGTCGGCAGATAAGAACCATTCGGTCCATCTAGTCTGCCCAATTTTTTTTTTAGTACTTTTATTAGTCCCCCGTTCCCGGTCTTATAGCTAGGATAGCCTTGTGTCTATCCCACGCATGCTTAAAATCCTTGACTGTGTTTACCTCTACCACTTCTGCTGGAAGGCTATTCCATACATCCACTACCCTCTCAGTAAAGTAATACTTCCTGATATTACCTTTAAATCGTTGCCCCTCTAATTTAAGACTATATCCTCTAGTTGTGGTAGTTTTTCTTCTTTTAAATATACTCTCTTCCTTTACTGTGTTGATTCCCTTTTATGTATTTAAATGTTTCTATCATATCCCCCCTGTTATGTCTTTCATCCAAGCTATACATGTTAAGATGCTTTAACCTTTCCTGGTAAGTTTTATCCTTCAACCCATGAACCAGTTTAGTAGCCCTTCTCTGAACTTTCTCCAAAGTATCAATATCCTTCTGGAGATACGGTCTCCAGTACTGCGTACAATACTCCAAGTGAGGTCTCACCAGTGCTCTGTACAATGGCATGAGCACTTCCCTCTTCCTACTGCTAATACCTCTCCCTATGCAACCAAGCATTCTGCTAGCATTTCCTGCTGCTCTATTGCATTGCCTACCTACCTTCAAGTCCTCTGAAATTATTACTCCTAAATCCCTTTCCTCAGATGTTGAGGTTAGGACTGTACCAAATAGTCTATATTCTGCTTTTGGGTTTTTACGCCCAAGGTGCATAATCTTGCACTTGTCCACATTAAATGCCAGTTGCCACTGCTCTGACCATTTTTCTAGTTTAGCTAAATCATTTGCCATTTGGCTTATCCCTCCATGAATATCAACCCTGCTGCAAATCTTTGTATCATCAGCAAAAAGACATACTTTGCCAATCAAGACCTTCTGCAATATCGCTAATAAAAATATTAAAGAGAATGGGTCCAAGTACAGATCCCTGAGGTACCCCACTAGTAACAAGACCTTGCATCGAATATACCCCATTGACTACAACCCTCTGTTGCCTGTCACTCAGCCATTGTCTAATCCATTCAACAATATTGAAATCCAAATTCAAAGATTTCAGTTTATTAATAAGCCTTCTATGTGCGACAGTGTTAAAAGCCTTACTGAAATCTAGGTAAGCAATGTCTACTGCACCACCCTGATCTATTATTTTAGTCACCCAATCAAAAAAATCAATAAGATTAGTTTGGCATGATCTCCCTGAAGTAAACCCATGCAGTCTCTGATCTTGAAATCCAAGCGACTTTAGATGTTCAACAATCCTATTCTTTAACAAGGTTTCCATTATTTTCCCCACTACTGAAGTAAGACTTACTGGTCTATAGTTGCCCACCTCCTCCCTACTACCTTTCTTGTGAATGGGCACAACATTAGCTAATTTCGAATCTTCTGGAACTACTCCCGTTAACAATGATTGGTTAAATAAATCTGTTAACGGTTTTGCTAGTACACCACTAAGTTCTTTTAATAACTTTGGATGTATCCCATCAGGTCCCATGGACTTATTTGTCTTTACTTTAGACAGCTGAAGTAAAACCTCTTACTCTGTAAACTTACATGCATCAAAAGACTCATTAGTCTTTTTCCCTAAATGAGGTCCCTTACCCTCATTTTCATTTGTAAAAACTGAACAAAAATATTCATTAAGGCAGTCTGCTAGGCCTTTATCCTCTTCTAAATAGCATCCTTCTTTTGTTTTTAATCTAACTAATCCTTGTTTTACTTTCCTTTTCTCATTTATGTATCTAAAAAAATGTATCCCCCTTTTTCACTGACTGGGCTATAGTCTCTTCTGTGTGTGCTTTGGAAGCTCTTATAGCTTGCTTTGCCTCTTTCTGTCTACTCTTATAGATCTTTCTATCTTCCTCACTCTGAGTATTTTTATAATTACTAAATGCTAGCTTTTTATTTTTTACTATTTTAGCCACCTCTGCAGAGTACCACAGGGGTTTCTTCAATTTTTTGCTCTTACTGACAAGCCGTATGCAATTTTCTGTTGCCTTCAGTAGTGCAACTTTTAGATAATCCCATTTCTCCTGGACTCCATTTAAATTGCAAATTCTATTCACCTAAATGAGGCAAATAATCTAAATTAAAGGTTTTATGAACAAAGAGATTCTCAGGAAGACTAAATATGTTAACTCAGCACTATGACCAGCTATGCCAACTGATAACCCTGTAGATGATTGTCACCGCTTACCCCCCTCAGGCAGAATGTGAATAGAATTTGCAATTGAACAGCAGCCACAACATGCACCAGCAATAACTGTTTCTAGAAGGGTCCCCTGGCATTAATATGTGTTGTCACTGAAACGTATTTTAGTGCCACGTGTAAGTGTTTTTGTTTTACTTTGATCTCTTTATCCTACTAGGGATTATAATAATTCTGAGAGTTTAGTGCAGGTTTAATGTGTGTGTGAGTTTAAGTAAAGGTGGGTGCAGCTGGGTGAGCAATGGGGATAGGAAACACTGATGAGGTAGATTTAACAGTGGGAGGTAAACAGGACTAAAATTGACTGGTTTAACCAATCCATGCCCATAACTATTATTTATGGGGTATTTAGCAGTTCAAATCGTGTTTAGGGCTAATGAAAATGTGGGCAGTTTAATCAGCTGGGCCGCACCTTGGTGTCAAATTTGGCCCCCGGCCACTCATTGGATGCCCTTGGTATAGGGGAATTACTTATACCGATCAGCCTTAACATTATGACCACTGACAGGTGGCAAGCCGGTGGAGGCAGTGTGATGCTTTCGGCAAAATTCTGCTGGGAAACCTTCGGTCCTGCCATTCCCATGGATGTTATTTTGACATGTACCACCTACCTAAGCATTGTTGCAGTCTTAGACCATGTATACCCTTTCATGGAAACGGTACTCCCTGATGGCATTGGGCTCTTTAAGCAGAATAATGCACCCTGCCACAAAGCAGAAATGGTTCAGGAATGGTTTGAAGGACACAACACCAACACGTTCAGAGTGTTGACTCCAAATTGTCCAGATTTCAATCCAATCAAGTATATATGGGATGTGCTGTACAAACAAGTCCAATCCACCTCATAACTTACAGGACTTAAAAGATCTGCTGCTAACGCATTGGTGCCAGATACCACAGCACACCTTCAGAGGTCTAGTGGAGTTCATGCCTCCACAGGTCAGGGCTGTTTTGGCAGAAAAAGGGGGACCTACAGATTTTTAGGCAGGTGGTCATAATGTTATGGCTGATTGGTGTATATGATAATTACTTAATTGCATGATGGTAATGCATACCCTCTAACTGTCCTGCTTTAAGTGTAAAAGTGGCAATTGGGGTCTGATATACCACTGTCCCAATTTTTATTCTCTGGTGCAAAATGAATAGTGCTCATGTGCAGTAGCACTGGCACTCAAACTGCCTAGCCACAGCACAACATGTCCCATGTGATGGGGAAAATATTTAGTGATTTGGTAGTGCTCAATATTTCTGAAAAATTTTCATTTCATGGCAGAATTGTTAAATTACCATAGTATTATTATTTCATAGTATTATTATTTATTAAATTACTATAGTATTATTGTTTATTACTATTATTAATTAAATTACCATAGTATTTGTATTTATCATTTTATTATATATTAAATTACTATAGTAGCTGGTATATTTTCAGTTATTTAAGTGCTAACCGGATAATACCCTGCTGGGTCCACACCATTGTCATATCTAACTGATAATACAGATGTATTGAATACAAACTAATTGCAATGATTATCCATTAACGCGGCAATAAATTATTATTTTTTTACGTTTTGCTTCCTCAAAAGAAATGAAAGTTTAAAACTTAGTGCCACTTATCCATTGTAAACAGGACAACATGCTGGATTTACACTCACCTGTGTCTCTTAGGTACGTACTGAGCGTGTCACTATGCACTCAGCCAAACAGAATGACTGCTCTTGTCTGACAGGGTCTAAAAGATGTTGGGGGCCATTCACAAAACGGTGAGTTGAGGTGAGATTAAGTGATTTGAACATTTCAGCTCACAAATGTAACTATACATTGTGTAGAGGCAATCCCAGTGATTTTTGCTAGCAGAGGAAACTAACCATGTTTGCATAGTTAAATTGGTGAGCTGAAATTTTCATGTTATCTCACCTTACCTCACCTGCAACTCACCTTTTAGTGAACAGTCCCAGTTGTCTCTCCCTGGACCATCGTTTTCCCATGAAATCACACATGGCGACCTTCTCTATGTGAAACTACAGTACCTCATCGCACTAGCAGTGAGAAGCAAGTCCGCAGCCAGCTAAGCATGCATTTAAAAGTGCTCTTTTCATTTATTTCTCTTTATTTGCCGAGTAGTGCATCTGGTATGTTAATGGATATTTGAAACTCTGCTCTACATGACATCAAACATACTTATAATATATGTAACAAATGATATCTTTGTGGAAACTCCTGACAATCCTGCTATAGTTGTCTATTGTTTTTAAATTAATCATAAAATGACTATGTATTTGACAGTGCTGTGTACTGGACCATATTTAACGCAATGGCCCCATGTTTCTTCTCACTGCTCTGTCATTCCACTAACTTCCCTTCCCAAAACTCAGTCTTCTTTTACTTACCCTCCCTGCACCTCTCACTCCCTTTCCTCCAGAACCTAGTGCAATCTCCCCTCAATCACAGCCCCCACTATCCGCACAGAAACCCCTCTTCACCCCTCCCACTAACAGACAGGTATGGTCCTTCTCTAAGCGTAAACACCATTCTTTTCTTCTAACCTGATAGCAAGTCTTGTTTTAGCTTTCCGCAGGGCAGTTTTGCATTATCACGGCACAGATGCCATACTGGAGGGAAACATGCCTGGAGCAGATGCCCTTTTCCCAGGAGTAACGACATTGCAATGGGTGTCCCATGATGCTCGGCAACCATCCAGAAGCAACAAAATGACCTTACCCTGATTTCAACGCAACCATTGGGTTATTTAAGAACATACCATAACTGATCCCAGTTTCATCATTTAAGCTACTGCAGAAGCCACAGAACCTGTCAGCCAACTTATTTTACGTGGCATCTCAGAGTTTATGCAAAACTAAAAAATGCTGTGAGAAAAAAAAAACCTCTGTTCCTCTTACTTTATTTCTGAAGTGTTCCAAAAAACGAGCTACAAAAGTTCATGCAAAATCTAATTTTAACCGTGAGTTCCAGGAGAGTTGGTGGGAAGATTACAGAGTTCCTTTAAGCTGTGACCTACAACAGGAAGAGAGTTGTCAGCCTTCATGTCTCCCATTGGGAATCCCAAGGGAAACGACACTGGCAGAATGTATTAAAACATTTTCTCAGTTCAGTTTTTTTATTTATCTGAGAAATTGTCACACAGGATCATTTATTTATGGCATATGAGGTTATGTATACTGACCCTATATACAATGCTTAATGTCAAATGGTTGCATTTAGAAAGATGTCACAGGTAAAATGGTGCTTACTCTGTACCAAAAATTACCTGAAACAGAAGGTTGACAGTGATAGATAGATCTACAGTAATGATGGCACGCATGGCTCTCAAATTATCACAATTCTTTTATTCAAAAGTGTATACACTGTGGACCTCTATCAAGATGGATAGATAGTTCTATTTTTTTAAGAAAAGGTGGCAACTAGAATCTAGGATTGAACACTGAGCATTGTGGGAAATGTATGTGCACTTGCAAGACAATACTTGTTTTATATCTGGTTGTTAAACATCATAGCCTGCAACAGAAATTTTAAGTTAAAAATTGATTTTGAAAAAAACCCCAATCATGTATAATACATTTTCATAAGTCTTCCTGTATCTATTCATTGCTTTTTCTGTAAACCTTAGACCTTGTTCGTGGTTGGTTTTTACCTTTACCAGTGGTAATGAAGATGTTCTGTGATCTTATCACACTTCAGGAGGAAACCAATGTAAAATGGGCACATGGAACATGCCCCGTAAGAGTCAAAACCATACCTCATTCAAATAGCATATAACTGGGTGATAATCTGTGATCCCTGTACTTGCTTGTAAAATTAGCAAATACTGTAACTTCAGTGCATTGTATTTTTATTGCTTTACACTTGAATGTTATAAAACTAATAATAGAATTGACTAATAGACATAGTCAAATACATATAAATGGACATGTTTATATTTCCACTTATATAATTCAGACAATGAAAACTGCACTATGTTGAAAATAAACAAGGACAATGGCCAATTTTAAAATGTAAGAATAACCTAAAGTTTTTCAATACAGAAATATCTAAAACATAACTTTAAAAAAACAGTGACTTGTATAGTATGAATTTTATGAATACAGTATCTGTGGTTAATTAAAGTCCTGTATAATAGTCATGTTTTATTACATGTAAACCGAAATGCATACATTTGTGCTATGTGAACACTTTCCAATGTTTCAGAATGTTTTGTATGTTGAAAAGAAAACTCAATAAAAAATATATTAAATGAGAAAATGTTTTTGGGATAATGATTAAATACATATTTACAAAGTACTTTTTATTTTATTGCTACTCTAAAAAAAAAAGTAAGGATTAATGTATATAGATAACAGAAACTGATAAATATATGGTTTTATATACAGTATTACATTAAGCAGACAGTACTTGAGGCCATTGGTGTCTAGGAGAACTACAATCAATTTCAACTACATCAAAATGGAGAGTTTTTCATATGGAGATTTAACTGTATGAAATAAAATAATTATGTTTTATTTGAAAGATTGCATCAAATACATAAGCTTTACATAGAAATGTGTTAATGTAAGAATACAAATAAAGTACCAAATTGAGCCCTCTTTGATTTATATAGCTCTATTACAGGGTAGGCATGTGTTTTAGAAATCTTGGCTCGGATCTTCCTTCACCTTGGCTCATATGAAGGACGATCTGACCCAAGATTCTAAACATCTCTGCCCCCTGATAGTAATGAACCAAAGAGAGGGCACAACAAAGTACTTTATTTGTATTCTTTTATTAAAGTGTTTCCATATAAATTATGGATGCAATCCTTCACTTAAAACAATATTTTTTTTTTTGCATGACAGATGTGCTTTAAGCATAAGTGATTAAACATGGTTACGATGGAAGTTGATATGCTTGCTGGGGCATGATCTGGGTTGGATGTGGCATGGCTTGGACCAAACAAGGCATCAGTGGATGGAGACAATGTAATTACTTAGAGACACAATTTCCAGTTGATCAAATCCCCATGCAGAGGCATCACCATTCATGGTCATACTTCCTTGAAATTTAATGAAGAATCAGTCTTGCCAGTAACACATATGTTGGCTAAAACCCATCATATTTAGTGGTTTCAGACATTATAACAACTGCTTATTAATTCAAAGCTGTGGTTGCTCTTTTTTTTTTCTTCTACCTGCAGTTGATTGCTTAGCATTTCAGTCTTTTCAGGCCAGGCCTCAAATAAGTCAAAAGAGGTTGTCTGTGTTAATCCATACCCCCTTCTGTGTTGGATGTTCTAAGATGGTTTCATTCTTTCTACCCAGAAAGTGTTCCATTCACAAAACGCCTGTTTGATTTATGGAAGTGGGATCTAAAATCTATGTGGAGCTGTAATATGTTTACTTATTTTGTTACCAAAGAAAAGAGGAATGTTCATAGCAATAATGATCAAGCATATGTAAGTTCTTTCATACTTAGCCAGCCTGTCATTTTAGATCATTTTGGTCACTGTTACGGATATAGCATGTCTTATCCCTCTCTGGCAAAAAACTGTATTCTTAGCTAAGCTTGTGTGCATTGCAGTTTGTAAAATACACATTTCTGTAGAAACTGTTGCTACTAATAGGACAACATTAAAATGTAATCCACAATTTACTTGAAGAATTGTTCATCACAACTGATTGTTTTAATGATGATTGTTTAGACCTACTGTCTCTTCATAAACTTTTAAATACACCCTTCACACAGTTGATCCATAAATTTACAATATGTAGTTAAATATGCATATCTATTTTGTGTGTGTGTGTGTATATATATATATATATATATATATATATGTTCTTATCAATATATCTCTATATATAAATATGTAATATACATAAATAAATATGTATATGTATTTATATAAATAAACAGTATATGTGTGAATATGTATTTACTTCATTTTAAATAAATAGAAAGAGGTGAGCAAACACAGAATGTTGGGATAGGTGGGCGTGGCTTCATAGGGGTCGTGCCAATGCTACTATGCATGTGAACTCAAAGCGACACAACCAGAGAATGAAAAGCAGGAAGGCACTGTTACGGTGGACACGCATTCTGAAAAAAGCTGTGCAAGATAACGCGAAACGCGATGAAGTGAAGCAGCCGAGGACTGCTATTAGGACTTATATGCACACTGTTTTGGGCTATTTAAGCAATACTATTTTAAGAACTGTCTATGCAAATATTAAAGAAGATGTTTTAAGAGTGCTACAGGCTCATTATATATCATTTGTTTGTGAGTCAGTTTGTCATTTACTCACACAATCTTGATTGCCTATATTTTGCTATTTGTTGTTTGTTCTCTCCCATGTTTGCGCATTTGTTTTGTTGTTATTAATTTCTTTTTATTAGAATTTTTCTTATATTCATAAAATAGTCTTAGCGATACATACATATGTGTTTCATAACAACAGTTTAAGGGAAAGCAGATATTAAGGGAAAACAGAACAGAGACAGGAGGGAAGAGAATGTAAAGAAGATAAGTGAGAAAATGAAGGAGCAGCATTAAAGAGTGGATATAAACCCCTGGTGGGACAGATCTCAAATGGTAGACAGAGCCCGGAAAACAAAACAAGGCCACAAAGGTCGCGCAAGTTTGGCTCTGCCCCTGGCAACGGCAGGCCCAAGTGCCTCGGGGTGTACGGGGGAAATTGGAGACTGGCTGCCCGATGGATACAGGGCACAATTATCAGAGTAAAACACTGGCAGTTTGGGGCCAACTTAAAGGGAAGAAACAAGAGAGATTGATTAAAAATTAATGGGTCTTAGAAACATCCGCATATGCTAAATATACAGTCTTTTTAAGCGCTACTTCCAGATCTGCATTTCTTTAAAAAAATCCCATCATTAAAGTGTAGAATTGCCCATGCATAAGCATGGGCAGTCATTTCTGGAGCCAAATTAGGGGGGGTACATGTCGTAGACTACAGCTGGTCCATTTGAAGCGGGTTAAAAAATGATAGAACAACGTGTTTTTGGGGCAAGAAACCTATTACTTATAGTTGTTAGAGGCAAACAGGAGTGGTAAGTTGAGGAGCACTATTAATCAGTAGGGGTAGTCTCTGTATTCGGGTCTTGGAACATGCCTGGGAAAAGAGACAGGTTTTAGCCATTCTGGCAGCATGACATTGGGCAGGCCCAGCCTGCTCAAAAGCAAGGATAGATTCTTCGGGGTGTCAGAGTGCATATATACTAATATGCACTTATGATGTTATTTATTAAGACACACATAACATGAATTACCTTAATTGTGTGATGAAAATCAGGACAATGATGTAATGGCCCCTGAATCCGGACTGTCCTATTTAAAGTGAGACATTTGGGGGGCACTGAAGTTGAAAAATAAATAGGGACAGAAGGGTGGTAGAAAGGATAGGCTGTAGTTTCTCTATAAGGCTTTATGTCATTGACAGTAAAAAGTAAGCAGGGCATGTAGGTCTCCATTAAGCAGAAAGTTGAAATAAAGAACTCTGCTCAACTACAGGAGTAGGTTCACATGATATAGACCTTACTTATTTTAAATCTTCGGAGCAGTATTGCACCACGTATTGTTTACTTGATACAATAGGGTAGATATGTGTTCCATTAGGAATATTTGATCTGTATTTCACTTTTTTTTTTTTTTTATCTGTGTAGATTTTGTTCTTTATATAGTGTATAATAAGTAGCAATAGATGTATTTTTCACTTTGCGGGTATATTTAGTTTAGGAAGGATGCATTACTCCAAATGATCCATGATTTAGTTTTAACCACACTTATTGAATTTATCACTAACCACATCCTACATTCAATCTATAGAATTGAATGTCTTTTTATGGATTTGTGCCTGTATTTTGTCTATTATAATACTTTAGGCATGTTACGTTTCTTTATATATAATAATTTATATTTGAATTCAGCTATAATTTGGAAGGGAGGAAGCATCACCTTCATTTTTGTAATAATTTAATCTGAATGACAGGCACATCAGCTATTCTCAGAATATACACATTTTGTACAAGCTAACTGGTAACACAATACAATTACATAATTGTCTTGGATTTAACATATGTTTTGGAGTTCTCTCCGTCAAATTTAGGTCTGGGCTGGCCTTAGTTGCTCAAGCACCCTGTGCACGCCACCCTCCACCCCTGAGTCATGAGGGGGTAAGGGACAATATGAGTGTGGGAGGAGGACAAGGTGAATTTTAAAGGAGGGGCATTGTGAGCGACGGAAGGTGCAAGGGCATTTTGGGTAAGGGAGGGGGCACTTTAAATAAGTGGTAAATGGGCATTTTGAGTGAAGGATTTTGTAAGTGGTGGGAGAATGAGGTCAGACAAGGGCTATTGGGAGGGAGGCAGAATTTAAAAATATCTACTTTTAGCCCTCCTCCAGACTTCATCAAGTAACACTTTGCACCCCAAACAGCCTGGCAGTGCCATCTTTGTCCCCATACAACATGTCACTGCCCTTGTTGTCCCCAAACAAATCGTCAGTGCATTCTTTGCCTCCAAACAACTTTCTAGTGCAATGCTGGTCCCCAAGCAGCTCATCTCTGCAATCACTGTCCCCAAAAAGCTTGTCTGTGCCATCTCTGTCCTCAAACAACTTATCTGTGTCATCTTTGCGCTAATTAAGACAGCACAGACGTCACTGCTCCAGTCTACATAGTGGGCAGGTGAGCGGACGGGTCTCCTGTGACATGCCGCCCTGGGCATCATCATTGCCTGGCGCCCTACCCAAAGGTCCGCACTGAAAAACAGCATTGTATTTAAACTATGTTTGTCTACCAGACATATATAGTCTAAATGCGGAAAATCTGAGTCTAGACATTGGTACCTGATGCTCAATCTTGCTTTGTCATGTGACATTACTGTGAACCTACTTCTTTTGGCTCTGCCCCCAGCATGTCCCTTAATAAATTTGTTATATACGCTATCTATATGTCTCCAAGATGTTATTTACTTTTCCCCTATGAAGGGACATGCCTAAGGTAGGAAGTGACATTACTAAATCAGTGCAAAAAGCCCCCAAAACAGCCCCCCCCAAATAAAATAAAAACATTCTACATAAATGCACATGGCTAAACTTCTTCCATACATACCTTTCAGCTAATTAAAGTAACCTGATCCAGCAGAGTAAGGGACATCCAAATTGTGACCAAAGGGCCAAGTGGGGGAATCAATGTGTTGACCAACTTTTGGGAGCCAGACCTTAGTTGATTGCATTAGTGTCAGTGAGCAGGCACTTCAGAACATCTCTGGAAAACACATCCTAATCTCTCCTCTCAATCACATGTGTACCGATACCACTCTTCATAAATAATTATCCTTGCAAATATTGTGTTTGAATAAAATTTATTTAAATTGTGTTGTGACTGCTTTTGTTTAATGCTTGTAAAACACATAAACATTTTTGTGTAGTTAACATTGTTATCAGTATAGAAAATAATGAGGCCTATACACACATTCATTTTTATGAAAAAAATGTCCACGCCCCCCCTTTAGAGAAGGCTTTACCTTAATCTGTACACGTTATTCACCAAAGATTGCTGCGCACGCAAAAAAGTGTTAAATATAAAGGCTAACTTTTATTAATGAATACTAAAATCAGTGATTAATTCAGACAAATGGCTAGATTAAAAAAATTAGACCACAGTGATCACCAGCAAATATGCCTTATAGAAACAGAGATCACTGAAAAAAAGAGTACAAACAATTAAAAAAGATTTGACTACAAACAGAGGAAATTGAAGTGAGATACAATTCCCAACAAATACAGGACTGGCTAAATATACCTACTTAATGGAAGCACTTAGTCCATGATATGGAAGATCAACTGGCAAGATCAGATGTGAGCGGCTGTATATGGCCTGGTGCCAGATGGCAATTGTGGCCGAAACTCCTAAGTCTACCGGAGGCCCTGAAGCTCTCCAGTATGATTAGAAGTTAAATTATAGCAAGGTGAAGCCACTACTCCTGACGCACGTTTCACCGACCGAGGCTTTGCCAGAGGCCTTTGCTAGACAAAGACACACATGATTTGTATGAACGTATAGGAAACAAACGACACAATTGCAAAATAAATCTGTGCTTGTACGTGTACAAATAGGGATTGTCACCAGAAAAAAAAAATGGATGTGATATCTGCATTAAATCCAATAAAAAAAAAACTGGGTGTGGCTTATTCAAGCACATGGACATTTTCACATGAGAGTTTTAGACATACTTGTTAATAACATGTGCACGATACATCTTGTACTCTCCATCATCAGCACTCAAATTTACGTTATCATGAAGTGAGAGTGTGGATCTCTGGATCCAGCAAATAGTGGCATACAATTCCAAACGCTCATTATTCCCAGACTCCTTTTTAAATTTAATACTTATGCCTTTCTATTTTGGAAACCGACTCACTCTTTTGGCCAAGATATGCCTTCCTCCCTTCATTTCTGGATAGCTGGGTTATGTGAAAATCTCTGTGCCAAGCTGGTCCATGGGCTTGTCAGCTCTCCCCTGGCTTGTCTGTGACATGATCCTGACGTATTGTGTGGTCAAGGACTTAGGTCTGGGGGGCCTGAATTAGGGCCAAGCCTTGCACTTCAGCTTCCTGACCTGGCAGACATTCAGACAGACCCCGCTAAGTGCTATTTCCTAAATACACTAGCTTTTCATAACAATCTTACCACACTGCTTTCCTTTACAAGTTCTCTTAAAAGAGAACTGGACTCCTTCTGGTTAATCTACACAGACTGCATTTGGAAGCCATCAGAAACTGAACTTTAAACAAAACGTTATTAATGTGTAGTAATCTTCCCTCCAATGTTCCAGATGAAAAGAAAATGTTTTATAGTTTTTAAGTATACGTTTTAATTGCCTTTTAAGAGTGCATATACTTTTAGTGCTTGGTGTTATAAAACTGCAGAATCTGGTTCTTGATAACTGCTGAATGATCTCAGCTATTTTTATGAGGTTTTTTTCCCCTTTTTTCTCCTAAAGTACAATTATTGGAGGGCTCTTCCGGATCATTTTCTGATATATGACTGGTTAGACGGCACTCTCTGGCACTACAAGCTGCCTTATAAACAGCTTCTTTACACCCTCCACATCAAGAAAGGTCCTGCTCTTGAAATTAGTTCTTTAAACAGGACAGCTGAATAAAAAAAGCTAGTTAATTAAAAAAAAAAAAAAGTTTAGCCAGTGAAAAAGCTTTTACATTTTCCAATAATCAGTTGTACAGGAACGGTGGGAAGAAAAATGTCCTTTTTTTGTAGAAACTGCAGATGCCAGGTGCGTACAGCTTTATATTTAAATACATATACACAAATGTTTCCTTTTAAACATGAAATATTATGTTGCTGTATGTGGACGAAAATCTGCAGTTAATCCTGTACTGCTTAAATGATAAAAACTGTATAACAACTGTGCATACCAATTTTCTATGACTGAATCGGCTACTGTTAGTATAGAACATCAGAAAATGTATTGCCTTGTTACCTCACCTATACAAAATTTATTACGAATTATCTTACATTTATAAGTACATTAAAGAATGTTGATTTAAACTGCCATAAAAGTGATGTTATTGATAATAACAAATATTTTTTTTCTGCCACTGAAGCACTAAGGTTTAAAGTTTCCATTACATTTTTAAGTACTGTAATTCCTTCCCCCCCCCCCCCCTTTTTTTTATCTTGTCTAGCTTATCCAGCCTCTAATGCAGGTCCCACACCAATTAAAAAAAAGAAAAATGAAAATCTACTTCATGTGGGAAGCCTATTACTTAAAATGATACCAAAAATGTTTAAACTCTTTAAATACTTTATGAAAAAATGATCTGTGGTAGAAATGTGGCATTTATCATGCACCTTTGGTAAAGCAGCATTGAAAGCTGCAAATGAGTGCTGCAACACTTTTGATTACAAACATAATTCCGAATACGGTATATAGTATTTGTTGTTATTATTATTATTGGCATGCGTTAATACAAAGGGGGTCATGAATAAAAACTCCCGCACTGAAAATGTGTCGTGAGTTTTATAAAAAAAAAAAGGCGCAGTCGTCATTTGTTATGTATAACAGCGATTGAGCTTTTTTTAATAACTCCCAACACTTTGCAACTGCTGTTTGGCAGAGGTTCGCTGACACTGACTTTTTTATACATAGGCTGCGTCACATTGAGTGCCAACACAACCTTAATCTACATATTCAGTGTAGTTAACACAGACTCCCGAAATGGGTACCATGGTAACAATGCTAGGCGCGATGACATCATGAAATTCCCGTCACCGGATTGGATTCTATGCCTATTTCATTCCTGAAGAAGCTGGTACTAGCAATGAGGTCTTCATATTGGACACCCTGAGAACCTGTTTTGCTATATACTATACAGTCCCTACTGACTCTTTTGTTTAGTGAGTTGGACACTCTGTTAGGTTGTTTCACCCCTTTCTTGTTTCTGCTGTATATTATGTTATAATCATTCCAGATAGTATTATTTATTCAATGTTCACGTTATCAAACATGTTTGTGAGAGCATTCATTATGGTTTAAGCAAAAATATAATTTATTGGGACATACGACACTATGTATTTTTTTTTCATTTTTTTTTTAAAGCTGCGCCTTCTCTTTCTCATGTGTATGGCACACTTAGGATCAAACAGATTCTACAGATTATAACAGTATTAATTAAAGGATCAGTCAGCACAAAACATTTGAAGGGGAGCAGCATGAATTATTACCTGGAATGTCTGAAAGAAAGGTAAGCTATTCTCTGACTCGTTCCTGTTCAGTATTGAATTGTGGGAAAATGCATTCTGAGAGTGTTCATGCAGTGATTTTTTGGGGTCTTGTCATGTCAAATACAAGTCTGCCTTGACATTAATACTGCCCATGCAAATTGCACATGCCGCTTTGTGTTTAAACTGTGTATGTCTGGCAGACATACACAACCTAAATGCCAGGAAATGAGCTCCAGACACCCAGTATCTATATTGGGTCCTGGAGAGCAATGCCACAGGCTCTTACAACGCAACATGACGTCACACAGCATTGCATAACTCCGCCACCTTTAGGCTCCATTAGTTTTTGTCACAGGACCTCCAAACAGAAGTATGCTACAGAAAATCCCACACATATTACTAAACAGCTTGGCCATGTAGTTGACCGTAATCTCACCTACTACTCCTAGAAAAATAAAAATATATTGAGGCCACTTTATGACTGCACACATCCTGGGACTGGGACAAGGCATGGCCAGAGCCAAAGTGGCAAAGAGTTATGTAATGTTGCGTGAAGTAGAGCGCCATCCTATCCGGCACTTCTACCGGTGTCTGTTGCTCACTGCTTTATCATAAGCAGTTGTAATGGCGAGGCAAACCTGGCAGGACCCCCAAATATGGGATTGCCACAGTATATACGGGACTGTTGGCAATTATGTAATTATATTTTGTTACCTAACAAGATACGTTTTATTATAATAAAAAAAAACATAAGTCTAGCATTCAGCTTCCTAGGCACCTAAATGTAGTATACATGTTTCTGCTTCAGAAATATAGGCCCTATTAAGAATTTAGTTTAATGTGTTACACAAATAATCGCTTTCACTTGTTACTCGGCTCGATCATAATGGTTTAATGCCAGACAGTTAACCAAAAATCCCTGCGCTGGACTTCATCTAGAGCAGACAGCTCTCAAATTTATCACAGATATACCTCCCCAGAATGACTCGGTCACAGGACATAAACACATGTATAATTCTAATGTATATATTTATACCATAACTGGGTGGATGATAAATGTGCATGATCAAATTAGTTCCTAATACATTAGGACGTTCTACATTCATCATGAATGTGCAAAGGTCATACAATCGTTTATAGCATGAGTGAGAAGATAAACATGCTACTTTTGTCGGGAAGCTCAACTGTAATGTTACCAATTTTTCTTCCCAAGAAACTGACTAATGGATATAACTGTAATGCAATGTTATTTTGATTCATATTTTCCTATTCAAAATATAGAAAACATATACATATTATATATAGATATTATCTATATATATTATATTTATATATATACATACATACATTATATATATATATATATATATATATATATATATATATATATATATATGTGTGTGTGTGTGTGTGTATTGTCGAATAAGAAGAACTTTTATCAAAGTCTGTAAGGGGACTAAAACACTGATGAAATAACTCATCCTTATTTGATTTTCCTGAAAAAATTCCCTTGGAGTGCTTCTTATTTGTCAGTCTGTAGTAGTGCCTGAGGAAGCAACAGATAAAGTCTGTAGAGTGCAAGGAGCTTAGACATGTGACATATATATATATATATATATATATACAGACACATAAATATAAAAAAAAGCAAATATACATACACGTTTGCTTATACGTATTCACACTGCAAGTTCTTATTATGTAAAATAAAATATGTGTTATAGTATTGTTCCTTACATATAACATAATGCATGTTTTAAAGAAGGGGTACTGGTCAAATACCGTATGATACAATTCTCCCCTTTGTTTGTCTAATTATATGACTTCCATTTTATGTATTAAAATAGAAAATTGATAAAACCTGAAAAAGAAAAAAGCTGAAGTACTGTGGCCTTGGGTTTAAACAGCAAGTCAGCATCTTTGTATGCATTTAATCATGACCCTCAGGCAGTAGATACCACTACTTTAAGACCATAATCCTGTCAGGGAGTTAGAATATACATATTTAGTCAAATAATTAATCCTATCTGCAGCCAAAGAGGACTGACAGCTCCATGAATTTGGCAAAATATTTATAGACAGAACAGTAGTCTGTAGCGGGTCACTTGATCAGAAATGTATACCTTTATTAAGCTAAATACATTTTTTAATTTACAGTAATGGTGAAGAATTTGGTTATTTAGCAGTAATACAGAAGCAATCCAAAAAAACTGTTTATATGAAACTCTTTCAAACAAAACTACATATTTATAGTGCAAACAGCAATCTCGATAACCAAATTAGTTGGGATGCCTGTTGGCACGTTTTAAACCATATAAACGCTACTTTCGAAAATAATTGTAGGACACAGGCAAAGTGGTCCAGGATGTACAACAGAATGTAGTAACCTTGGCTACCTTGCACAAATTAGAGCACAATTATTTTTATTATTGTATTTTAATAAAGGAATAATGTGTGATGTACAAGCCTGCCACTGTATAACTGAGTCTTATGATGTGTCCCGTGAACCTTAAAGAACAGCTGAAAATCCCACAAAAAAAACATTTTTTTGTTGACCTTTATTTCCCATATTAAAAGTTTGAAGCTGGTTTCCACATCCTCTCCATGGTTTACTGCCTCTGCTTCTGCCTATTATCCTGGTTGCTGCTTATCAAGTCCGCATATTAAGTCTGTGGGAGGTAAATATTTTTTTTTTTTAAATAACACGGTGAGATTTAAAACTGAATACACATTGGAAACAATAAAGTTCAGTTACAATTAATTGAATGGCAATGGTATTTTGGGGCACTTAAATGCTAAAATGTGTAAAGTAGTGCAATGATACAGCATTGAGTGGATAATGAACTTCAGAGTAAGTACAGAAATGTGTTAACAAAAATATGTCTTCCAATGTCCCTGAAGAGTGACCTCCACACTAACTTGGTATGATTGAAGAGTTCCTGTTGACAGAAATAATCCACAAGTGTTTCCTCCTCTGGGAAAGAGTTTAGAGGACTATATAAGCATGATATTTAACAGATTCATACATAAGCCATGACCTAAGGAGGTATCAACAAATGGGCTCCATATATTGAGGCAATGAAGAGAAAAGTGACAGAAAGCTGCTTTCTGTCACTTGATACGTGACCCAGCACTCAGCACAACTTTATTTATTAACAGTGTTAATACTCTCCTCACAATGTGTGGTACTTTCAGTGAGAAAGTGCTGCACATCACATACTATATGTGCTTCACACATTTTTCTTTTTTACTTGTATGGAATTTTAATACAATAATGCTTCATGTGGTTAATAAAATAAATGATTTCAGCACAGACCAAAGGACATAGAAAATACACCTTTGTGAAAGATTTGATCATTAAAATCTACAAATACAAACAACAGCATTGTATAGTATTGCATACAAAAGAGATTTAAAAGCACCAAAATAAAGCACTAAAAATAAGTTGGTAGTTTTCAAACAAAAGAGATTTAAATACTAAAATAATATCACTCTCTCTACTAAAATAAATAAAAGTTAAATAATATATATGGTATATATACACAAATACAAACACATGTATGCATACATATAAAAAATTTGGAAACAATATACAGTATATTCAGCTATACTAACTGCATGAAAATGTGTCATACAGCAACTATATTTGAAAATGCAGTATAAAACATAGGACTAAAAAAAAATATGATTAAAATCTCATAATCTTCATTGTACTAAAATTAGAATAAACAAGATTTATACTTCATAAACACTCCACTGTTGTTATTTTGGTAGGATAAGGATGCAGAGATTTGAGAGTGGGAAACCAGCTGAACCAATGGACATGTAATGATTATATGCAAGGTGTTTTTAACCAATTTGTTTGATATATTGTGTTTTTTGTATGTTTATATTTACAAAAAAAAAAAAGAATCTGTATCAAATGTCTTCACACTGTACAAACTTCTTAACTCTAATATGACAGCAACACATATCCAAGCACCATTTTTTAAATAATATATCTGTCAATGGCGGCAGCCTGATTAATACTTATTACCAACCAGACGCCTCCACACACATCCAATTTGAATGGAAGGTGGAAGCTATTCACTCATTTTCCAGTTGTTCCAAACTGGTCAGAAAAGTCATGCCAGCATGACATATGTCTCAATGGTTGGCTGTTTGGCCATCGCCAGTCTACATGTTCTACAAGAACTCATGTAACCGGACATGCATCGTTATTGGCTATGCTGGGACAGTTTAGTATTTTATGCACTTAGTGAAAATAAAAAACATCACTATTGAGTACTAAGTATCTGTATTTATTCTGACATTGAGGACCTGGTACAGTTTGGGTCACAGAGTACAAAACATATTCCTTTTATATGTAGTACTAATTTGATGATCACCATAACCTATGATTTATTTTTAGCATATTTGCAACTGGATCATAAAGATCTGATGACCGGGGATGCTAACGGAAACTTTACAAAACAAAATAAGCAATTTTACAGTTCTAAATAATATCCTGTTAAAAATTAAACTACAACTCAGCCAAAAATGATGGTGTTTATTATAACTGCATCTGGAAATATCAACAATGAAAAGCTATGAGGTTTAACCAACATTACTGCAAAAACATCTGCAAAAGAATAGCTCCCAAGTTGTTATTTTAAACGTTTTTAGTGAGAAAACTTCCTGAATAACATACCATTCGGAGATAACATTTTATTATCTCAAATAGTCATCTTTCAGTGCAAACTGTATGACCAGGTCAGCAACATAAATATAAAAAGCCATTTACATCCGCATTAATGTTTGCAATCTTGATGACCGTTTCCTCTGTCCATATATTTCCTGTATTGCCAATCAATACCGATAAAACAGAAATAGACAAATAATATTCCTAAACAAGAAAAATGCCTTGTACAACCAGTAAAAAAAAACAACAACTAATGAATGCAGAGAGTTCCCCTAGTCTGCTTAGCCTTTTACTTAAAGAGGGAATGAAACCTAAAGATATATTTAATCAGGTGCAAGGTGACTTCTGCCTGATTAAAACTATCTTTAGAGTGGTGCTCCAATTAACCACTGCTCAAAAGATATTGGGTTATATTAAAAAAGAGGGCATTGCAGGAAATCGACAAGAGAATTTCACATTTATGGTTAAAGTAGCCAAGTCGAAAAAATTCTCCAATCCAGCTGAATTTTTAAATTTTCACCTCCTCAATTTTTTTTTTTTTTTTTTGAGTGAGTGAGTGAGTGTAAGACCACTGAGTATCAGCTCAGAGCTCAGGGCCTGTAAGTGACCTAATATATGGAATACGACTGAGTTAGTTATAACAACAGTATAATAGTCATGTACAATTACTGAATATAAAACTAAAGAGGCAAGATTGTTTGGTCTAACAAACAATTATATATTATTTTACTTACCTAGCCAAACTTAAATAGGAAGTTATTAAATGATTCAAAATAGAAGGTTGGACCATCACCAGTTGTGACAGATTAGTTGTCTTTAAAAATGCCAGCATAATTATGGTAACACCTGTTGTGTTTTTATACTGAATCTTCATTTCTAAGGTTGATTAGGCCAATACAAGTTAATATGACGACCCATAGCTGTATTATAATTTAATAATTGTGCAGCCCTAGAGACAATGGTACACTTATAGCTCCTGTAGCACAAATGTTTGGGAGAGGTATACATCATTCAATATCTCAGTTATCATTTCTGAGTAGATGTTAAAAGTTTGCTTGCTTTAGATGTGGACATTTTTTAATTGTTCCACAGAACAGTGAGAAAATCTTCTGGTCCCAGTTGCTAAAAATGTCTTCTATGTCATCAAGTTTATCAGCTATGTATAAAAAAAATGTTGAAAAAGTAAGGAAATAAGAAAGAAAGGAAAAATCGCTTTAAGACAGAAATTGTAAAATATCGAAAAGCTAAAACCCAACGCTCTCAGAGGCTGAAGCACCATCCTTAAATCCAGTTCTACAAAGAAAAAGAAAATGTGTAGTCAAATGGTTTTTTGTACCCACCGAATATTCTCCATTGTTAAAGGATGCAGTACTAAAATGAAGCATCTAAATATGTCATGTCTGTATTATGTAAAGCGTGTGTACAACATATCAAATATCAAAATATGAAAAGTTTGCTATTGTTTGCTTATAAAAGCTCTACAAAATGAACTATGCTTTCTGATTTGTTGAGTTTCAGTAAAACAGACTATTTTCATGTTGTTTAAATTATCTATGCTTGGATGTGCTGGAAGGTATGACACAAATAATAGGAAATTCTGAGTCGGCCGGACTGTAGTGCAGTGGAATTCCTAACAGTAATTACTTTAATGAAATACATGTATTCTTCTTCTCAGCTGACAACTCCAAAATGTATTGAAGCATAAAAAGGAAAGGATCATCCACATGTATAAAACAAGTTTCCTGGAATTAAAAGTTAAAAGGACAGACAAAAGTTAAATAATTATTCTTTTTTACATTTACATAAAGCTGAAAGCCAGACCTTTTTCTATGTTGCATGAGGAATCAATTATGCCAACCATAATCTAGCTGGATCAGCAAAAGAGCTTGGCCATGTTCAGTTCTAGTAATGTCCAATGTTGTAATGGGTTTGGTTATATGGCTGGGGATAGATAAGTTGGCGATGTTTTCTAGCTTGACCAGCTATACAGGAAGACCATGTTAACATGACACACTACTAATGATGCTAAAGTCTTTTTTCCAATGAAAAAAAATGGCCCCTAAGTATTTGGGATTAATACAGTTTGTTTTCTTCTAAATCAAACTGCCTGTATCCATTTGACGACTATTATGGGATAAACATAAAAATAAATCTGTAAAACTTTCACTGTGAAGTACTTCAAGTTCAAAGAACCCAAGTATCGTTGAGTTGTTTGATTAAAATAGCTGTAAAAAAAAAAAAAGGTAAACATTAACCTTCAATTTCTCCTTAGGTCTTTCCTTTAAAACATTGGTGTCATGTTCAGAAACGATGTTATCTAGATTAGAAATCTTGAAAGACTTTATTTTAAACAGAGCAAACTCATTTCCTCCAAGTCCCAAATAAACAATTTTTACTTGCAAGTGTTATCTTGAAGTGTGTAACTGTGTTAATTCCAAATTGCGACGTTATTGTCTTTGGAATAGTGAGTTTCCTGTAAAACATGTAAGGTTTAAAAATGGGATGTGCATGTACTTGCAACAAATGGCAAGCTGATTCTCCCCAAGCTAGACCTATGACTGGTAATACAGTAGTTATGTGGAATCTTCTATAACTAATTTGTTTAAGAATTATAGCAAGTTTGCATTTGAGTGCTTTGTGGACTAGTGACACAAGGTAGTTTTGATGTCCGTTTCTGCACATTTATTGTAATAATGCCCACATCCAAATACAAATGTATATTTTTTAAAGATGCAAGAAAAAAAAAAAACATTGAAATATCAAATATTTAGATATATTTAGATACAATTTAAATGGTAAAAAAATGACATTAAGCTGGACAATCCATTTTAGGAACACTTCCTGCTGTTATGTTCAATGCATTCATACAAAATGTACACTAAGGATTCATATACATACAGACAACAAGACAAGAACTGGGCTCCCAATAAATGTTTATATCTCAGAATGTCATACCTCCAAACTTTAATTGTAAAATACAGAGGGAGGTGGTGAACATGCATGCACAGACTGGAGTAAGGAGAGTGGAAGGAAAATCTTGGTCTTTGGGTCAGGTTTCCAAAGCAGTGCTGTTGGGGATTGTGGAATGTGTACCATGTGTTGGTGATCATTAACCAGAATTGCTCTACGTAGATATATTTCTTTATTTTCAGCATTCAACCGAATTGTCATTATCTGACTATTCTGAGTTCTCAATTAACCATTCATTAAATTGGCAGTAAATCCTACAATTCTTAATTCTGGGATTTGTGACATAGCCCATGTTCTGCTGTATTGCATAGCAGGCCACTGATCTGTGCAGTGTTTCACATTAGAACTTCTTAGAGAAGTCTGCATGAGAGAGTCATAGAGTGAGTCACAGCACATTCACCACTCGTAAATCCACTCAAAATGTATCATCTATGGGGACATAATTCAGGACTAAACCTTATAGACGCCTGTCCATTCTGATAGCACAGAAGTTTGCTCGAGACACTGCTGTAACTTTGCCATAGAAATTAGAGGCGCCAATTGTAGGATGCCCAGAAATTAAATGGGAAGATATAACAAACCAAATGGTACTACGTCATTTTGGTGACATGGCTATTATAGTACAGGAGGACGTGCAGAACTAGTGGTATATTTTGGTTTTATGCTGCCCTAGGCAGACTAAATTCGGGTGCCCCCCTCTACCCACATTGCAGAACCAGGACCTACCCCATCACCCTAGGAAATGCCGCATCATCCACATTGCACATCCTGGACTTCCTCCTGCACCCCAGTACATGAAACACCACCCATATTGCAGAACCAGGACCTACCCCAGGACATGTCCATCACCCGCATTGCACATCCAAGAATTACCCCTGCATCCCAGTACATGCCCTTTCACCCACAGTACACATCCAGGACTTACCCCTGCACCCCAATATATGCCCCATCACCCACACGGCACATCCATTTTTTTAAAGTGAAGATGTTTTAGCCGCCAGCCCCCTCCCCCAGGGTAGACAAGGCAAGTTCCGACCTAGGCACTTTTTAATTACATTTTTCATTGAAATCTGAATTATGCATTTTCTGGTGGCCTGTAGATACATAGGTAGCGATGTGTTAAAGCAGCTATTGGGCACAGGAGGTTGAAAAACATTTACATGCAACTGAAAACACCTGTCAGAAGTGTGAAAAATCTTAAGGCGATATATATACACATCGTGGGGCATCTTATAGCACTGTTTTAACCTTCTGAGTGCCAGAAGAGTTGAGCCTTGCATTGCAAAGAACTCTTCTACCTAAGAGATGATTCACTTTTATGCAACATGACTCAAGAGTAAACAATATATAATTGGTAATGTTTTATCAAAGTCCACTATGCTAGAGCAAACCATGTGGAACATACACAAATATTTTCAGGGCTCATTTAGGACATAAAGTATTGTTTTAGCGCCTCTATTTTATTTACTTTAATAAAATAAACAGGAAACTGCTCCACTGTATAATCAGTAAGTCAGTAGATAATGGTTGAACATGTCTAAATATGAGAAAAAACAAAGAAATTGGAGCTGCATCTGACCAAGAATGGATGCTGCTAAAATAGCCTTCCCTATTGGATAATACTTACTCGGGAGGTGCATTGCGGCTTACGGCCCA
This sequence comes from Pelodytes ibericus, assembly GCA_036172795.1. Lineage (NCBI taxonomy): Eukaryota > Metazoa > Chordata > Amphibia > Anura > Pelodytidae > Pelodytes > Pelodytes ibericus. The sequence goes on from CM069857.1 coordinate 171,901,117, forward strand.
AAGGAGGAACACAACCACCACAGATGTATGTTTCAACCTATCATAGGCCGAGTCAGTGCGGTATGGCTGGTATCCCTTTAGAAGCAATGAACCATAGACTCTAATGTGGACATATCCTGAGAAATAAGAATGGACAACGCTAAAATAGCCTTCCCTATAGGATAATAAGTAATCGGGAGGGGCATCACCGTGACGGACACCAACTGTTCCGGTGGTTTATTTGCAAATGAACTGGTTTTTAACCTAAAATTTTACATTTGCATATTAAGCCACAGATAATATCCCAAACTTGAGATTCCACAGACACATTTACAACACATTTTTCTCATAATCATAATGTAGGCATTTTCTTGCTAATATAATGTATAGATCACTTTCATCTTTTTTTATATACTCTACATTCACATTATTAGCAATGTTGAGTTGACAGAGTTCTTTTAAGATTTCCAAAGCATTTTTTTCTGCATTTGAATTTAAAAAAATCTTATATAGTATATAAAATATATTCTACTTTTTCCCTTGAAACAGTTAATCTTTCTCCAGGAAAGATACAAATCTACAGTTCTATTATTTTGTGAGGCTGGCTAGGAAATGCGGATCCAACTCTAATTGTAACATTCCAGGCTCACAAGGCGCCAAGTTTTACTAACTATAATTTAACTGGTCCGGTTGATGCCGTCCAAATACTTGTTTGGATAATCAGCCTTTGTTTAAATATATACCAAAAAAAAGCAAAGGCCAGCATTAACCTCTGGGCATGTCATGTGAGCATATTACCCTGTAGTCTGCAGTAGCAGAAACCCATACACAACAGAAGGATTCTTTTCTAATATTATAGTAACAGTACCATAAAATCAGTTCTTCCCTTATTTTTTATCTTCATATGTTGTACATATATTTATGTAACATACACATGTCATACATGTGTATGTATCATGTAAATATAAGTTCTTCCCAAGTAGTGCTCCAAGTTCAAATAGAGTTGAAAGGTAAAAAGGTCAAGAGGGCATTTTAATAACTGAGATTTCACAAATTTGGGTTCAACTATGTCCTATTTCTTTACTTTTCCCAAGTGTGTGGGATCACTGCGATATATTTGGGAAGAAATTAACCCCTGGCTGGGATGAATTACAAAAAATCCAGCCACCCCTGGAGCTAGTTTGGCTTTTCATATTAACATTTGAGAATTTGAACTTATTTTGCCATTTACCTACGAGAATATGCCACAACTTGCTGAAAATTTATGGGACTTTTTAATAGGCGGTACTGTTAAAAACTATAACATCCACTGACATTTCAGTACACATCTTCTATTCTGGAAACCTTCACCAATCAGGCTAACAGTCACTAATCCTTAACCCCCAATTCTTCCCCCACGTACCCACTCTTCCCACCCTGAACTGTACCCATTTTCGGATTTGAAAGTTTATGCCATGTACACATTCTTTGATAACAGTTATGTGATTTTCTGCCATATCAATGCAGTGTAACTGTATCCCCATCAACTCCCTAACCACGTTGTTTGTACTGCTCTTACCTGTTGTTATACTGTATTGTGTAAGAAAATTAACAAAACCCCAATAAAAACTGATTTACATAAAAAAAACCTATAACATTCAATTAATTACCAAATTATAGGAGATCAAGGGCCAAGCATTATTTAGTGTATAACATTAGTGCATAGTTTGGGGGTGCCAGGCAGCCCACATCATGAAGGACCCAACTGCATCTCCCTAGACTTTCAATATAGAAATAAGCCTACAGGCCAGATTGTGGAAAAAGGTTCGGCAAGGGAAAGGATACTAGAAGCCTTTTCTTTTTGGAACCAAAGGTAATTAAATAGCACAGTCTAGTCACCAAAATAAATAAAACATCTTAAAGTCTGATTGTTTTTGACAAATAACATATTCATTTTTTGTTTATCCAATATTAGATTTCTAATGATATTAAGGAATGTTTTTGTTTTTCAAATTCTTTTCGAAAAAATATATTTTGCCCTATCACAATGATGAAAGTATAGTACTAAATTGTTGATATTACAAGAAAATTGAAAAATGTCTTTTAAGTCACATGTATTATTGAGAAAAAAATATTTTGTACACACAGGACTTGTTTAAAAATGGGACAAAGGTTGAATGTATTATACCAGGTAAAACATTTTGTAAATATATGTGAAGTAATAAAAAGGAATTATACTTACTAACACAGGGCTCGACAAACCCCGGGCGCCAGGTCGCCATGGCGACCAGGAAATCAGACCTGGCGCCCGGGTGCTGTTTGTCACAGGGAGCCCTTGCCGGCTGCCATCCGTTTTTCTTTTACTTTCTTTTTCAGCGCGAGGGGAGAAAGTCTGTGCGGATCACACAGACTGTAAGCTCCGCCCCCTCGCGCAACACGCTGTAGTGCCGATTGTCACGTGACAACACGGCACAGGAACAGAAAGAGATCGGGCTCCAGCATAAATGTCCCCCTCCCCTGCAATGAGGTAAGCAGCAGGGAGGGAGGACACTGTAAGAAATATTCTTTTGTTCTTTAAAAAAAAAAAAAAAAGGTGTGTATGTGTGTATATAACTGGCTGTGTATGTGGTCTGTATGTATGTACGAGTGAATGTAACTGACTGTATGTGGTGTGTGTGTGAATGTAACTGACTGTGTATGTATGTGTGAATGTAACTGACTGTGTATGTATGTGAATGTAACTGGCTGTGTATGTATGTGTGAATGTAACTGGCTGTGTATGTATGTGTGAATGTAACTGGCTGTGTATGTATGTGTGAATGTAACTTGCTGTATGTGGTGTGTGTGAATGTAACTGGCTGTGTATGTGGTCTGTGTGTATGTATGTATGTATGTGTGAATGTAACTGACTGTATGTGGTGTGTGTGTGTGTGTGTGTGAATGTAACTGACTGTATGTGGTGTGTGTGTGTGTGTGAATGTAACTGACTGTATGTGGTGTGTGTGTGAATGTAACTGACTGTATGTGGTGTGTGTGTGTGTGTGTGTGTGAATGTAACTGACTGTATGTGGTGTGTGTGAATGTAACTGGCTGTGTATGTGGTGTGTGTGAATGTAACTGGCTGTGTATGTGGTGTGTGTGAGTGTAACTGGCTGTGTATGTGGTGTGTGTGAATGTAACTGGCTGTGTATGTGGTGTGTGTGAATGTAACTGGCTGTGTATGTGGTGTGTGTGAATGTAACTGGCTGTGTATGTGGTGTGTGTGAATGTAACTGGCTGTGTATGTGGTGTGTGTGAATGTAACTGGCTGTGTATGTGGTGTGTGTGAATGTAACTGGCTGTGTATGTGGTGTGTGTGTATGTAACTGGCTGTGTATGTGAGGTGGGTGTATGCCACTGTGTCCGTGCGATTTTGTGATGTGCCGTTGTCTGGCTCCTAAATTTTTTGGCTGGCTCCTAAAACTAAATTAAATTTGTCAAGCCCTGTACTAACATATAGCATAACTGACTTTTTAAGTACAAAGGGACCTTTTTCAAGTCACTGAGATTTTATCTAAAACATTTGATTACTTGCTTTGTAACAATATGATTCATATCAGAAATATATATGATGTTACTACCCTGTTTTGCAATGTTTAGCATTGGTATAGCTTACATATGCCATTATTAGCAAGTCCGTTATTTGTATTGCCTACAATAAGGGATAACTCACAACTTATGAACATTCTGTCATGGGATGGCAGGCGGCGTGTCTTGCTGTGCATGCAAATCAGCACCACCATGTGACAAGCCAAACCTATCACGCAAGAAAGATTGCCCTGGCAGACAAATGGCAACCAACTGCACATGCACAGTTGGGTTACAAAGTTGTGCCCTAAAAGGGCAAAAATGGTTCTCTACATGTGCAGAATGCTTAGCCGTCTCTTATCCCAAGCAACTGGGACATCAAGAGGGTGAATCCGTGACCATGGAACAAGTCTTCTCAATCAGGTCCCTTGTGTGATATGTAATTTTCTCTAACAAAAACACCAACATTTTGGGAATGTTTCTAATCTACTACTTCGTTTCTTGTAGAAAAAAACTATTTGTCAGCTTCATTTTGTTATTTGGGATATTTATTTTTCACTGGTTGCTGGCAAGCTGACATGGCAGAAACATGCAATTTATACTTGCTGTTTAGTAAATCTAGCACTGGAAGGTATAGAAGATGCTTCAGAGTACTTTAAAAAAACGCCCATGATGTATTTAACCCATGAAACATCTCACTTCCATGTGTTCAAAGACAGACCATGACAGTGCTTGATATGTTAAGATTTTGGCGTTAGGTAATGACAACTTTGATGCAGTAGGTAATGATATAATGTGTACTCATCGCTGCAAACCGACACACGCCATTAAAAAATCATATCTGACTATGCAAAGCACACATGTGAAAATTCTCCTAACCTTTAGAAAATGTTGTTACTTTTCAACCAGAACATTGTCATGGACTTGAAACCAGATCTTTGCAATCCCTACAAGATACATTGTGCACCATTAAGCACACATTAATGTTTCTGCAGGTTTGGAACTAAAAACCTTAGTTCTAATGAATGGATTGTGGGTAGGCTGTTCCCCTGTCTGCACCTCCGCCTCCTCCTTCACACCAAAGCTAGACTGATGAGATTTTCAGCCCTGGAAACCAAAGGCTCCTTATGTTAATTTATATCATAGCAATGGTCCAGTGGGGAGAGTATACAATCCCTACAGTGAGGAAGCCTATAAAAAGTGACTAATAGCAACAACATTTCTACAGTAGCTTTTTTTGATCCAAATATTTCTCTCCTGACTTAGCCTATTGCTGGTTAGGATAATACCTACCAATATAAACTACCAATACATTTGAAGAATTGCATACCCGTCAACAAGCAGACTAATATTCTCTAAGCATCAGCTGATTGGCACTAACTATTCTCCAAGGAAAGAATAATAGGAGGATATACTTAAATTGTAAAATATAACAAATGCCCTTTATTTTACTTCCATTCCCTGTCAAAACCTTCCACTTTATGTTCTTGTATGTATTTTTTGTCACACATGAACTTTATCTATTGCAGGGGTGTCTGACGTGTTCCCCGCGGGGCATCGAGGTGCGGCCCGCTTGAGCTCTGCTCCGGTAGCAGTACCTCCAACTGCTCACTGCAGTGAACGAAGTTCCTTACACAGAGCGGTGCTGCTGTCGTGCGTATGAACCCTCCTCTACTCTGCGTGTGAGGTCATGCACAAGGGTCAGAGGGAGGGAAGAAGCGCACCAGCAGCATGAAGATTATGGGGACCCCACAGCCTCAGGCATCAAGGAGCCCACAGCCCCATTTAAAAAAAAAAAAAGCTGTTAAGTGTGTGTGGGGTAAGTGTATGTATGCGAGTGTGTGTGGTAAGTGTGTGTGTATAAATGTGTGTGTGTGGGGTAAGTGTGTGTGTATAAATGTGTATGTGTGTGGGGTATGTGTGTGTATGTGAATAAATGTGTATGTGTGTGTGTGGTAAGTGTATGTATGTATGCATGTATGTATGTGAGTGTGTGGGTATAAATGTGTATGTGTGTGTGGGGTAAGTGTGTGTATGTGAGTGTGTGTGTATAAATGTGTATGTGTGTGGGGTAAGTGTATGTGGAGTAAGTGTATGTATGTATGTATGTATGTATGTATGTGAGTGTGTGTATAAATGTGTATGTGTGTGTGGGGTAAGTGTGTGTATGTGAGTGTGTATAAATGTGTGTGTTTGTGGGGGGTAAGTATGTGTGGTGTGTGTGTGGGCTAAGTGTATGTGTGGTGTGTGTGTGGGGGGGGTAAGTGTATGTGTGGTGTGGGGGGGGGATAAGTGTGGTGTGTGTGTGTGGGGGGTCAATGTATGTGTGGTATGTGGGGGAAGGTAAGTGCATGTGTGGTGTGTGTGTGTGGGTGAGTAAGTGTGTATGTATGGGATTGTGTGGTAAGTGTCTGTGTGTGTGTATAAATGTGTATGTGAATGTGTGTGTGTATAGTTGCACATTAGTGTGAATTATATATAATATATATAAATATATTTTGGCGGAACTATCATTATTGCAGGGGTCGCAGCTGCGACCGGGCCCTTCACACCAGGGGCCTGGCTACCCTGTCGACCCCAGTGTTAATAATAGATAAAAACCTTCGTTCGTAGAGAGATGCGGCTCGTGTCACGTCCGTGACATCCTGCCGCTCAGAAGATAACGGAGGCTGCATCCACCAACCCCCATGCAATGAAAGGTAACCGTGCAGGGAAGGGGACAAAAATATCTGTGGGTATGTATGTATGTAGTGTAAGTCTGTGTGTATGTATGGATGTTAGTCTGACTGTATGGATGTAATTCTGACTATGTAAGTATGTAAGTGTAAGTCTGTGTGTATATGTAAGTGTAAGTCTGACTGTGTGTGTATGTAAGTGTTAAGTCTGACTATATGTAACTGTAAGTCTGACTGTGTGTATGTATGTTGCATAGCTGTTGCATAGCTGATCCTCCTTTATCTCTTATTCTTTGTTTCACCCTTTCCAGTAATGCAGGTCTATATCTATTTAACTATTTTTTATATCCCAGGCCCCTAAATATTTTTTTTGTTCAGGCCCTAGCTTGGCTAAAAAGCCACAGGTTCTATTGGATTAGCTTATGAGACAATTAACATGTAGCCTAAATTACTTAGGTTTCTACATGGTAATCTGCCATCCGCATTAAAAAAATAGACAACACTGTTCCAGAGAAAGAACCTAATGAGACAAGAGTTTGGCTATATCACCAGATCCTAGCCAAGCATGTGGCAACTTCCGGATGAATGATAAGAATGAAGAGGAAAAGACCTACAACTCTCTCAACACCACTGATCATCATCATAGTTTCACTAAACTGAAACCATATACAAGAGGGGGGCAATTTTCTGCTCTTGCCCCGGGTGTAGAAAGAACTAGCTACGGCTCTGATGAACATGATAACATACATTTACCACTTAGATAGATTTATTCATGAATCAACATATGTAGGTAGAATGACATACATAAATATACACAGCTACATCTTTCTTATTCTATCTACATATGTTTATATATTTTTTATTGACAACATGTTATCTAGTCTGGCACAACCTACTTTAAATATATCCAGAATAAAAATAAAGCATTTTTTTCACCTCCAACTACAGATAAAAAAAAAATCTAAAGAAAAAAACATTGTACAATCATTAGCCTTTATGAGTAAAATAAAAGATTTGGAACCTAATATCTTGAAAGGTTCTCTATTTAAATTCACACTTGGCAAAGAATGTTAATGTATAACATGTGATACGCATTTTAGAATGAGATATAAAAAAACATTTACAATGTACTATGAATGTATTTTACTTTTTGAAGTACTTTTAAAATTACCATAAATGTTACAGAATAAAACCACTTTGTTCTAAACACCTCTTGAAAATATTTAACTAGCACCAAATTGCATGTAACAGTTGTTTAGGTTTCCAAAAAAATATTAACTAAAATCCAAACTGCTAATGGACATCCACGGTAGTAAAATTCGGCCTGCAAAATCCATTAGACGTCAAAAAGTCCTGTAAGGTTCAGATTTTACAGTAAAACCTGTAAAAAGCAGAGGTCGGGTTTCACCACTGAGACATCAAGGTGCGAAGACCTAAATGACATTAGAAATGAACTTGTTCATTTGAACAAACTGAACTTTATCTGATCCCCAGCAAGTGCTTTACCATTGGTTTTTACGGAGTTCCAACCTGTCAGAAAACTCTGTACTGAAACATAAGTAAAGGTTGTTTGTCTGCTTCGAAGTGAGCTTTAGAGCTTTCCTGTTGGGATGCTTTATATTGAATCCGGGAAGACACATCCTCTGTGTCCTTCTGTCTCTTTATATGCTTCTCAGATAGGAGTTTTGAAAAAAGATGTGCACATTAGTAGCACATAGCCATCTGGAAATCTTTTCCGATGGAAGCAAATTCCAGAGAATTCCCCGTTGATCCAAGGTACACATTTTTGCGTCTTGCCTCACCAAATGAAGCAAGCTGGTGTGTTAAGTGTTCTACAAATGAAAAGGTGGAATGTTTGAAAAAACTCTTCTTTAATTGTGATTGACGACGATGTCAAAGTGTAGGTGCTGCAGCATAAACGGTGGTAAACGTCCAATGGGTGTAATGTTGTGCGCTCTAATCTGTACACAATTGAAAGGAATTAGGTTTGGGCTGTTTGTTACGGAAACACACATTCAGTGGCGGAGTTTATGACATTTATGGATTTCTTTTCTTTGATAAATAAAGCCTCTAATTATCCAGTTTTTCATAATTAAAATTAAAAACATGCATATGGTATGCCATCTTATTATATCCCTCCTATTTATAAAGGAATTAACACATCGCACTCTTTATGTAGCCAGGTAATTAACTAACCTTGGAAAATATTTGTCATAATTTGGCCAAAAGAATCTCCAGTATTTGACTGTGTAGCAGGGATTTGCTGAGGGCACCATTAACATTAGATGAGTGCTTTTTTTCACTAGTTCTTTTGTCCCCCCGCTGGTGCCTCGTTTTTAAATTTTCCCTATAAAGCAGATTTATTTTCATATCGTTGGTTGGTGTGGCGAGCATATTTTTTGCCTTCCGAGGAGTTTGTTTATCACCATTAACATTAACCCCTTTACAACAACCGACGTGCCAAACACATCACGCAAAAACGTGCAGCTAGCAACAATTGACGTACCTGGCACATCACAGGAAGCGATAAAGAGTCACTTCCTGTGTTCAGCAGGTGTTACATAGTTAGATAGTAGTTTAGGTTAAAAAAAGGCTTGCATTCATCAAGTTCAACCCTTTTCCTATTCCTTGTTTACCGCTGTTGATCCAGAAGTAGGCCAGTAAAAACTCCTTATTTTAGCAATTTCGAGTTCTGCACCTACTCTGCATTTTCTAGTTCTATAATGACTTTAAAAGTTGCCCAGAATTAAACCACATATTCAAGGAGGGGTCTTACCATGGGCCTTTAAAGGGGAAGAATAATATGCCTTTTAATGCATTGACCTTTGCAGCTGAAAGTTGACACTGTGCACTACTGCTAAGTTTATTGTCTACAACTACTCCCAAATCTATTTCATTAGTAGATTCAACCAAGGAAACACCATTTAAATTATATGTTGCATTTTTATTATTGTACCCAAAATACATAATTTTACACTTGTCTTTGTTGAATTTCATTTGCCAATTATCTGCCCAGTTATCCAATTTGTATGCCCTCTGGGAGATCATTAACCCCTTAACGACAGATGACGTGCCAGGCACGTCACGGCAAATCGAGGACTTGCCGACAGCTGATGTGCCTGGCACGTCATGCACTAAATGGAGTAAAGAAAGCGACCAGCGGTCGCTTTCTTTACTCTAACGGTGTTGCTACAATGCCTCTAGGTAGAGGCATTGTGCAACACCCCCCAAATGTGCAGGGGCACGCTACGATCACTCCACGGAGTGATCGTAGCAGCCATTTAAAAATGGCTGCGCCCGCTGCACACATGTGCTTAGAAAGCGAACGATCGTTCGCTTTCTAAGCATCTCCGGTGTTGTTAAAGTGCCTTGCACAAACACCATTTGTTTTAACACGTTTTCTTGTGTCAGCCAATCACATGCTTGTGGTGACCATTCTGTAAAAGTAGCTTGCAGGTTCTTCTCCATTGGTTCTTCCTTGGCACAAACAGAAGAATGTAAATGATTGAAAATATCTGTTTTCTCTCCACTGACTATCTCACCCATTTCAGATAACAAAGACAAAATGTGTTGCTTCAAACAAGGTATCTAGCACAAATTTGCCCAAGGACATAATGCAATTACTCCATGGAGCAGTCACAAGCGCCATATTGACAGGCAACATGCACATTTCACTATGGCGTTGCCCCTTACTGGGAAAGAGCTTCGGAAGTCATCAAGATCACTACTGTCTTTCTGGGAGTGTTTCTACACTGCAACTTGAGGCAGTCAGCAACATTTCAGTTTAAAAAATACCATTTTAAACTAAAATCTAGGATTAGGGTTACATTTAGGTTTAGAGTTGCTATTAGGGTTGGAGTTAGATTTACATTAGTGTTAGGGTTGGAGTTACATTAGTGTAAGTGCTAGGGTGAGGGTTAGATTTAGGGTCGGGGTCACAGTCGGGGTCAAAAGCTCACTGCAGGATAGAATTGTTAGGAGAAGAACTATGCTACTTTCAGTTATTGCCCTATGACATGCAGAAAACATGTAAACATGGGCTATTTCTAAACTCAGGATATATAGAATAACCTATTTAGCAGGGTTTTTTATTTGCGTTTGTTAAAAGATTTTTCATGTAAAGATAGAAAATGTGTTGTTTTTTCTATTTTTCATCATATTTTATGGTTTCTAAATAGTAAATTATCTCATATGATAAGAATAATGATATGTAAAAAAATAAAACCAATATACAATATGTGTGAGTACAGTAAATGAGAAAAATAAAATTAAAGTTAAACCCAAACACAGAAGGAGTGTAATTACAGCCTTTGTCCAGAATAACCAAAAATGTCCTAGAAGTCCGGTTCCCCTTTGACATCTAACCAATCAGATTTCTGTCAGGGTTCCTCTGCTGTTTTAAACAGAAAACATTCCTTCACAGTGAGTTTATCAGCTGTTATTAACGACCAACTCCTTTCAGCTACTGTTACCATAGTTACTCACCTGGTTGTTATTAGCCAGCCCCTTTGCTGCTCAGTGCAGAGTATTTAAGCAGATATTCTCAGTAGCTCCTTTGCCCTTGTGTTGTTTCTGGCTTCCAAGTGCATTTCCTGTGATTCCTGGCTTGGCTGACTTCTCTTCTGGTTCCCGACTTCTGGCTTTGCTCCTGACTCCACTGATCTCCATTTTTCTGATTCCTTCTCACCTGACTACTTGCTTTGGTTCCTGACCCGGCTTGCCTCCTGGATTTTGCTTATGAAATATTTTTACCATTTTTAGCATTTAACTTTCTGTCTCTGTTTGGTTCCCGGTCCCTAACAATCCCTCCTTGGATAAACAAGAACTACATAAATAATAATGCCTATACTAACATACACAACCCTCTATGTTCTGCTTCATTTAAACAAATATCCAGGCCCCTTTTAAAGGCATCTAATGTATTTGATAGCATCACCTCTTCAGGCAGTGAATTCCATCTTTAATATCCTCACCATAATGGATTGTTACACCTCTGTCTCCATGCCTGTGATGATTTTGTATAGTTTAATACCACAAGACTCAAGTGCCGATATTGGTCTTTGGTGTACAATATTTAAATGATCAATTTCTTTGTCTGTTGTTCTGTATTTTTGGTTGGAAAGATGATTAAGCCTAAAGGGTGGACAATGGCACATTCTCCTGTTTATATTTTTATCATGTCCTAATACACATAAAGGGAATTGGGACTTCCCCTTTAAGAAATACTTACATTTAAACAGGACCACAACTCATTTTACAATGTGATCGTCTGTAATGTACAGCTCTGACTAACTTTAGCATTTTATTATTATTGTCTATGTTAAAACCCATGATGAACTTTTCTTTGGTAATGGGTGGTGTAGAATACACCTATTAAATACAGATTGTTTAATGCTTCAGTCTCTATGACCATACAATAAGCAGTTCACAACATGTTTGAGGTTTCTGGGAGCAGAGGGGTTATGGAATATAGATTGGAAACATGGAAACATGAAGCTAATTCACAATTTCAACCTCTGTTGGGAAGTATATTTAGCACTTTACACTCCTGTTTGCCATACTTTACCTATCTGTGCATGGTAGAGATTGTAATAATAATCTCATTGTTCCTTTCTCCCTTGCAGACTGGAAGGCCAGGAATGAACCCTCTTGAGAATAATAAGCATAATTGAAAAGTGTTTTGGAAATGAGAAGTGCTCAATAAATACCTGATATTATTACTATATAAAAAAAAGTAAAATAGCAATAACACTAGAAACGCAAATGTTTTAGTGAGCATTTGTTAGAGTACCAGTTCATCATATTCGATTAGAAACATATGAAACATAGTTTTTATTTCCTCTTTTCTTTATATCTGAAATTAAATGTTTTTCTTGGCAGCTTCCATAAGTTTGAGTAAATGTATATAGGAGATTGGGTGTTGGGTGACGGCTGCCCTATTAATGGAGAATCTGCAGTAGACTTCAGGCATCCAAGACCTCTTTAGCATTGTTGTAAGACGTTTGATAGGCTTAATTTGGTGCCAGGTTTTCTGCTGCATTGTTAGTTCCATATATTTTCTGTGGCAATTCCGTTGTTGGGCAGGAGTATCCATAGAAAAGTATATTCTATTTAATATTACAGTAATAATGAAAATCCAAAAGTTTTGCCAAGGAAATTTGTCAATAACCATATCCAGTCACCGCTTCACAAAACAAGTCATCTTCGTGAAGCTTGGCTATATCGTTACAAGTAACGCACACACACACACACATATATATATATATATATATATATATATATATATATATGACATTTCAGGCCTGAGAGAAAGATTCCAGTATTTTCTGAACCTCAATTCTCACAACACATTCCAGGTTTGAGGCATAGATGTGCAAACATGGATCAATCAGAGGTTTATACGTCACACTGAGCTTACCTGTGCTGATTCCAACATTTCTACATTGGTATTTTTTAACAGCACATTTTTCTTCCTTATACCATTATACCATTTTTTCTGATTGTAGCCATGTTGAAAAGAAGTGGTGTCTCTAGACAACGTTAAGCTTATCCAGACATAAATACCCTTAAGGTTTTTATTTTTTGCAGTAACAGGGTCATAAGTTGAGTAGATCTTGTGACTGAAACCAGAAGTAGAAGGTGATGTTCTTTAATAGACAATAATGGGGGGAAAACTAGCATTAATGCCACTTTCGTTTTTTTTTTTTACTAGCTTGTAACCTATCTATGCATTATAAAATGCTATCAAATAAAGAGTGCACAGAATGGAATTATGGAACAAAAACATAAGATATATTTTCAATAATATTTAAATGTAAGGGGAGCTGCCATTTTTTATTTGTACTTTGATTAAGTGTCTCTTCACGGTCTACTCTTTCAGCTTAGGAAACAACTCTTCAAAAATACTCACTGCTGGCACTCTTTCATGAGCCTGGCACACAAAAGTCTTATATTCATTTCCTGCTTGAGAATATGTAAACCCAAGTGATAATTTAACATGTTTCTCTTTGGAAACCAAGTGGAAAAACGTCGAGCTTTCATTCACTAAAATATTAAGCCGTAGTAACAAGCAGCATTTCCTAGAGAATGAATTTCAAGCTGTGAATTTATAAACAAGAGCTGAATAACCACAGTATTACAATAAGCCAACATCCCTCTCTTAATCGGAATAATTGATGCTTTTCTTTTCAACAGCTGATGTCTATCACTTTTTACGGGTAATTCTTCCTTCCACTTGCATGGTACACCATTACGATCGGACGTCTTACAGTAGCACGATTTCTGTCATCAGAGAAATGCTTTAGCAGATGAATTGTAACGGCTCCCTTTCTCCTAGCAAACTGTGGCTCCTGGAACATGGAATTGGTTTAAGACTATGAAAAAGGCTTGGTTTCTTTAAGCTAAACTTATTAAACAGACACTTTCACACAGTTTATATGCGCCAAGTGACCCCCTTCTGGCAACAGGACATGCCATCACCGCAGGCGCCAAGATGTGGTAACAAGCGTCGGGATTTCTCTGCGCTCACCGCCAAAGCAGACGCCCAGGTAGGCTGCACAAGTCTTTAGCAGGAGGAAATTTGAATGCTCGCTGCCAGATAATTAAAGAAACATTCACTTATGGTGTGGGAGCAGATCATAAAGAGTTCTGTGTCACCCACTGTTAGAGAAACAACGCTGCAGCAGTTTAACAGATGCCGTTTTAGTGAATGTTACAGTTGTTGGAATAGGGACAGGCATGTTTGTGAGAAGGACGTGGTTGTGAACATTTCCAGAAGTTCCTTCAGCAAAAGCACATACGTTTGTAAGAAACATACTACAAGGCACTATGTTGTAGGACTTGCTTTTTCCTCTATTAACACTTCCTTTGTGAGATATACAGTGAGAGCAGATCACTAGTCTCGTTTTTTTCCATTCTGCAACACGTGCATTAGAGAATTAACTTAAGTAGTATGTATGTTAAACTCTGTGATTACATTAATGTCATGAATGTATAGCTCAGGGTTTTCTTTCCATCTATAAAACATGATACTTACATGACGGCCAACGTCACCATTAGGGTGACCGCATTTTATTTCTGACATTTAGAGGCACAGATAAGATTACACACAGGGGAATTTATATATATATAAATATATCATAATATGCAAGTCAAAACTCCCTTCACTCAACCGTAAAACCAAATGTAGTCCAAATGCACAGGTGCTGATATGCCAAAAATGTACAAGTCCATGCAGTAAACACACTCACAGGTCTTCAGCAGTATAAAAATATGAAAAAAACTTTATTAAAGGTTTCAACACTTTTGCTGTTTCGGACCAGATAGCCACACCTATTTACACCGGACATATATAGTGCCCAAGTACTAAACAAACAGAGCAACACCTGACGAGTTACCAAGCCCATCCACATTTGTGATGAAATAATGGAAGTGAGCAAAAACCAACATAGTGTGCAGATGTTACCTCCCGTCACAATGGTTATGCATACAACACAAATTAAAACTCTACTTCAAACTTGTTCAGTAAATCTGATTTTTTGATACTCAAAAAGTGATCTTAAAACATTCTTAAAGTTAGAATACATTCTGGAACATATCCTTTTCACTTCGGCAGGTAGGCAAAAAAAAAAAAAAAGGTGAATAAGATACTTGTTCGTTTAGCCCCCTCGGGGAAATCATGTTCAAGGTAATTATCCAAAAGCTCTCATAGTAATAAAATCTTCCCTCATCTCTGTATTGGGGGTATGTGGTCAGTCACAAACAATTTTCAGTTGTGACAGTTGACGTCCTACTTGTAAGACGTTCTTGGCCACAGGTTTGTCATATATTTTGTCCCTGTAGGATCTGTGGCCCTGCATATGTTCACAGAAAGTTAGGTCTGGTTTGCCTACATGGGAAAGTCCACAGGGGTATGTAATCAGATGCAGGTTATCCTCTCTTGAAACGTTTACCCGAATATGAGTGCACAAACTGCGTATTTGTGAGCATAGGAGAACACAACACAAAGGCATTTTGCATATTTAACCACTGCCGGTGTCTTATCATAGCTTTGCCTTGGATCCGAGGGTGCTGATCAGTCACGCAAATTCAAGACTCTTTTGTAACAAAAGAGAGGCATCTGTTGAACGCCAGGAGGTAATGACTTGTCTTTTGCAACAATGTTCCAATTACGTTGAACAACTCGCTTCAAATTCTGTGAATCTGCATTAAACTTGGTCAGATAAACAGCGCAGTGAATCTTCGCCATAGGTACACAAAGCTGCCTCCCTTCCTCCTTGCCTCAAGTGTGGCAGATTATATAATGGGGGGGGGGGGGGGGGGTCTGGTAGCATGCAGATGGGAATTCTGATGCGTATCCATTCACATTATAATATATAACTAAATATATATATTACCACGCATGTACCGATACTCCCCCTCCCAAATGCTGCCCCCTGGCATCTAGCCAGTGAAAGATGTTGGGAGGTATGCTTATTGACTGAAACTGATCTTCTGCTTATTATATCAAAGGCCTGAGTCACCGCAAAATGTGAGTTCAGAACTGATGCAGGTATTGTAGACTCACAACGTTCCCGTCAGAAGTTACAATTATTCAGTCTCACGATAGTGATAGTGTCACTTTTATAAACCCCCTTCAGTGAACCTATTCTATAACTAAATTAAATTGAATACTTGAATATAGCACCTAGTCTTGAGTCTCAATATTTATCAGATATCAGATATCACTGATGTGATTTGATACTCAGTTCTGAAATGTGTCTGCCTTACATAACTTTTTCTCTACCTCCCCTGACTGCTGACCTGCTTGAATGATGCCTTGTTGTTCGTCTCCATAGTGAATTTGGTCCTAGCAGTCCTATGAATCTCGGGGGAGTACACAGTCTAACTAATCCCTGCTAACGTTGCATGACACTAAGTATAAAGCCTCTTTATTACGTCACTGAGTGGTAATTCCTTGCAGAATTTACTTTCAGCTACTCTTTCAGCATTGCACACAGATATAGTATTATTTATATATAGGACTATATTACAGGCAGAATAAACTTGATATTCATATCTGGTTGCCTCATGACAGATCTATCTGCCTTACATTGAACTTCTCCTGATCTTCTCTGTGCTATTTTTAATGACCTCTGTGCTACTTTGAACAATTTTTCCTTCACCAATATTAATCACCATCATTATTCCCTCAATAATTACATTGTCCTCTTTTATATAGTTTGTACTATGTTTTCTTCTGATATATTAAACTGTCCTGATTCTTCCCACGCAACATGTTCAAGAGATCTTTGGACAACTTAAAGCACAACAATATATTCCACACATGTAGACTATTTTAAAGGGCACATGGGAAATAGAAGTTTGCCTGTTCCCTGTTAAAAGCTTAACACATCTTGTCTCATCTTTTTGACAAATCGCTGGAGAAATGTTTCTGCGGGTCAGACTTTGGAGTTGGCTTCTCATTATTATTTTAATCTCTAGGTGGTAACTTGTAACGTGCAAATCAATCTATGTGTGGCACTAGGACGGGTTAAGTAGGTCTGACTCGAGGATTTTTTTGTCAGTGAACATGGACCAAGAAGAGAAAACAGCATAGATTTGCTGTCTTGGGACTATAAAAATTGCATTGTGCTGGCTCATGTCCAATATTAATTACTAACCGGGAAACAGAAAGGGCTGAGCACAACAGCTTTGCAATCCAGTTTCAATTTCTTACCTCTATACAGAAGTGTTCAGTTCCAGATGGAGTGAAAACAGGTGTAGAGACCTCTAAAAGGGGTACTTTAAAATCCCTTTGGTAGATATGGACACCCCAAGATTTATGTCAAGGAACTACATATGGCATAATGCTCAATAATTCATATTGTTGACTTAGCATTATGCAATATCCCAGGGGAGTGCTCACAGAAATATCATTCAAGGTGCACTACTACCCCTAGCACTTAGTATCCTCTCCTTCTTCATAGAACTTAGAGATGAGGAGATGAAGTATCTCCACCCTCTCCTCCAGCCCACCCGTTTCCTATTTGCGTTAGCCACTAATGGCATATTAGTGGCTAACGCAAATAGGAAACGGGTGGGCTGGAGGAGAGGGTGGAGATACTTCATCTCCTCATCTCTAAGTTCTATGAAGAAGGGGAGGATACTAAGTGCTAGGGGTAGTAGTGCACCTTGAATGATAGCCCTATAAAATACTTACAGTATCTCCGGGAAGTGCTTGATGGTCTTCCAACTCCTTGCGCTTTATTACTGGATTTTCCTTTTAACCTCCTGGTTTTGACCTTTGGCTATATTTTTTGATTATCCTGCTTGCTGGTGTGTCTTTACTTGAACTGTGTTACTACTACAAACTTTTGCTGCTGGCCCTGACCCTATGGATTGCCTGACCCTGATATCCCCCCTATCCTCTGTACCCCAAACAATAGTCTTCTATTAAACCTCTAAACCTCCCTACTTGAGCAAGGAATAAAAAAAATAATTTCAAGCTTTATAATTATATATTGGGTACAAAGTGAAAGAATACTAGATCAAAACATAAGTTTAAAGTTCATGGAGAGCAAATATATTTAAGAATTTTCATCCTAATTTTTTTTAGAAGTCTCTGTGAAAATATTGTGAAGATAGATGTTTCCATAGTTCATTACCATATTAAATATGGCTCAATATACTTAAAACAATAATCAGTCAGGATTTTGAAAACATTTGGTATGTACTGTATTTGCTCGAATATAAGACGACCCTGATTATAAGACGACCCCCCAAACTTTTGATATTCCTTTAGGAAAAAAACTAAAAGCCTGAATATAAGTCTACCCTTTATGAAAAAAAGTTTAACTTGTATATATCCACATGTAAATTTCTTTTTAATATTTAATAAAAATTATGATATTAAAAAAATGCATTTCTTGTTTTTATTTCCTTTTATGTGCCAATGCTGTCTCTCTCTCCCCCTCCCCCAGGTTTGTCTCTCTCTCCCCCTCCCCCCAGCTTTGTCTCTCTCTCCCCCCCCCCCCAGCTTTGTCTCTCTCTCCCCCCCCCCCCCCCAGCGTTGTCTCTCTCTCCCCAGTGTTATTTCTCTCCCTCTCACATTGTCTCTCCCTCCCCCCAAACTTTTCTTTCTCTCCACCTCACTCCCTCCTTTTCTCTCTTTTCCTCGCCCCTCCCTCTTACCTTGTCTTTCTCCCCCCCTTGTCTCTCTCTACCCCCTCCCTCCCCTGTCTCTCTCTGCCCCCCACTCCCTCCCCTTGTTTCTCTCTGCCCCCCCTCCCTCCCCTTGTCTCTCTCTGCCCCCCACTCCCTCCCCTTGTCTCTCTCTGCCCCCCCTCCCCTTGTCCCTCTCTGCCCCCCCTCCCTCCCCTTGTCTATCTCTGCCCCCCACTCCCTCCCCTTGTCTCTCTCTGCCCCCCCTCCCTCCCCTTGTCTCTCTCTGCGCCCTCCCTCACCTTGTCTCTCTCTGCCCCCCTCCCTCCCCTTGTCTCTCTCTGCCCCCTCCCTCCCCTTGTCTCTCTCTGCCCCGTCTCTCTCTCCACCCCCTCCCTCCCCTCCCCCTCGATTTGAGGTCAGATTATAAGATGACATTGAATATAAGACGAGGGGGCTTTTTCAGAGCATTTGCAGTTTTTTTCAGTGGAAAGGTTGGCCATCACTGCTTTAGACCTTCATTCTTGGTCCAACAAGAAATAACTAGGGCTAAATACTATACAAGATGAGAACCTGCTATTGCATTCTCTCAAATATTTTTAAAAGTTCCAACAGAACTTGTGCATGATTTATTACCGCTCATTCAATTAAAGACACAGCATACCTTTCTTTATTTACATTATACTTATGCTTGTGTCAGAAAGTACTGGGAGCTAGTGAAAGTCATGGCAATATAGTGGACATTCCTATTGGTGGCACTTGATAATCAACACCTGCTTCCATTAATGTCACATATAGTTCAGATGGGCATCTTCTTACATTATAAGTTATTTAAAATTTGAAAAACACAACAGCAGCTGTAGCATCTGATATCTAAAAATGACAGATAGTACAAGAAACTATATTGGTTCCAGCTTCAACAAACGTTGGGTATAAGATTGAGGTGGAAGCATTCTGAATGCCCAGAAAGCAGGAAGTAAAGAATACCAATTTGTATTGATCAAAATGTTACTGGTATTATTTTATACCAAGTCGTCAAATTGTATTAGCAATATTCCAGATTTTAATTTAAATCTATAAATGGTATAATCGCATCACATCACAAAAAATGTTAGTATAAAAGACGACATTTTAATGGACTGCAAAGACCATAATGGCCAACAAAAGGCTTTTAATATGCATTAAATATACCAGCTAATGCTTCTGAATCAATATGTCTGTAAGTGTTAAGATGCAAATGTATACCGCGTGCTGCGTGCATAAAATAATGCATGTTAACTGAATACATTCTTAGTACATACAATAATTCTAAGGGCAGTATTGTTCAAACCTGTTCCAAGATGGAAGGGTAGATGGCATGCTTTGCCCTGCCACTTCTGAGTGGATGTGAAATGACCAATGTGCTAAAGTCAAATGTTCACAGTTGATGAACCTACAGTGCTCTGAATATCTAATTTTTTAACTTTTATGGTATTAAAATGTTAAGTTGTGTTTATCAGCATTTTCATCCACTAGGGTAATTGTTAGATTCCTGGTTAAAAACACAATTCCACCTTTAGAATGCATTTTTATGTAAACATCAGATGCAAGTTAAACATTATTAAGCTTTTACTGGAACCTATCCTTATGCAAGTGTAAAGTTGCCACTTTTTTTTTTTTTTTTTTAATACAAGCCATGCAATTGCCTATATAGCATTGGCCCTAAGCAACATTTAAAAAAAAAAACACTGGTTGGGTGGCTACCCTATATAAGTGTGGGAACTACCCAAATAATGCAAATTTGCATCAGAGCCATAACAACTGGGAATTTGCTGGACTTGACTCGGACTGGCAGTTGCATGACCAGCCTTCTGGCTAAAGATATTGATTTTGTATGAAGCAATTGTAGAGGATCTCCAAACAATAGTATTTACATATTTTTATATACACCATATATATTTGCAGATTTATTTTCCTGTTAGTTAGGACAATTGTAGGCAAGGAAATATGTTTGACTGAAAGTTTCCATTACGTGTAGACATTTTGAATAGAAATGTAAGAATACAAATAAAGTACCTTATTGAACATTATTATTTTTGCTCTTATAGCACTTCTACAATAATATTTAGAATCTTGGGTCAAATCTTAATTCATATGACCCAAGATGTTCACACTCTGAAAGGTCTGTATAAGCAAAGAGGGATTGATAGAGTACTTTTATTCATACTCTTTCTTTTATACTATTAAAGCATTTCTAAATAAAATGTCTACATTTGATCATTTAATTAAACATAACAACTCTTAAAAAGGGATAAAAATCCCAGCTGGGCAATTACAGACCTGTAAGCTTGACATCTGTGGTGGGGAAGCTGTTTGAAGGTTTGCTAAGGGAATATATTCAAGATGTCATCTTGAACAGGAATTTCATTAGCAGGAGCCAACATGGCTTTGTGAAAGACAGTCAAACGAACTTAATTTTACACGCTAGAGAAACAGCGTCTTAGAGGGGATTTTATAATGTTATATAAATATGTACACATATATGTACCAATAAAAAAAATCTAAAGAAAGGAGATTTAGTCAGTGGAAGGGATTTTTACAGTATGGACACTAATGGAATTCACTGCCTAAAGAGGTGGTGCTAGCAGATAAATTAGGTGCCTTTAAAGGGGGCGTGGATACTTTTTTTTTAATGAACTAGAGCATTGAAGGCTATGTATGTTAATATAAGCATTAATGTTTATTTAGTGCTTGTTGATCCAAGAAGCAATCTGACTGCCATTTGGAGTCAAGAAGGATTTTTTCCTACATTGAATGTAGAATTAGAAATTCTACTTTTTTTGGGATCAACAGAGGTAAACAAGGAATAGGAAAAGGGTTGAACTTAATGGACACAAGTCTTTTTGTAACACAAACTACTATGTAACCCTGTGCTGACAGGTGTCCTTTAATTTCTGCTTCCCCACATAACGGCTTCCATCACAGTCTCCCTATCATAGGCTCTTGTGCCTAGGAAGAGCTAAGACTGCACAACTTCTGAAAAAATAAACTACTCCATGCTAGCTACTACCAGGGTTGCCACCCAGTTGGTATTTTACTTTCAGGCCAGTAAAAAAAAAATGGTCTGAGGCTAATGCTAAGTTTATATAGGAAAAAGCAGGGCCGGCATTTTTTTAAAAAGAAAAAGTGGAAACCGTAGCCATACTACTGGTGCAAGTAGACCATTCTACAAATAGTAGTTTCCTATCCCCACATGAAATTAGACAAAATTATTTCTTAACAAAAAACAACTAGAAAAAAATGTATGAAAATACGTTAAAACGATTAAAGACAAAAAATAAAAACATTCAAAATATGCCTTCCATTTTTAAGTTCAATTGATTTCTGATAAGAAACCACACACTGTATGAAACGGCTTGAGCCGAGGTAGACTATAATCTGAAAATAAACTGATTACATATGCATCCAGTATACTAGTCACTAAGTATTTCTGGATTGTCGAGCTAAGATACTTTCTTTGCTTATTACTGTTTCTTGATCCAAAGAGATTTAGTCAACTGGTTTCAATTAGATGTTTTTAAGCTAGTAAAACAACATCCATAAAGACATATTTATAGAAAAAGCCAAAGAGGAAAATGCCTACGAAGCTGATGAAATGTGCATCTTCTTCTCCCCCTCCCCCTTTTAAATCTCCCCATTCCCTTCAGTCCTCTGCTCTCATTGTCATAATCGTTTGTTGACCGTTAGCAAGCAACAAAAAAAGTGTTCCAGTTTTATTAAGCCGCAGCTGCAAAATTAAATCAGAACCACTGAAAGGATAATGACAAACGGGTGGCTCCAGAGTTGTTAGTTTATGGGTGATACAAGTTCATGTTGTCTGTGCTTGTGACCGCTCTGTCGGAACAAACATGCACATAAAAGGTAACATTAATAGCTGGGCCGCGCCAATTGGAAGCCAGTCCAGTGCTAAGAATGCAGACTAGTAATAACGGGTGTAGAGTAAACCTTACATCTAATAAATAATATAGCTTTGTCTAACCCTGCCAAACCTCAGCACATGGAAACAAAAGAAGAAGAAAAGATGAAAGTAAATCAGAGAGAGATGATACTCATTTCCCTGGGTTTTTTTTTTTTTTCCCTTCGTTTTCTTGAATAGGAAGATTTGACCGGTTTGCAAAGTACACATGATGCTTACAATTCGACTAAGGCAAGTATTCATAAGTTCACAAAAACCTTAGTTAGTCTTAATGAGAGCCACCCGCTACTCATTTAATAATCAAAAAACCTTACAATTTGGAAGCATGTGATGCTGATCTGTAAATGACAAAGAAACACTGATTTATGTATGATATGCCTTTTGTTCGATCTTAAAATACATCTCTCTGTAATTAGCACTAGTTTTTTTATATAAAGATTAGACTATGCTGTAGTTGCATTATTTCAACTAATTAGTACCATAAAACTACCAAATAGAAATTGTGTTTCTTTTCTTGGCAATTTAGCATTGATGACTGTTCCATGGTTAAAAATTAGACTTGTGACTGTAGAGAATGCACAAAATGTTAACTTGCATTTTGGAAAATACATAGGCATATTTTTTGATAATTTAGCAACAGAGGCTTAGCAACGGCATTGTTGCCCTCACAAGCTTAAAGAAGCCCTAATGTGTTATTGGCAGGC
Source organism: Pelodytes ibericus (assembly GCA_036172795.1). Lineage (NCBI taxonomy): Eukaryota > Metazoa > Chordata > Amphibia > Anura > Pelodytidae > Pelodytes > Pelodytes ibericus. Next base: position 171,924,117 of record CM069857.1, read on the forward strand.
CATTTGCCCTCTCCGCTACCTACCATTGTTTGTAAAGGCAATGCATATTAAAGTGAGTATGTGAAGTTCCAACATTCCATCATGCAGCACATTCAGCCAATTAGAAGAGAATAGAGGTATATAGTGTCACATCCCTGCAGGCTGCTGCACGAGGGAGCAGTGGCAAGAGGTGTGTTCTGTGAACTCACAACTTGCAAAAGACAGCCAGAGATTGAGCTATGGTTTGCATCACTTTTATTTTGCAAGCTTCACCATGTATATTTGAATATATGTAGAAAAACATGGATAAATTACCACGTCATCACCAAAAACATAATTATGTCTATGACTGGAGATATCCATCGGTGTCATTTGCTCCACCACATGGATTTACAAATGGCCCTTCTTCATTATTATAAGTAAGACAAAAAGTAATGCAGCCTAATATATACATTTCTACTCATGTGCCCCACATGAGAAAGCACTTGAATGGCCTTGTGTAAGATGCTTGCATTGCATTAATATAAACAAGTGCCCCCTGCTGGAGGAGCTAAAAACACAATCACATAAGACTATTGCTGGCTTTTGCCTTATCTTCAGTTTAACAAACTATTTAGTACTGAAGATTAAATGGGAAAAAGAATCAGCGAGTCATATAGTGTACATGTCAACTAACAGGTCATGTGGTGGACTTATGAATGTGTGGTGGGTTAGAAGTAAGCATCGTTATGGCATTTAACAATTGGCAGCTGTAGAAAGTCAAGTGTTAGTTGTGCAGTGAAATCTATGACATAAGAACAAAATGTTTTATAATTGTGCTCATTCATAAGGCATCAGATAAACCAAACTAAAAGAACAATCCTGAAGTCAAATCTAGGATAGTTTATGATCCTTGAAAAGATCAGTGAAAGAATCTAACTCCCAAGACATGGCAAAAAAAAAAAAAGATCTGCAAGGATAGAAGAATACAGATGACCTCAATGGAAAAGTCAGAACATCAATTTAAATAGCAGAAACACCACAAGTCTCAATCCTGTTTCATTTAACCCTTTCGCTTGTGCGGAAATTGCAGAGAAGAATGAAAGGATTATCTTGTCCACGGCTGAGCTTGCTAATGCCAGTCGACAATGTTCAAAACAGCTGTTTCATTTACAAGGGCCAGAACCCTTTTGTCTTTAACATCCAGACCACAAGCTTCACTGTGAAATCCTTCAGTGGTTACGTAAAATAACATTCATACAACTCTTTGAATAAGATTACAAAAGTAATTTCTTTTTTTTTTAAATGGCATATCTTTAACCCTTACTTAGTTCAACAATAATTGGAGGTCCACTTTTCTAACTGCTTTTGAGTAAAAATCCAAGTGAGCATGATGGGAGTTGCACAGTAGCTAGCATGGCCGGCTATATCTAAATAAGAATACTATAATAGTTTGCAGTCACCGTGTTTGCAATGATTAAGATTAAAATGTCCTCGCCTTGGCATTCTGTATGTGTCCTGTGGGCATCCCCATTAATCTCTAACGGATACCTCTGAATGGCTTCATGGAGATCACCAGGAGAAAGTTTGAAAAGGGGAAGATTTGAAGTTATCTGTCATAGAAACTAAAACAAGCATTTATGATCCTTTTTTGTTTTTATTACCCTTCTACATCACGCATTGTGTAAATTATTGGCACTATTTAATTTAATGCTAATACATGTTATACATGTGTATATTCTGGAAAAGTTTTCTTTTTTCTTTTATTCTAAAACAATATATTATTGTGGATGTTACGTCTGCTATTATTTCTATTAATTTTACAACCATGCTGATAACAGATCTGAATCCATTCTATTTTAAAATATAAATATAATTTGCTTTCCAAACACAAACGTGTTAATAATATTATCTACATCTACAGGTTTATATATTAAACACTTATAAACAATGGACTGCAATTAATAGGAATAGTGCGGGTGCTATTCCTGCCATTCTTCTAGTGCATTTAATAGGGATCCAACCATGCCAGTAACTGCCTCAGTTTTAGACGCTATGTGACTTTTCAAATCCAATCTTAAGTGCACTGAGTAACAAAGAATAAACCAATAAGAAATGTAACTTTCACTAAAGCCTACATACCTCAAAATAACATATTTTAGAAACCACTGAAATGCTGCAATCATGTTTAATACCAGTTGAAAAAAAGAGAAAGCTCTAAATCAAGTATGAGAGAAAACTCCCAGAGTTTAAAAAAAAATATTTTTGAAAGATTAAGCCACACAGGTCAGCTGAGAACATGATACTGAACAGTGTGAGCCCCTCTCTGTGTGGAAAATGTAAGTGACAGGAAGAATTTTACCAGTATGCTGGCGAATTAGAACAGTGGGCTAATGCACCAACTGTAGAATCTCACGGGTGCTGGCGGGGTCGCCTTTCATCCTTCAGAGATTGATAAAATGAGTGCCATTACATTGGGTAATGGTAACATCCCCTGAACGTACTTGAAAAGCAGAGAACATCTGAATGTGCCTGTAGCGGATGGCACCAGGCAACCCTACAAAAATACTGTATAAAGCTGCATCCGTGTATCTGCTGTATTTTCTGTGTATTAAAGCCTTCCATTGTTTAGTTATGTCAGCCACCCAGTCTGACTACCTTGCTTCTGGCTCCAGATTAAAGTGGCTAGATACTGCTTTACTGGTGATGTGTTCTATTGTTTAATCAAGTGTTATCTGATTGCAGTTTGGTGTATATAAGTCTGTGTTGTTTGTCAAATAAAGGAGTTCAATCTTGCTGTAAAAGGCTTGTCAGTTATGCTCCTGAAACTGTGTGTCGTCCAGTTATTGGGATTGCTGTTGGGATATTGCTGTATTTGACCTGCTGGAAACCCTGCCTTTGGATTTACTATTTACTTGTTCCTGAGTCTCACTTGGATTATAAGCGGAGATAACCTGGGTAATATTGCATCTCCGCTACATTGGTTGGCAGCGCTGGGATCCAGACTCACAGAGGAACAAGCCTAAATGGAGTACGGATGGAGATTGATTTTGCCACACTAAAACGCTCCACGCTAAAAGACCTTCTGGAGGCAAAGGGTATACAAGCCAGCAATAAGACAAAAGTGGCACTTATCACTGAACTGATGGCGGAGTACCAAATGGAAGGCGATTCGGTTCCTGAACAGGGGAATTCGGGAGAAACACCGGAACAAAGGGAGTTCCAGAGGCAGGTACAATTTCGGCTGTCTTTCTATGGGGAACACCCTCCAACAGAGATTGTTTCCAAAACAATAACGGAGGTCCAGGAATTTATACTGAGGAGTCAAACAGCGGCCCCGGAACGCAGCTCTGCAGTAAATATGCCACATGAAGGTAAGCCGAAAATACCGTACCAGGCTTTTAAAACATATGTGGAGGCAGAGGAAGATATAGACGCTTTCCTGCAAGATTTCGAGAGACTGTGTGCACTGCATAGAATCAGCACAGAGGACTGGGTACCTATTTTGGCAGGGAGGTTAACTGGGAGGGCAGCTGAGGCATATCGGACTGTACCGAATGATGAAATACGGAATTACCACAAAGTGAAAGAAATTATATTGGCCAGGTATGCTATAACACCAGAAGCATACCGGCGGAGATTCAGGGATTTAAAGAAGGTGGAGAAAGACTCACATGCTGAGTGGGCATGCAGACTGCAACGAGCAGTCTTGGGGTGGGTGCAAGCGAGCAAGGCACGGTCTATGGAGGATGTATTGCAAATAGTACTGCTGGAGCAATTTTATGAAGGAGTAACCAGCGAGGTACAGGAGTGGGTAAGAGACAGAAACCCTACCTCCCTTACCGAAGCAGCCAGGAAGGCGGACGAGTACCTGGATGCACGCAGGCAGCAAAAACCTGCAGCTCCAAAAGTACCTTTTAAAACCTTTGGGGGAAATAACTACACGCCAGCTCTACCAAGGTCACTGCCACCACCACCACCACCCGCTGCACAGCCACGTTTCCGCCAGCCCACGTCGGGCCCTTGCCACCACTGCCAGAAGTGGGGACATTATAAAAGGGAATGCCCCCAGCTGCGGGACCGTTCCACCTGGATTCGACCCGGTCCGCCACCACCACCGAGAGCCGCCGCAGCCCATAACTACCAGGACATCGTGGCCACACCGTATGGTTCAGCAGTTCCCATCACAACAGTAGAGCAGTGGGAGGTACTGCACGAGGCAGATCCCGTCCAGGCTAACGCAGACAACCGCCAGCATCACAGGCAGACCGTGTATCTGGAGGGTAAAGCGGTTCAGGGGCTACATGACTCAGGAGCCACCATCACCCTGGTAAAAAGTCACCTGGTCTCAGACCAAGCTAAACTTAATAAGACTGTGGCCGTCAGGGTAGCCGGGGGAGCAGTATACCGGCTACCCACAGCAAGGGTACATTTGCATTGGGGAGCGGGGGCAGGGCATGTGGAGGTGGGGTTGATGCCGCAGTTACCGGCGGAGGTTTTATTGGGGAACGATCTGGGGAGGCTCACATCTGCTTTTGAGCCCCAGACACCCACCACAGGAGAAGCTCACCCTGTGGTCACTCGACAACAGGCCCGCACCCAGGACTACAACACACTCCCGGAGGTTCAGGTAAGAGATCCTTCCCCTTCCCCTGACTGTGTCCCCTGGGCCCCTCCTAACGAATTTGCAGCTGAGGTAGTGACTGACCCCACCTTGCAGGTGTATAGGGACAAGGTGACAGCAGACACGCCTGGGGGGAGGGCGAAAGGTTTATTTGGGACAACCAGCTGTTATATCGGGAGACGGATAAGCAGGTATCCGGGTCAGACCCGATTGTGATGAGGCAGTTAGTGGTACCTCAGCGGTACCGGGCGGAGTTACTACAGATAGCCCATGACATTCCGCTATCTGGACATTTAGGGGTCAGCAGGACCCGATACAGGTTAACCCAAAGTTTCTTTTGGCCGGGAATTAGCCAGGAGGTGCGCAGGTATTGCAACACGTGCGATACCTGTCAAAGGGTGGGGAAAAGGGGGGACCGGCGCAAGGCCAAGTTACATCCCCTCCCCATAATCGAGGAACCCTTTAGCAGGGTAGCAGTTGACCTAATAGGACCCCTCAACAAAGCAAGCCCGTCAGGTAAAAGATTTATCCTGACAGTAGTAGATTATGCCACCAGATATCCAGAGGCGGTGGCCCTGACGAATATACAGGCTGAGACAGTAGCCGAAGCCCTGAAGAAGATATTCTCCCGGGTGGGACTGCCCAGGGAGATTGTCTCCGATCAGGGCACCCAGTTCACCGCCGAAGTCACGCAGCGCCTCTGGAAGTTTTGTGACATTAAGCCGGTCATTAGTTCCCCTTACCACCCCCAGACGAATGGGCTCTGCGAACGTTTCAACGGTACATTGAAACAAATGCTCCGAACCTTCGCAGAGACCCACAAGGACTGGGAGAAGTTCCTGCCACACCTCCTCTTTGCTTACCGGGAGGTGCCGCAGGAATCCACTGGGTTCTCCCCATTTGAACTATTGTTTGGCCGCAGGGTACGAGGGCCTTTAGATTTGATCAGAGAGCATTGGGAGGGAGAACGGAGCACTGACGGCACCCCCATCATACCCTATGTGTTGGCATTCCGAGACCGCCTTGAGGCCTTAACTCAGACGGTACGCGAGAATTTGCAGGCGGCTCAGACACGCCAACGCACATGGTATGATCGGGGCGCCAGGGACCGTAGCTTTCAGGTCGGGCAGAAGGTGTTAATCTTAAAACCTGTCCGACACGATAAGCTGCAGGCCGCCTGGCAGGGCCCTTATAAGGTGGTGGAACAACGGTGTGACACCACTTATATAATCGGCTCGTGCGTTGGTACTGGGGGGCGACGCATGCTCCATGTGAACATGATGAAGCCCTACCAGGAGCGCTCGGAGGAAGTGACCGCTATATGTGCGCCTAACTCCGAGGAGTTTGACAGTTTACCTCTCCCGGATCTGCTGGGAGAGGGTCAGTTATCCGGGGACTTAGGGGAGGTCACCCTGGGGGATCGGTTGAGCCCACAGGAGCGGAGCGAGGTACAACAGCTGTTGAGGGAGAAGCAGGATATCTTCTCTAATGTACCTGGTTACACTCCTCTGGCCACTCACCGAGTAGACACCCCAGGGCAACTTCCCATGCGTCAGACCCCGTACCGCATCCCAGAAGCGGTACGGGCGAACATGCGCAAGGAGATAGATGAGATGCTCCAGCTGGGGGTGATTGAGCCCTCTGACAGCCCCTGGGCATCTCCGGTAGTGCTAGTGCCAAAGCGGGACGGCACGACCCGGTTCTGTGTAGACTACCGGAGATTAAATGAGAAGACGGTATCGGACGCCTATCCTATGCCCAGGATAGACGAACTCCTGGATCGGATGGCGAGGGGGCACTATCTCACCACAATTGACTTGTGTAAAGGGTATTGGCAAATACCCTTGGCACAAGACGCCATCCCTAAGTCGGCCTTTGTCACCCCATTCGGCTTGTACCAATTTAAGGTCATGCCGTTTGGGATGAAAAACGCCCCGGCTACTTTTCAGCGGATGGTGGACCGCCTCCTAGATGGGTTCCAGGATTATACCTGCGCATACCTCGACGATATTGCCATTTTCAGCAATACCTGGCAGGAACACCTGACCCATATAGGAGCGGTCCTAGACAGGATTAGGGCCGCTGGTTTAACGCTGAAACCAGCAAAAAAAAAGCATAGGAATGGCTGAAGTACAGTACCTAGGTCATCGGGTAGGATGTGGCAAGCAAAAGCCGGAACCAGCCAAAGTAGAGGCTGTAGCTCAATGGCCCACCCCTAGGACTAAGACCCAGGTGTTAGCGTTCTTAGGAACGGCCGGATACTACCGGAAATTTGTCCCGAATTACAGTGCCCTGGCCAAACCTCTCACCGACTTGACACGTAAAAACCTACCCCGCCAAGTAACCTGGACCCCGGAGTGTGAACAGGCATTTCAGTTGTTAAAAGATGCATTGACAAATGCCCCTGTCTTGGCAGCTCCCAATCCAACTAAACGTTTTCTTGTCCACACAGACGCTTCTATGTTTGGATTGGGAGCAGTATTAAGCCAAGTCGGGGCCGATGGCGGAGAACATCCCGTGGCTTACATCAGCCGGAAACTGTTACCTCGAGAAGTAAGCTACGACGCCATCGAGAAAGAATGCCTGGCTGTGGTGTGGGCCCTGAAGAAATTACAGCCATATTTGTACGGACAAGCTTTTTCCCTGCTCACGGATCACAACCCGTTAGTATGGCTAAACCGGGTGTCTGGGGACAATGCCCGGCTGCTGCGCTGGAGTCTGGCGCTGCAGCCCTTTGACTTTAATATCCATTACCGCCCGGGTAAACAGAATGGAAATGCGGATGGGTTGTCTCGGCAAACGGACCTAGAGAAATGATCCGTGAGCCTCCCCGGACATCCCCAAGCCGATCCGTGTTGGATCAGACTGTGTATGCCGGCTTGTGGGCAAGGGGGAGCAGTGTAGCGGATGGCACCAGGCAACCCTACAAAAATACTGTATAAAGCTGCATCCGTGTATCTGCTGTATTTTCTGTGTATTAAAGCCTTCCATTGTTTAGTTATGTCAGCCACCCAGTCTGACTACCTTGCTTCTGGCTCCAGATTAAAGTGGCTAGATACTGCTTTACTGGTGATGTGTTCTATTGTTTAATCAAGTGTTATCTGATTGCAGTTTGGTGTATATAAGTCTGTGTTGTTTGTCAAATAAAGGAGTTCAATCTTGCTGTAAAAGGCTTGTCAGTTATGCTCCTGAAACTGTGTGTCGTCCAGTTATTGGGATTGCTGTTGGGATATTGCTGTATTTGACCTGCTGGAAACCCTGCCTTTGGATTTACTATTTACTTGTTCCTGAGTCTCACTTGGATTATAAGCGGAGATAACCTGGGTAATATTGCATCTCCGATTCAGTGCCTTTCCTGGTTCAACACTTTGCTATTATATATAGCCCCCTAATCCATCGATATTAAAGGCAAGGTGAGCATTCTGTGATTGTCTGTACACAGCATCCAATTCAACATGGTGAACATATGCTTCTCTTTAACCAGCCCTCTATCCTGGCTCTGCAGTGTCAAGATGAGATTGCATCAGTGTATACAATTATCTGATTTTATCCCATCATACATAAGTGGTGGATAGATTTATTTCTACACACTCCAAGCGAATCTTTGGTACACTGGCAAGATCCAATCGCTTGTGTGAGAAAAGTATATAGGAATATATATATTTATATGACAGCAAAGGAAAGAAAAACAACAACCATAAAACCTATTCGACACATTCCATCTCAAAAGTCTTCATTCCTAAGCAGTCAAATCAATCAATGCTTTAATCAATCTCTATTAATTAAAAATAGTGTACCGGTGTATGCTGGGGATAAAACAGCAGCTTAATACTGACATGCTGAAGAACACAACCACAGGCCATACCCACTTAAAAATGTAATTTAGGAAGGGTAGGTGTTACAACCAGCTCCCTTCTTGTTAGTTATTATTTTATTTTGGTGATCCAGTTCTATTGTTACATTTTTCTTGACTATATGATCGTCACTGTTCAATCTATAGTTAACACTCATGTATAGGCATCTAAACATTATGCCCCAAAGAACATGACCTGGTACCCCTTCTCTGTTAATAGGTCCATATACAATACATGGTTAATTTGCTAAGGTTATGTGAATCTAGCTCTCACCACTAGAGTTGAGCGAACACCTGGATGTTCGGGTTCGGCAGGTTCAGGCGAACTTCGGAAAAAAGTCCGGGTTCGGAAAGGGCTAGAGGGCTGAAAAATGAAGTAAAATGTGGGTGAGTTTCCCCAGTCATACGAATAGGTCAATTGACCTATTCGTATGAATGGGGACTCTATTTCGGTTTATAGAATAGCAATAGCATTACATGTATTCCATAAACCGAAAGTCTATAGACCGAAAGACATTCGGTTTATAGACTTTCGTTTTATAGAATACATGTAATGCTATTGCTATTCTATAAAAAGAAAGTCTATAAACAGAATGTCTTTCCGTTTATAGAATACATGTAATGCTATTGCTATTCTATAAACCGTAAGTCAATAAACTTTCGGTTTATAGCCGAACCCCGAATTCCAACACGGACATACAGTGAAATGTCCGTGTTCGGGTCAGGGGTCCGAACACCGTAATGTTCGGTACGAACCCGAACAGTGCGGTTCGGGTTCGCTCAACACTACTCACCACCTTTTTCGCTTTCTATACAATTGCCAATCACTATAAATGTTTTAATGTCAAACTGTAATTAAACTGTAATTTTAAAAAAATATAGAGAGTATAGAGAGTATATAATGCTTATTATGCGATCAAAAAATAATAATATAGATTTCAAATAAATTGAATTTAGTTTCTTATAAACCATAAATCTGTTAAACCACAAAATGTAATTGCCAATCATGAAGTGCAGTTCTATTTAATGAATGGTATTTTGTGATGGATAGAATCCATTTTATGACTAACATTTAAATATGGGACCATTTTTTCATTTTTAATGCTTCCACATTATACAGTTTGTGGACTTATCTAAATTTTCACCTCAACAACACATTTTTGTCAACAAGGTTCATACCGCCCAACTTTATCCAAATGTGGGCTGTATTCCTGTTAGAGATCTACACAGCGTTTCTGGTATTAACTCTGCTAAAATATGTATGTGCTTGCTTCCTCTGATGTTACTAAACACTAAATTGATATATAGGATTGATGACATAGACCGCTATTCACTATAAGTGAGGTGCAGGTGAGTTTCAGATGAGGTGAGATTTCTTCAATAATTAAAGATTACACTATGCATTATCCATGGTCAACTGAGCTCTTCTAGAAGGTACAACTTACTACAGTGTACCATTGCACAATGCAAGTACTAAATGAAAAGTTTATTTTACCTAAACTCACCTGTAACACTTTTAGTGAACAGTTCCCACAGGGAAAATGCACCCCACGCATTCTGCATGAGGGTTCAGCACTAAATCCATGACCACCACATCCATAGTGACATCCCAGAACCCTGTTAGACTACAGAGTTAGGTTCAAAGCACAGGGGAACAATACAAATGTTATTTTGATTCAAAGATCTATTTTTAAAGTACCTTTAATCAGTTCTACTAATAACTGTGACATACGTCTTTAAAACCTTTGCAAAATCTCTGATCAAAACAGAATTTCAACTTCAGCTGGGTTAAAAAGAGTTGCTGCTGACTGGCAGTTCTGAGTTCAAGCCACTACACCAGTGACAGACTAAACCTCTCCTAAAATATATCATATCACTGTCCATTCAGGCCAGAAATTTCACAAGTTAGAAAAGCCTTTAAAGGAATGCCAAAGTGTGGTTACACAAGGGAGAAAGGAAGAGGCCAGAGCTGATTTTTCTAACAATGTCCACAAATTTGCTTTCTCTATTGTTATTCTTTCTATTTTTATTAGGTAAGTGATTTCAAAGCAGTTATTTTAAGAAGTGTAATATGTTAATGTATCATATTCTGGACAGTCAGCCACGTGGATCTGCATTTTAATGGAATGTCCTTTGTGCGATTTAATCAAACATCATTTTGAAAATGAACAGGAATTAGCGAAGTCTATCCAGCTGGTATGGTATAAATAGTTTTATAATATGCATTTGTAATAGTCAGATTCTTCACAGCTAAGCAAAGCAACAGCTATTAAACATATTAAATCAAAATGAGAGAGCACAGAACAAAGACAGATCACAATTTTCACAATTGACATGATATGTTCATTACTCCTTTTAGATAATGGAAACAAAGAGGAGCATTAAAAATACACTACATGGACAAAAGTATTGGGACACCTGACCATTACACCAACGGGGTCTTCTGTGACATAGCCTTCTAAATACATAGTTGGTCCCTCCTTTGCAGCTATAAAATCATCCGCTTTTCTTTAAAAACTTTCCACTAGATTATTTAGCATTTCTTTGCAGATTTTTGCCCATTCATCCAATAGAGCATTTGTAAGTTCAGGCACTGATGTTGGATGAAAAGGCCTGGCCCACACATCTCCTTTACAGTTCCTCCCAAAAGTGATCATTGGGGTTGAGGTCAGGGCTGTGTGTGGGCCAGTCAGGTTCTTCCACTCCAAACGAATCTAATCATGTCTTTATGGACCTTGCTTTGTGCACTGGGGCACAGTCATGCTGGAATAGAAAAGGGTCTTCCCCAAACTATTGGAACAGAGTTGGAATCAAAGTAGTGTCCAAAATGTCTTGGTATGCTGAAGCATTATGATTTCCCTTTAATGGTATATTTTTATGTGTTTTATCAATATTTGAATTTATTATTATCATATTTTTTATTGATTGATGTGTTTTTTATTTCCGACCATTTCGGTAGGATTTTGGCCATTTTCCCATTGACTTCTAGCAGAGGACTTTGACTATTTCGAAGTTCCTGTAAAATTGTATCAAAATGAGACAAAAGCCTCCCCATAGAAATATATGGAGAGAATAAATGCTACTATTCTGTATGGCTAAACTCCAGATTTTATATATGTGACAAAATGGTATGTTAAGTTCAGTTTTAACGTTGAGACATTTTATTAAATTATGTTTTTTCAATCTTTTAATTTATGTTTAGTTTCTGCCTTTTTATTACATACCCTATCACCGCCATTGAAAAAAAGACACGTTTTTATTGTTTGCATCGTTGCCAATATTTAATCTTGAAATATTCTTCGGTACGTATTGCTACTTTAGTAATACATGGGAGCAGAATTGTTTTAGCTATTCAAAGTGCTATTTTATTCACCACTTGGTAAAAAAAAAAAAAAATCAAAGAAAAGCCCAGGGTCAAGAGATATGATGAGTAAATATGTCTTGTATGTTACATCCAGTGTTTTCAGCATTGTCTGAACAGTCACGTAAGATGTCTGAAAATTACTATATAAACTGACAAATCTGCCTATAGGAAAATGATCTTTGCTGCAAAGTGGCCTGGGGGTCTTATTAGCCACCAAACGCACTGTACAAAAAAAAAACGTACAGGCCTAAATTAATCAAAAGACAACTGGTAAATGGAAGTCAGGAAGAATTCTTGTATATGCCATGCTTGCCATGTTTGAAGGACATTGTAGCTTGAATATTCCATGTGAAAGACCGTGATGACACTAAAAAAAGGCGCAGGACATCGTATCTCAACTATGCCGTTTCCAGAAGGAACTTGTTTTTTTATCATTGGATTTGTTTACACTTTTTTTTTTTTAGCCATTCTCCCAGGATAAAAAAATGACACTGAGAGAAAAGGCTTTCTTGAGCTATTCCTGTGGAAACCATATTACTGTGGGAATAAGCTTTCTTGTGGTATTTGTGTTAGAAATAAAGTGTGTGAAAGCTCATTTTTTTGCTGTATTCCCAGTGAACCATACTAAGGATATACAGCTGCAAACAGTTTTCAAGAAGAGGCCCTTTAGGCCTGCAACGTAATATGAAAGTGGTGAATATGAAATCCTCAGGGGTCTGGATGCAAGTCTCAAAGGAGGGAAAAAATAAATACTTTTCTAAGGAATAACTTACTTAATATTTTTGTATAAGGTTAAAATAATTTACATATAATATAATAAAATGAATCTTGCTCTTTCTCTCTATATATACATTCGTATATACACACAGTAAAATTAACCTATGTAACCTGAAATTATATAAAGAAAAAAAAATTTGAGGGATTTCCTGGAGGGAAAATCAACAACACAAAAATGGCAGGTATGGTTTTTAGAAGTTCCTTAAAGTTGAATAATAGGATTATAATAATAATATCATGGTAGTGTCCCTTTAAAAGCGAGGAAAAATGTTCAAGCAGGGTCTGAGTTAAAGCAGAATTTGGATCTTCACAGTGCCCATCTATCCTGAATATTTTCATTAGACATTCTTGGCAGCCGACCAGGACCCAATGAAACTAGTATTTCTATTACACTGGCATTGCTACATCTATATTACAGGAGTTTATAGTTACATCATCAGTTGGGAAGGACTGCCCTGTACCTTGGGATACATATTACTGTTCTAGGTATAGTCAGAGGTTTCTGAAAGCTGCAGTCAGTGCAAGCCTTGCTCTCTCTTGGTAGGATGCACTGTACTTGGAAGTATAATTGTAAGCAGAATGGACCAGATTACTTTGGCAGGCTATAAAAGATGAACATCCCGGCACTAAAAGATAAACATGTCACTATGGCTCACTGTAGAAATCTGTAACCCTTATGGGTAATAGATAAATATACTTAGGAACTCTGGTATCGGTCATAAAGGGATATGTTCAAAAAGCATTTTTCTAGGCAAAGTTCTAAAAGCGAAGCAGTCACCATAGATACATAGAAAAAATGTCTGCAGCTTGCCCCAGAACTGTGCCTTGTACATAACTCTCTAAGTCAGCGGTGGCGAACCTATGGCACGCATGCCACAACTGCTTGTTTGCTTCATCCAAGAGGAGCAGTCATCAGTGGGTAAAAGACTGGCGCTGACAGTCATCTGCTTCTTCTCCCAATAATCGGGCGTATGCGCGCTATGTGGGGAAGCATCGGAAAGCAGTTCACTTTCTTAATTGAAAGCTTCTCCCCATAGCGCACATGCACCTGATGATTGGGAGAAGAAGCAGATGAACGGCGGAGCCAATCTTTAACCCACTGATGACTGCTCCTCTCCAGAAGCTTGACGGAGCAGACAAGTGGTGAGGGTTGAACCTGGCTGTGTGTGTGTGTACTAGTGTGTGTAGGAATATAAGTCTGTGTGAGTGAGTATAAGTGTTTGTGTGTATAAGTGTGTGTTAGTGAGTATGAGTGTGTGTGTGTATGAGTATAAGTGTATGTGCGTGTATGTATGACTATAAGTGTGTGGGTGTGTGTTTGTGTATGAGGTGTTGGCACTTTGAGGTCTGCAAAATCGGATTCGGCAAAAAATTTGTCCCTCTGGCCCAAAAATGTTCGCCATCACTGCCCTAAGCCTTTAACCAACAACAAAGGTATTCTAAAACTGTCATCATTTAAGATTTTTTAAGGTTTCCATGGTGACTAGAACTACTTGGCTACTACAAGTGATAAGTTGCTACTTCAAATCTTCTGTGATGGGTTCATATTTTGAAGAGTGCGACAGTCAATTCAGGCTTCCAGCTACGGATATAAAATCTGGAAAAGTCTGTTATGATTTCCAGTGCATGTTGAATCATTTCTGGTGTACAGTATTTTTAACTTAACAGTTTTTTGGGGTGGAAGGAACATGTGTCTAGAATTAAGAGAGGAAATCAATGTATAAGATGAATGCAAACATGAATTCACTCTAGTTTTACTATGAGGTGATAAGCTGGATAGGAAAATTTGAATATACAACAATGAATCCAATTCATTAGTTAAAAAAGGCTGCTCCAAAAATAACATTGGAATTTTTCAACTACCATTTTCAGCCAAACTGTATTTAGTAGCTTTTTAAAGCAGTTGAAACTGATGTTTAAAGGTAGAAGATACTGTCATGTCATATGGCATTCAAAGGGTTAAATAGCATTTGATTAATACAATTCACCACTAATGAAACGTTAATTCAAATCTCTCATGTGAAATATTGGGTTTCATGTAAAATTATAATAATAATAACAAAATGATTCTTCTGTATAAATTAAAACACAATAAATTCTATGAAGTAACATTACAAAATAGGGAAAATGTGAGTCCTGGTGCTTTGCAAGTATAGCAGACAAATGACCTCACAATTTAATATATAACTCTTGGACCTCTACAAAAATAAACAATATCATTGAAAGGTTATGGGGAGAAAACATTTCACCATGGCCCATTTTGCAAACAGTACTCAACACCGTTTAGATTTTGTTTTGTGGTATCAGTACTTAACAATAAATAAATAATTTTCCCCCAACATAGAAGTTAACAATTGTGATAACAATAATAATAATTTTAAAAAGTGTTCTTTCTTTTGACGGGTTTGTTTTGAAACAAAATGGTGACATACAGGGGGGGGGGGGGGGGGTGGAGTAATCACTATTTCCACTGTTCTGTTACATATTTTGTAATATGGAATTTAGTCTCTAGTCTCTTTCTTTGCAGTTTGCTGCTGGTCAGTAGACTAAGCCAATGACTTATGAAATATATATGCAATCCATTCAAACCTGAAGTGTCAAAAATCATATTACAAGCCTAATAAAATATTATGCAAGTGTTACATATAATGGTCCCTTGGTTATTCCCCTCTCTTGTCATGTCACCAGACTCAGGTTAATTTGGAGGTGCTGTTCTTGTCACCAACATAGCAGTCATGCATACATACAGCAGCTGGAAGTGAAAAGGAGGGCACGTCAGCTCAAAGCGGCAGAAGAGGCCTTTTCATGGCAGCTATTTGCAAACCTCTAAGGAGTCGCAGAGCCAGCCCATTAAAACCCTGTTAAAACACTTCTGATGTTGTCAGCAGTGGAGAGCTGAGATAGCACAGTGATCACAGAGATGCTATCTGCCTCAAGCAGTTCAGTGGTACTGTCAATACTATGAGCAAGGAGGTGCAAGATGAGCAACAACCTAATTTCTTCATAAAACATTCATAACCTCCCAGAGCAGGAAATAAAAAGCGCAGTGTGGGCAGACTCAAGAGATGAAACTGTCTTTCTGAACTGCATGACCTTTGACCGAAATGGCTATTAAAGGGACATTCGCTCACTGTCATACTCAGAAAATAATAATTCTACCATATTGTAATAGTACAATAGTACCCACAGACTAAAAGTGTCCAGCTGCAGTCTTTCTGAATTTTCAGCATTGCAACTCCAAACAACTGGAACATGCATGTCCTATCTTATTCCATGTTCAAGTATGTGTAGATTTAGCATGATTGTGTATACATTTGAAAATTCTGAGCATGCAGCTGGGGCTCTGCACAGAACATGTGCTGCAAGACCATCATATAACAGAGGGGAATATGGACCTGTAGTGAACATGCGCATGTCACTCTTGCACACATTGTGCTTCTCCATGTATCTTATTATAATGACTAGCTACAAAACATTACCAATAAGCAACATTTTATAACTATCATCAATATTCAGGCATGAGCAGATCCCTGTACAAAGTCTCATGGCGCTATTCACTAAAATGTCAGTTGAGGTGAGTAGCAGGTGAGATAAAGTGAGTAGCAGGTGAGATGAGGTGAGTTCATCTCACCAATCTAGCTATACATTGTGCAGGAACAAACTAGTTCAGGAACTGAACTAATCAGGTTTGTCCCTGCACAATGTATAGCTGAATTCGTGAGATGAACTCACCTCATCTCACCTGCTACTCACTTTATCTCACCTGATATTCACTTCAACTCACCTGCTGCTCACCTCAACTCATGGTGAATAGCCCCATCAGTGTTTAGCACCACACATAAGAGTGAAGGAAACCTAGAGGATGCATCCTTGAATTTGCTAAACATTGTACAATAGTCACATTACTGGAAGTCCAGCATGTCTGAGTGAGGTTAACCTTAGACTGAGCTAACAGAAAATATAATGCACTAAACTGAATAACATTTTCACATAATTATTTCACAAAAATATGAGACCTGCCACTATGTTATATTGTTGTTGCAAGTGCACTACACAATTTATTTTCTGCCTTTGCTTATTATCATTGTAGTGTGAAATCTATGGGGTTTCACCTGTAGGACTCAGGGGCAATTGAAAGGTAAATCCCACACTGTCTAATGCATGGGATGTGTTATCAATGTCGATGGCTGTGATCTTAGCAGATTTCCAGCAATCAAAGACACCTACAGAAGCATGTTATGATGCACTGATGCCGATCAAACATCACCCAGGCTAACCACTGTCCTGTGATTATGACAGAAACCTAATCCTAAAATTATTAATTTGAATTTGATCCCTGTCTTCTATTTCTCATTCCCAACCATCAGCCTTAATCAGATCAAGATTCTTCACCTTATCCGAGTCTAGCTAGACAGTATGACCAAACTGCTTGAAGAATGCATCTCTCGCAGGACCAGATGGCATCAGCTATGTAGACAGTGTATACCCAAACCTTATTAAATGGAGCAAAATATAGCAGTGTTAACACTGAGAAATCTCATGCAGTCTGGAGGACAAACTATCACAATGTTTGATGCAAAATAGCACAACACCTTGTTACCGACAAAACATTCAGGGACTGGAAAAGAAAAATAGTATAATGAATAAATGCAAATACAGAAATCTAAACACATCACATACTCAGTTGAACACTACTTTTATATCATCTTCCAGATTTCTTTGCTTTTTCGGTGGAAATAATGTTTTTCTTCAATATCAAGTAACCTAAAGCAGGTTAAACCTGGGAGAAATCTTGACAGGGATGTCAATACCTTGGATATTTTAAGTGCATTGACAGCTTACCTACCTTGCTGAACCTTTGCTGCCAACTTGGTCAACTCCAAATTTATCCTCTGAATACTCAGTGTAGTCAATAAAGACTCTCTCACCCTTATTCTACTCTGGAGTGTTCCCATGGTGTTCAGATAGTATATAAGCCTCAGACTGCAGTAGATCACTGCCCTTTGAATGATCCAGTATTGCTGTATGTGCCTTCTATTCATTATACTGTTTTATTGACCTCAGCTACAAGCCTCTCCTATGAACATGTGCTTGTGACCCTGACCTCAGCTATGTTTGACTTCAAACCCTCGCTTGTGACTCTGACCTTGGAACTATATACAGTCTCCATTTCCAGTTCTGTACTCTGGCCAACCTCACCTTTAGATTTGACCTTTCCCCGTCACAGCTAAGAAGCCAAGGGTTCAGCTTAAGGTGAGCAGCCATTACTATATGTGAAAACCTACTTTTAGGGATGGGGGTGACAATTCACTCTACCAGAATGTCTTTCCTTTGATACCAGACTCACACTAGTAGAAAATTGTATCTGCTGGGCAAAAAGTAAATCCTTTGAGTGATATAACCCAACTCCATTTGCAACCACTGCGTTTTGAGATCCATAAATGGGTAATTAAGTACTTGCTGGCTTTGAAAACACTTATGTCAGATATGCCAAAAAAGCATTACTGTACCGTTATCTCAGAAAATCTTGTTTGGTTTAAAATGTGTACATAGTAACAAAACATTCTCTAATAACTTTGCAGGCATAATGTGCAATATTAATTATCTCATCGTTTTGATATTACTTATATTACTGACAATATTCTCTACACAAAGGGTTGGATAAAAACAACATTTGTTTAAAACACTTAATTAAATACAAGGCAATCTCCAAAACATATATGACAATATGGAATCCATCTTTCAGTAGGGTGAGCAGATCGTACCCCTATAACCCTGCATGTTCATGAAACATATTTAAGTGCTCCAATCATTTTAGAGGTATGGTCACCATGCCTTTAAGTATGTTATATTTATGAACATGAGGTAACCTAAGGTATTTGATTCTAAATTACCCGCACAATTCTGTTTAAAAGGAATTGTTCATTAGAGTCTGGTATTCACCATGTGGCATATATATTGACAAATAAAACTACAGGGAAACGAAGACGCTATTGGCGGTGCTTTCTGTCAGCACTGCATGATAAGAGGGTATAAATTAGGACAGGCAAGCAGAAGAATAAAGCAATGGATTCTGTTTAGAGGTTTCACCACCAGCATACCACATTTTATGAATAGGGCATATTGTTAACAGAATGAGGGTGGAGAGATGTTATCTGGTAACATCCATTGTCAAATGCTTTTAACCCTTGAATAGAAAGTATGCTACCAAATCTATTACTGTTGAATCTTCTGCAATCCTACAATGAACCACATTCATCCATCGTGTAACAACTCTCATTCACATGATTACATTCGGGATAATACAGATCTGAAAATATAAAAATACTGTAATTACAACCAGAAAAAAATTAAGAAGATGGAAACCATTTTTTAATGGTACAAAAAACTAACACCTTGGAAGAAATCTGCTTTAATGCTTTCGGCTATAACCAAGAACCAATGCAAAGTATAGACCTAATCAGTGGAGTATTTTGGTTTTGTAATGTTCTAGACAGACTAAATTGGGGCACCACTCCACACACACACATTGCAGGACCAGGACATACCCTAGCACCCCAGGATATGCCCCATCACCCACACTGCACACACAGGACTAGCCCCAGGACCCCGGGTGCTGCCCCATCACCCATATTGCACACCTAGGACTTACCCAGTACATGCCTCATCAACCACATTGCACACCCGAACTACCCGAACTACACAGACACCATGCTGCCTGCTTGTCGGCAGAAGGCTGGTTACGGGAGATCTCTTGATGTCCTCAGCCAGTGTTTCAAATCACATATTGCTTGGTGAAAAGAAAATATATACACCAGAGAAAAACATTAACGTAATTCCACTTTATGCAGTGCTTGGTACTGAGCTTGAAGGGGAACTGAAAACTAGATTAGTTGTACAAAGAAAAGGCCTCACAAGCTTACAATCTATATTCAGTTATTGGATAATACACTTATATAGGGTGATATTAAACCTGGACAATTGTCCAGTCATATTGCTTTGCATTGTTATTGGTATAAAATGAAAAACAGCAAAAGAAAACTAGCACTTATGCAATTGGACAAAATGTCATAACTACATTACACTAGACAACACATTCTATGGTGTTTTCCTTTCAACAATGGACTCCAAGGCTGTCATATGAAGGTCACATGGTATGCTTTTGCATACCAAATGGACCAGCAGACCTAAACTCATTGTTATTCTATCATTTCTCCTAGGGCCTCATGTGAGGAAGCAGGATAACTATACCACAAGATGTTATTCCCTCTACAACATGCACTAGCAGAAACTGATGATGCAATGAGGATGACATTATAAACAGATGTACTCAGTCTACTGAAGAGAAGAGCCTCAACAAGAAGCAGAAATGAGAGATCTGCTCCAAAGACAGCATTGATCTCCTAAGGGTCTAACCAATACAGACTGATTTGGTCAGAAATGGGTTCAAATCAAGCAAGTAAGCCGAATTTCTGAACTCTCAATGTGGGCCATTACAAAATGACACATCGGAAGAATTCAGATCACTATGAAAAATACAGATTTTCAGCTACCCAATATGCACCAATCAACCCTGAACACACTTCGAATTCAGGAAACATACACAATGTTAGCGCATATCAGTTCTCAAGATTGTAGTTGGAGAATTAAATCAAAAAAAGTGTATAAGAACAAAATATATTTAAACACAAAAATATTTATAGGCAATAGTATATTAATGTTATATATTATAATAGTATATTTATTATTATTTTATGTTAATTTACTTTCTTTTTATGCATTTAATTAATGTATCTGTCAGGCTCATCTAGACGTAAGCATCCATGTGAGGGTCATCCAATCTGATTATTCTGTATCCAGTGTTGTGTTTCCTTGCTTGCTTTAGTCTGCCTTTATGTTCGCTGTGTCCCTTTATTCCTTGATGTGATGATCCCTTATTATTATGCTTCATGCTTGCTTTTGCCCTATGCTGGTTTTGCTATGATTAATCCTCTGATCTGTTAATTTCTACCTTATTTCTCTGCTCCTTTATAATGTTGCCACGGCCGTTCAGTTTGTTACTAGCTCCCATTCTGTGCAAACCTGTTTCAGGTAATTCCTGTGCTTCTGTTTAGTGTCCAGTTATTATATTTCGTTATAATGGGCAAGGATAGTGCTAGAACTTGCCCTATTGTGGGGTACCTTGATGTCGTTGGAAGGTTTATCAACTCATGGCCATTTGGTGTAACAAAACCCTCAACATTACTATTTCAGAGTCCTAGGCTAGTTTCTGTTTATATGTCTGTATCTCTGTTATGTTACCTTAGCCCTGCTCTTTGTATAATCTATGTTTATATCATTATTTGTGTATGCCTTTAATTTTTGCAGAAATGCCTTTTGTCTGTGGCCTGTCTGTCCATTCACTGTATTTGTGATTGGCTTTGGCCCTGTGCTCTGCATTATTTATTACCCTCAGTTTGGTTTCTGCTTTTGCTTCAGTACTCTGCTTTTGGTCTTTGCCTATGTTTCCAGTTCCAGTTCTGTCAAGTTCCTCCTTAGTACTTTGTATTCTGTTCTGTTCTATCTCAGCTTGGCATCACTCGTTTTAGCCTGCAGTATCCTGCACACTACTCTCCAGTGCTCTCCAATCCTCTGCGCCTGCTCCAGGATGTCTGCAGGATTTCTACAGTTTTTGTTCTGCCTCACCGGATACAGTAGCTGCTACCTTAGGGCCCTGGTATGTAGATGCACCAACCTGGAGCCTCATACATTATGGGCAGTGCGGTTACCCTGCCTCAGGCCCTGTTACTCCATTTATGCACATTAAACTAGTGCCCTACCAACAGTGTCTGACCTGAACCTCGTCCCTGAGAGTATCACCTTTTTTTTCTTCCTCCAATTGACTTTTATGGGAGGAATTTGGTTATATTCGTAACAGTCAAGGTTCCCGAAAAGGCCCCAAATAAGCTTCAGTCCTTCCCATATAAGTCTATGGAGAGAACTGAGGCGATTTGGCTGATTTCGGTGTCGGGAAATATCAGTGTAGAATCAGCTATGATGTCCGAATTGCAGTGGAATTCAGACGCACCAGCACTGCGCAAGCAGATTCCCCCCCACTTATTTCTCTCCCCTCATAGCCATATAAGGGGACATTGACAACAGTGGTGGCAAAGTCAGTGAGTATTGATCCATATGAGCACCCAATGCATTGTTACATCATTGCTCGAAATGAGAAAAAATAATAATTAATTAAATATTAAAAGCTTGTTGCTAATGAACCAGAGTTCCAGCTAATTAAACCTCAACTTAATACAATTCTGCAAACACAATAAGCATTTTTTTCAGTTAGTTGATGAGCAAGTTGATTAATTGCAGCATTATGCTCCTGCTTGCTAATATGTTGTATTAATTAAATGGCTATGGGTTTTTTTCTGAACAAAACTATGGCTCGCAGAATATACTGCTGAAGTATTGTAACAAGTACATACTGTTAAAAGGAAACACGTGCACTATCTTAAATAAATTGATTCAGTCTTTATACTACTCAACCAACATGAGGCCACAATGCACCTTGGCTGAGTGTATGCCTGCTGGGATGAAGTTTATGCACAGGAAACATGAAGAAAAAATTTACGCTCTGATGTTTAATCTGAACTGACAATGTATCTCCAGGGATAAAGGAATTTAGGATTTTGGGCAGGTCAGCATAGGGCAAGCAGACAGTCAATAAAATATTAAATGAAGTGCTCTGATATAATACATGTAATCTACAGGTTATGGGCAAAAAAAAATGGAAATAGCAATGCAAAATCATTAAAGGATCACTCTAGTGTTGTATAAATAAATGTAGATTAAAGCTGACCCCTAAAAGATAAAAACTCATTAATTTCTTCCAGTTATTTTGTTAGATTTTGCCAATCAGGGGGCTCCTAGAGAGATGCTTGGGGATGTTCACTGCCATGTTCAAGAGGTCATTCATGTTACCAGTGACATCACAGAATTTTCCTGCAGCACAAAAAAAGGTGTTGTTCCACTTACCAGCACTCCATATAATTGCTGCATCATGTAAACAAAAACTAAAGAACAATATATAGCATTTTATTTTGTTTATTAAAGGGACAGTCTAGACCCCAAACTCACTTTGGTGCGAGTTGAAGACTACTGCTTGTACAGTGCACAGGCTTTTTTCCAGTGTGATTTGAAGCAGGCATTCTGCATAAATCACATTTTTTAAATCTGACACAAGCCCTCCCCAGTGATTATATAGATACTGAGGATATAAAGTTTTGTTTCATTTAGTCACGTCTTGTGCTCCTTGAATAGAATACATGGTGTGGACTCTAAGTGACCTTTTTCTTTTTTCCACAGTATTGTCTTAACAGTGCTACACATTGTCTAATGACATCACTAGAGAAACAGGATATTCCATTAATTTATATGAAATTATTCTCCTTGGATCCTGCAGAAAAAAAAAATACATGGAAATTTACTCTTACTCAGCTAGTGTGGGCAGTCCTGGTTTCTTGCAAACTGTTGTAATTTCACAAATTCATCTAACTATATGTTTGTTTATTTTTTACATTTTAAGCAATGCAAAAGTTAAACATGCATTTTAAAGTACTTTGAAAGCACATTAATATGCATTAACATGCATTAACATTTGGAAGATGCATTTTGGGCACTAGACAGCCCCTTTAATGCGCCCTCTCTTATACAAAACATTGTTGCAAATAAAGAAATTAGCAAGTTGTTAAATTTGATCAACTTAGTGAGTTTGCTCTGATATTTGCCACTCAATTGCCAATTCACTACAGTTCATGAATAATGGCAAATAGAACCAGTATCACTATCACAGGCTTTTTCTATTTTGTATTCCATTACTAAAAAAGAAAGCTATATTCTATATAAACTAGCTATAACCTCCCAAGCAATACATTTCCGCCTTCACAGATATGATTTTACATTTAATTGTTTTCTGTCAATGATGAAAATGTCACAGATCACAAAAGTAAAGTCCCCTTGTTTAAATAGGAATCATTTTATTACACATACCTCTGTTTTAGTCAAGGAAAGGAATTACTTACGTATATGAGAAACATGTATTTCAACTATCTTTTAAAACAACTAACCTATTTTGGGTCAGGCAGTATAATGTAATAATGGATACAAAATAGAAAGTATGATATGTCAGGGAGAGGGTGTTCTCTAAATAATAATACACTGGGAGCTGTGGGCCCAGTTGACACAAGTGATAAACAAGCTGGGTAGAGGTGGAGTATTATAGTTTCTACAGCTGGATTTTGTGGATTAGGACCTTATGTTCCCTGCTCTAAGTAACTTATAAGCATACTTTGGAGGCAGGAGATGTGTTTATTGTTGGTTGATTAAAGTAATGCATCAGGTCATACTTTATTTTTAGACTGCTAAGTTGCAAGAGAGCTGCACATGCCAATGATAGCTCTATGGACTAATGCACCATTTATAGGATCTTCACTTACAGGTTCAATTCCTGGTGTGATCCACTCAGCCCTTCATCCTTCTGAGGTATATAAAATGAGTTGCATTAAACAGGATAACAGTAAAATCCCTTGTGCAAAAGTTTTATTACATGCCAAATAGTACAGGGCTCCCATGTCCTAAGAGCAGTGAACAAAAAATACACACTTTTTAGTACTTTTTTTTTTTTTTTTAGAGATTCTCAAGTCTACACCACATGAAAAAAACATACTTCTTTGCAGGGGCGTTGCTAGGTCTCCAAAAGATCCGGGGCTGGTGCCCGTGATCGGTTTGATAGAAGTGGAGTAAATAAGCTCACATGCTTAGGCGGCATACAGACTGATATAATTGACTGCAATGAACAACAGGTATATTTGGGTATATATCAGGGCTCAACAAATCCTGGGCACCAGGAAATTATACCTGGCGCCCAGTTATTGTTGTCCCTGCATGGTGCCCTAGCTGCTGGGATAATTTTATTTGTATCCAGCGGAGCGCGGGGGAGCAGTGTGTGCACTGGCTGCACAGTCTTCCTGCTCCATCCCCACATGCACCGTACTATAGTGTCCGAGCACTGAGTGTGCTCAGCATGGCTAGAAACAACAGCAGGGCACAGACCACGCTAGAATGAGGTATAGCAGCCAGGAGGGGGACATATTGATATGTTGATAGCACTTTTTTTATCAACTTTTTTTTAACAACAACAAAATTGCTGACTTGTGTGTGTGACTGACAGTGTGTGTGTGTGTGACTGACAGAGTGTGTGTGTGTGTATGACTGACTGCGTGTGTGTTTATGTGACCCACTGTATGTGTGTGTGACTGACTGTATGTCTGACTGTGACCGAATGTATGTGTGTGTGTCTGTGACTGACTGTACGTGTGTGTCTGTCTGTGACTGACTGTACGTGTGTGTCTGTCTGTGACTGACTGTACGTGTGTGTCTGTCTGTGACTGACTGTATGTGTGTGTCTGTCTGTTACTGACTATATGTGTGTGTGTGTGTGTGACTGACTGTATGTCTGCCTGTGACCGACTGTATGTGTGTATCTGTCTGTATGTGTGTGTGTATGTGTGTACCTCCACAGCAATAAAACTCACAGTAATGTGCAGTGTGTGAGTGTATCACACACTCATGCTGCACATTACTGTACCACAATACACAATAAGACTCACAGCACACAAAAAACTCACATTACTCGAAGTTACACTTATACACAAAAATACACAGCCACAAATACACACACATGCAGCCACACATACATACACACATCCTTACACACAGAGACACACAATCCCACTTACACACACCAACTTGCATTGATTCCCATGATTTCAAAATAACTGAGCATACAAAAATTTGTGCACTTTGCATACAACATTTACCAGTCTCATAATATGCCATAATAAAGGGTAGGGGTGTCCAAGTCTGTTTTGCAGTGGGCCACTTCACCGTAAATTTATTTGTGTGTGGGCCGCATTGATGTTTCATTTTGGAAAAAAAAAATGTGTGTGTGTGTGTATGTGCGCGCGTGTGTATATATATATATATATATATATTTATATATATATACACACACACACACACACACGTCGATATATTCATATATATATACACACGCACACCCGTGGATATACATACATACATACACACACACACACGTTGTTATACATACATACACACATACACACGTGGATATACATACATACACACACACACACACACACGTGGATATACATACATACATACACACACACACACACGTAGATATACATACATACATACATACATACACACACATGGGTAGATATACATACACACACGCGTAGATATACATACACACACGTGGATATATATACATACACACACGTGGATATACATACATACATACATACACACACACACAATGAATATACATACACACACGTGGATATATATACATACAGACACATGTGGATATACATACATACATACACACACACGTGGATATACATACATACATACATACACACACGTGGATATACATACATACACACACGTGGATATACATACATACATACATACATACACGTGGATATATTCATATATATATACTCACCCACACACACACGTGGATATACATACATACATACACACACACGTTGATATACATACATACACACACACACACGTGGATATACATACATACATACATACACACACACTTGGATATACATACATACACACACACGTAGATATACATACATACACACACACACACATGGATATACATACATACACACACACACATGGATATACATACATACACACACACGTGGATATACATACATACATACACACACACGTGGATATACATACATACTTACACACACACGTGGATATCCATAAATACATACATACACACACACACACACACATATATATATATAATTATATATCACAGTAATGATCAGTGTGTGAGTATGTCACAGATTCCCCAGCAAAAAAAATAAATACTCAAATTAAATGCTCACAGTCATTCTTACACAAAGTTACACTTACACACATACACACACACTCAAATACACACATAGTTGCATTTACACGCACACAGTATCACACCCACACACACTCAAATACACACATAGTTGCATTTACACATACACTAAGTCACACTTCCACATACACTGATTCACACTTCCACACACACATAGAGTTTTGCTTCTTTTTTTTTTAAGAAAGAAAAACCCCGTTATTTTGTTTGCAATAAAAAAAACACTCACATTAAATGCACACATTCAACGTACATGCACAGACACACATACACAAATACACAGTCACTCTAACACACCATGTTACACTTTCATACACACACACTTTTACAATAAGAAAAAAAACATGTTGTTTCCCCTCCCTGTTCGCTTACCTTATATCTGCAGGGAGGGGGATTGTTCCATCTGAGCACCGGGATGTCACTGACACCCGGTGCTCCATCGGCGTCAGAGTGCGAAGTTGCGGAGCTTTCTCTTCTGCGTGAGAGGAGAAAGCCCCGTCCACTCGTGCTCTGACTGTGTTGGAGCACCGGGTATCAGTGACATCCCGGTGCGCACTTTGCTGGAGCGGGTGAGATGTGCGGCTACCGCTGCCACTATCAGGCGGGCCGCACCTCTCTGGCTGGCCGCACGTTGGACGCCCGTGATATATGGGATTTCACACACACAGACAACCACCCTGACACCCCTCCGCCCCCCACATAGATACCATTACATAGACAACCTTACACTCACACACACACACACACACATCTAGACAATCTTACACACAGACTCCCTTAAACACACAGATGCAACTCTCACACGCACATCACAAATATTTTTTTTTTTTTTTTTTTAATAAAAAGGGGTCAAAAACCTGGGGAGAATAGGCTGAGGTATGAAGGTATGCTCCTTCTACCAACCTCATAAAGGAGAGAAGTGCAGGGAATTGAGATGGGAATTCAACTGAATGGGAGAATTTTTCCAACTTTGCTACTTTAGCCTTAATTTTGAAATTCCCATCTCACTTCCCTGCAATTCTCTCTCTCATGAGTAAAGCCCATAATATAATGAGCAGCTCATTCACTCATAATGTATGGGTTTAATACTATAACCAGGTACATGGGATGTTTAATGCCATGTGTATGGACTTTTATTGCCATGAATATAAAGACTACATATAAAGATGAATCACTATTATTCATATTGAATGCAATAATCGAGTGTGAAAATAAAAATGGTATGAGCACTGTTTTACACTTGATTATCACATTCAATATGAATAATAGTAATTAATCACATTTTCTCCTAGTAATCTCACTGCCACTCACACACACACTCATAACTCTGCCACTCACGCTTTCACTCTCGCACACTTTCACTCTGCCCCTCACACACACTCATAACTCTGCTGCTCACGCTTCCACTCACACACGTACACACGCACACTCATAACTCTTCCACTCACGCTTACACTCACACGCACACTCATATCTCTGCTGCTCACACTTACACTCTCCAATACTGTGCCACTCACACACAGTTACTCTGCCACACATATACACTCATAACTCACGCTTACTCTCTTCCAAACACTCACACTCTGCCACTTACACACACTTACATTCTGCTACTCACGCACATACACACTCATAAATCTTCCACTCATGCTTACACTCACTCACACACACTTACTCTCTTCCAAACACACACTCTGCCACACTCACACATATACACTTACTTACACTCTGCCACTCACACCCACTTACACTCTGCCACACACCAACTTACACTCTGCCACTCACATACATACACATGCATACTCATAACTCTGCCACTCACACCCACTTACACTCTGCCACTTACATTCTGCCACTCACATACATACACATGCACACTAATAACTCTGCCACTCACACCCACTTACACATGCACACTAATAACTCTTCCACTCACACTCTGCCAAACACTCACGTGCAAAGCTTGAGGGCTCGGAGTTAAGCGTGAGGGGCGGAGCCGATCGTGAGGGGGCTGAGTCTGGTGCAGATTCAGCATACAGATTGCACCATGCAGGAGGCGGAGTCAATCATGAGGGGGCGGAGCTGAGCATGAGGGGGCGTGGTCAGTCTCCATTGGGGGCTATGGAGCGGAGATCAGGGGCTTCAGCCCCAGTAGCCCCCCCCTAGCGACGCCTCTGCTTCTTTGGATCTGATATACAGACATTTTTTTTTATTCCAATAAGGAAAGAGCAACATTCTATGTGGCTCCTCGAGAGACAGAACTGTCATTTTGAAGACAAGAATCGAATGTCTACTTTGATTTTTATTACAGACGCCCTCCAGGAATGAAAGGGTTATGTGGGCATTGCTGTATAAACTATAGTGTATGTGTTGGAGGAACAAAGATTTAGGATACAAATCTGTCAAGTTTGGAATATTTCTATAATACCCAGCAAATGGGTCATAACAATAGTGCCTCAGTTTGTGTGGTGAATGGCTGGCTTATTTCATTTTTCTGTGTTACAGAAACGATTATTTGTGACTCTTCACTTCCACACAAAATATTCCGATCCTTCAATGAAAACAGTTTCCCACATTGTGTTGACACCCACACATCAACATTTCTTATGTGAATGAAAAGCTGGATGAGAAACAACAGACTTTATTAACCTCTTGCTCAGCTCCCGTTTTGGCGGAAAACTTTCCCACCATGTCTAGCATTTTCGAAAAAGTTATTCATAGAGGTTACATTTGGAATACACAGCTAAAAATATGCCACAAGATATCATGTCAAGACGGCAGATATAAGAAAAATGAGGCATGTTTTTGGAGCACGGAGAAGACCATATTTTGGCATGCGATGGCCACTGACCTCTGGTACTTGTGAAGGTCATTACCCAAGCACAAGTATCTATTTAAAGAACTTTGCTCTTTGCAAGAAGCTTTAAAATCGCATCCGTTGAAGGATAGATTTGGAAAGGGTGTGGTGGAGGAAATATATTCGCTGTGATACCCACTCAGTTTTTTACTTAGGACAATATTCCTAAATTGAGATTTAGCAATGTGAACAATGTGTATCTTGCTTGGAAACTTTCAAACACAATTTAATATGATAACATCGTAAAGGTATAATAGTGAATTTAATTTATTTCAGTATTTTCTTTATTTTGGTCACTAGTTTCTTTCCACAATACAACATTAGTTTCTTTGATATGAATTACCAGTCAACACCTGATATACAGATGTGGCATCTATAAAGGGACTATATCTTGATCATGATCAATGCAAGTAGCACATGCAAGTTGCGATTTGGGATGGATGTCCCGCTGTCCTGCTCCATGCGACCTGTGTCCCTTTCTTTGGGGGAAATAAATTGATATGACGTATGTTAGCACAACTGTGAATGTGCAGTTGGCTGACACGTTACATAATGATCATTTTGATAGTACTCCAAGGCATCTGGGAAGCCAAAAGTTGTGGGGTATGCCTTATATTCTATTTACTACAAGCAAGTACTGTAATGATTTAAGAAGGCACCGACATTAAAATATTATTAATATTAAAAACAGTATTTATCATATTTTAGTAGTAAGAGGTTAAAAAAAAAACCAAGATTTTATGTTACACTTATACTCTGAATTTAGGGCAACTGCTGTTATCAGGAAGCAAGAGGACAAAGTAATATCAAGCACATGACAGAGATTTATCGCTAAAATCAGTTAAATGACCTCCAGTATGTGAGCATTTCTACACAGAGAAGGCCATTATTCTAGTCAGCCATTTTGAATGAAGAAGTGATTAAAATGCTGCCAGAAAATAAAAACAGACTATTGAAAAAAAAATGCCCTGAGGTCCTAATTTCAAATCAGATTTTACAGTGGCGCACAAGAACAATGATTGTATAGTCTTGTGATGTCGCCTTTTGGTCACTTAGCACATAGAAAGCCCCTAAAAGTTACTCAGAGGACAATGGTCTCTCAGGCGTTCAAAACCATTTCAAGAATGGATACAAACCATACAAAACACATTTTAAAAATACATTTTACACTGCCTTTGACATTTAGAATGAAGGAAGTATTGGACAAAACCCTTCCCAATATTAAATTATAACTTATTTATTCTGAACTGCATACTGTGAACCATAAAATATTTTCAGGGGAAAAAAAAGATTTTCTTTTTTTCTTTTCTATTGCTGTCCTCTGTCGGGCCTGCAATGATGACATATTGATCCTTTGACTTATTGCCCTTAAAGAAAGGAGGACACAGAAGAGCAGTCAAACAGTCAAAGAGGCTAATTAGTCTGATAATTGCATTTTATTAAAATGATTATCCAGAGAGAAGATGCAATGAACGACGGTGACATGGACCAATCCTCTCTTTAGAACAAAGAGAATGAAACAATGCCTTTTTTGAAATCTGAAGCTACCATTTAGCACACTACATTGATCTTCAATGAAAATTGCACCGTCAAAATGGTTCTTTTAATTTCAAGGTGAGGACATTTTGCATGCAGTTTGACTTTCTATTAATGGAATAGAATTGTTATTATATCAGTTCTGCTAAAAAGGTTTTTTTTTGTCTCATTGTACATATGTTTAAGCAATGTACAGTTCTTATTTGCAGTGTCATTTACACAAATGGTTCTTTAAATACCTGAAGGATTTAGGCTGTACAAGACACACAGCCTTTTTACCACTTCTACCTTAGCAACAAAACCACTCTGCTTGTATACTTGTACTGCGAGCATCCTAGCTAACAGCACAAGTGTCAATACCATATTTTTGCAGCCAGATAATGGGATCAATATATAAAGGGAACTTGTCATATAAACTCAGCTTAATGTTGATAACCTGGGCATCCTAACAGCAGACGGGAAAAGATATAAAATAATAATTTTGTGTGGCTTTTCTACACAGAACCATATACAAATTGAGTTCTATCATTTCATTTGGATCTGAAGTCACATGATAAAGTCACAGATGAGTCCAAATTAACTAAGCAAGAACCGTGTTTCCCTTGAATATATCTGCTATATAAGCCATGCTGAACCGTTTAAATGCCAGTTTACCATTAATATTATGAACATGGAGAGCTCTCAAAGCATCTTGAAAGAAACTGAAGGCAATGTAGGGAGCCCACACTGAGAACTGTAAAAGTATTTAAAACATAGAATGTGTTGGCAGATAAGAACCATTCGGCCCATCTAGTCTACCCAATCAAGTAGTCAGCCAGTGGATATTTGCTGTTTAATATTTCCATATCAAGGAAACTTGATGTCTCAGATAGGAGGAGGCTGGGCTTGCCCACAAAACAGGCAGTGCCAGTGCTGTGACAAAATGGCAGGCACAAAAAAGGGAGCAGGGGTAAACAAAGTACACTTAGCCTGGAGTGGAGGGAATTTCCTGGGGAAAAGCAAGGTGAGCACATAGGTATGCTGTAACGTATATTCAACATGCTGTGCTTGAAATGAAAATTTTGTTTATAATTAACTCACATTTCAGTCAGGAAATTACATAATCACAACCTTAATTATTGATTTACTCTGTCTAATTAAGATCCAATATGATATCAAAGAAACTCAGATGCCACTTAGGTGGTACTCGACAGGTCCACTATTAGGTTATGGAGGACCAGGAACAGCCGTGTAACAGGGCCACCTGGACTGTGTGCAACATCACTCCAATGATACTGGCACCTCCTTATGGTCTAAATCCCAAAAAAAAAATTTATTTGTGGAAGACTCTTTCTCCATGGTTTATATCATTTCTGAATAGTACTTCTAAGCAATTGTCACACTAAGAACTACCAATCAAAAGATATCCAACAGTCTTTGTCATTTTGTGAAGCTGCTGCTTCACAGAGCCAGTCCATTGTTCACTCGTAGTGGTGTGTCTGTGTGAAATATGTAAGCTTGGTGGGAATAAAAATCTTGGACGTCACTACAGTTCCTTCTTATTCTACACAATTGATTTCTGGGTACGTTTAAAAGCCAGGGGAGAAAATGACAACTATCTGACTCTATGAAACTATTAGTGTCAACTTTTTAAAAAAACTTACGGGTTTTCAGAGTACTATGATCATGAAATACTTCAAGATCTAGAAAGTTCATACTTTCTTTACTGTATTCTGCTGTCAAAACAATCCCACATGTATTGGAGTTCAAAAACAATAGAAAAGATTTTAGAGAGGAGAGGTCGCCTTTCCAGATGAAAAATAAATCATCTATATACCTTTTGTAGGATACCAGGTTTGCAGCCCAGTCATGCTGCCCGTATATGGACGATTCTTCCCAGAATGCCATAAATAGGTTTGCATAACTGGGGGCAAACCTGGTGCCCATGGCTGTGCCTCTTAACTGTAGGTAGTAATTGTCCTCATACCAGAATAAATTATTTTCTAGTATGAGGAGGATACTCTCCACAATTAAATTTATCTGGGATTCTGGTATATTGGCTGTCTTTTGCAGAAAATATTTGACTGCTTCACATCCCCTTTTGTGTTCAATAATTGTGTATAATGAACTCACGTCGCAGGTCACTAACAGATAATCGTCCTGCCACGTGAGGTCATCTATTTCCCCTATGAGACTCATTGAGTCTTTTACATACGATTTAGTATGGGATACAAAAGGCTGCAACAATTTGTAAATATATTCTGATAACCGTGATAGCAAGGAGTTAATTCCAGATACTATCGGTCTGCCAGGTGGATATTTTAAATCTTTATGAATTTTGTATAGTAATGTATAGAAGACTGGAGTCTTAGGATACAGAGTATTTAAATATTCATGTTCTTTTTTTGTTCAGGATATTTAACAGAAAACCTTTATCCAAAAATTTGAGGGTGAAAGTGTACAGTGAGATCAGGGGAGGGGGTAGCCAGAACCTCAGAGGAGTTGCACAAGATGTTGGCGCTGATGCCTAGGTAAGATGTTATTTCTATCATTTGAACCAGGAGAAAATGTATTACGTGAACATTTTAACATGGGTACTGCTAATTTTTAAAGGTATAATCCTCATTTGCCTTGTTTTATTTGGTTCGTTAGCTAATTCTACTTAATCACATCAAAAATAAAAAGCTATGAAATTATCAGTTATGAAGAAAGCACAAATGATATAGAGCATGAATCTTTAACTGTTAGATTGCTACAGAAATGGGAAATATGCTGACCTATTCTTGAAGCCACTCAAAGGGTTAAATGAACTGTGAATACAACGCAATAACAAGTAATGATGATAAAGCACAAGACAAAAAAGGAAAGAGATTCCACAGTCAAATGAACTGGGTAACACGTCAAACGAACCAGTGCATGACCCAATCCCACTGTCTACGCTATTAACTTCAAATAATGCATTCGTTTTAAAGTTCGTAGTGTCTTTCTTAGTATACTGTGGTACCCATTAATTACACATTTTATTAAATGCACTACTTGGCAAGTCCAGATGGAGGAGCTTGGAGGACCTGGAGAATTTCCAAAAATAAAATAAAATACATCTTTGCCCTTTATCAGTGCCCATATTATTTGGTAGGTGGCAGAAGACCTTTCTTCATAGTGACAACCTTGAGCTACTGCTCCATCCGCACTATACATAATCTGTAGTTATATACACACACTGCTTTATAAATTATTTGTTCCCATTAAAAGACTGTAAAGAAAATTATTTTATGCTACTAGATTTACAAATATAACTGCTAAACCAAATTAGATGTACAATTTTGCAACATTTACTAAATTATAAATTGATTCCTTGGGTAGCAAATTAAATAATTTAATTACACTATAATAGTAGGATTTGTTTGCTATAATTTATTACGTTAATATATAAATCTGTATTTGAAGTCATTCAAATTGTACTTCTTTAGCATACACTAAAGCTATAAAAACAACATTTTCTATTTCTATTAAACAAATGGACTAGAAATTAGGAACAGGGTATTAATGATGCCGCAGCAGAGGATTAAATGAGATTGAAAGGGCATACATTTCTACAATAATTTAATGCTTAACAGATCTAGTTAGTAACAGGAAATACTGTTTGTTTCTTGTAAGTATAAAAATAGGGGGCAAAAATATTTTCCATTGAGTTTTAATCATATTATTTTGCATTGAAGAAGAAAACTTCACATTTTATTCCTGAATTGTTCCACACTGGACCTGATGACAATCACAATACCTCCAATAGGAAAAGAGGTGCAAATCAATGTAATAGGATAGAAATATAATTAAATGTAAATAAAATCCGTACATTATAGTTTTCAGTGATGAGATCAGCAAGCAATTCACAATGTTTAATAAAACATTGTCAAGGCCTAAAAAGTGAGTGAGTATAAGGAGAGCTTGAAGAGATAGGTAGGATTGTGTTAGGGACCAAGAACCAGACAGAAACAGAAGGTAAAATACAAAAATACCTTTATTAATAATAAATAGCAAAAAAGGTACAAATAGTCAAAAAGCAATTTTCAGGAAACAAGCCGGGGTCAGGAGCCAAAGCAGGTAGTCAGACGAGCCGGAGTCAGGTGAACGGAGTCAGGAACAAAGCCAAGAATCAAGAACCAGAAGAGAAGTCAGTCGGGTCAGGAATCACAGGAATCACACTTGGAAGCCAGAAACAACACAAGGGCAAATTAGCTACTGAGACTAGCTGCTTAACCCCTTAACGACAGATGACGTGCCAGGCACGTCACGGCAAATCGAGGACTTGCCGACAGCTGACGTGCCTGGCACGTCATGCACTAAACTGAGTAAA
This sequence comes from Pelodytes ibericus, assembly GCA_036172795.1. Classification (NCBI taxonomy): domain Eukaryota; kingdom Metazoa; phylum Chordata; class Amphibia; order Anura; family Pelodytidae; genus Pelodytes; species Pelodytes ibericus. Next base: position 171,959,427 of record CM069857.1, read on the forward strand.
GAAAGCGACCAGCGGTCGCTTTCTTTACTCTAACGGTGTTGCTACAATGCCTCTAGGTAGAGGCATTGTGCAACACCCCCCAAAAGTGCAGGGGCGCGCTACGATCACTCCACGGAGTGATCGTAGCAGCCATTTAAAAATGGCTGCGCCCACTGCACACATGTGCTTAGAAAGCGAACGATCGTTCGCTTTCTAAGCATCTGCGGTGTTTCTAAAGTGCCTCGCTAGCGAGGCACTTAGTAACACCTTGATGCTCCCCAGAGCCGATGGTGGTCGCTCTCCTGAGCGACCCCATCGGCTCAGTAGAAGGGAACGCTGCCTATACAGGCAGCGCTTCCCTTCTAATGGCAAGAGCATCGGAAGTGAAAGTATTTCACTTCCGATGCTCTAGGGGGAGCCAATCGATGCCGGCACAACAGATCTATGTGATCTGTGTGCAGGCATGTATGATAAGTGCTCTGATGAGCACTTATCATACTGTCAAAGGCAATATTAGCAAATATTGCCTTTGACAAGTATTGATCTGCCTCCCTCACCTTACTAGTTATAGTAAGGGAGAGAGACAGATCAGATAAAGTAAAAAAATAAAATAAAATAATAAAACAAATATTTAATAAAATTTTAAACACCAAGGGCTTTTATAAAAGCCATTTAACCCCTTCCCTGCCATTGATCGCTGTGTACGCAGTGATCATACACAGCAGCACATTTTTTGCTGTCTGTGCATTTTTTAGGGGTTAATTTTTTTTACTGTAATTCATTACAGTATAAAAAAAAGCTCTTTTAAGAGAGATTAACCCCTTTCTTGCTGTAGATCACTGCCTAAGCAGAGATCTGACGCAAATGCAGCAATCTTGCTGCAGAAGCATTTTTAATTTTTTTAAAACTTTTTTATTACACCCGTCACGTGTTAATTATACCCGCTAGGGGACTACGTTTAACGTAATTTTTTTTTTAAATAAGAGCTATTAACCCCTTCCTTGCCGTATATCACTTCCTAAGCAGCACATATGGTCACTGCCTAAGCAGTGCATATGGTCACTGCCTAAGCAGCGCATATGGAGCAATCTAGTCGCAGAAGGATTTTTTTTTTGCTATCAGCATTTTTTTTGTCAGACTCGCTAGGGGTTAATTATACCCACTAGGGGATTACGTGTATTCCTTTTGAAGCTGTCTGAACACGTGTATAGCGATCAGTAACAGCCGATCAGTGGCAAAGGTGGTTTGGTGATTTCTCAGATGAGCATCACCATTCGTCTGGTTCGATCAATATTGGTAAATATTGTTCTGACCCATATGGATCTGCCTCCCTCTCCTCACTTGAGTTTTAGTGAGGGAAAGAGACAGATCTGTATAACATAATTTTTTAATTGTAATAAATTAAATAAAATGTTAAAAAAATTGTGAGTCCCAAGGGCTTTTATAAAAGCCATACCCTTTGTATAGTGTAGTGTATTAACCCCTTCCCTGCCACTGATCACTGCACAGCAGAAATTTTTTTCTTGTCTGTGCATTTTTAGGGGTTAATTTTTTTGTACAGTACTATAAAGGCTCTTATAAGAGCTATTAACCCCTTCCTTGCTCTACATGTTCAAATTCCAAGTTTGAAAATCAAAAAGCGCACCTCTCAAATGTAGCCTTTCAACACCCAACAAAGCTGACAAAGCTATGCATGGGTGGTATCCCTGTGCTCGGGAGATGTTGCTGAACATATATTGTGGTATTGTTTGTCAGTGACACATACCGAAATATGTGAATTTGTGTCTAAAGTACAATGTATGTGGGAAAAAATACACAATAAAATGACTACCACAAACTTTGACAAAGGCTGGTGGTAGAATTGGTGCATGGAAAGTGTTAAAATAACACCATTTAAAATAGCCTAGGGTGTCTACTTTTACAAAATATATACTTTTTGGGGTAAAATACACTGTCCTACTTTAAAAAAAAGTCCCAAATGAAAGATGGGCTCAGGCTGGCTACACGTCAATATTCCAAGTTGAAAATGCGCACCTTCACAATGTGGCCCTTTTAGCCCCCAAACAACCCAACAAACCTATGCATGGGTGGTATCCCTGTACTCAAGAGATGTTGCTGAACACTTATTGGGGTGTTATTTGGCAGTGACACATACCAAAATCTGTAAATTCATGTCTGAAGTACAAGGTTTGTGAAAAAAAAACACAAAAAAATGACTACCACAAACTTTGACAAAGGCTGGTGGTAGAATTAGTGCATGGAAAGTGTAAAAATACCACCATTTGAGATAGCCTAGGGTGTCTACTTTAAAAAAATATATGGGTTGATGTGGTAAAATACACTGGCTGGTTTCAAATATGTCCCAAATGGGACATGGGTGCAGGCTGTCTGCATGTCAAAATTTCAAATTGGAAAACCAAAAACTTCACCTCCCAAATTTGGCCTTTTACCCCCCAAACAATCCAACAAACCTATGCATGGGGGGTATCCCTGTACTCAAGAGATGTTTCTGAACACTTATTGGGGTGTTATTTGGCAGTGACACATACCAAAATCTGTAAATTTATGTCTGAAGTACAAGGTTTGTGAAAAAAAAACACAAAAAAATTACTACCACAAACTTTGACAAAGGCTGGTGGTAGAAATAGTGCATGGAAAGTGTTAAAATACCACCATTTGAGATAGCCTAGGGTGTCTACTTTTAAAAAATATATGGGTTGATGGGGTAAAATACACTGGCTGGTTTCAAATATGTCCCAAATGGGACATGGGTGCAGGCTGTCTGCATGTAAAAATTTCAAGTTGGAAAACAAAAAACTGCACCTCACAAATTTGGCATTTTAGCCCCCAAACAACCCAACAAACCTATGCATGGGTGGTATCCCTGTACTCAGGAGAAATAGTAGAATCTATTTAGCATGTTTTTTCGTTCGCTATTGTCGATGAGGAGAAGTTGTTTCAAATAAAAACAAAGAAATTTGTGTATTTTTTTTTTTTTTACCATATTTTATTATTTTTTTTTAATAATATGATAAGATATGATCAAAAATATGGCATCCATAGAAAGCCCTTTTTGTCCCGATAAAAACAATATATAATATGTGTGGGTACAGCAAATGACGAAGAAGAAAATTACTGCTAAACACAAACAGCACAGAAATGTTAAAATAGCCATTGTCCAGAAAGGACAAAAATGTTTCAAAGGCTCTGTCCTTAAGGGGTTAAATATATGCTCTGAGCAGCAAAGGGGCTGGCTAATTGCAGCCAGGTGACAGCTCGTTAATACCAGCTGGTTAACTCACTGAAGGAAAGGGTTTCTATTTGAACCAGCAGAGAAACCCTAACAAAATGTTGCTATAACAACATCAGTAAATCTATTATACTTTATTAGCAATTTCGAAAAGATAGGAAGAGTTGAGGAAGAAACTGATAAAAAAGATCGGTTTCTTTTTATTTACTTTACACAATGCAGTACTTCAATAAGTTAAAAAAAGGTGGAAATGTCCCTTAAATCACAATAAAACCATCACAGCAGTAATGATACCACCAATGAATTTGATTTTCTAATTTCTAATATGGTAGGTTAGTAGATTAATATAATCTAGTAGGTTTGTGAAATACATAGCATTTGGGGGGAAAACAGTAGATAGTGGGGAATTGCTATGAAGTGCCATTATTATGCTGACAGTGCACAGTTGTCCATAAGGAAAGGCAAGGTGTCGATTAAAGGACATCTATGCCTGTGGCAAGCTCTGTGAAGGTCCAGATAACACAATTAAAGGCTCAATCCAAGTAAAAAAAAAAAAAAAAAAAAAGATTTTTAACCTAAGCAGACATTTCTCTCAGTCACACTTTCTGAATTGCCACTGTTTTCTTGCTATGAAACTCTATAGATCTTACATTAACTCCTGCAATGGCCATTTTATTGAGGGGCATATAAACCTTTTACATGCAATATAGAATTCATTCATTTGTGTTCAGAGGGAATTAATCAAGGCAGCTCCTAGGAGATCCACTCCTTGATAAATGAACTGGTTCTTTCTGGACTTGCATTTCTACATTCTGTGGGCTGGAGAGAGAGGCAGAGAACAGATACATGTTTCCAGCAAAATATTGGCAGAACCATAGCAGAACACCTAGTACCCACTTGCAAAAAATGAAGTCTCGCAAATTACATATATACCTGCACTTTAAAATTATGCTTTTTTTCCTCCCAGCCAAATGCTGTTAGCTGAGTGCAAGGTTCAGTAGGAGGTATAACCCTGATTTGTGTGATGAAATAACTCAGATTTTACTAAATGCATATATTGTTATACTTATGTAAATTTAATATGACTGAATAAAAAGGTAGGTCATTTTCAAGTCCGAGTGGTTCTTAAATTGTCCATCACTAATTCCAGCAAATGATTTTCACATTTATTTCTGGGGGTATCACTCAAATCATGTAATTATCTGATGTAAGTGGGGATAAAATCAGACCTAGTATTTTATCTTCTGTGCTGGATTCAGCTAGGTCTAGCTGAGCTCCTGGATGTATTTAAAGGGAAACTACCACTTACATAAGATGTAACTAGATAACCTGGCCATTTAAAACAAACACATATATAAATCATATTGCATTGTTTTTTATGATTGAATTAATTTCATATAAAAGGAAAAATAAAATTAGGTGTTTATCTACAGCATCCATTTTGAGAATATTTCCCATGATGCAATATCATCCAAAATCTTCCAGCCAGTCTCACTTTACAATTGTTGCCAAAGCCTGCATGATGATGTCAGAAGATACTACCCTGCTCTCTTTGGCTTTGTACACCCTTTTTTTTTTTACCTGCCTTCCAACACAAAGAGAGGAGATTAGCCTCAACAAACAGGATTATAACTGTCCCCTTGTGATGTAATAGTTACATTACGCTCACATTCAATGTCTAAGATCAGAATTCAGACTCAAATTGAGAAATTTGTGCTGTAAAGTAGGCACCCAAAAACACTATATTTCACAAAATGGTGACGCCCAGTCACACTTGTTTAGTTACACATAAGAAATACAAAAAACATATCTGAAATCAACAATACAAAATAAAAAAAAGTAAAACCTTTTCATTTTTTTTGGTGGGAGTGTCCCTTTAAATAAGTGCAGGAGCAGTTTAGTTCACTATCACCCTTCATTGGTGCAAGAAAAAGACCCGTGCTGTGAAATATATAGGGTTGTCACTAATCTGTAATTACTGGCAGGCCAAAAAAAACTTAGCTATCAAGGCAATGGACAGAGGGTCAGAAGATCTCACCACGTGATAAAGCGGACTTCCGCATTGGCAAAATGATGGTCCATCTGAGACTCCATACAGCGACACTGTTAGACAACAACTACACAAAAAATGGGCTTCTCAGGATATATTTTCCACAATGGAATTGCTTTATTGAAAAAAGTCAAATGACATAAGAAAATGTTCTGTTGTGGAACATACATCCTGAGCAGCCCTTTTATTTTATAGCTATCTAGGCAATGGCCATTATTTTTGTGAAGAAAAGGTGACAACCCTTGTGACATAGTTAGTATTTTTAGTGGAGGACATGTAGCCTTGAAAATTTTGACTCCACAAAGTCTGCTTTTAATCTTCATGCTAGGTTTGAACTGAATTTGATCTTCAGAGATTTGCATACTCCTATTTTGTAAACTCAAAATAAATAATGTTTGCTACTTGGATGTTGTCTTTCTCCTCTGCGATCCTAATATGGCAAATTGTAGCAAAAGTGATATTTATTTATAATTATTGCATACATTTATTTTTATGTGTAAGGTAAATGGGCCAATCCAGCTACTAAAGGCGGCTCTTGTTATGCTAAAAAAACAAAAACCAACAGAGGTTTTATTTATACATTTCTTGATGCAGTTCATTATCTTGGAAAAAAGCTAATTTTCTCAGCAGCTTGTTGCTCTGACGTGGGAAAGAGTGTTTGGGAAAATCCAGAGCCCTAAAAAACTAACAAACCAATGTAAAGGTCCTGTAAAGTGGCACAAGGAAATATGTTCCTTTTTCACTTTCCACATCTAGTTCACACGACCCTCGTCTTATTTTTAGACAAGGCGCCCATTTCCACTTGGATGTGGTGCAATACCTTACAACAGAATTTCATATCTGTACAAATAAACTTTGCAGAGTGTTGACTTCAAAATATAACATGGGGAGGAGAGGACAGAGGACTTCTGTCTTTCATTTTTTGTGTGTGTGTGTGCCTTTGTGAAAATTTCCGGAAAAGCTGTAAACAAAAGCAAGTTTGGCCTGGTCCTGAGAGGAATGGATCCAGATTAGTTTGAGGGATATATCAAACCTCACAGAGTGAGGAAATGTTTGTAAAACAGCTAGTAAATCACATACAGCAAGGTCACCATGCTTAACAGCAGGAATGACACTTTGCCAAAGCCCCAGCTGTGAACAGGGCGTCTGCATAGACAGCTTAGACTTGCTTAACAGTTCTTTTACAAATCTTAGTTTTTAATTAGCTCTGTGTCCTATAACACTTGGAGATGCATTTACTTTGACCAACATATGCTACAAATCACTTTTATAACTTCTTCCCACCTTATTATCACCTAATCTGTCTTTTTTTTCTACTTCAGTGTCTAGACTACACAATGATAACTGTTTGAAATAGAATTTTCATAGCCCCCTAAAATTTAACTGGGTGATTTGGTAAATGTCATAGCTCTTTAACCACTTGAGGACACAAGGACATTCCATGCCGTCATGTAGTTCCACGCCTTGACGACCTTATGACGACATGGAACGTCTTGTGTTAAAATCTGCTGTGTATTCCAAGTGCAAACAATGGCAGGTGAATGCTATTTGTGGCTGCCTCAATACTGAGACAGTCCCAAATATAGCAGAGAAGAGCGCTTCAGCATATGTGATTACTGCAAATCACTTGCGTTTAGCTAGTTTTGACAACTTTAGTCTCCCTGCACTACAGCATTCATGGGGCAGGGAGAGACTAATAATACTGTAGGCAGCCTACCCTTGCCAATTCAAGGGATTGTTTGCACTTTTTTCTCTCGTTAGGGCTAGGGTTATTAAATAAGTCAACTAGTGGCCCCATGCAGTAGAAAGAAGACCACAGCATTTGGATAGGTCATCCATGCTGAAGCATAGTAGCTCAGAGGAGATCAGTCATAGACTGCATTTCCTTGAACCTAAGTTTAGCAGGCTGAGCATAATAGAAAATGAAGTCTGCAAAGCAATACAGAATATCCCTTATCCAAAATGCTTGGGACAACTAGTATTTTGGATAACGGGTCATTTCAGATCAGGGATCATTTTCACCAATAATGTATATAAAAGATTTCGGTGATTCTGGGATTCATGACAGATGCCAACGTTTAAAATCTCACTATCTGTAATTTTGAAGGAAAACAAAAGTTTTTTTTTTTTTAAATACCAATGTGTTATTTGTACTCATTGCTGTATAACCTCCAAAAATAAGTTTTTAAAAAATTAAGATTAAGATTATACTCCTTAAGTAATTACTTAATTAGCTTAATCTTTCATCTAATAATGTAATCAACAAAGTGTTCAAACACCTCTCATGAAATGCATTACAAATATAAAGTACAGTATATAAGTATATGAATTAGTCTGTCACAATAAAGGCTGGCTTTACAAGGTTGAAGACATGTCCTTTGTCAGGTGCATAAGAGAACTGAGAATTTTTTAAGTAGTTTCGAATTGCTGTCTAAGTGATATGCTAACCTGCTACTTTTTCAAAAGGTACAGTACCTACGACGATTCACTTCCTTCTGCGGTATTGAACCAAATCCAGCCTTCCGAACTATTTTAGTAATGTCATACCAATGTATAAGCAAACGACAGCAGGAAGCGATGCTAACAGCTAGCAGGATGAACAATTTGCATGGTTATAATGTGTGCCTAAAAATAAAATATGGCAATACAAACACAGTATTTATAGAATTCAACAATTGTTACATTGATAAAAAAAAAAAAAAAAGGAAATGCCATAGTGTGAATATTTTGATTTTGCTGCAGATAAGTATATACATATAAATTACTTTGAATTATGGTATCAGGATGCAAAAAGTTCTATTTAATTTTTTTTTTGTTTTTGTTTTCATTTTTACAGGATGTTCACAATAGGAAACACAAGAATGTCAAATGATTTATTTTTTACAATAGAAAAAAACATTGTATTGCACTAATAGAAAACTAAGAAGACTGACTTTTAAAGAGATAGTACTACCTAAAAAATTAGTCACATTAAGAGTATTTTATAATTTTGCATTCACAGCAGCAAGGTAAATGAGAAATAACAATATTTCATCATTCACAAGATTGTAAGATTAATTAAATAGCTATTAAAATATCAGTGGTTTGTGCTTTTTTTTTTTAGTACTTTCCTGTTCTAAACTTCTTTGTCACTTCCTTCCTTCCTGTTACTGCCAAATTCTATCCATCTCTATAAAAGGTAAATTTAGGTTGTCGTAATCTTAACGTTGGTGATAAGTAGATAAGAGTAGTTAGCTGGTGTACTTATAAGATGAATTACTTATGAGTATGTTAATCTGTTAAAAAACATTACATATGTGTAATAAACACACGGAAGTTGTAAATTATTGTTTAATAGAAGGTCCACGTTATCCACACAGGGATGACAAGTGAGCCTTCAGATTGATATACACATTTTATCTATTTAACCCCGTCCAAAATTTAACACAAATATATACTTAACTGAAACTGTGTTTCTCCTAAACCAAAATGGCTGCCACAGGAGATGTCACACTTCCGCCTATGATGTCCCAGTCCAGAGCGCAAGCATCACACTCAGCACCGTGGAATGTGACATCACCAACGGCAGCTCTTCATATGTTTGCCGCATCTGCTATCTTGGTAGTTTTTTCCCCCTTATGATGAAGAACTAGCAATACGCTTATAAAAAATAAAAAGTCTTTACAAATGTTTTTAAACATTTGGCAGTGATACATATCTCATACATTTGATAGTAATTTAGCGTGTGCTAAAGTGATACCATACCATTTTTTTATGGCAGCCACAATTTAAAGAGGACGATAGAGAAAGAAAACAAGTAAAGAACAAAAAATATATAAACCATTTTGCAACATACCATACGACAGTCAGCTATCCGAAAATCTTTAAATGTATTTTTTTCCACAAAATAGGTTTCTTTGAAACCAGCACACAGACAAGTCAACGAAGTGTAAAGATCACAGTTACAATATTCAAATTCACTATCCAAATCATTTGTATAGTTGCATAAATTTACATACATAAACTTTAGGTGTTGGTCAGTGTAAGGTTTTTAACTCCTGCAACGTAAAACAAATCCCATTGATTCTTCTTCAGGGCCTGTCTATTTATAAGTATCATTGGTAATTATTTCGAAGCAGAGAGGAAATCTTATCTTGCAGAAGGATTCTTGGCCTCAGAGAGAGGCCTGTTAGTGTTTCCAATTTCCTTATATAACAAGGCCCTAATGTTGTAAAGGAAGTGGGCAGAGTCTGAGGGAATCATGCAGGATAAAAAACCACTAGACCCATGACCTCTCGGGTCATGAGGTGATGACTTCAGGGTGTAACAGTAAGGTCGAAGTCTGGAAGGATGGTTTCAGGTAGTGTTAAATTACCACTGCCTTTTTACTGGTTCCTTGAAAGGGAAAATAGATAGGATCTGGCAGTGAGACAGATAGCGCAGACATGAACACACGCAGCCAAAGGGATCACAGGAACCCACTCAAATTAAGTTGTCACTTCTGAATAGGAAACCAATTCTAAAAAAGCCTACTCAGTAATTAGTGCTATGTGCACAATTAAGAAAAAAAAAAAGAAATATCTGGCCATGCTGTCATCATTAATGATATCACCAAAGAATGAACAGCACTGTTTTAGGCATGTATGCTGCATAGCTGTAACCCTTTGAGAGCCAGAGCCTGTGCAAGGGGGAAAAAGCACAGGCATGTTTCTAAAAGGGTTAAAACAGCAATGTCACACACAACATGAAAGTATCCCAAGTACAGTGTCACCATTGTAAAACACTCACCTAATACAATGTAAAAGCATACTTACATTAGTGTGTGTTTTACACACACATATATGGATTATTGCTTATGTGTGGTTTTGTAAAACAAAACACTCATTTAAAACACTTTTAGAGAATCAACATGTATTCGTTTATATTTTATGATGGGAGGTTTGGGGACTGTTAAATGATTAATGTCTAATTAGAGTTGCCCCCGTTTCTTCAACTACTTGTCGTGCAATGGTCTAATATTTCTGTTTTTATGAATATTTCTGTGGTAAAGAAATATTGTGGCTTCTTAATTTGTATTTTATACTGTTTTATATATAATCACGGATGTCCTTTTATGTTCCAATAAGACAATGAAGCACTTCCCATCAAGTAAGCCAACATTCTGAAGCTTATGTCGATGAATAGAGTAAGGTAAGGACAATCTCTCTGTTAGAAACTGTACTTTGCTCTCTGCAGTCAGCAGCTTGTCCCCAAGCAAATATGGGATAAATGACCCAGCTCTCCCCCTGGTGGCAGCCTCACATCTTACCGTACTAACTGCAAGGAGCTTCCATCCCTTAAGTACATTCATGTTTATTTACATAGTACCTACAATTCAAGCATTCCTGAAATAGAGATACCATTATCACAAAAATCATTTACTGTCAGATCTGTCTGATGCGGGAAACTTGAACACAGTCTATGTTACTTTAACCATTTCAATATCTTATGTAGTGAGCAAAACAACACAGAAAAGCCCCACAGAGACTAGTTAGTGCTCAAATAGTTAAAGCAGGGTCAAATTAACCTGTTGATGAACTGTGTGATCCTCTTCCAGAGATATTATTTTGCATTTTGGATAACACAAGAATATCACAGTCAGAAAAACATGCCACCTATTGTATGTGAAACAGAAAGTGGCATGATACCGATAGTATTATACTGTGATTTTCATACGTATATACCATGTGCGATCTTAATGTTTGCGTTAAACCTCCTATTACTTAAAGGGACTGTATCACCCAAACATTGTTATTACTGTGAATGGTGAGCGTACAAAATGCTTGAAAAATATTCTATACATTGTATCAGAAAAACTGCAGAGCAGATTTATCTCTCCAAAACTTGCTTGAAGTAAATTAAAGTAGTATGTTTAATCATTTACATATCTGAGAAAGCCCAATAAAGTGAGCAAAACGCACCAGGTTTGTTTGCATTTATGGAAAATGTCCTCCCTAAAAATGTCATTTGAACATACCAACTTGTATATGTGTATTGCTTATACTTTTGTATTAAAAGATCTGTGGCTTCCATATAAACCTAAGGTATACGGGCTGTGCAGTGGATCCTGCTGCAGGGACTTGCAGCGGGATCCCCAGTGTCAGATGAGGCCACTTTGAGTGGCCTCAGCCTGACATAGAAAATGTAGCGAACGCTGAAACAGAGTGCCCGCTACATTTCCGGCATCCCTCCACGATTTCACGGGATGTCAGCAGGGACCGACAGGGTCTATAGAGACAATGATCGGGTCCCTCCTTGTATGTTCCTTGCTGCTGATCACAAAGTGATCGGTCCAGGAACAAAAAGACTCCGGTTTGGTGCTTTGGTCGTTAGGACCAAAGCACCATCCGAGCAAAGGGCTTAAGAAAGCAATATTATCTGCCAATACCTGCATGTAGTGCTGTCATGATTGGTGGGAGTTGGACACACTGTTTAAAGCAGAGATAGGCAACGTGTCCGTACCAAGGTCTGTGAAGGTCCATAGAACATCATTACATTGTAGGTTGCAAAATGCAGTAAATGTCCATCATGACCAATGTTTGTGTCTAGCCATGGTTTAAAGATACAAGCCTTACAATTGCTAAAGCTTCCAAACAGTTAAACAAAAATATAATTTTTACGTCAAGGGAATTGGTATTGAATCTTAAATACAGGCTCTTTAACAGGTATTTTACATTATAAAAGTGCTAAGGTTAAACATTTTGTATTCGCAGATTTTCTTTTTTTAAATAGAACAGAATAAACATGTATGGCTTTTCTTTTTTTTTTTTTTTTGCCCCCGCATTTTTAAGATGCAGTTCCACTTCTTAGTATCAGAAGTAATAGACAAGACAGAAGCAAACATTCTCTGTAACCTCTGACCGCACCGGCAACTAAAACTGTAAAAAAGAAAAAAATCCAACAACTTCACATGCAAGCCTATGGGAAACGGCAAAAGCTTCTCACTAGAGGAAGAGCTAAATCATGCGGTCAAACTTTCAGTAACAAAGATCACATTTGTATATGAGATACAGGGAGACAACACAATTTGCCTGTGGTCACAAGGAGCTAGCACCATGTCTTGACCAAAAAAGCCTGATAAATGAATGTTTTTTTCTTTTGCTCCCCCAGGCATGAACGTGGTGACCAGTTTTTTCCCCCCTCTCTCCTCGATCTTGCCACACTGTCTCCTTATAGTTTATAGTATAACTTGTTTATTTACATTCTGATAGAGATTGACCCTGTTATTATAAACAAGTAACACACTGAACTCCTTTTCTGGGGAATGACAACTCTTATTTTTGACCACCGCGTATATTTACTAATCCAGACATTTAAAGTGAATCACAATACTGCTTCTTTTGTTTACTTTCACACACCCACGCAAAAAGAGTGCTCATACAAGCCATGCAAGGTTTGGCCAGAACAGATGGAAGCCTGGCGCTAGAACACGTTGGACGGCCTTTCAAAAGCAATTCAATCCTGATTTTATTAAGATCTGTGGCAATAAGTGTGATACAGCATATGCTGCAATGTTAGCGTTTCCTCTGGCCAGCAAATTGTGAGCGTACAGATGGACCTCTTCTGTCACCAAAAAATACTTAACATTAATAATTAAAGCATACACATATTGTATGTTTTTTTTTAAAAACTGGTTATAAATGAACATGTTCTATTTACATGGCTCTTTTTACCATAATATTTACCAGCAAGCACCTGACCTGTTCCTTGATAATTGGTTGCTCAATTTGTGTCATTCCAAATGTAGTTTGATATTTGGGGCATGATTCAGAAGAGAACACATCTATCCAGAAATAATGGTCTTTAATTATGTATTGAGTCCAGTATAAAGGTGGCGTTTGCGGAAATAGTGCCTGATAGTGGCGCTACCACCACACACCTATTTATAACACTAACTCTTGTAATTTGGAAATATCATATTTATAATAAAAAAAAACTATGCTGCTATGTTTCTTTAAAGTATCGAGAGAAATTAGGCTACACGGAGAGTGGAGAACTGCAGGATTTGTATAAAAAAGGGAAATCCTCTTTATACATAAAACAATGCATGGCATTGTTAGGGAGATTCATTTTGCCAGGTAATAGTAGTAATTGATATGTAATATTAAATTGAAGTTGAAGACACAAGTTTGATATCTTTATTAATATTAAAGACTGCAAATATATACATCTACAGACTCCAAAAAAATATGCGAACATTATCTAAGGATGTAGTGTACCTTTAACAAGCGTGATCAAACTTGTCATGTGCAAACATTGTTTGTTAATTAGGAATCGGCGCCAAAGTACCTTACATCACAGCTCGTACCACAGTTGATTTTTTTTCTTGACACATCCACTGTACTGATCCTTTGCGGGTTGAGTTTCATTAGTGAATTAGCGTAGGCTATAGGATTATGGGAAATCTTGTTATATTCCTATTGTACAGTTCATACAATCTAAATGAGTATCTACCAATGTTTAGCAATTGCATAACCTTATCTTTTATATCTGTAACATTTAGGAAGATCTAGTCTGCCCAAGTGCAGGCCATTATCGAAATCTATAGAACTTGGCAGTCACTAACAGCTGTTCTGCGAAATCTGGGGTGTAGACTGTAAGCCTAGCCTGACTTATAGCTATTTACCTTTGAGTGTAATCAAGGTGTGCAATTAGGGTTGCCACCTAGCAGGCATGTTACCGGCAGGTCGACAAAAAATTTAGATTGAAGCCAATGTTAAGTCTATGGAGAAAATAGCAAAGCCAGTATATTCTTGAAGAAAAGGTGGCAATTCTGTGTGCAATGCATATAATGGTCATGCTTAAACTTTAGACATTTCCCAGAAAACATACTCTACTTAAAACAGATCCATTTTGCTCCAAAGAGAGGGCATTATAGCTAAAATCCAACTACTATGCTTCAAAGCAGAAATATAATACAACCAGTGCAAAAAGAAATAGTGCTGCTCTAGATCCAAGGGTAGAAGATTAACTATTCAGTGAATTTAATGAGGAGTTACAGGATAAAACATCTGGATAACCGTAACTGACTTGTTAAATGAAACAATCTTCAAAGCACACAGCTTCATAAACTTGTATGCTTCCAGTTTTCATGTCAGCAACTGCGCTGTGAATGGGGGAAACCAAGGCTGTACTGGGCAAAGTTAAGATTTCATGCCGCTGGAGAATCAGTACAGTGATAAAGTGCAGTCAGGTCCTTGGCCAAGCTGGGCTGCTTTTCTTCCAAGTTCAAAAAAAGAGGAGGCGTCTGTGCTGGACATTCCACCACTGTAAACCCCCTCTTACCACCCTATGTGTTATTTAAATGTTTTCCTATGTCATCGAGGAGGAGCCTGCCTCTATCTATTAAAGCTTCACCCATGCACATATTGCTGTACCTCGGTTCAACTCTAGACAGAATTTTCACTATACTCAAAACAGTCACTGCATTTAATAGACAGGTCTGTACACTAGAGCAATCGTTCATTGTTTTAAAATTCTCCTTTTTAAGAATATTGGCATAGATATAAACTGGCAATAAAACCAAGTGCCTTTTCCTATTACCTTGTGAGACACTGCTTGTGTTGTCCGTTTGATAATTAGCACAAGAAACAAAGAAGTAAGACTATGTTAGTCAATAGCCAGCATGGAGTGCAGTGTTGGCACAGCAAAACATATGTGTTAGAAAAACTGCTTACAGCATTAATGGAGGGAAGGGTTTCTTTTCAGGGTAGATTTTGCCATGGGCACAACAGTCAAAAAATATTTTTTGTTGTTGAAAAGGGCTCTTAGTGTAGGGGGAAAAAAAGAAACCTTTTAACCTGTCAGATTTCATAATTCCAGTAAAAAATGCCTCACATCTAGCACAAAGGCCTTGCAGATCCACCATCCTTGAGTGCAATGTTATTATTGCATTTTGAAGAGCTAATGGCTTTGTCCTTACTGGTCACATACAAAACATTAGGAATAACATTAGTACTAGTATACATAGCTCTTGGTAGTTCAGTATATTGCAGGACATTTTGTGTGTGGGTTGTTTGTTGTTTTGATTTTTTTTCTAGGTGTAAGGAATTGAACACAGACATTACAATTTCAAAAGAACAAAACCTATAAAATAAATGTATTCTATAATTAAATATCCACCATCGTTTTTGAACAATGGAACAGGGATAAAAAAAATAAAAATGTTAAGACTAAATGTGGTGGTCAGGGGAGGTTGTATGTTATTTGGGGGCCCAAAGCCAAAATCAGGTAACTGCTCATGTGTTAGCTATTTACCATGTTGTCCCCTCAATTAGGCACTGTGGGGCTCCCTGAGAGCAGTAGCAAAGGTCTGGTGACTGAGCACTCACCTCACGCACACAAAATTGGGAGCGCTGTGATGATAGAGCACAACTGTGAAATACAGCATCTTATGAGCAGTATGTCTTGCTAAGCCTCATGGGAATTATTGCCAACAACAGGTGAAGATGTTACCGGAGAACATTGGGTACCATGATGCACAGCCAGCCAAAAGTCTCCCATAATAATATGTTTTTTTTTTTTTTAAATATAAGGCTCCCTTCAAGGTGCATTTCTTCTTGGGGTTACCCAACTGGTTGGGGTCTCATTTCTATATCTTGCAAACTGTATACTGATGACAGTGCTATCTATATCCAGCTAATTATATACAAATGGGAGCTATACTCCCATACCACCCTGGCTAACTGTAAATTGATGGAGACTATATGTTTCACTCTTAATTTCTGTCCAGATATTTACTGACCAGATCTACTAAATAAGCATTCATTTTCTTGTATTTCTTGTTATTTATGTACCTTTTAAATTTTCTGTAAAATAACATCTATAAAATTATACTGAGGATCAGCACCATTTTCTATTCTTACTCCAGCAGCAGAAAGAGCTAACTACAGCTCTGAAGGGGCTCTAAGCTGGCACTTAATTCACTTTTTTATGGCTGTATCACCACTAGTGGTGGTAGAGGAACTCTACAGAGTGCTTAAGTGGGGACTCCTTAAATGGACGCACACCTTGCTATAAGGCCAATAGTTTTGGTGCACTGACAGTCAACTCTAGGTTTGGAATGAAAAGGAAAAAAGAAGGAAACATCTAGCCAAAAAAGTTTGCAAGCTCGTTAGAGCAGATTTGAGGAACTACTATCATAGCTACTTACTTCCTCTTAATAGCTGTATGTTTTATAACAGCATTTGCCTATATGCTATTATAACATATTATATAATATGCTATTATAGCATATGTTTATATGTGCGCATGGTTCTGCCAGTAATAAAATCAGTTTTGTGCTTAAGTCAACGGATGTACTTACTGACAAGTTGTGGAAACAAAAAAACATAAGCATAAAACAGATAGGTGCTGCACTTA
This sequence comes from Pelodytes ibericus, assembly GCA_036172795.1. Lineage (NCBI taxonomy): Eukaryota > Metazoa > Chordata > Amphibia > Anura > Pelodytidae > Pelodytes > Pelodytes ibericus. The sequence goes on from CM069857.1 coordinate 171,976,085, forward strand.
TTATAACTTTAGCACACTCATATGTATGTCAATCAAATACAATACTTTTTTATAAAACATATGAAGAACCAAAACTCTTACAAAGCTGCCTGTCAGCTATCAAAGAGGTTAACATTTAGGGGAGGCGATCACACAATGATAAACACACACACACACAAAGAAGGACTACCAATAAATTCAAGTCTTCCGCCTCGGAAACTCCTCACTTATTTGATTAAGTTAGGTGAAAAACAGAGTAGTCACGCTTGTAGCTTTTCTTCCTTTCCCCTTCCCTCCTCTCTTTTTATTTCTAATGTGAATCGGAAGTCTATGTGGAGCAGTCTGGCTAGCCCCAGTCTAACCTCCCCATCTGGAAGGAAACTAACCAGCCTTGGGGCTACTTCCAACCCTTCCCAGCTGTTTGGTTTTGGGTTTTTTTGTTTTTGCGGGCTTGAGAAAGCATATTTATATAAATGATTGCCATATCCTCTGCCAGCTGTTGACCTTGTTCTTGTCCCCGGTTGGGGCATGTTTTTCATTTTTAGCGGCCACAGACTGTGGCTGACCCTCTCTGGACTAGCACGCTATGCAAGCAGTCTTACGTGTTTGTGCAATGACAGCTAGCACAAAGGATACACAGTGCAATCCTATAGACCGGTGTTTCCCTTTGGGCTAATGTCACAAAATTCATTGCTAGGAATATAACTGAAGAAAAAAAAAAACAGATCAGAAATGTCTAGTCAGCTTTTATTGTGACAGTATATTAATTATGTTCATTTTACAATAATATGGGATTAAGTACTCTAAAATAAATGCTGAGATCTGCATTTTTATGGTGAGACCTTTTGTAGTTCTAATATCAATCCTCAAATTCCAATTTATGGCGGTTTAAAGGAAACTACCATTTAAAAATAATATTACTTAAGCTGTCACTGACTGTTTCTGTATAAACTGATACTATTTGATCTGCTTTGAAACTGTTTACAATGCAGTCCGCAAATAACATTATGAGCTCCTTGGGTTACATTTTGTAATGTTTTGGGAACATTATACTTCATATGAGAGGAGGGCATTGGGTAAAAAATGAATACGTAAGACAATTAGCTTGTGATTCTTTTCTACGTGGTTCTACTTTTCTATGGTCGTATTTATGCAGATCAGGAGTTCTGAGCAGATATTCCGGGTTCCTCATTTGTAGAGAGGCCTTCATGCTCATGTCAACTAGCTTTCATGGAAAAGGGAAGGGTACATTGTTCAGTCCCCTCGTGCTCCTGGTCTAAGTATAGTTGGTACTTTAGGCCAAGCTTTAGCTTTCTCATTTATGCCCTGAGTGTCTTATCTACCAGCAGGCGTCAGGTCTTAACAGGTACAGGGAAATGCTTATTACATCCTTTTGTATTAAGGTACTTACTGCGGATATTATATTTGGATACTCATAGGAGACATTTAGGAGTAGTGATTGCCATTGTAAGTTTGGAATGGCCAGTTTTATTGAATTCTAGACCTTAATATGAATGCAGTGATCCTAAACAGCAGCTCATGCAAAAGGCCAACATGAGATGGCTTCTTGCTATGCCACTTCTCCAATTAAATCACAAGATTGCTGAATCCTGTGTGTTGCCCAACTATAATGCTGATGTGTCAAGAAGGGTTAGGAGCAATGTTCTGCACAGCAGTTGTGTTCCATGTTGTTGTTATACTGACAATGACTGAGTAAAAGGCATCTGATATAATTGAAAGAGAATCTTCCATGGTCAGCGACACTTTAGGCTGGAGATAAAATGGAACAGAGACAATGAACTGTAGCTCTTTGCAGTTTCCAGGAGCATTATTGTCTTTACTGATAGTAAGTTATAATGGCACTTGTGTTCTGTTTAGAATGCAGAAGAGTCTTCTGTTACTCTCAATGCACTGATTTAATTAAAAATAAATTTACTGTTAACGCTTAAAGTGGTGCCAAAATTATCCAAACAGAAGGTTTATGATTATAAATGATTAATGACTAGTCAAAAATTCACAGATTGCAGCTGAAGCTGTATTATTTAGTAGCTCTGTTTGAATAGGTGAAAGTGACGCATTGTTTGGCCAAGAAAAAGTGGTTGTTTTTTCCTTCTGCTTCAATGACTTGGGAAAGAAATCACTTGAAATGTGCATAGATCATTTACCAAAAGGGGGGGCTTTAATTACTGAAAAAAATAAAATATAGGATATAATATGATAACTATTATATCAAATGTTCCATTTCTTCCGTCAATGGGAAATTTACAGGTAAGGACCCTCAAAAAGCAATGCCCTCAACTAAAATAATAATACAAATATACATAGGTCATCAATGGAAAAAGGGGAGGAGTATGTTGAGGCAGAGTTTCGCATGTTTGTGGAACCTATTCATATTTAGTTACACCAACTTGACTTTTGTGATGAGAATAAAATAATTTCTGTCTGGACAAGTAAAGGTAAAAGAAAACACGTTAGATTTCAGATGAATCTCTTAATCACCCCCCACATGTACATATTTTTTCAAAAGTAGACAAAATTTGCTATAGTAATTTGTTTGTGTTTTTTTTCCACACACATTGTACTTCAGGCTGGAATTTACAGGAGTTTTTATGCGTTACTGCCACACACCAATATATATTCGGTACCTTCTCTTGAGAATAGTGATACCCCACATGTATAGGTTTGCCAGGTGTATGTGGCAGGTACAGGGTCAAATTTGGGATACAGTCATTGTAGCTTTGAAATGTCGAATTTTGATGCATTGCTTTGTGGACTGCATTTCCTGCATTTCCTATCATGCAAAAGCTAACTTACCAGCAGAGGAAATATTTTTTCTGTATATATTTATGCTGATATCAGCGGACATATAGAAACAACGTCATCCATTCCTTGGCGGGCTTCTCATCTTCAGGCGGTCAACACAGTATGTGTCTCTGAGTCATCGTTCCGCCCTCTACGTCCGCAATCCTCTCCACAACAGCGTGTGATGCATTTTTGGGCCTGGACCCACAGGTGAGAAACACTGGACTATAAAATTGACCACTTCATATTTAGATTTTACTGCTCCTTTAATGTCCTTACAATCCGACAGTTATTACACTACCTGTATGCTTTTTCATTAGCATTATTAAATAAACTACAGTGAATTGTGCTAAGCAGTTTCTTGTTAACTGGTAACATTTGTGTATAATAATATTCTGAGTGTATATAGCACATAAACTTTGTAATGCTGGAACTGGCAACCTTTAGCTCTCCAGTTGCTGTGGATTCCTGTAATGCTCTTGACTGCGAGTCAGAGTTCTCAAAAGTCAGAGGTTGTTTTTTCTTCTTTTAGAGAATTGTATGGGGGACAAGTTACTTGCTTCGTGAAACTCTCTTTGGCCAGGTACTGAGGTCACATTTGCGAACACACATTATTATTACAAAAAAGGTGAGCCCTGAATCATTGTAAAACTTAACTGGAATTCACCTTTTCTTAAGCAAGCTAATATTTACCATTAATCCTGATATGCATAGTGATATGCATTACCAAGACCTTTTAATTACTTGTTATAAAACCGATAGCACAATCAGTATAGCAGAGAATGTTTGCCAAGCAGTAAGATTAATTAAGCTGATATTCAATTAAAAGTCACATAGCTCCAGCAACTTTTCTGGTGGTTAATAAAAGACTAAGAATGATGAGTTGTAATCTACAATAGCTGGAAGGGCCACATGTAACTATCTGCTCCACACATGAACCTTTCTAGTGTTTCTATCACTTTGCTAATAAATCCTGTTCAAGATGAGGTTCAGATGTAGCTATGACATTCACAACTTCAACATGACAACTTTGATTTAATTGATAAATATTCCTATGAATTTCCCATCTAAAGGATTTAATGCATTTATGAAGGGACAGATGCTGGGATGACAGCGCTCTACAGCTTGGCTTTGTGTCCAGCTTCAGCACAAGCACGCCAGAACTGTACACAAGTGCTGAGCGAATTAACTGATGGGATCTTTGAAGCCTCACTAACCCAGATTAACTAAAGACAGAAATCTGTGAAATCACTATTCAATCTTCTTTTTTTTTCTTCAGACTGGATGTGTCTGGTGAGGGTGAGGATAACAGACACATCCAAACCATCTGGCACTTTTGCAGGGCTGGGGCTGGGGAATTAGTAGCCACACCAAGGGCATGGATTTGTAGCACCCTTTATGCTTTTCTGTGTCAATACACCATAATACATAACTGGACTATATGAAGCTCTCTGGTAGATGCTGAACTGCAACTCCCATAATTCTAAGGCTTGGTATCCTGGGACTAGTAGTTCTGCTTCAGCCACATACTGCTCAGACAAGTCAGTATAAGTAGACCGATATTTCTATAGGTGTCAGAATGGCACTGCTATTTGGAACTTACTAAACGTAGAAGAAAGATCACTCCAGCTTCATGGTTGTTTTCACACACAAAAAAGTGCAAAGTAATAATACTAATACTAAAAACAAGCATTTTACTGGCTTCAACCATCCATGTGCATATAATGACTGTCTACTGTGGTCAGATTCCTCTGCAGACCATAAAGATAATGGCTCCTGAAATTCAATGACTGGAATATAAGGGGCTAGTTTTTTTTGTAATATATCACTGATGAAAAAATTGCATGTTAAGAATATTCCCCCCCTCTTACTAAGTTAAATGAACTGAACTTATTAAGTGATAAGAAACCTATTCCCCCTTAAGATATGCAAGCAGGAAAATATACTATTTTAATGTGTTGCCAAGGTCATGAAACACATACATGCTTAATAATACTACCCTTGTATGGCATGGATCATAGCTCATCTTCTTTTAAACATTTGTGCGTTATGCTGTGGAAAGTATGTATACATTACTGACACAGTGGGGGCTATGTGAAAAAACTCCAGCATTGCAAAGTGTCAGGAGGTTAATAAAAAAGGCGCAATCGCCGTCTGTTATGTACACAACAAGGAACATCGGTGCAGACCGAAATTTGGCGGGAAATTCCTTTTATGTGGTCTAAATATCCTATTTTTCAATAAAGTCACACAGGTGATGCAACACAATTGGACAGGGCACTCCACTGCTATATATAAGTTGTAAAGATGTTGATAAGAAAAATAGGCATTAGCAGTCTAATCTAGCTCTACCATTGACCATTGGACTCCCTTCTAAAATATAGAGCTGAGATCTATGTAAATGTTATATTTACAATTCATACTTAATTTGTATTAAACATTACTTGTTAGAATTTAGGTTGTATTTAAATATATATTATGTTTTAGAGAAGGGCCTATGTTTTTAGGTGGATCTTAGATAAAATAATAATAAAGAGTCTGCACAGCATTACTGTTTAGACTTTCTTATTTTATTTTTCTACCTGTGTTACCTCACGAATATAAAGACTATATACCAGCCTTAAAGGCGGTGGGACATTTCCTAATGTTGGCAATTTTTAGAGCCCATGAATATAATTCCCTGCAGTCCATATTACTCTACTGGAGGCTCTTATGGAGTACCTGACAGAAATGAAAATGCAAAAGCAATTAAAAAAATTGGACTGAGTAAGTGGTACAGCACCTTTTAAAGAGGAAAGCACACGCAAGCTTTCTTAATGGCTAGAAAGCATTTCGAACCAACACTGCAATTGATCTGATGCAAATTATTGAACTCGTAATCATACACATTCCAGAGTGCAAAGATATACATTATTAAGAAGGGAAAATTGTGCATAGAGCATATGTTTTTAACAATGAATAGGCAAATAATAAGATGGATGAATCCAAGATATACATCAATCCTTCAGTTAGACAGTAGTCAAGAAAATAATGCAGCTTTAAGGTACTTATCTACAGGAAATGTTACTGTTGCATTTCAGTTTTTTTTATTTTTTAATATAGTAATAAAAGATTAGCATTATAACTCCATACTTTGCAAAAAAGTTTCATTTCATTTTAAGTATTGTAAAGACATATGCGGGACATGTATACACAGGGCACATTCTGATTGCGCCAAATACTGGCGCAACTGGCGTGTGCTCCAATGTATAAAGCAGACTCACAAGAGTCTGAGTTATCTACACCGTTTGTGTAGATATAGGTTGTGCCAGTGCTTGTTTTGCCCACACAGCCTATGTATAAAGAAATCTGCCACTGAAAAGCGTCTGATTTGTGTCGGAGATCCTCTCTTCCTCACTGCAAAGTGTTGGGAGTTATAAAAAAGCGCAATCGTAGTTCTACATAACAAACGGAGATTGCGCTTTTTTAAAAATAAAACTCCCGACAGTTTTCAGTGCAGGAGTTTTTACACATATCCCCAATAGTCTGAAACTAGTGTCTCAGTACAGTGCATAAATCCCAAATGATGGAATAAATTATATAGAAACTAATAAACACAAAGTATATGTTCACATGTTGGTTTTGAAGAGAAATATACTATGAATACATTGAAAATAAGGTTTTGTAACCTGAAATTCAGAGTTTTTACTCCAGGGCAGATTCTTAGGGTAATTCCGTCTGGACAGCACTGATTTAATCATAGTTGAGCCATCTAATTGGTGCTTTCCTCACTTGCATGCTATAGTTTACATTACATTAGCGCTTATATATACAATTTATGCAGCTCTTAGTATAGAATTTAAAGGGGTGTTACAAACTCAATCAGACAGACAGAGACAGACTGAAACATAAGGAAGAAAAAAAATCAAGTTTAAGTTATAATGTGAAAAACTTTAACTTTATGGAGTTCTGGTTTTGTGCTGAACTTGGAATGGTCAGCAAGTTTCTAATAGATTGTTGAAGCCAGCTTCAAAACACATAGAGGAGTCTATTTACTAAAAAGTGAAGTATTTTAGTGAATTGATTCCACTGTATACATTAGTGAACTCCTAAAACAAGGAGCAACCTTGGTGTTAGAAAAATCTTGCAAAGTTCCAAGCTGCTGTGTTTAGGTTACTGGTGGTGGTGGAAGCTGCTGGTGACCTTACATAGTGACCTTTGACTTGAAACCAATGGCTCTGTTTAGGAGCATGTTGCCACTGGTGTAAATATAGGAAACACAAAGTGCTAAACTTGTTAGTTTCTCACTGCTCAAGGCAAGATTGTTTGCAAAAGTGTTCCCATTTCACACTGCCAGGGGGCAAAGTCATCAATAAATGAGAGCAAATCTGTTTGCTAATCTGTTTCCAAGGTGCTATCCCAGGAGACCTGAGAAAATGATGCTCATCCAGAATTGGTCACTGAGGGAACTCCTAGCAACTGCTGAATATGTCAGAAGAATTGGTACTGATTTGGAAAAGTTTTGAGATTATAGCTAACAAAATCTAAATGTTGATTTTAACACTAATGATAATAGTACAATACACATACTGTGAACTCCCATAAACCAATGTTTTGTATTTAGTGAGCAACTTATTTTTAGACTTACATGATTGTGGGTTGGATTTCATACACATGTATAATTTAAGAGCCATAAAAACAATAATAGGGACTAGCTTGAATGCGTTAGGAAACATATGTGCACCCATAGGGATTTGTTCTAATACATTCAAATGTTAAGCATCTGCAGTAAAAAATTGTAGGCGGTATATATATTACATAGGATACAAAATCTGTTTTTATGCTTGTTTTAGGCATATTATATCACCTTACTGTTAATAAAATATTGCAAAACTTACAAATATGGGAGCTGTTACCGTATTCATAAATTGACAGATTATGAAAAAATCCAAATGATATCCTGTTGAATGGGCATTCCAGATTTTGATGGAGAGGGTAGCTGTAGCTTGTTGCATTGCTGCAAACTAGCAGCGCATTCATTATGTACAGTAATGCATACTTTTAGAGGACTTTGTAGGTTAGTGACAATATTTAATATGTCATTCTGGTATATATGGGGAGCCAATGTATTGATTGGGACAATGGAGCACAGGAAGAGAAGCAGCGTGACAGAGATGAATGTATCTGGCAGAAGTGCTCACAATGGACAGGAGAGGGAAAATTTTAGGAGAAGGTTAATTAGGGGAGAGGGAGCGGAGTTGTGTTAATATCATTTTCTATGTCATAATTTGTGTGCACAGTACCAGCTCATATATGGCAGACATGATTTATAGCATTTTTGCATAAAAACATAGGTTATGTTGTAAAAGGTATGGATAACAGAAGCATGTAGGCTGCTCATTTTGATTGTACTGCCTCTTTACTGTGATCTTTTATGTGACTTTTTAGGCAATGCACAAACTAGTTGTTCTTTCTAATTCATTATTAAAATCAATATTTGTAATCAATGTATAGTTAACACATTTTTGTTAGCCATACTGGTTCGTCTTCGTTATATACGTTTTTTTTTTTTCATTTTAAAAACACGATGACAAGATCCATCTTAAAAACACGAGGACAAGATCCATCTTAAATAGAGTGGCGGATGCTCCATGTGTGTGCGCTGCACACCTAGCACGGAACCGCACTGTGTATCTCTGGGATTTGTGTGATCCGAAAACAGAGCACACAAACCAGGGAAATACATTCGGTGAGACAGACGGCAGCTGCGAATTCAGCAACAGAGTCAGTCACTCTGTTGCCAAATCGACAAACACTAAATGTATACAAATTTGTAGTGATTTTTTTCAATTCGCAGCTGCCGTCAGCCACTATTCGCAGCACACAAACCCCTGGAAATTCACAAGATAAGTCTTGCCCCTGAATGACAGGCTTGCTCCAGACTGGCAAAGCGCCCGTCACTTAGGAGCATGATACGCCCCTGCTTATATACAATGCAATTTATATACATTTTAACTTTTTAGGTGGGGTAAGCTCAGAAGTCCGATCTTTGTCAAGACTACATCCAACTCTGCCACTTCCCTCATGATTGCAATGTACCCAGTTCCAGATTGACACCCAGGGGCCACCTGATAGAAGGACTTTAGGCACATTCCTCTCCTTTAAAATATATATTTTTAAAAGTGAAAACTATTTGGGGGTGGTGCTTACGTGTATATGGGCATAGTTTGGGCAAGTCATGTCATAAGGCAGTAGGAATGGGATTAAAAATAGGTGGAATTTGAGCAAACGAGACCAGAATTAAAACAAAGGATTGGCTCCTTGTAAATCCTTTCAATTTTACCTCATGGCACCCTTAGTGTCACTCTCTGTAATAGGAAATCTAGCCCTGACCATACATGCCAGCTGTCCCGAGAGATACTGAACATATGCCTTTTTTTAAATGAGTTCAAGGAAGATTGCATGCCAGCTCACTAGAAAGTGGCATAAGGAAGACAAAGAGTTAATATATGAATTCACGGTTTCCCTCATTAAAAATGTTAGGTTTGGTATAGGTGACAGGTTCAGTTTGATAGGGTGAAATATTCCTGTAGTTTCGCCATTTCACCACACAAGACTTGGATGTATAAACTTCCTCATCTATGATGGCCGCACAAAGTGAGCAGCACCTAGCGATATTAATCTGTGGTCAAGCAATAAAACATCACCTATACCGTCTATCGTGATTTTAAAAGCAGTATCAGACATTTTACGTGTGTTATAGATGAGCTCAAAATGCTTTAATATTAATATTTAGTAATATAAGAAGGAACAAGGAAAATGGCATTACTGCATGCAATACACATCCTTGAGAACCAATTAACACAGTGATAAGCCCTTATTAAGCCTTGTAAAATCTCCCCCTGTGGAGTCAAGGATTATGTTGCCACACATTATAAAATTACATAGTACATACCCTGCAATTACAGCTGTATAAATTTACACCTGACACTATGAACAAATATTAACCACAAAAAAAAAATGATTCTAAGAGGCCATGATTGAAATAATGTAATGAAACTTTCACTGACACAATTATGAGATGTAATTTTACACCAGATTAACAAAGAACACAATATGCATGATCATATAAATTATTAACCCATTATATACATGAGATAATAATACATTCATTAGCTTTTTTTTTCTACAAAAAAACTTTATCTAGTTGATAAAGAATATAGTTTGTATCCAGAAGACATTTTGATTTCTGGTTGCAAGGCGTGCTAACACGTGCCCTTAACTATTTTTAGAATGCACATATGTAAACCAATGAGGGAATATCCTAGGTGAGGCAGTAATAGCTGAGTTGGAAAGATAAGCATTATTTTCATAAATTCAGCTATTAATGCCTGATTTTTTTAAATTCCCTTGTCACTTCCCCAAAGCTCACGATTAAATGGAGTCACAGACTCAAATCCAATATTGATTGACTAACCTTGGATTTGTTGCTGTAGAAGTGCTATAGGATGTCATATCCCATACACTCCATATGTATGGCCATATGTAGTACTGCAAGTGAAAAGGAATGCATGTCCCTGACCTAAATTAGACCTTACCACCCCTGTCTCAGTGCCTCTTACAAGCTCCTCTTCATTTTGTATTCCTGGCTGAGAATACCAGGAGACTCTGAATAGTTCCTTAAAATGCCCAAATTAGCACCACCATTACTAATAATGAATAAATAGCTATTAAAAAGAATGTTATTTCTAGTTTACAAATAATCTAGATTTTGGACTGCTAAATGTTTATCCATTGCGCAGTTTAACACAATATTTGTGCTTTTCTTTTTTATGTGGCCACCAGATAGGTTTAAATGAAACATGTATGCTCGGAGACAATAGACATTTCAGAGTTTTCCCTCATTGTTGTTGTTTTCAAAAAAGGCATAAAAGACATCTCTCTGTTTTCCCTTCTCTGTTACAAACAAAAAACGAGTCCTATCCGCTTGATGTGGTTTCTCTGTTGCTGAGAGACAATCAAATTATGAAAACAGGGCGCCATGCATTTAGCTTATGGCTTATGTCCTCAAATGTTTGTTGTCGGTGCAAAAACTTTGATACAATCGAACTTTGTAATGTGTCCATCCATCTCTTTGAAACCCAAATTCAATTATGTGTAATTTCACAATTTAGTTCATAACTCCATCTCTGATTTAAATTTCCAGTTGCAGGCGCAGGCCTCTGGTACAGAATTATGTATGTGTAAAAGAAGCTTTGACATCTCTAATTGATTCGATTTACACTGTCCAAGGAAAGGATACCAGCGATTTGTGAAAGAATTTTCTTTTCTCCCTTGCTTACATCCCTCATTTGCTATCTTAATTGAATTACGGAAAATAAGGACTGCTTGACCGATGGATGAACCATATTTTTAACTAAGGACAATTCTATTTAAACTAGAGTATATCAACTCTTGCAACTGTCAGTTAGCTAGCTCATGACCCCTAACTTTTATTCTGAGAGGTCAGATTTTGGCCACAGACAAGAAAAAGTACAGTGAATCGTAAGGGAAAAATCTGTTAATATAGAGAGGAGCTTTTCAGTCATGTGTTTGGTTCCCATGAAGAACAGTTAATAGTCACAGGGCCGCAGAGGCCTAGTGAATGGAGCTTTGTGCTGGGGCAAAATATATGGCTTATGTACATTTTACATTTAAATGATGTAAATCTGTTCTACGTATATTCATAAGTGATTGGAAACATACATGTATGTATATACCAATGTACACCAATGGCATGTAACCCCAGTTAGGTGACAACAATAACTTTTTTAAGGCTCTATTGGTGCTATAATGTTCTAGAAAAGTATGTACAGAGGCTCATAATATTTAATAGGTCAGAAGCTAAATTAAACAGGAAAAGAAAAGGACAACTTTTCATGCTTTACATCCTTTTTCTTATTAAGATAATCCTGATGTTACTTTTCATATATTGGTGAGTGAAGGGGCTGCATTCCACTACTCAAATGTATTATTCGTTATTATTTCTACTATTATGCAACAATACACTATAATGCATTTTGTTTTACTCTCTATGGGTGTTGGTAATTATTCTCTGTTTGGTGTTCCTTATAATTCACCAGGCTCACACAGACATGTATGGATCACCATCAGACTGGTTTTTAAGACACGTTTTCAAGATTTGTGTGTCCAATTAACAAACCCCTGCAACAGACTGAAATCCGTGATGGTGACTCGACGGAGGTTCGATGAGGCTAGGTTACCTGCGATTGACTTCCTCAGACAAGATGGAGTGTAACGTAGGGCACTGGCACCTCATATAAGCCTTTAAATGATGTCCTGCCATATAGCTGTGTTAATGACCCTACAGCACTAGGCAGATCCTGTCCTTCTGCTTTTTTTCTCACTGAATGATTTCCCTAAAGCCAAAGCTGGGCAAAATGCCACTAATACTGCCGTAAAACTCCTGCTGCGAGAGGAGGGAGGCAGGCGACTACGGGTTAGGAGGTAATCAAGCTTACAGATTAAGACTTGCCAAAGCTATAAGATCAGCACGGCTCAGGGTGTTTATTAACCCTTTCAGTGCACGTGCCGGTTACAATTAAGATCCTTATTTCTGTTTTCCTAACATGGAGTACTGTATTAACCTGACTGCACATCCCACTGTGACATGTGATTAGTGCACCTTACTGTGCTAAACCCGATTAAAAAAATGGTATACAACACAATGTGCATATATAACTTTACGACAAATTGCCAATAAGCGCATAATGTGCACTATGTCAATGCGTATTTGCACAACCAACGAGTGAGTTAAAGATCCATTGGTTAGTCTGATCTCATTGGTTCATGTCCGTTGAAATGCGATCTAAGGATGTATCTAATTATTGTAACCCACGCAAAGGCAGCAGGCGCATTATCTGTCCTGATCAAACATTTCTGCTTGCATAAATACCATAAACAAGCCATGGTTCTCATTAGGACTGCAGTAAGCTTCATGTGCCAGTTGTATCCAGTGCTTTACTGTGTCCTCATGTAAATTCAGCAGTCCTGCCATTTTCTGGCACAGCCTGCTTTGCAAGGTGCAGTTCTTAACCGTTCAGCATTCAGAGAGTTAATGTGCGCAGCACAAGGTTCCTCGGTTACACGAGCTAAAGCGCTGCATTAAATGAAAATCGCAGCGATTATTATTTTAAACACAAAGCGAATATAGCTATGCCGATGCTTGATTAAAAAGCAACAGCTGTTTGTGGCGGCACATTTCCCGCTAATTTGCCGCGGCAGATTTTCATGGAGCCTTGTTTCTGCAGCTTAATTTGCATACACTATACACTGAGTGACGGCTGTTCTAATCACTCGCATATTTCTCAACTCCTGCAAGCTACAGGCTTGCCTCACGACATGGTCGTGTTTCTTACTCATAAATAATACCTAGAATATAGAAACCTTTTTTAAAATGTTTAAAATAAAAGAGAATATAAGGTTTCAGTATTTCTATATGTGCATATTTTTTTATGGATCCATGCTGTGTGTTTAGGTGAATATATACATTTTACTGGTTATTTGTATGCTATAGATACATCTATTGTCTGTGTTTATATCTCTATATATATTTCAGTATATATCTATATACATAAATATATATATATATATATATACAAACACACACATACGTATATTTCTGGATTAGGAGCTATAATTGAGCATTATATATATATATTTTTTTTTTTAAGTGATTACAATTATTATTATAGCAGATTTCCCAATAGGAATATCCATTTAGAAAGGAAATGTTTATTTTTAATTAGATATTGCTTATCATCTTAAACGTGTGAGAGTTTTGACCATACAAATGCCCACACTGTGTTATAAAACACTGTATATTCCTTTGTTCAGCATTAAGGCAACCCATCTGTCTGCTTTCATGGATGAGTGCCCTCACACTGGCACACACAGACTCGCTCTCTCTTACTGTCACACTTTCTCACTGACACACTTGCGCAATATGAGAGCAGGTCAACACAGCTTCATCACCTGCTTCTGTGGGGTGCAAGAGTTTCATTGTGCAGTATTAAAAGAAATAATACAACAATACAAACAATACAATATATACTTCTAATATATAGCAAAATGATCTGCTTATAAGTATTTCTTAACATACGTCAGATTTTTTAAAAACTTATATTAATTAAAAAGTAATGGTCAAAACTGAATTTGTTTAACTATTCCTATGAAAGGTAATTGCTGAGGAATTGGGAAAAAAAGCCAGTAAGATTGTGATTCAGCTATACATGTTTTAAAACCAGACGTCTCTTCTTAATTAACAAAAGAGCTCTGTGTTATTGGAAACATATTTAATTATTTACATTTTCTGATGGCTACATAGGATAACTGAAAAGCATCACTTGTCCACAACGGACATCCATGAAACTTTACAAACAGAAGGATACACATCCACTGATGCTCAAGCTACTGTTGATTCTATCCCCATCAATGTTGTTTTAGCTTCAATATCATTTAATTAATTTATTTCCTTTGGATTATCACCGTTTTCATTAGATACTAATATGGAAATAATTCTGCTTGATTGATCACACTGAACATATCAACGTTGTTCATATATATTTGTACTATATCATTTACCTTTAAATAAGGTTATAGAAGAGATTTTAAAAATCAAATTTATTTTTACATATCAAAAGAGTCTGAAACCCAATCTACAAATTTTTGTTAAAATATTTTCTTGGGTGTCTATTCCTTTTTTGTGACAACCTTCGTGATCAATTAACTTCTCTAGTAATACACACATGGGGTATTGATTGACCCTTTATTCAGATCATATCATATCATATTGTATTTTAGTTCTAAATTTGAATTCTACCCCTGTTTTCTTAGAACGTATTAGAACGATGAGGAAAGATTAGTGTACATTGTTTTATTCAATATTGTTTTAGTCAAATTTTCATCAGAGCAAATGATGCTAAAACACAAACTGATTTAACAGTAAAAAACTGGCTGTTAAATCTCGAAATTACACATAATTAGAGGTGACATTTGCTCAGTCAATGTGTTGAAGGTATCACACTTTTTTTTTTAAAGACAACAAAAGCTTTATTTAAAGCTAAAGCTTGTGTTCTGACAAAAAACTTGAGTGAATTCTACTGCACAGGCACAGTAGAATTCACTCATTGCGCAACACAGCACATGCGCACAAAGTTACAGCTGTCAATCAGCCATAACTTTATTAAAAGAGCGCATGCGCAAGGGACACACACCACCTCACTCCCCCCTTCGGATCAGCTGCGGTGACCGGTAAAGGATAAGCGTCTTACTTATTATTCTCACTTGCTAGCATAGCAAGCAATTGGTAAAACCTCTATCAGTGACATGCTACACTAGTAAGTGGAAGTCACACACGGGGGACAGAGGCAGCCCCCCCGGTGTCACCCCCCGCCCCCCCCCCCCCCCCTCAGTCCCCCAGGTGGTGTGTGTCTCCCGCAGGCGCTCTTCTATTTAGCTTTAAATTTTCTTCTTTGACATTTGCTGTACCCACACAAATTATATATATTTTTTTCAGGACAAGAAGGGCTTTCCTTTGATGCCGTTATTTGGTCATATCATTTATTATATTATTTAAAAAATAGTAAAATATGGTGAAAATTTAAAAAAACAAACTTTTCCTGACTTTTATTTGTAAAATCTTTTACTAAGCTCCAAAAGCAAATGAAAAACCTGCTAAATAGATTCGACTATAGGTCCTGAGTTTAGAAATACCCAATGTTTATTTGTTTTTTGCATGTTATAGGTTAATAAATACAAGTAGCATATTGCTGTTTCAAAACTTTTTTTTTTTTTAATTAGTGTTAGTGACATTGTAACACCAATATCTTTTTTTAATACCAATATGAACCCTGAATAATCCCCCACATGTACACATTTTTATAAAGTAAGCATCCCAGAGTATTCATCTTGGGATATGTTTACACTTTTCATTTAGTCATTTTACCACCAATCTTTGACAAGTTTTGGCATAGTAATTTTGTGGGTGTTTTATTTCCACACACTTTGAAACTTATGTATGAATTTAAAGGGGCTGTTCTATTTTATTGCCAAACAAAACCCCAATATTTGTTCAGAAACTTCCCCTGAGTATAGCGGTACCCCACATGTATAGGTTTGCTGGGGTTAGGTGGCAGGTACAGGGCCACATTTAAGATACGGTCATTGAAGCTTTATAATGTGTATTATGTATGTAATGCTTGTGACTACATTTCCTATCATGCTCAGCCAGTCAAACGCTACCGTAGCATCAAAGGGAATGTAGTCTATAGTAGGAAATACACAGTGCGACTCTGTGCTAGGTGTGCAGCACACACCTAGCACATATGGAGCATACACGCCTGGTTTATACCATAATAGTTAAGTGAATATTATAGAGATTTTGTGTCCCTATAGAGGAAATGCATAACAGAGGACAAGTCACTTTCACAGTGCAAGTCAGATAGGTCCAGACTGTATTGATGAGAAAGACTTAATCACTAAACGCAAGCACAGATTGAATTCTGGAAGGTAAATGACCCATCTATAAATTCAGAACAAGGGTCTCATTCATCATAATTCGCATTAAAGAAAAAAAAAACCGTAGCCAAGCTAATGGAGGTAACGTGTGAAAAGTGATTGGATGGGTAAAACACGGCATGTAGCTAGAAAGGTCTTAATTGATTTTATAGCACAGAGACCAAGCCTTCCGCATAGTGCACCAGAACTTCATCTAACTGCATTTCAATTGATTTTCACTGATAGGCTTCTTTCGTATGTCCAAGGCTTAAGTACTAAACTAATAAAACGATAAAGGACTTTGTAATACAGATTTTGGAAATAATGTACACAAATGATTTCAAAGGAATAATACTGTACCTTCGTCAGCAACTGAAAGAGAAAAAAACATCTAAATATTGTGGATGACAAAAAGGGCAGATAAAAGTATATTTCACAGCGTAAAAGAGACCTATGAAGCCACTGTGGGATTTTACTTATAGCTGTCCCTTCTGTTTTCTTTACACCATTATATAGCAATTTAAGATTTTATTGTTAAAACCAGTTAGCTATTTAGAAAAAGTTTTTGGACTTAAAGAAAAACAGCAATTCCTTCCATTTTTCCTAAAGCACAGTGGGCACATTTAATCATTGCTCACTTTTTACACAGTGGAATGCTGGGATCAAGTTCTCACTCCACGCAGCTTTCTTTTTAAGAAACATCTATTTTGACTATAGGTTAAAAAATGTTTGTGCGTGTGAGTGAAAAAAAGACAAACATTTATTTTCAAAAAGGGAAAAGTTTAATAAATATTAAATTTGTAAAATGCTCAATAATCTTTCTTTCCACAAAGCTGCATTTAACTTGTTAAACAAAAAGCACAAATACTAAATATAAAGAAACATCAGATCTAATTGTGTGTATTTATGTACACATCATTATATTTTAACAGATTGGTAATAATTCCCAATGTTAGTATTGAATAATCATGTTATATTCTGCTATCTTTTATGAAAGAATTGAGAATATTGGAAGGATTACATAACAGTAACATGGTTTGGTAGAAGCATTATGGAGGAATTATTACCGAAATGTCCATTATAACACGCAGGAGTCTTCATTATGGATGCAAGCCTCGGAGGAATTTTCTGAACTGACGCTGACCCTGTTCAGTATGTCAAATCTAAAAACACAGGTCACCCTCTCCCACACAAATCTTTCACTGCAACATTTATCAGCACATTGCCTTGATCTCTGAAGCACATCACATGTACAGTATTTTCTTATCTATTTATGAACCTTAAACCTCTCACCCAAACACTATCCATAAAGCTATGTCCTCCTATGGATCTTGTGTTAAGGGTAGACAATGCAGTTGCTGGTTCTCATCCATAGAAGCTATTAGTGAATCTGAGATCCAGAGTCAGTTATGGTACTAATCATTTACTTAGTGTTATACAAACAAAATGGCTATCTTAAAAGGGGCTGTAGCAATGTTAAAGACCCAAACACAAACATTTACACTTGTGAAGAGATTTTTAAAAATACTGAAAATGTAATGTAACACAATTATTTTTAGATTTTTTTTTACAAAAATAATTCTTTTACAGTATGAATGTGAGCTGATCTGGATCTTTGCTCAGAAAACCATCCAACCTATAGAGACAGTGAACCTTGTCTTTGCAAGTAATCAGTAAAAATGGCTTATGTAATGTCCCCTTTATTAATTATATATGAAACCAGAAGTCTTTATTTACGACAAAAGCAGCCTCATCGTTTCAGAGCGAAGTATGGTGGCCAAAATGGCATGTACCTTAAAAGCTGCATGCCACTTTATTCTCATAGTATTTCCCAAGCGTTATTTAAAAAAAAAAAAAAAAGGTTGAATATCCCTATCTTCAAGTTAAGGCCTTGTTCTTTAAAAAAAACATGTTACTTTCTTTTTTCCATAGAGAAATTGTTATTGATCGTGGAATTGTTATTTAATATTGTTGGTTTTTAGAGTAGACAAATCCTCTGCGTTTTATGGTAAATTCCCTTTACATAGTATAACTAATACGCAAATTACACACAAATGAACTGCATTCAAGAATAGTAATGCCAAGTAGAAAATCAGCTGAAAGTTGACAGTAAGGAAATATAATGAGGTACTAATGCTTTAGTCAAATTGTACTCCTTTAAGACACCCTCTTGCATTATGTGTCTGCAACAATACCTTCTATTGAAGGAAAATAAATATAAACGAAATACTTATTGGTAACAGCATTAATTGATTCTCAAGGACATTTCAACTGCTATTAAATGGCAGCCACTGTTGGATTCATATCAAGCGTTTTTGCATTTGCCAACAGCACACAAAAGCCAATGCGCCCTATTCACTTGATAACATATGCTGCAGAATAAACATACTACTTGGAAACAATCAAAGGAAACACATTTAAAAACAATCATTGTGATCAGGAAAATTCAATGAATATAAAGTAATATATCTAATATAGCAGGCCTTGACTGATTTAAATTGGATCCAATGGCCAGGACCAAAATATAGGAGCCAGGCCTGGTATTGCTGTCTTCCATCAGTGTGTGCGTACAGTGTAAACCAAACACTCAGATTTTCGATTTCTATATTTTGAAACAATTTTCTTCCTGGCCTGTAAAGAGGAGGAGGGGGCATCATTTTTTGCATACCAGCAAAAGTAGCAATGTTGCTATCCAATCGTATACCTTCAAGATAAATATGATGGCAAGCAGCACCTTTATCAGACACACATTTATTACCAGACAACTACATTGTGTTGCTTGTGGGAGATAATAAGGCAGAGCACAGCAGGGAAGAGGAGGGATTATCAGAGGAAGGATACCGCTGGGGAGAATTATCACAGCAGGAAATGGGCGTGGCTAGAATCAGCTGCATGTCAGTGTATAACTAGGGTTGCCACCTTTTCCACAAAAAAATACCGGCCATGGTACTGCCTCTATAGACTTAACATTGGCAGCAAGCCAATACCGGCTGGGTGGCAACCCTTTGTATAACATCCAGCACTGATGTCAGACAGTCCTCTTCTACTACACTGATGAGTAGCTGTTTTACCAGGAGCAGTGATGTCTACATTATAGCCACTGTTCTGACAAATTACTGGAGCAAATTCTCCTGCGCAATCGCAGGAGAATTTGCTCACTGCGCATGCGCATAAAGTTACAGCTGATCACTCAGCTGTAACTTTGGGACCACCGCGCATGCGCAAGCTGCGCAACCCACATCCCGCCCCCCGCACACCCCTTCTTACCAGATGATCGGACAACGGCGGTACACAGCGCATGCGCGCGGCTATCAAGCCGTGTGGGAATGCGCGCGTCCGTTGAATTAAAAACGCTGGTAAGTAACACGGGGCGGGGGGGACATAAGGAGCCAACAGAGAGGTAAGCACCCTGGTGAGTGCTGCCTCATCTTCATGGGAGTTGTGATCCTCCTGCTGTATTATTGATGCAGCAGGGGGATCACAACTCCTATCAAGATGAGGCAGCCCTCACCAGGGTGCTTACCTCTCTGTTGGCTCCTTATGTCCCCCCCGCCCCGTGTTACTTACCAGCGTTTTGAATCCAGCCACGGACGCGCGCATTCCCACACGGCTTGATAGCCGCGCGCATGCATCTGGTAAGAAGGGGTGTGCGGGGGGTGTGCGGGGGGCGGGATGTGGGTTGCGCAGCTGGCGCATGCGCGGTGAGCAAAATCTCCTGCGATTGCGCAGGAGAATTTGCTCCAGAAATTTGACAGAACACCACCTCTGGTTGCCAGGACACCTGATGATTGATATTTGTCTAGCCCTGCAACACAGACATGTGATGTTACAAGCATGCTAATTTGCAGAACAAACGGATGACGCATAGATCATTTCTTTTAAGCATTTATGTGGTTATTTATGATTCATTTAGGATAATTGGTGTGGCATACAAAAAAATATTAAGTTAGTTCTGCAACACCGACAATTGTTTCTCAGCTGGTAGGATATGTGATCAACAAGATAACTATAATCAGGGTTGTAAGTCCCTCCTGACTGTTCACTACCTATGAAGAAAGACTAGATTGAGGTTCTTTAGCACAATGAACTGTCCGCAATGTGGCATTAGACAAACACACAATCAGTAGTAGCGCAGGCAGTCCCAAATTCTCAGCATGACTTTTAAAGTGGATGTGTTAGCCTACAAACATAGGGGTTATGTATAAAACTTCTGCAGTGCAAAGTGTCGGGAGTTTTATAAAAAGGCCAAATCGCTGTGTGTTATGTATAACAGCGTTTGCAATTTTTTGTAATGTCCAACACTTCCAGTGTGGGAAAGGGACAGGTTCCTCAACACAAATCAGGCACTTGCACTTGGATTATACTTGGGTCGCTCCTTTTTGGTCATAAGAACCAAGTGTATTTTACTTGTAGTAAGGGAGTGGTTGGTGGCGTTTTAAATTCACAAGATTATCAGAATCCCAAAAATCAGTCATGCGTCTATATATTTTCACTACGAATTTCCATTTTACAATTGACAAATATCCAATTGTTTATTCAAGTCTGTATCTGATATAAGAGAAACAATAGACAATTTGTCCTCTTGATTAGTATATTTTTTTTTAGCATTTGTAATATTCAGAATCCCTACCTCTATTGACTTACATACAGACAGTAAAAAAAAGGTCTCCTCTATTTCCAATACCACTATAGGTGTGTACGGTAGTGTATTAGCAAAGTGCTGATACTGACGCACTGCGTGGAATGAAAGCCAATATCAGCAGTACAAAGCTAACATTGCTTGTATAAAAGCTTCAAACATTTATATGGCAGCTGCTGACCACAATTTGGTTTATTTCCTCTACAAAAGGCAACCTAATCTAGTTAAGGAATAACACTGATTCCTCTTTGTAGAAGAGAAATATAATTAGGCTCCATTTATTACAGAAAGCCCAGGCAGTGTGTCTGTAACGGGCAGTTTTCTTTGGAAAGATCACAGTGAAAGATTTAGCTCTTATGTTATACATCGTGACAAGGTGTTGGGGAAATAGCACGTGTGCAGGAGACTGAGCATTGTACATGTAATTGAATAGACCTTAAATGGTAAGCCCTTTGGGCAAGGAGTCCTTTCTTCAACACTTTGGATTTATGTATCAGTACATTCTTTTTCTTCAGACACTGGGTTAAAAATTCTATTTACCATATCAATACATCCAATAAACGTTAGAAGTTAATGGAAGGAATGAATCCATTGCTGCAAGTTAAGTATATTCAGGGCCCTATTCTTTTGTTAATCAAAGCAGGTTTTCATGTTTACTTTGTACAATGTTTAATTCAACTGTGTTTTAATCTATTACATTTTATTTAGAAGGTATCACTAGCTATTTAGAAGATACACCAAGCATTAACAGATTTACTTCCTGGAATACCCCTAATGCCCCTAGTGGTCTGTCATCCTGCACACATGGCCCATGCCCACAAGCAGTCCTATTGTCTGGTTCCTCTCCTACTTTATTGATGATAAATATAATAGGAAACATTATTTTAAAAATGTAGTTCATATTTAACATTAATTAAAATACTTACAGTTAGATGAAGTGTCAACTTTGCAAGGGTTTGCAGTTATTGAGGAATGCCCACTCTCCCTGGCTGTGTGAAAAAGCTCACTCCCAATCATTTGAATAGGATTTTCTGTTTCACTCGACAGAGTGCTGCACTGGTGCCAAAAAATTCAGTTCCCCAGTCATTGTTTTATTTTGTAAAAAAAAAAAAAAAAAAAGCAGGCACACTAGCAGTTTCAGAAATAAACAAAAAAATCCCTCAAATAGATTATTGTATGAACTAGAATTAGCCAAAGGTGATCAGGTTCTGAAGTATAATTAGAGTTAATTAGATGCAGCTCACTACCAAAGCAGAGACCCCCTATCCACAAATTTCAAACTCAGTGAAGAATATATGTGGTACACATACAATGATACTTATATAACTAAAAGTATTTTATTTTTACAAGCATTATTGTATTTGTACCACAAATATTCTTCACTAGGTTTTAAATTTGTTTCAAAACCTTTGTGCTCCTTCTATGTTTTATATTAGGCTTTATAAACATGTTCCACATAATACAGTAGTCTCTCTCTCTCGCTAATTAAAGTTCATAAGATGCAGCTTACTTATAAAGCAGAAACACCCCTATGCACTCTTTAAAAAGCAAATATACAACATAGAAGGAGCGCAAAGGTTTTTAAACAAATTTCAAACCGAATAAAGAATTTATGTGGAACAAATAAAATTATACTCATATGACTGAAAGACTCTCTCCCTCTCCTCTTTCATACCTCACTTCCACCTACTGAATACGGAAATGCTCTGAGACAAAATGCAAACAACACTTGGGCATTGCAGTTCTCTACTACAGACCGGGTGCGGCCACATTGGGGTTTGAAGCAGAGACTGACCACTGGGGACGGCTTGTGCTAAATAAAAAAAAAAAAGGATTTCTCCAAAATCCTTGTATCAAATTGCACTGCAAAAAAGCCTGTGTTCTAAACAAACTGTAAACTTCAACTAGCACCAAAGTCACTTTGGTGACTTGACGGTCCCTTTACACTTTGCTCCCTGTACTCACTGTTTACTACCTGAGTACATAATGAGTTTTAGATACAATACACCCCTTTATCAGCTTATTCATTTCAGGTTTTTTTTTTATATTTACAAATGATGCAATTTGCAGTAGTCTTATACTGAGAATTATGAAAATATTTAACACTTTAAGCATGCCTCCCAACTGTCGCGCTTTGCAAGGGAAAGTCCTGGTTTGGAGGCTGTGTTCCTATGTGTTATTGAGTTTGGAGGGAAAGCAGGATTTGTAACTGCAATCCCAATGTATTTCTCCATCTTCTGAGATACTACAGAAGCAGTGACACTCTGACCTCCCTCCCACGCTCTGCCCCTGGCACCCTGATCTGCTATGGGCAGAAGTTAGGAGGCAAGCTTTAAGTGCCACCAGGACAGGCAATCCTGAAATTAGGGTAAGGGCTTAAGGGATATGCAAACATAATTCAGAAATATATGCATCACTCATTGTTGTAAAAACAATAATAAAATTATATTTTATTGAAAATATTCCCCTTGATACACATCTTTACTTCTAAAAATTAGATGAGAAAAACATGTTTTTTTTTTTTCATTTAGAACTGCACTTCATGTAGAACTGCAGGTTCCCTAAACTTCTATTAAGGTGTATTATTGGTCTTGCTTCAGTGATGATGCTGTAGAAACTGACACTTCAAAGCTCTTATAGCTTGGAGATGCTTTATCATTAATTTTTCACATTGAGGTCTAAAAGCAATTGAAAGTGTTGCTGCGGTGAATAGGTGTGCTAGGCCGTCCTCCTTTTCACTAGAGCCCTACATATTAATAATGCAACTAGCAACCAGCCGTGCATTAAGTATATCACATTACCAAATTCCAATGAAATGATGTAACTGCAGAGCACATTTAGCTTTAGGGACTGCCTTTTAGATGTAATGGTTAAAAATGAACCTGGTGATAAATGATCGCAATCACAATCAAATTATGTGTACAGCCTTAGGACAGAGTATTCTCATTCCATGGATACATGCAGTCTGTGGTGCCTGCACCCTATGGGGATCCATCAAGGTCTTGTTGGCATTTCAATACCGGTTTCAGAAGTTAATATCATTTGATAGGTAATATGAATAAAATGTGTAATATCACGGGTACTTAGCAAGCCAAATCTCTTACTATCAATACTTTCTTTGAAAATGCTTGAGAAACACTGATGTAGAGTAACATTCAGGGCTAAATTCAGGCAATTGACAAGTGAATTCCAACCGTGAGGCCAAAGTAGCCGAGTTTGAACTACAGCTTAATTGGAGTTTTTTTCCCCAACACCGCTACTTTGGCCTTACGTTTGCAATTCTCTTGTCAAACCCCTCCTTCATGAAACAAGCCCTTAGTTTCACACAGCGCTGAAGTTTACAAAGGTCTAAATATTGTGTTTTTAATATATAATAAGAAGGATCATATAGCTCAGTGCACACCTATTAACTTAAATTACCAGTAAACAATCAACAATGATGCTTGATATAACTATATAAAGAAGTTTGCAGCGGCAGTTTTATACTGCTTTATTAAACATTCCATATTGTTATCAAGAGCATTCTGATGTTGTTTACACATCACTTTCGGACTATTTCTAATTTGTATGAGCAGTATTTATGGTGAAATTGCATAGCTGTTGACCAAAGTGCCACTGAGAGGATGGCTGGGTAAACTATACTCCATCATCCCAGGTTCACAGGTTAAAGCCACCAACATATGTAAACAGGTTACTAATAATCTATACCATGTCTAAGACTTCAACAATATCCCACCATTTCCAAGCCAAACCAATGCCTTCCGCTTTGATGATATAGTTAACAGTAACCCATTTACATGTGTTGGGTGCCTGGCTCTACAGGTAGTGCAGAATTATTAGGCAAATGAGTATTTTGACCACATCATCCTCTTTATGCATGTTGTCTTACTCCAAGCTGTATAGGCTCGAAAGCCTACTACCAATTAAGCATATTAGGTGATGTGCATCTCTGTAATGAGAAGGGGTGTGGTCTAATGACATCAACACCCTATATCAGGTGTGCATAATTATTAGGCAACTTCCTTTCCTTTGGCAAAATGGGTCAAAAGAAGGACTTGACAGGCTCAGAAAAGTCAAAAATAGTGAGATATCTTGCAGAGGGATGCAGCACTCTTAAAATTGCAAAGCTTCTGAAGCGTGATCATCGAACAATCAAGCGTTTCATTCAAAATAGTCAACAGGGTCGCAAGAAGCGTGTGGAAAAACCAAGGCGCAAAATAACTGCCCATGAACTGAGAAAAGTCAAGGGTGCAGCTGCCACGATGCCACTTGCCACCAGTTTGGCCATATTTCAGAGCTGCAATATCACTGGAGTGCCCAAAAGCACAAGGTGTGCAATACTCAGAGACATGGCCAAGGTAAGAAAGGCTGAAAGACGACCACCACTGAACAAGACACACAAGCTGAAACGTCAAGACTGGGCCAAGAAATATCTCAAGACTGATTTTTCTAAGGTTTTATGGACTGATGAAATGAGAGTGAGTCTTGATGGGCCAGATGGATGGGCCCGTGGCTGGATTGGTAAAGGGCAGAGAGCTCCACTCCGACTCAGACGCCAGCAAGGTGGAGGTGGAGTACTGGTTTGGGCTGGTATCATCAAAGATGAGCTTGTGGGGCCTTTTCGGGTTGAGGATGGAGTCAAGCTCAACTCCCAGTCCTACTGCCAGTTCCTGGAAGACACCTTCTTCAAGCAGTGGTACACGAAGAAGTCTGCATCCTTCAAGAAAAACATGATTTTCATGCAGGACAATGCTCCATCACACGCGTCCAAGTACTCCACAGCGTGGCTGGCAAGAAAGGGTATAAAAGAATAAAATCTAATGACATGGCCTCCTTGTTCACCTGATCTGAACCCCATTGAGAACCTGTGGTCCATCATCAAATGTGAGATTTACAAGGAGGGAAAACAGTACACCTCTCTGAACAGTGTCTGGGAGGCTGTGGTTGCTGCTGCACGCAATGTTGATGGTGAACAGATCAAAACACTGACAGAATCCATGGATGGGAAGCTTTTGAGTGTCCTTGCAAAGAAAGGTGGCTATATTGGTCACTGATTTGTTTTTGTTTTGTTTTTGAATGTCAGAAATGTATATTTGTGACTGTTGAGATGTTATATTGGTTTCACTGGTAAAAATAAATAATTGAAATGGGTATATATTTGTTTTTTGTCAAGTTGCCTAATAATTATGCACAGTAATAGTCACCTACACACACAGATATCCCCCTAAAATAGCTAAAACTAAAAACAAACTAAAAACTACTTCCAAAAATATTCAGCTTTGATATTAATTAGTTTTTTGGGTTCATTGAGAACATGGTTGTTGTTCAATAATAAAATTAATCCTCAAAAATACAACTTGCCTGATAATTCTGCACTCCCTGTAGTTGCTTGTGGTTGAAAATGACCTATATATTCAGTAGAGCCCAAAAGATCTTTATTTCTTTGACATGTAGGAGTCCAGGGCAGGGGATATTTATCAATTCTATCAAATTGGCAAATTGGTTAAAGTTAGATGCATGTTGTTATTGAATTTTGAACTACATGGGGCATTATTTATGTTAAACATTATTTATGACATTATTATTTATGACATTTTCCCATTTAAATGATCATGTTTGGAGTAATGATATAGGTGTAATACATTGGAAACCACAGTGAGAATAATTACTCTTAACGCCCATCTTCATCTCTGAAAACCATGTAATAGGTAGAAGCTAGAGATGTTTCTCTATCTGCAATGAGCATTCTCCAACTTCACCAACCCTAGTGAACTTATACACATACATAGTTGTCAACATTTGAAATAAAGTTCCTGGGACATTTTGCAGCACAGCTATCAATTACTTACTTAAGTTTACCACACCCACTGCCCCTAAGCTCTACCCACTCCGCCCAATCCAAACAATTATCATAATTAGGCTCTACCTACTTATCATAGTGCTGAATATATCACTAATAAGTTCCCACCAACACTACCATAAATTATTGGTATGCAGTAAATACACTTGCAGCACAACATCTATATCAGGCAGTTGAACTTTAGACATTGACAAGATGACACTGACATATGGCACTGACCAGCTGTTTGGGGATAGAGATGCAGCTGGCAAGCTGTTTGGGGACAACGATGCAACTGGCAAGCTGTTTGGGGTTCAAAGATGCAACAGGCAGGCTGTTTTGGGAGAGAAGTTCCACTGGCACACTGTTTGGGAAGTGAGGTGTTACTGGCAATCTGTTTGGGAGGAGAGGGGCCACCGTCAAGCTGTTTGGGGAGAAAGGAGACACTGTCAAGCTGTTTGGGGAGAGAAGGGTCACTGGCAAGCTGTTTAGGGACAGATATGCCACTGTTTACGGACACAGGTGGCACTAGCAACCTGTTTGGGGACAGATATGACACTAACAAGCTGTTTGGGGATATATGTGGTGCTGACAAGTGTTTGGAGACATATGTGACATTGACAAGCTGTCTGTGGACAGAGGTGGCACTGTCAAACTGTTTGGGGACAGAAGTGGTACTGGCAAACTGCTTGAGGACAGCAGTGGCACTGGCAAACTGGGGATAGATGTACTGCCGTCAAGCAGTTTGGTGACACTGACCTGTTCGTGAGACAACACGTGTGGCCACAAGCGAACACTTTTTTTAAATAGGTAGTAGTGCTGCAACTGCAATTCCCTGAGACATGGATCCGGGATACCAAAAGTACCATGAAAAGCTCCCAAATAACAGGACTATCCTGCGAAAAACAAGACATATGGCAACTATACACATATAGCTAAAAGTTAGTAGGTATTTGATACAGTTTTCTAAGCAAGAAACAATTTACACAGCACCATATAATGCTGAGAACAGAAACTTCAATTTTTTACAGCAGAAAAGTTGTATTTATAATGTTATCAGAGTTACAAAAGCAGAACTGGGTCACTTATGGGTCTTATATTAGAAATAAACACATCCAAACCATTCGCTAGGTTCAAGTCATGGTAGGTTTCTTTATCCTGTCAGGTTTATTTATCATTACTTGTAATAAGGTGGTAATTTCCCTTTAAGTTATCAGTATAATCACATAATGGCTTGCAAATTGTGTCATTTGTTTATTTATCAGCAAGCTGAAACTTTCAAGGCATCCTTAGCTCCTGTTATTCAGTAATCAAAAGCAAGGGGAAAAAAGGGCCCTAGTTTATCAAAGTCCATGGAAATACAAGGCATTAATTATCCTAAATGAAGAAATATGGGAGCTTGGTTAGTTTTACCTTCTCCTGACCTGTCTAGAAATCAGTAGACAAACACATCAAAGAAGCAGCAAGTGTAGAAAATAACAGAAAGAAATGAAAGGGCCTCTCTATGGTATCAAGGTCATCTCTGCGCCACTAACTTGTTATCAATTCCAGTCACATGCTTATGAATGATGTCCACACTGGCTTCTTAAAGAAACATACTTAGCATTATAGGTAGCTATAATTTAATAGTCGCTGCTAACACGACCTGTTTTTCATAAAAAGGATCGTGAATATGGTTGCACTGTTGGAATAAAGACGGTTAAATGGTATATTGTTTTTTATGATAAGGATGCACATAAATATATCTAAAACTGACTGTATATAATATTTGTACTGATATTTAGCTAACTAATATATATATATTTATTTTATTTAGCTAACTAATATATATTAGCTACACTAATATTTAGGCAGTAAAGGCAAACAGTGCGAGTAGGGATATTTTTCAAACATTTACGTTATTCGTCAAATAATGAGTTCTAATCTAGGCAAAGGATGTTTAAAAGTTGTTGTGCATATGCTTGGCTGGAGAATTGTCAATCTTTATTCTGATACAAAACTTTGATAACAAAGGTTATCTATAGTAAATCAGTGGATTTCTGTACCAATTAAAAAGAACTGATAACAAATTTGAGTTTTGATAATAAAGGCTGCAGGTAAATGTTTATAAAAGAGGATGTGCTAAATCTGGGATATAAAACCATGACCAACACATATCCTTTGTGCCTTAGATAGTTTGTGCTCTCTCTGGGTAAGGAAAATTATTCTTCAATAAAGAGTGTTTAGCAAAGGATAATGAGTGCAATGCGGGATATGGAAAGCAATTTTTGGACAAAGAGTGTTAAACAACAGATAAAGAGTGATAGCCTTGGCTAAGGAAAGTTAAACCTTACATAAAGATTGTTATTCTTGGATCAGTTGTAGTCAGACTTGGATAACATATTTTATTATGGACTAAGAAATTATAAACCGTGGATAAGAAGTTCCACTCCAAACAAGTGCTATTCCTAAGCAATGGTTATGGGATACTCTAGATAGAGCTGAAGTTTTATCAGAATATCCAAAGAACCAATATAAAAAAGTGTCCCCAAATGCCCTTAAAGGAATGACAACTCTGCCTAAGAAATGTCACCCATTGATAAGGCACAATGACCTAAACCTAAATATGGGGAGATATCCATAGGGTTTACACAATACAGATGGGTTTGTTCCAAAATTGGAGTTGGGTCGGGCATAACACCCAAACTGAACCAATACCCAAAATATAGCTACACATTATACAGGAAATTGCCCCTGCATTGACCATTTGGGCCATATGGCAACTGAAGCATTGGAGGCATTCAGATCAGGACATATTTTCCATAAAAACTATACAATTTTGGCTACACAATATGTGAAGATCAGCCCTGAATGCAATTCAGATTGCAGCATTTCAGCAATTTCAATTCTCTTATTTTGAGCAGGAGTTTTGCCCAGATCCCAGCCCTATTTATAAGTGGGTCAGTGCTACTTTCCCTGACACCCCATATGAGCTATTTTGGCATCTTTTACATAGGGGATGTGGCAATTATTATTTTTCTTTTTTTTTAATTATTTCGTGGGAGGACAGGTGAATTCTGCATTTTTCACATCTCAAGATGGGTCTCTATTGTCCCATAGAAGTCTATGGGGATAATAGAGGCTGTTTTTGGATTGGTATGTTTCGGGCTGCTTTTCGCTTCAGAAGCAATCAGCGTGTAATCGGCCATGAGGGCAGCATTGCGCTGCTATTCGCGGTCACAACAGGGGGCATAATGGCTCAAATTTGGCTTCTGATATGACCCCGACGTGCCCCGAATCATTCCAAACTTTTCTGTGTATATTTTGTAGATTCTTATAATCCGAATGCTACACTGAAGACAAGGGATGCCGAAATAAAGGCTACCACTTACTGACATTAAACCTTAAATAGGAAGTGCTGTCAATAAATAAGTGGCACTATACCTACATTAAAGGTTCACTTAAAGCTAACCCCCCCCCCCCCCCCCCAGTTACTTGTACCCTAAGCAGCCATTGCTGTCAATCACACTTTCTGAATAGCTATCTTTTTCTTATTATTAACCTGAATATATTATACCTTAATGCCTCCTTCTTCTGATTCCAAGTACATATATGTTCGGCCATTTTTTTTAGGGACACTTGCAGGGCCGGCCTTAGGTGTTCAGTTGCCCTGTGCGGGACCAGCTATCCGCCCCCCCCCTTCCCCCCCCCCCTCTATTAGTCACAGGCAGTGGTAAAGTATAATTAACAGATAATAAAATAGATTAAAAAAAACAAAGCATTGCTGGTTTTTATTTACTTGCTCTGCCCCCCGCCCATTATTACCCCTATATGCCTTGCCATTGCTCTCACAGGTGTAGTTAGTTGTGAAATACAATTCCCATTATGCTCAGCCAGGTGTCCATCATGACTAGGCATCATGAGAGTTGTAGTACTGTAACTGTAGTAACAACTGTCACACCATCTGCTGTTAACTACATTTCCCGTAAGGCTCAGCCAGACATACTATTTTCATGATGCTGGCTGAGCCTCATGGGAAGTGCAGTCAATAGTACCTAATGCAACAGATGCTAGCTGTGGGATACAATTCCCATGATGCTCAGCCAGCCAGATGTACACCATGACTAGGCATCATGGGAGTTGTAGTACACAACTAACAACTGCCACACCATCTGCTGTTAACTACATTTCCCATAAAGCTTAGCCAGACATAATGTTTTCATGATGCTGGCTGAGCATCATGGGAAGTGCAGTCAGCAGTAGCTAAGGCTGCAGATTATAGCTGTGAACTACAATTCCCATGATGCTTAGCCCACCATGGGAGTTGTAGTCCACAGCAGCAGAGATTTTTTTTTTTTTTAAATTAGCCTCCCTCCCAGGATTCTACCTTTCTGGCCAGGGGGGAGACTTAACAAGGGGCACCCTCCTGGCCATCAGTGCTGTGGAGGGAGCTGTTGGTCTCTGCCTTGCCCTTGTGCAGGCTCTTCAAGCTCAGGGCTGGGGGCAGGGATATGCTGAGTCATATCCCCTGCTCCCCTCTGATTGGCCCTGTAATGATTGACAGCAGCAGGTCTCTGCCGGAAGAGGCAGAGACCTGTTGCTTCTCACAGGACAGTGCAGCTCCCTGGTACTCAGTAACATGCACGATAATAGTGATGGTGCCGATCAGGTGACATTTTATTTTTTTTACTTCCTGGCAGGTCATTGCTGTCGCACAGGTCGCACACCCCTAAGGCCGGCCCTGGACACTTGTATATTACATGTTGTCCTGAAGAATCTATAATGCATATGTGTTCAGACGGAAATCAGTGAATTAATAAAGGTGGTTTACTGGCAAACCTAATTGTATACCTGGTTTAAAAAAAAAAAAACTTACAGATAAGTGCTCTGTACAGGCACTTATCTGTATATCTCTTTACAATATAAGTATGCTCATATTATATCATTTTTCTTTGTTTTTTAAACACTTTCAAATGTTTTTAGCATGCACCAGCCACATGTTGAGAGCTGAGTGGGAGGGTCAGTAGAAGCAGATATTTAAATTGTAATCAATACATTCATTTGTGTAATGTTAAAGAGTATCCATCATCCAAAACATTGTTGATACTGTGAATATACAGAAAGAAATAATTTGCTGCAGAAGGCACCAGCGATCGCTCCACAGAGCAAAAACAGTCGCCATATCAGAGAGCAGCATGCTTCTCCAATATGGCGCTACCCTCATGGGAAACAGCTTTGGAAGTGATGAGTTATTACTTCTGTTGCTCCGTTGCTAGACTGCCCCTAGAGTCAGTCAGCAACATTGCAATACAAAATTAAAGGGGGGAAAAGGCTATATTAGACTTAGATCTAGGGTTAGGGTTAGCATAAAGATTAGTGTTAACATTAGGATTAGAGTTGCATTAGTATTAGGGTTAGCATATGGGTTAGATTTAGGGTTAGTGTTGGGATTGGGGTCACTGTAGGAGAAAATAGTTTGGGAAAAAAATTGTTCCTTTTTGGTTATTGCCCTATAAATTGCAAAAACAAACTGAAAAACATGTAAACATGGCATATTTCTAAACTCAGGACAAAATGTAAAAACTATGTAGATGGGGTCTTCTTTACCATTTGTAATTGTGTAAAAGATATTTCAGGTTAAAGTTAGAAATGTATGTGTATTTTGAAAAAAATAATTTCATCATATTTTATGATTTTGTGTGGAGCAAATCATATGGTATGATGAAAATAATATTATCTAAAGAAAGCCCTTCTTATGCCTCTAATACAATATTTGTGTGGGTATGGTAAATGAGAAAGAAGAGAATTACAGCTAAACACAAACAGCGCAGACATTTTAAAACATCCCATGTCACTAAGGGGTTAAGAGAAAAATGTCTCCTGTTTATGACATCACCTCTGGCTTGATATGAACTACTTTAATGGGAAACACAAAGTGATATCTAAAGCTGTAGACCCCACATACACATGTTAAATCCCAATAACCATTTTTTATTCGATGTTTAAGTGATGGAGTCAGTTTCACTGGAGTGGTCCTTTATGCAGTGCTGCCTATAAACATAGAATCATTTACATTAATTGATGACATGGTTTAAGTAAAGACTGCTACATGTAGATGTGGAATGTTACACCTTAAAAGATCGCTACATATAGATAAGTAATGCTAAACACTGATTAAATGTTACCTAAAGGAAAATAAAGTAATTTGCAGCATCCAAATTCATAAATAAAAGTGATAAGTCAGGAGTGAAAAAAACAAAGACAAAATGAAGGATGATGTCTAAAAAATAAAAGTCTGAAAGGAAAGAGCACAATTAAAACAGGAGTAGATATGTAAAGTAGATGGATGAAGTAAAGATCTTCCAGCATCAGGGGAGTTGTTTAAGAAGAAACAGTGTCTGTTTGTGGCCAGCGGTAATCCTTTCCATTCAATAGAGTTTGCAGCTTGCTGATTCATATGATTGCATGCTGGCGCCCTACTGCCGCGGCCCTCCACTGAAATTAAATCCACTCTCTTCAGTTATAAATTATAATGCTCTATAAACAACACTCCCACTGGGAAAAGAGCACGAGAGAGAGAAGGAGGGGAAAAGAGATAGGCTTCTAAGCAGTGCAACGGAAAAGCAATGTCCAATCATTAGGCAAACCCTTTCTGTCTCGTAAGGAGATGGAAAACATTGCCATTCCTTTCAGGTCGAAAAGAGTTAACAGACTGCCACAGTCCAGGTCTGAGAGGCATGCATCTGACAGCAGCTGATGTAATTTATATGTTGTTTGATGTTGGAGCAGAGAAGTGGAAATGTGGATAGAAATGTGAGTCAAAGAGGAAGAGAACTTGGAAGGCAGAAAGCTTGCTTGAAAGAGGAAAGCCAGGCAGCATTTTCCACAATGATTTTACAGATATATCAATGAGTACATCTTAGCTGACCCTTAGGAATAGGACTGCAGTTTAAAAAAACAAAAAAAAAACAATTCTGGGATATCAGTTAAAACCCTAATCGCTCTAACTTTTGTTCTGTTTATTTTAAGGCCTTGGCATCTGCAGAACCTAAAGACTTTGGACCAATTCTGCTGCCCCTTATTTTATAGCAACATCTAATAAGTGTTTTAAAGATGCTTCATTTCATCTGTGACACCTATATTCTAGAAACATTTTCCATACATTGTAGATACACTAGGAGACTACCTCTACAGGTATTTGTAATATGTTGTGATTTAAGACTTATACAGATACGTATGTAATACAGTCAAACTCCGAGACAGGGGAACATTATGTTTTGCTACATTGAACTATTGTTAGATGTGTAACCTATTTAAACGCATGCATTGTACACTATGTGTAACTTTTCCCACGCACGTGTTGGGAAGTTTAACCCCTTCGTGACGTTAGGATGTACTATACCGTCCTCATTTTTAGTGCATAAAATACGCTAGGGCGGCATAGTACGTTCTGCGCAAAAACAGCTCATCGCGGCTCCCTGCGATGAGCTGGGCTCAGATCTCGCTGCAGGGAGTTGCAACGAGATCCTATCTGGCCTCAGTCTGAAAGGAAAATGTAGCTGTTGTTCAGGCATGCCTCCGTGATGTCACATGTGACGTCGGGAGGTCTAACGATCTTTTGGCAGGGACCCACGGGGTCTATTAAGACCCTGATCAGGTCTCTGCCATAGTGTTCCTGGCTACCGATTACATTGTGATCGGTGGCCAGGAACAAATCGTGATGCTTTGGTGCTTGTGTCGTTTGGGACGCAAGCACCATACGTCACGAAGAGGTTAATAGCTCAATCGACCATTTGTTAATTATAATGGCAATTGCACCTTTTCTATATATCTCATAACTTTCATCTAAAGCACCTGATTCTTTATACATGGGTTCCACCAGCACACAGAGCAGCGGAGCATCCCAGAAGCCTGAAACTGGCCTGCATAGACATATGTCAGTAGTTTGCATTATACACTAGTGCACACAGCGATAGCACCCTCTTAGGTGCTATCCCCATTTGCATCTCCTCCTCTTATAAATAAAACCCATAGTATTTCTGTGCATTGTGAATTCCAGTGCAGTGTGTGTTGGAGAAAGTACGTGGCACGTCATGTACTTAAACAACTAAGCAGGATATGGCCTTATGATGTAACTAAATCTTTTCATTTTAAACAGGCATTTTTATAAAGCTTAGAGGAAAGCCATATCTTTAAGATTTAACCTGTTCTGTGAGTGTGCTGGACCTTTCTGTGTATTATATATAACTTTTGTCATTTTAGCAGCCCCATTTGTTATATATACTTGTGTAAGACAAGATCAGCTAGCAAGTTCCTACATTTTGGCTGGTTGAGCATTATAGACAGTTTATTCCAACAAATGAATGTGTTGCTTTCAAACTGGTGCCTAAAGTATGATGCAGTTCATCGTGTCCAGCCTGGAAAAACCAAGCAAAGTCCATAGAACCTGGTAACTTGACAAATCTGACATCAAGGATACATCAAAAGACAAATAGCATTGGATGCTCCAAGACTGAGGTAACTGAGCTCCATTACAAGGTATTACCTCTTGACTGACATTTCAATAGACCAATAGGGTTTGCTGGTGGCAAGCAACACAGCTACAGAAAGCAATTCTACTAGTGATAATTTATTCTCAAGTTCATTAGTCATATCTAGGGTTGCCACCCAACCAGTAATCTGAACTATCCAGCCGGAACTAGGATTCCAGCAATGCAATTTTTATTTTTGGCAGAGGGCAAAGGAGGAGCTGGCCACATGATTAGGGTTGTTACCTTTTCTTAAGAAAAATACCGGCCTTGGTACTGTCTCCATAGACTTAACATTGGCCTGATGCCAATTTTTTGCCGGCAAAATACTAGCCAGGTGGCAACCCTACACATGCCAGGAAACACAAAACATTTGGTGATGAGGGAAGCTGTAGCACATGCAGTTAGGGTTGCCACCTGGCCGGTATTTTACTGGCAGGCTGGTAAAAAATTGGCATCAGGCCAATGTTAAGTCTATGGAGGCAGTACCAAGGCCGGTATTTCTTTGAAGAAAATGTAGCAACCCTACATGCAGTCAGGGACAAACTGCTAAGGGAGAGACTTCTATGGAAGAACAATTTCTCTGGCTCCTAAAAATAACTAAGCTGGCTCCTAAATTTGTTTGTTTGACTTCTAGATTCAGAGGTGTAGATAAACTGCTTATGGTGCCCAATGCACGGCTCAAAATCAGTAAGATACTGATTATTTGATTTTAGTATGACTGGTATACTTTAAACCTTTATATGAGGGCAATGGAATCTGATCCATGGCGCAGCATATGAGCTCAGATTTTCAGGGGTTACTTAGCAATTTCTCTGCATTCCTTTAAATAATGGTAAATTTAATCAAAACAATTATTCCCATGAATAGAATTTTATTTTTTTTAACGCTTATTTGTTATTCCAAGTAGGAAAATTCAAAGTAAAGATATAATCGTCAAAAAGGAAAATAGGACACATCAGCCTTACTGGAAGGAGTGGTCGAAAATACATGCAGGATTTGACCAGTTTTGGAGTGGTGACTTATTACAAAAAAAAAGGGACTTCTTTTCTGCACTTTATTATATATATGTAGAGAATGCACATGTGTTTCAACTCATATCTGATAGCCGATTTATCCAATAGAACGCATACACACGCTGGGAATGGTGTGAAAACGCTCAGTATGCCAGCACATAAATATGTTCTAACTTTAATACAGGTTCATTCGGAGGCTCAGATATTTTCACTGACTCAGTCAGGGATTTCTGCTCTCAGGGCTGGATTTAAATGTCTGACATTCCAAGGTACCGTGCAGAAGCCTCACACTAGGGTAAAAGTTAAAGGATCTCTCTACTTATTGCACTCCACGGTAATACCTAGAAAACTACAAGGTTTAACTTGAACTTTCTAGGTTTGACACCTGAATGTCAGAAATCCAGTTCTGACCCGCTAGCTGGTCAAATGGTGTTACATTCTGTCCACACCATCACCTTCTTATCAGAGTGGCTCAGACCATTTTCATCTTATCATTACATCTGGACACTATTGTTGGACTGCTACTTCCTGCCAGTAGAGGAAGAACAGTTCGTCACTGAATGTCATATATATATTTATACTCTCACACACACATTCTGCAGTCATGTTGCAAAGCATGAAGCATTAGATGCATTCGGACGCCATGTCGATATTGTCCTATAATGTGTAAATGGTGTGAGCTTTCATTTCTGGCTTTTTGAGGGTTGGAGCACTGCAGTTATGCTGGAAACACACAATTGGCCAAAAGCTTCACTGACCCATATATGGTATTCTGAGAATTTTCCTCACATACTTCAAATAATATTTTGAGCACTTAATGCATAAGCAAACGACAAGTAAATAGGTAAAACACTATAAAAAATAACAGTCGAGAATCCTTAGGTATGAAAATCTGAAATTAAAAACAGGCTCACATGAGAGTTTCGTCCCCTGCAAACATCACATTCTTGTTCTAAAAACAGCGTGTACTTCCTGTCTAATATCTGTAGCTGATTATTTTTGCACGTTGCTTGTCAAACTAGAAACCCTTGAGGGAAAAAGGTACTCCAGGTAATGTCTAGTACTCTACAAGTGAAAAAATAGATTTAGTTATGTTTCCCTATTTCAAGTGTTGTGATTCTGTGAGGCTGCAAAGTACTGGGATGTCAAATAATTATTACTTGGAAGTTAATGGTTGATCTGCAAAGATGGGGCACACATGTTCATTTAACACAACTAAAGCTAGAGGGTTATTAACAAATCTTTCTATGCTGTTAGGGTGCAATATGCCAACATGTTGAGAAACTGCATACATCGAAGGTACAATCCGCAGGCCAAATGTGGCCCATCTGATTTAGCTACCCATATTCTCATTAATCATAGAAGTGTGTTGATTTGCGTTTGAATAAAGTTGATTAAACTGCTAAATAACCAAACAATTTCCTATGCCTAGCACGCTATCACTATTACTGTAAGTAAAAAAAAATGAATTACATATGTATTTCAAATCAGGCTCACAGACCAAACAAATTTGGATTGATTTGATTATACCTCCTTACTTCTATGTTACATTAGGCTTTGGCCAATTCATATAACCAAAACCTCTCATTTATATTATGTTTATACGATTGTTGCTAACTTTATTAGGATGAGAAGTGCAGTTTTTTTGCATTTGTAACACGCTCACACTTGTTTGGTATGCCTCATTTTACACATACATATTAATTGAGCCTGTGACTAGCTTGGCACACAAATATATTTTCTTTTTGCAATTTGAAATCACAGCTTTAATAATTGTGACTAAAGTGAAGATGTCTTTAACACCTGTCATGTTTCTAGTAACACCTTTCAACTTAAAAGGACACTACCACTTACATAAGATATAACTAAGACAAATACCACTGTTATTTTTCCAATGTTTGAATGAATTGCATATAAAAGTAAAAATAAAATTAGGTGTCTATCTCCAGCATCCATTTTGAGAATTTTACCCATGATCATAAGATACACCCCTGCTCTCTTACTGGCTCCTATGTATCACTGGTGGGCAGGATGTAATAGTTACATTACCCTCCCATTCAATGCAAGTCTATAGTCAGAATTCAGACTTATAGACTGCATTCTGTGTCCCCAGCCCCAAAGTGAGATACTAGTGCTGTAAAGTCACTGGGTGGCACCCAAAAACACAATATTTCACAAAATGGTGGCACCCAGTCTCAATTGTCTAGTAAAATATTTCATAAAATAAACTCAGATAACAAAACACATATCTTAAATTAACAATGCAAAATAAAAAAAATATAAACCCTTTTCATTTTTTGGTGGGAGTGTCCCTTTAAGTCTTCGAACTATTTAGTTAAGAAAATAAGGAACCTCCTACTTAGAACCTTGGCGGTGAGGTATTAAAAGGTAAGTATACTGAAAAGAGTAAGCTCCCTTAGAAAAGTCGTAGGTATGCTTATTAATAGAAATGACAGTTTAAGAATACTTTAACAGGATTGTACGCTTCATTAGGATCCAGAAGATACTTTACTCAGTTCCAAGTGCACTTTATAGCAACAAAGTGGAATGCAATGTTTGCATATTACTGTTAACCTATTTGTGGGCTTTCAAATAACTTCTACCAAAAACAAATAAGGAGAATGTTTTCTCTGGAAATATAGGTGTTCTGTTTGTTCTATTTTTATACTTTTATTGAACAAGTAATTATCTACAATTACCAACACTCACTCCTGAAAATATAAACAAACAACCTGAAGACAAAGGGAAAAAAAATACCAACGTACACAAGTATACACTGGCTAATGTCATAATGAACCACCTAAGGCAGTGGTGTCCAAGTTTATCCTGCAAAGGGCCACTTCGCTAGAAATGTATGCGTGCGTGGGCCGCATTCATTTTTCATTCATTCAGAGAATAATATATATAATTATATACATGTGTGTGTATGTAAATATATATATATATATATATATATTTTACACAATTGTGTAGTGGTCACATTAACTACAAACACACACATGCATACACAGTCACACTTACCCCCCCCCCCCCCCTTCCCACACACACAGTCACAATTACCCCACACACACATACACATTTATACACACATACTCACATACATACACTTACCCCACACACATACACATTTATACACACACACTCACATACATACATACACTTACCCCACACCCACTTAACATGCACTCACATAGATACACATTTATACACATACTAGCATACATACACTTACCCCACTCATACACATACACATTTATACACACACACACACACTCACATACATACATACATAGTTACCCCACACACTCACATACATACACTTAACCCACACACACACTCACACACACTTACCCCACACACTAATACACATACACACACTCACATACATACATACACTTAACCCACACACACATTGATACACACACTCAATACATACATACACTTACCCCCACACACATACACATTCATACAGACACTCACAAACATACATACACTTACCCCCACACACATACACATTTATACAGACACTCACAAACATACATACACTTAACCCCCACACACATCCACATTTATACAAACACATTCACATACATACAGTTACCCCCCACACACACTCACATACACTTACCCCACACACTAATACACATTTATACACACTCACATACATACATACAGTTAACCCACACACACATTGATACACACACTCACATACATACATACACTTACCCCACACACTAATACACATTTATATACACACACACACACACACACTCACATACATACATACATACAGTTAACCCACACACACATTGATACACACACTCACATACATACATACACTTACCCCACACACTAATACACATCTATACACACACACTCACATACATACATACACTTAACCCACACACACATTGATACACACACTCACATACATACATACACTTACCCCACACACGTGGCTGTGGACTCCCGTGCGCTTCTTCCCTCCCTCTGACCCTTGCGCATGACCTCATGCGCAGGGTAGAGGAGGGGATTTGTGCACTGCACACCGCACGGGAAGCTGTATCGGGGGAACGAAGTTCCCTACAGAGAGCGTGTAGGGAACTTCGTTCCCCGACACAGCTTCTCGTGTGGTGTGCAGTTCGAGGTGCGGCTACCGGAGCAGAGCTCGGGCCGCACGTTGGACGCCTCTGACCTAAGGTGTGATCTAATTAAGTCCATTATTTACTAATAGCTGGAGACTACAGATGTTTTCTCTTTATTTATACGTTTGTGCTAAATAGAGTACAGGTAATCTTTATTGTTAAACATTTTATTGATTTGCAATAAAACACTGTATATTTTCATGTACCTAAAAAACAAGTATCTCAAATTTTAGAAAGTAATATAGTTTTAGTTGGGTTTCTGCCTCTATGGTTCTACCAGTTTACCAAATGTGCAGTTTTATAATACACAGGTTTGAAAATGTGCTTTTCTCTATGAATTTCTTTCTAACCAATCTTCAAGCCACCTACTGCTTATAGCACAAAGGTTGTAAAAGTGGAACTTCAAGTTCCACCAATAGTGGAGATGATTCTATCCCTTGTTCAAGTAGAAATTTCTAGGTGGTCGAGGCATTGGCAGATCAACATATGCCGTTACTAGAAGAGTAAAAATCGTAATCCATTTTACTACCAAGTAGACAGCTAATGTCCCAATGGTGTGCATTTCAGGAACTTATGTATTGATCATATTGTGTTCCACATTACTCTTTAATTTTAGTTATTAGTTAGCACTAATATTCCCCTTCCATAATACTTTCTTCTCCAACTTTCTCTCTGTATATTGTTTACATATATTGTAGCACTAACCTTAAATATTGCTATACAACAGTTTATATGTTAAGTGCTCTAAAATGTTGACATAATAGGGGTAGTGTAACTACTTTGCTAATTTATGAGTCATGTAGGATACTGTACAAGAAGTGGGTGGGTAAAGAATCAAACTTTTAAGTGCAGTTAAAAGATGTTATAAGACATGATTTACTGCCACTTACATCCTGACATTCAGCACAATACAGAGCTGTCATCTATCAATCCACAGGACACTGAAAGCCTTCAGTCTGGGAGAAGAATACTGTATAAAGCATTTCTAGTAGTGCAATAAATCCTACAGGAGTCGATAGCAAACCTTAAAGCCGTCTCTGTCAGTGACTGAATTCATGTCCGGGATGCTACCTTGTGTCAAACTGCTCATTACTTGACTGTGGGAATATGTTTGTGGGTTTCTAAATAATATAATAATATATAAAACCGTGTCGAGATTCACAAGAGGTAAATAAAAGTAAACTGTAGTTAATATCAAAACAAACCGGCAAACATCTTGTTTTAAAATATAAAAAATTGATGAAGATTTTTATTAAATTTTGTTAGTAGGAAAAATAATGCTCCACATTTTTATTCCCTTGTTCTCTCCATGATGTCTCTAGCTTTGGCAGAAATGTTTATATAAAGGCTCCACTGTGCAGTGGATTAGCTCACAAAGTAAGGTACTTGGGTATAATGTCATAGTCCAGGGCTCTTTATCCTAACATTCCACTGAAGCTGAATAGAGAAGTATAATAGAGATCTGTGCCAACAGAGAGACAGATCTCTTTGCTCTCATTATCCAACTGAGGTGCTTTCTTTGGCCACTACTTTAGTAGTTTTCAGAAGTTGAAGTGAAACAATTTTTGTGTGTGATATAAACAGGGTGTTAGACTAATGGTAAAGAGTTGCGTTTGAAAGGTATGGTGGAAGTAAGAAAATAGAAATTTACTAGACAGAAAAAAAAAATGGCACTAGAAAGGTATTGTGGAAATGAGAAATGTCAAGAGGAAAAAGAGTCAAACGTTTTCTAGGGCAGATGGGGAAAAAAGCATGGCCCGGGCAGAAATATTTATGCACCATTTTGATATCTATAATTTTCCCTCCATTTTTCATAATTAGGACTTGGGCAATATGAAGAATGATACTACAATATGAAAAAAACAATCCAGAAAGATTACTTCAGAAAGTATTATCTTAAAGTATACTTCTGATAATATTTCACAGGTCACAAAATATCTCCATTTTGACAAATTGTGTCATAAATGAAAGTAACCGATGTATCACCAGTTTTATCATCATCGTGATCTGGCTCTGTCCATGGCATGTGTTTGCATTTCAAAAAATAAATAAAAATAGCTGTATTTTTGCTGTTAGTACTAAAATATCTGGAAAAAGTAAGACATAAAATCCCATCCGACCTTTTATATACATCTGACCTTTATGAACATGAATATATATATATATATATATATATATATATATATATATATATATATAAACCGTAAAATAATAATCATAAAAGTATATAAATTCTATATTATATATGCTACACAAAAACAATAAATATGTCACACTTAGGCTTATTGCTGTTTCTTTAGCAGAGAAACCCCCACGTGAAGGTAAATAAAAGGTTCCAGAGCCAAATCCATCACTTTGTCTTTTTCACCAGCTTTAAACATTTATA
Organism: Pelodytes ibericus; assembly: GCA_036172795.1. Taxonomy (NCBI): domain Eukaryota; kingdom Metazoa; phylum Chordata; class Amphibia; order Anura; family Pelodytidae; genus Pelodytes; species Pelodytes ibericus. The sequence continues at coordinate 172,018,934 of CM069857.1, forward strand.
AACTCCTATTAGCTGAGTTCATGCACTCTTCTCTTGCTGTTAACTATGTTTTCCTCATTATTAGTCAGGGGCAATTTTATAGGGAGTTTGGGCATTGAGAATATTATTTCTAAGTCAAAATGTAACCTATGTCTGCACTGGCCTGGACTTGCTGCCCAGCAAATTATAAAAGATCAAATGAGCAAAGGTAGCGAAAAAAAGTTGGATATTTAAACTGCCGACAGCAATATTAGAAGTATTCATAAATCAGAACTATTGTGGAGTTAAAAGAATTTGCCTGAAAGCTCCAGTAATTGCAATCTGCTGTCTGGTAGCGTACTGTAAAAATAGCAGTAGTGAGGACCCTGAATAGCCAATCAATATGCTGCTATTAACCTCTCAGCCAATTACAAGATGATTGGCTAAGCAAACAAAGAATTATTGGTTGTTTAGCTAGGCTTTTATTCTTGTCGATATGCTCCCTTTTTCTCGTTCTGTTCTCTTTTTTTTCCTGTTAGGCAAAACACATCTGCAACCACCTGATATTTATCTATGCCTGTGCCGCTGTACAGTCTTGTTAAATTGTTACCACCTTTTCCACAAGCCGTTTTGGTAATTAACCTCCTGGCCAAGCACTTCAAAGAAAACAACTGTTACGTTTAACCTCTAAGAGCCTTCCACGGATTCTTTCCTGATTTCTTTTCCCTTCTCAACACTTTCATCCTGAACCAAAAATTTAAGACAGATAAGGTTTGGATTCATTTTTTTTTTCCGTTCTTGTTTTCTTAACTCTTTCACCTCTGACTTGTTTGAATAAATATTTGGGGAGACAGTATAAAAAAAAATACATATACTGTGTAAATATTGCACCGTGCTGCCAGGCAATTTCCCATGTTTTAAGATTAGAGTTAATGCACATCAACAGCTAATTGTATCAAATTGTCAGACATAGTCCTAAATACCTCAGTTTCCCTTATTATTCAAAATTAGTTTTTCGAAGTGAAATCTGAATATCATATTTGAGAAGGAATACAGAATAGTGTAATGTGTCTCTAATTTCTGAAGCTCTTATATGTCATTTATATATATATATACATACTCATCTGTATATATTTATATATATGCTATATATACATTTATATATATGCAATATTACATATATTATGCAATTATATTGCATAATATTATATATATTACGTAATATTATATATATATATATATATATATATATATATATATATATATATATATATATATATATATATAATATTGCATTTCTACACTGGATGTAGTAGATTTGTGTAATACAATGGTAAAATAAACCTTGATCTATTTTTTCCCATTTTATTTTATTATAAACAGAATAAGATATACTTTTCCCAACACAGAGAAAGAATAACGTTTTTTTTTTTTATTTGTTGAACAAATGTAAACTAAGCACAAGCTAACTGAAAGAAAAATTGAAAGAAAAATATCACACTATTGTTTATTATCCCTTTAGAATATCACATGTGAATGACATTACAATATTTTTTTTTATAGGGATCCTAATGTACTTGTAATAACGTATCATGTATTTCCCAAGTGTATTAAAAAGGACATACTTAAATTAACAGGTATTCAGCTCTACAGTTCTAGTTTGTTGAAAAATAAGTGTTCTGTAGAAATTATCTCAGTGGTGTGAAGGAGGGAGCAGGAGAATTCATAAGAGGCGTGTGAAAACCCTGCATGATACCATCTTGGCAAAAAAAAAAAAAAATGTGGCACATCAGGCAGGATTTGAGAGTGGAAGGAATGATGACTGCTAAATGCTTAGGGAAGTTTCACATATGGGGAGCCAAAAGGTTTCAGATGTGAGGGTTCTGAGGAGAAAAAAACACTGAACAAAGGCAACAGCTTTTTGAACAGAGGGATGAGTCAGGCTATAGAAAGGGATAGATCTGCAATGTAAAAGTAAGAAATCTAAAAAAAAATGGAAAAAAGTAAATGAGCTGAGGAAAAGATATGGGTAAAATAAATGCTGGAAATAAGCTGCTTCTGGCATACATGAACAAATGAAGTAACAATTTCTTTTCTGTGTTACACATCAATCTATCTAGCCATATACACACGCATATTTATGTGCAACAGTGAATTATTTCACAAGAAGAAAAAATATATATTTGTTTTGGCCCAAATTACGTTGAACGATGATAGTGAAAAGTAGATACAGGTAAACCCCACTGTAACGTGATGCTCAGTATATGGACTCACATAACCATCTAAGTGGGACAGCGATGTTAGTCTCTAGATCTCACAATACTTTAATATGATATCTCTATAATGGGGTAAAAGGTGGCAAATATAAGCATATTGTTTTACTTTAAACCTTTCCATTGGCTGAGGTTTGAGGATGAATAGAAACAGAACTATATAATATGGATCCTTAGAGGGAAATCATTACGAAACTGAGACAGAAAAGTTGAAAGCGTATATATAAAGTATTGCCATGATTAATAGATGGCAATCATAAAAGATAAAGAGAATAAAATGAAACAGAGTGTCCTCAACGTAAAAATGGAACAAGGGAGGTAAGAAGAATGGAGACTAATTGGCACCAGCTTCAAGATGACAAGATACATTTCTGACCACACCAATCTGAAGCATAAAGAGCTGGCAGACAGATAGGAGCCACCTCAAAATCTATTCCTTTTATGTAAAGGACCACCTAGCTGGTGAAGCGAGGGTTAAAGAACGAGCAAGACACTCACACGGCATATCATGAACTAGCACAGCAATACCTTCAGTGACTTAGTACTGTAAAGCCCTCGTAAAACAGCTTTAAAAAAGGTGGCAACAAACAAAGGGTGCTGCTGGTAACTAGGGGAAAAATACGCAGCTTCACCTGTAGTTTGTAATCTCGCCACAGTTCAACTTTTTTATATAGATTTGTACTGTTGATATTTTAGAAAATGCTAGGGTTGTAACCATCTGTTACAATAACCTTGTAACTAGCCAATGTATTTGTGTGCAGCACAACTATAACACTGATACTGACACGGTTGGCATGTTCAGTGGAGAAGCTCACCAGAAATAAAAATGGGGTTAGTTTGCCAGTGACAGAGGCTGTATGCAAAACATAGCAATTATAGCAATGTGACACCTCAAACAATCAAATAAATAGATAGGAAAGAAGAGAAAAATGTACATGTAAACTCAGGGAAGCAAAAAGTGGACATCAAGGAGTTAATGAAATAAGGCCGTCAGTGGCACTACACAAGTACAGAATGTATATGTTGTTGCAGACAGTCTACCAATATAGAAAGTTGGGATCTGACATTCATTGACAAAGTATCAGACTCTGCTTGTTAAATGGAGACTCCTGAGTTATTGTGACTGTGCTAGTCAAAACCGCCATCAGTAGATGACAGGCGATACATCTGTCATGGGCTTGGCGGGCCTTCTTGGGGCCCCCTTAAAAAAATGGAAACTTAAAAAAAAAATTGCTGGCAGAGTGGGTGTTGAGGCATGTCCATGGTGTACAATGTGGGTGTTGAGGCATGTCCATGGTGTACAATGTGGGTGCTGGGGCATATCCACGGTGTGCAATGTGGGTGCTGGAGCTTGTCCACGGTGCGCAACGTCCGCTATGGCAAAGGATGCGGGGAAACAACAAAAGCAGAAATGGTGTGGGAAAGGTAGGAGTTTAGACCATTTGGCTGTACATTTAATGATGGTGACCCTGCTAAATATAAAAAAATTCAGTTGTCATACCTCCTCTACCAGGGACTTCATCTGATCTGTGGTTGATTGATTACTAAAAGAAATCAGAGACATGCTTTAAACTCTGTGAAGGTGATTACTAGTTCTATTAAAGAACATATGAAATCGAAACACACTTTTAAATAGTCCAATGACTGTGCTCACTGCATCACTTATAAGAGGTTTCTGAAGTGCAATACGACTGTGCTGTTAAGCAATATGGAGTTCTTGTTGAAACTGGCCTGTGTTAAAATCTGCAACTGATCAGCGGTAGCTTTCCTGTTCTGCACATTTTACCTTTTGCAGAATATGTTTCCCCTTCATATTTGGATGCAGACATGACTTTGGTAACTGTCCCTCATAAAATACTAGGAAGTTCAGCTGTCTTCCCCATTACAAAAAAAATTATAACCCCCCCCTCCCCCCATCAAAATCATGTCCTGGGGACTCCCCACATGGCCCACGGCACCCCTAACACACTAACGTTTAGCATGTGCAATATATAAATATGATTTTAAGGAAGATTTTAAATGAGTGCGATTTTTTTAGGTGTAATAAAGTGATGTTTTATAGATTGTAAGCATATGGTTATCGGTGGATGAAATTTATAATATGGACTTTATAAGGACAATACACAGAGGAACATTTTAGGGACAATAACAGCCACTCAAATATGGAGTAAGGACTATATTTATTTATTCATTTATTTATAAAGTTATACATTGAGATTTCTCTTATTTTCAAGTATGTCCTGGGTCCACAAACGTTGCACTGTTACATTAGAGTACAATGAAATATTAAAATACAAAACATTACATTACAAATATCCAAATTTAACACAGAACGCAAACAGGTAAGAAAGACAGTTGATCATGGTTACAGGTTCATTCTGTATTTATTTATATTGATATACATCTCTTAAGAGATATTAGATTGGAGCAAGATTTGATGGCGTCTGTGAGGTTATTCAATAATTGGGATGCTCTGTAGGAAAATGAGCATTGAGCCACTTTCTTTTTGCATTGTGGTAATGGATCAAAGGTGGGATCAGCTTCACTAAATCAACACAAGGCTGATATGGTTAAGGGTGCGTACGATTTCCAGCATTTGCCAGTTTAGCTCTTGTAACATATTACAATGGTGGGAGATGTAATTACATTGTAGCACAAAGTGGCAGAATGAGTTATACAATGTAGTCCATTGATGAAGGCGGATTTGCGGCACAGGTGCTTACATTACATCCCCAAAATCAATGATTCGAATCAGCAATTGTTATACAATTTGTTTCCTTACTAGTAGTTTTCGAAAAAGTCTTGATGAGAGACCCAAAAGATAGATTGGGGTCTGACCACATACCTAGATATTAAAAAGAGCTGACAGTATGCGATTTTGTTCTAATAATTAGATGGGAATTTTGTATTTTATGCAAAGAGCATTATGACAGTTTTGTCAGTGTTTAGGAAAGGTTTGTTATCTGTGATCAACTTTTCTACCCCTGTGAACTGGCCATGGAACACAGCCTCAAGTTGTGGTAGATTTGGTTAGCTGGCATTAGAGCATGATTACAAGATTATTGTCTGTGTACATTGATACATGTGAGGCTTTGGAGACGTTAGGGGGGATGGGGCACTTCATCGCGGCTGCAGCCGCTTCACCGCCGTCACTTCACCACACGACAGCTCGTTGCGGGAGATTTCATCGCGGGACATTACATCGATAAAGGTACGTTTATTTTAGAATTGGGGTTAGGGGTGGTTAGAATTAGGGTTTAGGGGCTTAGAATTAGGGTTTAGGGGGTTAGAATTAGTTTTTAGGGATCAGGGTTAATTTTAGTATTAGGGTTTAGGGGGTTAATTTTAGTATTAGGGTTCGGGGGTTAGTATTAGGGTTTAGGGGGTTAGTATTAGGGTTCGGGGGTTAGTATTAGGGTTTAGGGGGTTACTATTAGGGTTCGGGGGTTAGTATTGGGGTTTAGGGGGTTAGTATTAGGGTTCGGGGGTTAGTACTAGGGTTTAGGTGGTTTGTATTAGGGTTTAGGGGGTTAGTATTAGGGTTCGGGGGTTAGTATTAGGGTTTAGGGGGTTAGTATTAGGGTTTAGGGGGTTAGTATTAGTGTTCGGGGGTTAGTGTTAGTGTTCGGGGGTTAGTATTAGGGTTTAGGGGGTTAGTATTAGGGGCCGGGGGTTAGTATTAGGGTTCAGGGGTTAATTTTAGTATTGGGGTTTTGGGGTTAATTTTAGTATTGGGTTTTGGGGTTAATTTTAGTACTGGGGTTTGTGGGGGCACTTGGGGGGGTTATTTTCTTTTTACGTGTACATTTGTAAGAGCTGACAGTTCAGCAGTGAACTGTCAGCTCTTACATAGCTGCGTCTGCGATCAAACGGCGCGTTATTCTTCATCGCTGACAGATCAGTGTTCTAACTGCCGCGCTGAACTGTCAGCGATGAAGCCGCGGCGAAGAAGAGTCCTAGACCCACGTTAGGCAGATCATTTATGAATAATGAGTATAGTAGGGGGACGAGTATGGAGCCTTGGGGTATACCACACATCAGAGAGTGAGGTGCTGTGGACACATATTGTAATTGATCCGATACATATGATTGGAGCCAGATTAGTGGATGGTCATCAATACTTGAATTTTTATATTTTTGCAAAAGGATGCCATGGTCTACAGTGGCCTTGGCAAAGGAAAATAGCTCCAGTTAGGTTTGTTCCATGCCAGTTTGGATGTCATTGCAAACATTTAAGAGGGCACTGGTAGTTGAGTGATTTGGACAAAAGTCTGATTAATCTGGGGTTAAATCATTTGATTGCTGAAAATATTCACATAATTGCGTGTGAACACATTTTCCCAAGATTTTTGACAATACAGGGAGCAATGATATCAGACATTAGATACCAAAGCATTGTCACTGCTCTTGCAGTCTTCCAAAGTTTGGGTATGTATCTATTAGGGTTGAGACAGCTTTAGTATTTTTTGTATGGGGTCCCGAGTGGTAATTAATTTTTAGTTTTTTTGAGATGCCTTCCTGAGGAACTTCATTTGTTTTTGTGCTGTTTTTGTGAGTTTTTGAATTACAAACTCACATACTGATAAAAATAATCCTTTGCAATACTATTAATCAAACATGTTGTATAACGTATTGCATTGCTCTAGTATTTGTAAGTGTGCTACCTATTAAAGGTACACTGTACTTGATTTTGCTACAGAGAGCACTATTGTATTTTTTTTAGATCTTTCTGGTTCAAAATTGTAAAAACCATCCTGATGGAATTGTTTTTGCCTATAAGTAATCTTTTATATATGTATACACTTTTGTGGTTACAGTTTTTTGTAATCACTTTTGTACCCTGGACATAATATATGTTAATGTAAATTTTGTTCCTCCAGGTTTATAATACCGATGTAATCGTCAGTAGTCAGTGGTGTATCTTTGTTTTGTGCTGCCCTATGCAGACAAAATTCGGGCACCCTCCTACCCATGTTGCACACCCACAACATTCCCTATAACCCACGTTGCACACCCAGGACATGCCCCATCACATGCCTAAATTATTCCATTATATGCCCCTACCACCATATTGCATGCCCCCATCATCCCATTTCATCCCCATTACATGACCCCCATCACCCCATTACATCACATGCCTACATCACCCCATTACATCACCCAATTAAATGCCTACATCACCCTCATTACATGGCTATATCACCCCCATTGCGTCACCCAATTACATGCCTCCATCATGCCCATTAGATGCCCCATCACATTCCCCATCACCCCCAATACATGACCCCATCACCCCATTACATGCCCCCATCCCCCTTACCCCAGGACTTGATCCCTGGTGGCCAGTAGCAGGTAGCATGGTGTCCTACCATGCTGACTGTTCGGCTCCCCGCATGGTGAGTGCAGATAGGTCATGTGACTTAAAAGGGGTGTTTTTAAAAAAATGTTGCCGCCCCTTAAAGGCATACAAGCCAAGTGCCGCCCTAGGAGGTTTGCCTCGCGCTAAAACAGTGCTGTCAGAAGCACATAAGTACCACTGTTAAGGTTTTCCGCAAATATTAGTGTTTCCATTTATTGTCCATTATCTTTATGCCAAATAATAACTTCTTAAAGAAGTGCATAGTCGTAGAGGGAAAAGAGGTGAGAGAGAAAGAGAGGGACTCAAATTTAGCAGAGAATATTACAACATCTCACATCAAAAGCATGTCTAGTAGTTTATTATTGTGTTTTTTTCCCTCAATAAATTTCCCAGTAAATAACACTTCTAAGAATGATAGAGAGCTTTTCCATCTGAAATCTGGTGCTATGTAGTTATTAAAACTGAGATAAGGCTTTGATATCCTTTACATATCCCTATAACACCCAAAGGGTTAACTTAATTGTTACTTTGCTTGCTTTAAACTTAAGGTGTCATTTCAGAAACCGTGTTTCCTTTAGTAAATTGCTCTGAGCATCCTGGCATCTTTTATTTCACAATCATCTATAATTGACTACAAGTGTTTTCCATTGAGATAATAGGCCCAATAATGTGCAGAGCATTAGCTCTAGAAAACAAGATTTATTTATTTTTCTAAACATTTTCATCTTGCCAGAGATTAAACAAAATGTTTGTGTTTGTTTTTGCATAGGCTAATAGGGCCACTCATAAAAAATTAAAACTACAGAACATACTTTCCATCACTCAGGGGAGGGCTGGAAAGGGAGGCAATGCCCCTAGCTCATTGGGCACCACTTTTTATGTCAAAATACCCCCTAGTGCCAAGACATCTTATTGCAGCCCTCCAGCTGCTGCAGAACTACAAACCCCATCATTCCCCACCAGCTTTCTAGAACAGCAAGCAATTAGGGTAGTTGTAGCACAGAAAAAGCTTGAGGGCCACAGATGGCCGAGGCGCTAGTGTGTAGCACTTTCTGTCTGTTTGTTTACTAACCAGTTTCTCCTACTGTGACCATTTGACCCAAACCCAAACCCTAACCCTAAATCTAACCATAGCATTAACACTAATTCTAACCCTAACTGATCTGTAACCCTAAGTGCAACCTTGACCCTAGATCTGGATTAGTTTGGGCTAATGATCACTTCCATCACTCTTGCTGGCTACAGAGCAGTGCTATATTGGAGGGGCATGCTGCCATTCAATATAGCGCCTACGATTGCTCAGTGGAGTGATTGCCGTGGCCTGAGTGGCCAAATCTTGGTGTTGCTTGAAGCCTCAATTTCAAAGGCATTATAGCAACACATGCTAAACATAGACAGCGACTTTTAATCGCTGCCTATGAAGGATTCACTACAGGATGTACCAGGTATGTTCATTGTATGTTTTCTGTGATGTACATGGTACACGCATTGTGGCAAAAGGGTTAAAAGTAAAATCATTAGCAGAGAGATTCAAATAAAGGTATAACTACCAACAGTCTCAGATTTTACAGTCCAAGTTTTTTAAGGTTCCATCTAATCATATTTTGCTCTACAGCTGCCAGAGCATACTGCAGTGCACAGACATACATAGCTTAAAAGGGAGCTTGTAAACACAGGGAAATCCATAGGATACAATTTTTTTTTTTACAAACTTTATTGAAGCTGTGCGGCTGTGAGGGAAGCACAACGCTTCCCTCACAGCCGTGGACCTGCAGAGCACTGGAAGACAGCAGCAAGGAGGTAAGTACTGGGGAAGGGGGGGAAGAGGGTGATAGAAAACGAGCATACTGAGGGGCAAAATCCTGGCATATTGAGTGGCTAAATCCTGGTATATTAATTGCCATAATCCTGGCATCTTGGCATATTAAATTGCATTATCCTGGCATATTAATTGGCATTATCCTAGCACATTAATTGGCATTATCCTGGAATATTAAATGGCATAATCCTGGCATATTAAATAGCTAAATCCTGGCATGTTAATTGGCATTATCCTGGCATATTAATTGGCTAAATCCTGGCATATTAAATGGCATAATCCTGGCATATTGAGGGGCAAAATACTGGCATATTAATTGGCAAAATAATGCCATATTGAGGGGCAAAATACTGGCATATTAAATGGCATATTAAATGGCATATTGAGGGGCAAAATACTGGCATATTAAATGGCATTTTGAGGGGAAAATCATGGAATATTAAATGGGAAAAGAATGGCATATTGAGGGGCAAAATACTGGCATATTAAATGGCATTTTGAGGGGGAAATCCTGGAATATTAAATGGCAAAATACTGGCATTTTAAATGGCAAAATAGTGGCATATTAAATGGCAAAAGAATGGCATATTGAGGGGAAAATACTGACTTATTGAGTGGCAAAATATTATTGGCATATTGACCAACTGCTCCCAACCACCGTCCATATTACATTAGACCGGGATAACTTGCTAGTGAGGGTAGGTGGGGCGAGTGGGAGATATTTTCGAGGGGGGGGGGGGGCAGAAAATTTGTTCAGTAAGGGGCCCTGAAATTCCTGGTGGCGGCCCTGCATATGGTCATGTTATAACATACACTATGAATGGTAAATGGCATAAAGAATGGCAGGAAAGACAACACATCTTTAAAGGTAACAAAAGCCACCTTTGGGAGCTGGAATATAAAATAAATTCAATTTAATTGTGGACTATGCAAACCAAAGCTAGTAGCATTTGTTAACTTAAAATGTTATGAAGTCTCTTACACAACATGACAACTTACTATTTGGATCATGTTTAGGTATACTATGGGATGCAGGGACTTTATAAAATCTGAAAAAGTATGGACCAACCATAAATCATTTGAACAGCTTTATTTAGCTCACAACATTGCTTTTTAACACTAGAGTCTGAAAATAAATAAATGAATGCATAGAATAAATAGATATGCATGCTGGTTTCATTAGTGGTAATAGGATGATTATACAAAGCTGAGCGCATTTTTTCACAACAATAGATGGTATTTCAATATGGTAACAACTGTATTTTTTTTTTTTAAACAGAAACTATTTGGCACTCTAGATTAAGCTAAAAAAGCCCCAATAACAATAAAACACCCTTGACTTTCTTTTCAATAGGCCAATAATCTGCATGCCTTTTATTTCATAAACATGTTAAAAAAATGTTGTAAATTAGATTTTATCACTCACATATGTACGCTATTGTATGTTTTCCCAGGGCGGCTAGATCTAGTGATCAGTGAAGCTTTTCTGCAAATTAGGTGAGTGTTGGGACTGTGGCTTTTGGGAAAGTTGTTTTAAACAAGACCAAATTCAATATTTTACTTAAGAAACCGCATATTTCTCACTTCATGTTTCTTTCATTTCTGCAAAGTCTAGAGATTTAGATCCATTCGCCAGAATCTTGGCATAACCTATCATTTTAGTGGATATTGGAAGACAAAACAGAAACACAGGCTGTCAAGCAAAGAATTTCATTATGATGACCCAATATATCTTTGGGAAAAACCAATTAAAATCATGTTACTGTTACTGAATTTAATGGTACTCAGCATCAGTCGGATGACAACCTGAGTTAATCCCGCTTGGAATCAAAGCCGAACAGTTGGTGCATTAGACCAAAGAGCCACCTCAACAATAAAGACAATGAACATGACAACCTTAGCCCATTTTTTGCATTTGAAGAAGTCTAAATGTGTTTATTAGAAGTGAGCTATTAAGCCAAAATTATGCCTTTTATAGCCTCAAACCTCAGTAATTCAGGACACAAATAAATTATTAGACTAGCCAGTTTTCGTATATCCAACTATTTCTCTATGTATTTATCTATATACAAGTTTGGTAGCAATTGTATTACTTTGTTGCAATGGAACTGTAAAATATAGAAACTGAAAAAATAATTGTCATTATCTTTAAGTGATAGCGCTAAAATTAATCACTCAGCACACATGAATATTAGTATATTAATATCATATGTGTCATATATGTTAGCACAGCTGCAATAAATGTTATATTACAACTGCTGTGCTTCATAATTTAGACATATTTTTTATACATAAATAGGTATGGTAATCAACAGAAAGAAAACTTTTTTTTTTTTACTAATAATGGTAGCTCAAATGTTACTGGTAAATAAATCCTTATGAGTTTTGAATCTAAGAAGTACATTTTTTTCTATTTAATCAGCATGAGGGTTGAAGTGGATATCTAATCTTTCAGATTTTTGCTTTATTAAATTTTACTTCAACACATACTTGGTGTCTTTATTTACAGTTAAGAACATATGGTTTCAGGTGCATTTTGTTTTTTGTTAAGCCTTTTCTATCCTAAGCCTACCATCCTTCTTTTTATATTTTTTGCTGGAGATGCCAGGACAATTTGTCCAAGCGGTTGGGATAAATAGATGGATACAAATCAGGTCAAAATGGCTGCCCCTGTAGGGAGTACAAATGAGTGTTAATACTTTAGTCATAATTACCTCCTTGGCGTCATGCCTGTGACGCCGTTGTCTCTGCCTAACTGCCCGTGTCAAAGCCACGGGTGGCATACTATTGCTGTGATTCATTATCCCTCGTTTTAAGGCAGAATCTGTTTCTGGGAGAAGAGCGAGGACATATATATATATATATATATATATACACACATCTTCATGGTCCTCAAGGACTATTCTACTGAAAACTTATATATACATCTTTTTGGCAGAAAGAGTTAATTGGTTTGCTAATGTGGCCTTTAAATGTTTGCTAATGTGGCACCAAAACTACAAAGTTTTGTTTAAAACAATAACATACAGCACCACTACAAAATATAGATGGTTACACTGCATATTGCACCTCTAATATGCAATACATTTTCTAGAATAAATGTAATATTTCAGCATGGAAAAACTGTTTGTGAAAAATACTAACTCTGCGACCACTTTGGGTGTAATTTTTTTTTTTTTGTGTGTGTGCATGCAACAAATGTAATCCTATTGCACAGAAACAATGCAATACAATGCCAGGTGGTATTGCTCTATTCTCCTGGTAACAATTTTTTCACATGTATTAAAACTCAATAATTCTAAAATTACACGTGTTTATTAAAATTGTAATTATCTGTATCATGAACATGTTTTAATTTACTTAACAATATCAGGTTTGCAACTTCTACTGATCCTCCCCCTTTGCTCTTACAATTCAGCTGGAGCCTGGGGAGGTAAAAATGCAACATTTTAAGGGTTGGTTTAGAAACTGCAACAAATTATTTATAATGATAAATATATAGAAAATGTAGGGGTATATATATATATATTGAACAGGAGACTATAAATTGCACCCATCTACAGGTGTTTCCTTCCACAACTTGAACAGCGAGGGTGGCTCTTTTCCATGGGGAACCAGTTAATTAATCAAGGAGGGGGTCCCGTATGAAAATTCTTGATTAACTAAGTTCCCTTTATACACATATAAATTATACACTCTCCAGGGCAACATGTAAAAGTTATATTTGTCCTTCAAAAAATGGCTGCTCATACATCTGAATCTATGACATCAGAAGTAGACTTAAAATACAATTTATAAAACAATGGAGATTATGTTTTATTGCTTTTTAGGCCTCTAATTTTCTCCTTGTGGTAGAAGCATGAAGCTTAGAGTGCTTGAGTTTGGTCGTCCATGACACAGATATTAAATTGGGCCCAGGAGTTACAGAAACCCATTATTGTAGACATTAATTAATGTGGCTATGAATTAAATGGTAATATCTGTGACAGCTACCTAAAATCGCTTTTTAAAATAGTAAGTGGATGTTTACTGATTATTTACAAGGGAGTAATGGTAGAAAAATGTGTTAATTCCCATTCACTCAGTAAGTTCATCTGGAGCTCAATAAAGCTGCTTTCCATGCGTGTCTCATAGCCAGTAACACTATTGACATCTGTAGACATCATGGACGTCTCTATGTGCCATATGTGGGATAGGATATCATAAGCAACGTGGTTTATGCTATAAATATATATTTCCTGGATTATCTGATAGGCGGTTTTCTGCTCCAATTTGTTGGCCCTATTTCGTTCAGGGGAACTTGGCCAGGGAAATCTATAGAATTCCCTCTATTGTTAAAGGCCTTAATCCCCCTAACCTCGGTCAGAATTCCTTGAAAATAGCTGAATTTATGGCTTTTTTAATTCTCAAATATTATTATATATAATTTTGGGGGCCAAAAAGTACAGTAATAAAAATATGTGATTACTTGACATGGAAATAGCTAAATATATGCCGTAATAGCATAATTCATTAAAAAAAAGTTACCTACCATCATGCCACGTGTATCACAGTACAGTTTCACGTCCACAGTGTGTATTACAATATTAATTGTTGATGCACCATTGTCCACTGTGAGTGAGTAAGGCAGTGGCGGTGGTAAGATTCCATGTAGCACATAACTAAATAATACCGCCATTGCAATATACTCCTACTGTCTACGTTCCAGGTTTGTCAGCACATCACTTGCAAGTGCAGTGGATGCAGTGGCTCTACGACCACTGCACTTGCAAGTAATATACTGCAATGGAGGAATCATGTGGTAATATATATACTATGTGGTCAAAGGGCAACGTGGCAATCTTACCATCATGGCACAGTGGTTTCTATTCACACTGCAGTGTAACGCACTTACGTATTTAAAGGTACCCTTTCATATCAACAGTGGACAATGGTGCATTGACAATCAATGTTACGATCAACACTGTGGACATGAAATAGCACTGTTATACAAATGGCATGATGGTGGGTACAAGTAGCATAACAGCTGTAATTGACCTTTGGCACTTGGAATCAAGTATTTCGAATGTATTTCGAGCTAGCAAGCAGAAAGTAAATTTTTATTAAAAACTGACATTTCAAGTCCCCAATTTTCTGTGGGGATCCAGTTGCAAACTATACAGCCTCAGCAATCTATAATTTTAGCAGACAAAACATATGAAGAAATTACTTTCAGCGGAAATGTCAAGGCATTTTGCTTTGTATTGCAACAGCAATGGCTTGCAAAAGTGTATATTTTAATTCTAAGCATTTATATATTTAGCTATATATATATATATATATAATAAACATCCCACTGTTTGACGACAACAAACTTTTTTTTTCCAGCAGTGATAAGCCAGAGTACGGTGCACAGTTCATTGAACCCCTGCTTGGATCAGTAAGATAGCTGGAAATGTCTCTTCCCGTCTGGTTTTTGTCTCCAAAGACGATGTACTCAGTAGCGTGTGAAGAGTGCTGTTCTCCTGCTTGCGGCGTCCCTCTGACTAGCCCTTCAATAGCCCCTACAGCGGGAAGCAGGAACTAGAGCAAATGCTTTTTGTGAATTAAGAGCTCTTGTGAGCGTAAATTTGGTCAGGCTGCTCCTTACTGCAGGCCAAGCTCTGCTGCTGCCCCAGGATGTGAACTGTCAGTTTGCATAGCTGGTGATAGCTTCCAGAACCATCAGCAAAGGTGAAGACGGAAGAAAAAAAAAAAAAGATTCAAGACTGGTGGAAATCATTTCGCAAGGAAAATTTCAGTCATCAGAGAGAGGAAGCCTTGAAAAATGCTGCCATTTCCGAGTCACAATGAAGGAAAAATTAAATTACTGCCTCTAAGAGGAGCCAAAGTCGCATATTACCCTAGGGGATAGTTTTGATAATGGTAATCATTTGACAGCTGGCCTGAAGTTGTTATCTTGTTCTAACAGTTGTTACAATCCAAATGAAACATGTCTGATAAGTAAACATACAGACAGAAAAACAAAAATCAGTTCACACTTTCTCTCTCTCTCTCTTTTCGAACATTCTTTATGTTAAAGCCCCAAAGCCAACTTGGTTTGCAACAGCTTGTCACTATCAGCATGATTACAGCTCAGTTTTATGTGAACATTTCAGGCATAGTGACATCGTTATATGAGCTGATGCAGTATAAAGTAGGCTGTTTGTTAGAAACCAAATCAGAAATTATTTTTCACTGGGAATGATAAGGAGGCCACCCAGGGTGGTGTTGTGTGTCAATGTAATGCTTAGTGTACCTGAAAAGCTCTGGTCAAGAGCATATGCAATTTATTAGCCAGTGTTGTGCAAGCATTGGTTCTGTGTTTTGCCTATGGTCAGCATGGAAAGTTCCACTTACTAAAGTCAATGGTAGTTACTTAGCAATCTCAATTGAAATGCTTTGTACGCTGCTCAAAGGCCTCTGAAGCATTTTGTAGCATTGGCTATGCACTATGCTGATGACATTGTGCATGAAAATGTTTATGGCGCCACATGTAAATCAATACAGTCTCTGGTGCCATTTCAAGTGTAGCTAGTGTTGGCTATATAAAACAGATACCAAGTGGTTGCCTGGTTTGGTTAAAAGGCTATAAAATGAATGGCCTAATGCAATAGTACCAGGTCAGACTCACCAGGGTTTATTCACAAGAATTATATCACTTCCGGACGGGACAGCTCAATGCACCAAAGCTGCTTGTAATTTCCCTTAATTCAAGCTATTAGGGGTGTAATATGAATGTAATGTAATATTAATTTACCTCACCAGAGTACCTAAAGCACCTTAGCTGACTCTTCTCAACCAATTGAATGTTCCCACTAATATGAATTGTAATGTGGATTGTATATCTCCATTATATCATTGGGTGCAGGTATGTGTATTGTACATCTCCATTCTTTTTTATAGAAGAAGTTTGGCAATTATTTCTCATGGGGATATTCTGAGTGTGCGCACAAAAGACTGTACAGCTGTACACCAGGTGTACATACGAGGTAAGTGGGTGGAGTAAAGATAATGCTAAAGCAGGAAGTTTATGTTTTTTTCCTATGTTTAAAATTAGAGTACACATACATTTTGCATGCAAGCAAGTCTTCAGTTGGAGTAAATCAATGTAGGACATACTCAATATACAGTCTTAAACCTGCTGTGCCCAGTATCACACTGTGTAATTTGAGCAAGCCGTTTTACCCCTTAATAAATAGCACTACCGTTTATCATGCAATTTGCAGTATAGATATATATGTATATATATGTGTTCATTTCCTACCTTTTTCAGCCTCTTGAGCCTCCATAGTTACAAATGTCTCTAAGTGAGTGAACTCAACACATTGTATGTAGCATCTTATAACTTTATTGAAACAATCCTTCAAACATCATGAGATGAATGATCTGGCTATTCACGTGAGCGCTTCCAGCGCCTCGGATATCATAAGATTTGACTGGCTCTCTTTTTTTGTAAATTATAATTACTGATAAATTATGAGACTAAAATGTCTAATTATTTTTAGACTAGTTGCGTATGTTATTATTCTACAATATTATGTTACATTTGTTGTTACTTTGAATGTACTTTCCATGATTTAATGAATACTAATTAATTATCATTCACAAAGGTCTATTTAAATAAGGCATATATTGTGCAGTATTATTCACTTGTATTGATCACCTAAAATTTTGTTCACTTAATTTAACTTACCTATTGTATTTTGAATAATTTTTGTAGTCACTAAGTTATTTCAATTGCTTTCATACAATCATATCTATTACTGTTCAGTGATTCGCTGATATAAATGCAACGTACAATTAATAACCTTGACCTATGTGATGACTGGCTCATGACTCTAATTTAATGTTTTAGATATTCATCTAATAATTGCACTTGAGTGTCGCAGGATGCAAAACACGTAGAGGCTCCGCCTTTTCCTGCTACATATTACAGTCTACTAGGTTTCCTGAATTGCACTTTGGATTAAAAGCACAGTTTGGATCCTTGAGTGCCAGTGTTTCTTTTCTTAGCTGTATCCCGGAGACAGATATATAAAGCGGATAATCTGAGTACCCTGAATGTTGCATGTCAGCTGCCCGGCTAAGGATCTCACCTCACCAGAAAGGTAGACCCCGGATATTCCCTACAGGGGGTTTTGCTCTTCTGATCACTGCGTAATGGCCTAGCATGCCATTGTGTAAGCTCATCTCCTGTTAGAAATACAACTAGTTTTAAAATATAGATAAAAAACCCTCCCCAACCAACCATCAATCTGCTGCATTATTGCAAAAGAGAGGCAATGGGTATTAAAGTAAGGTATTTTGAGAATGTTTCAAAGTCAGGTCAAACTGGTATTAAAAAACGTATGAGCATAGGGTAAAATAACAGTCTGGTTATAAAGCTTTCACAGCATCTGCTTTCAATTCCAGCTATACACTCACAGCATGTCTGCACTAAGAGGAACAGTACAAGGAAGTTGAGTTGCTTTACAGTAATGCCAGCGCTCAGTTATTTGTGAACAGAATTAAGATCTATCTCTCAGCATGGAGCCATGTTGGTGTCAGCTGTTTGTCCAACCCAAAAGAAAGAAAACGCAACATGGTTAATTAATCAAATATGATAATTACCCTCAAACATTAGTTCACAGCTACGGGAAAAAAATATGAAAACTGGCTTTATGGTGTATACACCCCTGACTGTTTGTAAAGCTGCATTTAATACTAGTCAATGTCAGAGTTGATTATTGTATTGATATTTCTATCGCAGCCTGTCAAGAAGAAGAAAGTTCCATGCAGAGTTTTACAAATATGTCAATTCAGAGGGTTCATCTGCTGACAATCAGACGTCCCACTAGTGTGATTTTTTAAAATAAACAAGGGGGAAAAAAGCTCAGGAACTCAGCATGGTTAGCATGTTGCAATATATAGCGCAATGCTTAGCTGGTATGTATACGAAATCTGGTCAGGTTGCTGATGCCTTGATCCCTACATGTAGCAGCGTGGGTGCAGATGTTGTAGGCTGCGTGTGTTAATAGTCAGGGTGTACAGAAGTGATCCAGCCTTCTGGTTACAGATGGACTTCAGCTGGTGGCACAATTACAGCCATCATAATCACGGGTGGAGGAGTTAGCGACTCAGCAACCAAGACAACTGCCAAGTAACTGTTGCGGAATAAAGTTTAGGGTTTCTCTGTATTCAGATTATATATCACTATTGTCTTCTGTGTTAGCAAGCGCCATTACATTACAGCACTGATGTTTATTTTTTATTCTCTGTGTATGCTGGTGGCACAATTTTTTTTTGTCTTACTATTATTAGAATTTAGTTAGTCCTCATTTGATAACCCACATGTATAATGATGTGTAATCCTGTAGCAAATCCAAAACATTCCACATACTTACATATTCGATATATTTAAATCTTCATAAACAAATTCACGTTTCGGCCCCACTGTGCTCCACTATATATATATCGACGTTTCGGCTCCACTGTATACATATATTTATAGTGGAGCCGAAACGTGGATTTGTTTATGACGATTTAAATATATCGAAAATGTGAGTATGTGGAATTCTGTGGATTTTCTATGTAGTGGGCGTTACTGCACTCAGGTTTAAGACCATTCGTGTTTGATGATAAGCAGAGTGCATGACTTTTGGACATGTGCTCCAACTATATTTAGAGAGAGAGAGAGAGAGAGAGAGAGAGAGAGAGAGAGAGTTGGAGCACATGTTGCCAATGAACAATCGACTGTAGGCTCATGTTCTTCTGGAACAGTTGCCTATTTGTCTGAGACAAAGAAGACACGAACACTTTGCTGCATTTAAGTGAGATCCTCATTTCTGCTTATGTATCACATCTCAAAATATTGTCCTTTCAAGGTCTGGAATCCGGCAGAAGTACATTAGTGCAGTAATGTGTAGTGACCCTGGATTACCAGAACGCTTATCATAACTAATTGAAGCATGTTGCACAAAGAAGACATGTACAGAAGAATCCAGCAAGATGAAATAATATATACAGCAGGGGGGATATGAATTAAATCAAGTTGATTTAAATCACTAGCCAGTAAGACTCAATTAAATCGATTTAAATCATGATTTTGAAATGTAAAGATGCCTTGCTGGATGAAGATTTCATATTTATAATAACCAGTCAGATTAGTAAAACAGCTATATCAGAACTGATTTTAGTTTAATAGGCTAATCACCCATATTTGGAGAACTATTTAAGTTGTTTTATTAATTAAAAGAATATAGCAGCAATGGCGTACCTATGGCACGCGTGCTACAACTGGCACGCCAAGCCTTCTGTTGTGGCACGAGGCCAGGTTGTCATCATGGATGGATGGGTGGCGTGGAAATCAGACGTTACAGGTGGACGGGATATGGTTGCTGGGAGCTGAGCGCCTGGTGTCACGTGATATCCCAGAGCTCAGTGAAAAAGGTTGCATCGGCAGACTACCGGATCAAGTCCTGAGTGCAAATCTGGATGCTGGGGTAAGTTCTGTAAGTACAAATCTAACTGCTGGGGTAAGTCCTGTGAGTCCAAATAGTAAGCCATGTGAGTGCAAATCTGGGTGATGGCCACTGGGGTTAGTCGTGTGAGTGCAAATCTTTTTTATTTATATAGTGTTGTTTACAGAGGAGCCTGTACTGTTTTTGAAGAAGTGGCACTTTGAGGTCTTTAACTTGGTTTCATTCAAAAGCGTTCAAGAATTTTTACTTTGAAAAAGTGCATGTTTTCTCAGTTTGGATAACTTGTATTAATTCTATTAGTTTACCAAAAATGTAAATATTGCATATATATACATATATATATACATATA
This sequence comes from Pelodytes ibericus, assembly GCA_036172795.1. Lineage (NCBI taxonomy): Eukaryota > Metazoa > Chordata > Amphibia > Anura > Pelodytidae > Pelodytes > Pelodytes ibericus. Next base: position 172,039,174 of record CM069857.1, read on the forward strand.
TATATATATATATATATACCGTATATATATATATATACATATATATATATATATATGTATTAAGGCCTTTTGGCCTGTAATTGTGGGAGGGGCGTATGACTCACCTTCTCCCTATTTAAGGGACACCCCTTACCTGGCTCCATACCGTTCGAGGTCAGCGCTGCATGAGAATCCACTTCCGGTTCACTTTCGGCGCCATCTTGCTTTTCAAAAAACCCCGCGATTTCGTTTGGTGTAGCTGTGTCCAGGAGCCCTCACAGGTTTTCCGCCCGTCCAGCCACGCACATTACCGGTTTTTTCGCCGCAGATTAAGTCCACAGGACTTCAAAATCGTAAGTCCGTCGCCTGGATCATTTCCCACGGCGTCGCGATTTTTAAACAGCCTTACTTTACGGCCGCACGCTTCACGGCCCAGTCACAGGCATATTAACCCTTTTGCTTCCGGCATTGATCGCGTTATACTCTATGTACTGTTTCTTTTAGTAAGCAGACTTATTTTCGATTTTCTGCAATATCAGTATCTATAGTTGCTGTTCATGTCACTATTGGTATTTATTTCATGCGATTGCAGAATCCTTGCATATGACTGTATATATAGATGGAGTTATGCTTGAACAAACGTTACATTATTATAGATATCTCACGTTAGTGCCTGCGTTATAACCTATGTTTTAATTCATTTAGAATTACGTTTCTATCACTCCATGTACACACGTTTCTTACATGGCACGTTATAAATTCTGACTTTTTCTTTGTGTACTCAAACGACATACCAAGTACACGAGAACACGGTCTCAAATCTCGCAAACTTTCGGGTTGAATCACACGTCTTGTTTCAACCACTCATACGTCACGTAGAGACTTATTATATACACCCCCAAAAAAAACCTGGTTACCAGGGCCATACCACGTAACATGGCCAGTCGCGTCACTACCATTCATTAAACTTTTCCCCTCCAAATGTACCGCTAGATACTCATCACAGCTAGCTAGTCTATATTGGTATCATAGGATCCAATTCTCACACTATCATTTCTGGTTTTCTATCCCTTTAGGTTTTTCCAGGTTTTTCTATTTTCCCGCTTATCTATCGCATACATACTACCAGGTACGTTTAAGCCTGCTCACGCCATACGTAACCTACGGTTCCATCTCCACCTAGGACATAGAGTACTGGCAATTCTAGGGCTTATAGACCCAAATAGGTATTTCCCCTCCAGGCATTCTGCCTATCGTTTAGTGGTCCGCGAGGCCAACACCCCGCCTCAACGTTTCGGAGGTAATGCCCCCCGGGCCACACGTGAGTTAGTCGCCTCGCAAATTATAGAGAGGGCCTCACCTGTCACTCCCTTCCCCTGTTTTCTTTTATTGTCACCGAGAGGCCAACGAACTCCTGCCACTACGTCGGGTGGCCTCAATAACCCCTCGCGCCAACGCATAGATAGAGCCTCTCATAGCCACTTGGCAACTAGTAGGGCCTCACCTGTCACCAAAGAACAAGATTAATTCTTCGCCTCATCCGGCATAATCAGCCTGCCAGTACATCCCCTGGGGTTTTTTCACGCTAACATATATTTTGTCATCTAGTATGTCTCAAGACGGGGTAGAGGATTTTTCCCTCCCAAGTACTCCGGCTAGAGCAACCACCCCATCACAGGTGGAAGATACGGCCAGTCCAGCATCTTTCAGGTCATGGACTATCCCTCGCATCACTAGCGAACTCAGGAGACGTCAAATCCCATTCCCTGCTACAGCAAGGAAAGCGGAACTTTACAAGTTACTGCACACCTCAACCGATAACAGGGACGCTGGGGAAGGGTCTAGCCAGTCTAACCCAGGAGACATACATGGCATGCTCACGTCCCTCATGGCATCCATGAGCAAGGTCAATTCTAGGCTGGAGAAACTTGAATCGGTCACTACAGCCCTCACTTTGGCTGGGCCGGCCACCGCAATCCCTCCAGCAGTGGTGGAATTGCAATCAGTTTCTCCAGCCATCACCCCGGATGACCAAGAGGTTTACCCTGCCCACATGATACCTGAGCACCTCAAAAAGATATCCTGGAAGGTAAAGATGTCAATCTGGCCTCACTTCTAATTGCCTCCCAGGACATAGTGGAACATAAGACGTACGCTTACGACGATATTTCTGTGGTGGTCAAATCTAGGGATGCACGATTGAATAGGAAGCTAACTATTCCAGAATTTGTATTAGCTTTTGGCATTTATCGTGATGTGATCTGTACGGTATATCCCCACAGACGTGAGGAGTTTGATTTGTATATGCACAGGCTGGTGGACCTGGGCAACAAATACGGTGGGTCAGCTTTCTATGACTACCATAGATCTTTTTCTGCCAAAGTGTCTGGCGCCTTCTCACAGTACGGGACAAGGTCCAACTGGAGCAAGATAGATACCATCATTTTCTGCAGGCACTTTGCAGGTCTAAGAGCACCGGCCTGTGCATACTGCTCCTCCATGGCTCATACTGCAAATTTTTTGTCCTACCACTGCGAACGAACCTAGTACCTCGCAGGGCGCTAGTTCCACTGTTTCAACAGAGAGAACACCCAAAGACAAATTGGGTCGACCTATCAAGTTTTTGGGGAAATCCCAAATATGTAATAATTTCAATGTCGGTGCATGTAATTACAGTGGATGTCGGTTATTGCATATATGTTCAAAATGTTTTAGGGCACATGCGAAAACTATGTGTCCGAATAAAATGTACCCTAAACAATACTTAACGGAGATAAATATTTCTGTACTCACAGCATTACTATCACAACATCCATCTAGACATTTGGTCGACTTCATCATCACTGGTCTATCACAAGGATTCCATACTGGTCTCATACACATGCCTTCAGGGATCCTTGAATGCCCCAATTTACAATCTGCGCAACAAAACCCTACAGCGATTAGTACACTTATAGCCAAAGAAGTGGCAGAGGGCTTCCTATTGGGTCCCTTTCAGTCCCCTCCTTTTTCCACATGGCGGACAAATCCCATCGGTATTGTCACGGGGAAATCTTCCCTCAAACAAAGGCTCATCATCGATCTGTCGGCACCTCACACCTCTGCCACACCTAGTCTGAACTCCCTTATCCCCTCTGAGGAATTTTCACTCCAATACTCCACCATAGATCACGCCATTACGGCTATCATGCAGGCAGGGGTCGGTGCATGGCTCAGCAAGACCGACATAACCAATGCCTTCAAATTATTGCCTATCCACCCTACACTATGGCACCTGCATGGCATTAAATGGGCCGGGCACTACTACTTTTTCTCACGCTTAACGTTTGGTTCAAAAAGTAGTCCGGCCATTTTTGATTTATTCGCAGAAACACTATGCTGGTTACTATTAAATGTAGCCAGATGCCCTACAGTCATACACTACCTGGATGATTTCTTACTGATCGAAAAGAATAACTCCCCTCCCAGTAGCCTCATAGACACCATCAGTCTTTTTAAACAAGTAGGCGTTCCAGTTTCCCCCACCAAAACTGAAGGACCAGATACAATCATCACCTTTCTGGGAATCATGCTAGACTCAGCCACTATGCAAGCCAGCCTGCCACGCACCAAGATAGAGAACATACTTACCAACATTAACCTCTACATTCATCTCGGTACTTGCAACCGCAAAGAATTGCAGTCCCTACTTGGGTCACTGAATTTTGCCATGCGCATTATACCTCAAGGCCGGGCTTTCATCTCACGGCTCCTATACATGTTCCCACTGTTTAGACATGATGCACACAGGTTGCCCCTGGATACCCAGGCCACGGCAGACCTACTTATGTGGAGAAACTTTTTAACCACCTGGAATGGGAAAAGCATGTTCCTCCCTACATTATCTGACTCCTCACCTACCATCTGGTCAGACGCGGCGTCTACCACAGGTTTTGCAGCAATTTACGGGAATGAATGGCTTTGGGGTAGCTGGCCTCCAGAGGTCCAGGACCTGGAGGGTTTTTCCACCACCTCAGCTCTATTTGAGATCTATCCCATTGTGGCAGCTGCCGTGACATGGGGACATCTATGGGCAGGTTCGTCAGTACGTTGCTACTCAGACAACCAAGCAACCTGCCACATTATCAACAAAGGCCGATCCAAGTCACTAATCATTATGAGGTTCTTGAGGAAACTCACCTGGCTGGCTGCGTGTCATAATTTCTTCTTGTTTTGTGTTCATGTCCCAGGCGTATGTAACACGGCTGCTGACAATTTATCTCGTTTTAATTTACAGGCTTTTCGGCAAATACTTCCGTCAGCCGCGCGCACAGCCACTCCACCTTTCCACCAGCTAGTAATGGACTAGACGTTATCATGCAATATAGCAGGACATTGTCACAATTAGCACTGTCCGCCAATACCCGGAGAACCTATGACAGGGCTTTCCTTCTATTTAAAAGATTCCTGTCAGCACACGACATCACCCAACCTTTCATCATGACATCCTTGTTGGGTTTTGCTTCTTTTTGCCACCTCAAACTCAAATTATCATACAACACAATCAAGCTATATCTGACAGGCGTTCAACATCACATGCTTACTTTACAACCAAACAACACAAGTTTCATGTCCTCCTACCAGATCAAGAACATCCTCAGGGGTATTCAGAGATCTGAACCCCCACGTACTGCGCAAAGGCTTCCCATAGACTTCAATATTTTCAAAGATTTATCCAGCCTACTAGATTTAAATCCCTTTGCCAACAACACAAACCTTGTTATAAAAACCGCCATATACGTGGCTTTTTATGGGTTTTTGAGACCAAGAGAATTTACCGCCATCAACACAACCCAATCCACTCACATTCTGCTTCACTCACACTTGACGAAACACATGGATTACTATATCTTGGCTCTGCATCACTCCAAAACCAATCAACATGCACCTCCGGTAGAGGTTAGATACTATCCTACCCACAACGAGTGGTGCCCCGTCACATTACTGGACACATATACCCAGCTTGTCGAAGCATCACCTTCTCAGCCACTTTTCTGTCTACAAGGTTCGGTACTCACTACCACCACATTCATGACCCACGTCAGGTCTCTACTCACTCAACTAGGCCTAAAATCAGCTAACTATTCGGGCCACTCCTTCCGCATAGGAGCGGCCTCCACAGCGTCCAGTGCAAACATTCCAGTTCATGTTATCAAGTCACTAGGGCGCTGGAAGTCTTCTGCATACGCTAGATACATACCTAACCCGGTACAAGAAGTTAGAAATGCCTTTCAAGACATGTCTGGTTAAAATATGTATTCTGCTCGTTTCGTAATAAATTTGATTTTCTACTTTTGCCCTCTTTATTTACAGGCCTACCTCATCGTCGGTTCCGGCACACCACAACCGACTTGCTCTTTTAATACCATCCCTCTCTTACCAGCGTTTGTATCTTCTGTACTATCATGAGCCCTTCACACAAGTATTAAGGCCTTTTGGCCTGTAATTGTGGGAGGGGCGTATGACTCACCTTCTCCCTATTTAAGGGACACCCCTTACCTGGCTCCATACCGTTCGAGGTCAGCGCTGCATCACCCTCCCACCCACTCCTCATTATTAACTCCTTTTCTCTTACATTTCTCTTGGTGGGCCCTCTTTATTTACAGGCCTACCTCATCGTCGGTTCCGGCACACCACAACCGACTTGCTCTTTTAATACCATCCCTCTCTTACCAGCGTTTGTATCTTCTGTACTATCATGAGCCCTTCACACAAATATATATATATATACATACATACATACACAGCCTCATGTTACTACACTCTATTAAATGCTGGATAAAATTTGAACTATAATGTATCTTAAATTGAAAGCTATCTTTAGATAGATTTTTCCTCCAAAAGAATGTCATTCAAATAAATTAGGTTTAAATCAAACAAATCGGATTTTTTTTTTTTTTTTTTTTTTTTACAGTATACACATTCATGTGGGTTAATATATACAGTAAACCAATGCACTCATTACAAATGTTTCAATACATATTTTTTTCGAAATGATAATTTAACCTCTTTTTTTTCAAATGTGTTAAAAGGTAAGTCATAGGAAGTTCAAGAACATTTTTGATCATAATAAAAAGGAAATAGTTATTGGAAATTCGTTGGATCCTTTATATCTAGTTATAAAATGCTTGTGTTAATGCAGCAAAATAGCATATGGTTATGATTTAATATAGAAATAATGCACAATAGGAGGGAAAGAATATTTATTTAAAAATTACACCAGGACTGAAATTACAAATTTATTACTAAAACACATTTGAGAACAATAGAAAGTGAGACATGAATCCTTTTAATGTTGTGAAAAGGCTAAAGGCTTGCAAAGTGATTTCATCACTGCTTACCTGACCCTAGTAGTAGGATATTGATGTCTATTCCCACAAATTGAACTGACAAGTGAACTGCAAAACTCAGGAATTAGTATTTCAGGAGGTCAGTGCTAAACTTTACAGGGATAAAGACACCAGTGTCTGTGGCAAGATCTGTGACGTTCCAGAGACAGAGCCTGGGCTACCATAAGGAAAATAAGGCATTTGCCTTAGGCGGCAGCTCTGGGGAGGGAAGGTGCTGAGGAGGTGGGTCTACTGCCGGCTTTTATTTTTTGTATGTTCTCTGGTGTTGACTGTGTGGCGTTTGAGGCATCAGTGGGGTACACAACTCATTACTGGGCACCTCTTCCTACTCTCTTAGGCCAAGAGAGCAAGTCTGTAGCTTCGCCAGCGTAGATCTACTCTCACAAGAATCAGAGTTTATATCCCTGCTTCCCAGCCTATTTGCAGCAACTTGAGTACTAGGTAAAGGCAGAAGAAGGTCTGTGCTGTGAGATATATATATGATTTTATCATGTTTTCAATTATATTATGTTATATATAAATATATTTATGTATTCAGCTGTTGCTGAAATAGCCCAAATATGGGAATATGAAATGGCCCATATGGGAGTGTTTGAGGTCAGCAGAACTTTAGATGAGTTCGGCCACCAAAATGTTGGCCCTGAAATCGACAATAATGGCCAGTTTGGGTCACTTCAGTGATACCTGAAAAGTTCATATTACAGAGTCATACAGATCACTGACAAACTCCAAATCAACCCAGAATTCAGGGCTCTGATTTTTGCCCCAAAAATGGAGCTACTTGAATAAAACCCTTAATGTCCTGCTTCTTGGGAACATGTGTAATAAATGCCACAAGCGTATTATAGAGATCAGCACGATAAACAAATTAAACTTACATGCTTTATGAAAATATGACCCATGGATGACAAATCTTATAAGAATATTAGATCACAAGCTCTATGGGGTGAAAAATGTTGTTTACATTTAAATACATCACCGAGTGGTATACTGACAGTGAGTGATCTTTGGCTATGACTATTTTACTTACAAATTATTTTATTACATTATGTTACTTTTCTCTTCTGCTCTTGCTCAACTATCATTATGATCAATATAGGTACACCTGTTTTCCTGCAGTAAATAGGATAACCTAATTATAGGAAGGTATATTGCCTGATATGTCATAGCGGATGACGAACTACTAGATTTAAGATGGATTGGTGTTTAAACGTCAAAAGGAAGGTGGTTTATTTAAAACTTCAACATTGTGCTGAACGAAGTGCAGACCTATTCTAAATCATGCAGAATCCAGATGTTGCAATGTGATATTTATACGTACCATACCACGCATAATTATTTGGAGGGATTTCTCATGGAGAACAACATGTTTAAAAATTGTATAAAAAAAAGATGTGCGGTTATTTATTATTTGTAAGTCCGCTTCTTTGTAAGGACTGTGCTCTAGGCTTGCTAGATGGTAATTTACTCCTCATACTGCATCACATTTTAATAAAACAAAAGAGGTCCATGCAATGGTGCATATGATAACATATTGCTCTATATTTGCCCAGTGGGTTAATGACACTATTGTTCATGGCATGAGAATGGTGTTTAGGCCTGCAACATTGCTACTAACATAGTGTGTACTTTTGGCTGATCTCCAGACCAGGATAATCCAAATATTACAAGGTATGAATATGTCCAAAGTTAATAATCAATAAAGTCCTAATTTCCTTAAATGTACTGTAGTTTACATATTATGCACCATATTCAAGACTTTGCAGCTTTAAAAAAATAAACTTAATAGTCTTCATGATTCAAATTTTTTTGTTCCCAAAATAACAAGCTCTTCCATAAGCTGCTTTGCTAACCAAGACTTTTACGGTCATTTTTATATTAGAGGATTTAATTGACACGATAATAATAATAAATCACAGGTTCCTGTCCTAAACCATTTTTTGCAAAATTAAAGGGACTACATCACCTAAAAATATAATTCTCTGTGCGTAGCAGGTTGACCTGCAGTAAAAGATATATATTTAGGAATTTAGGATTGCAGGCCTTTGTGAAAAAATAAAAACAAAAAAATGACTTGCCAGTGTTGACACCTGTGAGTACTGGATTCCCATCGACCTTGCCGCAATATTGTTTGTATTGTATGTTACGTTTCTGTGAGGGTACCATCGGAATGAATAAGCATATTATGGGGGTCAGGGGTCAGCCCTCATCCCAGTCATCTATTTATAATAAAGGAATTTAAAAACAAAAAAAAATTGAGAATTATCTATACTGTGTTAGCAAAACTGCAAGCAAGGCCTATATAAGGAGAAAATATGTTTTAAATGTGTCTGTGGTGTCACTTATGACATCACTTGTGGTTTCATATGCAAATGAATTGATTTTAAATGAAAAAGGTGTAATTTTCACGCCACATGTGATGTCATAAGCAGGAGACTCCACCTACACATTTAAAACATCTTTTTCTGCTAATTTGCTTGCAATTCTGCTAATACAAAGTGTAGATAATTTTCAATCATTTTTTTATTCTCTACATTCACAGTGTGAGCAATGCTTAGGTGACACAGTTTCTTTAAACTACAGTCATTCTGTGCTTTGTACTAAGTGTATAAATATCAGTGAATAATCTATTTCCTTATATCAAAAGACCAATCAAGAGACCAATTCACATATGTAGTAGCATTGGTTCAATGCTAATAAGTTTCCAAGTTTGATAAACAAAATGATCAAGCAACATTATAGCAATATTCATCAGATAGACACAGAGAAAGAATAATCCCTGCACAAGGAATTATCTTTCCATCTCATATATCAACCAATACTTTGAAATTGTATTCATTTTAATTAAACAAGATTAAAATGCATTATTAAAAGTGGTTCAGCGTGCATGCTTTTGTGCTCATGCATTGCCATTCCTATGTATAGTACTGCGCCCCACAAAGGTAGCAGGAATGAGCGAATTATGTTGGTTCTCATTGTGCAGAACGGGAGAAGAAGTTGCTACTGAGATCGACAGACAAATTATAATAATATACAGCCAACAAATCTTCATCTAATAATTTAATGTCCAATTTGTGGTGCAACTGTAGCCGGCTGGGTCACCAGGTTTTTATGTCTTGGCTTAATAACCAAGAGTTTATTATAAGATTCTCCTTTCTAACTCCACCTTAAAGAATTGGACAACGATTTAAGAAGTCCTCTTACAGGGACATTTATGAAGAATACACACTATGAGGGTGTGTTGTTTTTTTTTTGTTTTTTTTTTATCAGACTAGTCATTAGAAACCATGAAAGTTTTCTATTGTTGACAAGACTGGCTTCCTTCCAAAATGTCAGTTTAAAAAAATAATCATTATTTACAAGTGTGTTACAGCTCATAGCACATGGGACAAAAACACATACATTTATAATTCAAACATTAAAATAAATCATGAGCAGGGAAGCCATTCCCTTGAGTGGAAACAAAGGCTATTTACAAAGTGAAACAAAACAGTGTTCAGGATAGCGGTTTTAGAGGAGAACATTTGTAACTAGACCAGCATAGGATATGTCAAAAAATACTATTCATATACATTTATATTGCAAACTATGACTGAGGATGCTTCGTTAAGTTTTACTCTGTTTTATTTGGCACTTAATCGCAACTCAGTTCTCACAGATGTGAAAGAAGATGGCAAAGACTGGAGAGCGACTAAATCAAAGCATATTAGCATTTGTTTACTTCGACGGGCAAAACCAACTGAACCTCTCTGATCATTGGTGTCTGGTAATATGTTACAAGACTAATAAGCCTGTGGAAAAATAAAGCCTATAGTTTGCTTGAATGGAATCTTTGTAAGATGTGCCTGTAATCCTAACTCAGAGCGTAACATGCTCTTATATCAGGCCACTGCAATGAAGTGACATTTACCTAATGCAGCCATAAATTTATTCATAATTACTGGGTTCCTGACAGTGACACAATCTGACTACTGTGATGATGTCTGCCTCAAACTAACTCTGCTGACACCCAAAGGTCCAGTCTCTTACCTACTGAACACATTTGATGAAAATTAAAAGAAAACAAGAGTTTTTTTTAAAAGAAACAAGTGATACATTATTTTTTAAAGTAGCAGCATTTGCTAGTTTAGCAACCAATTTGAATAATAATCTAGTCAAACCAATCTCCTTAAATATATGGAAACAATGAATAATTGTTTTTAGCATTTGTATTTTACCTATGAAATGATTGTAACAAGTATGAAGAACCCCCCACCCCAATGTGTTTTCCAAATAGAATTAATTTGCTAAGAACTAATATATTTTGAAGAACTGTCATATGACAATGTATACAACACAAAACACAATTAAGGCTGAGGCCTGTGCATGTGAGCTTACAGACTAGCTTGCTAATACTTTTACATAAGAGAATTGGCCAAAATATAAGGCCTAGATGGACCGTCACATTTCTAATAAAGGACTTATGTAATAATTAAATAAAAATATAGACAATGTGACTAAAACATGGTAGCATCACATTTACTTGAATATGCCATATTGTCCTGTCTTAAACATAACTGCTCCAGACGAGGTACAATCAACAGAAAAGGCTACCCATGAGCTCTTTCCGTTTACAGCTGAGCGGCTCTCCCAAATATTTTTGTATCTTGCCATATGTGAAAACATCCGTCAATGGCAACTTTAAAAACAACCCTTCCCTTTTGTGTCAAATTTCGTACTGCAAAATCGTACATACTTAAATAGATGGTGAGAAAAACCTGAAACAATGTAAAAGAAAAAAAATATATATCAAAGCTATAAAAGTAATGATATATCTGGTATAGTTTGCTCCTCTGATCTCCCTCTAAGTATCCTGATTCTACTTCCTTCCTTGTTAAGAAAGAAGGAAAAGAAATGTGAAATATATTCAGACATTATGGAATAGCATACATATCAAAGCGCAGGATGTTTTGAAGCACTTCTCTCTGTGTTCACTCATCTCTATTGTATTCACAACACTTTCTAGAGTTATTTTTATGCCCTCTTTGTTAGGGTGCAAATGGCTATAAAAAATAATCACTGTCATTGTCAGTAACAAATGCTAACAATAACAACTTGGGACTTAATAGCATGAAGACAAAGAGTTCAAAGCAGTCTAATACATGCCAGGCTCCAAGATCACACTCCATACAAACACACGTTCAATTTCAGCACCACTATACAGATCTGTTTGATCATATGACATTTATTAAAGGAATTACAGTTACAATGCAAGCTTCTCCTACATGAAAGAATAGGTTCCCACAATCACAGATATATATATATATATGTAAAGGTTATGCCATTAAACTCAACGTATGGGAACCACAGGAGAAATCTGTGAGCATCACATTAAGCTCACGGCCTGTTGCCAACCACTGTTCAGGAATTTTTCTGAAGAACTATTACTGGTGGCATTCAAGCTTTTGTTAAACTTTATTGCCCATTATATTTGGTATATGGATTCTCCTAATGGTATTTCTTACTAGTGAGCATTGGACCAAAAAAATATGCTGAAAGAAACAATTTTTTTTGTTGGCTTTATATTGACTTAAATCAAAATCCTTTTAATTTTAGCGCTGATATTATAACATCAGAGAAGCAAAAAAATATATATGTTTAACTCTTTGAGTACCAGTTACATTTGTGGGACATCATGACTGTAATTGTGTCCCTATATGATCATTACCTCACTATCTTTCCTCTCCATATAGTTTATCACTGTCGTCCTTTTAAATACCCTATATCCCCCTCTCCTTGTGTCTGCCCACAGTATCGTCATTAAAAACGTAATTTCTCCTTTCACCTTTTTATAATCAGTGTCCACTTGCAACATCCTGCCAGACACCCAAGTCAGCCACTCACCCACTCTCTAGAAAGGTGTTCTGTCAACCTAAACTTTGCTTATACTATGAATGCTGAGACTAAAACATGATCTTTAAACTGTGTAAACAAGATTGCATGCAAATGAATACAGATAAGAAAATAAAATAGCATAAAATAAGAAAAATATGTTTCAATTATATCTGTGGTGTCTACTGCTTGTGACATTACTTGGTGGCTTGGTATGCAACACATACATTTCCCGCTGAAATTTAGTTCATTTGCATACGAAGTCACAGGTGATGTCATAAGTACGAGACACCACAGACAAGTTGAAAAAATATTTCTCAAGGTTTATACATTTGCATATAATTTTGTTAATACAAAGTATAGATTATTGTTCATCCTTCAACTTATTAACGTCAGAGGCGCAGGGGACCTGTTCATTTCCAGGTCCAGGGTGAATAAATTGGAGATACCCACCAAAAGCCAAGTTATATACTATTTAAAGTTGTTTTTTAAACAACTTTACCTATGTAGTTATGAATCCACTAGCATAATTAGTGAGTTCATTTTGTTTTTAGACATCACTTTGATGGTGAGACAATATTCATTGGCCAGGTCCACGTCATAGTCGAGTGACTAGGATACATGACTTGCAACTGTATAATCTCTACTTTAATGAAAACATGAACCCCATTTGAAAAATTCAACAGGGCACATTATTTTGTTCCAGTTTCAAATACAAACAGGTTACTGCTGTTGATTTTGGAGGAAAATTAAAGCTAATTTTTTTTTTTTATTTAAAAGTTAATTTCCGTTTGGTAAATGGGATTATACATCTTTTCGGGCTTTATCCCATAAAACTAATCCTTAATGTTGGTATACTCATTAAATATAATCTTAAACAATGCGACAAGAATCATATCCAAGTGCCTGATACCTTTATACGTAATATGATATATATGTCTAAGGTTCCTTGGTCTGTAAATCAAACCTGCTCAGAATTGGTACGCAGGCAAATATTTCTTCATTATATGTTCCCACCAAACCTTGAGTTGGATTGACATAAATTCTATCTGATTACACTTCAAAGCTCTCTAGCAGGAAACCGGGGCAAACGAAAGTTGCAGCAATCAAAACAGGAAATGATGAAGGCAGACAATATATAAAAAGTATTGCTGAGTGAAAAAGGAAACTGTGTATCTCACTGATGAAGAATCTAAATGATACTGCAAAAGTCTGATTAGTGGCATAAAGCAAGAGGTTAAAGGTCATCAAAATCAGTGTGAAGTAGATCATAGTGAAACACAATCAAATGGCTACTTAGGAATAATTCATCTTTTTAGGAAGACTGTTGTAAATATGTGGTAATTATTATATAACGTGGATTTCCAACAATAATTTTAAGTAAATTGGGAAGGAATAGAAAACAGGGTATAATATACTGGACTTCATAAATAAAAGTGCATTCACTTGATAGAGATTTTAAATATTATAGTACATAGGTTCTCTAAAATTACAAAGGAACCAGATACCTAAACTAGACTGAAAGTGTTCCAACTAATCACATATTAGTGAATGTTTTCCTGACTGATCTGTTTTAATGGAAGGGCAGACCAAAAGAGAAGTCAAAGGTAATCTAATTATAAAAGGATGAGACATAATGCTGCTTTCCACGCTTAAAAGAAATAAAAATGTAAAAACATATTTTTACTGAAATGTAATAGTAGTACATGTAACAGAATGAATTTTACTGTGTTGCAAATGAAAATGTAAAAAAAAATAGACAAGTTTCACTTCCTGTCTCTAACTACAATATCAAATATTATGATATGTGTGTGCTATACTATGCAGATACAACACAAAGTACTACTGTTCAGTATGGGTATATTATGTCATTTCTATATACAAATATATATATATATAGCAACATTAATTTTCACAAATTATTATATGCATTATGCTAATTAAAATATGGAACACATATAAAGTATGCAATTATTACAATGCCTTGTATGTAGTGAGTACGGATAAAGAGTATGCGCTAACTAGCTGCCAAGGGTTAATTGCACCCGGAATGAAAAGCAGTTAACAAGTGAGACACAGAACACCCAGGAGCTAAAGAAACATTTCAGCAGTGCCATGAGAAATAAACAAGAGAGGGGGAATATTTCCTTTGGCCATCATAACCTCCTCTTCAAAAAAGGCTCAGAGGAGCAGTGGGAAATGTCAGGGCCTGGTTTGCTCTTGACTCCCCAAGAATCATTTATCTTCATTACAACTCTTTTTAATCAGGACTCCTTCTGCACAACCCCCACGGGGCAACTCTGGGCTGCGATAAATCAGCGTCCATACCGCAAGTCACTAATCAGCACTCTTAAGGAAAGAATAACAGCAAAGATCAGACCACTGAAGGCTTGGATAAACCTGGAGGCGTAGTGGCCTCAAGGTAGACTAGCCTACATAAAATGTAGTAAGTCAGTGAACCATTGCTACCTCATAGGCTTAACGGTACGTTCAGTCTTAGGAATTATTAAAGTGGCTCCTGCATACAAATTGCTGCAACTTTATTTGACATATTTTATTGATACAAGAGGTAAACTAAAATATATTTCCTATTTTACATGGTATGTTCTATCAAATATCGATAGAACAGATAGAATATGAGGTTTGGGCCTTCAAGAATATACCTACTAATTTAAATCAAAAAGACAACATATTTGATGTAACATATGTAAACAAAAACAGAATGTATTTGTCGTGCTCTCTGATATGTCATTTCAGTTTATGTTGCCAGTTCTAATCTGCGTGAGGGTAACTTTTAACTCAATGAAATTTTACCAAGAACATTTAAACAAAATCAAATGTTCCTATTGCAGATGGTCTTGTTGGCAAAGTATGTCTTTTTGCTGATGATACAAAGATTTGCAGCAGGGTTGATATTCATGGAGGGATAAGCCAAATGGCAAATGATTTAGCTAAACTAGAAAAATGGTCAGAGCAGTGGCAACTGACATTTAATGTGGACAAGTGCAAGATTATGCACCTTGGGCGTAAAAATCCAAAAGCAGAATATAGACTATTTGGTACAGTCCTAACCACAACATCTGAGGAAAGGGATTTAGGAGTAATAATTTCAGACGACTTAAAGGTAGGTAGGCAATGCAATAGAGCAGCAGGAAATGCTAGCAGAATGCTTGGTTGCATAGGGAGAGGTATTAGCAGTAGGAAGAAGGAAGTGCTCATGCCATTGTACAGAGCACTGGTGAGACCTCACTTGGAGTATTGTACGCAGTACTGGAGACCGTATCTCCAGAAGGATATTGATACTTTGGAGAGAGTTCAGAGAAGGGCTACTAAACTGGTTCATGGGTTGAAGGATAAAACTTACCAGGAAAGGTTAAAGCATCTTAATATGTATAGCTTGGAGGAAAGACGAAACAGGGGGGATATGATAGAAACATTTAAATACATAAAGGGAATCAACACAGTAAAGGAAGAGAGTATATTTAAAAGAAGAAAAGCTACCACAACTAGAGGACATAGTCTTAAATTAGAGGTGCAACGATTTAAAAGTAATATCAGGAAGTATTACTTTACTGAGAGGGTAGTGGATGTAGGGAATAGCCTTCCAGCAGAAGTGGTAGAGGTAAACACAGTCATGGATTTTAAGCATGCGTGGGATAGACACAAGGCTATCCTAGCTATAAGACCGGGAAAGGGGGACTAATAAAAGTATTCAAAAAAAATTAGGCAGACTAGATGGACCGAATGGTTATTATCTGACGACACATTCTATGTTTCTATGTTTCTAAATGAATGCATAGTCCAAACATACATATATTACCACTGTGCCTCCTGCCAGGTACTCAAACAAAAGAGAACCACATCATGTTCACTTGAATAGACGAAGTATATAAGCAGGTGTCGGCAAAATCCAGACAGAAATTAGGCTTCATTACCAGTACTTCAATAAATATTGCTTCTTTCTTTAGGTCCATAGTCCATTAACAACAAACATTACATCACAATACAGTCCGAGAGACGTCTGTTGATAAGAAGAAGCGTACGCTTGATGCGTTTGCGTGATGTGCTTATTCATAGCTTCTTTTTGCTTTTAACGGACCTTAATAAAGAGGCATTATTTTATTGAAGTACTGGTGATGAAGCCTTGTTTCTGTCCGAGAGTTTGCTGACACCTGTGTACACACTTAACAGGAACGTTTAACTCTTCTACCACACAATAACCTATGCCACTTGCATATTGCTGAGACTGAAAGGGCCACATACAGTGTGTGGCCTGTCTGGTACTGTGATGTGTCCAACCTGAATTTACTCATGGGAATATCATTTTAAGTCTTCCATAATTAATGAGGCTTCAGGCAGTCACTGGTGTCTAGAGAAACTGGTTCGGGAGGAGTCAACCAATGAGAACTGCAGAGTTGCATGATGTCATACCAGATATACTATACACCTCACGGTTGCACTCTATGTCTCCACGATTAAACAATAAAAAGGACTGTATCTACATGTATAAGCATTTCTGATCCCAGTTTAAATAAAAATAAAAAAATAAGATGTGTCTGTGCTAAAGTCATGTATCAGATGGATGTTTTGCTGATGCAGTTTAAACAAGTATGGGGCTATCAATCCAATCACTGGGTTCTGTAGATTCCTACAACTAATCTTAATAAAAGCAAAACATCTAATACATGAAAGCGTCTTAGACAGGCAAAGATGTCTCTGACTACAGCCATCAATTATTTTTACATACATCACTGTGAATAAAAAAAATATATGACACTTTATCCAGAGCCAGATTTGCATGTCATAGTATCCAAAGTCTTTATTATAAAAAAAATATATATATACATTTTTTTTTTCTTTTTGTTTTGCAGCATCTAGGTCAGTGATGGCATTGCAGATGTTTGGGAACTGCCTATCATAAAAGCAGAGCATCATGGGATATGTGCCAATGTTAGCCATCACTGATCTACATTGTACTGCTGTAGGTCAATCTAAAGCCACAGGATCAAATCAATTAATGGATACCTTCTTTAAATATTGCATTTCATATGTGCCTTCTGGCATTACTAAGGCACTGACAAAGCTTTATTGTTGAATAGGAAACTTGGTCCTCATATGATTACTTTTATACAATTGCCACCAGCTTTTTTAAAGTGTTCAGTTCAAATATTCAGATATACATTAATTTACAATTGAATGAATGTTGCTAGAAATGGCTATTAGATAACCAGTCAGACTAAAGCAAGGTTACCTTTCATGCCTTATTGCAAATATAACTGTATCTACTGGTATTACACATTGGCATTGCACTAAATGATATTCCTTTTATAAACAGGCATCTGTGGAAGGAGTCATCTTCCCATTCATACAATAGCCTTTTAGGTAATATAAAAGTTTCAGCAAGACTTAATTATTTGAATACTGTGTGTTCCTTTGTGTTACTTTCCTTCATGTTTTTGTGCAAATTCGCAATCTTCATGCAAAAGTAGCAAAATAAGTTTCTTGGGAGCAGCTACTTATGCTTCTTGTAGTTCAGATAATATTAGTTAAATACAAAAAGCATAAGTGGCTGCTCTGAAGAAACTTAATTCGGTACTTTTGCATGAAGATTGCTAATTTGCATATTAACACGAGAGAACACACAGAATTAAAATGGTTAAGTCCTGCTATAACTTTTGATGTAGTAGAAATTAAAAATAACATAAATTTGGTAA
This sequence comes from Pelodytes ibericus, assembly GCA_036172795.1. NCBI lineage: Eukaryota > Metazoa > Chordata > Amphibia > Anura > Pelodytidae > Pelodytes > Pelodytes ibericus. The sequence goes on from CM069857.1 coordinate 172,057,127, forward strand.
GTGTTACACATATCTCCCTCCGGCCTTTTGCACCATAAATATCTACCTCATCACAGCAAGCGAGTCACCTCACAAAACATTCTTTAGAAAGCACTGTTCAAAAAGCAATTCTATCTCTTTTAGATGAATATACCATTGATGGAAGGAGCCAGTTTGACCATTTTTTCTCCCTGTAGCCACTAAGCACTGCCCCATCAAATGGTAGGCCTCTGGGGGAAAATATCTTGTGAACTTTGAACAAATTGATTTTTGATTTAAGTCCCTCTTTAACTCCCCATAACGTACTCTGATCTTATCTCTCCCACCTTTATATTCCCTGGTTCTCACTATTCTCACTCATCATCCAATTGTTTGCCCTGACATATACTTATTTTGTCACCCTGACATCTGATGCTTCCACCAGTAGCCATTATTAATTTACCCTCATTATAATTAATTCTGCTGCGTCTTGTTCGGTAAATTTCCATTAGCTAACATTCAGAAATGCAAATAAATAAATACACTGAAACAATATAAAACATGCATACTGACCTTGTTAGTCAGTTTAATGATATTTTATTTACTACAAGACCACTAGGTTGATTTTTTTTTTAAAGTAGATTTAACAAGCGATTGTACTTGTAAAGTCTCAAAACATACACAGGGTGACTAGGAAATGTGCAGTATGGTCTGGAAGCCTGTTTATTTTCCTCTGGATGAATTGTCAAGTGTATTCTATGGTCACACATGCTCTGGGTCACATCTGCCGTAAATGCTTTTGAACAGGTTTTGAAAACTGCCCCTCAAAGAAACATTTAAATTGCACATTAGCATGTGTTTGTGGATACAGGCCAATTTTGTCAATTGTAAAAATGTTCCACCCCATTAGCTGTGTTAAAGGACTGTGATGTGGACAAGATTTCAGGTTAAGTTCTCTCCAATGGGCAGATTAATGTTAGGGTGAACAAATATTTGTTCATGTTTGTTGTTTTTCACACTTCAAATGATTTTGCCATGTAGGTGCACAGATGCATGATTGGAAAATGTTTAACGATATCTTGGACTCAACCACTTGTTCTTCCTGAAACGTTAAAGAGTCTCCTTCAAATTGCTTCAGCAACAGTAAAAAATGGAAGTAACCAACATGCAGAGTAAAGAATGGAATCTTTTTTTGAGGTAAATGTATATCTAGTATTTGACCATAAATTCTAACTTGAAATGATAAAATAGGTTAAAAAAACAGTGCTGAACTGTATTAGGTAACTGAATCCAGCTCCTGCATCTTTGCTGCTAGAATTATGATCATTTTGGTGAAGATTTTATGTACTCTTGAAAAAATGTAGCAAACACTCAATAAAAATGGCCTTAGCGCAACTAAGCATTGCTTCAATGTGTCATTATATCATTTAACCTATGCTCAAATAATTGGTGGGGCAATAAATTACACACTAAAGCAGCGCTTGGGTTGCATAAGGGCCATTTTTATTCGCTTAAGTGTTTGTAGTGTTTTTTCAAGAGTGGATAACACATTGGGGCTGGATCATCATGTGCTGCTAAAGAGTCTACTCCTACTCATTAAAAGGATTACACACAAGGGATTTATAACAAGTCCGGAAATCTACATGAGTCATTTGACATTTTGATTTCATAAGTAGGGACGCTAGTGTCCGTGACAAGGTCAGTGAAGGTCCATCATTAAATTGGCTACCATGGACTCAACTAAATGTCCACCATGTTAGTGCCTAGCCCTATTCCTACACATTACTCTGGTGAAGCAATGTGATATATCTATTGTTGTAAACATAATTTACTTTACATGTGTTGCTGGGATTTGTTAATTAAAGCTAGTGGATGGGGTCTCAACTTTACATTGTTCCTTGCAAGTTCTACTTGTTCAAAGTTCACTGTCTCCACGTCACATCGTGTCTTGGGGGTTTTACTTGTTTCAAACTAGGCCTGGACATAAATGTGCACTGATTAAAGTCATAGCAATTTAAAAGTGGTGTGACAAACATCTCTTTCCCTCTTTCTCCCTATATATACATGTTAAATATCGGTTAAATGTGACCCTCAGCAAATACCCAAGATGTATATTCATGTTGATTCAAGAAACAGAGCACGCATTAGATATTACTTTGTTTTGGTATTTTGTATTGATCATCAAAAAAGAACACCTATGTTATGCATTCTAATAATAAAATAACTATAATATTACACATTACACAGGGAAAACAACCCATTCCTCACCTATCAATATTTACGTATCTTTCTATTTTGTGGCCATTACTTTAACAGTATAGGAAAGATATTCTGAAACACGCATCTTCATACAGCTGTTCAACAAAGGAATTCAATATATTTTTTAAAGAATGCTACATTTACGCTGTCTTCCTAAGGAAGGGAAAAAAAACATGTGTCTGATTCCTCTCTCACTTAAATGATCCTTTCATTTCCTCTCCTCTCCCTAAGCCCTCAGGTGGTCAGACCGAGTCTCTTTGGCCTTGGTTGCACATAAAGTTCACAGTTTCATTCCCGATCTCCTGATCCTCTATCAAAACAATCACTCTCAGAAGTGTTTCCTGTCTAGCAATGCTTCGCGTGATTTGCTCTTTAGCTGAACAAGCTGCCAAACTAACCCCCCTTCCCTGTGGAAAACTGCAGAAAGCTCAACGTGGCCTTACACCCCCCCCCCCCCCCCCCCCCTTTGCCACTTTGGGGTTGATATACGGAAATGACTTAGGAAGTCTCTTAATAGTTACCAAATTTTTGGGAAAATTTTTTACATTTTCTAGGATAATAATTTGTTTAGTGCAGGCTGCAACATACACTTTCCACTTGACCTTGGGCTGTGTCCATGCTGCTGTTTACTTTGATGTATTATTGCATACATAGTGAATATTAAAAACATCCAGGTATGTGTGTATACATTATCAGAGTTGGTGCAAGACTTTTTGCCACATTAGGCAAAACTTTTTCTGTCACCTATTCCTGATCCTGCCCCCTCAGGAATGTACACACACACATGTACATACATACATTCACACATGTAACTTCATGCACACATACAATCACACATTCAATGTCACTTGCACAAACACAGTCACACATTCAATGTCAGATGCACAAGCAGCCATGCTTACACGTACAGATTCACACAATGTTAAAAAAACCCAGTCACACACAAACCCAGACAGGTATATACACATCCAGACACCTATACAAAGTTTTAAAAAATGACAGCACTAAGTATAATAAAGCTGAAACTGTAAGTAAAAATAGGCAGAAAAAAAATACTGATAATGTATGTATATTGGCAAGTACCGAATATATATATATATATATATATATATATATATATATATATATATATACTGATTAATAGTAAATCACACTTTAACTGCACCATAACTTTGTTGTGGGTGCTTCGCATACTGCTCCAAGCAGTTACCGGTTCCAAAAAGCCAGTAACCAAACTCATGCTGGCTATTTCCCATTAATGTCGAAACAGTTGTCCATGAGTGGCTTATGGCTCTGAATCTCTGTCCTGGGCTACCTCTAGTACAGCAGGCATTTGCTCCAAAGGGGTCCATGAAGGGCCAGCCTATGGGGCGACAGAGATCCTTCACCATGAGATCCTCACTGCCAAGACAGCATGGCATACAAGAGGTAGCCTGAGAGGTTTGAAAATTGGGTGCTGGCTGGGCAATGACCTGAGTGTGCAAACTGGTTGCAAGCTGGGGCATGTTCTGGGCTGGGCCGCTGTTAGGGGTTGATAGACCTATCATGGGAAATAAAAGCTTAGAAGCAGAGAAGCTGGATCCCCGGTTCTGTGTCATGGGTCCATGACCTGCCACAAACTCCATGCTGCCTGCCACTAGACACCAAGGAGCTGTTGTCTGGAGTAAGTCCTAGGTGTGGCTTTTTGTGGATGGGAGATGTACTGGGGTGACAGTTCTAGCTATGCATTGTGTACAATATGGGTGATGGGGCAAGTTTTGGGTTGCTGGGGTGTGCAATGTGGTTGATGGGATAGGTCCTGGGTGTGCAATGTGGTTGATGGGGCATGTCCTGAGTGTGCAATCTGAGTGCTAGCTGGAGCATGTCCTGGGTGTGAAATCAGGGTGCAAGTTTGTGGTATTTCAAGTGCCATGGGTGCTGTAAGATGTTGCTGTGGTAAATTATGGTGGTCTAGTAGGTGCAACTGCAAGGGATGTGGGGGCAAACACGGCTATTGATAACCCTATTTGCAGATGCCTACCCAGAATCCCTTTGCAGTGGTGGTAGCACTACATGTTTAGTATTTCTGTGGGAAAAACTAGTCGTCTGGTGTGTGTAGATTTGTGTTTAACCCCTTAAGGACCAGAGTGATTTGCTAATTATCATAAGGTTGCTAACACTGCAGCTTCTATGACGAGTTAACTTGTAATAAGGTTGCAAAGGGGTTAATAAAGCCTCTGTTACCCCCTGATTTTTAAGTGGAGTGGTTTTCCCATCACTTTTTACCCCATCATAACTGATGTTGCATACATAATAATCACAAAAGATAAAAACCGTAATAAAACTGTTTTTGGTTAACCCTATGACTATACATATATATTTAAAAAAATGTGGGTGCAAACATTGGCAGTTTTACATATCTATCTATCCATTTATCTACTTTTGTTTGCAGTGATGTAAATGCAAAATCATGTTGCGAAAAGGCTCTGAAAACATGCTGTGTTCCAGATGTTTAACGAGACAGTGCAGAAACTACACAAGAAAGGTCAACAGTTTCCGTCAGTAACTCTGCTGGGTTCCTCACATTGAGAGTGCCAAAGGACTGGGGGATCTGCACAGCTGTCAAATCATTTACAAAGATGAAATAAATCAAAAACAAGGTTTAATTCCAATTTTTCAAACATCTACTTTAGTTTTTGTTTAAAGCAGCAATCTATCTGGAAGACAACAAAAGAAAAGTCTTTGAGGTCTAAAGTTCTATTAAAAATAATTTGATGTTTTGATTGTATTGGCTTTTATTTCTCACAAGAAGTTACATTTTCCTGACATATGAAATCATTTTTCCACTTAAGTAATATAAATCTGACTGCTTTTGAACATCTTCAATAAACAAAAATACCACCAGACACTTCTTAACTTAAAATCTATAACACACAAACACCACAAGTAAAATAGAATTGATCATCAAAAAAGAAAGCTTAACAGTACAATAGCGAGCAGCCATTTTGAATCTCTACCAAAAGATATAAAAAACTAAAAAAAATCAACTCAGTTTAATTCTGTTTTGAAAACATTTAAGTTATAGCAATAATCTTTCAATCTGCATTCACTTTTAGAGAAAAATGTATCATTAAATGTAAAATTGTGCCTCAGTTTTGTTTGATTTTGCAAAGTTTGATTATGCTTCTAAACAAAGAAACCATATATACCACATGTATATAAAATATTTTTGTCGTTAGAGTAAATACTATATGGCCACTTTAAGAAAGCATTTTGAATTGTGTTTCTTTAACCATCCACAAGGCATTTTAAAAGTTATTGTTTGGTTTTTGTGATCCCTTTTAAATGACTTTTAAAATGACCTTAAGTGACCTTTTAAATGTTTCAAAAAGTGTACCTTACGTATGTTACAGGTACATTTAATGTATCTCAAATGACAATACAAAAGACACTGATACTTTGTGATACAATTGTACCTCTAGGCAGAGTGGCGAACTCTGAGGACACTGGCAAGTAACATTGTTGATTGACAGACTTTACACAAAGCACAGCTGTCAAATCTGTTAAATAAAGCCCTCTAAGTGAAAGAAAATTCTGCAACAAAAGTTTAGAATCTCATAAATCAAATCAGCTGTTGAAACATGGAAGTCAGGTGGCAAATTCAGTCGCCAAATGTAAGATGCTATCGATTCTAAGATGCACCCCATTTCCAGGGGTGTCAAAATCGGAAACAAGTTAGGTTGGAAAAAAAAACCAAGTTCAACCCTTTTCCTATCCCATGTTACCCGCTGTTGATCCAAAAGAAGGCAAATAAAAAACCCCTTCAGCAATTTGAATTCTGCTTTCAGTGGGGGAAAAAAATGCTTCTTGACTCCAAATGGCAATCAGATTTCTCCTTGGATGAACAACAACAAGCACTAAATAAATATTAATGCCTATACGAACATGCATAGCCCTCTATGCTCAGGCTCATTAAAAAAGTATCCAGGCCAAAGAATCCCTTTATTTCATTGGTGGTCTCAGAAACACCTCCTGACAGTAGGCGACTTTCTGGTACAGGACAAACTGAGAACTCACTCCAACCTAGTGGATTCGCACACTTTACCCCAATCTGAATCCTTCCGCTATTTACAAATAGCACACTACGTTAGACAATTTCTGACTAAATTCCCCACATGTGATAACACTTTTTTCGAAAAGTTCCAAAACCCCCCAAGACAGAAAGGAGCCATATCCCTCATTTATGCCCACATAATGGGAGATAAGTATCCGAACCCACCCCCACATGAAAGTAAATGGGAACAAGAACTAGGATAGCTCGATAGGACGGAATGGACTTTTATTTATCAGAATCTCTGGAAAGTAACGTCTTGCACGCTCATACAAGAAAATTGCATCAAAACCTTAACACGCTGGCACCTGCCACCCACACGTCTTCATCATATGTACTCAAATGTCTCCCCACTATGTTTCCGAAACTGCGGTGAAGAAGGCACATTGCTCCATACCTGGTGGCACTGTGCCCACGTACAACCACTGTGGCAATACGCATTCGATAAATTAAGTCAAGCCCTCAAGACCGTAATCCCGCTCCAACCATGGACAGCTCTATTATGCAGAAAAGTCAACCAAGATTCAGTCGACAAACATGCTAACAGACTCATATTCAGGATCTGTACCGCAACTAGACTCACGATCGCCCATTGTTGGAAGTCATCAATACCTACCACCACCCAGCTGGGTGCAAAAATCTGGCACATCTTTCGAATGGAGAAGATAACTGCATACATTAAAGAAACCTCCCCACAGTTTCACAAAATTTGGGACCCTTGGCTAACAGAATTTCAATTACTCGACCCCTCAAAACATTTATGGCATGCTTAGCACATCCAAGACCAACCAGACATCACCCCGCAGAAGATCCCTCCCCCCACTCCTCAACATTTATTTTCTTTATTTACTTATATAACCATTTTTTTTCTTCTCTCTCATCTTCTTTCATCCCTCTCTCTTCTTTTTCTTTTCTTTCTCTTCACTGTTCCAAGTTTATTACTAAAGACCTCTATTTGTAATGTGTTAAAATACTTACAATTTATCTTGACTCTGTCTTTATATATTAATGATTTTATGTATGATCAAACAGTCATATTCATTCTCATTTACTTATTTTATTACCTGTTATTTTTACTGCAAAAAAAAATACAACAAAATAAAAATACTTGCATTTAAAAAAAAAAAAAAAGTATCCAGGACGCTTTTAAAGGCATCTAAGGTATTTTCTAGAACCACTTCTTCACGGAGTGAATTCCATATCTTAATTGTCCTTACTGTAAAAAATCCCTTCCGCTGTTGTAGACTAAATCTCCTTTCTTCAAGTCTTAGCGGGAGACCTCTTGTCCTTTGTACCGTTCTGTTATTGAACCGGTCTTTAGAAAGCCCTTTATATAGATTTATATAACATTATCATATCCCCTCTAAGGTGCTGTTTCTCTAGCGTGTACAGATTTAACTTTACCAGTCTTTCTTCATACCTAAAACTTGCCATTCGCCTGATTAGTTTTGTAGCCCTCCTATGCACTTTCTCTAGTTCCATAATGACTTCCCTTCTATATGATTTTGTTTTGGCTATAAAAGCTATAAATCATTCTTCCCATCCAGCACAGTGACACTTGTGTTTTTGCATTCAGGTTCTATAAGTTACTGACCATACTTATAATATTAGTTACATTTTTGTAAAGCGTTCAATCTCTTACATAATGGTATATGACTTAGCATACTTGAAACAACAGGGATGCATCCCGTGAGGGCAGGGTGGAAGAAAGGATGAAAGCATGACCAGTCCAAAAATAAGAAGAGACTTGAGTAGGTATAGCTAAAAGCTGCTATTCAGTTGTCAGAAAAAAAATGTTTTTTGAATCATTGTCCTGGTAGGAAGTTGCCAAAACTGGAGATCTCTAGTCCTGTATGTTTATTAAAGCACAATGCAAAAACAAACAGAATATTACCTCCCAAAAGTAAAATACAGCCTCCCGATAGCACTTATCTTGGGATGTTTTGAAACCAATCAAATACACACAGATGGCAGAGAAGCACTTGGGGAAAAAAATAAACAAAAATATAACAAATATAGTGAAGTAAGTCAAGTGAATAATGACAACTAAAAAGATAAAAATGAATGAGAAATATAGTGCTGCAGAAAGTACCAATAATAAACAGTGCTCCGCAGCATGGTGCAAGATTCACAGTGTGGACTTCCTGTGCTGTGTGGACATCTATTTCCAAGACGGTGTACTTCCTGCTTGTTACTATACTCTGTAGTAAATTACTTCACGTGAGTATGTTGCTCAGATAGTTTTGACATGTCACACATATGGGAAGGCTGCTACTTCAATTATTCTTCTGACGATAACATCATAAATTAACATGCAAGGGGTAGATTCAATGGCCCCTCCCAATTACCGCACACAGTACTTTTAGACTACTGCACACTATTCAATGGCAATGGGAACCACAAAAATACCATGCATTAAAGCAATATTCCCTCTTTCCACATTAAGGTTAGGGGACTGGGGGTCTTATAGCTCCAGTCCCTTAGCTTCCCCGGACCTCATGGAGGACCCCTAGTGCTCGCGGTAACTACATAACAATAATTGGTGGCCTCTTTCGGGCACCAAGCCAATGCATGCCTGTGACCCTCAATAAAATAAGTATCGGGGATCCAGGGCCACAGGCCCAATCATGCCTGCGGCTCTCAATAAAGTAAGTATTGGTCCAATGGGGCCACTGACCGGTGCTATGACCATGGTCCGAAAAATAAATGAAACAATGGCCCACAGGGATGTGTGGCTGGCACTATGCTACAAGCCCTAATGAAATAAATGTATCCTTCCCCTACTCCCCCCATTGCGCCAGAGCTAGCTAGATGCCACAATAAATAAATAACCCCTACCTTGCCCAGATGGGGGGATGATCATCCAAAATAGCATCAAAAGCTGTAAAAAAATAACTTTGAGTGCATAGGTGGAAAGGGTGGGCAGTGAAAAATGAATAACTATACCTGTATCTAAGTTCCAACGACTATCTGTGACGCCCTGGATCCTCAACTTCCAGCCCAGGGAAAGGGGACATACACAAAAAAAGAAAATCTGCACCAGCAAAAAAAATAATGAAATAAAATGGTGTAGCCCTACTGTAATGGCCCCATGGACCACTTATAATATTAAGGGCCATAGGCATGCGCCCAGGGGGCACTTCTATTATAATATTATGAGCCAGCGGTCATTAAGGCCATTGTGGCCCAATAATTTTTATTTTTGGGGTGATTTGGAGGCCATTGGGAGAGCCACAATTAAATCTTTTACAAGTAAACTCTAACAGTGCTGTAGGTAGAACAGTTTGTTAAGTTAAGCACATTCAAATAGTCCTTTTTTGGGGGTTAAATTAATGAAGGGAAATGAATGGGTTTTTTTGCTGTTAATTTTCTACCGGATGATTTTTTAAAGAATGCAGTAAAGCAGAATAGCGGATGAGCTATTTTGATATTATCGCTCCCGTTAATGTCAGGTTTTCTACCAGTTGATGCAAATAAAAGTGAAGTAATCATTATATTTTTGTGTTAATTGAGCATATATATATAGATATTTTTTTTATTTTATTTGACACACATGCGTGTTGTTTTGGTATGATGGAAAAACAAAGACGGCAGCATCCTGTGTTCATCGGGTGTCTGCACTTGTCTGGCAGCAGAGTTTGTCTGTGGCTGAGAAAGCGTTAAGAAGAAGAGAATCATTCTCAGTGCGTGTTAAAGGTTAGGGGAATAATCAGTCACTTGAAAAACACTACATAAACATTTTTCCGGATGTAATTTTCAGTCCAAGGATACATTTCCCAGTAGAAATCAGCAGCTAAAAAGGAAATCATTTAGTCTCCATAAGTGCCAAATTGTATCCTGATTTTTCCTGGCCTGGCTCAGCTTTCAAAACTAGTGGTTCGACTTCTGCAATCTTTCACCCAAAGACTATATAAACACGTCCTTATAATAACGACATAATCCTTGGGTGGGCCAATTTATGTTGGATTATGAAAATACTTAAAATACAAAATCACATAATGACTGCTGTCCTTTCGTTTTCCATTGAAACCAAATAGTAATATACATCTAAAGGCAGCTATTACTGCACTCAAACATATTACCTAAGCTCTGTCACACGTCTCTTTCGTAGGGAGAGGGTGTGTGTTTGTGTTTAAATTATGGCATTTAAGAAAAAAATGGAAGAATCATACAATTTAAACAGGTCTCTTAGAGCTCTTTATCCTGTTTGTAACAATAGCAATGTGAAGGGGTTTTTAAGGTGAAATGCTGCTTTTTGGTCAGTGTGCGGTGTAATAATAAGCATCACAAGTAGTATAGCTTTCCAACAACAAGGAATGGTTATTGTCTTTAATCCTGTGACAGTATCCTCTGACATATCTGTCACCTTAAGTCACAACTCAGAAAACAATGAGAAGGAGGAATAACACCACCCTGTTTCTTCATATTTGATTTCACTAAAGACTTTGTATCACTACTGTACACATCAGTATTTTTTTTTTTAAAAGCTTTATTGAGATATCAAAACATACACAAGATTTATACAAATATAGACCATACTTGTAAATATCTCTAGACACAATACATATAACATTCGCAAATCTTGTGTTGATAAATGCATTGCATTATAAGAAAAGTAAATAAGAAAAATAAATAATAAGAAAGGATAGCTTTAAGAAGAAGAAAAAAACATAGAGGACAGATTAGTGATGGGGGGGAGGGGTTAATATGTCAGTATGTAGCTATAGTGCTCTATTACCCCCTATTGACAGATCTTGTCGGTTATTATAAAACCTTTGGATTCTAAAATTAAATCTTCGTTAGACATTCTTTCCAAGAATTCATAATCTTATAGTAATCCACCATTCGATTATTAAGGGAGTAGTGTAACCGTTCCAGTTGTAAACTATTAGTTATCAGATTGCACAATTCTTCCTTTGTCGGGGCTAGTACACATCAGTATTTTAAGGCAACGATATGTATAGCGAAAGCAGGATATAGGTCAAGTTTATAAAATAATTCTTAAAAAGAAAAGGTAAATTGGAAAACCTAAAAAAAAAAAAACACACAAAAGCAACTTTGCTACAAAATTAAAATAGCATTTCCTGTAAGGCCAATCCTTGGTGCCATTTTTGTTCATCTTGCCCATCATGGTGATTTAATATTATCAGACTAGGCCGATCTTTTAAAGATTAAATCATTTGCATCACCAGAAGAGTAAATTGGGTTTGTTAAAACAAACTGTGTGATAATCCCAATCCAACATGCCAGCAGATGGAAAAAAAATTATAACATCTTGTTGGGATAATACGTCTTAGTCAAGGCAGGAAGGTTAAACAGTAGGGTCAGAACTTTAGACACAGAGTGTTCTTTAGAAATGTGAAAAAGTCATAAGCACATTATGGTCTATATATAAATGCAGTATTGTGTTTGGATATCTCTATTTGAATTTGTTTTCAATCAAAAAACCCATAAGATATTGTATTTTCATGTAGTACAATGTATTCATTAAAAATGTTGCTTGCACGGTTATCCATTTTTTCTACAAATATGAAATGACATCTTTATGATATGAAGGAGGCAACGATAGATTTCAATGCTGAAATCTGTATTTAAAAAAACAGTTTTGACAAATGATCACAGTGTAACCCTGGTCACTTACCACACAGTATGAATGGACGCTGTGTTGCAAGCATAATTCTCACACTTGAAAACTATTTTGGCTATTGCATGAGCGGTCAAAGGTTAAATCAACATTATTTTTAAGAGGGACAGAGTGATATAAATATAAAGCAAACAATTACAATCACAATTTACAGCTGCTTAAAGTATAATTCATAATTCTTGGGTCTAAAGTGTACATATTTGGAATTGTGTAACTGAGACTAAGCTGCATTATCTATGTTGTTTTAACAACAATGGAAGAATGTATCTGTTAGCTTAGATTTTATTGTTTGTTAGAAATAGCTGTAGCTTTTAATGAACTAGTGGGAGTACTCTTGAAGTACTTCCATTTCCACAGCCTTAACTATAAGCAACAATTTCATTTTGTGTAGTAGATAGATAGTTTTATTTTTATTTAGGATAAGGTAAGTGTGTGTGAGGGGGTGGGGGGGTAAAGTGCATGGAAATGATTGCACTCTACAGATGCAGGTGAGTTATAGGTTAATTTAAAGAGGAACTAAACTCTCCCTGTGATATTTTAAAAGCTTCCGTATGATTAGAAACGTTTCTGAACGATGATCCTAGAGAAGCGATTTAGATTTTTGTTGGAAGTTAAATGATGACTTCCATTTACCATGTCAAGGAGATGGTCCTTAGCAACCTGGTAGGACTGATTTGTGTGCCGCGTCTAAGAACACACTTTTAAATGGGGAGGAGGTGATCATCTCTTCCCCACTGATTGGCTGTCATCAGAGCACTTATCATACATGCCTGCGCACAGATCACACTGATCTGTTGTTCCGGTATTCTGCAGCGCCCCCTAGAGCAACGGAAGTGAAAAAAATCCCTTCCGATGCTCTTGCCAGTAGAAGGGAAGCGCTGCCTATCCACGTCTTTGGTTGCTTTCTTTACTCTTTTTAGTGCATGACGTGCCAGGCACGTCATGTGTCACAAACGACATGTTTATGCATGATATGCCTGGCACGTCATGTGCCACAAAGGGGTTAAATAAGTTTGTATTAAATATACTATGGGGAGGGTATGAATGTGTAGGTCTGTTTTTATATCATGCACCTCCTCGGCATTATAGTATGGCCCAGCCCATGAAAAGGTAAGACATCAGTACTACAGATGCTTTGCTTTTATATAACCTCAAAATGTCCATGCTTCAAATAAGGGTTTAATAGAATAACACAGAAGTTGATTGATTATAACTTAATAAGCTGCTCAGTAATGAAAGTTTTACACACATATTCCCTGGAGATCCTCTAGTAGGTAATTTGTCATCAAACAATCCATTAGTTATATTCACATACAAAATGAATATACCTAAAGTTTAAATGAAAAGTAAGTTGGGTCCCTCTGAAATGCCAACAGAAATCCTTGCTTATCATGTAATGGAAATATCTAGTCTCTTCAGCTAGAGTTTAATGCGAAAGAAGGTTTTTTTTTTCGTCTTCCATGACTCCTATGAGAATACAGAGGATAAATTATAGTGATAAGAATCTGGAAAGTTTGGGTAGAAGTGCAGAGATTTTCACATCTGTGTCTGCACATTCGTGCCTAGGGAATAATGCATCTGTCGTAACATTCACAGAAAAATGAGAGAGAAAAATTCCATCCCAAAAATGTAGCAAAGAGAGCCTGTGCTACTATCTGATCTTTTGTCTGCAGTTCAAGTGGAATCAAGAGGGGAAGTGGGGGGGGGGGGGGGGGGTTGGGGATGTTGGGGGAATATCTAAAGCTAATATGGTTTGCATACGTTTGTGGTGCAAAGGAGCTAATGCACCAAATCTAGAACACGTGTCTCTGGTGTATGCAGAACTCTTCATGGTACATCTGCCACATAATGCAAACTAAGGTCATGCTATTTAGCATAGAAACAAATCATAAATAAACCCATATTTAAACATAAAACACTCTAGTTTGTAGACAAGAATAGAACTGACAATCCATGGAAATGATTTAAAAGACTGTACCTGGGTAACATTTAATGTCAGTTTGCTTGTAATCTTTTTTTTCCCCACTGAAAGCAGAATTCAAAATTGCTGAAGGGGTTTTTATGTGCCTTTTTTGGATCAACAGCGGTAAACATGGGATAGAAAAGGGGTTGAACTTAATTGACGCAGGGTTTTTTAAACCTAAACTTCTATGTAACTATGAAATAATGTAACTATGTATGTAGAATTTTGGGATATTTGTAATAAATAAATAAACTAATAATAATTTGCTCATCTTGTTCTTCATAGAGATTGAGCAGTATCCCGCAGTTCAAATCAGTTTGAATAACACACATGATAGAGCAAAAGCAGCTCAATCTCATAGAGTTTATTCATTGTGTACCACCATACTGGAGCACAGCCGTGGAACGATTGCAGGGCCCTTTGCTACAGAAACTTGTTGAGAAGAACCACTATCATCCTCTTCTTATTTTACACAATGTAGTAAACATTACGGATGCTATAATAGGCAGAGTCTGCATGTGTGCAGTGTGTTCACAGAGTTAACTAGAGTCGCTTGCCTTGCACCATCATCACCTTTACATCACCAGTGAACATGGTTCATATTCTTTAGTTTCACCAATTTGGGGACATCTGCAGCAGAGGTGGGTCTTTGCCAATTTCTGCAACATCCTTTGGAGAATTGTAAATGCATTTATCTAAGTAGGTTTAAAGATACCCAGATACCCAAGAACGTCAGGTTTCTATGCCAGTGGACATGTTACTGCACATCTGATGTAGTAAATCTCATGTCACCCATGAATTAAACACTGGGTCTACAGTATTAAATAACATCATAACATTTTATTTGAGTTTGGGACCAACACAAATTTTGAAAAATCCATAAAATTATTTCACGTAATGAAAATCATTCCCATTTCTCAATACACGTAAAAACCAGGAACACTGTCTACAAATATCATACTAATAACTGACTTATTTAATATATAAGGAAAGCTTTGATATTCAGTAGGGATTAGAGGGACAGCACCTCATAGTAGACACTAGGCTACTCTCTGGCACAGGAAAGGTTACATTAAAAGGAGCTTTTGACAAGAATGTGAAAGAAATACTCAAACATCTTGTTGCACCAACACAAAGACGAAGGGTGCAATTTACATTCATGAAAATTTCAACTGACATTTTTGGCGTTCTTTTCTGACTTAAGAGTGTTTGCCAATGAAAGCTGCCATTATTTGGAAGTGAAGAAAGAAATGGGAATGTGCCCCTATATTATTCACACTGCCTCCTCCCTAACTCCCCTCTTTGCTCCCTTTAGAGCTTTCTGTGCTATTGTCACCTGTATCTGTTTCCAGGAAGCCATATTCATTAGGGTTAATTTCTCTCCTAAATGAATAAACAAAGGATTTCTCTGTCACGGAAAAAGGCCAGGTGAGGCGATACCATCTTCTGACACACCAAATCATCTGCACAAATACGGCGCAGGAAATTACCTGCTGCAACCCCACACCTGTGACGGTTTGGCAAGCAGCTGAAATATGTGGAGAGGTTTGCTGAAAAGTAGGGGCCTTTTGTATGTTATGTCTTTAAAAAGACCGCAAAATAAATGATATACAGGGGGATATGCTAGAAACATTTAAATACATAAAGGGAATCAACACAGTAAAGGAAGAAAATATATTTAAAAGAAGAAAAACTACCACAACTAGAGGACATAGTCTTAAATTTGAGGGACAAAGATTCAAAAGTAATATCAGGAAGTATGACTTTACTGAGAGGGTAGTGGATGTATGGAATAGCCTTCCAGCGGAAGTGGTAGAGGTAAACACAGTCAAGGATTTTAAGCATGCGTGGGATAAGCACAAGGCTATCCTTGATATAAGACCGGGAACGGGGGACTAGTAAATGTATTTAGAAAATTGGGAAGACTAGATGGACCGAATGGTTCTTATCTGGCGACACATTCTATCTTTCTAGGATATAGGATATATGGTCATAAAACCTGGGCTCAGGGATATGATGGTGCTTTATAAATAATATGCCTAATCCACAGGTACATTTATAAAAAAAAGGGTATGTAGAGATTGTGGAGATGTGACCGATATGTTATTTTTATGTGGTTATTTGTGTTTATGAGGGTTGGGAGCTTTTATTGTGGGTGTTGGGGGAGGGGGAAGATAAATTCTAATTCTGGTCTAAATCACCTTTTGATTTGAGCTATATTTTTCCATAACCTACGAAGAGACTTTGATCTTTCTGAGTTATATTTCAATCTCAGGTAGTAATTAAAAGACAAGGTTCATATTTTCAGTTTCTATCAGCATTTTGTTGTGAAACTTCCTGGTTGTATCTGGGAGTTAAGGGAAAGGTGTTTTCGTAATTTTGGGGAATGTATTCTGTATTTGTAATGTCTAAAATGACACCAATAAAAATATATATATATTTTTAAAAAGGTATGTGAATATTAACTACACCGTTAATAATTATGTATGGTGAAATTGTTTTCTGAAAACATCTCAGAGGTAAATGTATTTTTCTATAAGCCAACAAGCTATTTAAAATCCAGAAGTTACTTTTTAGTGCAAACAGTACAAGTACATTTTTCTTTTATTAAAGCACATTAGGGAAGTGTATGGTTTGCTGTTCCATAAAGTCAATATCTATAGATTCTGAATACAGATAACACTCTCCACAACAAGGTGCTTGAGGTCCAAATAATCACATTACAATTATATTCTCTATTCAGAAAAATCTCCTTAGTTTGAAATTCCCGTCTCAGTTCCCTGCAATTCTCTCTTTATCGAGTGGACCATTATGTTAATAACAGATGATAGAGAATTAAGCACATACATATCCATAGGCATACCTCCCAACTTTGTACCCCGGGCGAATCGGGATACCAGGGGGGCGGAGTCTGTGGAGGGGAGGTGTCAGTGCTACCGCGTGTGTGCGGTAATACTGTCAGTCACTTTAGATGCTGGCATCGGAAGCCAGTATCGCTACTGCACATGCGCACAGTGCTGGGACACCTGAGAATGCAAACAGGACGCGGGATTGTGGTCCTGAGTCCTGCTGTCCCACTGAGCTCTTCCTCTGTCCCGAAAGGGGTGACAGATGTAGAGCGTGGCAGGACAGCGGGACATACCTCCAAAATCGGGACTGTTGGGAGGTATGTCCATAGGAATGAGAGGCTTACTGTATAGAAATAATGCTGCACCAGTCTGTGTCTAACATCACACCTACTCCTCAGTGTCTCATATTATCATACAAGAGACTTGTCTTTTTACCCCACAATCATATACTAGAATATTGTACAGATGTTTTTATTATGTAGGAAGTGCAAGAAAAGAGTTCAACCTTAAGGACCAAGAATTCAAAAACCCTGCATATATTAAATACATAAATGCCTGGACTATAGCAGTATAAGGAAATTATACATTTATTTTAAGATCCCAAAGAGGGCGGAGGTCATGAGGCTTAGCATTAACAAGATTTTGGAGTTGAATTCCTAACCTACTAAGAGCAATGTGGTAAGTTATTTCAAGTATTTAATTCAGACAAACTGGTTTAGAAACACATTTACTGCATTTTAAACAGACATTATAAAGACTTATAAAGTTATAAAGACATTATAAAGAGTTGCGGTGGTGCGCTATGATACTTTTAAAGCTCATAGAAATAACACCAGAATATAACATAGGGACAGTGGTATTTGCATACCTGCCAAGGTTTTCCCCAGGAACTGTGGGATGCCGGGGGAGTGTTAAAATGGGAGTGTCAGTACAGTAATAATGGCAGAACCGCTGGATTTGGTCCCAAAATGGCACTGTCCTGTTTAAAGATGGAGTTGGGGGTCATGCATTTGGGAGACATGAGTTAATGTATTAACTATATCTAATCAATGTATTTTGTATTCTTTGTGGGGAAATCTTGACCCTAACAATCATTTTAGGGTCATTCACCAGACAACTATTAAATTCAGATTTAATACTTAAAGGACAACTGTACCAACAAATTAACTTGTGTTTAGTTAAAAGATTGCATCAAGTGTAGGCATTTTACATAGAAATGTTTTAATGAAAGAATATAAATAATGTACAAGGGGCAGACATATTGTTTAGAATCTTGGGGCAGATCTTCATTCGTCTGCATGAAGGTTAATGCAGATCTGACCCAAGATTCTATAAAAATCTGGCTGCCCCCTGTTAGAGCTACATGAAGCAATGAGTGCTCAATAAGGTGCTTTATTTGTATTGTTTCATTAAAGCATCTCTTTACACACCTGATGTCATTAAACATGAGTTTTTGTTTTGCTTACAGTTGTCCTTTAATAATGCTACTCAAGGGTTCTACTTCCATTAACAATAAATTCACTATAACTATCACAGAACAACAATTTAAAAATGTATACCAATGTCATCACATGCATGAGATTATCTACCATAAGCTTGCATATCAAACACTTCTGCTATAGTGGCCCAAATATATATATATATATAATAATAAATAGAAGGGACCACTCTACTGCCAGACACCAACATACATCTAGGATGCTGCTTTTGCATATTCGTGCAACATGCTCCTCTGTGGCCACACTCCCTGGCAATCCCCAAAAAGTTAGGAGATTTGCTGCATGTATTTCTTTAGTGTACTGATTTCATGACATGGACACTGTAAGTGTAAACAGCTCTCTATCACCCCAGTCAAAAGGGCAAATAAAGCCTAGCAGGACTTGGAGAACAATATATAATAAGTATATTAGATTCACACATCTCGTACCCCATAAGTCCATTGTGCCAATTTTTTAAACAGAGGGAACATATTTTAGACTAAAAGCCTACCATGTTTTCTACCCTCCATCCTTTGTTTTGAGAGCTCAGGATGTTTGGCCTGTATGAGTACATCGTACAGCCCCACAGCAGTAAAAACTCTCAATCATATGAGCTCAGACTGCAGTTCATTGTGTGCATATATTACTTGTATGTATAAAATCCATTATTGTTGTTCTAAAGTGCTAATCCAATTACTTATATAGAACTTCTAGCCCTAAACAAGTGTCTGTTTTTGGTCATTGAGGTAATGCAGTCAATACTATCACATGTGCTTCCTATTTATGTAACGCAATGAGTATTTTACAAAAAACATTGGCATATTCATACATTTCTGGAAATGAGGTAAAATGTAACTGTTCTGCACTCAAATGAAACCTAGGTAACTTGGGATGTCTGAATATGATCTCTACAGCACGTGGGTAATAACACGCAAAGGTAGAAGCTAATGAGGAGGGATACAGAAAATCCGACAAAGCTCTGTATTCGCCATGCATATTTCTCCAGTATACAGTATGCTGAGGAACTCTTATTATACAAGTCTAGTGAAATAGTTTACAGCCTGGCTTTTGAAGGCCTCTGCAATGTGTTAAGATTATTAGACTAGTGTAAGATTTAGATGGACTATAAACTGGCAGCCATACAAGCAATAAACACAAAAATAGCCTTATGAACATTTTGTCAAAATTAACTGGCACGAAAATGGGTTTTCTCCACATATAGGTAAAGCTTTCTTTTATGAGCTTTTGACCATGATCAGATAAATTAAAAAACGGGAACCTTTGAGGGCTCTTTGATCACGTAGCTTGCAAATATTTTATCCAGATTCCTTTTCCTACCGACAAGAGAAAAGAGGGCGGGGGACGCACTTCCCCAAATATGGAAACCAAATGCTGACTAATGAATTAAAGGTATGGCTTGTAGGCCCACATGTACTTCTTAGGCCATATGTTGGCATAAATAAACTATAGAACTGTAAGTTACACTGACACTATGTATGCTGTGAATTGAAAGACATAACTATAGCATATAGCTGGAATATGCTGATGGATAACTGATCACTTTGCAATAATACATTACCTTGTATACAAAATTACTTACAGTGCTTCTGTTTTACTTTTACTTGATTTAATTGAATACTTGTATTTCAACAAATGAAATACATGTAAAAACATCCTTTTTTACTTTAACATAATGTTTAATTCCAGTTTTGATTTATCTTCAGGGTACAGATAAAATCAATATTAATGGCACATATTTATGGAGCAATAACATGATTTTTTAAAATTAGGGTATGCTACAAAATATTGGATAGATTTGAAAATTCACCAGGTAAAAGACATATCTTATATCCTTTAGTATTTACCCAGTAAGGATACACTAAGATATTCTGTTCTTTTCAAATACATTGGAAAAGGGATTTAACTGTTCTGACTGTTGCTATTTTTGATAATGAGCTGGCCTTGTCAGAAATAGAACCTGTAAACATGTAGATTATATAGTTGATGCAATAGCCTACACAACCATTAAACAAGGATATGTTGGACTACATTTGTTTCCGCAAACAAACAAAACCTTACTATAACTTATATTATTATTGTTTGGAGCATTTTTGTTTTATTTACTTTTTTTTATATTATGTTTATCTTTAAAAATAACAGCCAAAAGTAAGTATTATTTATCTTACATCAATAAAACATACTGCATAAAGCAGCTGAATATTGTATAGAAAAATATAGAAAATGGAAAAAAATAAAAAAAGGAAAATGTGTGTAATGCTGACCCGAGTAGCTTTCAGATGAAAACTTTTGAGACAAGTGACATAGAAAAATCGGTTATTTTTGCTCTAGCCTCATGCATAGTTAACAGATCCATCATCACTGTGGCATATCTAGTTATTTAATGTTTCCAATAGGTGTTAAAAAGTTCCTCAGCTGTAACGCAGTCAATGTATTATGAAACAGGAAAGGCAAGTGACTGTGGTTTAAATGCACAAAGGTGAGATAATGGCCTTCCACATCACTGAACTGTCTACTCTAGTCAGCATTAAAACATAGCGTCTAGAGACTAGAAATCGTACAGCCGTTTAAAATATATATATATATATATATATATTCAATCCAAGAGCAAATCAAAAATGCAGGACTTGTCACCTTTATTAAGGACAAGGAAAGGATGCACAGATACATTGAATTTGGTCTTGATATTTGCTTGGGTTACACCGGGAACCCTGTGCATTGTGGTTTCACCCGTATGTTAAGCTTTTATTAATAATATTACAGTCTGCTTGCTGGAATATGTAGTTATCACTCTTTCAAGATGCCGATTTAATAGCTTGCTTTGTCTTATATCTGAGGAGGCATCTTGCAGCACTTAGGATTCCACAAGGATCCATCTGTGGGCCAGTAACATTGAAACAGGCAGCAGCTTGGCGTGCTCAGTCAAACAAAGTGTTGTATGTTGTTAGAAAAATATGTCACAGTTATATATATATCATTTTTTTTTTCTGTATCATTTTTTTTCACAATGTGATCGAGCAACTGTAAACAGACATAGTCCTGTATATACAGTCTTGCAGAAATATATGGTATGTGTCATAACAATACTTAGACTGCTGAATCTATCTGCATAAATCCATGGTGACCTTCAGACACTTTCTATGTGGAGTATATTTCTGTGAATTTGAGGTGGTCTTCAACTATATTGGCTGCTTTGGGCAGTTAAATCATCTCTTTCTTAAGCAGATTCCTTGGGTCCTAAATTATGTAGGATGTATACAATGTAGCATACACATAATAATATTTCAGCAAATTGATACGGTGTTTGAAACAAACATGCATACTTATTGGAATTTAGTACATGTTAAAGGGTCTCCGTCACCAAAACACTGTTTATACCAGAATATAAATAAAAGAATCTATCAAAATGACCTATATATAGTGTTGGTAGAACTGCAGGCAAATGTAATTGAAATATGTGGATTAAATGTGTCTGTGGAGTCTCCTGCTTATGACATCATCTGTGAAGTGATATGCAAATCAACTACTTTCAGTGGGAAATATGTCATTAGCATGTGAAGCCATCGCCAGGTGATTGGACACACCACAGACACATTTAAAACATATTTTTTTCATTTAAATTAGATTATGAGAAATGTATAACCTTTATATTCACATTATAAATAGAGTTTAGATGACTGAGTCTCTTTGTAGCAACATGAATCATGCCATCTGTTGAAAAGAAAGATATTTGTAGCTTCTGATAAAACAATATCTTAAAAATATTTTTTCCCTGCAGAGGGCTAAATGGGAAGTTGGTTTAACACATCTGCAGCAGTTCTACTTCTGGTGAATAGAACCATAGAATATATAAATTGTTCTAATCTAACTGCAAGTCTGCAAAACGTGTATACATCTATTAAAATTTCTATCTTGGATATATTCGTATTATGATTTGTGTAAAGCTGGTCAGGAGTTCTATTGAATGCCATGATTTTATACTTTGCTTGTTATATATAAAGTATTAGGTACATTCAGAGGATTCATCTTTATGAAAACAGTACTCAGAATTTAAAAAATGACAGTGCATACAGGTATCATCAGGTTATAATTATTAATTTGTAAGTATATAAATAAAGTACAGTCGGGTTGCATTATTCATTTGTAAGTATATACAACTCAAGGGAGTTTGATATGAATTTAGTTTATTTATGCTAGTGCTAATTGTTGGTTCATTCACATGTTTATGACATTTTACTAAGTTCACTTATCTTGAGATATAAATGCTGACACCTATTGCAAAACGTGCAAATCCCTCACTAAATCCCATTGTTATATGCATAGTTTGGAATGAAATTTCATTGCTAATGAACGTATGTTCTAATATGAAGAACTGAAAATGAAGCACAGCATTCTACACAAATCTAATCATAATACTGGGACATTTTCAGTAACATTGGAACTCAGTGTTCTAGAACATTCTG
The DNA here is from genome assembly GCA_036172795.1 of Pelodytes ibericus. Lineage (NCBI taxonomy): Eukaryota > Metazoa > Chordata > Amphibia > Anura > Pelodytidae > Pelodytes > Pelodytes ibericus. The sequence goes on from CM069857.1 coordinate 172,079,849, forward strand.
CGTAGTGATTAACAGCTCTTAAATTTTCTGTTGAGTAAATATTGTATTCCAACGCACCCAAGGGAAACCCTAACACTACGTGCAGCTCCATGATGCAAAACCAAAGTGTCAAGACAAATTAGAATCAACACTTTCGCTAGGTAGTGTTCAAAAGCACTTAATAGCATGAAAAACGACTATTATATGTGTGACATGAAGCAAGAACTTAGTTTGTACTTTTGCTCCAGCTGCTGATTTGACAATCTGCTACCAAGAACGAAATATTGTGCAATCGCAAGTAATTAACCCTATTAATGCCACAGCGTTATTGACTAATAAACACTAGCAATCTAAAAGGAATATATACGTAGGCTGTGATTTTATTTGTATTGGTAAATCAAAAAGCACTGAATTACTTCACAGTAAACATTACAATACTCACTGTGAATTTAAAAGTATTGTATGATGATTTTATAGAAATGTTGTCTTATGCTTTACAGGGGGGTTGTAAAATGTCAGTTAGACTCCGATCAGACAAGTCGGGCAAGCCCTGCTCTGATTGACTCTGCACGCGATGGCACTATCTCCATGCGTCAACCTCCAGACCTGCTGTGTCTCAGCTATTAAAACCAGGGCCATCTTTAATATTGATTAGTCCCCTGGTCTCTGTCCTACTCACTTGCCATGGAATCACACCCTCCACCCATCTCAGCTGGTATTTTGTCTATAATGAGTGGCCAACACAGTCACCAGATCTCAACCCTACTGAGATGTTGTGGGAGCAGCTTGACCGTATGGTACGTGAGAAGTGCCCATCAAGCCATTGCAACTTGTGGGAGGTACTATAGAGTGGCCAACACAGTCACCAGATCTCCACCCTACTGAGATGTTGTGGGAGCAGCTTGAACATATGGTCCATAAGAAGTGCCCATCAAGCCATTCAAACTTGTGGGAGGTACTTCAGGAAGCATGGGATGCAATTTCTTTAGAAGGCCTGAAGACCAATTTGACAACTAGAATGCCAAAGGCTGTAATTGCTGTAAATGGAAGATTCCCTTAACAAGAGCAGTTTAAAAGGATACAATTATTGTTTTAATTAAAAATCATTATTTTTCTTATTGTTAACATCTTGACTGTGTTTCTTTTTCTTTTTGCAACTCACTTGATATAGGTTTTCATGGCCAACAAGGACATTTAAAAGTGACCCCAAACTTTTCAATGGTAGTCCATATAAGTGGAAGCACACAACAAAACAAACTACATGGCACATTATACATGTTACAAACTGTCTACAACTAGAGAATTATATCATTTTTTTTTATCTGCCTCCAGGTAGCAGTATTGACATTCCCAAACTAAACAACACTTCTAGAACTAGTTAAAGATGCCATCAGTCTTGATATAATGGACTGCTTTATAATAGTACAGAACCGTCTACACTATGAAAACAAATTTTGAGGAACAGCGTGTAAACCTTGGTAAATCTAAAAGAACAAACGGGTGTGTATATACACAAAACCAGATTTTCTGTGACGGAACCCAGTCGTAAACACTGTAGACTTTGAAACTCTGAATTGTTCGTTCCACATTTCTAATGTGTTTACAACAACGGTAAACATACACAACAGCTAACATTCAACCAACCCGCTATTGCTATAAAAAATAAATTACCAATGTATCAAATATGGAAACAATCCTTGCTCTGGATTTGCTTAGTGTGATTTATCTATTCAATTAGAGGGGCAAGGAATCCAATATTCCTCAGCCTTTAAATCTACTTTAAGGAGAAATTCATATGCAACCATTTAAGGTTCTGTGTCAAAAAGGCAATGCGTGAGCATAGCCAAACAATCCCTTAATAACTGTGGAAAATAATTCATGGCCTAGAGATTTATATTTTTACTTGCTAATAGGTTTCGTGTAGCCTTTTGTAGAAATGTGCTAATGATATCAGACATCTCATCCTCAGCAAGACAACACTGACCAAGCAATTCCCCAGATCAGCATTTTGAATATCCATTACAAGCTACTCTATATAATGGGGTCTATTCATTAACTAGTGGACTGTGTTGAAGTTGCACAAATTAGGCATTAATAGCAACAAAATTATTCCTACTCACAAATTTAGCAAAAGTCCCCACAATTCATTGTTTAGTTCAAATAGTACCTGAAGAAATGCATGATAAAGAAATAAATGTAAACAGACACAGCAAAGGTCATAACACAAGTATTGGAGAATTAATAGAAAGCCTTCGGTATGTTGTTGTCAGGAACATGGTTGTCTCACTCATTAGCAGTATTCAGTTATAGTCTAATAATTGAAATTCACAGGCGACTTCATGGCTATAAAACAGGCAGACTTGTGTCACTCCAGGGTTATGGTTGCAAAGGTTGATAAACCATGCACTAGGTATTTAACAGGTAAAGGGTTTTGTTTTGTGTTAGCTTAAAATGACTTTAGAATAAGTATGGTTATTAGAATTACTGTTGCAATAATATCATAGTTTAAATCAGTTACAACAGTAGAAGCCAGTGGATGCAGTAATGTTAAACAGATGATGGTATAGCAAGGAAAAAGTACCATTACAATACCATAATCTTGCCAAATATATATGAATGTAATACAGAACATACTGAAGTACTGATTAGGCCTTTTGTTGGTAGTTTATTGTAAAAACATTAGAAATTTAGAAGAGATGTATATCTCCCTTTTTCTCATTATTTAACAAAACTCCATTATTTCTCATTATTTAATATAAACTTTGCTAAACAAGTTTTTTTCCCCCACGGCGTTACAAGGGGAGGTCTAAATCTTGGTAGTATAGTATACTTTTCAGCTGAGTCACAGAAAACCCCAGGTAGTCTGTTCAGTAGCAGACATGGGTACCAATTGGTGCCTGTGACATTTTAGAGGTAATCATCTTACTGTAAGATAAAGAGGGAGGATGGAGACTGTATGAACACCTGCGTGGGTTCATACGTCTTCAGAAAAAAAAATGTTTTATAGGAGCATCGTTCAAAAGATATCTTCTGTTGGATTAAATAATTACCTGGAGAGTTTAGTTAAGAAAGTTAAGGAACAAAAGTACAAGTGAGAGAAAAAATCTGAGCAAAAGATCAAAACAGGTGAATGTATTGATTTCGTTTTCAGTGTATTAAAGCCACAAAAAAACACTAGAATTCTAAGTGCTAACATTTAGAATGAAATTCAGCCATACCTGTGTCTCCTTAATGTACACCTTACTTTGCTTATTATTATAGAATAAAATAATAATAGAAAAAAACACTGAGTGTGTTATCTCTGACAACGATGAATGGCTCTTAAGAAGGTCAAAATTTTGATTTTGTCACAGCTATACATCATTAAGCATACAATTAAATCTTGCTGGACTGGAGAAGTAGGAGCAATGAGGTCCCTTAGGAAAAGCCTAGTTTATGTCTATTGTAGGCTCTTCTGCAAAAAGTGCAGTATGCTTCCTTAATAGATTGGTCCCATGATCTTCAGGTCTGAAAGCAAGCACTATCTGTAACAACACAAGCTGCCTTTATGCCATCCAGGTAATTACAGGCTCAGGTCAAGGACTCTAAGCCATATTGATTTCAGTGCCGTACCAACAAGGACCCTCAAGCACTGGCTGTATCCGCTCATGCAAGGACAGCCTTTAAGGATCTGTGACGCCAGGAATCCTCAGGCCCTATCATCGCAGTAATAAGAAACCACTGACCACTCAGCCTTGTCAGTTGTTGCCTAGAGCAATTAGAGCAGACTGGGAATTCATATTGTGGGTGAGTTCATCTGCCAGCTGCAGTCACACATTCTGCCCACCTGAACGCATGATCACTGCTACAAAGAACAGACACGCACATTACTTGCAGCGGAATGGCATTCTGGAAGTATTATAGACTACAACAAAAGCAGATATTAAAACAAATGTAATTGGGCTTTTTCTTTGATAAACATCACTTGGATGAACACCGGCTAATGAATCCAGCATTCTTTGATTTGTTACATGAATTGAATTCTTCGACATAACAACAGTTTAATAACATTTTAACTAGATTTTAATTTAGTTGACAATAAGTGCTAAATAAGGTTATGAATATTCATTACTTTAAAAGGTTTAATACTGTGAAATCTTTGTATCATTAATTCGTACACATAACAGGGGAGATTTTAACCCATACTTTCCATCTTATTGCATGGGCAATTTGTCAGACCCACATAGCCTGATGTTAATTGGTTCATATCTTACACCCATTTGACCACTCAAATGACCCACTCCTGAGTAATGTTCCTATATGTAATACCTGTAGGACCACTCGAGTTAAGGCTAACTTAATTCCTGGTAATGGTTGTAAACCTGTCACATACAATTAGGGCCGGCCTTAGGGGGGTGCGACCTGTGCGAGCGAACAGGGCGCAACACCCCAGGGGGCGCCCTCCCGCCCAAAGAGAAAAAAAAGTTTCAAAAACAAACAAAACAAAAAAACAGTAGAGGCACTGGATGGGGGAGATCAAAAGATCCCCCCTCTGCTCGGCATGCTCTTCTAGATCGGGGAGGGGGGGGAGCTATCCGGCTGAGAAGTGTAGCTCCGCCCCCCACCCTGTGAAGCAGCGCAGCGTCTGCTTCACAAAGAGCCACTGGAAGCATGAGAAAGTGCTGCTAGGCTCCCCATGCTTGCATTAAACATGGGGAGCCGAGCAGCACCTTCTCTTGCTGCCCTGGGCTCCCAGTGAAGCAGACGCTGCTCTGCTTCTCAGGGTGGGGGTGGAGCTACACCACTCAGCCGGTTAGCTCCGCCCCCTCCCTGTATCCACCTTTGAAGGCAAAGGAAGGGGAGGGAGGGGAGGGGTGGGAGAGAGAGACAGGGGCAGGGGGGAGAGACAGAACAGGGGGAGGGGGGAGAGACAGAACAGGGGGCGGGAGGAGAGACAGAACAGCTGGAGGGGGGAGAGACAGAACAGCTGGAAGGGGGAGAGAGAGATACAGAACAGGGTGGGAGAGAGAAATAACAGAGGGAGGGAGAGAGAGACAGAACAGGGGGAAGGGGGAGAGAGAGACAGACAGAACAGGGGGGGAGAGAGAGACAGAACAGGGGGAGGGAGGGGTGGAGAGAGAGACAGACAGGGGGAGAGAGAGACAGACAGGGGAGGGAGGAAGGGAGAGAAAGACAGAACAGAGGGAATAGGGAGAGAGAGAGAGACAGAACGGGGGGGAGAGAGACAGAAGGGGGGGGGGAGAGACAGAACAGAGGAAGGGGAGGAGAGAGACAGAATAGAGGGAGAGAGAGAACAGGTATGGTGGAGTTAGAGAGAGACAGACAGAGCAATGAAGAGGAAAGGGACAAACATGGGAAGGGAGAGAGATACATACATGGGGGGGCGCCAAGGGGGAATCCCGCACAGGGCGCCAGAACACTTAAGGCCGGCCCTGCATACAATCACGATTTGCTTAGTTTTCCAGTTGAATACTTTGCCGTATTCTGTGAGACCACTTCATTCCTGCCACCTCTTATTACCTCAAATCAAGGGTAGCCACCAACATTGATCATGGTGGAAAATTATTACGGTAAGCAGTGGACAATTTAATGATGTTCTATGGACCTTCAAAAACCTTGCCATGGACACTGTGACTATCCCTGCCTCAAATTCAATGAAGATCCCTGTTAGTGTGGGGAACTGGGCTTAAGCTAGAGACTTTATATAATTTATCTCAAAATTACCCTAGAATACACTGGGTATAATAGAAATATTTTACCACAAATACATCTTGGACTTTTCGGTTAATGGCAACCTATTTTGGATTAATGGCAACTTACTAAAGTGTTATCGAAGTGAATATCGTATATTACATACACCTGGCACCCTGAGATCTATTCAAAAGGCAATTGAGGTCAGATGTACATTTTGTCTTGCCAACTCTATACATTATGTAGGACCAAACTTAGTGAGCTTTACCTGTAAAAAGAGCACAGCCAGCTGTGGACACTATACTTTTTTTGTATAATATAGAGTCACTTCTATTTCTGCAAAAGGAGCTCAACGAGTTTATCCCTCTACAATGCATACATACGTCAGTGACAAAACCTTTTAGTGAACATACTCCTCTATATTCCCTTGTGAAGACACAAGAGCGGCTGGACTATTTCCACCTACTGTACTTACCTTACCGTGCATATCTATATTCCCACTCACTTTTGAGCAGACCCCACTATATCCCAACTCTGAGTATGTACGAGAGAACTATCCTCACCCCCTATTAATTTATGTCACCTAATAATTGTATTATTTCTTCATCCAAACTAAAGTACCCAGGTCATCTGATTACCTAAATCAGGGGTAGGCAAACAGCGGCTCTCCAGCTGTTCCAAGACTACATCTCCCATAATGTTCTTTAAGCTAGGCTGGCGGACGAGTATGGGAGATGTAGTTTTGGAACAGCTGGAGAGCCGCAGTTTGCCTACCCCTGACCTAAATGTTATTCTCATACTGAAGCTGTTCTCCTTCTGCTTAAGCATCATGGTAAACATGGAAAAATAATGGGAGATGTACCTACACAACAATAGAAGTACAAAATATTTTTATTTTTTTTATTGAAAAGGTATTTGGGGAAAATCCACATAAATGTAACTTTGCCAAGTTGAGTTAAAACCAATGGGGACATAAATGCAAGTCAAGTGCATTACAAATCTTACAAAGGACTCATTCATCTTCACAACAATTGTGAGCACATTATCATCCTTCTAAAATCCAAGAACACTATAGTAAAGTACATGTCCCGCTAAATGCTAGTCATTTAGGCAATATATTAATAAACATACTCAGAATGTTTCTCTACAACTGACAGCACAAAAGTGGGTGCTGAATTGTGTAAACCTGTGGTATTGTTAAGCTGTGATACTGTTAATTGAAGCATGGTCCCAGAAAAGATTATATCTGTCTGGCACGGCAAATTGAAATTTACGAGTGGAGTCACACAGGAGACTAGAGAGAAGAAATGTGTCTCTTTAGAAAGCAATACAGCGTAACACAAAATGTACAATGATCTGATGTTTCTAACATTTTCTCAGTATAGGTCTCTCTATTCTGTAATCCACGAAACTATCCCAAAGACTAAAACAGGTAAAAATGAGATACAAGATTTTGATTTAGTTTTTCAGGTTATACTGTCCAGCTCATAATGTGGTAATGCGATAGTAATCCCAACATTCCCACACCAATAAAATCTTTTTTTGTGTTATCACTTAATTTCTTTATACATTATTTTTTATTTTAAAGAGAAAACAATGAGTAGGCATTGTATTTCTTTATGTCTCTTTAACGAGTGAATATCTAGAGCATTCTGGGGAAATATGGGGGCCAAACTGACCTGCAATCCTCTGGTACCCTGATTGAGAGACAAATGAATTCTGTGCATGAGCAGTTAGGTTATCACGGTGAGTGCCCCAATGTTCCACATGTAGGGGCATGTAGGGCGGTAATTACATATCACTGACTAACACTGATTGACAGATATAAATCTGATATTTTCACAATCTGGTCTAACTAGTCAGTCTCTGTCAGTTTCATAATTCCCATTATATATACTGTTTTCCAGTTGATAATTATGTACATATTTATATTTCGATCTATAAAAAATAAGGCATGTTAAATCCTGTAGTTTTGAAATCTACAGTGCAGTCCATTAACTGGTTAACTGCAAACCAGTAAAATCTTAAAGCTAAGACAAGGTGATGGAGACTGATAACACAAGGCGCCACACCACTTACATCTCTTAGCAACGAGCAATCAACAGCCAGATAGGAATCAACACAATCAAATGCAAGGTGCATAACCTGAGAATCACTTCCTGTTTCATCACAAGTTTCAACTAAGTATTTATGATGTGGTCTTGGCCTGTTTATTGCTCAATATTTGTCCTAACTTTTCTGAACCTGTTAAGTGCCTGAGGGATGAGCAATACTGTCAGTATCTAATTCAGAACTTTATTTCAAATACAATATGGTGAAAATATGCTTCCACTCACAGGGCCGCCATCAGAAATTGAAGGGCCCCTTACTGAAACCCCCCCCCCCCCCCCCCCCGATAGTTTATCAATTAATAGTCCACTGATAATTTGTCCATTATTAGCCCACTGATAAATTGTGCATTAATAGCCACTGATAATTTGTCCATTAATAGCCACTGATAATTTGTCCATTAATAGCCCACTGATAATTTGTCCATTATTAGCCCACTGATAATTTGTCCATTAATAGCCCACTGATAATTTGTCCATTAATAGCCACTGATAATTTGTCAATTAATAGCCACTGGTAATATGTCCATTAATAGCCCCCTCCTTCTCATATCTGTTCTCTCTCCCCCTGCCTACCATATCTGTTCTCTCTCCCCCTCCTTCCCATATCTGTTCCCAACTTTTCTGAAAATGAGAGAAAACAAATATAATTTATGTTGCTAACTGATATGCATGAATTTCAAATGAAGAGTCAGCTACAACAATGCACAATCACAAAAATGCCTTTCCTATGGCATTTTATGAGGACTCTTGTGTAAACACATTCAAAGCATGATGGCACCTCGTGATGACATATCAAGGCTTTTAAAAGCTCTTCTAATCCAATATGTTACTGAAATGGACATTATACCCCACAGGCAAAAGACCCATCTAGTTTTAAATCTGTCATGAGGTAACACCACTGTTTAGTTGTAATTCACCTGCGCAAAGTTCTGCTGCTTCATTGATCTATAGACCAGATGATTTGTCAGGAATGTCTCAGGCACTGTCACATTGACCAAGTTTCTGCTTAAAAGTCAGATTTGTAAAAACAAACAAACATTCAGACACTCCCTACATGGTACCACTGATTATAAAATATTGTACATTTTCCTCCCTAGAGAGGATATATGGTCAAGTAGAGACCTGCAGACCTTATATAAATCAATAAAGCCCTGAAGTATGCAGCTCTCATTACCAGACACTCATTCTGATGGTAGTTTGGTGTTCAGAGCTTAAATCATGATTACTGACCCAGAAACAAAAACACAGATATAACAAATGACACCATCCTGGCTCAATATAACTGACAAACAAGTACACAGCATCACTTTTACATTTGACTTTTTCTAGACATGCTCTTACAAATACCATCTCTTGAAATTAATTGTACATCTTCCCACCTAATTCACAGATGGTAAAGTACGAATTTGGTGCCATGGTGAGATGTTTTGCACTATGATCTGAGTAGAATGAACAAGTAGCATATCTCCAGGATGCATGGGCTCTTCTAGTGCAACTGGGCCACTGACTGACATAAAAGGGACATCTGTGGATCCCTGCAGTATCTGGACCCTCAGCAGCTGTACATGCCCTGTGGTAAAAAAAAAAAAAAGGCTATGTACGTGCAAGATTCCAGATAGACAGCGACAGATGCTTAAAAAGGGATATTAACTCGAGCATCGTATTGTTTGTGAGAGGACATGCTGGTAAAGTGCATCTGTCATGCAAAAATGGCATGGTGTCACTGGAAGAAGATTTGCATTTCATATATACATTGTGCTAGTCAACTTGTATAGATTAAAAAAGTTAGAAAATACTGAAAATTGCCACTTTTATCACAGGGCCAGGAGTAAACTTCTGGTACAAGTAACATTTAGTGGATACATTTGTTGGCGATTTTGTTAGCATTATGTATAATTTTAATGAATTTATGGTTGCACTATCTGCTATTTAAAGATTTTGGCAATAATAAATGTTTATGCTGCATCCCCTCAAATGTATCTTTTGTGCAGATAACAAAACTTTTCATAAAGCAATTAAACTCTCAGCATCATACAGGGTGGCATTTAACTAAGAGTTGTGAGAGTAGCATTCCAACAAATGCTGTGCAGGGTTGCTGGCTGCCCAATTTCCACTCCTGAGCATCCAAGTTCACGGTGAAGTAAATTTCCAATATGCATAGCACATCTTTATTATAAACCCATTGTTTTAACTCCCTCTAAAACGACCTTTACAAATCCGTTTCTGTGTTTGTTACAGTTTCTTTTTACAGTTTAAACCTCAATCCACTCAGCAGCCTCTCGGGGGGGATTTTCAAATCGCTACAGATTAAAATCCTCTTCGACTCTTGACTGTTTGACTAATGCTTTGTATTTAATAATTCTACTTGCGAGAGATTTAATTTGACAAAATCATGCTGTGTCTGGAACCCTAGTTTACCATGCAGCTGTACAGCAGCAGAAAACTATTGTTTGGCTTCGTCTCAAGCTCTGCATTGCCGCACTGTGTGAAACCGGATACATAGCACACCAGTAATATTTACATGTTACAATCAAAGAGCCATTACACTTTAAAGAAAATGTATGCTTCTATGATAGATAAAATGAGCGTAGCAAGGGGGAAAATATCATACATTTTAAAAGGTTCATGTGATGTTCCCTCATTCCAAGGAACAGGGGTTGAACCTTAAGACCTAGTCAGCCATGGTCACTCACTGTTTGCACATCTTTATCTATCTATCTATCTATCTATCTATCTATCTATCTATCTATCTATCTATATACAGGGAGTGCAGAATTATTAGGCAAATGAGTATTTTGACCGCATCATCCTCTTTATGCATGTTCTCTTACTCCAAGCTGTATAGGCTCGAAAGCCTACTACCAATTAAGCATATTAGGTGATGTGCATCTCTGTAATGAGAAGGGGTGTGGTCTAATGACATCAACACCCTATATCAGGTGTGCATAATTATTAGGCAACTTCCTTTCCTTTGGCAAAATGGGTCAAAAGAAGGACTTGACAGGCTCAGAAAAGTCAAAAATAGTGAGATATCTTGCAGAGGGATGCAGCACTCTTAAAATTGCAAAGCTTCTGAAGCGTGATCATCGAACAATCAAGCGTTTCATTCAAAATAGTCAACAGGGTCGCAAGAAGCGTGTGGAAAAACCAAGGCGCAAAATAACTGCCCATGAACTGAGAAAAGTCAAGCGTGCAGCTGCCACAATGCCACTTGCCACCAGTTTGGCGCCTATTTCAGAGCTGCAACATCACTGGAGTGCCCAAAAGCACAAGGTGTGCAATACTCAGAGACATGGCCAAGGTAAGAAAGGCTGAAAGACGACCACCACTGAACAAGACACACAAGCTGAAACGTCAAGACTGGGCCAAGAAATATCTCAAGACTGATTTTTCTAAGGTTTTATGGACTGATGAAATGAGAGTGAGTCTTGATGGGCCAGATGGATGGGCCCGTGGCTGGATTGGTAAAGGGCAGAGAGCTCCAGTCCGACTCAGACGCCAGCAAGGTGGAGGTGGAGTACTGGTTTGGGCTGGTATCATCAAAGATGAGCTTGTGGGGCCTTTTCGGGTTGAGGATGGAGTCAAGCTCAACTCCCAGTCCTACTGCCAGTTCCTGGAAGACACCTTCTTCAAGCAGTGGTACAGGAAGAAGTCTGCACCCTTTTAAGAAAAACATGATTTTCATGCAGGACAATGCTCCATCACACGCGTCCAAGTACTCCACAGCGTGGCTGGCAAGAAAGGGTATAAAAGAAGAAAATCTAATGACATGGCCTCCTTGTTCACCTGATCTGAACCCCATTGAGAACCTGTGGTCCATCATCAAATGTGAGATTTACAAGGAGGGAAAACAGTACACCTCTCTGAACAGTGTCTGGGAGGCTGTGGTTGCTGCTGCACGCAATGTTGATGGTGAACAGATCAAAACACTGACAGAATCCATGGATGGCAGGCTTTTGAGTGTCCTTGCAAAGAAAGGTGGCTATATTGGTCACTGATTTGTTTTTGTTTTGTTTTTGAATGTCAGAAATGTATATTTGTGAATGTTGAGATGTTATATTGGTTTCACTGGTAAAAATAAATAATTGAAATGGGTATATATTTGTTTTTTGTTAAGTTGCCTAATAATTATGCACAGTAATAGTCACCTGCACACACAGATATCCCCCTAAAATAGCTAAAACTAAAAACAAACTAAAAACTACTTCCAAAAATATTCATCTTTGATATTAATGAGTTTTTTGGGTTCATTGAGAACATGGTTGTTGTTCAATAATAAAATGAATCCTCAAAAATACAACTTGCCTAATAATTCTGCACTCCCTGTATACACACACATACACCAATCAGCCATCACATTATGACCACTGACAGGTGACAAGTCGGCAGCGGCAGTGTAATGCTTTGGGAAATGTTCTGCTGGGAAACCTTGGGTCCTGCCATCCATGTGTATATTAATTTGACCAGTGTTAATTATGTCAACTAAACATTTTCGTGTTAGTTTTAGCCAACTGCATGTTTTCAGTGACTAAAACAATAACTAAGGATAATGTGCCCTGCCACAAAGCAAAAATGGTTCAGGAATAGTTCAAGAGGCTGACTTCAAATTCCCCAGATTGCATTGTGGGAAATGTTGGACAAACAAGTCAAATCTATGGAGGCCCCACTTAACAAACTTACAGGTTCTGCTGCTAATGTCTTGGTGCCAGATACCACAGCACTCCTTCCGAGGTCTAGTAGAGTTCATGCCTAAATGGGTATGGGCTGTTTTGGTGCCAAAAGGGGCATACACAATATTAGGAAGGTGGTCATTATGTTATGGCTGATTGGTGTGTATATATATATATATATATATATATATATATACAGATAGTTTATGTGAAAATAATAATATCAGTTGTAAGTCAATGAAACAGGTCCTGCTATTTACACATTTTTCACACAAAACCCATTTTGTTTTAGCACAGCTATTATTTCAGTGTATATAAAATGTTGTTGTCTCTTTACAATAAATAATTCTAACAAAGTGATTTTTTTCTTTACATTTATGGCTAACAATAGGTAGTTTTAACACAACCTTCCAAGGGTATTTTGTTGGGTTAATTAAATACAAATATACAAATACAAGTGGATTAACAAGGCTACTTTAACTGAAGATATAATTACAATAAATTGTAATACAATTGCAAAATCCTTTCAGCAAACAGCATTATTGGCCATACAATTAGAGACTTTATTAGCAGGTGACACGTTATTATTCTCTTTCTCCTGTTTTCTATTGTGTTCACAATGCAAATACAAACAACATGATTCTGAGTACTTCAACAATTATAATGTGTTATGTTTGTATGTCATGAAACAAGAAGACTTAAGTAGGGCTTTTTGTAATGCTGACAGTTTTGTTCATCGTTACCAGGATCTGCAAATCACTTCACCAGTAAATTAAAGAATGAATGCCAATGGAGAAGACCTTCATGGCTATTTGACCAATAAAAGGTCTCCATTTGCTCCCTACCTGAGCTGGCATCAATAACTGTTGAGGCTCCTCGGCGATCAGAAACAGGACGAGGTGATCCAGGCATACTAACGGGCTCAGAGCGAACCGGCTGAATTCTGTAATGACAAGCATATTGATATGTTATGCAATTACAGTACAGTCCTACAGTCATACAAAGGAGAAAGTGCAGAAATGATGAATTAAAGAAGCAGAAATTAAGTTTGCCTCAGTGATGGCCATCTGATATGTCTGTAAGCAGTGGTTCTATCATTTGGTATCCATCATCTTATATCAGGTGAGCACCACTCAGGATTGGTGAATGTATACATTCAAATATATATATAATAATCACCTAAGCAATATGGTAAACATTATCCTGAAAATGCAGTTATTTACAAAGTGAAATTTTGAGAGAAAAGTCTAAGAACTCAACGTGGAAACCAATGGAATGATCTGGTAAAGAAAGGATATGAGGAGCGCCACTGACCCATGGTGTCTGGACACTTGATTTTACATATAATCAATTCTAAAGAAGCAAAAGTTTGTGTCCTTTTGAAGCTCTTTGCTTAGTACACCATATCTTTTTGATTTTTTTTTTTGTCTGTGAGGGAGAACACAAGATCTTACTCATTACTGGGCAGCATACCTCCATGCAGGATAAAAGAGGGTGGAGTCTTACACTGGGCAAAGCGGGACAGTTGGGAGATCAAGAGTATAATGGCTCTTTTGTTTCAGGATGGCTGGGAGAGCTCTGTATGTTATGGATAGGGATGAACTATTACAGGCTTAACGTTTTCTGATAGTTACATAAGATTACTTGAATCATTCCATCAGCTCCCCTTGTCTGAGCAATTAAACACTATGGGGAATAAAGATGAATAATATTTTATACCATGATGTACATCTTTTTGGGGTAAAGGATTACTTCAAAGCATGTTTAAATTGAAATGGCAATATGATTTGTCAAAAAGCATCTACTTTCTCCATTTAGAAAACGTTTAAGAACCACAATTATATTTGATAAGTTTTCTCAAATTGAAAAGTATTAGAGATAAAATATAGGATGGCTTTAAAGCAGTCTTGGCTGTTATGTGTGTTTCTGTTTGCAGAATAACACTAGATTTTAGGAAATGAACCCATCTGCGTCAGTTGGTGCTTTGGTCTTTAAAAACCAAAGCTCCAAACTGGCGTCTTTGTGTTCCTGACACCCGATCACTTGATGATTGGCAGCCAGGAACACACAGTCAGGGACCCAATCAGGTGACGTCACGATGCCAGAGATGTAGCGGATGCTCAAAGTGTTCTTATGTGACAGTGGGGACCCTGCTGCAAGTCCCTGCAGCAGGATCGGCACACATCTTATCGTGGGGAGCCGCAATGAGCTGTTTAATGCAGGACGTTCTATGCCGTCCTACTAGCCTTTAGATAGTAAAAAGGAGGACGGCATAGAACATCCTACACGCAGGAAGGGGTTAAAGGACAACAAAGCTGTTTTTTAACCCTTGCTTCCTTGAGGGAACCAAGGTTTAAAAAACATGTCCTGCTAGTCTGGAGTAAACCCAACGTGTATCTTAATAGGTACACGTCGGTTCACTCTTTACTGTCTCATATCTGAGATAAAGCAGTTCCTGGTTGGCAGTGTCGGCAAACGCACAGCCAATCACAGAGGATCTGCATAATACGGGGGCCTCTTGCTGATAACATAGAGAGAGCCAGTCGCTGACCAGACCGTGCTGCCTACTTCCCAGAGAAGCATGGCAGCTGCCGGTCAAAGGATAAACCGGCGTGTACTATCAAAAGTACCAGTTTACTCTCACACTAGGGACAACTAACCTTTCACTTGTGCTTCTATATTAGAAGCACAAGTTAAAAGAAACATTTAAGCACCTCCATGTAATTATTGTGTTTATGCAAGAGTTATGCTTCCTATTTGACCTTCTTTCCTACAAAAACCCTTAGCTTACTTAAATGTGGAAGATTTTTTGAATATCTTTATCTTAGTAGCTAGAGTTGTGTGAACTGTTCTCCAACAGTAACTATCACAGAAAATGTACAACGGGCTGCTTGAGTCTCTCCTCCAAATTCTCCATCAGATAACAGTAGAACCAAAGTAATCCTGTCTGCCAACTGACTCCCTCTCAGCTTCCTTCCATAGGAACATACAAGTTACACATCAAGCTTTGATCTACTATTTTTGCATTTTCCGAGCTAACTTATAAGACAATTTACAACTCATTTGTGTTGTTGTAAAAGATGATTAACAAATAGCAAGACATAAAATATGTTGCCATGATTAGATGCTAAAATAATATATCGGTGTTGGGTGAAACAGGTGTAGGCAACCATCTCTAATTATTTAACCACTTGCTTTAGCACATTATATATGTATTACAGACAAGAATGGTCTGTGAAAGACACAAGACAAAACTGATTACAATAGCCAAATATAAAAAGGGGCAGGACTAAACAAACACTGTCTGAGTAAGATTAAACTCTTGGTTATGAAACAGAATGTAAAGGACTTGTAGATGTGTGAAAAGCTGAAAAATCCACACCAATGTAGTCTAGATCTATTCTATGTACTTTTTCATGAATTTTAAAACTAGACATGTAAAAATTAAAATGAAAATTAATGGATGAGCAAAAAAGATATCAATATAATATTGTGATAAAAAGTGTATCCCATTAAAAGATTTCAGCCTCATTTGAGGTGCTACTGATGGAGTAAGTGTAGCATCGGCCGGGGGGATATTATGCTTTTCCAGCAAGATTGCACTATGCTTGTTTGTTTTTTACGTTTTTAATATACATGTGCTTGAAAGAAGTTATATGACTCTGGGGTTACAGAAGAATAATACATTTTCTTCTTTCTTATTAACACAGTGTGTTTTGGGATACAATTTTTTTTAATATTGATGTTTTTCTTTCATTATTTTGTTTCATTATGTTATTAGTGTATGAAGATGGCATTATAGTGTGATTTGTAGCACTGAGATTAGCACTGTCTATTATTGTTCAAAATATTTGATTTTACACTTCTTTTGCAGAACATTCATCACGTACAATCTTGTTTTGTTGTCTCATCCTTTTCTACTTGTAATGGAACCTCCTAGTGACATCAACATTACCTCAGGCTGTTTAGATCAAGATCGTCCGTGTCGAAATCTAGTAGTGGTTGTGGAGTATCGCTTGGGCCATGTGAGTGAAGCACTGAGGAACTAGAAGAAATCACTGTGGTTTGGCCTGAAGGATGGATTGTTTTAAACTGGAACTGGGGCCCCATCCATAACCGCCGGTGGGGTCCAGTGTGTGTCACTATTTCCACCTAAAAAAAGACATTTAAAATAAATACCTTGATTCTTATTAATGTACAAAAGCACAAATAAGAACATTAACACAGGATTGTATTTCTCATGATACATATCTTACACTAGAAAAGAAATTAAATGTACTAAGCAGTGACAATATGGAGTGGTATTTCCAGTAAAACCTTGTTTCAGTTGGTTAAGCAGAACATCAACCATATCATGATTTCCTGCGACCACCTAGGGTTCAAAATTGTCAGGATTACAGATTTAAACAATGTAAGTCCACTTAGCACCCTAACGCTTACCTACTTCAGCTCAAATAAGTGCACCTGACCGAACAACAGGAGCCTTATGCATTAAGAAAAAGTTGAGCAATGGAGGAACAATCAGCAGAAACATTCTATTGTTTTCCATGGTGATTGGTCCAAGTTTAGCACTTCGTCCTATAACTGTTCAAGTTTCACCTTAAACCCTTCAAGATAAGAGGGTTTTTGGGGGGATTTTTGTGTGTTAAAGGACAACTAAAGTTTTTTTTTGTTTCCTATAACTTTAAAAAAATCTTGTCCCTTTCTCCTAAGATAACGCAAATTGTATCTTTATAGCTCCAACTCTTTACTTTCGGCTCTGCCTCACAGCTGAAGCAGAGCCAATTAGGAGGCTGGTGCACACTGACAGTGTCAGCCCCTGCCTAGGCAGGATCTGAATGAAGCATGTTAAGTTGTCCTTTAACTGTAATTTCTCTCTCATTTAGTTTTTTTTGGGCCACGCCCCTTATTTACATTTAGGACGACATTTGTCCTTAAGGGGTCAATGTAGCCCCCTTACTTGTCGTAAATCCTTAAATTACCAGTATAGCTTTATTATATAATGTGTTCCTATACAGCGTTTCTGAGAGAAAGACATTATTAAGGATTTGTTTTACATTTAATCTTTCATCCTTTTTTTTTCTCTATTATCCTAAAGCAGCTGAACAAATATTTTGAAACTTGTACTGGACTTAAACTTTTTTTTTATTAAAAAGCAAGAAATTCATAACCATAGCACCAGAGTTTATTAAATATTATTTTAGGAAGTAAACAGAAATGAGTAAGGATATACACACTATCACAATTCAAACACATGTTATTTCAAACCGCAAGATTGTACATATAAAAGGAAATTATAGCTAATAGAGGTTGCTCCTGTATGAAAGAACATTTTGTTAACATTCACGAATATATATGTAAAAGGCCCCATAAACTAACAAGAATTAATTGTATGTGTTGGTTCAGGGTTTGGCTCTAGCAAGTCTATGCTTTTCTATATAATAGACTTCATCAGGGTTAGCTTTATGACTTTATGGAATTGAATATGTTGGGAGTTTATACTTCATATAAGACATAAACCAGTATTATGTATTCCTTGGTATAAACCATATATAGTGATGCCACTCTCCAAATTTGTTAAGTGGTGGCATTGTGTCACTACCCAATTGTGTATGTGCAGTACATAATTCACTATAAAACCAGCATCGTGATTATTATGTGGGAGAGTATATATATAGTAGTGGAACTAACTTCCTTGTCTTAGATAAATCTAATTTTTAATGAGAAGCTTTATTGGTCAGTGCCTTATTTGGGCATGAGCAATGGCTTACAGTCCTACTCAATATCCTGACTTGCCTCTTTTTGGTAATCCCTGTCCTAAATCCAACCACAGCTGTCCACATCTATTACAATTGATAATTTATCAACAGGAAGTCACATTTTGATATATTACGGTTTCAATCAGCAAAAACGAGAAAAAAACGTCTCTTATATTTTAATTGTGATACATCTTGGATGAAACTTTGTGGGTTATGACAGCTATTGGTTTTACTACATAGGCTTAGATCAGCACATCTGTATGCCTTTTTTTCAACTAAACCTTCTCTTTACAGCAGACATTGGGATCCAAAACAGACTGCATGATATATTTGTTCCAGCAGGCTACCATTTTTCATATGGAAACTATATTACCTTTTCTATATTTACATTTATATTGGCATAAGCATTTCCATTATATATTTATGATTGTTATCAATGCCTATGCATCTAAACATCAATGTATGACTGTTATCATTTCCATTCACCCAATGCACCTGGTATATAAATATATCTGGCTGACATTGCTTACTGTTTATTTAACTTTTTTACAATGGAGATGACAAGCATTTATTTAGGACCTAGCGTTGGCAGGCCATCCAACCATAGCCAGTTTATTTGTATGAGTCTCCTAAAGTATCTTTAGTTGTCAGCTAGAGGGAGGCACTGCACCAAAGTGTTTTCTTTTTTTAATTATTCTTCACATTTCAATAGCAAGTTTTTTTTTTCATGCCCAAAAGAGAATCAACTGTGATGGCATACATTACATATACATTATTTGTATGCAAATGCCTGGGGAATGGCTCTCTTTACTTCCCTTCTTGTATGCACACACAAATGGTTCTCAAATTAAATGTAATGTGTTTTATTTTCAATTTATTTGAAAACCTGTGAAACAAGGTACATTTCTCCTGGCAGCAACACTGAATGTGTTGCCTGGGAGGCTAAATGAATTTGTATGCTACCTCTTGTTTATAGCAGTCCTAGCATTTGGCCCAAAAGCCCAAAGAGATTTTTGTTTATTTCATAGCTTTCACCTCACGCTACAGTGTAAATTAGGCCACAGATAAAGCATCCAGTATATTTTAAGCTCAGAACCATCAGTGTCACAGAGCCGAGAGGTAAACAGATGCCTTTGCAGTTTAATCGAGGCTATGGCCAGATGTTCCTATTCACTCTCCTGTTGTGTGCAGGACAAACATATTGTATCTACTTCACACTGACAACACGCATTACCCACTCTTCTAATTGAAAAGTTGAAGTGAAGGGCAGGCTTTCTCAGTGCATTCTGTTAATGTTGATGACAACAATTTGACAAAAATTAGGGGGCAACCAATATAATGCAAAAAGCTAAATGTTGCTTGTGATAATAAACCTCTTTTTATATTATTGGTAAACCCATGGAATTTTGAATTACCTTTCACTTGATAAATTATGTATTTTTAGTTATAAATGTACCAAGGCAAGAGCTGGCTGATTCAGCTGAGTAATATATATAATTCTAGTAGCAATCCTGGCAGATTGACATTTTAGACTGTAGTTTGGTTTTGCTGCACGGCTGTGGTATAATGTTAATTAAACCAAACTTTCTGGATATCCAGTGAGCCTGAATATTTATGCCACTTATAGTCTCCAGTCCAGACTGATTTCAGAATCAAAATGAGTTTACCTCATTGCTCTGGGATTGTCATTAGAAGTCTTTTGATTGATCTGAAGAGAAATGGGATTACAGTTGCATACGTTTGGAAAAAAGATGACATATGGATAGATACAATGCAGTCTCAAAACACAGTATGAGACAGTACTGCTATGTGTCACTTCGTGTTTCAGTGTACTGGTTCTTGAACAATTTAAAAACTTGGCCAGTTGTCCCGAAAACATGGCCTGACTGAGGATGCCTGAGGATATTTTTTGAGAAGTACTGGCAAAGATTTATTTTATTAAAAATTATAATAACTTTTTTTGTATCCAGCACTTTGTCTCTCATAATGTGACATGTTATTATAAACTTTTGAGGCTGGATGCTGATAACATTCTCCTTTGAGGAGGACATTAGGTCAATGTATAAATTTGCTTTTTTGGGGGGGCCCTGTCTGAGAACACAATCATATACAATATCTTTGGAGCCATCAGCATAGATGTAGGATATTCCAAGTTTTGCTACAAGGCACCCTTGCACAATTAAATGGTTTTGGAGTAAAGTAAAGTGTGTTGGCTACAACAAAAAGTCAATCTTACAAATTACAAGTATCCATCATTTTCTAAAAGTGTTGAGCCTGAGACTTTTCAACGGAGCCCACAAATTAATGTAGTTTCCATGCATTACTGCTAACCAGGTGATTAATAATGGACAATTAAAAATAAAATTACGGTACATCTGACATATTTGCAATAAATGTACTGCATTGGTCCAACCTTGTTAGCAAACATACTGATTATAACACAAATGTCTAAGATGTTATTGATGATAAATACATTCAAATTCAATGGTACAGTTTATAATTTCCACCTAATTGTACCTATCACCCACAGTGACGTAATGCTTAAAAACTGCCTGGTACATGGAGGAAATGGGAGGCAATGTGCAATGTTGTCACAAATGATGTACAGCCAAGGGGCCATCTATTTATGCATTATATGTCACCAGTGCTCACCCAAAGACTTGGGAACAGTTCTAGTTATGTGCATATTGTTATTATAAAGAGTAAACCTGAAGAGTTCATTGTATAGCCTTGTAATTCATACAAGAGTGGGCAATGCACCATTAAGTGCCTGTGCTATGTGATTTACTGTACACAGTCACTTATGTGACCAAAGCTTTTACTTATTGTTTTACACAACAAAGAACATATTCTGCTCGAAGAAGCACAAGTGCAGAATTTCCCTGTGCTCTAGAACATCTTGTCATATTAATCAATGCCTACAAATGGATGCAATAAGAGAGAATATGTTCTTGTTACAATGTACGATCACATGGGATGCATTGGAAACACCACTACGTAAAGATTAGTGCTATTCCAGTATGTAAGGGGGAAAACATTTTCAAAAATATATACTTAAGGAGTTTTTCCAAAACGTACATTTTTACACTTTTAACAGAAATTAATTTGTGAGGGAAAGAAGTCTACGCACCCTCTCTATGGATGCTATGTTATAATCTGAAACCATTTTTGGGTTTGCATTTCTGTAGTCCATAAAATTGCAAGGCACTCACCACTGGTCAATGACACAGACTGGAAGATTATCTGTGACAATATCCGGGTCCTCTGTACTAATCTGTTGCTTTGTCACTGCAGCTTTGTTATCATTTTAGTAAACTGTTGCTCAAGTGAAAGGTTATACATGACTACCTTGTGAGCAGATTATATGCTATATCTTTATTTGTAACATAGCTGTACGGAGCCTGCACTTCATAATTGCCTTACGATAATAATATTTCACAAGGACCCATTTACAAGAGTGCTGCCAACCTGTGCACACTACCTCAGATGATGGCAGGTATTTAGCCTCAGCAGCAATTAGAGGCCAGCCAGTTACACTTTGCCAAGGCCCAGTTCTTTTCTATAAAGTTGTACAGTACTTTTGTCATTTTGTTTTGGCAGCTCAACCATCCATAATTGCCATATTCAATGGGCACAATAGGTTGTGAAGTATCATTTGACCTAATAACAGATGTTTTCTACCCTCTGCCAAGTAATCACATAATCTAATCTAACAATTGCTACATTTCATACAAATAAAGTTATTTTTTTCCCTTCAAAGTGAAATGTAGCACAATAAACTGACATAAGTCTTTCTCATTTTAAAGATCAAAATACAAAATAGTTTAATCGCCAAAATGTTACTAAAACGCACAGGAAAAGTTTTAATGGCATAAAATAATTGTTATTGAATATTTAAATTAAAAGATTGAGGAGTATGCTGTATAATTAAGGTATAAATAAGATAGATTGCTTTATTTATTTAGAAAGAGCTTTACCCGGAAGAATACATTGAGTTTTTTCTCTTGTTTTTAAGTATGTCCTGGGGACCAAGTTCATAACGGTATTACACAGTGTTTCTGATTTAACAACAGATTAAAAAAACACATGTATATATATATATATATATCAGTTTAGAAGCAATTCTTCCCATTAGCAAATGATCATCCCTCTTTCTCATTCAGCGTATAAAGGCAGATTGCAGAATCATGCTCATTTTCAGTATACCATGCACCAGAATGACCAAATAATCTAATGTTATTTTTTTTTCTATACAAATACGTTACCTTTTAAAGATAATACAAAAAACTCTGTGGTTGTCTTATGGAAGGAAACTACAGCAGGGCACTAACTGGGTCTGCTTCCACCATTTAATGTACAAATTATATGTACCACTACATATCAATTTTGTATTTGGCACGAATAGACAAAGCTGGGAAAACTTACTCACTCTATACATGAGAATTTGACTTTTTTTTCCCAAAAGGTATGGATCTTATTTATATAACTACGTCTATCCACATATTGAAGAGATTAGCCTGTATAAGTGAATGTAAAGATATTTGGAGATTACAAAAACGCTCTGCATTGAACTTGGATGAATGTGTCATTAGTACAGATAAGGGCCCATTGCTAAACTAAACACAGATGAATGCATTATTATATTAAACACTGGCCCAGCTGGTAAACCTATAAGAGGCAGGTACATGAATAGCAAACATGCTGGTTTTTATATGTCATAGGATCTAAAAAGCAAGTTCCTATTTAATGTAAGTTTTTTTTTTTTTTAACATAGTGTGCCACATGTGTAAAGCACATTGCAGAAGCTAGGTGTTACATTTATAACAATTAGAAGAAACCTTCTATTATTTTCCATAATGCGAACTCCATACATTTAACACTTTGTCCCAGAATGTGTATTTTTTCCCATATGGTCCATGGGACATTACATCTCCATTCTTCACATATTTGTATTATTGATGAATATCTAATGAAGATTATTTCATCCACTTCAATCAGGTCCAGCTTTTGAGATCATGCTGTTTTAAACTTCAATGGGCTGGACAATTTGACAACTTTTCCATGTATGCTTCTTGGCCTTTTGTGTAATGTTATGCATGGCCAGTTTTTTGTATGCAAGAACACAAGAATTTATAGAAGAAACAGCCATTTACCTGCGAAAGCCATTCTTCATCTTCTTGGCCACTGTGGTCAGATGCCAAGCTGTCATATGACCCATGCCTTGTGATAGGGCCAGGACTTCCTGGTGGCACCACTGCAGAAGAACACAAGGGAGATATACACTTTAAGCATACTGGGTAAAATAATGTCACCAATATATCAAAAGGAAAAAATACATAATGGAATACCTTATTAGAAGGACACCTCCCACTCAATGGATACATTTTGTCAAAATGAAAACATGGCTTATAAACCAGGGGTTCCTTATGGAAGAACACGTTTTTAAAAACAAATAAACATATAAGTATACTTTTGAAATTGGGTTGCCACCTGCTAAAATACATTTTTACAATGAAAACAATATAGACCTTTTTTGCTACTTATGAACTATGTCAAGAAGGGTCAACATGATACTGGAGAATAGTGTGATATTTTGTATAATTTGTGCTTACAAAATATAAATATCTGCCGGTGACCTTACATAATTAACCTGACAGCTTCCTCAGAAGTCTTTGGAGAGTACAACAATAAAAAGGGTCCCTTGTAAATTAATTTAATGAGAATATAAAGTTGAATTACTTGTGCTAAGATGATAAAATGAACAGATGTAATAATGGAGTTATCAGTGTATCATGGTCTAGAATCAAGACAGATTGTTTCTCTAAAAACTGCTGAATTTGCTCCTCACAATACTGCCCGTGCTGGGAACGTGCTTCTCCCATCTGATTGTCAGACCTCTTGGACCTGACCAGTTAACACATAATCCATGAACACTGAGTTTCCTTTGGCTATGTCAGCAAGAAGCATTACTGCTTGCCAATGCCTAGACCTGTAAATGTGTCCAGGTTAGTAGCCCAGAAATGTTCAGCTTTGTAAGCTTTTAAACAAATAATTTATCAAACATGTAAAGCACCATCCAGAACTGGTCTGCAGCCAGGAACATGGTGCTCCCATGTATTGGAGTGTATGGCAAATATTGGTAATTTTCTATTTAACAATTATGCTTATTTGGGCAGAGTAGTGTATTAAGTGGGCAATGCCATGCTAAAAAGGGGCTTGGCTGCCTGTAAGTAGGCAGAGTTGGGAGATATGGGCAGAGCTAAACAATGTCCTGGTAATCAGCAATGAAACTGAAATTCTCAGGGTCAAACAACATGGATGATGTAATAAATAGGAGGCAGCAAAATCATTGTTTATAATTGAGCTCACATAATGTATAAATTGCTCTTAATGCTCTACAACCACAATCCAACCATTGTTTAGGTAACAGCCTCTTTCCGATGATCAGGTAGTAATGACAAAATTACTATATAACAACTATAAGGGGTTCTCAGTCAACACCTATTCATATAGATAGATGACCAAATGTTAACATAACAAACAATCCTGCTTTGGGTTATGTTTCAATTGGTGTGCAAAGCTTTTACAAACATTTAGCTGACCTCTCACTTTTGCCAGGATGCCTATTTCATTTCAGGGCACATGTGAACAACGGCAGGCTGTCACCCACAGAACTTAACACAAACTCTGCAACTGCAACAGATGTTTTCCAAACTGTTTAGACCAATCAGAATCAGGCATACATGGCCTTTCTACCAGCAGGGCAAAAATGACAAGCTCAGCTGTCAAGTTGAGGGAAACTGCTTTTCAATAAGAAAGAGCCAAACTCTGATTTTGCTAGCAAGACTGTATATTTCCTGTTATGTCATACTGACAATTTGCACTGTATATGAAGGAAATAAATACCTTTCCAGAATATCAAAGCCATATATCTATTTTCTTCTACACCATACTAATCAGCATCAGTATCAACCATACTGGTTGGTTGGCAAACTAACTCCACACTAAAAATACAAGTTAACAAAAAACATATAAGGTAGTATCTACATCATCTACCATTAATTAATGCAACTAGAATAAAGCTTATGTAAGATCAAAATAGTAAATTCCCTCTGCCTCTTTACAAAGTTCTACACAAATTTTCCTGCCATTTGCGCATATGGTTTTAGTCATGTTCTGGCCTTATCCCTTATGGTAGCCAAGCAATGGCTGAGTGTCTCCAGGGTGGAGTAACTCCTCTTATATTTCAACTGTGGGACTCAGCTTACCTGATCTGGTCATCAGGTATAAGAGTGATGTCAGGTGCTTAGGTGCTCTTAAAGTTAGGAAGAAACACTTCTGGGTTATGATCAGGACATTAGACTCAGTCCACACTCAGGGTTATGGTACAAGTGCCCACCTGGCTACTAACTGCTGCAGTGATATGTGAAAGCACACATCAATGTAAAGGACAAGCCAAAATGCACATGGTATGTGTTTTATCAATCAACAAAATTGATTTCCATATTTATTTATTTATTGCAACAGTGGCTTGCCTAACCTAGTAATGTCTTGATGAGTCATTTGGAATTGCAGCACATATATTTGCAGTAAGAATGCACACATCATTATTGTTTTCTGTTTCCTGTTTTCGTTGTTCTTCAGGAAAACTGCATACAGTACATTCCTAACAGGAGGAAAAAAATGTGTGTGTGTACTGTCTCATGCTGTCTTCAATTAAAATGTTCTGGCTGCAAGTTCACTAGAGGGGCAGCAGTGTTACAAACCCATTGGCTTTCTGTAATTGCATGGAATTGACAAGGCAATTTCAACTTAAAGGGACACTTGTATTGTTGATTTCAGATATGTCTTTTGCTTTTGTTATGTGACTGTATTTAATAAAATATGTAACTAAACAAGTGTGACTGGGCACGGTAATTTTGTGAAATGTAGTGGTTTTTGGGTGCTACCCCCTAGTGACTTTACAGCACAAATTTCTCACTTTGAGGCTGGGAAAACAGAATGCAGTCTATAATTCAGAATTCTGATCATAGACTTGCATTGAATGGGAGGGTAATGTAACTAATACATCACAAGGGGGTGGAGTTACGATTCTGTTTGATCAGGTTAATCTTCTCTCTTTGTGTTAAAAAAGTTCTACACAGCCACCTAGCCCTGCCCACTATGATACACAGGAACAAGTAAGAGAGCAGGGGAGTATCTTGTGATATCATCACGCAGGCTTCATCACATTTGTAAAGTAAGACTGGCTGGAAGAATTTGGATGATGTTGCATCATGGGAAATATTCACAAAATGGAGCCAGGATTACCTAGTTTTTTTTCCCCCTTTTAGATGCAATTAATTCAATCATATAAAAAAACAGTGTCATATGATATACATATGTGTTTGTTTTAAATGACAGGTTATCTAGTTATATCTTTTGTAAGTGGTAGTGTCCTTTTAAAGCCAAAGTAGCCGAGTTGGAAACATTCTCAATGAAATTATTTTTTTCCATAAATTCTTTAATTTCCAAAGTACAATAAAATACAACAGCAATTTTAAATAAAAATAAATAAATAATGAAAACAGAAATAATATGGCCAGAAAAAAATGATGTGCATATATGGTGATTATATACTTAAAAGGAAAAAAAACTAAGAACTGAATTGGAGAATGTTTCCTAGTCAGCTAATTTGGCCTTAAGTTTGAAATTCCCTTGCCAATTCCCTGCAATTCCTTGATAATAAAGCCCTAAGCGCAGCTCAACAGAAATTTATGGACGTATGTAAAAGCCGGATGCTGTATATTATAAAATATGTATTAGTACTTTTTTAATTGTTATTACTACTGTTGGTCTTATAAAAGTTATTTTGGAAGAGCTGAAAACTTTGAATTATTATCAATAACATTCTCAATCTCGAGCGAACCTAAAATAATCCAGGACGGTATTTATCTGTGTTACAGGAATTGACTGGAGGAAGGCAACTGCTCACTTGCCAGGTTTAAGATGTATAAATGTAACTGTTGCTTATTCAGCTTGCATTAATTTCCTTTTTTGGTTGCATGGGGCATTTCAAGTCTAACGCATTCAAGTCTTTAGTGTTAAGAAATCATAGATTGCAATAATCGATAAGAACCAATTGGTCGATTTAGTCTGTGACAGACAAAATTTTATAACTAAATCCTTTTCCTGTTTATTCTATGTGATATGAGCACAGTTACATTTGGTGAGTGCTTGGATATGTTCAACAAGGTTTCGGATAGAACTGCCCAAAGAGAAATTAAAAACAGTATTGCCATACCCTCCCTCTTTAGGGCGTCCAGAACATACTGCAATGAAGGCTTTGGGGATAATAGTGTGGTAGGCAAATAACTGACTATTTCCACAATTGGTGTATGACATGTTTGGCAGTGTTCAGTAAACACATTATGAGTGTTTGCTTGCAGCAGTGTGGTGGGATTTTGTTATGGTGTAAGAGAAGAGTAGGTGTGGTAAATGACGTAAATGTATAATTTTACATCAAGTAGGCATTTTAAACAAAAAATAATTAATGGAAGAATACAAATTGAGCCCTCTTTGCTCCATATAGTTGTACCAGGGGGCATCTTGGGTAGACGAAGGAAGATTTGACCCAAGATTCTAAAAATGTCAGCCCTGTAATAGAGCGATATAGAGCAAAGCAGGCTCAGTAAGGTACTTTCATTTTAAAGATGTGGCTTTAATATCTTTTGATTACAACAAATCTTTGGATACCCATGTCTGTGTTAACCACAACAAGAAGCTTTATTTCACCCCATTTCTATCCCTGTAAAGTAAATGTGTATTGAATGCATGTAAAGATTTGCACTTTTTTTAAAATTAATACTATTATTACTGCTTACAATGATACATTTCACAAATTGTGTTCCAGCTACCCTGACATTGCAGTTGCACACCTGTCTTTTTTCGAGTATTACTTTAGCTAGAAGTCATACTAATGTTCATGTTATTTCACATTTCTTCTGCAGGTTAAAGGTATGTTTACAGTTAAATACGTCACATCAAGAAACTGCAGGTCATGACATAAAGTAGGTGATACAGCTGAAACTCTGTTCACAAATGTTACAAACCTTCTTAGGAAACTCTTTGCCAAATGTTCATTAGCTCATAATTTAAACCAGGATTTAGCAAGATTGAGCCATCCCCCTCCACTATAACCTAGCAACCAGAATTATGAATGGAGTAGACCTGATGAGGAAATGGGGCTGTGCCTTGGTAGCAGTACTGGAATTTCTTTATTACATTCCTAAGATGAGGCTCACATTGAATGACTTCTTACAATACAGTAAATATTTGCACTGAAATAACATCAATTGACCCATTATATATAAAGTGGTAGTGAAGGGGGAAATACTACAGGTTATAAAAAAAACGATCTTGTTGAATGTATTAAAACAACAGCAACAGAAAACACACACCAAAAAAAACAACAACAGCAACAGCAATTCGAGACATACAGTAGAATAAGCAATGTATAACAGGTTCAAGAGCTGTTTTGTTAACAAAATAGAGAAATGCATCCTTGGGTTTTGCATTTGCTCAATCAATGTTTCCTCCCCTGAACCCTGACCCATGGGTGCAATAAAGGACTACTAATTAATTATTAAAGTTTTTTCTAACAACCCATCGCTTGCTATATCTGGTTTCATTCTTCTTACATTACCCACTTACTGTGTATGACCAGGCTACTATCATTATAAACATGGTATTTTCCTTGTTACACTGATTCCATAGTCTGAAAATATTTGCATACTTTACTGATTTAAAAAAATAATGATGGTGTGGGTTTTATTATAATTATTTATTTAGCCTATTTGTCATGAAGTAAAACTTTAAATTAATTTTAAATAAAAATGTTTCCAATTTATTTGTGCCAGGTCAAAGAAAAGAAATAGAACTATTCAGGATATATTTTTATATATATATATATATATATATATATATATATATATATATATATATATACTATATAGGTAGTTACACCAATAAGAAATCTATGGGAGCAATGGCAAGTCCTGGGAGAGCAATAACAAGTCCAGTGGGTGCTGCATTGCGGTTTGGGGAAAGTCCAGTGGGTACTGCAGTGAGGTACAGGGGCAAGTCGTGTGGGTGCTGCCATCTGGTGCAGAGGACAATTCGGTGGGTTCTGCAATGTGGGGCTGGATAAAGTCTTGTGTGTGAAATATTGTGCTGCGGGGGCTACAGTGAATGGTGGGAAGAAGAACTGGAAAGAAGGGAGACAGAGGAAGTACATAAAAACAAGAAATGCATTTCTTAACCGTTTCGTGACGCTAGGACGTTCTATGCCGTACTATTTTTCTGGTCCCAACAGATGCTAGGACGGCATAGAAAATCCTTCAGTTAACAGCTCATCGCAGCTCCCCAAAAATGTGGCACATTAACCATGGAAACCTATAAAATGTTTCTGCTACATAAGCCCTCAAGCATATTCTGGTATCGTCATGGCTCTGTAAACAATGAGGAGTTGGCTATATATAATAGGACTAAGTAATCATAGTTTCTTAAGATGCTTCTGCGTGCCTTTACTGCATTTAAATGATCTACTAATAGATTATTCGGTATGTTCAGCTGCTCACATACAACACCGCAGCAATGTAGTGAACTTAAACAAAATCTATATTGATATAATTACATTTCCTATGGGTGAAGGAAGATATAATTAATGGATTTCCCCTGCCCTCTAATGCAACCATTTGACAATTAAAACATAGGATATCCAATAAATTCTGATGTATTCAGTAAGCAATTTGTCAAACAGTACTGCATATGAGTTTATATATATTAATTATTGTCCTTTCTGACAAGATCATATTCCCTTCCTTGGCATCCAAAGTATTTGCTGTTATTTTATGAAAGTGGATCTGGAATTATTCCATCTGCTTTAAAAAAAAAAAAAAAATAACACGTTAATAAAATCTGTTTATTGTAGAGGAATTTGTATCTGCAGCTTCTACAAGGATTTGTAAAAAACATATATATTTAAACACACTATTTTATTAGCTCCATGGCTTTCATATGTTTTACAAACAGCATTTGCATAACTATTTCCGTGAGAAAGAACATCTGATTTTCTAAATGCTGGATTTTTAAAGGAAGTGCACAGAGTACAGTAAAGTATAAACTGCTAGTCTGCCAATGGTCTGTCTTCCAAGTCTACTAAAAGCAGAAGGATCTCTAAGAGCCTTTATGGACAAAAACATTAACAACCTTAGGAGATTATTTGATTTGGCACATGCTTTGCAAATGAAACTCTATGAATAATAATATGTTACATGAGAATATATGAAACCTCTTTTTTTTTTTTTTGTTTCTTTTGATAATCACAATCCATTATAATTTAGCGTATACATGAGAGTGATAAGTTTCACACCTATGGAAGGTGTTGACATGATAATACATGTACCCAATAGGTATATAATAATTGTAAAGAGATGTATTTTATACAAACAGAGATTAAATATTGATAACAGAAAAAAACAAATAGTTTCAAAGTAGTAAAATATTAAAAGTTCAAATATCATAACAAAAAGCCAATTAATTTCTTCAATAAGAAGATGTAGGGTTAGGAACATATCTGTTTACATACACCAGTGTTGTCCCAACAGACGCTAGGATGGCATAGAACATCCTTCAGTGAACAGCTCATCGCAAGTCATACATGTATGACTCCATTTTGAATTTTAAAAAAATTGCAGCACTCTACAGCTCCCTTCGAGAATTATAGTCTGTGAATGAACAGCTTTCCATATCAGCACAATCTTTTACCAAAATAAAAAAAAGATAATGTGAAAAAGAAAATTAGACAAATATTGTTTTAATATTAAGTTGTCAAACCACTGGAGTGCTGCCTGGATTGCTTACTTTGGGGCATACTTAACAAAGAAAGCTAAAAAAAAAAAAAAAAAAAAAATTAACTAGTCTATTGATTGCCTGGAAGTTCAAGATATGATCTGAAACTTCAAAGGCATTATTAAATGTTACCATTTAGTAATCCAGACCTTGTATTCATGTTTTTGGAGGTGGTTCCAGATACCTTCCATCGCCATAGGTCCCTGATAAAACATTTACATACGTTTTTAGGTGTCTCTAAAAGATTGATGAATATTCCACTTAGAATAAGTCTTTTCAGACCTCAGACCGGAAATATTAATTCAAAGCACGCAGATGATCCAATTTTAAATTGATTCATTCTCTGCAGCTGTGTGTTTGACATAAAGCTGATTTTCAAAGTCCTTTTCTGTGGAAACTTCTCATAGTTCAAGCAGAATGGAATCTGGAAATTAGAGGCAGAGTGCAGTGTGTCCGTTCGCCTGGCTAGGGGCAGAGAGCTTTCATTTTCTGAGATATAAATCTTGTCCTACTCTTAGGTATAAATCTGGACATATGGTGCTACAGGGTGTGATTCCTGCTCAGACCTGGGATTCACAACACAGATGCGTTATTATCACTTATCTTATCTTATTTTAGTTCAGTTGGCACAAAGCTATCATATCCGGCATGACCCATGTTTACATCGGTTAAGTGGGAGCAAGAGGTTCAATCAGTCAAAATTTTTATGTGGGTAATAAATATATGCTATAATATAATCATGCTATTATGTATGATATAACATTTCAAGAAACAGTCTCAGTCCAATGTTTACATCCCCTATGTAAAGTCATGTGAGTGTTCAAGTTCAGTGCTTGCCTAGGGGGTGTAGTGGATCATTTCCTGAAATGTAAGATTCTGTAGAAATGTAAAGGAAAAGGATGACAAATATAACTGCAGATCCAGGGCAAACAGGAACAGCAATAGGAATAAGGTCATTAGAGTGAGAACCTGCATAAAACATTATAAAAATCACTAAAAGGGCAATAAGGTAGAAAGATTAGCACACATAGAACTGTCAACACCAGCTACTCTTCCAGACTACACTACATGCAAAAACCATTTCTGCACACCACTGTGTAATATAGAGTAATAGGTAACGGGAAGGTCTATTCACTAAACAGTGAACGGTTATGAACAGACAAATGCACTGCATAAATAAGATATTGAGTCGGAATTTGTATGAATTTTGCAATTCCATTGTTAGTTCACTGTTAAAGGGACACTACCACTTACATAAGATGTAACTAGATTACCTGTACATTTAAAAAAAACACATATATAATACATATTACACTTGTTTTCTTCTATGCTTGAATTAATTGCATATAAAATTATAAATAAAATTAGGTGTTTATCTCCAGCATCCAGTTTGAGATTTTTACCCATGATGCAACACTCTCCAAAATTTTCCAGCAAGTCTCACTTTACAACTGTGGCCAAAGCCTGCATGATGATGTCATGAGATGCTCCCCTGCTCTATTACTGTGTATCACTAATGGCCAGGACTA
This sequence comes from Pelodytes ibericus, assembly GCA_036172795.1. Taxonomy (NCBI): domain Eukaryota; kingdom Metazoa; phylum Chordata; class Amphibia; order Anura; family Pelodytidae; genus Pelodytes; species Pelodytes ibericus. The sequence continues at coordinate 172,112,479 of CM069857.1, forward strand.
GGTGGCTGTGTACAACTTTTTTTTTTACCTGCCTTCCAACACAAAGAGAGGAGACTGACCTGATCAAACAGGGTCATAACTCCATCCACTTGTGATGTAATTAATTCCCTCCCCCCATTGAACGCAAGTCTGTGGTCCGAATTCTGACAGAAACAATGCGTGGGCTATTCAGATAGTGAGAAGCAAAGAGGCCCTTTCTGCTGTCACTTTCGACCAGGAGATGATACTGTTGAGGACTTACTAATTTTTGCACTGAACCTATTTAATGCTAGGTGTATTGTGTGTAAATACAGCATGGCCAGTATAGTGCATACATTATATAAAGAATTTAATACACTTTGGTTCCATGATATTAGCTTTGTGCAGCTACAATAACTGATTAGTACTGGTTAGCAGGCTGGGCTTAGGGTTGCCCCCCAACCAGTATTTTACAGGAAGGTCAGTAAAAAAAAAATAGTCATGAGACCAGTGTTAAGTCTAGGGCATGGCATTATTAATTTGACAAAAATGTCTAATATTTTTATTTGATTTATTAAAATATGTTGGTGATATTTGTTCTGCTGTTAGATGCTGCACAAAAGGCCTTCTTGATACCTTTGGCCACTTGGGGAAAAGTACTGCTCAGGGGAGTCAGGTGACCAAAAATTTTGTTTTTGTAATGTCAGCAGTTTTATGTACTACTATGTGCTAATATTCATGGGGGACAGTTCACTCTTTAATCTCTAATTACATAGTTAATATAAAAGGCTTAATTATACCATTCATTTAAAATGAGCTACACAGGTATTGATGACCGCAGAGAGGACAGATATAAGAGAAAGTGGGCCAGGAAGCATGTTGTTTTTGTACTGCTGTATATTCGCAATGATACTGTTTGAAATTGACCCTGCGGCTGCAGAAGTCAGCCTAAATAGGTGTCTGTGTGGCACTTGCCATGGAAGGTTTCAGAGCAGATGTCAAGGATGACCTCCAAAATTACCAAACAGCTGTGCAGCACCACTTACGCCAACTCTTGGGACAAAGGTATTGAACACTTTCCCTGAAAAATGGTTTAGCAGACAATGGTTCCTTATTTTATTCACGACCCTAAAAGCAGGGCAAAAATAAAATGGAATCTGTTGCTAGCCTAATTATATATGGATGAATAAAAAAAAAATTGGAAACTGATTTGCGATTTGGAAAAGGAAAAAGACCTCTCTGGCCTTCTCTGACTCTTGAAAGATTAAAGAACACGGTTTTGCTTAAGGGGTTTGGCATGTAACCTCGTATTTATGAAAACCTGCTAAGTGTCCCCTTCAATCAGACTACCAGACGGTTCATTGTTTCACCAGTCTGCTGATGGAGGTACCTAGTGTTAGAAAAGCACATTGAGTATTTTTCAATGACCCAGAGGGCAAAGGTTACTTATTATAAATGGATAATGAGACCTAATGCAATGCTCTGACTGTGGACAAAGAGTGGGTCTATACGCAGCCCCTTGTGGCTTGGTCATTGAGGCTTTTATTTCCCTTGCACACTTAATGGAGCCAAACAATTGACAGAAATACTATACAAAAGACTGAAACTGAGAGAAACTGCTGTGTTCTAACTCTGATAGACAGATACAAACAGTGACCCTGAAATGGCGCCACAATTCCTTTTACCACTAACATGGCAGACAGCTGTAGCATTCACCCTAAACTCCCATTTAGCCATTTGCTAGCAATTAACCTTATTGACGGAAGTGATATTACATCGAACCATAACTTACTGCTAATGTCAGCCCATTACATTACTGCAGGTAAGGAGAGAGCATTTTCCGAGCACACGTTGCTTGTGGAAAATTCAAACAGGTGTGAATTTTTCATTTTTTTGTGTCATTTATTAATACATAGATTTTGCAGACATTTTATCAGAAAAAATGCTTCTGATTTAAGGGGCGCTCACATGTATTGAAATAGCCTATTTCACTGTGTGGCAACTAATGGGTTAAAGATTAACATTTTAATAAGAAAATGTTTTGGGATGGTATTTGTACCATGTGAACTGACAATGATAAAATATTGGGATCTCTTAGATATCAAATTCATCCAAGACATATTAATGGATTAATATACTCAAGAGTACACAGTGTAACAAGAGAAAAAATGAACGTATAAAACATTAATAAGCTGTGTTATGTGAATTAATGGCAACTTTCTGCTTACTTTTACTTTATTGGATTAAAGATAATTTGATTTATTGCATTTTTTTAACATAGCGTATAGCTACAGCGATGACAATTCTACTTCAAATGCAGTAGAAAGTTTTCTGCTGGCTTGCATAAATTGGTTGGTTGTAATTAAGCCAGTTTTAGGTCATACTGTGTAAATCTAAAATTGCAATTATATTAATAAGCCGGTTTCCGTTTTTGGGGAGCATAAAAATGAGGAGTTTGGGAAAGACTGCTACACATATAGTTTTTGTTTGCATTTAAAATGTAAAACTATGAATTATATCTTGCAAATAATGAAAGTATTATTTTTGATGTTTAGCCAATTACTGACTATAAACCATTACCAATAAGAGGTTACTTTAAGCTGCAAAATGAAACTGTTTTCTAACTATTTAGTATGCTGTGTAAGTTACCGTATTTGCTCGATTATAAGACGACCCTGATTATAAGACGACCCCCCAAACTTTGTATATTCCTTTAGGAAAAAAACTAAAAGCCTGAATATAAGACTACCCTATAGGAAAAAAAAAGTTTAACTTGTATATATGTAAATTGCTTTTTAATATGTAATAAAAAATTGATATTATACAAATGTATTTCTTGTTTTTATTTCCTTGCGGCCTCTCTCCCTCCCCCCTCCAGTGTAGTCTCTCTCTCTATCTCCCCCTCCCTCCCCTAGTCTCTCTCTCTCTATCTCTCTCCCCCTCTCTCTATCCCCCCTCTCTCTCTCTATCCCCCCCTCTCTCTCTCTATCTCTATCCCCCCCTCTCTCTCTCTCTATCCCCCCACCCTCTCTCTCTCTCTCTCTATCCCCCCCCCTCTCTCTCTATCCCCCCCCTCTCTCTCTATCCCCCCCCTCTCTCTCTCTCTATCCCCCCCCCCTCTCTCTCTCTATCCCCCCCCCTCTCTCTCTCTATCCATCTCCCCCCTTTCCCTGGTGGCTAGTGGGGGCAGCTGGGGGATGTCTGCACGTATAGTGCAGACATCCCCCAGCTGCCCGCTTTTCCCTGGTGTCTAGTGGGGCAGCAGAGGAAGTCTGCGCGATGAGCGCAGACCTCCCCTGCTGCCGCCCGGCACGCTCGCCGGGACTTCTGTGACGAAAGCGGAAGTTCCCGGCTTCTTCACAGAAGCCCCGGCGGTCGTGCCGGGCGGAAGCAGGGGAGTCTGCGCTCGTTGCGCAGACATCCCCTGCTGCTAGAGAGGGGGATCCAGGTCCCCTGCAGCTCTGCTGGGGACCTGGATCCCAGTCTTATAGTCTGACCTCAATTTGAGGTCAGATTATAAGACGACCTCGAATGTAAGACGAGGGGGATTTTTCAGAGCATTTGCTCTGAAAAAAACCTCGTCTTATATTCGAGCAAATACGGTACTTTATGATGGAGTAATCCATGAACATTTGGAGTGACGTGGGCTAAGATGGGCATGCGTAGACCAGACTGGAAAAAAGAGGCTGTTAAGTAGCCTTTATGGAAAAATATGGACTACCAACTCTAAGATGTGTGGTCTGAACGACCAAATGGCCACAGTGGGCATTTCAAAAATAAGTAGTAAAACATTTATATGCAGTTTCTATGGACTTTATTATGAAGAATGTAGCATTTTGGAGATGGCTGCTAGTATGCATTGACATTGTTTGGGTGGTCTGATGTTTCTAACTTGACTTTACAATGATGGTGAAAGCTGTAACCCTGCTCTTTGAACAAACTGCAAGGTATCTTCCGTTTCAGAACATGTTCTATATATTCAGATATTGTATTAAACATATACTTCCCAACATTTCCTCCTGTTTTTCCAGGGGGAATGGTTTTGGAGCAGTAGCGTGGTCACTCAAAGTCTCCGGACATTGGAGAATGAAAATCGAGATGCTAGACAGTGGTCCAATTTGTGACTGTACTGTTAAGCAGATGGAAGGTATGTAAACATTGTGTCTGACAGTGACAATAATCCTACTCATTACAAGTGGAGTTAACAAACGTTGCTGACAGTTCTCAAAAATGTTTATTGTTAAATAGGAATAACGAAAATATGACCAACAAGGACTACTAAAGTTGGGATGACACAGACTGGGTCTCAGTAAGAAACACTGTACAAAGTACTGTGCTTTTATCACTAATGTGCTGAAATAATATTCGGCTGCTGATTTAAAATCTGACATCAGGTTGTGTTAGCTGCTTCCAAGATTTGAAATGAAATGGTGCCAGATTCGGAAATCATTTGACAGCGCTAGAAAAATTAAGAATTATTTGAACATTAGTCCATCTGTTAGAGGCACAAATAAATTTGGCTAGGAGAATTCCAGCAGCTAAATATCAAGGGGGTAAAATGTTGAGCTTTGCATGCTACTAAAGGTTTTAGCTTGCATTGGGACGTGTAACAGATGGACAGGTAAAGCCAAAAGCTTTAATCTGGCGCCACCGGTACTATGCTCACAAGTCAGACTCAAAGCAACATGTCATGTTCAGGATCTCACTTTAAAAAAGTACATATTCACACAATACACAAGAACATTTCAGACTACCCTAGCTACTTGAACTACAGCTGTATCTAAATTCACAAAAGCTAAGTGCACACGCAACTGTCTCTCCATTCTGCAGTCAATACCGGTCATTGGTGTCAAGGCAGGAAGACTTAACTTATACAGCATATGAGAGTTCCTTTTACCCTGCAAATGACCACAGTGTCTTATTAGAAATGGCAGTAGAGCAGTCATTTTACATACTATGCTTTTTATAACTGCATAGAAAAATCAGTGGGTTTATCACAAAGTTCACACTTTCAACTACTCAAATATGTTGAAGAATGAAAAAGTAAAGAAAAAAGTTAATGTGAATTCCATTTTTTTTTTTCAAAGAAGCAGCTAATATTCTTGGAATTATTGTCAATCTGATGTTGATATAGGTTATTATATTACATCACATTAAACATTTATTTATGTAGCGCCAACGATTTATTTTTATCAAAGATGACCACAAGACAAAATTGTAGCATTTTCAACGGTGTCAGCAAAGTGATTACGTTTCAGGTAGCAATCAGACATCCAGGTTGAGATGGCCGATAGTCAGTTCACAACACTAGATACTATTCCAGAAGGAGTAAGGACAGGGGAGGAGAGGTAGTTTTGGGTCCTCCGCATACAGGTGGTATTGTAAGCCAAAATTGCTGATGAGTTTTCCTAGAGAGGAGGTGTATAAGTCAAAACAGCAGAGGGCCAAAGACCGACCCTTGCAGAACACCAAAAGAGAGCGGAAAAGGCAACAACGTCGCTTCAGCAAGCAACATGGAGATGGAGCACTTAGCTATGACTAGATTGAAGAGAGCACCACACTACCTATGTCGATTGAGGAGAATTTTTTAGGAAGGTGGTGGTGGTTACCAGTATTAAAGGCAGCAGAGAGATCTAAGAGGATAAATACAGAGAAGTGGCCTTTAGATTTGGTAGAGTGTATGTCATTTGACGCTAGTGGAAGCAGTTTCAGTAGAGTGTAAGAGTCTGAAGCCAGATTGAAAAGGGCCAAACAAATCATAAGCAGTTAGAAAGTCAGTTATTTGCACAGTTCTCTCCAACAACTTGGATACCAAGGGGACAATGGATATAGGTCAGCAGTTAGATGGAAGTGTGAGATGAAGGGAATATTTTTTCAGTACAGGTAAGCTTGAAGGTTGATGATACTATTCCAGGGGACTGTGAGAGATTGAAGAGCAGGGTTAGAGTTGGGAAGCTTAGTGGGGATAGAGAGCATACAAGGTGAGATTGGATGGGATCCATCCACTGCACAAGTAGCAAGTCTCAAGCAGGAGAACAGATTGTCTAAGTCTTTCTCATCTACAGGGGAGAATATATTCAGAGTGAGTTTGGGAGAAGGGAATGAGGCAGGAGGAAGTTAAATTAAGTTGCGGGAGGTAAAGTTACACCTGCTAAGATCAACTTTATTTTTTATATAAGAGGCAAGATCTTGGACTATAACAGTGGAGCAGGCGGAGGACCAGTGGGCAGAGGAGATTGCTAAATGTTGAGAAGAGACATTTGGGTTTTGATGAGGGGATTGAAATTAAGGTTGAGAAGTAGTGTTGGTTTAACTGAGAGAGAGAGCAGGGGCTTATAACTTCAAACTCAAGTAATGGTAACATGCTCATGCAAGAGCATACAAAAAATTAGCTATGCTTAATTCTCCTTGCCATGTAAGAAAACAAAATGAGCTACAATTAATCTTTAAGTACGGATTTCGAGATTCTAAAAGGGGAGACCCGCATAAATTCTGTTAACCAACATCTCAGATCTCAACATTAAATATATATATATAGACTTTAAAAAAATAACAATAGTATAAAAAATATTTCCCCCCAGAAACTAGCAGACAGTGAATCATTGTTTTGAGACCCCCCCCCCCACCCCCAAACAAACAAAAAAACAAGTGCTTAGATCATGTTTAGACAATACAATTATCCACAGACAGAATTAAATTGTAACTAGAACAGATAGGACCCATGTTCTGCAGAACAGAGAGGAGCTTCAGAGAAATGGCCTACCCTTCCAAAAACTTTCAAAATGATGTTAGGTTTTTTTTAAATATCACTGTGAAAAATACAATATAACTAGAAGAAAAAATAAGTCACAATTAAGAAACCTAATATATATAACAAGCAAATGGGGGTAGAACAAGAATCATTTTAGACAGGCTGTCATTAACCCAAAAGAAAGTTAAGGAAAGGTAAATTCCAATAAAACCACTGTTGAAGAAGGAATATTGTTGCAATGAGTTCAAGACAGTCAGATAATATTAACCATGTTAACTACCACTAGTAGTATGCTTGTTTTTTTATGGGGACACAACGAGGGACTATTAAATCTAGGTAAATGACTGTGGCTTTCAGACCCCAACCTTTCTTGATTGTGGTCAGGTTTCTTCCTAGATAAGTATGTTAGAGTAAAGATATCACTGGCAGAAACTAAACTAAATAAATGATAAATTATCATTGTCATTGTTTATGAAGGGTATAAAATGGCCAAAAGAGTTCAGTCACCAAGGGGTTAATTGATAACACTTGATAGCCTATGATTAAGTGCCCATGTGCTGTGTCCGAAAAGTATTAGGCAGATCACTATGCCGTTTTTATAATTTTTTCATGCCCAATATTTTTATATTTATTTTAATAAAGCCTGGACTTTTCTTTTTTTTTTTTTTACTTCACTTCACTTGTGATACTATGGATCTGTGATAGCGGAACTATTAACCTCGTTGGATATATTCTAAGTTAGATGGTAAATAATGTTAACAGTATCCTTTAATGAAGAGATTAATGATTCCAGCTTTCCGACCAAACTGACCACCTGTGTCATTAACAGAAATGTAGACAAATGTTAACAGTTTTGGGGGTTGGCTTTATATTGTATATTCTCATGCTGCTCCTTTGAAACTGGATTTTTACATGGTCTCAAACAGGACTGAAACAAAGTAAGTCAATTATTCTTCTGGTTTTCCCAAACTCCATTGTTATGTGATCTTCACAAAGGGGTTTATTCACTAATTGTGTTGACAACCAAGTTGACAATTGAAGAGTTGGAAACACATTCAGCTTGGCTATTTTCCAGCCGTGCTAGTTTGGAAGGCTCAGTTGTCTCAGGCTCACCACAATGCACTGTTCAGTGGTAAGACAGTGTCTATTTTCTTGGGAATTAATTCCATAAGAGACATGGTGACTTTGAGATGCCAGATTTCCCTATTGAGAAACTTCAGTAGTGACAGTGGTCACAGCACACATTAAAAATTAAGAACTATAAACCAATAACACAGTTCTGCCTTCAAATCCATAGGCAATGGATTAAACTGGAGCAAAGGGATTGGAATAGATTTGAACAAGTTTTGTTTACAGGGACTATATTTTAACATAACTGTAAGTAGGTAAACATTTTCTGAGCTATGGATGTAGTTCCAATATTTTTCTATAAGGGACATGCTGAAATTGTGGATTAAGAATAGCGACAGAAAATAAATCTCCAAATGGAAATTTGTATACATTAGACTGAAAGCGCTTTCATATGCAGTATTATTTAATCAATTATATATTTTAAATATTTTTTAAATAAACAGATGTGATTGAAAAGCCGCCCTAGGTCAGGTTATATTTGTTATCTAATGGACTAAAGTAACAGTACCAAAGATATTTAGTTAAAATGTGATAGCACAGTTGCAAAATATCCCATGTGATTTTGGAAACAAGGACAAGAATGTAGCTGATGTGCTAAATATTATGAAACAATACACTTACGGCCAGCCAGCAGGTACTGGTAATATTGCACCACATCTGACGCCAGAAGTAAGGGATGATTTGCATTGAATGGCGGCTGTAGTTCATTCCATTGGGGTGTCCTAAAAAAAATAAGCATTAGGTTAAGAAAGATCACCAGAATAAAAGATAAAACCGAAATGTGTTTATTAAAAAAACATTTTGTGAACCACACATTACAAATGCAGATATGTAACTACTTTAATATTCATAATTGTTTAAAATGTGCAGTTAAATAAATCCAGTAACACCTAGTAACCTGGTACCTGTATTTATTTAAAATCATAAACTGTGTCACATGAACAAATGTAAAATTAAAAAAAAAAATTTATTAGATAAAAAAACATCATGAGGAAAAAACTCAATACTGAGAGATATCAGAAGCATCACATGGGTTGGTGTCACCAATTGCGGTAACTCAGGGCATCACCCCCCTGGATTTCCTCCAATACCATGCCAAACAGATTCCTTAGTAATGCCAGTCAGATGGCCCGTTACATATGCATTACAGGAGCCCATAACTATGCCACATACAGGAGCCTCACAAAATATGCCACATATAGGAGTCCCACAAATTATGCCACACACAGGGGCCCCATTAATAATGCCACATACAGTACCCACATTAATTATGCCACACACAGGAGCCCCTTCACCCCCGCTGTGGGTGTCACCTGGTGCGTTCCGCCTACACATTAAAGGGTCTACTGAATACTCACTGATCTGGCCCAAAGTCGAGCCAGATCGGGGCATAAAGTCGAACTACCGAGAAATAAGTAGTTCGGCTACCCAAATGGCTAATATAAGAACGAAAATGGCAATTTCTGACAACTTTGGACTGGCTTTCAACTACATTTGGTCTGGTGAGGGGTTGGAGCAGACAGTGAAATCCAATGATTTCACTTACCAATAAAAGACCGAGACCCCTGAAGTTGGTCCAAAATCTGCCGAAACTGCTGAATTGCGACAAAAAAGGGGCGTGGGTGCTACAATGCCCGAGAACAAACAGTACTGCAATAGTCTGTCCTGTAGGATAATACCTACTCGGGAGAGCGACTCCATTTTAAACTGCTGAATTGTGGGCTGTTCAATTCTTCACATTTTAGCTGGAGAATTGAACAGAAAAATTTAGAAGAGTTCAAGTAAACATATTTCAAATTAAAAATATGTATATACAGCTTACATAAAACACAAAAAAATAGCTTTAAAAGCAAACAGCAGCAGATGACTTGCGTGTCTGGGACTGGTACTCCATCCTGTATAAACCGGATAGCAGTTGCCAGAGTCCTCCGTATAGTCTAACCGCAAGCAGGATCAGCTGTAAAAGTTTCTTCGGAAACGCCTCCCTCTGCCTCATAGTGCACAGTGATTGAACGGATGGTGGAGATTATAGTCCCATAACACGCATAAATTAGAGCCAGTAAAAGGGCTCTAGTCTGAGTGAGTTTATTCCCAGGGGGATCTGGATAAATACTTACTATTGTGTTTACAGATATACACATTATTTGTTTGTATTTTTAATTTTCCTATGTACCTGAGAAAATCAGCTATTCCATATTATTGGGATAAATACCTGTTTTTTATTGCGCAACACTCCTCTATTTTACCAATGTTTCATGCCACGTCTTACAGGTCAGTGGTGTATCTTGATTTTGTGGTGCCCTAGGCAGACAAAATCCAGGCACCCCCCTACCCAAGCTTCACAACCACTTTACACACCTACGACATGCCCCATCACCCACGACATGCCCCATCACCTCCATTACATGACCCCACATCACACATAACATTCAGACTCACATCACGCTCATACTCCCATCACACTCACACTGACTCCCATCACACTCAGTCACACACACTGTCTCCCATCGTACACATTCTGACTCCCATCACACTCACACTGACTCCCATCACACTCAGTCACACACTTACTCCCATTACACACACTCTGACTTCCATCCCAACAGTCACACACTCTGACTCCCATCACACACACTCTGACTCCCATTACACTCAGTCACACACACACACACACTCCCATCACACTCAGTCACACGCTCATATAATTGTGTGGCAGCACTGTTTGTCATGCTGCAAATAAATAAATAAATATTGCCGTTTAAAGTACAAAAAGGCTCCAAATTGGTAAATGTAAATGGGGCTAGCAGACACTTGCAGTATAAACCAGAAAAGTTGTATTCAATGTAGTCTCGATAATGACAAGTTAATGCATCTAGTCAGCAAGTATAATGTACTCACATCACACTCAGTCACACACTAACTTCCATCACACTCAGTCACACACAGACTCCCATCACACTAAGTCACACACAAACTCCCATCACATGGGCCACACTAAAATGTAGAGGGTTGTTTTAATACTTGTGTGAAATCACTGGTGTCACTGTTGTCCTGAAAATGTGCAGTGGGCACTCCAGCAGATCTCTCAGATCTCTCTAATTGGCTCCTGGAAGATGTTGGATGTACAATTTTTTTTTGCATAAAACAGGAGAGGTCATGTTGGAAGGATCAAAGTTAAAAATAGTTTTTGTTTATACAGTTAAATTTTCAGCTTTAATGTGCATTTATTTTGTACATTTTTTTTGCAGTCTGGAATGACATTTGAATGTTTAAAAAAACAAGTATTATTGAATTGTAATTTAATGAAATTGATGTCATATCACATAGGTAATACAATTTCTGTGGCTCCTGAATTTAGCTGGTCTGGCATTATTAACATTTTGAGGTGCAACAGTTTTCAATCACTATATTATTATTTAATTCACTTTACCCAATTAAGTCACACACAGCCTCACATCACACTCAGTCACACACAGACTCCCATCACACTCATACTCAGAACCACTGTTTTCATTTTTCCATTTGAACCAGCTTACCTTCCGCTGCACTCTGACAGGCAAGTGGGCGGAGACTTTACACTGGCACGTCTGACAGGGAACGAAGGGAGGGGAAGTGAGGGAGCCCGATCATGACAAACAGCACCGGGTAAGGGGAAGAATGAAAAGAGCGGTGGGGGTGGGAAGGGAAAAGTACAAATCTTTGAAGCACCAGAAGGGTTTACAGCACCAGTGTACTTTAACAACCTCTGGGAAAGTGCCGCCCTAAACAAGGTGCCGCCCTAGGCAAGCGCCTTGTTTGCCTTGCGGTAGATACACTACTGTTATAGGTGACAAGGGCTGTTGATGTTCACCTTGCCATATGTGCCCTATTGGGCTGTGTCTCACTTTTGCATTGAACACATTTTGATATTTTCACAAATGTTCCAGCTTGAATTCAAATGTGTTCTTCAATTTGGCATTGTAATATTCTGTATTCATGTTTTATGTGGTTATCTTATAACTTGTACTCTTATTTACTTTGTGTTGTTTTGCACCTTCGGAAAGTATAATTTAGTTGCAAATATGCACATTTCCGATTTTTTCTTTCAGTTTTGACTTTATATTTACCTACATTTGAGATACTTTTTCTTTGTGCGAAAGCTCTCATATAATATAATGCATTTGTGTAAGTCCTTTAAACCCAAAAGTCCCAACACTTCGTTCACAACATTAATTATTATTTCTATTGTTTCTCTCTACAGAATATTTACACCCACGTGTTTGGCCACCCAAAGCACTTTGATAAATGTGACAGATGAAGATCTGACCTTTATTTAGTTACATTCATAAAAGGTCTAGGATGGGGATGCGTGTTCCCATTACTAAAGATTTAATACGTTTATCTATGAGCTAGCGGGTACAGAACAAGGTGTGCCGTATAGTAATGGAACATTCCTTAAATCAGAGAAAATTCCTCCTTGGTTCTGTTCTTTGAGAAATTACATCTTTTGTACAACATGAGGTCATTTTAATTAAGGAATGCTCCTTGCAAACTGCTCAGTACTTTCATATTGATTCCATGAGTCAAGGAATAAGGATTGCTGCAGAACAATGTATCCTGAAAATCAATGGGAAAATATCCTTTCCTAAAAAAATAGACACCCTAACGATATTTCAGAATTGATTCCTGTTTTATATGTTTATGGTAGAACGCTTACTGAGAGACGTAATCTACATAGAAATTCAAGATAAATGAGCTTTTATTCGAAAAGTATTGCGCATAGTATTGAACAATCTGTAAATGTATATATATATATATATATATATATATATATATATATATATATATATATATATATATATATATGTATATATACAAAGAATGATGCCGTCTTAGGGAACAATGATTAGTAAACATCCAAGGACAAATTGAATCCATGACAGGCAAAGACTCATTAAATGAAGTGATACATACAACAATAATAATAATGATTATGTTAATCTATTTGTGCATTAAGAGCTAATAGGGCAAATTCAATGATGGCCATTAATGCAAACATTGCCAAATGTGGTACAATAACGGGCAAAATGTATTCAATGCCCTCCTGCAAATGTAAAATCATTATCACACCATAAAAAACTATCTACACCATGCAAATGCATGCTAAGTAATGCACAAAGGCATTCAAAGCTTCAATGAGCTATGTTAAAACTTAACAGGCAAAAAAAAGATACAATTTTGTGCATAATCTCCTCAAGGAAATGGAAATAAAATGTGCAAAGACTGCACATTAACCCTTTCAGTGCTACAGGGAACATGGTTCTCCCCCACAGCACTGAAACGGTTAACCCTACAGTTAGATTAATGTTTTGTTGGTCCTCTGGATCCCCAAACCAGCTGAGGGAGCTGGTGGGTATTTCCCTTCTGCCTCCCTATACCTTTAAAAAGCCGACAAGGCCCTGGCCCAGACAATCACACAGGTTTGGAGGCTATGGCCATATTGGCAACTCAGCTCCCTATTAACAAGAACGATAGATCCTTTCAATGTCTGCTTTTGTGCCCTCAAAACCCCTCTAAATTGAACCAAATGGTCCAGTCCTAGCACCCATAGAAACGTGCATTAGGAAAAAGTTTCATTTGAGTCAACAGTAACTGTACTTTCCATGTATAAATTAATTTCTTCCCATGACTTTCTGGTACAGATATGTTATAAGGTGTATGCCCTAATGGACGACATTTTAAAGACTGGCTAGTAAATGTACATGTATTCAATTTTTTTTTTTTGTGAAAACGAAAACATGTTAAGAACAAAACTATTAGGAGACATTATCCATTTTGAAACCTCAAAGAAGCAGATCGACTGTATTATTTACATAATTTTACCCTGTAAGGCATTTTAGGAGCCTGTCCTGAGTACACAAACTTGTGTCAATGGATTAACATAGGGAATTACATAAAATGACTACTTCTGATTACTCTAAGGTTAAGCAATATTTGCTGACACTGAGATATCCCTAAAATCAGCCCCCTCAGCAGTGGCGTACTAAGGGGGGGGGGGCGCCCACCCCGGGTGCCACTGACTAGGGGGGTGCTATCATGGCACCCCCCGCAACGCTTACCTTTTTTTTTTCTTTTTATGACAGCCGCATCCCCTGGATACGTCACATCCGGCGACTGTGTTTTCCCTCCTCCGTACAGGAGGGAAGACTGCACGGAGGAGGCATCAGTCCGGGGACACGGAGAAGCCATTCGGTAAGTAATGGGGGGGGGGGGGGCAGTTTAATGGCACAATATTCCTGGGGCCTGAGTCTATTACTGGGTTCTGACTGGCACAATATTCCTGGGCTCACTATTACTGGTTATTATTATTATTAGTGGCACACTATTACTGGGCTCTGACTGGCACTATATTACTGGGTTCTGACTGGCACAATATTTCTGGGCTCTGACTGGCACAATATTACTGGGCTCTGAGTGGCACACTATTACTGGGCTCAGACTGGCACAATATTACTGGGCTCTGAGTGGCACACTATTACTGGGCTCAGACTGGCACAATATTACTGGGTTCTGACTGGCACAATATTCCTGGGCTCTGAGTGGCACACTATTACTGGGCTCTGACTGGCATACTATTAATGGGTTCTGACTGGCACAATATTACTGGGTTCTGACTGGCACAATATTCCTGGGCTCTGAGTGGCACACTATTACTGGGCTCTGACTGGCACAATATTACAGGCATCTGACTGGCACACTAATACTGGGCTCTGAATGACACAATATTCCTGGTATCTGACTGGTACAATATTACTGGGCTCTGAGTGGCACAATATTACTGGGATCTGACTGGCACAATATTACTGGGCTCTGAATGGCACACTATTCCTGGTATCTGACTGGCACAATATTACTGGGCTCTGAGTGGCACAATATTACTGGTATCTGAATGGCACAATATTACTGGTATCTGACTGGCACAATATTACTGGGTTCTAAGTGGCACAATATTCCTAGTATCTATAATTGTACAATTTTCAAACATTGAAAGAATTGTGGGTGTTTTCTTACATTTTTATTATGGGGGGGTGCCACACTCAGGGTCCGCCCCGGGTGCCAAATGCTCTAGGTATGCCCCTGCCCGTCAGTATGGTGTTCATTGAGGGCTTAGTGATACAGTCCTTCAGGCATAAAAACTCTATAGCTAGTTATGTCTGCTTAGCATTGTATTTACTCCATGTTCTTGGTATATGAGAATTTTAACTGACCAATATAGAAGATACAAACTGTGCAAACATCTACCAGTCAGACATGATTTCTTGCAATTATAACATAATTAGTGATAAGTAGAATATTAAATTGTGTGTAGATAATCCATATAATGAAACAAATTCTCAATACCTAACTAGGATCCAACTAGCACGGGGAGATGTCCACATTTCCAATGGGGTTTCATCATTTATCTTCAGTGCTGTGCTCAGGGGGCGTGGCTCCAAAACATGTTCCACTAGAGTACCATAACAGCTAATGATGTAGAGCGATTCCACTACAAACTGCTTTGACTGGTCTGCAGAAGAAAGAAGACAATCAGGCTATTAAACTATTGTTTTAAGACTTACCTCTATTGCTGTGGCATAAGAGAAAAAGACTACAACTATGCGCCAGTGGATGCACACTTACTTATATACCCCATATGATGACATCAGCATCTCATTATGCTCAGTGTGCTACCTGAACATTAGCCATGATGGGATACCTATGTCACCATTTAGTATAAAGATGTGTGCGCAAATACAATCTACACATTCTCTTAAGGCTATAAACACAATTGCAGTATTGTAGCAATATCTTAATGGTTTGAAGCTCTTCTGCCTGGGAATAATTCTACTGTACTTATAGTCCAATAGAAGATGGAAGGAGTCAAAATAACATTTATGCAAAATATCTATCTCTAGAACTGCAATCCTTACTGACAGGTATAGGTGTTTGATAAGCTTATTACTACAGACAAGGAAACAAAATTACCTACGAGATTTAGATCAGGAAGTTAAAAAATGATAGTAGTACAATGCCTGGTATGAATTCCCTTCAGTTGCCTCCCAGGGGTACATGTTAAATAATGTCAATATCTATATTGCACGCAGGCAGACATGGATATCTAGCATTGCACTGCCTCATCTATCTCCTTCATTGTATGAGTCAGGACAACATATGTTGCACTATGTTTAGAACCAACTCTAACAAACATACTGGGCAGTCAGAAACTATTACATTTATGTTGTGATCTCAGCCAAGTCCCTAGTGGACATATGGCTGGAACACACAAACCACCTCAAATATCAGGCACATCTGTCACTGACTGCAAAAAAGCTGCTTGTTTAGATTATGAGGGTGCTGGAGCTATTACTTAAAGGTGAAATGCAGTTTAATAAACTGGGAACCTGAAGTTTACTAGTATGAAATTCAATATCTGTAAAATGTAACTTGTTGTAGTTGCTTAATATCTTAAAATACTAAATTACGTAAACAGTCCTACTTGAGTGAGCCACTTCTAATTTAAAAAATATATAAAATGTATGCATGTATTTCCTCTGCTCTTTTAGTTATAGGCTCTGTATGTAGGGCGTAATTCACAGGAAAGCAAGTTAAGTCAGTAAAATGAAATGTTTCTCATCTGCACCTCACTTTTTGTGAATATCTAAACTAGTTGTGTAGATAAACAATATATCCCAGTGAATATTTCTGAGTCGTTAAGTCCAATACCAATAATGTGATACAATTTTATCATAATCACAGATTTATTTTATTAGTAAAGGCCCAACGAGAAATAAAAACAGACACAAAAAAGGAAATGAAGCATAGCAAATATAACGGAGATCAGTTTGTTTTTACATAGCATTCTTATTTCTAGTGTAAGTATTTCAAATCATTCCATCTGAAATAAAAAGCCGATCTACTGACCTTTGTCCCGCTTGATGCTTTGGTTGCTGGCAAACCATGACCTTGAAGATCCAAACACGGCAGCAACACAGAATTCTCCTGCCATAGATTTACTTGGGGAACTCTGCGGAGCTGGCTTGGCTTTGCTATAAACAAAACAAAAAAAGGAAAATAAAAAGAAAATAATTAAATATGGCTCCTTTCCCCAAGCAGTGAATACAAAATAACATGCAATGGTCGACTGAATGGAAACACATAAAGGAAGTGTGGCAGCGGCTGTGGATTAGACACATTTAGTTTGGTGTCAGGTTGAATGACTCACATAGGAAACATGAGCCATAGTCCAGCATCTTTTGCAGGTTCCATGTGTTTTGTAAAATTAATAGAATACAAAGGGTTTATAAATATTCCATGTTGTAAGCTATTTTTGCTTGACCACAGGTGGCTTATTAGATCATTTTGATTGTGTTGGCCTAACTGACATACACAACAGAAGAAAACCAGTCGCATTCAAGGGAATCTGGCTGGAAATGTCAATCAGAAATGTCATCAGCATCTGATTTTATTATCAGAATTTATTTAGACAGTAGTACTGGTGACAGAACGTATGTAATTTTGGTACCTAAGCTAGAATAATACTCTTTATTATACTACTTGCTTTCCAAATCAGATATTACTATTCATATTCAAAATGGTTATAATGTAGTTGCTACTTTCAAAAAGTTCTAAATTCAAAATAAAAGTAAGAATCTGCATGTAGCAGACTGATCTATTGTAGATGCTCCTCAGCATCAGCACCGGTTAAACCACCACCTCTTGAGCTTTCTGCATAGATCTTATTTGTAAAATAAATTGAATATGCTATGGTAATCGTTTAAGGGCTAAGGTTACCCATTTTGGCACAGGACCAGCATAATACTTGGTCTGAAATACCCAGGAAGGTTTACGAGAGAGGATATAAAAGCATTATGAATCACCACACAATGATGCTGAGGTGTTCCATGTAATCAATCATTGTTACATGCTTATGTGTCAGACTAGTGTTGGGACACACCACAGCATTAAAAGGGAGATGGGATCATAAAGTGCATTTCATTTTGGAATGTTTCCACTGGAACACTATATTAAATTATGAATTCCTGGGTCTTTTCTTTCCAATTCAAGGTAATGGATATGTAATTTAGAAAGTGGAGATTTAAGTGTTTGTCATGAACTGGAATTAGTCATTTCTGTAGAACTGCATGGCACTTTCTCATACTATTACACATGTGGCTTTGAACGGTCACTGCGTTCACTCAACACACGGAAGAGACTTAAATTCCCGCTCCAAAAAGGTATACTGAAGATTATTTCCCATTCCACAAATGCATTTCATTCATGTACAATGGTAACGCAGTGATGCATGTTCAGTATCATAACACCAATAAATTTGCTCATCATTAATATGGTCGTTAATGTCAGGGATTGAGCAAGAGGCAGGAAGGCCCTGAGCAGATGTCTGCTCTCAGAGGAAGACCTATATTCATTTAGACTTCCATAAACAGAAATTATCTGACATGCTGGAAAACACAGATGTACGTGTACACACAAATAACTTCACACACACAAACTGTTACACACATACACAGATCTGACTAATCGTGTTCAACACCATTTTTACATTTTTTTTAAATCCCAACAATTTAAAAGAAAAAAGGTAATAATTCAATGAAATCTGACTTCTATTTTGCGTAAAAAAAATATATTATAATAATGTAGTCTATGCTTCGAGTTAAATAATACAACATAGTATGGTAGTGTGACTTAGATATGTTTTGTTACTATAAAAGCTTTGCAGTTTTATATAGCCCATTTCATATCACAGTGTTACACTTTTTCAAAGCACTCCGTTGATCTCTACTTGTGCTAAATATTGAAGTCCATTAATATGGCAAAATGTCTTTATTCTAATAGTACTCCTCTAGTGATACAATGCAATGACCTGTCAGAGAAAAAACAAGAAATAAACAAAACACATAGAAACCTTGACACTACATAGTACAGGTATATCACTGTACGCAGACCATTAAGAAGGTGCTACAAGAAATCTAATTATTAATAATATTATTAATAATTATATAACATAATGTGAATGACAATAAATTAACTTACAGTTAACATCCTAAAACACAAAATGTAAATGGAGTAATGGGATCGCTGTCTCCTGTACAGCATCAGGTAGGGTGGCATTTATTCTGCTGTTGTGCCACTGTCAGTACCCATGGTACTGACACAAAACTATCCTTTATGATCACAATGTCAAAAAGAATGTCATCTTAGACAAAGTAGAGGAAAGTAGAAATATGATAATGACGTGTAGCAGTATGCCAACATCCAGTATGCCAATACTTTTGGTATTGCAACGTTTATTTACTGAGCATCGCTCAGCAAGTAACAGCTGCAATGAAATAAAGGTAGCCATCTTTAAGGACTATTTTTGTACAAAGCTTAACCAGAATATAGTTGGCTAAGCATCATGTACACAGCAGGATGAAAATCATGGATGATTGAGGGGGCAAGGATATTCATCCTGTCTTGTGTGCTATTATTTCTGATGGCAACTCTTTTTAAAGACAATTCTACAATTTAGTAAATATATACAATAAAAGGAACACTTAGGAGTCTATTCTCTAAAATGTGTGTTGCAGGTGAGTTAGGGTGAAATGAGCATTCCATCTCACCATTTTATCTATACATTGTGCAGGGACCAACCTGGTGAGTTTTCCCCACTAAGCTAATTCACAATGTTTAGCTAAATGGAATGGCCATATCACCCCAACTTACATTTTAGTGAATAGCCCCCATAGACCTTACTGAATAATGGAGATTTAAGGCTTTAAAAGATGGGTGTAACTCCATGACCACAAGCAGTACAAGAGATATTTAGAGGTGGAAGTGAGAAAATGTATAATTGAGAAGAAGTAGAAACCTGAGACAGAGTATAGGGGACATTAGATGGCTAAGAGTACAATGTAATTCAGTGTCAAGAAAGTGGTTGAAGATGACCGACTTGAAGATGACCTACTTTTATCTTTTAGACATATTAAAGTTAAATTATTGTAAAAATGTATGCATGTACTCTATTTGCCCAGATCATAAGATGACCCCTGCCAAACTTTGGAAACTGATTATGGAAAAAAAGAAAAAGCCTAAATATATGACAACCCACAAAAGGAAAATTTTTTTTTTACTAATATTGTAAACAGTTTTTTCATATTTAATTTAAAAAAAAAAATTGAAAAAATACTTTTCTTGTTTTTATTTTTTCCCTAATGCATCCCCAGAGTCTGCTTATGATATAACCTTCTTGAAGTAGATCATTGTGAGCCACTGTACTGCAAGAATGTGACATCATAGCCGGAAATCCAAGCCAGTCCGAAGATGCATTGCGCGCCTATGAAATAGGATCACACTGCGGATTGTATCACACATCTATGGAGTGTGTTTACCCCTGCTGTCTGGTAAGAATACATATGTTGGAGTTAATATTAAGTCAGTTAAATGGAAAGAAACCAATGGAAATTCAAAAAGTTTGCTTGAGAGGGATGACTGATAGTTTTTTGCTTGGTACTTTAAGCCTTAACAATTAAAAATATAGCTCTGATTTGACAAGTAAAGAACATGAAAGATTAAAAGAGGTCATTTATACCCTCAGCACAGCCATGATGTAGACATGTTAATATTAGATTAGGTCAGCGGACCTAAGTCTGATCCTTAATGCACTCTAACAAAAAGAGAAGGTGAAGTGGAACCAGAGAGGTAAACATTTAACAAACAGAATAAGTAGGAATAGTTGATTTCTAAAGGATTAAAGGATTATTTATGGTTAGAAAAGGTGTAAACCCTATCTGAACATTGGTTGGGGCCTTACACCATTTGACAATATTTTTTTGAAATTCCATCTTCTTTAAATCAACCAGATTAGAAATGTTAGACTGAGGTAAAGCTTATGAGAGACATAAGGCTCAAATTCCATATTGAAGACTTATGGGCAGCCTTGTTCCATTTGTGACCTTCTGCACTTTCTTCCCCTTTAAACTGTCAACACTTTGCAAATTATATCCAATGTTAAAATCAAGAGACAGGTTAGCCATCACTTCTAAAAATAACTTAAATGAAGTACTGTGCAGGTCAAATTCAGGACTTTCAGCAAACTCGAGGATTTATACTCTGTGACTGATGAATAGTATAGTCACTCTAATTCCCTTCAGTGGGCACTAGTAACACCAACCTCGACAAATCTTCTAACTAGAGCTTTTTATCGTTTCACCAACCAGAGCTTTTGTTTTTTTATAGGCATTGCCTAGGTCTGTATAGTATTCCTGAAAAACTAGTATTAAAAATTAGCGAGTCACAAAAATCATTGAAAGTGAAGTCCTAAGGTTATTTCCTCAAAGGTGATTTTAGCACATGTCCTCTATCATTCTTTGAACCTTTATTGGTGATAAATGGCAGACTGGCCCATGTGAAAAAAACTCAAAGATTTATATATATGGGTGGATTAATCATCGGGCACAATGGATTTGTTTTCTCCACTATTTCAGGCACAATTGAAAGTGGGAGAAACATATCATAGGAGAAAAATGTTCCCTACAACTTTAGGTTAATATTAATATTATTATTTTATGCTCACTGTATTACACCTAGGACACACCTTTCTTAATCCACCCCCTATCCACATTTACAATAATTGTGTGAATGTTTCAGACAAGAGAGTATTTCAAGAAAGTACACTAAAAAGTATTTTGCCAAACATACATGAGAGTATAGAAAAATAATTAGCAAGCCAAGAAAATGTAGTTCCTGCTAATGGAATCACTGAATTACAGGTAACGTGACATTTCTGCAAACAAATCCAAAAAGTAACACCAGTGACATTAGAAGCAAATAAAAATATTTTCAGTATATTTCAAAAGAAATATATTTTTCTATCCCAGTAGATATAATGTATATTATAAGTACATCACATGTTTAACACCATAGTCCATACAATGATCAGTATAGCTGCACTGGAGGATATCTTATGACTGGCTTTGTCACCTGCAGTTGGACTGATGAAGAAATAAAGTGTCAAATAAATAATAATGGATTTCATGTACTATAAACAGTAGGTAAAGACCTCTGGAGGAAATAACCGTATCCCTGTTATTGGCATTATGATTGTATATGGTAAGGACCCTATCACCTACACAACAATATACAGCAAAGCCACATATTTTCCACTTGCATTACCTGTCTGTTCTTGATTGGCTGCCCTTTTTATACCATTTGAAAAAATAACCACTTTACACCACTGATTATAGTTAAATGTTTTCAATTATAAACTTGGAAACATTTAGTGAACAGTTATAAACTTAATTTGGAAGAAAAGCAAGACATTTTCTCTAAATATGTAATATTTGTAAGATTGAAATAAATATTTACATATTAAATGGTTACACTTTATCTGAATAAAACACATCAGATGGAAAGAATGAGTAGTATGGCAAATTACATTTTAGTTTTGCTACAAAGTTATGGTTGCATATATATTACGTTTGGTGTTGATAGTTTATTTATTTTGGGCTACTGTAGAAAGGTTTTCAGAGGATAACTGATATTATGTACTGAGAAATGTGTTTATTATTATAAATAATAGTTAGAATAAAACTATATTACAATAGTTCTCACATACAAAGACAAAAGCTTGTACACTACTTTTACAATGACACTATAATTTACAATTATCCATATTGCACAAAGTGAGACCATTAGTGGATCACAGTTTAAAAAAACATTTCACAAATTGTGTGATCACAAAAATGGTGTTTACTAGGGATTTGTAACATGTAATGGGAGATGCTAATATTCAGGTTACACCGACATAGGTGGTCAAACAGCATGCAAACTGTTAGGTGCTCGAACCGGACTCCACCAGGTTCCCAATACATCAAAACAAAATGGAATGGTCTGGCACTCGATAGTAGTGAGATCACATTTTTTATGTTGTAACCGCCAGTGGCAAGTTTTGATCAACTCGTTTGTATAACAACAATAAAAATTTCATCTCATTACTATTGAGTGCATCTAAATGATATATGATGACACCTCATGCAAGCCAGGTTGGGGATTTGAGTTCCCTCTGCTTAGTTGGCAAGACATTTGTGGCAATACTATCTCAAAAGTTCTTGTGAACAAAGGTAGATGACTCTAGACACCTCCCGAGTTTTGAGCTGATGAGGGAGGCAATGTAGGGAGGGGCCAATCAGTGGAGGGCTTTGTACATTAAAGAATATTTTTATTTAATTTTATCCTAGAGCATACAGGAAGCCAGTGGCGGTTTTTGAAGCTTGGAGCAGCTGACACGAAGCAATGAGTGAGAAAGATGATCTTGCCAGATGCATTTTTATGGTAAACCAGGGGTCAGTCGTGTATCTTCCACAAGGCAAACAAGGCACTGGCCTAGGGCGGCACTTTGCCAGAGGGTGTTAAAGCACACTTCTGGTGCTTCAAACATTTTCGCTTCATTTCGCTTTCGCACCATTCAGCAAGTTTTAGCTCCTTCCAATTAATTGGGGTGATGGGGGAATGTAAAGGGGGTGATGGGGTATTTATTGTGTATGCAATGTGGGTGATGGGGGCATGTAATGGGGTAATTGGGCGTTTAATGTGTGTGCAATGTGGGTGATGGGGCATGTCGTTCTTCATTGTGGAACAGGCAAATACACGAACATGGAAGGGAAGATTATAAGCCCCATTTTAGACATTAGATTTGAGGAATCGATCAAACATCCAAGAGTTGGCCGACAGACAGTTACTGACATCCTGAGGAAGTGAGGTCAGGGGAAGAGATGCAGTTCTGAGTGTCATCTGCATATAGGTGGTATTGGAAGCCCAAAGAGTTTATGAGTTTTCCTTAACAAGAGGTGAACAGGAAAAACAGAAGAGGGCCAAGAGCTAACCCTTTCAGAGCGGAACGGGTGATGACAACGCGCCAGCAAGCGACATGTTGAAAGAGCTCTCAGATAGACATAAAGGCAATTCTGCTAAGTAGAAAGTGGTGATCAACAGTGTCAAAAGCAGAAGAGAGATTTAAGAGGATCAGTACAGAGAGCCTTTAGATTTGGCAAAGAGTAAGTCATTTGACACTTTAGTCATGGCTGTTTCAGTAGAGTGTAAGGGTGTATAGCCAGATAAAGGCGTATCAAGGAAGTTATTAAAGGACATAAAGTCAGTTAAGCACAACTTCCAAATCCTCTCCAATAGCTTGGATATAAAGGGGAAAATAGGATGGTAGTTTGAAGGAAGTCTGGGATCTAAAGAAGCTTTTTTCAGTATTTGTATGATTTCGGCATGTTTGAAGGTTGACGGTTCAATTTCAGAGGACAGAGAGTGGTGGAGGAGGTGGGTTAGCTTTGGAATGAGTAGACGGAATAGAGTGCGTACAAGGTAAGACACGATGGGCTCTAGCGTGCAAGAAGGAGGTGGCGAAGTGAAAAGTAAAATATAGACCTCTTTCTCAGCTACAGTTGAGAAGATAATCAGATGTAGTTTGGGGGTAGGGAAAGAGGCAGAAGCTTTGGATAAGTTGAGAGGGGTAAAGTTGCCCCTGATTGCATGAACTTTATTTTTGAAACAGGATGAAAGGTCTTAAGAGTGGAGCAGGGGGCAAAGGAGGGTATTAAATATTGAGAAGAGACACAAGTACTTGTAAGTAATGGAAAGATAATTTGTACATTTTAACATTAATATAACTATTTACTGATTACACAAATGTGTATATGTGAGATCTCAATCTAGTTCTACAATGTAAGGTGATTTGCATAGTAATAAAATATAAAGGGGTTGAAATCAAAGGCTCCAGCAGAGTTGGTATTCTTATATTCTCATGAGATATCTCACCTCTACACCTTGGGTCTGATAACATATAGCAATGGGTGTATTATGTTACCATACATTGTCTGTCTCCTACATAACTGCATTATACAGGTTTGATGGAACTCTCAGGAAAAAGGGGTTTGGTGACCCACTTTTTGGGAGATACAAGGGATTCTGGGATAACTAGTTAGGTGTTGCAAGAGTCAGTCTGGGTGAGGACAGTGTAGCAATTTGAAGTATTCTGGGTCAGGAGACTAAGAGGAAAGCTGTGCAAGATGGTGTCTGGGAGAATGCAATGAACTGGGAGAGGCCCATGTATGAAGGCCCATGGAGAAGGAATAAATACATCATCATCATCTTAATCAAATCTAAGCTAGAATGCTAGAATGTATAGAGTCCAATCAGCCCCAACTAGTAGGAGCCAGCCTGGGACTCACCTATAAAAGGCTTCAGTGTAGAATATTAAGTGTGGTTAGTGTAAGTCTTTGTGCTAGAGCAGTTTCCTGTTAGGTAGCTGTCTTCAACATAAATATATTCATCTATAAGATGCAGGCACAGAGGAATCCAGAAGCCTCCACAGCTTCGTGGTCTTACAAATACACTCTCTGGGTACCAGGATCATCATCTGCCTGAGCAAAAATCACACAGATCTTGATAATTTGTTGCTCTTGTTATCTGAAGATGCTGCATTTTACCTGCACCAATGCCCAAGATATATCTATATGTAAACAAAACTGCAATGTAGTGGGACTCTGATATAGCCTTCGTTTTGGATGTTCAAGCCAGAGGGCCATGTAAAACCCATTACATACATATATTTTTCTCACAGAAACATGTGCATATTATGAACCACAGCCATGCCATGCCACAAACAAAGACAAGACATGACACATAACATGGTATGATAATAATTATATGTTATACAAGCATGCAGCATGATATTAAATATTAGAGCATTCAAACTATTCATGCACAAAGAGCTAAAGATAAAGGCACCAAATTGTCTATGAGATGTGAACACTGTGCCAACTATAAATAAGATTTTGTGGGAAGAGCAGAGTTACTTTACATTTAACATAAGGCAGTTGGAATGATATATAATCCATATTTTTTGGGGGGAGGGGGTATTTTTTCCCTTAAATGCCCAATAATATAATTTTCGTTACATAATTGTTTGTGTTTATATGAAGCATTATCGTTTCCTGGACAAATAACAAAGTAAATATATATTGAAGCACACACTTTAAACTAACTATACATTTATTTGTTTAAATGTTTGCACAACCTGAAAACGTCTCCTGGGGATTAAAGTTTCCACCATTAAATGTTAAGATCTCTGCAAATAATGGCCATTCCTAGCCTCTCCTGGGAGCCAATCATAACATTCGTATAGCGTTCCATGGCATTCCCATGGCGTTCCCATTACACATTTGGAGGATGTCAGTGATGTCATACATGACATGATACAATTGTTCTGCCCACAATCATCTTTGCCAAAAAAACAAATATGGAAGCAGTAACCAGCTTTTCAATAAAGTGATTAATTAATATGCTCAGTGCAAGAAGACTCTTTTTCTCTTAACTGATACCCTTGGAATGAACACACACAAGAACATTCTAAAGACATTGGTAAGGATTACCTACATGCATTTGTATGTTAAAAGCTATGTACCACGTACAAGTTAGTCACTGCCAATTGCAGCTTTAGGAAAACAGGAAATTATTCTGTCCTACCCAGAACTGTTTTGTTATTATAACATACATATACTGTACATGACTTTATAAAAGTTAAATGTGTATACTGTAAAAATATGTACCCTGAGATGGAGTACATACAATCTTAACCTAACCAATCAAATACATAAAAAGGAAAATCACAAGTCTCTATTAATGCTGGTTGTTTAATAATCATCACAACTTTCTGTGAAGGAAGACTCATGTTACATGTGTAGAAAAGTAACAGTTCAAAAAATAATTCTCAACCAAAAACAGCACAAGTATTCAGAAATAACCGTACATCCAAAACCTAAGAAGCTACATTTTCTTCTTCAAATATATTGTGCCACACTACCCTGTAATGTGTGCCTGTTCAATATTGCAGTATTTAAGTGTAAAAATCAGTAAAATAATGTTTCATTCAGCAGTTTAAAAAAAAAAAAAAACTTATTTGACTATAGCTTGAAGCTTAAATTGCTGGAACAAACAGCATTATGTTACGTGCCGAATATAATATAGTGATACAGTTCTGATTTTAGGCTTCTTTCAGTCCTACCTTGCATATCATTGGCCTTATTACATTAAGGTTGATGGGGCTTCGGTAAGAGAGAAAGCATGCATCAGCGTCCACTGGTTATTGTTTGCATATTTGTGTTCATTTTTGAAGGGCAGCATGGTGCCGATGTATATGATACATGTCTCTGTGGAACTAAAATGGTAAATACTATATTTTAAGGTCATTTTAATTAGACTAATTCTACAATTATTTGGGTGAAATCATTGATTGTATGTAACATAACAGCAAGTGCAACTACTTTTTTCATTTACTTTTTGGTTTGTTCATTGTTTATGCTGGTGTTTAACATAAGCTTTTCAACAACAACGTGGTTTTAAAGACCAAAGTTATGGGGTGATTTCAGTCATTGTAGGGAATGCTATCAAGCCCAATATGTCTACTTTTGGTCATTTTCAACACATACTACTTTACAAATCCAAACGAATGGTGGAAGAAAGCTAATAAACTCCTTTTTGTGGTGATATTCCCTTTAAGTATTATTCAAATTATTCAAACTGCTGTTTGAAAAGCACAAAGTCAATACATAACAAAGTATTTGCAAATTGCATGCCCTGTGCCCTCCAAAAACTATAGCAAAGCAGAGCTGTCTTTGTGTGCGTTTCAGCTTATTTTGCACATAGAAGCTGAACTAATGATCTCAAAACAAAGGATCAACTGAATAAAAGTCTGTTTAAAATGCCATGTATGCAG
Source organism: Pelodytes ibericus (assembly GCA_036172795.1). Taxonomy (NCBI): domain Eukaryota; kingdom Metazoa; phylum Chordata; class Amphibia; order Anura; family Pelodytidae; genus Pelodytes; species Pelodytes ibericus. The sequence continues at coordinate 172,140,117 of CM069857.1, forward strand.
ATGTGCCTAACATTACAACCAAACCACTGTGCAATGGTTCTCTTCCAGTCCCCACATATCCCCTGGTGGGACATCACACAGCTTCTTCAGCTAACGTCCTGTGAAAGCTCATGCACAACATGCAATAATCTGTCAGATTTCCATTCGCTAGGCTGTCATAATCACAGCTCTTAATAAAACCCTAATGAAAACAACATGCTCTGAGAGGCAAAGACAAAAAACCTTGGTTTTTCCCTTCCGCTATGATGTCTGTGTAGGCATTTTAAGTTCTATTTTTTCCCCCTCCTTAGCCACCATGAGAATTAAAGTGACCACAAAACAGTCTTGTGAAAGCAACCAATAATTTTAATGCTAGTGTATAGAACTCATTCCTCTTTAATCTGTGCCTTTTAATCTTGTTACACACCAAGATCAGTGCTGGCTGACAACTGCATGTCACTGGCGTAGGCCCATGAGTAAAGTAGACACACTGGAGTGTTAGACTTCTATATAAGGACATGAACCAGCGTGTAACATATATGGTGCGAGATTAAAAAATATTGTCCTCTAATTGCATATTATTAAACCCTGTTTGAGCTCTATTTATTAATGTCAGGTGACAATCCATTTTTAAATCAGACTCCAGATCTCCCAGAGACCTAATTAAAGGACAACTGTAGCAAAAAATGAAGTTGTGTTCAATTAAAGGATTGGATGAAGCGTAGGCATTTCATTTAGATATGATTTAATGAAAGAAGTACCTTTTTGAGCCATCTTTACCCCATATAGCTCCACAAGGAGGCAGACATTGTATTTAGAATCTTTGATTAGATGGATCAGATCTTTCTTCATCTGAGCAAAGGTGATCTGAACCAAGATTCTAAATAAGATGTCTGCCCCCTGAGAGAACGACATGGAGTAAAGAAGACTCACTAAGGAACTTTATTTGTATTCTTTCATTAAAGATTTTCTTTATAAATCATTTACACTTCATACAATCTTTCAATTAAACATAAGTTCATTTTTTTGCTACAGTTGTCCTTCAAGGTTTATTTTTGGTTTATGTCTATGGAACAATTGTCTGCTTAAACAGGGTAAAGTTTTGTGTGAAATGCCACACAGATCTCTGCTTTGGCTTGTCATAAAGTTTTAAAATGCGAAACACTTCACTTTCATTTCAATTAAGATGTGTGCTAGTGCAGGTAAAAGTTTGAACAGAAAGTACTTTTAGTTAGGTAATTGTTTCCATTGCACAAAACTAACAGTGTCACAAATTGATTTCTAGATGCGCTAGGATGCGCCACATGTCCCAGATTGCCCTGGACAGTCCTGCAATTAGAAATTATATCTCAAATCCTGGGTAGCCTCAATCCGAGACAATACAGAGTCCAGGAATGAGGACTCTGAGTGAACGAATCAGGAGAAGCTACTCAACATTACTGATTGGCTGAGCGCTAAGAAACAACTTCCGATTGGCTGAGTCCCCCCTTCAAACGGATCTCAGTGAAAGCTGCAGGAGGACCAAGTAAGGGACTGTTTGTGTGAACTTGTTAGTGTCATCTCTGCCCCCGAACAGTGCCATATACATCCCCAGACAGCTTGTCAGTACAAGATTTGTCCCCAAACCGTTTGATAGTGTAATATGTCCCCACACAGCTTGCCAGCGTCATCTATGTTCCCAAACAGCTTGTCACCCCCATTTGTGTCCCCAAACACCTTATCAGTGGTATATTTATCCCCAAACAGCTTGCCAGTGTCATCCCTGTGCCCACACAGCTCGCCTGTCCCCTTGCCAGTGTATTTGCTCTCCGCCAATCAGCTTATCAGTGCCATTGTTGCATTGTTGTCCCCAAACATCTTGTCACTGCCATATCTGTCCATAAACAGTGTGTCAGTGCCATCTCTGTCCCCGAAAAGTGTGTCAGTGTCATCTGTGTCCACATACCGCTTGTCAGTACCACCTCTGCCCCCGGCAGATGTCCTAATAATTTATAATACAATCATATAATATAAATAAGCATTTTATTTGACTATATGTGCATGTATGTAAACTGTGCAATCAGTGTGTATAATATATAAACATTGTAATACATGCATTATATATGTAGCAATATCCATATTTAATGTATGCCTGTGTATGTAATGTCATCCGTAACTGTGTCCGTGAATGTCAGAAATAAAATGTGGTCAGCCTATGAAACACACTAAATTTTATCAATTGACAAGATCATAAGTACAACTTATAACAGTGTTGTCTATTGTCTTTAGGGTAAAGGGACAAATATCATACGAATATTAAACTGGGAGGATTTTATGAACCTGTGAGTAGTTTAGGTAGGGAACGCACAAAAAACATCAATAGCATGTACCATACCGATCATCACAGGTATGTTTACGTAGCTTGGAACAGCACACATAATTCTATGACCACTTTATAACAATAAGGTGCCTCTATCAAGAGATGAGCAACATATCTTTGAAACAGACTGTAATAGACAAATTTCTTTCAGTCAGAACAGAACATGAATTATAGGCATGCTGGGGTTGAATCGAGAACTTACCAAGGAGCTTTGATGGAAAAACATCCTGCTCCAAACAGGTAAGGTCTTCACATGGGAGGGGAAAAGGCAAAAAAATAGATAAAAAAAAAAATCATCAACAAAGTACATAATCATATCATGCATAAATGTGGTCATAGATCACACATACCTGTGTGTAGCTCTCAATTGCCACATTCATCAGTATTTGGAAACCATTTATTTTGGTATAACAATACTCCTTGAGACATTTAGTTTCAATGTTCGATTTTCAAAATATTTTGTGCAGAATTTATAACACCGATTAACTTAATTATATGCTTAATTTTTGGCTACATACATAATCATATTTTATTCATAGGAAGTATTATCTTTCCAAGTGCACGGATTTGTGGTTGGAGTCGGGTCTCCTTTGATACTGACAATATCGCCTATGTAAATAAACTACAAATTAAATATATGTACAGAAATTCCTGAATTGTTTGGCGAGACACTAATTTACTTTTTCCCCCCAGTTGTATAGTAATACCATAATCGTTTTTGCACTTGGGAAGGGAACTAACTAAATCCTATCGATAAACATAGTTTAAACTGTATAATTTAATTTTTTTACACAATATGATAGGATACTGAAATAGGCAATTCCAGTTTTTGTAACTTTTGGCCAAAGTTACCAGTGCAGATAAGCATTAATAAGCCCTTGAGAATGACTCTTTTCACATTTTCTTTCAGACTTTGGTAGGCAGTACTAGTGCACAGGGCCGCTTTAACCTATGGGCAAAGTAGGCACTTGTCCAGGGCCCTCTGGTTAAGAGGGTCCACGCTGGCCCAATGTGCCCACCGCTGCCCATATGTCTCACACGGAGACAGTCATGCGGGCAGCCGTCGGCAGTCCACATTCGCTCGTGGCGGATGCCGAATGAAAATAAATGTAAAAAAAGTTTTTTCAAAAAATCATTGCGACCGGATTTGACAGTACATCATATCAGGCGGCTGTACTTCCCTCCTCCGTGGAGGAAGACCGGGGACACAGAGCAGCCAGGAAGTGAGTGTTGGGGTAGGAGGGTGGCATATTATTGGGCAAATTGGATGTGGCTTATTAATGGGCAAAATTATACAGGCATAATTTTGGGCAAATAAGCTGTGGTTTATTAATGGGCAAAATATTACTGGCATATTATTGGGCAAATTGGCTGTGGCTTATTAATGGGCAAGATAATACATTCATATTATTGGGCAAAGTAGCTGTGGTATATTAATGGCAAAATAATACTGGCATATTATTGGGGAAATTAGCTGTGACTTATTAATGGCAAAATAATACTGGCATATTATTGGGCAACTTGGCCGTGGCGTATTAATGGCACAATAATACTGGCATATTAATGGCAAAATGGCTGTGGCATATTAATGGGCAAATTGGCTGTGGCATATTAATGGGCAAATAACTCTGGAATATTTAATAGGCAACCTGACGGTTGCATTTGTTAATGACAAAGTCACTATGGCATGTTAATTGGTATCTGACTGCTGTGGCATGTTCTGTAAGGCAAAATAACATGTACTAGTGGGGAAAGTGACACTGTGGCTTGTTCTGCACGGGCAGTTCTGTGGGGCAAATTGACACTGTGACATGCCAAATCATGTGGGTGCAATATGAGTGCAAGCCAAGTGCTGTGGGTGCAATATAGGTGCATGGAAAGTGCTGTAGATACTGGATGGTGTGGTGTTAAGTCCTTTAGGTGCAATGTGGGTGCAGAAAAATGGAGAAAAAAAACCAAGAAATGCAATTTTTCAATAACATTTTTATTACATATACAAATAGTTGAATGCGATATGAAAATAGTTGCATATAATATTAAAAAGTTTACATTTACATACAGTTTTTTACAATGGGAATTTAGAAAAATTGGGTTGAGGGGAGCCCACTGCTAAAGACTTTGCCCGGGCCGACTAGGGTCTTACGGTAGCTCTGCCAGTACAGTGCTGACACTTTTTTGTGCCATGTTAAATACCAAGTTCACAACAAAAGCAGACATACTGCTAAGGCTAAAGGTACATATCAGTAATGAAAACCCTCACCATGCTTAAAATCACAGTACACAATGTAGGAGAGTTCCAGGGCCATTATATATCACAGGAACCTATATCCTGGTCGATTAAAGGAGTTGCATACTTCAAAAGATTATATGAGGAAAGGGAACACAATGTTTCTTATAGATATCGTGAATATCACATTCTTCTTTTGTTATGTATCACAGACTAGATTATTTTACCAGATATCCCTTCATCCCTGGTACTTGAATACCATTTTTCCCATAGAAGGTAAAACACTCTGCTAAAAAATTTCCGTTCTAATAATTTAATCCCAAACTGGAATGTCAACCATGTGTCTTGTATCAGGCCTTATTATTTGGGATTTTTTAAGGACTTTTAAAAATAATGCAATAGTAAGTTAAGCAAATTAATGAATGAAACATATTCTCTTCATATAAAGACACATCAGCAGGAAAATCTGTGATTGACTTTTATGAGAGGCAATCAAAAAATGAACCAATCTCATATATGGCTCATGAATGCACACTCTAACTGGAGACTTAACCCCTTCACAACAATCCACGTGTCAGACACATCACGTACAAACATGATTTTTGTCACAACTGACATACTTGGCACGTCATGCAGTGAAACAACCATAGAAAGTGATCAACAGTCACTTCCTATGTTCAGTAGGTGTTGGTGGAATATCTCGATATCGAAGTATCCAGCAACAACTACATTTGGCTCCAGGGTACCATGTGATCACTCCCCTGCATGCTGTTTCAATGTGGCAAAGCCCTGTTGTGAGCAAGATCATAGTTTTCTTTTGTCACTCAGGGAGTGTTGCTAGATTGCCTCAAGAGGCAGTCAGCAACTTTACAGTTGAAACACTAAGATCTAGGATTAGGGTTAACATTAATCTTAGCATTATAGTTATAGTTATGTTACGGTTGGATTTAGGGTTGGGGTTAAAAGGTTACTGGAGAAGAAAATGGCTAGGAAAAAGTAATACGTTACTTTAAGTTATTGCCCTATAATTTTCAGAAACACAACAGAAATGTAAAAATGGTCTTTTTCTAAATATACAAATCTATTTTACAGGTTTTTTTTTTTATTAACATTTTTTTTTAAATTTTCATTCAATTTTTTTATAGTACATTATATGATATAATCAAAATAAAGGTAACTAACTTCTTATGCTAATAAATGGTTAAAAAAATGTTCTATAGGAAGTCAGTATGCACATTATTCAGTAATACTTTCATATTCAGTATTATATATTTGTACGACTGATTGAACATGCATGACCTGCAGTACAAAGCATTTTTGACAAGAGAATAATGCATATTAAATTATGGGAACCAAAAGTGGAAGGGTGGAAGAGAAAGGTGTTTACAATTCAAATCATTTAAAACACAAGCAGATATTGTTTTACTTGATAATTCTTTGATAGTAAGCTAAATGTAAAGTGGGTCAAAGAAATTAATGATAAAATAAATCATAAAGAACATCACATAGCGTAATCAGATTTCCAATAATATATATATATATATATATATATATATATATATATATATATATATATACATACTGCGACTTCCAATGTGCATTTTGAATGCATGTCATGGTATTTGTTTGACAAGGTTATATGACAAATATCTGCTTGGTGCACTGGTGAAATGGTTACACACAAGTGATAAGACAACCCGTCCATGCATTGACAGCACCAGATGGTCATGCATGACAACAATCATGAGTCAATGTCACAATGAACACATTCTGGAGGAAATATGGCTACAATTTTTACAATGGTATCACAGCAGGAATAAAAATTTAATATTTTTCTATTTATTTAGCGTTTGTCACTAGTATTTAATACAATATCTTACAATAATTGTTTGGCTGGAATAAAAATCACTAACTTTTCTATGTTTTCAACTCTTTTATTAATGCCTGATTTTTGCTACTCACTTTTAAGCACTGCAGTTTACTAGAGAACTAGTGATTTTTCACTTTGCTCATTGAAGGGAAGGGCACAACCATTTCTCATACCTTAAACTTTTGAATGATAAACATTACAGTGAAAACTGCAATGTAACTTTCTCAGCTATCCTCCAAAATCTTGCAGCTATTAGTTGGACTAATACTGTTTTGCATTCTTTTGAGTGTTTTCTGACATTGCACATGATGTTAATGAAGGGTGTTAACACAACTCTTTTGACACCTCCTATATATTTATATAGAAATCGGATTCAGACCTAGAGTAAGGGCACTCTTTGCCTCTTTCTGAATGTGACTGGGCAGTGCAGTCACAATGCATAGTGCAACTCAGATCTTTTGCGCCAGAACCTTTTGAGAAGTTGAGGTAACTTAACACAATCCTGGCGCATCATATTTGGCCCATTCAGCAGTGGTCAGGTTGGTGTATTGCCTTCTGTTATCATCTGACTGTTAACTACCGTCTTTGACTCTGCATGTAAAACATACGCACCCTTGCAGGTTCTGTCTACACATACGTGGGGATATTTCACCAAATTGTGGAAAATGGGAAATGGTTTCCAAACTCCAAATGAAAGGGCTCTATCAAGGGATAGCAAACTGTGCATTCAAGGACACAAGTGCCTGTGGCGCGGTCTGTGGGGGTCCATAGAACACAATTAAACAAACTATCAAATAGTCGAGTAAATGTTCAACATGAACAAGGTTGATGCCTATCCCTGGCTGGACACAACCTGGTTTTCAGTCTTAGTAACATAGTAACAAAGTAATTTAGGTTGAAAAAGGACTTAAGTCCATCAAGTTCAACCCTTCTACCTATCATTCCACACCTTGTTTAACTACAGTTTGTAACCACTCTAAAATGATATACCAAAAGAACAGGGATTGGTTCTAAAAGGTGGTTTTCCTACACCATGAGGCCCATCAAGAATATTCACCTCAGTGTCCAGAGACATGTTATGCAGTCCCTTTGGTGCACAGTCCAAAATATAGTGATTTAAATTTAAAAAAGGTTGTTATCTGACTTTTGTGTACTTTGTAATAGGATCAATGCAGGTGAACTTGGTCCTCTTGCAATGAGCCTGTGCAGTAACAAAGTCATTCAGAATCGGCCTTTCTTTTGTTCCACAGAAATTATTGGGGAGGACGAGACAGTTGAGCTATGTGCAGTAGGCATCCTCATGCTTTTTTATGTAAGACCCTAATTGGCTCCCAGGAGATGCTTTTTTGTTTTGAGCCAACAATGTCATTGTAAAAAGTATTAAGTATTGCAAAAACTAGCAAACAAAAATGGTAACAAATACATATATATTTATTTTGTAAGTGTCTAACTTTCCTTCAAACTTGGAGACACAGGGAATTTATTTTTTTTAAACCATAAATGTTTGGTAATATCTGTGACTAAAAAACACACAAAAAACTAACCTACTGTGTTTATAGTGATGTCATGTTTAATATCAAACGTATAAATTAGTGATCAATAAGGACTAATGTTTGTGCTACCCACTAATGCTAGTGCTACCTATTGTTGAAACATTTCTCATAATTTTATTGTTCTTTAGTTATGCTTTGTATTAACCTTTCATTCTTTGCTGACATAGACATGTAAACAGCACTATGTTTTCAATAGCATGGAGTATGCAATAGAATGAGAGCTCATAACAAGGTTAAAAAGGGTTAAGATGGGATTTTGCCTTACTTCTTTCAAAACAGACCTAGCACTTCACATCTATTTACAGGCACAATGAAAACAGTCTCTCTTTTATACCTTTTTAATCTGTTGCAAATAGTTTCTTTGCATGAATGGAGAATGAGCCATAAAAGAGAATAAGAGAGGGGGACAAAAGCAAATCCAGGATGCAGTCAGTGATTACAGCTCTGCTCCAAGAACTAAATTGCAGCCGCACAGCTAAAAATAAATAAATAAAAATAATAAAAAAAACAACAAAAAGCTTTCCAAGGACTTGAGATGGCTTGAAAGCCATATTTTAGTTTCCGTGATCACAGCTTTGTTTTATGTTAATGCGACTCTAATGGTTGAATCTCTGCATCAGTACAGCATTTTCATAGGTCTGTCCCTTTGTAAAGCAGACACCCATCACCAGAGACTAGGAATGGGCAGTACACCAAACACGATCTGGCCTAACCTGAACATTACTGTTTTCCATGTTGTCATTTCCCCAGCTGTGCCTCTATTCACACACCACAATTGCTGTATAACATGAGCACTCCGTATTCTCAGCTAAGTGTGCTCTTTGGTCTGATCGCTTAGATTATGTGAACATGGTAATGAGCTGTCGTTTTTCTAAACTTTGTTGAAATCATTTGTAAGTTATTACCTTACTATAACAAACAAAACTATGTAAAATTCAGATTATAAGGGGGCGTGGACAGCCACTGTGGAAGATGGCTGCATGATTCTTTAGCTTTACTACACTCCCAAGATAAAAAGCTAATTCCAATAATAAACCTCAACATGTGCAGAAACAAAAAAAGCATCCCTAAAACCTGGTGTATAGAGGCAAATCTTCAGCAGCTTCAATGAGATACTTTATCGGGACACCTCTTGTCCCAACCTTTACCTTGATTTGCCTACTTTGACCCCCACTACCAGCATAGACAAATTGTAAATAGTTGACGTGCCTCTTACCCTTGTCTGACATGGCACAGAGTCTATGAGGAGAATGCTTGTCGCTTTCACGGCAGGGCTTACACAGCAAGCACCTGATCCAGTTATTCCCTAAATTGAAATTCAACAGTAGTATTCTGGGCTGCCCAGGTGGTACACGCCAGGTAGTAATCAGTGATTTCCAGCTTCACCAGGTCTCCAGCGATTAAGCGCCTGGAGCGTGAAACGCGTCAAGCGATTTTGTAAACCTCACACCTGCACTGTCGTTGTGGATTAATGTATTTTTCTATTCAAGATTAAACACTATATTTTTTTTACTCACCTTCAAACTGGCTCCTGGAACCGTCTTTTCTGCGGTTTTTCCGTTATTCCCTAAATTGAGCCAATAAATTTAAGGTATCAGACAGCGATTTTGTCCTACTAAGACTGCGAGAGTAAGGCTGAGAAAATGAGATGGGTCAGAGCCAAATTAGTAAGCACCCAACTCTATATATAATAACATCTACCCTTGCCTACCCTTTATATAACATAAGTTTTGGTTGACAGCCCACATCCGCTGAAGGACATCCCCTTAGTCACACTGGCCACGGCTCATACCACAACATGATATTGGTCTCGGTCCCTCAAATATAATTACATTCATTCATCCTCCCCCTTTTCTCCTTAATATCCCTCTTTTATTGTTACACAGTAAGTCTCTCCTTTTAAAGGGTTTTTCTACCTTTCTTTTTAACTTTTCTTTTTTCTTTTTGGTAACGTGGACCAAGATACAGTATAGTGATATGACTACCCAACCTACTCAGCTAGCATTCAAACTTGCAGACGTAAATGCACTTAACTACCTTACTAAACGCAAAATTCAATATTATTCATCAAACACACCACCATTTGTCACAAGTCAATCTGCATGCAGGCTCATCCAGGTGGCATCAAGGCATGTCTGTATCATTCTGGTTTTCTTGCTTTGCTCCCTTGGGCACATAGTGGCATTTTCTAGATTTACCTCAGCGAGACACCTTCCTAAGTCTAGCTATTGACCAGCACCTGCCAAGTCTTGCAATAGACCGGTATCTGCCCTGACCTGAGTCCTTAAAAGGGGTGACCCAAATCCTGTGAAAGGGGTGACCTGAGCACTGTAAAGGGGGTGACCTGAGTGCTGTCAAAAGGGTGAGCTGTTCCCTAGAATCCCTTTCTCATACTTCATAGAGTCCCTTGAATGGGATGCCCTGAGTCTTAGAATCCTGTTATGTTTTCCTTGTTTCTTGCTTCTGTTCCTTTGCTCTTCTTTTCTGGTCCAGTTCTGGTATTCTTGCTGCTTATTATTCTGTTTTATTCTAGATTTTCATTGTTTATCTTTGCCAAGTTTCCCTGCTTTGTATAAATGTGCAACCCTACCCGTTTGTGCTCCTTTCAGTTACATTCCGTCTTCAGTCTGTTCAGATCTGCAGTCTACAGGTATTTTCTCTGTGTTTAAGTGTAAATTCAATTTATGTCTTTTAGATCTTATTATTTAGCCATTTGTTACTATTAAGTCATAGTGTAGGGACTTGCCAAAATGTGGGGTACCTTGGCATGGTTAGTAAGCTAACATCTAATTGACCAATAGGTGAACTAAACCCCAACCATTTTACCATCTTTAGTGTTAGGCTAGGTCCTATATTTATGTTTGTTTGTATGTTCTCTATTGTTCCTAAGCCCTGTCCTCTGTATGTAGTCTTAGTTATATCTGCCTATATCAATGTCCTTTGTCTGTGCTCTGTCTTTATCTATGTTATTATCTGTAACCTTGTACCTTGTATTGTTTATCCTTAGGTTGGCTTTTGTATATACAACTTATGTTTTGCCTTTGTTCTGTAGCCCTGCTCCCTGTATTCAGTTCTGTTGCCCTGCTCCCTGTATTCAGTTCTGCTATCGCTCTGCTTGGTCTGTCTCTTAGCTTGGGCTGTCTCTTAGCTTATAGCCTGCAACATCCTGCTTTCCTGTCAAAGTTATGTTCCATGCCTGCTCCAGGATGTCTGCAGTGTTTCTTTAGTATTCTGGGTACAGCAGCTGCTTACACAGGGCCCCGGTATGTAGCTGTATAACCTGGAGCCTCAAGCTACCAGGGAAATGCAGTTACCCAGCACTGTCTCCACCCCTGCATCGTAGCTCCTGATCCTGGGTGCTCAGGTTCTACTACCATCCAGGACCCTGTGTGTGACACAATATTAATTACTAACCAAGTGACCTACTCACCAGCATATTCCTCATGAAAAAACAGCAACAAACTACATATTTGCCAGTTTATTGACTAAATATCGCCCCTTCCAAAAGGGCTTCTTCTACTTAGGAGGTGACTATAACGTAGTCTTAAATCAAAGATTGGACACATCTACAGGGACCTCTCACATTTCCCTGAACATCACAGGTAAATTAAAAAAAAACTGCTTAAGGGCCCTTCACCCTAAAGATACCGACTACAGTTTTTACTCTTGACTTGTACATCACACACTACCACTTATCTTTACTCAAAGTTGTGGGCCAACCATGCTCCTCTCACTCCGAGAAAAAAAACTATTTTCCGAAAACTAACAAAACTGGTTTACAAGGAAATTCAGATTATAAATATTGCCGCTAACACATTATTTAACCCCTTTGTGATGCATGGTGCTTGTGTCCCAGAAGAGGCAAGCACCAAAACGCCAATTTTTTGTCCCTAGCACCGATCACAAGATGATCAATAACTGCAGAGACCCGACCAAGGTCTTAATAGACCCTGTGGGTCCCTGACAAAAAATCTTGAGACCTCCCAACATCCTTTGTGAAGTCACAGAGGCAAGCCTGAACCCGGAAGTTCGGGCATGGCATAATATAGTAACATTTTCTTAAAGACTGGTTTGCTTCATGTTCTTGACTCTTTATATCCCTGTAGCAATGGCACAGTCTCTCCACCCACACTGACAGTAAAAATTCAGGTGCCACTTCATCATAGGTACACAGGTACTGGTGCTGTAAGCATAGTGCTTAGTGATAGGTAAATTAGTATGTGTGGGTGTGACTTTTTTGATATTTGCTTACTATGTTATTACTTCAGTGTGTTTGCGTAGGTAAAAGGCCATCCCATTCACTAGCTTTCAATAGCTGTGTGATTTCTGCAGGCCTGCTTTTGCAAGCAACAAATTAATAGCTAAAGCTCTCTGGGCGTTTTGAAATAATACATAAAACAGCATTAAGAATGCAAATAAAGATAATTTTAAACTGTTAAGTTGTTCAATGTGTTTGGGGGCAATCGCAGAATAGGACTTCTGGGCTGTGGCTGGTAATCTGGTTGTAAGTAGTTACACCAGAGGACCTCGATGTATGGGGAGGAAGTTACAGGAGAATGTGCAGATATTTTGGGCCCAGGCGATGAAGGGCTGTAAAGATAATAAACAACACCAGGTACTGTGTCCCCGAAAACCTATTGGCAGCCAGTATAAAGACTTTAGGATGGGGGTAATGTGGTCTCTCCCAGATGTTCTCTGGGCATCTGTACTCGAGTATTTTTTCTAACTTTGCTACTTTGAAGTTTGAAATTCACTTCTCAATTGCCTGCAATTCCCTCTGTCATGAATAAAGCCCTAAACAAACCAAAACAGAAGAATGGAAAAGAGCAAAAGAAAATGCAAAAAAGGTGAGTTCACTGCACACTCCCGTATGTTTAAAGTGATGGCTTACAGATTAAAACTTATGGTGACTTGCAATAATAACCCAGCACAAACCAATCTTATGACTGCTGTTCAAATATGTGTTAATTATTAGCTTGCCCATCCCATTGTTTTTCTAGTTTGCATGGGTATCAAAAATTGTTTTATGCCTGGAAATATAAGCTCACAACTTACCCATCACCCCACTCACCCAAAAAACACAACCCTGACTTCCCACCTGGAATGCAGGATGGACTGTTTCTCACTACTACACTGAATGATAAATAACCAATCGCTTGCTATTTCCAAGGCAAGGCTATCACACCATTGGACACTAACATACAGGCTTTGATAAATACTACTATCTGCAACTGTGAAGTTTCTTGACGTCTGTACTGCAAAAACATAATCTTATAAGGGTCTCAATTTCAGTCGAGGATCTATGAATATGTGGAACGATGCCTCCACATGGAATCTCTCTCCTCTACCGTTCACTTATCGATACACTAGGAGATGATCTGGCCCCATTCAAAGTTAAATGGGAAGATGCTCTCCAAATATCCCTATCAAACCAGCAGTGGGAGAAGATTTGTATTCTCACACATAAAAGCTCCTTGAGCAATAGAACACAGGAGATGAATTACAAATTGTTTACCGGTGGTATAGGACACCAGTTAAGCTACATGGCATTTTCCCTAAGGTCCCATACGTCTGTTAGAGATACGGCATGGCCCCAGGCACTGCACTCCACATTTGGTGGACCTGCCCACTAATTGTCCCTTACTGGACCAAAATACATTCCATTATTCACCATTTTAAAGACAAACCCCCACCATTTCTCCCTGCACTGATACTACCCCATCTCACTCCATCTCCTATCAACATTTACAAGAAATTGGTAATCCGTCATTTGTTCAATGAGGCCAAGGCACTGATACTGTTGTACTGGCGGGACCCTCTCCCACCAACATTTCGGGAATGGATCCCGAGAGTGGAATAAACCTGCATGCTTGAAGAATTGGCACTTAAATCAGACGACAAAGTTGAAAGATATAACCTTGCGTGGTACTATTGGTTACAATTTTTAGAAGAGCCACAGACTCAAGCTCTACTGAGGCCTGACGTACCCCCTCTGCCTTCCCAAACACTTGTGTCCCTTCCTGACCTCCCCAATGTTTAACCCTCCCAACTGATCCACCTTCCCATGTCAAACTTTCCAGACCTATCCGACCCTTTATAATATTGAATTGCTCATATTTTGTACTCAAACAAGTGATCCACTCCCCCAACCCATTGAAATGTGTTATGTGATTTTTTTAAATATATATATATAATACCAATTTCCATACCTGTTTGTTGCATACCAACTCTGCTGAGACAGAGCTTTGTTGTATAGTACTTCCCCACCCCTTTACTGATGTTAATAAAAACTGAGTTTTTTAATCAAAAGTCTAACAATAAATTCTACACCTAAAAATATTGCTCGACAAAGGTTTCTTGTTTATAAGTATAGAATAATATTCCCTTATTTTTGCTTTTTTATGTGGAATTTGCAGCAAAGGGATTTTTTATTTCTTTCATTTTATTATCGTTGTTTCCTGAATATTTTTTTTAATATTTTTATTATAATGATTGTTTTTGCAGTGTGCAAAATCGTTTCCCCCTCCCATTTGCAAAACAAAAGAACCTGGAATATATTAAGTTCTCACTGAAAAAAAGAAACAGAACTTCAAACAGATAGAGAGGATGTTCTAAACAAATAGTACATAGGATGGGAAAAATTAGAATGATAAAATCTAAACCCTGATCCAAGATCACAGACTATCTGTTCTTTTCCACTCTTCAATATAGGGATAGGATTTCACTAACATAAACTTCTCATTAATTCTAACTAAACTAAAAGTTTCAGAAGAGCAAAGAAAAAATATTCTGAAATGTCCATTCTTTGACAAACAGAAGAGATTTCCATTGACTCTTATATTTTTGGAATGCCCTTGCTTTTACAAAAAGTGACACCAATACCCAGCCAATCTCCAGAGACTTCCATAACAACAAGCACATTCACCCTAGCGTGACACTATGACCTGCTACTGGGTTATGCACATATGCCTATTAATCCGTCTTTTATTAATGCTTAAGATACATGGATTGTGATGACAGATAAGATCTGTTTCTACCTATTTAAAAAATTAGACTTATTATACTTATATGTTCTTTTCAGGAATAGATAAAGTGTAAAGTAGATGTAATACTGTTGGTGCCTTCCCCTGGTTCCTTTTTATAGCAAATCCATTTGTTAGGCTTTTTAGGAAGGCTTTCCAAACATCTAGCTTCTGATCTCATAGTACCCCTCAGTTTTAAGCCCTCTAATTCTAAATCATGCCTTACTTTCTTTATTATCTAGCTAATAAAAATGTTTACTACTGAACTTTGTTTAATCCATTAATGCATTTGACATTTCTCTTATGTCTAATTTTTTTGATCCAAGTTGTATATTTTAAGGTATTAAAGCCTTTCCTGGTTTATTTTGTTTTCTCAATACATTCTTAGCTACTTACAAACTTACCTACGTGCCCACTTTGAGTAGATGGGATTTGAGAATGTCAATGGCATCTACAAAGCCAGTCACAAAATGTAGTGCTGTAGATTTTGTAGCCAGCAGATCAAACATGAAATGAAGGTTAAAGCAAAACTATACTTGTGATTTTCACATTAGATAAAAATAGACATACTGATTTAATGAAATTAATAGTGTCATCGTTTTAAATAGTTACAAATATATTTATCTCCTAAATTTCCTCTTTCTTTATGGAACGAAAACAACCATTATAATCACACTTCAGTTTCATCAAGCTTTACCACTGATGAACAAAGTACCCATAGCAAGTAGTCAGACGCAATGTTCTAGAGCAGGGGTGTCCAACGTGCGGCCCGCCTGAGATTGATGCAGTTACCGCCCCTCCGTTGCAAGCCAACATATCAGGAAAGCGCAAGGGGCGCATGCTCCACCCCCTCACGCTCTGGCACTCGTTGGAGCTCCAGATGCATTCTGAAGCTCAGAAGATGGTGCCTGAACCATCCTCCTTCCTGCAATTTAAAGGTGAGTGAGCAGGGAGGGGGGCAAGCGGAACATGAAAGAAAAATAAATGTGTGAGGGTGTATGGGTGTGTGAGGGTGTCTGTGTGAGTAAGGGTGTCTGTGTGTGTATGAATGGGTGTCTGAGTATGTATGGGTGTGTGTGTGTAAGGGTGTCTGAGTGTAAAGGTGGCTGTGTGTATGGGTGTCTGTATGCAGGGCCGCCAAACAAGGGTTTTCAGGGCCCCTTACTGGACACATTTTTGCCCCTCAATGTGCCAGGATTTTGCCATTTAATATGCCAGGATTATGCCATTTAATATGCCAGGATTTAGCTATTTAATATGCCAGGATAATGCCAATTAATATGCCAGGATTATGCCATTTAATATGCCAGGTTAATGCCATTTAATTTGCCAGGATAATGCCAATTAATATTCCAGGATTATGCCATTTAATATGCCAGAATAATGCCAATTAATATGCCAGAATTTTGCCCCTCCATATGCCAGGATTTTAGCCCTCAGTATGCTCGTTATCTACCACCCTCCTCCCCCCTTCCACAGTACTCACCTCCTTGCTGCTGTCTCCCAGTGCTCTGCAGGTCCTCGGCTGCATAAGTCACCTTATGCAGTGACTGCTCAGTCAACTTTTATATGCAGCGAGGGGGATGGTTCAGGCACCAGGGAATCAATACACAGACACACATACAGACAGGCCTGCCACCAGGGGGTGACGGGCGATACTGGCGTCCCAGGGGGCCCAGCGGGCCGGGTTCACGCCAGGAAAAAATAATAATTCCCCCTCTTTTAGGCCGGTTCGCGGCTGTGCGCTCCCCTCCAGCCGCACAGTTTCAATAAAGTTTGGTTTTAAAAAAATGCAACCAGAGTAACTTCGGTCGCATTTTTTTTTTTAACAAACTGCGCACAATGCTTCCCTCACAGCCGCGGACCGGCTTAAAAGAGGGGGATTTTTTTTTTTTCCTGGCATGAACCTGGCCCGCCGGGCCTGTCTGTCTGTGTGTCTGTGTATTGATTCCCTGGTGCCTGAACCATCCCCCTCCCTGCATATAAAAGGTGAGTGAGCAGGGAGGGGGACAAAAGGCACATGCAAAATGAAAAGAAATGTATGTGGGGGTGTCTGTCTCTGTGTGTGAGAGTGTCTATCTGGGTGTGTGAGGATGTCTGTGTGTGTGAGGATGTATGTCTGTGTGTGTGAGGGTGTCTGTCTGTGTATGTATGGGTGTCTGTGTATGTATGGGTGTCTGAGTGTGTGTGTATGGGTGTCTGAGTGTGTGTGTATGTGTCTGTGTGTGTAAGAGTGACTGTATGTCTATTTGTGTAAGTATGGCTGTGAATATGTAAGTGTGGCTGTGTATGTGTATAAGTGTGGCTGTGTATGTGTATAAGTGTGACTGTGTGTGTAATTAATGTGAGGGGATTTTTTGGCTGTGAGTTTTATTGTGTATTGTGATACAGTAATGTGCAGTGTGAGAGTGAGTTTTATTGCAGTGGAGTCTGTCATACACTCAGACAATGCACATTAATGTGAATTTTATATATAAATGTGAGCATATTCACACATATATATAAAATTAATTAATGTGCATTGTGTGAGTGTATCACAGACTCCACGGCAATAAATATCGAACTCACACAATCATATATAATTTTCTTTAAATGAAAAATGAATATGGCCCACGCACACACACATTTCTGGTGAAGTGGCCCACTGAAAAAACTTGGACACCCCTGTTCTAGAGTATTTCATTTGGATACACAACAAATACAAAAAATGAAAAATATAAAGTACTCGCCATATAAGATAAATCTTGATTATACATTGAATCAAGAAAAAAAAAATATAGCACAATCACTCCAAATAAACAATATTGATCAAATAGTTATGCTTAATGGATGTGTTGCATACCAAAATTGCATGAATGCCTCTTAAATGAATCAATTTAAAAAAAATGTTATTCTTTTAATTAATGTAATCTCTTTTTCAATCTAGGTTCAATGAATCAAAAGCAAGATGGAATTTCTTAAAATAGGCAGAAATTGAGAAGAAGTGGTATAAGAGCCCTGCATGTTATGCCATGATAAATCTGTAATCTATTTACAGTCCAGGATACGGTTATCTGCAATAGCAGGGAATCATGTATTAGGAATGTAGGCGGGGAAGCATTTCTGATTAGTTGCTTTTAGGCCACCTTCATCAGCAGGTTCCCTACTGGCTCTCCTTGGTAAAGGGTTTAAAAGTGGCTGGTGCCAAAGTCGCCTGCACACTGTGCCCCGATTGGTGGCTGTTTTAGAGGTCCCCTCCGATTGGTGCCTGGCCAAGCCAAATTATGCAATCTTAATCATAAAGAGTCTGCTATTCCCTGGAATCAAGTTCTTGTTTTTACTGCTGTACCTACAACGGTGTCGTGTGTGATTCTTGGGAACAAAGAGCAGACGAGACAGTGAATTATTTGGGACTCTGGCTGATATCCATTGAGGGCTTGGAGAAAAGTAACCCCGGGAGGAGACGTCTCTTTAAAATACAGTTAATAATATTTAAAGTAAGAGCAATAAAAAAAAGAAATGCTTATTAATGATTATTTGACATCTAGCACAAATTTGTTATAGTATGGAACCTTAGGACAACCCACATCTTTAATATACACAACTTTAACTGGTGCTTCTCTTTGTAAAAAGTCACAACACTTTACAATTAGTATGTGGACAACAACTAGAAGAGAACAGGAACACAGTGGTATATACTTAATTATATTACATTACATTAACATGTATTTGTACAGCGCCACCAATTCTCGAAGCGTAAGGAACAGAGCATAGAAAGGAACTACATACTAATTTAGACCAACTAGTACAGACTGGTACATGAGGTAGAGAACCCTGCTCGTAAGCTTAAAATCTAGAGGATAATTAAATAGTATCTTTTTTAAAAATAAATAAAGCAGAATTCAAACATTATAAAGCTGAGGGATCAGCACAAGCACTTGCAAAATATAAAGATGCCAACAAAAGTCTGTAAAAATGTGATTAAATTATTTGAATTGGAGAATGAAATAATAATTGCTAAGGAGAGCAAGAGGAATCCAAAAACATATTTAAGTACAAAAACAGCAAAAAATTGAAGGCCAATTATGTGCCTGAAAGCTGCTTTTACAGAACAGTCACAACAAATATGAAATTGACTAACACAAGAAAAAATGTTAAAACAATGAAATGGTGGTGAGGTAACAAAACCCCAGGGCCAATTACACACCCACGGTTACTTAGAGGTAAGCCAGGCCCTGACCAGACCATTATTTTTTCCAGGGATTATTTTATAGAGGTATGGTGACCACAGATTGTGTAAAGCTAATATGGTGTCCATATTTAAAACGCCATCAAAATCACAGCCAGGCAATTACAGAACTGTAAGCTTGACATCTGTGGCGGGGAAACTGTTTAAAGGGTTGCTAAGAGAATATATTCAAGATGTCATCTTGTCACCTAACATGGCTCTGTGAAAAACAGATCTTGTCAAACTACCTTAATTGCATTCTATGAAGAAGTAAGTAAAAAAAATATATATGGGTACTATAGGTGTGATATATTTAGACTTTGCAAAAGCATTTGATATGGCTCCTGTACAAATTGGCTGAAATAGGCTTAGAGCCAAACATTTGGGTGTGGATTGGCAAGTGGTTTAAAGCTAGAATACAAAAAGTGGTGGTAAATGGGAACTTTTCAAATTGGACAGATGTGATACATGGAGTATCTCAGGGATCTCTCCTGTGTACACTTCTTTAATTTGTTTGTAAAAGATCTCCCAGAAGGCATAGGGAGCCATGTCTCAGCGTTTGCCAATGACCCAGAATTCAGTAGTAATGCAGTCTGAACTAGATGTGTCTTCATTGCAAGAGGATTTGACAAATTGGGTAACTGGGCAGATAAATGGCAAATGAGATTCAATGTAGACAAATGTAAAATTATGCATTTTGGGCATAATAATAAAAATGCAACATTTTTGTGTTTCCTTGGGGAAAGCTACTAATAAAAATAATTGGGAGTAATTGAAGATAGAGGCAGTAGTGCACAGTGCCAACTGGTGGCTGCAAGGGCCAATAAACTATTGGAATGTGTGAAAATGGCTATTGGCTCACAGGAGGAAGATATTATTCTGCCTCTTTACAGGTCCATGGTAAGATCCCACCTTGAATTTGCAGATCAATTCAGGGCGTCTTTTTGTAAAAAAAAAAAAAAAGACATTATGGAACTAGAAAAAGTGCAAAGGATGGCTACAAAACTAATAAGGTGAATTGAAAATTTTAGTTACGAATAAAGGCTAGCAATGTGAAATTTATACATGCTTTATAAACAGTGTATTAAACCTAGGATATGAACATGTTATATAAATACGTAAAGGGCCAATACAAAAGACTATCTAAAAACCTGTTCTTTAAAAGAATAGCACAAAAGACAAGAGTTACCTGCTAAGACTTGAAGAAAGGATATATTTTTTTTCTTTTTATTAACCACAAATTTCATTACAAAAAGGTATTTAAATATTACTGTACACTAATAAAAATATATGACAAATAAATACTAAGATATGTAAAGGACAAAGGGAATATCTCCCTTTTTTGGAGTAATATGGTACCATAGCATGCCTTTTTAAAACTGGATCAGAAACAGTCGGGATGGATTGTACCTGAATGTAAAAGGATGGTTAGACGGTTGGAGGATTATTTAAATTAGGAATGGGGGAACAAATAAACACTGAGCTAGACAGTATAGGCATGGAAGGAGATTTATTTAGTACTCAGGTGGGTGGATCTGAGGGCAAGGTTAGTAAATTATAGGGAGAAACATGTATCAAAATGAAATACTGTATTTGCTACTTGCCCTGGCCTCCCATATATATTTTAGGGACTGGGAACCATTTTGCCGTTTATTACTAGGGCTACCAGCCCTGGCCCGCATATATTTTTGGGGGCAAGGGATTTTTATTTATTTTTTTATTTTTAACTTTTTATTTTCAATTCACTTTCTCCTGCAAGGAGAATTGAAATTGCCAAAATGCATCAATCATCCCTGAATCCAAATTGTATTCAGGGCTCATCGTTGCATATTGCTTAGATGTAATCATATGCGTTTAATAGCGGAAAAGTTCCAATCTAAAGCCAAGTCAGAGGCAAATTACTGTATAGGTAATAGTCATTTTTCAGGGATTCATTTGATTCGACTATTATGCCCGACCTGAAATGAATTCGGAAAAATTTGGTCTATAGTGTGTAGACCCATATATGACTTCATAAGAAAATATATATACAGTCTTAGTAATACAAATTTACGCATACAAATCAATACTTCTTGACTATCAAATAGAAAACAAAGATGTCCCAAAATGGAGTGTGTGGACATGTAGGCAGATGCAAAGCTCTATCCGTTTCCAGCACCTCCTTCATGTATATTTCAACAGAATTACAGGGTTTAGCAGCTGCTTACAAAAAAAAGAAGTGCTGTGTTTCCTTCCAGCACTGCTCAAAGGTGCTGACCAAGTAGGTGTAAATACATCTGTCTTTTGCCATTTGTACTAATGCATGCCTCCTACACTTCTCAGAGCACAGCAGATGGTCTCTGTCCTGTCGAAATATTACAGTGTACAGACTTACATTGCTATGTGTTTCTAGAAATATGAGGGCAGATGTTAAATATGTTAAGCACACGCTTTGCCCCCTGGAGGTTTAAGTTAAGGCTGCCGTCTCAATTTGGCTATCTTCTGCATGCCAGGATTCATGGTTTCTAGGCGTTTCTCTTAAATCTCTCTAAATAGATCATTTCTTCTTGTTAATTTTCATTACAGCAGCCTGAAAGTATTTCATCACTTAAGAAGGATTTATTAGTTTATATTCTAAAAATAATGTTTATATAACATAATAATCTTTAAACATGGCTTGTGTTTATTAGTTAATCTGTGTTCTCTTGTTAGAAGTATATGTGTTTTTTTAATAAAAATGTTACAGACTGTAAGATATAAAGGTCTACGCAATTAAGAGAGACTTGCAGGGAATTTCAAACTGAAGGCCAAAGTACCTGAATTGGAAAAATTCTCCCATTCAGCTACACTGGCCTGCAGTTCAAAATTCCTAACTCAATTCCCTACAAGTCTCTCTTTATTGAGTAGACCCTATAATTTGGTCTCTTGAACAGAAAATTAGCTGTTGGTACTACTGCTCAATTCCAAATGTATTACACATGAAAAAAAAAAAAAATATTTCATATACAAATGAACATTTTCAATTAATGTTTTCATCATATCGTCTGAGAATCCAAAGATAAAAAAAAAAAGCTGCAGTTAGTCTATAATTTAATAATATATTTTTGATTGATGCAACACAACAGGTAATGTTACCATTATATGTTTTAGATGCAGTTTTCCCCTATAAAGACATTTTTGGCAGCAATCCAACAATGAATTGGTTAACCCTTTCATGCCTGATGCCTTAAGGACCAAAGCGCCATCGCCCAATCTCAGAGTGATCGGGCACATAGGCAGAGATCCGATCTTATATAGCACAAGACCCTACTTACCTAATGTTTGTAAAGGAAGCCCGACTACTGATAGATGTTTTCTTCTTGCTTGATCAGGAGTCAGGGACACATTTGCAGAGACTCGATCAGGGTCTTTGGAGACCTTGTGGGTCCCTGCCAAAATAGTGCTAGACTTTGCAACATCACTTTTCAGATTTTAGTAAAATGTAGCCAGCGCTCACTTTAAGTGTCAGTTACATTTCCATGTCAGACTCAGTCCACTCAAAGTAGCCTCATATGACAGAAGGTATCCTGCTGCAGGCATAGAACTGCAAAGGGGTTCAGAAGGCAATGTCTTCTGTAGTTTTAATATACACAAAAGGCCCCTATTTCAACTTTATGGTGTGATTGTTATAAAGCTTTCTTTATTGACGTTTTCAGCACTTGCACACATTTGCTTAGAGAGGACAATGTACATGGCACTTGCAAGGTAACAATTGTCTAATATTTTTTACAAAACCAGATTATATCTACATTTTTTATGTTTTATAGTTCTACTGAAGGGCATTTGTGAGATTAATTATTAATACGCTTTGATACCATTATATACAAAATGGTTGGGTGTATAAAGAAGAGAAATCTAGCTTAAATCCCACCTGCGACTATGTTTAACACTAAAAAAAAAGGCTGTGAAATAGTGATATGAGTGTCGAGACCATTACTTCATACAATGCATAGTTAAAATAGATCAAATGTTCATCTCACCTCAACTCCTCTTTTAGTGAATAGTTCCCAATGTCTTATACATAATAAACTTGTTTTTTTTTTTTGCCACACCAACAGTTTTCTCTGTGCTTTCTTTATACATCCTTGACATAGAATATGTAAGAAAATAAAAAGACACGCACTTTTGAGGGAGTCAGGTGTATATCTGGACTTGGCACTTTCAGAGCTCAATGGTTCAGCAATGAACCGCAAAAAAAGATTAAATGCAGCCGTAAAATAGGTGAGTTGAATTCCTAAAGGTGAGTTAAGACCAAAGAGAGGGAGGAATCAGAATATGAGATGTTTACGTTAATCTTGCACATGGGTTTGTGAGGAAAGTGGCGTTAATGTTACTCAAGTGAGCGTTACAGTAATCAAGGTAAGACACATAGTGGACTAGCCTAAAAGTAAAAAATCTGTGCTTATGTATTCATGTTTTTTTCTTAAATGTGACTCCAATATTAATTTGACACTTTTTAAAAAAGTTTTGCAGCCTTTGGAGCAACACCGTTCTGGAGAACAAAAATGTGCTTTTTGTCTACTGTTCAGTGCTAGGTTCTACCTAAACACACTATAATCATGGCCTTTGCGAGATTATTCTATAGTGTTCTTTATTTTAATTATGATGTATGATGTTACACAGAATACATGCACATTTGCATTCACTTCAAAGAGTCCTTATTCTCTATTAATGTGTGTATACGTTTGCATCTTATCACTGTACTCTTCCAAGTATTATCCAATATTACAGAAAGGTTAGGACAGGCGTTAAGCATTAATGTGCAAAAAAAAATGATATTTTTTTCCTCCTCTTGTTTGATAGTCCATTTTGAAATATTATGAATCACGGAAGCCATGCAGCCAGTTATGCTGCATGAATATTTGTTTTGTAAACTGCATTTTGGTGTACCTTTCCTGCTGCATCAGGTGTCTTTTCGGAATTGCACATGCTATCTTTCCCTACTGCTCTCATCCCCACCCCACCCTTACTTTTCTCTTATGTACCGTCCCCCTACCACCCCTTCTATTTGTTTATTTTTGAAATCAATAAAAACATTTAAAAAAAAAAAAAAAAGGATATATTTTTCACCTGTTAACCCCTTGGTGACTGGACTTTTTGGTCATGTTTGACCCTTTGTGACATAGGCTGTTTTAACACTTTTGCATTGTTTGTGTTTAGCTGTAATTTTCCTTTCTCATTTAATGTACTCACACACATTATATATTGTTTTTATCGGATTAAGAATGGCCTTCTTGAATACCATTATTTTCATCATATCATAACAATTACTATAAAAAAAATTCAATATGATTAAAAAATGGAAACAAAAACATTTACAAATAAAAAAAATGCTAAATAATTTCTAATATTTGTCCTGGAGTTAGAAATACCCAAATATGTACATGTTTTTCTGTTGGTTTTTTTTGCAAGTTACAGGGCAATAACTGAAAGTGGCGTATTGCTCTTACCTAACCATTTTCTCAGACAGTGACATTTTAACCCTAAACCTAATCCTAGATCTATGGCTAACTAAGGCTGTATCAATTTTTGTTTTAATTTTTTTTTTGCTGTAATATTCCCAGACTTATGCATCTGGTCTCCACACCTGAACTATTAGAATTTCAACTAACTAAATGGATCCATTGAATCGACCCCATTATTCTTATTTAGTGTCCACATTTTAAAAAATGTACTTTGAACCAAATTAAATATATTCTACACATACAGTTTTTAGATAATAATAAGTCTTCAACTTAATGTTTAAAAGCCACGTTTTAGGTCTTTTATATGAAAAGAGAAGCACATCTGGTGACTTTTCCGTTAGCCACTCCAATCATTAGTTATGAAAGTAATATAAAAAATAAATGTGCTTGAAACCCTTATGGAATAAAGCACACAGTACTAATGGTTGGCTCATCTACACAAAGACTGAAATTACATTTTACTTAAGACTAGACACCCAAGGTGCTGCTTTATAACAATCTGGCCTCACATGTCTGGCACTGGCTCCTGAAAGACACACACTAAAATTGAAAGAAGGCATTGTAAAAAATCTTGAGTTTATAGACAAACATGCATTTTGAGTTTTTTATGATCTAAAAATGTAAGAATAAGACTAAATAGGCAATGAAGTTATCCTTTTCTATTATCCCCGTGCGACCTAACATTTTTCAATACGAACTTTTGCTTGGTTAGCGTTAGACCCCAAGACGTAAAAGTGATTAAACAGAGTTGCCAAAACCTAATAGGTGGAAGAACACGCTGCTCCTACACATGTAAAGTGTTCTCATTCTACTGTCATCCAGGTTCCCAGAGTGTGAGCTTAGAGTAACTTGGCCATCCAAACAGGATATATGCTTTGAGAAAACCCTTTATTCACATCAGCTTCCTGACAGATGCAGGAGAGAAATGGAAATATTTTATATCCCATTCTAATGCCGAGACTGTAACATGGGAGAGCATGCTGCACCCTTTCTCATTCTTGAATGAAGCCCTAATTATATTTTGGCTCTTGTTTTTGTACTACTTATTGGCCGTGTGGAAAATGATTATTATATTTGTTCTATGTCTGTAACACATATATTTATAAGGTTACCGATCTTGGCTAAGTCTTCTTTTGGCCACATTTATGAAACATATGGATTGGATGAATTTCAATAAGTCTGATGTGGTTAGACGCTAGTATCCAAATGAATGATTTCTGCAAGAACTCAGTCGCTGCCTGTCCCTATTGTCTCATTCATGCCTCAGATTTTCAGCTCTCACAATTTTTAAATATACAGCCCTCTATAAAATAGAAAGGGCAGCTAAAATGTTAAAGGTTGACATGTTGTTGCTTAAGTGACGGATAGAGGCACTGATGTCTTGCTGCACATATCCGTAACTATTACATTAGAAAGCAAGCACCAGAAGTGTTCTGCTACTGCAGAGATTTCAGGTTCACTCTGAGATTATTGGGGCTAATTTTCGCTAATCATGCTCTTCCCAGCCATTAAACTATAAACTGGTTTGTATGCAATGTAAAAAGTTTTCTTTTAATTTACTGGTCCAATGTTATGAACTGTTCTCCTTCCTTTTAGGGCAAATACGTAATTATTACGTACCTACATAAGAATGCCTAGAAGGCAAACAGTTAAAATGGACTGATGTTAACACCTGACCCCTATCCAAAGTCTGTGGTTTTAGTATGGTTATAGTATATAAGTATATATAACCATATATAAAAAAAATGCAACACGGTAATGAATTTTCCATCACAGTGAATATTTCTACTATGTCTGCAATAATTGGAATTATACTAAACTATCTTATGTCTGATGCTATGTTCCTTTTTGTGTAGTTGCAACTGCTGCTTTTTATGAAAACTCAACATATCAATTATAATGTTCATTATAATCACATGATTTTATTAGCCTCGGGAGACAGCTTTTGTGTTTTGATTGGCTTCATCTACACTTGCTTCCCAAAACTCTATAGACACTGAGCAGCATAATGTAAACACACCACAGGCGTGGGCTGCCACGACACAGAAGTATTGCCCCAAGGACTCAGCTACTGGTAATGAACAGAAATGTGATTTGTTAATACAAATGCTGTGCCAAATAATAATATATTCACAGAGATTGACACATCTTGTGGGAAATACATTTTTATATGATATATGGTACTAAAACTAGCTATATAACAACTTTCAACATGTAAGATCATTTATTAGACTACAATGTTAATATATATAATAGTTGTACTAGTTGTTATAGCTACAAAATACCTTCCAGGCATCCATTCTTAACGAGAATTTTTTTTGGGGGTCTAAATTCCTCTCTCCTCTCAGGGGCTTAGAACATTTAGGGCTTAATTCAGATATTTTAGATTTTTCTTTGCAAAAAACAGAGCCCACAATTCCACTCTACTTCGGATCACTCCAGTGAGTCAAATAGCCCTTTAAATTGAGCCATTCAGGGATCTATGGAAAGATTTTAGCTATTGTGGAAATTGCCTAAATTCTCCTGAAATGCTCCCGAAGAAAAAAAAAACAAAAAAACTTTTAAAATATAAAATTTTAAAAATATAAACACCAATCAGCCATAACGTTATGACTACTGACACGGCGGCAAGCCGGCAGAGGCAGTGTAATTCTTTGGACAATGTTCTACCGGGTAACCTTGGTTCTTCCCATTTGTGTGGCATGTATCAGTCCATTATCAGACTGGAGCAATTTAAATGGAGTCCAGGAGAAATGGGATTATCTAAAAGTTGCACTACTGAAGGCAACAGAAAATTGCATAAGGCTTGTCAGTAAGAGCAAAAAATTGAAGAAACCACTGTGGTACTCTGCAGAGGTGGCTAAAATAGTAAAAAATAAAAAGCTAGCATTTAGTAATTATAAAAATACTCAGAGTGAGGAAGATAGAAAGATCTATAAGAGTAGGCAGAAAGAGGCAAAGCAAGCTATAAGAGCTTCCAAAGCACACACAGAAGAGACTATAGCCCAGTCAGTGAAAAGGGGGGATAAAACATTTTTTACATACATAAATGAGAAAAGGAAAGTAAAACAAGGATTAGTTAGATTAAAAACAAAAGAAGGATGCTATGTAGAAGAGGATAAAGGCTTAGCAGACTGCCTTAATGAATATTTTTGTTCAGTTTTTACAAATGAAAATGAGGGTAAGGGACCTCATTTAGGGAAAAAGACTAATGAGTCTTTTGATGCATGTAAGTTTACAGAGGAAGAGGTTTTACTTCAGCTGTCTAAAGTAAAGACAAATAAGTCGATGGGACATGATGGGATACATCCAAAGTTATTAAAAGAACTTAGTGGTGTACTAGCAAAACCGTTAACAGATTTATTTAACCAATCATTGTTAACGGGAGTAGTTCCAGAAGATTGGAAATTAGCTAATGTTGTGCCCATTCACAAGAAAGGTAGTAAGGAGGAGGAGGGCAACTATAGACCAGTAAGTCTTACTTCAGTAGTGGGGAAAATAATGGAAACCTTGTTAACCCCTTAACGCATGTGGACGTATATATACGTCCTGAAAAGCATGGTCCTTAAGGACCATGAGGACGTATATATACGTCCTCCGTTTTCATGTAGTGTTGCGCTCATTAGCGCAACACTACATGCCTGCAGCTACTCTCAGAGGCTGATTCGGATCCGAAGCAGTCTCTGAGAGGGCTTTCAGCCCCCCCCTCGACCCCCCCGCGCGCATACGATCACCGCGAATGTGATCGTATGCGCGCTAACACACATAGGCAGTGAAAGCTCATCACTGCCTATGTGTGTTAAAGTGTTGCATGATGCCTCTATCGAGGCATCATGCAACACAATCTGTGCCCTCCTGGGCACCGCGATCACCCGGTGATCGCGGGTGTGTGCTGTATCGGAGGAGCATGCTCCTCCGATACAGCATGCCCAGAGGAGAGCGACGGAAGAGAGAAAAAAAAAATCTCTTCCGTCGCTCTGAAACCGCTACTTGACTGCCCCTACAGGCAGTTAGGCGGTATTACAGGTAAAAATAGAAAATTAATTAAATAAATAAATTAAATAAATAAATAAATGGAAAAATCTAACCCTTGATCTACTGAACCTAGATCTAGGGTTAGGGTCCAAATAGGGTAATAATTAGGGTTAAATGGGGGTTCGGATGATTACAAGGGTTAGATTAAGGGGTGGGGGTCAATTTAGGGTTAGATTAAATTTAGAGTTGGGGTAAATTTAGGGTTCGGGTTAAAAAAATCACTGTAGAAGAAAATGGTTAGAAAACAAAAAAAAACACTAATATTGTTTATTGCCCTATTACGTGAAATAAAACATAGACAAACAAGGAAACATTGATATTACTAAACTCAGGACAAATAGTAGAAATATATAGACGGGGTCTTTTTTACCATTTGTAATTGTGTAAAAAAAAAAATCAGGTCAAAGTTGGAAAAAGTGTTTTTTATGGCATATTTTCATCATATTTTCTATTTTTTTAATAGTAAATGATATCATATGATGAAAATAATAGTATCAAATGAAAGCCCTATCTGTCCTTTAAAAAATGATATATAATTTGTGTGGGTGGACTGAACACAAAGAAAGAAATTCACAGTTCAGTAAACGTATGACAAAAATAATGGAATTCTGGTCTTCAAGGCACGTCAAATGCAACATAGCACTCGGTCACTAAGGGGTTAAAGAATAGGATTGTTGAACATCTAAAGTCGCTTGGATTTCAAGATCAGAGACAGCATGGGTTTACTTCAGGGAGATCATGCCAAACTAATCTTATTGATTTTTTTGATTGGGTAACTAAAATAATAGATCAGGGTGGTGCAGTAGACATTGCTTACCTAGATTTCAGTAAGGCTTTTGACACTGTCGCACATAGAAGGCTTATCAATAAACTGAAATCTTTAAGTTTGGATTTCAATATTGTTGAATGGATTAGACAATGGCTGAGTGACAGGCAACAGAGGGTTGTAGTCAATGGGGTATATTTGATGCAAGGTCTTGTTACTAGTGGGGTACCTCAGGGATCTGTTCTTGGACCCATTCTCTTTAATATTTTTATTAGCGATATTGCAGAAGGTCTTGTTGGCAAAGTATGTCTTTTTGCCGATGATACAAAGATTTGCAGCAGGGTTGATATTCATGGAGGGATAAGCCAAATGGCAAATGATTTAGCTAAACTAGAAAAATGGTCAGAGCAGTGGCAACTGGCATTTAATGTGGACAAGTGCAAGATTATGCACCTTGGGCGTAAAAATCCAAAAGCAGAATATAGACTATTTGGTACAGTCCTAACCTCAACATCTGAGGAAAGGGATTTCGGAGTAATAATTTCAGAGGACTTGAAGGTAGGTAGGCAATGCAATAGAGCAGCAGGAAATGCTAGCATAATGCTTGGTTGCATAGGGAGAGGTATTAGCAGTAGGAAGAGGGAAGTGCTCATGCCATTGTACAGAGCACTGGTGAGACCTCACTTGGAGTATTGTACGCAGTACTGGAGACCGTATCTCCAGAAGGATATTGATACTTTGGAGAGAGTTCAGAGAAGGGCTACTAAACTGGTTCATGGGTTGAAGGATAAAACTTACCAGGAAAGGTTAAAGCATCTTAACATGTATAGCTTGGAGGAAAGACGTAACAGGGGGGATATGATAGAAACATTTAAATACATAAAGGGAATCAACACAGTAAAGGAAGAGAGTATATTTAAAAGAAGAAAAACTACCACAACTAGAGGACATAGTCTTAAATTAGAGGGGCAACGATTTAAAAGTAATATCAGGAAGTATTACTTTACTGAGAGGGTAGTGGATGTATGGAATAGCCTGCCAGCAGAAGTGGTAGAGGTAAACACAGTCAAGGATTTTAAGCATGCGTGGGATAGACACAAGGCTATCCTAGCTATAAGACCGGGAAAGGGGGACTAATAAAAGTACTCAAAAAAAAAAAAATTGGGCAGACTAGATGGACCGAATGGTTCTTATCTGCCCACACATTCTATGTTTCTATGTACTACCTACCTAAGCATTGTTGCAGACCATGTACACCCTTTCATGGAAACAGTATTCTCTAATGGCATTGGCCTCTTTCAGCAGAATAATGCTCCCTGCCACAAAGCAAAAATGGTTTAGGAATGGTTTTAAAAACACAACAATGAGTTCAAGGTGTTGACTTGACAATCGAACATCTGTGGGATGTGCTGGACAATCAAAAGGGGACGTACACAATATTACGCAGGTGGTCATAATGTTATGCCTGAACAGTGTAAATATATGTTAATGTTATATATATCATGGTAATAAGCACTACCATTTACAGTTTTGAATCACTTCGAAAAGTCCTTGTTTTTGAAAAAAGAAAGTTCATTTTATAAAATAAATTAACATCAAATGGATCAGAAATACAGTTTAGGCATTGTTAATAATGTAACTGACTATTGTAGCTGGAAATATGGAATATATACACAGGTGTACAGAGGCCCATCATCAGCAACCATCACTCCTGTATTGTAATGTCAAGTTGTGTTAGCTAATTCAAGTTTAGAATTTAATAAAGGATAATTGATCATTAGAAAACCCTTTTGCAATGTAAGCTTAGCTGTAAACTGTTGTGCTGATTACAGAATCAAATAAAACGGTCCCTCTTTAGATTATTTGAATATCTGGAGCATCGCCATTTCTGGGTTTGATTAAAGGCTCAGAATGGTCAGAAACAGAGAACTTCCCTCAGTCTATTTTTGTTCTCAGAAAGTAAGACTATTCCATGTGAGAAATTGCCAAGAAACTGAAGATCTCATACAACGCTATGTACAAACTGGCTCTAACCAGAACAGAAGGTAGAGAAGGAGGTGAGAAAACAGATGCCCCACAGGTTCTTAACTGGAAGCTTCATTAAAAAGTACCTGCAAAACACCAGGCTCAGTGTCAACAGTGAAGAGGAGACTGCTGGTTGCAAAGAAAAAGCCATACCTCAGACTGGCCCCCCGCCCCCCCTCAACTTTGTCCACTCGTCACTTGGTGTACTTAAGCCACATTAAGAATAGTTTAAGAATAGGGGGGATCCTATGCATTGCCCAAAGTTCCAAACCAAAAAGGGTAAAAATGTCAGCATGAATTCCTCGAAAATTGATAAAGTTGGGTCAAAATGAGCCATATTGAACAGCTGAATTGTGAAACCTTGAACATATGGCCCAGATCTGGGCTTTCTGAATATAGTCCTTAGAGTAAATTACAGCACTCAGCATCAATGAAATGTACAATAAGGTGTTTGAACTTCATTAAATGTGCTTGTGTAATTAATATACATTGGTCTTGTTGGGCAGTTACTACTTTTAAAGCAAAAATGTGAAATGTTGGGGAGTACAGACTACTTTTATACAAAGAAATGGGCTGCACGTTGACAATTATCTTAAAAAGAAAAAAGGCTTGACCCACATGCAATGCAATTGGTTCCTTTGTAAAGCATTCTGGGACCAATGTCAGCGACAGGTTCTGTACATTTTATTTTAATATAACTCCTAATCTATTCATTTACATTAAGTTAGGAATATGCTATAAGTGGACTTTCTAATGTTATGCATTTACCATATTACCTTGATTCTAAGATGCACTTTTCCCCCCATTTTAACAGCTCTGGGAAAGGGGTGCGCCTTGAATGATGTAATTTTCGTCTCAGCAGTCTATATTAGCGTTTTAGCTGAGGTAAGGAAGGAGCAGTTTCACCACTGGATGACATGCGGTGCTATTGCGCGCGACAGTCAGTTTCTGAGGTCATGCAACAAGGTAAGTATAACAGTTAAAGATATTTCCTCGATTCTAAAACACACTCCTGAAAAAGGTGTGTGTCATAGAATCAATGGAATCTTAGAATCAAGGTAAGAGATATTCTGGAGATACTCTGGAGGTAGTCTGAGGTATACAAGAGGTGAGCAAAACTAAAAGATCTTTTTGATTTAAATTCTGAAAATGGCAGATTTGGTTTACTTTGATAATTGTTCTGCATTTGTTTCACGTTCCATTTTATGGAGGTTTGGAGGCTGTCTAATCTGTAGACAGTTCCCAAGATTGCAGCAGGAGATTGCATTTTTAAAGTCCGAGATTTGTAATTTATCTGTAAAACAAACTCGGGCTGAGACTGTTGCGAAGTCACTGCCACAGAGGCCATTGCCACAGAGGCTTCCTAGGAATGGCAGGTGGGTTACTGTTGGATCTGGTAGGCTTAGAGTTGTGGATAAAAGGCATGTCCCGCAGTCTGTGGCTGTCCAGAATTCATTTTCAGCACTTTCAGAGTGCAGTGGTGATGTGGAGGCAGGCTCAGACACAGAGTTTGAGGAACCACTCTCCTATGTGGCTAAGGTGTGCAAGGAGACGGTGAGGCCTGGTAGAAAGCAGTTGTTGTTGGGCGATTCTATCATAAGAGGTGCGGAGTTGGACAGTATTGGCTTAGTGAGATGTCTTCCTGGAGCTACTGCTCGCAGAGACAGGAGGCGTATTTCTAATATTGTTAAGCAAGCAAATCAGGAAGGAGAATTGGATGTACTGGTTCATCTAGGGACAAATGATTTGGCTTGCAATGAGGTTTCAGAGGTGAAGGAAGCTTTTCGTGTTCTTGCCAATGATATACGGCAGGTTGTGTCCACACTGTCCTTTTCTGAAGTTATGCCTGTGCATAACATTCAGAATGATAGACGGATGCGTATTAGGGACTTCAACTTGTGGCTTGGGGAATGGTGTCAGGAGCAAGGATTTGGCTTTGTTTCTCATGGAAGTTCACTATGGGATAGAAAGGAACTGTACAAAAAAGATGGTTTGCATCTTTCTCAAAAGGGAACGAATGTTCTCAGTGAGCAGTTCAGAGGTTTTGCTAGGAGGTTTTTAAACTAAAAGAGGGGGGCAAAATGGCGATAAAACATCAATCCAATTGCCCCCCAAAACAGGGACAGGAGGTACCTGTAGTCAGTGTGCTGAAAAATGATAAGCTTAGGGTCATGTCTACAAATGCTCGCAGTTTAGGGAATAAGATCCATGAACTTGTGGCAATATTGGCAACTGAGAATGTAGATTTAGTGGCTGTTACTGAGACATGGTAGAATGAAAAACATGACTGGGACATATCAATACCAGGGTACTCTTTATATAGAAAAGACAGAGAAGGTAAAAAAGGGGGAGGGGTGGCCCTGTATGTGAGGGATAGCTTGAAATGTAACGTAATACAAGTTAGTGAGGTGAACATAGAGTCAGTTTGGGTTACATTAGAATTTGGTAATCATATGGTAACTCGGGTAGGTGTGATTTATAGGCCCCCTGGACAAATAGAGGAGTTAGATAATCTACTAGTTGAGGAAATAGCTAAAATGACAATGAAGGGAGGAGTGATCATCATGGGTGACTTTAATCTTCCTGATGTGAACTGGAAATACAAAATAGCTACTTGCGCCAGGAGTACGCATATCCTAAACTCCCTACTGGGATTTTCTCTAAAACAAGTAGTGGAGGAGCCAACTCGAAAGCAGGCCATACTAGACTTAGTGTTCACAAATGGAGATTTGTTATCAGATATTACTGTAGGTGAAAGTTTAGGATCTAGTGATCACCAGACAGAGTGGTTTAATATAAGAACAGTGACGCAGTCACACCACACAAAAACAAAAGTTTTAGATTTTAGAAAAACAGACTTTTCTAAAATTAGATTAGGTGTAAAGGAGTCATTATCAGACTGGAATTTAAATGGAGTCCAGGAGAAATGGGATTATCTAAAAGTTGCACTACTGAAGGCAACAGAAAATTGCATAAGGCTTGTCAGTAAGAGCAAAAAATTGAAGAAACCACTGTGGTACTCTGCAGAGGTGGCTAAAATAGTAAAAAATAAAAAGCTAGCATTTAGTAATTATAAAA
Source organism: Pelodytes ibericus (assembly GCA_036172795.1). NCBI lineage: Eukaryota > Metazoa > Chordata > Amphibia > Anura > Pelodytidae > Pelodytes > Pelodytes ibericus. The sequence goes on from CM069857.1 coordinate 172,174,721, forward strand.
ATACTCAGAGTGAGAAAGATAGAAAGATCTATAAGAGTAGGCAGAAAAATGGACCAGTAAGTCTTACTTCAGTAGTGGGGAAAATAATGGAAACCTTGTTAAAGAATAGGATTGTTGAACATCTAAAGTCGCTTGGATTTCAAGATCAGAGACAGCATGGGTTTACTTCAGGGAGATCATGCCAAACTAATCTTATTAATTTTTTTTGATTGGGTGACTAAAATAATAGATCAGGGTGGTGCAGTAGACATTGCTTACCTAGATTTCAGTAAGGCTTTTGACACTGTCGCACATAGAAGGCTTATTAATAAACTGAAATCTTTGAATTTGGATTTCAATATTGTTGAATGGATTAGACAATGGCTGAGTGACAGGCAACAGAGGGTTGTAGTCAATGGGGTATATTCGATGCAAGGTCTTGTTACTAGTGGGGTACCTCAGGGATCTGTACTTGGACCCATTCTCTTTAATATTTTTATTGGCGATATTGCAGAAGGTCTTGTTGGCAAAGTATGTCTTTTTGCTGACGATACAAAGATTTGCAGCAGGGTTGATATTCATGGAGGGATAAGCCAAATGGCAAATGATTTAGCTAAACTAGAAAAATGGTCAGAGCAGTGGCAACTGACATTTAATGTGGACAAGTGCAAGATTATGCACCTTGGGCGTAAAAACCCAAAAGCAGAATATAGACTATTTGGTACAGTCCTAACCTCAACATCTGAGGAAAGGGATTTAGGAGTAATAATTTCAGAGGACTTGAAGGTAGGTAGGCAATGCAATAGAGCAGCAGGAAATGCTAGCAGAATGCTTGGTTGAATAGGGAGAGGTATTAGCAGTAGGAAGAGGGAAAGTGCTCATGCCATTGTACAGAGCACTGGTGAGACCTCACTTGGAGTATTGTACGCAGTACTGGAGACCGTATCTCCAGAAGGATATTGATATTTTGGAGAAAGTTCAGAGAAGGGCTACTAAACTGGTTCATGGGTTGAAGGATAAAACTTACCAGGAAAGGTTAAAGCATCTTAACATGTATAGCTTGGAGGAAAGACGTAACAGGGGGGATATGATAGAAACATTTAAATACATAAAGGGAATCAACACAGTAAAGGAAGAGAGTATATTTAAAAGAAAAAAAAAACTACCACAACTAGAGGACATCATCAGTAATACTTCATTATCAGGAAGTATTACTTTACTGAGAGGGTAGTGGATGTATGGAATAGCCTGCCAGCAGAAGTGGTAGAGGTTAACACAGTCAAGGATTTTAAGCATGCGTGGGATAGACACAAGGCTATCCTAGCTATGAGACCGGGACTAATAAAAGTACTCAAAAAAAATTGGGCAGACTAGATGGACCGAATGGTTCTTCTCTGCCGACACATTCTATGTTTCTATGTCCTTGGATGGGCTTCAAAAAATAATATAGGACTCTTGCTATGTTCCTAGGTAAACCTTCAGGGAAATTTCTAATTTCTCTAAATATCCATGATTCAGAGAGCACTACTGATCTACATAACATTTTCACAGTTAGTATTTGTTCCCTATATCTCTACTTGTGTCTCATAAATACATAGTAAAAAATGCATGCTTTGTATTCCTTATTCACTGTTATTTTTTTTTCTCCTGGTAATTATTTGTTGCTATTAGTGAAAAACAAATTGACTTGTATCATGTAAGACTACTTGGAGATAACATTGGAAGAAAAAATAAATCATTGCAAGGTTTTCACCTAAATACTTACCCAGTACGTTTTGTGATGGTTCCCAAAGTCATCGGTTGCTTGATTTGAACAAGTGGTAAAACCACAGTCAGACTGGGGAGCGGTGAGAGTCGAGGGTTTCCTGGATTATTATTGGTAAAATTATTATAATTTTCTTGATTGTTCAGTTTTCCTGTTGGTAGAAAAAAAAAAGAATAAATAGAAGTACATATCTATATTTATTAAATAAATTAAATCATGTAAATATAAGTGATCTCATTATCTGGCCAGACGCTGGGCAATGGTAAGGAACAGTAATAAAGAAAATACACGGCCCAGCACTCAGTGTATAAAGTGGGAGTTTAATCCAAACGCAGGCGACGTTTCAACCCTCACGGGTTTTCTTCAAGCCTTGAAGGGCTTGAAGGCCTGTCTGGATGGATTTCCTACATTATTTTACGCTAAATTTGAACCACTGTTCTCCCCATTACTCCTGAGAACATTTAAAAGTATTTCAGACACAAATCAAATACCTGAAGAAATGTTACGTGCTTCAATTTTCCCCATCCTTAAACCTGGGAAAGATCCTACTAGAATCCCAAATAACAGCCCTATATCATTAATTAATTCAGATATAAAGATATTTTCTAAAATACTGGCAGAAAGATTAAAAAAGGTAATCCCCGACTTCATCAATTCTGACCAATCAGGATTTGTGCAAGGTAGGAACCCCTCGGATAATACGAGGAAAATTAGCAACTTAATCCATAATATCAATTTCCATCAAATAAATTCGGTCATATTAGCAGTCGATGCTGAAAAAGCATTCGATAGAGTGAATTGGGAATTTTTAAAATGCTATAACAGAAGCTTTTGGCATAACTGGCTCTTTTAAAGATAATGCAATGGTCTTATACTCGCACCCACAAGCTAAAGTATCTGGTCACATGATGAATTCTGACTTTTTCAAATAGGTAATGGGACAAGACAGGGTTGCCCTTTGGCCCCTCTCTTGTACATTCTGACTATAGAACCAATAGCTGAGATGATCAGACAAAACCGTGTAGTATATGGCATATCAGTTGATTCCCAAATAAATAAAATTACTGACGATACTCTGACGATGTGCTTTTTACCCTGACCAATCCTACACATTTCTATTCCTCAAGTGCTAGACTTAATACAAGAATATAGCCTATGCTCGAACTATAAGATCAATGTTAGAAAAAACCCAAGCACTTTTGTTCTTTTCTTTAGAGGAAGAAAGAAACATTTTAAGAGACAGATACCACTTTGATTGGGACAAAGAACACATAGAATATCTGAGAATACAAATTTTAGTAAAAATAGATGAATTAGTATGACAAAATTACATGAGACTTCTATTAGATTTTAGGAAACTAATTGCTGCCTGGAAAGGTTTAGAACTCTCTTGGTTAGGCAGGATAAACTCTGCAGACGCTTACCTGGTTCCTAAGCGTATGTATTTGAGTTCATTTGGCAGGGAAGAAACCGTGGATATCCCAGAATATTTTTTTTTTTAAAAAGCCTGCGTTTCCTTATGTCCATGATTTACAGATCTAATAGCTTGGGATACATCCTCCCAGCATATCCCCTCTTGGCTATGATTAGAGAAAATCGATTATAGAAATGATGATCCCTCTTTTGGGCAAATGTAGATTTTTCTAAGAAACTAAACCTAACTAACCTAATAATTAAGAACGTCCTGAGGACTGGAATTCTTCTAAAGAAAAGCTTTGGAACCAGGGATCGGTACCTGGCATACATCCCCATTTCAGTACTTCAAAATCTTATGGATAATATAGATCTTAAAGGGTGGGGAGAAAGGGGAATTTCCTAATTACGAGATCTATTAAATAATGACAGAATAAAGCCATTTACGGATCTACAAATACAATATGGGGTTCCTCAGAAAGACGTATTCACATTTATCTTTTATTTAATACAAAAAACAAACACCACATAATCTGATCATTCAACAGTATTCAGAAACTGTTTACAGGGATAGTTAGCAGTTGTTAAATCATCAGAATTTAGACAATACAAGTATACATACACCATATAATACAAATTCACTGAGAGAGCCAGAAGGGTGCGCAACAGACATTCACGGGCAGGGGAGGGAGGGGATTAGGTATTTATATACCAGTTTTTATTATCATGCTTTATTTTTATTTATTTATTTATTTGTTTATTTATTTATTTTATTTTTTTTATCATGTCCAGGGTCGAAACTTCCCTCTCCCGCTTTTTCACTCTTCCCATCTAATCTAGTTGTTACCGTAGTCATTTATCCATTTAAACCATGGCTTCCATTTTTCTTCGAATTTGGTATTACTCTCATTTTGAAAGGATATTCCCCTTTCCATCTTATATTGATAGTGCACTTGTGATTCTACTTGAAGCCAGACTGGTTTATTTTCTTGCCTCCAAAGTCTAGCCAAAACAGACAGTACCTCTTTATATAGGGAAGATGTGACATATTAAAATGCAGTATCGCAACGACCATCTCGGGATTAACTCTGCATTCCAATATATCCAAAATATTTTCAAAAACCTGACGCCATAGAGGAACTATTACTTCACAGTTCCACCATATATGTATAGAGGTGCCCTCCTCCCGTTTGCATCGCCAGCACAAACTCGATACAAGCGGGTCAATTTTATTCAGAATTTTTGGGACTAAATGCCACCTATGTATAATCTTATAGTGTAATTCTAGGATGTTTGTACAGTGAATAGCCTTCTTAACTTCTCCCATCGATTTAACCCAGGTTTCTGTGGGGATCTCTGCTTTTATATCCTTTTCCCAGTTCAGCCAAGATCTCGGTTTATTATCTTTATCCTGAAGGCCTAAGATCTCCAGACACCGTGAAATTTTTATACATTTTAGCTTAGTATCAAAAAAGTCAAGCAGCTTAGCGGATCTCTTATCTCCCACATCTCTGATCGAATGTTGATTTAAATAGTTTTTTAGCCTTAGGTAATTAAAAATTTCATTAGTCGATAGCAGATGTTCCTGTTGGATCTGTGAGAATGCTTTGGGCCACGAGTTTTCCAGAAGGGCTTCTATCTTGACGGAAGGATATTTTTGCCACCCTGCTAGTCTCAAATTTTCAATGTTCAATTCCAGTATTTTTATCGTGCACGAGGGTGGTATTTTGTCCAATATGTTATTCGCCTTTTTAAACAAAAGCCAATCAGCCAGCAGTTCCCCCAGATGGGGACAAGTTATTTCGGCAATTATTTTTTTAGTAGATTTGGTATTTATCCATAATGCTTGAGAAATGTCTTTAAACCCGAGTATATAGGACTCAATATCATACCATGGATCCTTTATGGCCGTAGGGTCCTGCCATCTCCGCAGATGGAACAAACGAGTCGCCTGATAATATCTGGTGACACACGGGACGGCTAGTCCTCCCTTGTTAGATTGTTTTAGCATATGGGATATTTAAGAGTTAAAAATGTTATAATGAAAATTGAGGTCTCTGAATCATTAGCGTTGGAAATATTCATTAACAGTCATTTTAAAAAGACATTTATTTCTATATTTGTTAAACGTTTGAACAATGTCTCATTAGAAACTAAGGAGCTACTCATTCAGAAATGGGAGGAGGATTTGGACCATTCATACCCACAGTTGGATTACCATTAATATGGTAAAAAAAAAGCACACATTGCATAAATCTGCTTGAGTTAAACTATAAAATAACATATAGATGGTACATGGTGCCTTTGAGACTCCATAAAATACAGGAAACTAACTCAAATATCTGCTGGAGATGCAACAAGGGGGTAGGGTCCATGTACCATTTATGGTGGGAATGCAGTGATCTGGACTCACTTAAGATGAATTTTACTAATTGTATAAGAAAATTGTTAGGCTCGTCTTTTAATTTATCTCCACAACTGTTCATCTTTCATCAAAGCTAACAGAAGTTTACTAATACATGTAATGTTAGCAGCCAAACTGTGTATGGCAAGAAACTGACGTAATCAGAATGGTATAAATTGGCAAGAAGTACACAATCAAATTGAGTATCAGTGCAACATGGAAAGGGGGTTTTATGTTGCCAAAGGCCAACTTGTTGATTATTGGGAGATATGGCCCCCGTGGACATCTCTGATATAATGATCAGTACAATAACCCCTTAGGGAATTCCCCCTGTCCCGCCTTAATTCAGGTCGGGGACTGGTCCAGGTGACATGGGACCTTGAGCGCTCGATTTCAGGAGCTACGAGCCGATGTGGAGACACAGGTGCAGGGTAACGGCACTCCCCCGTTAGCTTGAGGCTTCAGGTTTGTGCAGCCACATTCCAGGGCCCTGTGAAGGCAGCTGTTGTATCTAGTATACTAAGACAGAAACTGGAAAACATCCTGGAGCAAGCATGAAACACAACTATGACAGAATAGCAGGATGTAGCAGGCTAACAAAGAATTAACAAGCAGAGCGATAGCGAAACAACTAGACTAAGACAGAACAGGGCTAAGGATAGACTGGGGCAGGACTGAAGAAAACATAAGAAGGACAAATACCAAAACTAAGGATAAACAAAACAGGGTACTGGGTTAAAGATAATATCATAGAGACAGACCCGGCACAGACAAAAGGCATGATGACAAAACTTAAAGTCATACACAAACACCTAACTATAAGACAGCATACAGAGGCCAGGGCTAAGAAGAGTAACACAAGGGAACATACAAACAAACACGGATATAGGGAATAGCCTAGAAGATAGTAAATATTAGGGGTTTGGTTAAACCAATTAGTCAAATGATTATAAGCTTCCTACCACATAAATGTATCCCACAATCTGGCAAATCGCTAACTCTACAACTGAATAATAAACAAGCAAATTAATAACAGAATCTATAGACTTATGCTACACAGAAACACAGGGATTACCTGAAGCAGGTAATTACCTGACAGCTTGACAAACAAAATGAGTGTGGCAGGATTTAGGAATAGAGGAACTGAGAGTAAAGCAAAAGGAGACAATGAAAACCAAAGCTAGAGAACAAAAGAACAAAATACATAGAACAGGGAAACCCTTTAACAGGGCAGAACTCTAAGACAGGGCTGGAAGATAGGGCCACTTGCCCTGGCCCCACGGATATTTTAGTGGCCATGGAGGGCTATTTATTTTGATTTATACTTTTTTTTTTTTTTGGCTATTTTTACAATAACTGAAGTCCTCCTGACATGAGCCTATCCTCCCAATAGAATTTTTCTGAGGCTACTATTTCTTTCAGCCGAACTTCAGATAAGATTGGCCTTCAAAATTTCAGTATGTAAGTCAGCCACCATTGCTGATTGTCTTGCCTGTTCAGGACAACATTGAAGGGCTATCCAGATCACTGATGTTATACAAAGTGGTCAGAAACTCAGAGCTAAGGTTTTTGTTACAAATATGCTACCTGAGAAGACTCTCAAGTGTCCTATTGTATATTATTGATATTCATATTAAAACTTTATATACTCTTAGAGGAGAAATATGTTTTATTTTCTTAGGAATTGACAAAATAATTGTACATTGAAGTCATTTATAAATCTTGCATTAACTTTACATAATGCAACTAGAACTCAACTTAACATCACTAATAAACTGGTAGTTAAAATTATTAATAAAGCAAATGCATTATATTGATGTTTGCATTACATTAAAGCATTTCAAGCAACACTAGGTGAATTTATGGTATTTTGAGGTGTTAGATAAGTCATTGATATAGGAACATTGTGCACAATGACCTAAATATCTCACCCTTCATTCTCACTTTTCCCTGGGGACTGAAAGCAAACAGGAGGTGGGGCCAGATTTGAAAATGAACAGAATCATTGCAGGATGGGCACCACTGAAAAGCAGTAGTTTGAAGAAGAAAGATGACAGTGCCGCAGCAAAGGGAGAGGAGTTGATGAGAAGCAGGCAAAGATAAGCCACAGAAAGCTTACTACGCTTACTACAGTGGGATCCATTTAAAAACCACCATCTATGGGACTTACATGAATGAAGAAAACAAAATACAATTATTGGTACACTTACTGAAAATGCTACTATGGTGAGATGCTGTCAAGTGACCTTTCACATATGGCTCAAAAAGTTTTATTATGTTAATCTATAAAGCACTGATGTTGACCTGACTTGTCATTGAGTCATTAAGAAAATACATAAATACTTCTGAAATTTGACATAGATATTCTGGTTCAAAGGATTTTTTCTATTCTTTCTAGGTATGGATAAACTCCAGGAGGGACTAGTGAAAATGGACACTGTCCATAGCATGGCATTCCCCATCTATCCATTGTTGAGCACTCATGACCTCTCAAGTCCCAGACAGAAGAGGAAATGAGCTACAAATTACACAGGCGGGATGAAAAGAAAGGACAGAGAAGAAAAGGGGGGAGGAAAAAAAACAAAAAACCATGGAGTCTGTTTGTAATAAAATCAAAGCACTTTAAATAGTTAAGAAACAGTGAATTAGAAGGCTTAGATCATTAACTTGTTTTTCTGTGTTTCAATAATGCTGGTAGACGGTGTCTTTTGTCCCTAATCAAAAAGGAGACATATTGGGAATTAAGTTGCTAAATAAGTGATGCATTCTTTAGCAGATATTACAGAAATCCCAGGCCTGATCCACACAATCGTAGATTCAAGAGGGTTCTTAAAATTACAAAACAGCTACACCCCCAGTGCAGGCACCTTTTTATAAGGAAGAATAACAGCTTAGAAATGGATTTCTCACAGGAAGCTGCCTGAAATGCCATAATGGTACTTGAAATATAAAGAAAACAGCCAAAGAAAAGAGGGAGGAGAATTCTCTTAATGAATTTGGTAGTTTTCAGCTGTGCTGCTACTTCTGTTACTTTTCTAAAACTCAAATCAGAACAAAGGAATCATATCATATTGTAATAATGTATTTATATATCCATTTTAATTGGGTGATTATGATAAAAAATGTCTGCTTAATCTAAAACCAGAGCGCAGGCTGTAACAATATATATATATATATATATATATATATATATATATATATATATATATATATATATATATATATATATATATATATATATATATATATATATATATATATATGTTAGGGCCCTAGCTGTGTGTGTGCATGTATTCACCTACATACACATGTTCCTGAACTAAATAAAATAAATAGAATAAAAGTGAAGTTCTATATGACTGACTTCCAAATAGTTTTACTCATTTTTTTATACCTGTTTTTAAATAATATTGGAAGCAAGTCACTAAAAATTAACTGACAAGTGAACTGTAAAAAGCAGCTATTATTTGCAGAGTTTAAAAAAAAAAATCCAACTTGTTTATCTTTGCAATTTTGGCTATTTTCAGATTTATGCAGTTCACTTGTCAGTTCATTTTTAGTGAATATCCCACAAAATTATTTTTAAAAATGGTATAATAAATTAGTAAAACTATTTGGAACTCAAAGTCATATAAACTTTAACTGCTATTCTTAAATTAGGAACATGTGTACGTATGTTAATACATGTTTACATACACACAGGTTAGGGTTGCCTCCTGGCCGGTATTTTACCAGCAGACGGGTAAAAAAATTGGCATCAGGCCAATGTTAAGTCTATGGAGACAGTAGCAAGGCTGGTATTCTTCTGAAGAAAAGGTGGCAACCCTAACACAGGTTTACAGTAACATACATGAATTCCAGCTTGTGTACATTACCTACATCCAAATAAACCAATAAACAAAACAATATATATTTATATGTATATAGATACACACACATATACGCACTGGATAATATTATAGTTAATTCCACTTATGTAGACGTAAATGGTTTTAAGGCCTAGTGGTTTCTTAGCAATCTTGCATAGCACTATGGAGTTATTTTGGCTTAAGATGAAACAAGTACAGCTATAGTATAAGCACTACAGTTATGGAGAGAAAAACAGCCTACAGAAATACTTTTTAAATTACAATTCTGCAATTACTCATATAACCAGTGGATGATTGCAGGTAATTGCGATGGTTACACTGTTATTATAATGTAGTACAGGAAATCGCCACAAATTTGCAATACCACAGAAAGATTATGTCAGGTAAAAGAGTTTTTATGCTCAGGAAAAACTAAGTTGTGTGTGACATGCCTAATAGTGCTTAGTACACAGCTGAATGAGGTAGTATTTGCAGGTAATGGTAATGCTGCCATGATACTGTGTGAGTGACTGGGGTCTATTCATGTGTACAGTAAGCTATTAAGGGACTTGCTATTTTACATTTTAGTCTCTGCTTTGTAGTGTGTGAAGAAGAGGACCAGGTCTGGATTATCATTCCACAAATGATATTATCTTTAAGTTCAGTGTTCAATGTACACCATGGTACAGGTGTTATACATCATTCTGCACTAGCACAGGTGGAATTAGTAAAATGAATCACTTACAAACAGTGGTTTGATTCCTAAGGACAGGATTTTAGTAACAAAGGCACCCGATACCTTCCTTTTCCCTCCCAACTCCTGCATGCACGGTGATGGAGGAGGAAACAAGCACCAGAATCCCTGGGGGTCATTCTGTTGATTTTCATACCATCTCCTGGCATTTGGTGATGTGGGCAAAAAGGGGAGAGCGTTAGCTTTGCTCTGGACAGCAAGGAATCTGGGAGCACCCAACACTGTTCTTTCCTCATATATGTATGTATAATTAATGTGTGTTTTTTTGCAGCGTGGTTTCCATTGTGACACAGGAAGGGTTAATGTGGTGTTTACAGCACTGGGTGGAGTATAGTCATTCTACATCTATCTGTACACTGGTGGTAAGGAAATACCAGTTTAATTCAGTTAATTAGGAACTCAAAAACAGTTTTGTTGTGCTTTAAGAGTAGCAATCATTAGCATACTACTTTTGATTGAAAAATCATACACTAGAAAAGATGCTCTGGTGGCTTTTGTGAGTCTGTCGAGGAACCGACTTGTTTCCATTAATGAGAAACATAATAATTCTGAAGTGTGTGTCTAGCTTAGGTTGTTACAGTAGTTTATGTATTGTGTTTCGTAAATAAATCATAATTTACATAGATTTAAAAAAAACTTGCATTTAAACCCTACCAAAAAGACTCTTTCTTTCACATATCTAGAAAACAAGATAAACCATTAATAAAGCTTTTGTATGTTTTGCCTAAAATAGAAAATACAATATTCATTCTGGGTTTTCGATGGATTGATTTCTAATCACCATTCCACTAATTTGCTATAGTTTCCTAAAGTATGTCCCACTAAGCCAAACATCTAGTCATTCATAGTTATATCTATTCACTAAAGTTCACGTTAGTTCACCTCTGAGTTGATAACTATCTGATCAAAAGAAAACAATTATGGATTCTGATATTTAGTACTCACCTTACTGTGATTTATCTGCAGCCCTCTGGCTGCTCAGAGTCTGTCAAGTTCAAAGTTAAAGTCTGAGCTGCTGAGTTCAACACATGGTATAAGGAATTTACTGATAGGCTTTTTAACAAATTCAGCAGAAAATCGAAATCCCCAATATTTAGGATTTTACATGTGCCAGAATTCTAAAGGTTTCTTGCATACTTTGCCTTTCTTACAACTCCAAGGAGCTTAGATTAGTGACCAAGTACACTGTAGGTTATGTGTAACTGCGAAACCTGTTTGCATAGTGACATAATTGCTTTGTTGACTTTTCTATCAATACAATTTTTATACATCCAGTAATATTTAATGTCCTTTTTGCTTTAATGTTACTGGATCTCTTATGCTGCTTTGAAATGTAGTGACTGGTCCGATGGAGCTTTATCTCCATGCAAATCATGGAAGCAGAGATCTGTGTTCTTTGTGTAGATATTCTGACATAGTTTAGATTTTTGTGAATTCATAAATTAAACAACCTGCATGCTCTAGGCTAAAGGATAAATTATCCCAGATACTGTAAAATAGGGGCTACTTAATGATTTTTTCTAGATTGTTTTTACAGGCAGTGGATAACGTAGCTTAGAGGGCTAGAGCACTTGCTAGAGAATCTATTCAAGTTCGATTTCCGTTATGACCAGTTTTTCACCCGTGTTATGTAGATAAAATGAGTACCATTTAATTTGGTAATATATTGAGTATCCCATATGCGAAGATCCAAAAACCAAAATTACTCAAAATCGGGAAAAAAAAAAATCGGATGTGGGTCAATTTGGAAAAGAGATACTTTGCTTCACCCACCCGTGCGTAGTAATTGTAGATCCAGCGCTCTTGGGTAATGAAGTTCTCAGAGCGCATCAGCTCCACTGCTGGAAATTATCTATATTACCTAAATACAATGTGAGTTGTATCTTCAAGTTGCCCACATTCAATTTAGGTAACATAGATAATTTGATCTGTTTTCCATAAGTATCCGTAACCAAAATGCTGCCAGTCCCAAACATTTTGGATAAGGGATACTCAACCTGTACTAACACCTGCAGGATGTATTTGCAATATACTCTTAATGTACCTTGCCTTGCAACATATCTTATTATAATTAATCATAATATGCATAATAATATAATAATAGAACAAGGACACCCAGTGTAACTGGTACTCTAAGACTTTCCAAGTGAAGAAAATAAGTGAATAAGTATTGTTTTTATAAGTGTCTATACCCAAAGATGTAGAAAGGTGATTGGTACAGTAAATAAGTCATAATTAAAACCCAAGATCACATTTTACTGTTTCGGGCAATGCTGAAACATTGTTATGCTGAATAGGTGTGGAGGCATTGGTATATTCTCATTTTAGATAAATTATTTCAGAAACCTAGGCCTACTTGTAAATGTAATTTAAAGATTGTTCATTTAAGACATATGATCCAGCAAGATGATTTCAAAACAAATGATATTGTATGTCTTTGTATTACTTTATTACTATTCCAGAGCACCTCCTGCAGGCCATAGGAGTAATAGTGCCTTGTCTGGGAAATAGGTCTAGAGAACACAAATCAACAAGCTTCGAATCATCGATGAAATAGCAAGGAATCACCAGAAACACTGCAACAATGATATATGGCATACAAAATATAGAACTTATTCTCACTTCTACCTCCATCCCCTGATAATAGTTGAAATGTTATATATGCAAATTGTAAATAAACAGGTATAAGTGGACGAGAGCAGCACAATGTAATTGTCCGATATAAGTACTGTATAAGTATGCATAGCAGAGAGCCAAATTCAAGGGTAAGAATAAAGAAACAGAGGAAGGTCATGCGATTGTGGCTACTTATAATGATGGTATTTACTTATTTTAAAGCAAAAACCTAGTGCACAGCTCTAAATAATAGGCAGAATCAGCATTAAAATAACTCACTACAAAACAAGATTAATCCGGAACACTATAAAGAACATAAAGAACAGGAGCTCCAGCTCCGTGACATTTACTGTGTTTGATATAACAAACACACATGAGTATCTCCTCCCAAACTATAGGCTTTATTCAACTTGATTGCTGTGTCCCCATCCACAATGATACTCAACCAGGTCTCGATGTTGCCACTGTGCACAGCTCCATAAAATGTAAGGGAACTGGAGAATTTTTGCAACTTGCATACTTTGGCCTTACATTTGAAATTCCCTTCCTTTTTCATGAGCCCCTGCTTGCTTTTGCAAAGACTAAGAGCGATATCTTTTAAATGGTGCTCTATAAGGAAATATTCAAACAGCAGTTTTAATGAGGCAAAAGTGACGTTATGTTTTATAGTATTTTTAGGTTTTAGAAGCTTTTGTAAATAAATATATTGCCACTCACTTACCACTAAAGCCCAGTTATATCACAGATTTAAACAATAGCACATAGGTTCTACACACAGTGACCTGCGTTAAGGTGAGCAGCACCACAATCTTCCAATGTCTCAAACCAGAGAAAACAATGCAGGAAAGATGGATTTAGTGTGCAACAGAAAAAGACTTAACTCAAAATTCTTAATATGGGAGTGTTGCTCACCATGCACTTATTAATAAAAATAAACAGGTACACATGGGACAATATAATTACTTTAATAAGTGGCTGTGATAAAATATGTGTATATACACTCACATTTCCAAGAGCAGAATACTGCTCTATTATTGCACTCAATACAAGTGACCTTTAAGATGTCTGTCAGCTTCTTTCCTTGTTCACTCCACACAGTAATAGGAGAAAGAGAATGCTTAGGCATACCAAAATGTATTACAGAAATAAAATAAAATCCTTACATTAAAAAAAAGTATTGAGCTACCGCTGTACTTTCCTTTACTAGAAACACCATCCCTGTAGAGGCCTGCTGGGTACAGTTGTGGGAAAGTGTAGCAATCCGTCCAGTATGGACACAGCGGCACAACGTGTTTCACCAGATGCAACTGGCTTCATCAAGATACGAGGTTATCGTGTAAATGAGCAACCTAAATACATACCATCCTTAGATCAATAGCGAAACATAAAAGCGGAAAAACGCCATAGACCATTTCTCTTATCCTTTCCTTCTTTTCATAACACCTCCAAATGTTTTTGGACACATACATATACACACACACACACATATTCCTAATATTTACTTATATTCCTTTTTATCCTCAGTCAAGGCGCAGATGCTATAAGGCATCAAATCATTCAACCAGTATGTTAGCTCATGATGACCCACATGCTTTCCACAGTTGTTTAAGATTGGCTAGTATTGATACCCTGAATAGCTCGTATCATCCAACATATGTTCAATTGGACTGAGGTTTAGTAATTGGGCGGGCCATTACATTAGGCTGACTTTATGACACTACATGTGAAAATAACACGCCAACCTGTGGCTTATATATTCATATGCAATGACCTTTGACTTCAGCACACACAGACAAATAAAAAAACATAAAGATGTTAATGGTTTCACACTTAAAAATATTGTGGCGCATAACAATAATTTCCGACACATCAGTGAATTATTTTTGATTCTAAGTTTTGTGGATGAAATATTATATTGGGCATTTTGTGTCCCTACTTTTCTTTTCTTTTTTTTCATTACTCTTTCCATTCTCATTCCCATTCAAATTGATTGTGCTGTAGCATCAATTGCACAAATGTGCATGCATGGTTAAAAAGTGCATGCATGGTTAAAATGTGTATTCATGGGTTCCTTAATGACTTTTTTCTTACAACAAATTTAATTTTTATATCTTCACAAAGCAACCTAGGAATATAATTGACATTTTACCTTTGCAAGAAAATGCATTTCAACTTTCACCCCTCTCTTCATTTTAATTCCAATAGCGCTGTCACTCATTGACATCAGTTGTCTGTAATGGCATGGAAATGTCTTGTAATAAAGATATATCTTAATGGTGGTCTCTAAACTTGATGGTCATAGTACTCAGGAAATACATTCACTTAAAAGGTTTATTAGACTTAAATGATGGTTGTCTCTTTTTTTTTCCAGAGACTCCACCGTCTGCTTTGGCTATGCAAGGCCTGTAGGGAGTTCTGATTGTGCTTCGTCTATTGATTGGAAGGTAAATCAATACATAGACAACAGTCCCAGATCCTTTTGACAGCAAGCTTTGCAGAAAGTATCTCCCCATACAATTTCCAGGCACTTCTAGCGATGGCTTATGGTTAGCAGTCAACCTCAGTCTTCGTATCATATGTTTTGGAGATTAAAGTGCTGTTTGACGTAATGATGGAAGAAAGCAAGGTTTGCTAGATTTTGTAACAACTTTCAGCGAACTAACTATTCTATCTGTGTAGACCTAAGGGCAGTTCTACACAGATAGAATAGAACTCTTGAAATCACAGAGATTTTCCTTCAAGTGTTTTGCTCTATGAAATGAATCAACCCAATCTATAGGACTATGTGATGGGAAACTATGTTTTTCCAAACACTTGTGAAAATACAATTGAATACAAACTAACACAAAGGTAAAGAAGAGAGACTTAACTCAGAGATCTTCTGACATTTTTTGTTTGTTTTTATTGATTTCTTTTTTGTTCTTTGATTTTTCCCATTAAGAACGTTGGTAGCTTGTTGGGTTGGATAAAAAGAAATTGGCTGCTCTTGTTGACACATTGCTCACCCACCTGAAAGTCCTTCTTATATCCAACTCATAGCTCTTCAGTTGGCTCTGGTTTACGAAGAACACTCATTTGTTACAACTACAATACATCATGGACACATGGCATGTAGAGACGCTTTTATTTTTATATATATATATATATATAAACAAATCCAAACTGAATGCACTCACCTAAACTAGCATATATTATATTAAACGGGGTGCTGCTGAGACCAAATATTTATACAAAATCCAAAGATCAGCGCACTCACCTCAAAGCAGGTAGGAGAAAAACTCTTAAAGCTATAGCCATAGCTTTAAGAGTTTTTCTCCTACCTGCTTTGAGGTGAGTGCGCTGATCTTTGGATTTTGTATATATATATATATATATATATATATATATATATATATATATATATAGAAAAAATCTATAGCATAGAATTAATAATAAAATGACTAATAATTTTATATTTAGCGAATGGAACTTTGCTATTCTTCAAAATATTCTGTGATACTAGGAAAATGCTTTCTTAATTTGTAATCTTACATGTTATAATAAGCCTGCTCTTACTTGTAAAAAATATATTTTTTGGTTCTTTTTGTATCACAGGGTAATGTTAGATGGGTGCTTACAAATTACTTTCTCCTATGTGCCTGTATTAATTTCCCCCATGTGTTCTTCTCTTTTAAACGTGTATTCAACATTAAAAAAAGCCCAGCTCTAAAAATGAATGATATATTAGATTCTTTGACTCATTGTAAATAGAAAGAGAAAGATTCATCGTTTTCCTTGAACAAAAAAAGTATTTTCCAAAGTCAACGGAAAGATCAAAATAAAACGAGAACAGAGAGCTAGTGATGCTATGTCTCCTGTATGATAGAAATTGTGTCATATATGGGTAACCTCATGTACTCATTTTCCAGCCGTTCATAGTGCTGCCTAGAACCCTCTACTCCCATGTTGCTCATTACATTTGACAAATAGGTGGCAGGAGATAAAAGAGAAATGCTGAGAAAACAGAAAAGGATGGCTTGGCAAGGTTAAAACCGATCACATCAAGCATGCAGGAAGTTATTCTATTTCCCAAAGAGGTTCTGTTAACATCCTCACAGAAAAGCAGCGTTGGATGGGTACTGACAAATAACATCCCTGGGCCAGTCAAACACCAATTAAAAAGGACATTACAAAATACAGATGCTAGAAAGAAAATAATCTCAAAATGTAGGGCTTTATTTTTACAAAGCCGGGGTTTTGTGGAAAAGACATCAGCAGAGCTTCAGGTAATATCATTAAAAAAGGTCTTGGATCTGTCTTTTGTTTTTACACAATGTCATCTAATCTTCAAAGGTAAGTGTTCTGGTTGCATCTGACAAAAAGGTATGCTACCAAGATCAAGTGTAGTTTTGGAAGCATGACAGCTTCATTCTGGACTTTTACTTTTCTGTTTCTTGACCTTTGTGTCAGTACAGATATTTGACATGCACATTTGTCATCATAATGCTTTAAAATTTTATGTCTTTACATTTTGTAAAGGCTACAACCCGCATACAGACTTAATAAGTATGTATCCAGTTATTTGTTCCTATTTCCTTGCTCTCCTTACTTTTTTATTATTTATTCATGTCCCTGTCTCTTCCTTGAACCCTGTCCTGAGTCCTGTTAAGAGGCTGCCTATCCTGAACCCTGTTACTGGCCTATGCCCTACCAGAGGGCTTGCCTCTGGCCTATGCCCTACCAGAGGGCTTCACCTGGCCATGTCCTACCAGAGGGCTTCCTTCTCTGAACCATGTTAAACGGTCCTCCTAACTTGAACCCTATAAGAGAGTCCCTGTATCAAAAGCCTGTTCTGTGTTTCTGTGCCTTCTTCTCTGCTTCCATGTTTCCTTGTTCCCTGTGCTGATCCATTTCCAGTTTTCCTTGCTGCCTGCTATGCTCTTTTCCATTCCGGGTTTTCTGTTACCCTTTGCCCTTGTTCCTATATAAGTCTGCTCCACCAATTTTCTCAGTTTGCTGTCTCAATGTCCCAGCCAGTACTGCTGCACTTATGTTTCTATATGTTGGTGTCTATATAATTCAGTTATTAGTTTCAGTTACTCAATTTTAGAGTTAAGAGTTTGCCTGAGTGTGAGGTACCTTGATGTTCATTGGCAAGCTTCATCTTATGATCAAAAGTTGACTAAACTCTCAATATTAACATCTCAGAGTATTAGGTTAGTTCCTGTATTTATGTCTGTATGTTTTTATGTTCCCTTATGCTCTTTCCCTGGATTCCGGATCCTCACTCTGTCCCTTGTGCTCCTTATTCCTTAGCCATGTCCTCTGTTTGTTTTAGGTTTATGCCAGAGCCTACACTGCTGATTGTTCAAAGGAGACAGGTGTTGGGCAGCAAATTTAGCCAGAAGGCATTTCTGTCCATTGTGCTAGGCACCTGTAAAATAACATCCCTAGGGGAGTGGACTGTGGCCGTTGCGGCCTTAGGCGTATAGAAGATATCTCCAATTTGTGGCAGTTTATTATGCCTAATTGGGAAGAGGTTTACGAGAAGGCGCCTAATAAAGTGCGGCATTTACAGTGAGGGAAAAAAATATTTGATCCCCTGTGGATTTTGAAGGTTTGCTTACTGACAAAGAAATGATCAGTCTATAATTTTAATGGTAGGTGTATTTTAACAGTGAGAGACCGAATAAGAAAAGAAAATCCCCCCAAAAAGTTATAAATTGATTTGCATGTCAATGAGTTAAGTAAGTATTTAACCCCTTCAACTTAGTACTTGGTGTAAAAACCCTTGTTGGCAATCACAGGGATCAGACATTTCTTGTAGTTGGGCACCAGGTTTGCACACATCTCAGGCGGGATTTTGTCCCACCCCTCTTTGCAGATCTTCTCTAAGTCATTAAGTTTTAGAGGCTGACGTTTGGCAACCATTTTCTATGGGATTAAGGTCTGGAGACTGGCTAGGCCACTGCAGGACCTTAATGTGCTTCTTCTTGAGTCACTCCTTTGTTGCCTTGGCTGTGTGTTTTGGGTCATTGTCATACTGGAATACCCATCCACAAAACATTTTCAATGCCCTGGCTGAGGGAAGGAGGTTCTCACCCAAACTTTTTTACGGTACATGGCCCTGTCCATCATCCCTTTGATGTGGTGCAGTTGTCCTGTCCCCTTAGCAGAAAAGCACCCCCAAAGCATAATGTTTCTACCTCCATGTTTGAAGGTGGGGATGGTGTTCTTGGGGTCATAGGCAGTATTCCTCCTCCTCCAAACATGGCGAGTTGAGTTGATGCCAAAGAGCTTGATTTTGGTCTCATCTGGCCACAACACTTTCACCTAGTTCTCCTCTGAATCATTCAGATGTTCACTGGCAAACTTCAGATGGGCCTGTAGATGTGCTTTCTTTAGCAGGGGTATCTTGCGGGTGCTGCAGGATTTGAGTTCTTCATGGTGTAGTGTGTTACCAATTTTTCTCGTGATCATTGAAACTACACGAGGTGAGATCTTGCATGGAGCACCAGACCGAGGGAGGCAGACAGTTAATTTGTGTTTCTTCCATTTGCAAATAAATCGCACCAACTTTTGTCACCTTCTCACCAAGCTCCTTGTCCATGGTCTTGTAGCCCATTCCAGCCAAGTGACTCCCTTTAAGCCAGTGCTCCTAATCTCAGTTTGTTACCTGTATAAAAGACACCTGGAAGCCAGAAATCTTGCTGATTGATAGGGGATCAAATACTTATTTCACTCATTGACATGCAAATCAATTTGTAACTTTTTTGACATGCGTTTTTCTGGATTTCTTTTTTGTTATTCTGTCTCTCACTGTTTAAAATACACCTACCATTAAAATTATAGACTGATAATTTCTTTGTCAGTGGGCAAACGATCAAATACTTTTTTCCCTCACTGTATAAGATCAATACCTCTAAGTCGCACATTCATATGTCTCAGTTTGTACCTGAGGTTGCTGAGTTTTAACTGGGTTTTCTGTTATCCCCGTCTGGTATGCTCAACTTCGTTTTGATGAGGGTGTTTGTGTTTTCCAGGCCCCTCACCTTGGTTTCCAAGGTCGTACATGTGCACGCATCTCGGCTACCCCTTGGTCCATAATTTGAGACATTTCCGCCATAAGTGCGTGAAAATCGCGCCATGTGACCAGGCAGACTCCTCCGCAGTTGGTTTCAGAGGGAGTGATGTACGATGGTCTACCTGTGGGGTCAGTTCTGGAGACAGATCATAATCCAAGTCTTCCAAAAGCTCCAAATTATACCCTGGCAGCAGTTTGATGCTTGCCTTTTTTATTATTATAGCACATCTACCCTTATCTTTTTTTCGTTTAATTTGTCCCACATGAAAACCATGTATTTATATATTTGTGTTGTGGTATTTTTTTTAAATCTATGTGTATGATTTACACAGATTTGTTCTCTGGGACTGATATTTGGCTATTATGTCATGTCTATTTATAAAAATACTGATGAATTAAAATTTATGACAAAAAAAACATATAACAAACAACAAAAAATACTGTCACACCACACAATCTGCAGAGAGTACATTTTGCCAAAACTAGAAGAGGGACAGTGACTCTTTAAATGATCCTATGTCATTTGCTACAAGTACCTATAACAATCTCCTCAGTAAACATACACTGCTTTACATAAAATGCTTTCCTGTCATTATACAAATGTCATTACATGTGGTTCACTGCTTTATCTTTTCTTTTTTGACTCAACATAGTTGAATTGTCACAATCAGCAAGGGAGGGGGTAGGGAAATACAGATACAAGTTTTTCTCAGCATTTAGTAACTTGACCCTTCGTACTGAGGAAAGTGATGAGTGGATAAAAAACACTTGAGTGGTTTAATGTTCATACTTTTCATTAAAGAATTTTAATTTATCCCAGTATGCTGTCACTACTCCAGGGCCAGACATTCTGCAGAACTTTGATCCGAAGGGCTGATGGAGAAATATGTTCTGTGTGAGGTAAAACTCATTTAACCAGTTGTGTAAAACTTCCTATTATCAAGACCCAGTATCCAGTTTCTGGTTTGTCACAGGAAATAACCTCTGAGTACACCACTGATAAGTCTAGTGTTGCCAGGGGAGGGCTGGCAACTGTTGGCCAGGGGTCAAAAACAACTTAGTTGCCCACCTGATATCATTAGAAATAGACACACATAGACAGGCATCATGTGGTGACAGATAAAATACAGAGATTGACATGCAATAAAAGACAACAGGATAGAAAGTGATACAGACTGGGGTATGTAAAAGTGAAAAGTGTTGCAGCCCCAGCCCATTGAGTGATTTTAGCAAGCAACTCTGAGGGGAAATAGCCGTCCTTGCCCCTTCCCTGAGTGGTGCGTTTTGCATTAGGGGCAGGAATATTCTACAGACGTCAAGCTTAACATATAAAAGTGCAATATTTAACCAAATAGATGTCTGATTAACGTTTAAAGCGTCCCAGAGAGTTTTAACCATGTTTCTGGCATCAAGAGCTTTGTGATCTGACGATAAAGAAAGACAATCCCTCAATAAAAGACTGGAATTCTGAACAAGTTGTTTTTATAATCATTTTGTTTCTGAGAGGTGATATTATGTTCTCCCTGCACTAGAGCCTTGACGTAAAAGGAAATGGTTCAAGGTATGCCCTTGACCCATCATAGTTCCCTGTTATGCCTACATGTTAATATATTTTTTAGAAGCACTAGGAGAAAAACAGTCATTACTGCAGTTCATTCGAAATAGATGTCCATAACTCAGAACCTATTACATACAATACCAAACAAGTGAAGTCCAAAAACCTTATATTAATTGCAATTCTTTTTATTATTTATCATTTTTTAATAATTTAAACAATCACATAAAAAATGTGCATAATTACATGTAGAATTATAATTATGCAACCATCCGTTCTGAACTGGATTCGGATCGGACATAATGGCCAAAATCAACAAATCTCCAAAATATGGCTACTCAATACCCCTGAATTCATATCCGAATCGGCAGTTCAGGTAGTTCAGAAGCCGAAGCATCAGAGGGGTTCGGATCAGGACATTTTTGCCATGAAATCCATGGTTTTAGGCTACTCTTTATGCCCTGATCACCCCAAAACCACACTCCGAAATTGGCTAAAATAGCTGCATTTTGAGCATTACAATTCTTCAGATCTGATGTGGAGAATGGAAGTAAACATTTTAAAAATAAATCAATTAAAATTTTAAAAAAGACCCCCACTGGCCACATAAATAAAAAAAATCACCCCTCCTCCAATTAAAATGAGGGGGGCAATGGCTACTAACTGGGCTGGCAACTGGCAAAACTTTGGAGGCATCAATAAGGAGGCCATAAGTCCAGCGCAAATTGAATAGACCTTTGAGACTTCAGAGACATCAATTCAATTCAATTACGGCGCTAACTGAGTAGACCCTTGAGCGTTTGATTGCAAGTTGCTAGGTCTCTTCCTTAGGTACTAATGAGGCTAAAACAAAATTTTCTAAAATCATCACAATAACAAATTGTAACATCAAACAATGTGGTCTAAGATGGAAGTCTATAAGTAGAACCAGAGGTTAACATATTTCATCCAATTGGGTCTGTCCTATGTATTCCTTTCTACATAATTACAAACCCTGCACTTATTGAATGTACACACTGAATCTGAATTAGGAAGATATTAGAAAGTAACACACATTATTAAACATAAGTTCTATATCAGCTATCTTGCGATTTGAAATTAAATGTTTTAGTGTGCCGTATTAATTCCCAGCTGTATTTCCAGTGTTTTTACCCTCTATTCTGACCTTTCTTCCTGACATATTCCAGTGTAATCTGTAATCTAATGCAGTCGGAAGAGGAAACAGCATCGTCCTGGTGAGAAACTGTGCCTTCTGACCCCTGTGAACACCACTGGAAGCAATGTTGGCTCACGCAAGAAGTCTGGGAGATTAGAAGTTCAGAACAGACAATCCAATAAGAAAAAAACTGCAACTCATTAGTGCTGAGCAAGCGGTTTAATGGGACAGTTAGCACATCTTTCACATCCATAAAAATAACATCACACGGTCTAAGGAACACTCGCTGGAGGGAAGGAGGGGCAAGACCGGAAAGAAAACACAACTTTATTTTTCTTCTCACAGTCCTCAATTGGGATACATCTTGCAAAGCATTTGATTTCCTTGCAGATGCTTTTAATCTGAGCCTGACTTGTGAATCACACCAGGGAGACACATATTTTAATATAGTATGAAAAACAAATAAAAAAGTAAGCTATATATCTGAAATTAAATGGCATTTAGTGATATATTGTATTGGTCTGCCTCTGTCTCCTTACATCACCTAACACGTTTAAATCCCATTAAAAAGCACATGACTAGGATTACTGTTTATATTAACAAGTAGTCTTGTCAACATCAATTAATGGGCCATGCAGACCAGAGATGTGCCTACTGGGAGGGGATGGGAGTGTGTACCCCAAAAGGTGCCAGGAGTTTGAGAGTTGCTTAGCAGGGTAAGCATGGGTATACCTAATGGCACTCCATGTCCAAGTCATGAGAGGGGAGTATACAAGGAAGGGAGGGGTTGGTACCACCCCAGGTGACTTTTAGGCCAGATAGCCACTGGTTCTGACAAAAATCTTAGTTTTATTATTAATTTAAATTTCTGTGAAATGCACATTTGTTTATTGATGGGAGGTATTAAAAAAAGTTCAAAAATGAACTTTTCCTTATCTTAATAAAGTTCTTCATTCACCATGGTTCAGATGACAGAAGATCTGACCTTTCTGACCCTGGATTCTAAACAACATGTCTGCCCCCTATTAGAGCTAAACAGAGCAAATAGGGCTCAAAAAGGTACACTACTTACATTTTTTCATTAAAGCATTTCATTGCAAACTATCTACACTTGATCCAATGTTTCAAATACACATTAATTAGTTTTTTTGCTACAGTTGTCATTTAAGAATTCATTCTCCATGATGTTTAGCTAAGAACTAAATTTCACAAAAGCTGCAATGCCACAGGTCAGCTGTCATTAGAGTTGAGTAACAGAAATATAACAATGATTTGGCACTCCATGTGATGTGGACTGCTGTTCCCATGATGCTTGAGTGGCAAAGAATATTGGGACCTTGAGCACAACATCATCTGAAGTTGAAGGATAGCATTTACTGCCATCTCTCCCTTCTAGGGCTGCCACCAAGTCAGTATTTTATGATCAGACCATAAAAAATGACTTAGTCTAATGTTAAATCTATGGAGGCAATAACATGTAGGGTTGGCACCCGGCCGGTAATTTACTGGCACAGCCGGTATTTAGGGTCTTCAGGCCGGGGCCGGTATATTAGATATACTGGCCCCGGCAAAGCCCGGTATTTTCCTTCCCCAGACCCCAGTACTTACCTCCTTGCTGCTCTGTCTCCAGGTGCAGGTCCGTAGCTGTGAGGGAAGCGTTGTGCGCTCCCCTCCAGCCGCGCGGATCAGTAAAGTTTGTTTAAACTTTTTTTTTAAACAAACTTTATTGAAGCCGCGCGGCTGGAGGGGAGCACACAACGCTTCCCTCACAGCTACGGACCTGCACCGAGAGACAGAGCAGCAAGGAGGTAAGTACTGACTGGGGAAAGGGGGAGGAGGGTGGCATAACGAGCATACTGAGGGGCAAAATCCTGGCATATTGAGGGGCATAACCTTGGCATAGTAATTGGCATAAACCTGGCATATTGAGTGGCATAACCCTGGCATATTAATTGGCATAACCCTGGCATATTGAGTGGCATAACCCTGGCATATTAATTGGCATAGTCCTGGCATATTGAGTGGCATAACCCTGGAATATTAATTGGCATAACCCTGGCATATTAATTGGGAAAATCCTGGCATATTAATTGGCATAACCCTGGCATATTAATTGGAAAAATCCTGGCATATTAATTGGCAAAGCGAGAAAGCTTGTGCGAGTGTGAGAGACAGCTTGTGTGTGTATATGATATATAAATATATACGCTTCTCACACACACGCTTCTCTCTGGCATGATATACAAATAATATATATCATTTCAGTGATAATCTGCCCATTTGTGGCCCCACCCCTCATGGCCCCTCCCTCGTGTAACTCCGCCCACACATAGCCGGTATTTTTGGGAGGAAAAGGTGGCAACCCTAATAGCATGGCCAATATTTTTTTAAAGGAAGGTGGCATCTCCATCCCACATTCTCTTTCAGAGACAGCAACCCTCCTGTGAAAATGATTTCTCTGTTGCTACAGTGCACCCTCCCACCCTCTAAGAGGAGTTTTCTGTGTCCATGCTTTAGCCAGACCGCTCTCCTCTGCAGCCATGTGCTACCATGTGCTTTAGTGAGTTACACCGTTCAGGTGTCACTTGACAGGTGAAGAGAAAGAGTCTTTGTTAGTGGGGTAAAATACAAACTTCCTGTTCCAAATTCCTCTAGCACACACGATCATCCCAACCAGTAGCCGAGCAACTGCATTGTGCACATATTGGTGTACCACCTGTACCTTTCTCATGGCACAAGGGACAAAATAGGGTCATATCTGGTGCTAAATAGGTGTACCTAAGAAGGAGCTGGTGGATGTATATGTTTACTGGATTGGATAAATGATGTTAGTGGCATAATTAATAATAAAAAGGAAAACATGATCATGCTACTTCCACCTTAATAAATTCAGTAATATTGTTCATACATAAAATGGCAAATACAGGGTAAATACAACAGGCTATCTTTATGAAGTGGAATATTTTACATGCTGTTCCAGTACCATGTAACAATTACCAGTTGTTGTTTTCTTCTTATTAACAAATAGTAATCTACTAAAACATAATTGAACAGCCTTTTTAAGTTCACGTTCGTGTAATTAGCAGTATGGAAGGATATTCCTCATTCACACACAAGACATTTTCAGAGCAGTCCTACTTTTACCCATGGTAGCAAAGGATGTATTTTGGCAAATCTTCAGGACCCGGCCTTAGGTCATGAGAAGTGTCAGAGATGCATTTCCTTCAGATGGGAAAAAGCAATTGATTTCAAACACTTTATCCAGCCTGTGCATGTCAAAACAACCAGGTCAGCACTTTGCAGATAAAACACACAGGACATGCAAACTTCAAAACCAGATCCTTCTTGTCCACAGTTTGTGGTAAATATCAAAGTGTACTCATTTTTTTTTTCTTTTTTAATATAAATTGTGATGAACATTGTTCTTTTCTGACATACAGTCCTCTCATTATTTAACTTCTATACACCATATACTCTAATATTTTGTAAGGTAGATTTACTTTATAGTAATTGGTTGGCAAACTACAATATGTATATGTATGACATGAGCACCACACCGATAACCTAATAATAAAGGGTTGGAAGGTAAAGAGGTGTCAGTCAAAAGAATCCATGGGATTCTATGAGCTGCAAACCCAAATTGCGTGTTAACGCATTTCACAAAACGTGTTGATTCCTGAATCTTTTTGATATACGAACAATGACAGAATTGAAGCACTTTTCCAATCCTCATTTCATTTTGATAATTTTCTGTTTGAAAAAAACTTTCCAACACAGGTTGAGTATCCAGAAATTTGTTATCCAAAATGATCCGTTAATCAAAATATTTGGGGGATTTTGCCACAAATTGTGCACAACAGTTTGTTGGGTGTCACGCCCCCTTAAGCTGCAATTTTCCCTTAATGCATGCTCAGATTTCCCCACACCCACAAAGGGTAATACAACGGCAGGTTTCCAATGATGCCTCATATCATGGCTATATCACCATAATAGTGATCATTTATTTGATCTATACGGTATTTCGATTAACAGTACTGTATTTCATGAGTGCAGAGAGGCTTTAATATATATATTTTGGTGAAAATTATCTGTTATCCACAATGACCCATTAGAGGGTTACTCAGCCTTTACTGAGCCCCAAACTTCCACAAAAGAGGACAACGGAGGAAACCTTTCCCGGCTCTCTTACACTAGATCATCGTGAATAAAGGTGGTCAGGGGCCAGGGGTTCAAATCCATACCCCATATTTTACAGTCATGTTCCAAAAATGGAACTATGGAAATTGTTCTGCTATGGAAACATTTTGGAAACATGCTCTTCCTCACTCCAAGTGTACCAATTATAATACAGTTTTTTAAGACCTACACAATAGGATGCCAGTCAGCATGAGGAGATCAGGTGCATGCAGGTACTTAATATATTGAAAGCTTAGTGGCATGGAAGATTGCTTTTGTATTTTTATGTTTTGATACAAGAAACTGGATTTTAAGCCGCCATTCAAAGAGTAAGTAGCATTATGCACTGAATACATACCTAATGATGTCTACCCAATACATGGGTGAATAAATATCATGAATGTTATTCAGAATTGTAATGTCTCTATAGTCTTCTGTTTCTCTCTGGTGAAGTATTTGCCAGATGTCAACAGCTCTCTAATTTTCCTTAATTGCATCAATCACATATGCAGCTTCACAATAGGATTTCATATAGAGATATGTTCTACATATATTGGTACTTTGAAACATAGTACTACGTCAGAAAGAGGCGAACACTGCTTATTATCCCATGCAAAACATTGCTACTAAAACAGCACTTTTATGGGCGAAACATATGGAAAAATAGTTACCACTATTTTACTTATCTTTAATATCACTTAAAGGATATCTGTAGTTAAAAAAAATGACATATCCAATTGAAGCACCAAGTGTAGGCTTTTTAAATGGAAATGGTTTAATCATATTAATAAGAGTTTTCTTTGAACTTTATAGCTCTATTAGGAGGCGGACATGTTGCTCAGAATTTTGGGTCAGATTATGCTTCATCTTCGTTCTGATGAAGGATGATTGACCTAAGATTCTGAACACGTCAGTCCCCTAATAAAGCTATATGGAACAAAGAGGGCTCTGAAAGGTACTTTATTTGTGTTTTTTCATAAAAGCATTTCTACTTCAAATGTCTACACGTGATACAATCTTTTAATTTAACAGAACTACAGATGTCCTCTGTTGATTTAGATGGCAGATAAGAAGCAGTTGGGCCATGCTCTATGCCCATAAGAAATGGTCAGATTATTGTATTCACCGGGATAGCCTTATGCACTTTGAATACCTTTTACTTATTTGCATGTAAAATAAACAAAAGAGAGCTAAAGTGTGGATTTCCATTACGAAAACTGACAGGCCAACACTTTTCATGGTTACCAGGGGAGGAAACTGGGGAGTTTCACTCAGTTCACCCAGGTTAGTTAATTTTGCCAGAGCCTTAGCAAAGGGGATTTTTGTTCTATGGATGGGAATCCATGAAAACTCTCAGCCAATGGGAGTCTGGGATTTAGATCTGGGACTGATAATTCTTGGACTCCTACTCCTTACCAGCTCTCACCACATTGACTATAGTGCCTGACTTGACCTAACAAATTATCATATAGGCAGTGAGCCTATAACTAAAACCTCAAATTATTATTAATATTATGCTTAATAAGCCTGTGCATGTGCATTAACTCACATACATATGTTCTAGTGGACAGACCCATACATAAACATGGGACTTCATAAATATATGTAGCTGTTTTAGCAGTTATAAAGTTTTCTGAAAAACAACAGAAACTAAGTTAGGAAGCTGGCTGCGTACACATGCCAAGGTGAGTACAGATGCCCATACCCTTCTCCTTACACGTATATTTATTTAATGCATTATTATGACATTCAGCAATAATATTAGTAATATATGGACCAAAAAACACACAATAATTTATGTCTGCAAAATACTTCCGTTAAAACATTCTCAAACTAATTTCCTATGCCAAAAAATGTGTTAATACAATCTGTATAATTTAATTTCACATGTTATTCCAGAATCACCTTGGTATTAGGATTGCAAGTGTACAGCACTTTTTGCATGCACGTGATTTGTAAAAGTGCTGCAGCAGGATGTGGATTTTAATCTGTACATTCAAAGTGACAATGAGGACACAGGCAAGTTCAAGAACTGTTAACTCCCAGTCATTTACTTGACACATAAGTAGGTTTCTGATCTGTGGATAGTTATGAAAAGATCGCCCTCTACAGGCATTTTACTGCACAACCCTCGATCATCGGACATAAGATCTCCACTATATTTGTAAGTTGATTTTTATTCAATATATCATGCTTCACAGATAATTATGCCTGCTATCCTGCAGCCCAAAGCTGCCTTGCATTAAGATGACACAAGCTTAGCCAAAATGATCTAGTTCTGCTCAGTTTATGCACATTGTAGTTCTCATAACTAATCACCAAGTGCGACTGAGAATAATTATGAGCTTTAGAAAGGTGTTTTGGTCAAGGAATGTCAGTTCTCAAGCCAAGAGAAAGCTTTAACCCTCCCTGGACAGCAGTTATTTGGGTTATTTATTTGTTTAATGGCTGAATGTTTTTGGCTCTATTATTTCTACTTTGCAGCTACCTCAGCTCTTTTGACTGGGTTGTAGGCATCCTTTTTCCTTAATTCGGTAATAATAATAATGACCGCAGAATAATAAGGCAGTGCATTACCAACTATTGTTATTAAGCTAATCTACCATGTTGCATTTCATTTATTTTTTAAATAAAATATAAAAAATATGACCTTCAATAGTGCTTTCATTAGAGGAAACACTAGGAAAAATAATATTAATAACAGAATGTATTTTAAGGAAATTAAGCACAAACAGCCTGACTCTATTAAACCAACGTATTGATATCATAGCCATTTCAAGGTTACAGTTTGTATAATACAATACACATTACAAAGGTACAACCAGGCAAATCACAAGTGAGCAGGGGTTTTGTATTATTATTTTGGTACACAAATTAGACTGCATGCTTCTGCTAAATAAAAACCTATTAAAATGCATATAACCGCCATAATTAAAAAAAAATATATATATATATATTTTTTTTTTGTATACGTTAGCGGCCAAAAAACATATCCATCACATAAGAAATTTAGACTTGTTAATATGCAGAGCTAGTTAATGATTCATATACGAATGATTTTAAAACCTAACCAGAATTTCCACTTTTATAGCAATATAAACAGATTAGGCTAAGGAATTGAAAAGGCTGGTTTACTTGGATAGATGTTTGGAATTCAGACGTTGCTCTTTGTGTATCAATTGATTTTGGAAAGGTAGGTAGATCAAGAGCCGGCGCTACCAATAGGCGAACTAGATGTTCGCCTAGGGCGCCGACTCTGGGGGGGCGCCATCTGCTTTGTGGGATACAAGTATCCCGATGCTGGCAGCCCCCTTTTTTAAAATGTTTCTTTTATGCGTGTGTCAGGGCGCCTTCTGGGTTAGAGGAGCCGGCTCACTAGCCCTCTTTGCGGCCCGATATATTGTACCCCTGTTAGTACAACTGGGTGTGTGCAAATATGTGTCAGTGTATGTGTTGATGTGTGTGTGTAAAATACACTGTGTATGTGTGGCTGCAGGTGCATGTGTGACTCTATGTGTGTTTATGTGCCTGTGTGTGTACATGTGCCTCTGATTGTGTGACTGTGTGTATTTGGTGCTGAGGGCGCGATCAGCAAGGGTTGGCAGTGGCATCCCGAGGGGGGGCGGACCGCACCGGGTGACACGTCCAGCGGGGGTGACACCCGTGCTGCCGGCACCCCCTGCACCGCGCTGCTTATCTCCTAAAAAAAAAATCACGACGACCGGATGTGACATAACGTCACATCCGGTGACTGTGTTTCCCTCCTCCGTGCAGGAGGGAAGACTGCACGGAGAAGGCCTCCGTTCGGGGACACGGAGCAGCAGCAGCCATTCGGTAAGTGATGGGAAGGGGGGGAGGAGGGTGGTTGAAAACGAGCACTTTAATTGCACACTATTACTGGGCTCTGACTGGCACTATATTACTGGGCTCTGACTGGCACAATATTTCTGGTATCTGACTGGCACACTATTACTGGGCTCTGACTGGCACTATATAACTGGGCTCTAACTGGCACTATATAACTGGGCTCTAACTGGCACTATATAACTGGGCTCTAACTGGCACTATATTACTAGGCTCTGACTGGCACACTATTACTGGGCTCTGACTGGCACACTATTACTGGGCTCTGACTGGCACAATATCACTGGTATCTGACTGGCACACTATTACTGGGCTCTGACTGGCACTATATTACTGGGCTCTGACGAACTATATTACTGGGCTCTGACTGGCACAATATTACTGGGCTCTGACTGGCACAATATTACTGGGCTCTGACTGGCACAATATTCCTGGTATCTGACTGGCACACTATTACTGGGCTCTGACTGGCACTATATTACTGGGATCTGACTGGCACAATATTACTGGGCTCTGACTGGCACTATATTACTGGGATCTGACTGGCACACTATTACTGGGCTCTGACTGGCACAATATTCCTGGTATCTGACTGGCACAATATTACTGGGCTCTGACTGGCACTATATTCCTGGGCTCTGACTGGCACAATATTCCTTAATATTTTTAATTAATGGCGGTCCCATGTGTGCATAATTATGGGGCGCTTGTGTGTGGCATATTTATTGGGCACCATGTGCGGCATAATTAAGGGACTCTTTTGTGTGGCGTAATTATGGGGCACCTGTGTGTGTGTAGCATAATTATGGGGCTACTGTGTGTGTGTGGCATAATTAATTGGGCAGAGGTGAGGCATAAATAGTGGGGCTCTGGTGTGGCATAATTTATGGGGCTCTGGTGTGGCATAATTTATGGGGCTCCTGTGTGTGTCATAGTTATGGGGCTCCTGTGTGTGGCATAGTTAATAGGCCATCTAACTGGAATTACTAAGGAATCTGTTTGGCATGGTATTGGAGGAAATCCAGGGGGGTGACACCATCAGTTTCCGCACCGGGTGACACCAACCCTAGTGACGCCCCTGAGGGGTGGCAAAATATATGTTTGCCTATGGCGGCAAAAAGTCTTGCACTGGCCCTGGGTAGATCATATATGTGGGACATAAAGGAATATATACCAAATAATGTAAATAAATAAAATTCATGAAATACTATTAGATATAATGTGCAGAAATGTGAATATTCTGATAGATGCACTCTAACATATATAAAAAATAACTGCACCAACCACTTGTACTGATGTACCCCTCAGATACAGCACAAAAAGTTGTAAAGCACATAAAAAACAGGTGCTCAAACCAGTGGCGTAGCGTGGGTTGTCAGCACCCGGGGCAAGGCAAGTAATTTGCGCCCCCTAACCCGTGGATTTTAGCACTCGAGTCTCTTCTACTAGATTAGTTAAAGAAACCCTTACCCCCCAAGCACATGTAGAAACTGCTACGTTTACATTTGCGGTTAAGGCAGCCTCTAGTGGCTGTCTTCCGGACAGACACTAGAGGCGCATCTGCGACGCTGGAGCCTGGAGGCACATTTCGCCTCCATCGCGCAGAGTGTCCATAGGAAAGCATTGAGAAATGCTTTCCTATGGACACTTTGAATGCGCGCGCAGCCATGCGCATTCAGCTCCAGTGACGTCGGACGGGGAGCTGACGTCAGACAGGGAGGAGAGGTCACCAGCACCGAGGGAGCCTGGCGCTGGATTAAGGTAAGTAACTGAAGGGAATTTAACCCCTTCAGCGCCACGGGAGTGGGACCCGGAGGGTGTGGGCACCCTCAGGGTACTAAAGTGTCAGGAAAACCGCTTTGTTTTCCTGACACTATAGTGATCCTTTAAGAGTTTAAGGGGTTATTTTGGCCTGGGGAAGCCAAATGGTTATACACCTATGCTTTAAACCAGGAGTAGACATCCTTTGCCACTCCAGATGTTGTGGACTACACCTCCCATGATGCTTTGCAAGCCTTAATGGAGATGTAGTCAAAAAACAAAGGGAGTGTCAAAGGTTACCTACCCCTGCACTAAACCAAAAATATATAATACAGTTCCTACCCCATAAATATAATATTTAATGCTATGATATTTAATGCTCTCATCCAACCCCCTTCCCTCCACAGTTCCTAATAAATATATTACAAATATAATTCCCTCACCCCTGTAGCCCCACCTATTTACATTTCCTTCTACATACACACATATATATAGATTATTCATTAGGCCACAAATGTAAAAAATATAATCATTGCCTCATCTCAAATTCCCAAGTCAGATCTTTCCCATCCCCCCCCTCTTCCCCTAATACACTGCTGACCCCCCTCCCCCTAATACACTGCTGACCCCTCCCTCCCCTAATACACAGTTGACCCCCTTCCCCAATACATTACTGCCCCCCTTCTTCCCTTCCCCAATACATTACTGCCCCCCTTCTTCCCTTCCCCAATACATTACTGCCTCCCTTCCCCAATACATTACTGCCTCCCTTCTTCCCTTCCCCAATACATTACTGCCTCCCTTCTTCCCTTCCCCAATACATTACTGCCCCCCGTCCCCAATACATTACTGCCCCCCCGTCCCCAATACATTACTGCCCCCCTCCCCCATACATTACTTCCCTCCCTCCCCCATACATTACTTCCCCCCCTCCCCATACATTACTTCCCCCCCTCCCCATACATTACTGACCCTCCCCTCCCCCATACATTAAATGACCCCCCTCCCCTCCCCCATACATTAAATGACCCCCTCCCCTCCCCCATACATTAAATGACCCCCCTCCCATCCCCCATACATTAAATGAACCCCCCTCCCCCATACATTTAATAAACCCCCTCCCCCATACATTTAATAAACCCCCCTCCCCTCCCCCATACATTAATGAACCCCCCTCCCCTCCCCATACATTAATGACCCCCCTCCCCATACATTAATGAACCCCCCCTCCCCTCCCCCATACATTAATGACCCCCCCTCCCCTCCCCCATACATTAATGACCTCCCTCCCCCATACATTAATGACCCCCCTCCCCTCCCCCATACATTAATGACCCCCCTCCCCTCCCCCATACATAAATGACCCCCGTCCCCCATACATTAATGACCCCCCCTCGCCCTCTACAATACATTAATGACCCCCTCCTCAATACATAATACAATAGGTCCCCCAAGCCCCTTTATTCTTACCTTTACAAATTCCACTTCCAACAGCTCAGGGAAGAAAGGCCGCGATGCAGTTTCAGAAGAGCCTCCGCCGCGCAGCCGCCGGATGTGACGTCACGCCGTCATTTGCCGCTCACATCCGGCGGCTGACAGGAAGTATCGCGCGGTTGTGGCTGCTAGTGCGCCCCTCCAGATATTGCGCCCGGTGCGGCCGGCCCCCCCTGCACCCCCCACGCTACGCCCCTGGCTCAAACTCCAAAGTACAATGCCGACCAATTCATAGTGGGTGACCACATAAATAAGAAAAACATAACATAGAACATAGTGTGGACTGTATTTGCAAATGAATGACGATAGAAAGACCCCCTGGTAATGAACTCACGTGTAGAAGAGCATACAATTCCAGTCTCATATGGGTCTATTCACAAAAATTCGATTTTGGAGGTCAACTTTAATTTTGAGACACTCAAACTCAGGTGCCAAAATTGACTTAGGGGGCTATTCACTAAAAGGTGATTTGCAAGTGAGCTGAGATGAGGTGAGCTGAGATGAGGTGAGCTGAGATGAACATTTCATCTCACCAATTTTGCTATACAAACCTGGTGTGTCCCCATTAAATCACAAGGTTTGTCCTTTCACAATGTGTAGCTAAGTTGGGGAGATGAAATGTTAATCTAACCTCAAATCATCTTTTAGTGAATGGCCCCCTTAGTCTCAAAAATAGCTTTGATAATTTCCACCTTTCGAAGCTGGAGGTTTTTTTTTTCCCCAGGTGCCGAATTTTACTTGGTCTCAAAATGAAAGTCTACCCCTAAAGTTAATTTTTAGTGAATAGACCCAATATAGGTAGGCATAGGCGATGTTAATAAAGCGGGTGGCATAGGTTATCCAGACTTAAAGCCAGTTAATTCAAACGCAAGCAGGAGGGAAGAGGCAAAAACGGGGAGGAACAGAGTGCTAGAAACTTAGAAAAGATTACTTTAATACAATGTGTATACATCCGCTTACATTATTAGTTCTGGATGTCCAACATGGGATGATATGTGCGAGTTAAACAGTGGAGTTGTGAGCCCTTTGTAGCCTGCCTCGGACATAAAGATATTGTGATTTTTGGAAGAAGTAGGATGCACAAATGAGAGAACAGAAAGTGAAAATAGAACTGTGAGAATAGGCCACTTCTAAGGAAAATAAAAAATTAGATCACATCCTAGTTATACAATGCACAGGAATGATGTAATATGCTTTTATTTTTGTTGGAGTCCACAATATCCAAGAAAATGGTTCTCCCTCACAATGTAATATTAGAAAGATTATAATTGCAAACTGCACCCTCTGGGCTATTCTGAAACTTATAATACATGTCTTTTATTTGCTGTCTTCAACACAGGGGTTTTCTGAAACTACCATTTAAAGGAAATGTGTAATTTCTTGGCTAGTCTTTAATGACATTATGGTTTTCCAGTAAAAAAAAATGATTTAAGGTGAAATAAAGTTTAGATCTTCAGAAGCAGGAAAATGTAAAAACAATGTCTGCATACCCAACGTGACAGAGACCATTAATGTCAACACTTATTTAACTACAATATTTTAAACCAGGATATATTTAAAAGGTGTGATGATATGAAAAATAATGACCCTGGGTGAAAAGACACATATAAACAATATCATGAAAGGTATTTGTCCCATGTGTTTTTCTGTTGCAGTATTATAATGTAATTTTGTCTGCTGGAGACATTATGGTAGGATATTCTGAAATCTCAGCAGCATTTCATTTAGAAAAGGTGCCAGGTAAGAACACATGTGGCCTCACATGCATCAAAAACCCATCCTATACAATAGAGTAGCCAACGTGCCAATTTCTTTAGAAAGGGAATGGGAAAGGTCCCAGGTGAAATTATTCTTTTAAAAAAGTGCCATATTGTATCTTGACATGAACTAATAGCTCATCTTGGCTCAAGCAGCCATTCAAAACATTTTTATATATATCACTGTGCCTTTAAAAAAATATTGGCTAAGGATAATTCCTGGTGTACATATGGTGATCTCTGATATTAGACCACTTTATGCTCAGGCTTGACTGTTCTTTTACTGTTAATTCTGTTCCTCTAAACCTAAATGCACGACCAATTCTCTTTCATTTACTGACGTTAACACACTTCAAAGGTTTGGACTGAGAAGATTAAGATAATACATTTATTTCTGATAACAGTCTTTGATGATGAAACAAGCTCAGCTCGGCCTGGTAAAGAGGTGAAAGTGTGAACAAACACCAGGAGCTGTCACTTTCTCGAAGGCTTTGGGACACTTAGCATTAATGATTATTAAAGGGCAATTCAACTTTTTTTAACCCTTGCTCCCCAGAAGTAAGTAAGTGTTAAAAACAATGTCCTACATTTCCCAAGTAAACACCGACATGTATCTTAATAGATATATGTGGGTTTACTTTCTGCTGTGTCTCACTACTGAGACACAGCAGGTCTAGTCAAGTTCCCCTCTGCTGATCCAAATCAAAAACTAGGGTCTCTATCTGCAATAGCAGAGAGAGACAGTTGCCAACGAGACTGGGCTGCCCTGCTTCTATCAAAAGGTATGTCAATTTATCCTCAGACTAAAGACAACTACGTTTTCACTTTCTTTCGTGCTTCTATAGTAGAAGAACAAGCAACAAATAAAGTTTAGTTGTCCTTTAAATTAAATATGTCAGTGCTGCACTAGTGAAAAAAGGACTTTGCAGTCAATAATAAAATAAATATTTTAAGGCTTGTTGATCCAAGACAAAATCCGCCCTTTGGAGTCAAAAAGGAATTTTAGCTTTATGTGGCAAAATTCAAAATCGCTTTATTAGGGTGTTTGCCTTCTATGGATCAACAGCAGGAAGAAGGATAGGTAACGGATGGAATTTTATGGACTTTTTTCAAATTAAAAACATGTTAATGTAGTGTCCACTGTGATTTTAAAAGAGATGCCAGTGGGGGACAGAGCAGACGTGCATGCTCTGAGCTCCAGTGTTTAAGCAATAAAAGCAGTTACATTCAACAAAAAGTCTCCAAACTGGAAACTAACATAGGGCAAACCACCACAAAATTGGAAACATTTTAAAAACACAAACTCCACCTGGACAAATAACATGACCTCATACTCAAAATTGAGGAATTAGAGTCTTGACGCACAAACATAAGACTTAAGAGGCATTAACGAGAAGATAGAGACACAGGACCTCCATGACCAGGCCCCCATGAGTGGCGGACATATTCCACTTGTTTAATGCTCCTGCAGCCCTAAAATTGGCCCATTGAGACACTATTGAGCGTTTTCAGAGTGTATGGATAGAGCAGTAGTGATGTCAGGATTAGCTAGTCCAGCACCACTCCAGTGTGAAAATACTTTACTGCAGGCCTTCCCTGATCTAGCACATTCGGTTGTTATGTGGAGATGCTGTTGCCATTGGGGCACTGCTAACTCCCTGTAAGAGGAGAAAAATGGTATCATCACCCAGCTATCATTCTTAAAGGGCCTGGATTTACCATCCATACCATCCAATGCACTGTCATCTTGAACAAGAATGCTCCTCCCTTTACAACCTCCACATCATGAGATGGCAAGGATAGAGACCTTCTATCGCATCCTTTGGTGGGAAGACAGAGCTCTTCTGGAGTCCAAAGCACACTCACAGGCCCTAACCTGGGAAAATAACAAATTTCAAAAAGGCTATCTCAACTCACTGGATTCATAGTTGCCCGGTTCAGCAGTTTTCTGTCTCTTTTTGCCTCTATTCACAGGATAATTTTGAAGGACAACGTTTTGAGTGAATGGTACAATTTGAGTAGGTTGGTGATGGTAGTGGTCATCTGAATTGACATTTCTGCATTTTTTATTTACTTAAACATTCAGCTGGAACACACCTGCCCTTTAGTGGAGGACATTGGACCCTGCGGACCGAGTGCATTCATCCATTTAAAGTGTCTTTTGACACTCTATTGTCCCACATCCCCTCTTTAAACTAGTGCAAGTAAAGAGCACTAGTTTAACTCCAGAGGACTGTAGTGTACAATGCCATTAAATTCGCTGTCACAAATGTTGATATGAAATAACCTCTTTGTTTCTCCCCTCTGTTTCCCTCACCTATTCACATTTCCTATTCTTCTCCCCTATCCCTATATACCTGCCAATAACCTGCCTTGATGATTCTCCCCTCTTTTATTATTTATGTTATATTCTCAATAATTTATAAAAAATATAATTTAAAAAAAGAGGTGCCATTGCTCAGTACTTGTGATTAAACAAGAGGAAAAGTACTGCTTTAAAGCAGTTTACACCATAAATATTTTACAAGGCTTCCTTGACAACTGCTGTGAGGGACAGCTATGGTCCCATTAAGCAGAAACAAAGGTGTGCTCGGTGCTTGTGTTAGCACACACCTCTGAGTGTGCCCCACAGTGCTGCCTAATGAGTCAAAGTACTGATGTATGACAGCATACCGTAGTACTCTCTTCAAATGGATGGTTGTCGCAGCCATGTACCTCGTGTTTAAAGAATAATGTGTAAAAGAGGCGCCTGCTTGTGCGTGTGTACAACAAACAGAAATAAATTAAAATGAAGAGATATCTTGCATATGTTCTATGCTGCAAACACTCATGTTACCACCAAAACACATACATGAGAATGATAAAAAAAAAAGGTGTGTTGCGCAGAAATGATTAATAAATCATATATATTCTTATCCTAAAAGACTAGATTGCGTTTGTTTCAAATACATGTAAAAATAAAAAAAATAAAAAGAAGAGAAATGTGAGACTATATATTTGTAAAAAGATTATAGTCCTTGTAGGGTCCCTTTAATTTTCGTGCAGTCCCTGGCATTACACAGGAGTTACGCAGACTAGTTGGTCCCTTTTCCAGATAACGGATTCTCTTTTCTGCACCATGATTGGACTCCCTGCTTGGATTACCAGATGACCACTGGTGCTATTTTCTCTTTTTATATTCCTACAATTTGAACCGTGGATCGCGCTCCCCAGGCGATTTTCAGCACCAGGGTACTAAAGGGCTTATTGCTTTATGCTTTAGTTTGAGTTTTATACTTATTGATTGGCACTATTTGATGGAAGCATGATATGATCCGTCTGCCCCTGGCTTAGTGCCTCTTAGGGGTCTATTCACTAAAAGGTGAGTTGCACGTGAGATGAGGGGAGTTGAGGTCAGGAAGAAAGTAGCGAACAAAGGCGTATGCACTCCCAATGCGGTGAAAAATAGATGAATATTTATTAGAAGGATCCGATTAAAACTCCATATAAAATCCACAAAAACAGAAACAAGACGTACAGCAATATGCCTTACGTGTTTCGCGTGAACACCCGCTTATTCATAGGCTTGGTCAAATTAACTTTTTTTTTTTTTTTTTTAGAGTTGAGGTCAGATTAACTTTTTATCTCACCATTATAACTATACATTGTACAACTTACCAGGTTTGTCCCTGCACAAATCTATAGCTAAATAAGTGAAATTAAAAGTTAATCTCACCTCACCACATTTTAGTGAATTGATCCCATAGTCTGCTCTATATTTCATCTTGAATGAAATGGAATGACTTGATTCCATTTACTGTAAGGTTACTTGACCTCAATAAACATATTTTAAACAAAAAAATTGCTCTGTAACAAATGGGACCCCCGACTGGTTCAAGCATTTCACTCTTGTGGCACTTAGTCATAGGTTTCTTACAGCCAGGAATCCGGTTCGTTATAGCTATATGTATTTTAACAACGCTTTCAATAAAAGGATATTGCTTTAATCTACGGAGTGATGGACACTTTTATTTTGCAAAGTGTGTTCTAAATTGCACTATAGAAGCATTATAATCATTTTCTTTCTTTAATCCTATAACAGTTCTGTATTACACACATTTGGAACATTTGTATACAGATACATTTGCATGCAAAGAAGAAGGGGATGTGGACTCTTGAATCAACTGTTTCTTGTTAGCTCCATTTCATTCCGTAATTTGTGTCTAGACTTAAAAAGGATTTTAGTTCTAAATACTAATGCAATTTGCTACCATCAAAGTTTAACTAAGATGCAGGAAAGCTTAGCTGGATGGTTGGTTAAAATATCACATCTACAGCTCTGCGTTGGAGGCCCAGGGAGTTGAAAGCCACTCTTGTCCTGAAGCATACCAGCAGCCAAATAAACCACCCTTTTAGAAGCTTTTCTACTTACATCAAAAACCGACACAGAGTGCTGGGGTGAAAAAAACCTTTAGGGTGTTTAATCGGAGTTCTAAATAGCAAGGCTTAAGTACAGCAGTTTTACAGGCAAAATTAACTCTTGAAATGCTGGAGGATGCTTTAGAGGTAAGCAAAACAGAAAAAAGTCAGTTGGCAAACCATTAATGAGAGAGAAATTGTGATGCAGTAAAAAAAAAAACTAACTTGCAATAGAGGTCTTTATAATAAAA
Organism: Pelodytes ibericus; assembly: GCA_036172795.1. Taxonomy (NCBI): domain Eukaryota; kingdom Metazoa; phylum Chordata; class Amphibia; order Anura; family Pelodytidae; genus Pelodytes; species Pelodytes ibericus. Next base: position 172,214,975 of record CM069857.1, read on the forward strand.
ACATCAGTACCACAGTGGTGGTAAACGAATCCTAGTTAATGTTCCCTCTGCTGATCCCATGTAAAAAATTGTCTCTCTCTCACTAACAGTAGCATGGAAGCATGGCAGTTGCCGGTCAAAGGATAACATGGCATGTACTATCTAAAGTACATGTATGTTTATCCTCATACTTGAGGCACTACGTTTTTCGCTTGTTCATTTATGTTAGAAGCACAAATGACAAAAAAAGGTTAGTTGTTCTTTAAGGTTGTCAAATGACAAGCAATGGCTAAAATATTGGACTTCACTAAAAAATACTGAGCGCCATTAAAAATGGGATCATCCCATAGAAAGCAACGCATAAGTCCACTATAGCCTTAATTTCATTCCTGGAAAAAAATACATCATACCAGATTGTTCAGGTAAACCCTGATCCATATATTAGAACATTAGTGACATGGTAAACATAACAGAAATTTGCTGGCTTCTCGTGTAATTCTAAATGTGCACAAAGAACCATACCTGCTAAGAAGGTCAAGATCGAATGTCACATTGTAAATCTCTAGTAAAAATGTACAAAAAAAAAAAAGAAATAGGAAACTTGAATACATGCATCTAATGTCTTACATTCAAAGTACAAAGTTATTTAAAAATCAAAATGCATACATTAAATATGCAGTACTTTCGTGGTTTATTTAATGAACCGGCCTGACAAGATCCAAGATGCAAATGACAACTTGAGAATGATCACTTTGGGTATCTACTAAAATTACCTCATGCACTGCTGAAGATCTACAATAGGCACTATGCACACTGCCAGATTCAATGCAAACAGCATTGACAGTGCACCAAGTTGCTTAGCTGTGTAAAACAGAATGGTTGACTCAATAAAGAAAGACCTGAAGGGAATTGAGACTAGGGTTGCCACCTGGCCGGTATTTTACCGGCAGACCAGTAAAAAAAATTGGCAACAGGCCAATGTTAAGTCTATGGAGACAGTAGCAAGGACGGTATTTTTCTGAAGAAAAGGTCTGCTTGGCCAACAATTTGTTTTCTGGGAGATTTTTTTACTGGTTGGAGCCAGCTGGAACTACATCCACTTAAAACTCATAGTTTGGTGAACAGAAGTTAAAAAGGTGAGTATTCTGAAAGCACTGATTTTTCCAAGAGGCCTTTTAAAAAAAGTCTTAAAAAAAAGAGAATATCTCATTCAATAATGAAAAAAAAAAATAAAGAAATTTTAATGATTTTATGATCTCCTGAATAATCTGAAGGTGGCAGGTTTACAATAAACCTATTAAGGAAGCTACTTCTGGGTAATGCTTAATGTACAACTAGATAAAATGTGTTTGACTAGATAACACAGCTCCATACAGATACATTTACATGTACATTCTGCTACTTTACAGTAAGCGATGCTGTAGACCTGAAACTGAACAAGAGTGTGTACATAATTTTATATATTATGAGTGTCAGTGTACATTTCCGTATTTTATTTTCATCCAGTATATATGAACTTTTTTTTGCCCACAATATGGACAAGAAGAGAGGAACAGAGTTAAAATGATGCTGCACTAGATCACCATAACTTTTCCTTTTTCTCCTCATAATAATGAACTCCTTCCTCGCTAACAGCCCCTGCTGTCATTAGAGTTGCCTGAAGGGAAAGCACTCAAATGGCACTTAAAAGTAAATTCGCTCTTCTCTGAGGTCAACAATCAACTTTTCTCATAAAATCATTGCTTATCTTCCATCTGTCGTTGCATTGGTAAAAGCACTTATTTGTACAAAAATCAACCCGAAAAAGTTCAATTAAAATAAATGAATAGAATAAGATGTCAACCCCCACAGCTTTTCCTAAGCTAGCCTCTCTGAAACCGCATCCTACAAACACAACAATCAATGAACGAAAATCTAGAGTGGAGGAAAATTGAGATTGAGTAATTGCACTGCTCGCTATGTATAGGTAAAGAGAAAATTGGGTATGAAAATAAAGGTACTCAACATTTTATTTTTAGTCTACTTCCAACTTCTACATGAACACACTTGGACTGATAATCAGATCACTGAGCAGAGTTAAATAGGTAGATGGATAAACAATTTGTTCTAATTAACTAGCTCAACTACTTGTGGCAGATGTCCAATTCCAAGCACAGGATGCAGTCAATGTTGAAGTCAGGTATTTCAGACAAACCCATAAGCTTTAACATTGTCTAGTTGGAGGCAAACGGGCCAGACTGCAACACTTTAAGGTTCTATGTGGCTTTAAAGGGTTGTTGTGTGGACCCACATCATGTCATACATATTTCATTGTATCTTATATTATTAGTGTAATAGCTTCTGGACGGTCAGCTGAAATCTATCTCTAAATGGACTGACCTCCTTAAAATGTTGGACATATTCCTGCCTCAGGCCAGTAGGACCAGTTTATACTCAATGGCCTTCTAGATTCAGGTGGCTCTCAAAATAATGACAATAAAGATGTTAAACAATAAAGGCAACAATTGGGCTAGGTATAACAAAGAAACTGACAGAATTGGGAGGGATGTAGTTCTGGCATATAGGGTCTCATAGCTTTGGTAGTTATTTTGTCCAGATTTGTGGGTTTTAAGCAATTATGTTACTGTACATTAAAACCAGTGAGTTGCAGGAGCCACTGCTGTGAGGTACAAAAACTATAAATGTCCCGAACTGTTTGTCCACAAATAATATGACCAAACAGCCAGAACTTCAGTGAATAAGTGGCATTTATTGTCCCATGGAAACGTTTCAACCCCAAATGGAGTTTCTTCAAACTTGAAAAAACTCCATTTCGGGTTGAAACTTTTGGTCGTTTGGTCATTTTATTTGTGGATTAAGGGTATGGGTGGGACCGTGACACAGCATAAGACTTGTGAGTGCAGGTTCACAATATCTATTTACACAGAACTGTATGTCAACGTCCCGTATGGGCCCACCATTATATATTTTTTGCTGGCAATAATTCAAGAGAGAAAAAAGCTAGCACTCATTGCTCCAATGCAAGTGAAATGATTTATATTAATCCAAGAACAACATAATGAAAAAGGTGGCTAGGCAACGACACAAGTTTCATGTCTCTTAATCATAAGTATCTTTTGCTGGCAGCCTGGGTTGTATATCAGAGTTTTACAGGGACAATGCTACAACTTGTACAACGCCAGTCTGCGTTGTTGAAAAAACACTAAGCGTGCGAAACAAATGTAAAAAATGCATGTCTTGTTTTTATTTACATCAGGGCTTGACAAATTAGATTTAAAACTAGGAGCCAGCTGAAAACTTTAGGAGCCAGTACCAAATGCTGTGTCACAAAGAAAAATGCTTGGGTCCCAGTCCATAAACATATATAAATGACATACACTTATGGATACCCACCATTTTCACACATACTAATGCACACACAAGCTAACACACATACATGCACAAAACACTTGCTCACCCACAAATACACACACATACCTAAATGCTGACACACACTAACACATGATTTCACTCTTACATACATGCACAAGCACATTAATATCCACTTAAATGCCAACACACACATACACAGGTCACACACACTCACACTAACTAGAGATACACTAAAACATGCAGACACAAATACATACATACACACTAATATGCTGATACACACACTAACACATGCAGACACAAATACATACATACATAAACACACACTAACACATGCAGACACATATACATTCACACTCATATCCTGATACACACAAACACATGCATACACAAATACATACAGTAACACATGATTTCACTCCTACATACATGCACAAACACATTCATATCCACTTAAATGCCAACACACACCTACACAGGTCACACACACAGAGATACACTTAGCACATGCTGTCACAATTATATACACACTCTAATATGCTGATACACACACTAACATATGCAGACACAAATACATACATACACACTAACATGCTGTCACACAGATTCTGACACATTCATTAAAACAGGTGCTGAACCCACACTTACATGCTAACACACATTCTAATACACACACTATTTACTTACTAGACTTACAGTGGGAAGTTGGAGACAGACACTGTAACACTGCTGAACCAGGCAGCTTGAAGTTTTCCCTCCATTTCCAGGCAGCAGGATGAGTTCCCATCACCTCTCACATGCATCTCCTCACTGCTACAGCTACTGCCCGGTGAGAAGCAGGAACAGGAAGCCGGGGGGAGGAGCTAATCGGCCAGCTGTTCTGTGCTGCTTCTCCCACACTCTGCTCCTTATCTGATTGGTAGGTAAGGGACAGCAGAGTGTGGGACTGGGACATTGCAGTTTACTCTGCTCAAAGAGTATTCCAGGCGCCAGGAGCCAGAATCTAGTCGCCATGGCGACCTGGCGCCCGGTATTTGTCGAGCCCTGATTTACATCATCTCCCTCACATCACATGCCACTGCACCCAACTGTTATCTATCTGCAGAGAAGACACCTATTCAGGCATACAGCGATCAGCCATAACATTATGACCACTGACCGGTGGCAAGCCAGTAGAGGCAGTTTGATGATTTGTGTAATGTTCTGTTGAGTAACCTTGAGTCCTGCCATGCATGTGGGTGTTACTTTGACAAGTACCACCCACTTAAGCATTGTTGCAGACCACCTACACTCTTTCATGGAAATGGTACTCCCTGATGGCATTGGCCTTTTTAGCAGGATAATGCGCCCTGCCACAAAAGCAAAAATGGTTCAGGAATAGTTTATGGTACACAACAACGATTTCAAGGTGTTGACTTGGCCACCAAATTCCCCAAATCTCAGTCTAATCGAGATTTTCTGGAAAAACAAATCCAATCCATGGAGACTCCACCTTGCAACTTACTCAAATTAAAGGATCTGCTGCTATGTCTTGGTGCCATATATCACAGCACACTTTTAGAGGTCTAGTGGAGTCCATGCCTCAATAGGACAGGGCTGTTTTGGCAGCAAAAGGGACCTACATAATATTAGGCAGGAGGTCATAATGTTATGGCTGATTGATGTATACGGTAGTAATAATATTAATAATAATAAAGTTACAATCATTTCAGTTCATTGTACCAAGCAAACAATTTACCCATGTTGAAAATGTCCATGGAGCAAAACACATTTTGTTAATCTGGGCTGCCATTCAAATGCCTGCCTTTTCCTCCTGCCTATCTTATCAGTGAAATAAAAAAAGCAATATCCTCATGGAAAAGCTATTTTGGTAACATTTTTTCTTGTTCTTCAATGGCTGGTTTTTTAATAAGCAGTGGGTGTGAAAGGTGGAGTACGGAAATTCCCTACAACAATTCAATGATAGTACATGCTCATGAAAGGTCACTGTCCTTGCTTTGAAATTGCCAACAACACACTCTGGGCACAGTGCTAAATGACAAACATACACTCCAGGGTGGATTACAAGATAACATAACCCAAACAAAATGATCTCTTGCCATGTGGGAGCAAAGGAAATGTCCCCTCAACAACTCTGGGTTAACGGCTTCCTTTAAGGACATGCATCCTTATTTCAGTGAGAAATCCAGCCTGATAAATAGGTTTACATGGCACGCATAAACAATCATTGGGTTGGTCCAGAATACATTGTAAATATGGCATTTGAAAAACATAAATAAGTCTGTGGCTATGTGCAAGTGCCATATGAAAAGGAAAACAAACATGCAGATGGTCCAGTCAGGAAAAAAGATCGCTTGGGACATGCAAAACAAGAAAATCTATTGTATTTTCAAGTACAGTGGTAGAGACTCCACAAGTTAGGTTTATGTAGTAGACAGTATAGTTTTTACTTCTATCAAGTATTATTAATACTTTATTGAGAGAGTTGACATTTCCATCAATAATTACCAACTTGTAACGTGTATAAGTGCTGGAATGGTAGGTGACTGAAAGGGCGAGCATTCTCCCCTAGCGGTGGAGCCTCTGCCTTTGAGCGGCCGCAAGCACAGGTTTTGTTAGTCTGCTCACAGAGTTACTTGAGCAAAGCCGGGGTCACAGAGACAAAGGTCGGGGTAGGTGGAAAGCAGACAAGCTGCAAACCGGGTATTCAGAAACAACACAAGACAAATCAACAAGTCCAAGGAGGCTTAGCAAATGCACCATCATTGAATGCTGTGAGGATCGTGTTTACAAAGCTCAAGAACTAATAGATGAGAGAGAAAGAGGAACAAGCAGAGAACACTATACAACCTTATAACTAATTTAGAGCTTTGAGTGTGCATAATGCTGGGACCTTCTCCGTACATAGGCATAATTTGTTGTGGGAAATCTGACCCAAATGCATCATTTATCTGAAGGGCACAAGCATTACACTTGTAAGGGGCTTGACTGTCTATCTCCCCCCTCTGGGAGGGATTCAATAATAGAGCTACCTGTCTGTGCTTCAAGAAAGAGTGGGAAGATGAGGTGAGAGAGGGGACCTGTCTGGAGGTTGAGGTGAAGGGGGGGGGGGGGGTCGTGGGAGATAGCATCTTGATCAAAATAAATAATAATGACACTTCTAGGTGTTTGGCATACCTACTTATAAAATCCAATTCTCAGCTAGGTTGGGTGGCTTCACTTGAGACATTAACAAAGTGAACTTGCTTATGACTGGGTAAGTCATGTAATTTGCTTTTAATGAACAGTGCTATTACTATCAACATCTGTGATTCATATATTGAGCTAGGAGCACGGGGTATATTCATAGAGGGGGCCCAGACCAGTTGTTCTGAAAGGGGCCCAACATTTCTGATGGCAGCCCTGTGGACAAGCATATCAACTGCAGGCACCATCATAGAGATAATTAAGCAGCTGTGAGACCTACGTTTCAGTAATAACTGTATCACATAACACAGTAATGTAAGCTAAATGGAAAATGATTCACACATACATGTTGCTTGCAAGCTAGTATTAAGCCATGTTATTATGGTCCTATTTAATTGCAGTTGTTGGCCAAAAATGCAGTAAATGTTAAAGGACCATTTCAACCAAAGAAGCCCAAATAAATATTCTATATATTGTAAAAATATTGGAAACAAATCTCCATTGCATTTAATTCCCATGATATAATTTTATATTGTCTTCTGAATTGGGTGTCACAAGTATTAGTGGACTACAGCATTGTTTGCCAAGTGCTTCTCCTATTACCGTATTTGCTCGATTATAAGACGAGGTTTTTTTCAGAATTTTTTTTCTGAAAATTCCCCCTCGTCTTATAATCGAGGTCTTCTTATAATCTGACCTCAAATTGAGGTCAGATTATAAGGCATGGATCCAGGTCCCCAGCAGAGCTGCAGGGGACCTGGATCCCCCTCTCTAACAGCAGGGGATGTCTACGCGATGAGCGCAGTCTCCCCTGCTTCTGCCCGGCACGACCACCGGGGCTTCTATGAAGAAGCCGGGAACTTCCGGCTTCGTCATAGAAGCCCCGGCGGTCGTGCCGGGCAGCAGCAGGGGAGTCTGCGCTCATCGCGCAGACATCCTCTGCTGCCCCACTAGCCACCAGGGAGAATCGGGCAGCTGGGGGATGTCTGCACTATAGGTGCAGACATCCTCCATGCTGCCCGACACCTCCGTCTATTATGACGGACCAGCTGTCCGTCATAATAGACGGAGGTGTCGGGCAGCATGGAGGATGTATGCACGTATCGTGCAGACATCCCCCAGCTGCCTCCACTAGCCACCAGGGATCTAGGTATAGTTAATGGAGGGGGCAGGGAGACAGGGGGAGGGAGGGGGCAGGAAGACAGGGGGAGGGAGGGGCAGGGAGACAGGGGGAGCAGAGCAACAAGGGGAGGGAGGGGAGCAGAGCAACAAGGGGAGGGAGGGGGTAAGAGACAGAGCAACAAGGGGGGGAGAGACAGAGGGAGGGGGGACAGAGCAACAAGGGGAGGGGGCAGAGAGAAACAAGGGGGGGGAAGAGACAGAGGTGAGGGGGAGTCAAAGGGAGGGTGAGAGAGACAAAGCTGGGGGCAACGGAAAGAGAGAGGCAGCATTGGCACATAAAAAGGAAATAAAAACAAGAAATGCACTTTTTGATATAATTTTTTTATTAAAAAAGCAATTTACATGTGAATATATACAAGTTTAACTTTTTTCCTATAGGGTAGTCTTATATTCAGGCTTTTAGTTTTTTTCCTAAAGCAATATCCAAAGTTTGGGGGGTCGTCTTATAATCAGGGTCGTCTTATAATCGAGCAAATACGGTATTTTCTATGAGTGTACAGCTGTACACTAAAAATATTCCAAACTGATCTGAACAATTTGATATATTTTACATGCTCAAAGATGCATAATACTACACATTTGTGAGGAGGCAGAAAAAAAAATGCAGCGAGTTATACCATGTGCAAACAGAAATTAAATTAGAGTAGACTGATTTTGGTAGATTTGGGGTAATTGTTTTCAGAGACACTTAAAACACAACTTTTTTGTCTCTGGATTAATCTGAGTCAACTAGTTGCAGCTCCATTTCGACATCTTTAATGCAAAATCTACTTAAAACTTCAAATACATTTAGGGATCATGGTGCAACAGTCGTTTGCTATAACATCCTTTGACGAAGAACAGATTGTATCAGATGAAAGGTGTACCTCAGCACTTCCTTCCTGTGCTCTCCTGTGATGTCAGAAGTTGAACAATGACTATATCTGTTTCACTAATTGTTCCCAGTCTGTCTGGTACAAGCCTATTGCATACCACATTAAATTCTATATTTGTAGTATGAATTACGGAGGAAAAACAAATATAAAACGATAAACACAAATGCATCCTGTTTTCTCTCCATATCTTTGCACATTTGTTTTAATAAATGAAACTGAAACATGTCAATTTATAGCAAATCATTTTACACGAATTTACACGTGCGTTTTAGAACAATCATGACATCTTAATGACAGTTGCAGCCATCCCTGTTACAAATTGTGTTTCCCTAAAATCAAACACCAAGCGTTGAAGCGTTGTAAATATGTGTAAAAATGGTTCCGAACAACAGTACGTTTTGTGCCACAACATTTTTAAAATACAAACTGTAGTAATAAAAGTTGTTTTTAAACTATGTCTAACATGGGAGTAACGGAGAATGGCTATGTACTTTGGAAGTTATATTTATAGATCGTAGAACTTATAAGCTTCAATTTGAAGTATAGAGGTTCATTTGGTCACGGACTATATAATACTTTTACTAAAGTGAATGATGTTTTCTGTTTGTTAAAGGAAATGCTCAATAGCTTTATCTAAAAACTAGAGTATTTCACTGCAGGAGCAATGAGAAAAAAAGTAATCTGCAGTCAACTGCTGATTAATTGGATTAATTGGAACTTAAGTACATGCCACTTTACTCTTTCAGTAGGTATGTGGTAAAAATAGACTTTTACCTCTATTTTGTCATTAGAAAAATACTTAATTAATATTTCACCACCAGGTAAGAGCTCATAACATTATAACTCTTTAATAAATTAGGACAGCAACAAACATAGACATAAATATGCTTCAAGCAGCTTTCTTATGGAGTATAGTAGTAGTATTCATGCATATTATATTGCTAACTAAGATAATATGAGGTGTTAATAAGGTGTGACAAAGTTAAAAACCAATGTTTGCATACAGCTGTTAATGTAACAATTTAAAGTTGGTTATTGCTGACTGATCTAGAAAAATGTGAAATCTAAATGAAAAAGGAATTCCATCTGCAGGAAAAAGCGTATTAGCTACAGAAATAGGAAGTGGTCCGACCATAAAAATGTGCCCACCCACGTGGAATCTGTAGCCAGTGCCACTCACCGTGTAGGGGAGAACCAGATGGACTGCTGGATAGTCCAGGCACGGGGCTACAGCGGCCTCCTTGCTTTGATGTCAGCTCCTGCTCAATCTCTTCCAGGCCAGCACTTTTTTGAAAGCGGCTCATGCGGTTCACCACACGGGGTGACATATGTGTGCGGACACAGGGCTGGCCACCATAAGGGTTTATTGGGAATACATGGGAGGTACCACGGAGAGTGCTCACCACAACCCATCGACAGTCATGGCTGAAGCAAATATCCTGCACCTGAGAGAGAGAAAAAAGCAGAAATATTTACTCAACATATCCAAGATTATTATGTGAGACTCACCTAAACATAGAGGGTTATGTATAAAAACCCCTGCACTGCAAAGTGTTTATAAAAAGGCGTAATCGACGTTTGTTATCAGTGCCTTTACATAGGCTGTGCCGGCACAATGAGCACCAACACAACCTAAATCTACTCATTTGGCGTAGGTAACGCAGACTCACAAAATGTTTACATACATTGGCGCACATGCCGATTGCGCAAGTAGTTGCCACAATCTCCCTGTGTTTATACATGCCCCCCACTGTCTTCACTGTAAATGTAGTGAATAGAAAATATCAAGAATGATCTATGCAATGTGTTATCAGAATTGCAAACACATGCATTAATTAGGCTAAAAATGTGTTTTAAAGTAATATAGGGTGTCGCCTGTTTATGACATCAGCTGTGACCTGATATGCAAATTAAACATTCCCTATTGAAAAGCAGTTAATTTGCATATCAAGCCAAAGGTGATGTTATACACAAGCGACAGCATAAACTCAGTTAAATCACATTTTTCTCCTAATTTATGCATTTGCTTACAATTCTGCCAACACAATATACATATAATTTTTTAATTCTCTTCATTCACAGGATAAATAATTTTCAGGTGAGTCCCTTTAAGTCAGACTCAGAACACAGATACATGGGCATAAGCACAGTTCTCTAAGTGAGCTCACAAACCAAAAAAGCACAAACTGTTTAAGGGATTATTTGTTATGCATTTTGATTTTTATCATAAAACATCACATTTGGTGACTGTGAGAAACTTATGATCAAATGGCAACATAAACCAAATATTTTCTTGATGATATTATTTTAGCATTTGTTTTCTCACCTAGTGGCAGACATTTCTTAAGAATAATGTGATCATAAGATAAAAGGAAAAGTGATTTCAGGTTCAAACACAATATGTAGTAAAGCGTTATAATACAATGGATGTATTGAACAGAGGATATATACCACATACAAGGGTGCTTTATTTGGAATTAACACTAAATTAACTCATTAAAAAAGGTCAGTGAAGCACCGTCCCTACCATACATGGGCGGTAGGACTATCACTCAAAGACACAATGCTCCCATCATTGTGCAGTGTCCATTTTCTGGGGGTAGCTTAATGGGATAGCTTAATGGGACTGTCCTTCGTTAAACAGGCGTTTTGGAAATATGGGTGTAGGATATATACCCGGTAACAAAGGAGCAAAGTAGTGCAGTGCACATTAAAATAATGTTGAAAACACACTTCCTCTTATGTAAAACCTACAGGTACATACAGATATATATTCAGTGCTGCCTCTCAGCTCATCTGAGTGCAGGCCTGTCCTAACAATGTTTTATTACCTGTAGAACATTAGAGAGATGTTGCTCTTAAATGTCACTGCTTACTATAAAACCCTATTACATTTATTCCAGTTAATACTGCTACATTCTTAAAAGAGCATTGATGTATAAGTAAGTGTAGTTGAATGTATATGGTGATCTCGCCCAGTTCAAATCTGTCTGTATGAGAACTATTCCCAAGCTGAATCTTCTAATTATATTTTGAGCTGTATGTGAATTTCGAAATAATACATTAAACTAAGAAATCTAACTAAAAATGTAAAATACAAAATACATGTTTAAAAAACAACAACCACAAACTCTTTGCCACTAAAAATTGACATTTGTGGAAAGAAAGCATTTATTTTAGGCTTGAGCTGCTGCAGGATTGAGTATTTCATCCTTAATATGTAACATATTCCAAACTCTGCACAAGAGGAATGTGTACATAACACTTAGAATCTGATAAATTAGCCGTTTACACAAACCTCTTGTGTAACCTTGCATGCATGGCTCACTGATGCAGTAATATATGTACATGTCCGGAATGAAAGTAATGGGAACAAAGCTGATGTGTGGTTTCTAGGTCTAAACAAATGTATACTTAACAGTGCCATGGGAAGACTCGCCACAACACTGCAGAAACTGGGGCAAAGTACTAAATTTGGAGCAATCAGCAAAAACATACTATTACTGGTACAGTAGGTGGAGGTGACCTGTTGTGCCATAATTGTTGTATTCTACTGAATAGTTGAAAAGACTCGACTCAATAGACATGTGCCCTTTTTAAATTCAAGGGACACTAAATGTTATATTTCACTTGTGCTTCCAATATAGAAGCACAAGTTTTAGTTGTTCCTATAGTGAGGGTAAACTGGCGTGTACATTTGATAGCACAAGCCAGTTTATCCTCTGACCAACAGCTGCCATGCTTCCATAGGAAGCAGGCAGCCATCTGGTAGGTGACTGTCTCTCTCTGTTAGCGCAGAGAGAGACTTTCATTTTTGCATGGAATCAGCTAGCGACAACCGGGAACTGCTGTGTCTCACATACGATTAGATATATACATAAGATACATGTCGGGTTTACTTAAATGTCCCGGGACATATTTTGTTTAACCCTTGCTTCCTTTAAGGAAGCAAGGGTTAAACCATGTTTAATGTTCCTTGAAAAATTGATGGCTCAGTTAAAGGTACACTCTAAGCATTGTTTCCTATCGTTTTTCTACTTATGCCCTAAGCAGTAATGGCTCGCAATCTTACTTATTAAAACCACTACCGTTTACTTGCTATTAATCTAAATAGATGTTTCCTTAACTCAACCCACTGTTTGTATCGGAAGTATTCCAGGTGTACAGCTGTATTTGCTCCTGTGTGAGGCAAGAAACATTGCAAGTACAGTTATCATATGAGACACTTTGACTGTTAGAAAAAAGAAAATCAAAAGCACATATAGTTCTGTTCATTGCGTTTCAAGCTACAGTACTCATTACAATAATACGCATGGCTGTAAAGAATATATTTGTAAAAGACAAACAAAAATACTTTGGAAAGATAGAACTGGGTTGATCAAATATTGAAATTCAAAGGTGGAGATTTCAGCTAAAAAAAAGGTTGAAACCCTGTGAGTTAGTAAACATTTAGCACATTGGAACTGTGGTAACTTGACACGTACACACTGTCTGACATTTGTTCTCTGCACACGAGTTTGCAGAAATTTCAAATAAAAGAGAAATAGAGAGATAAAGTACTAGATATCACAACACAGTCACTTTACCTTAGACAAGCTTAGATTTTTATCATCACAGAAAATATTTTAATAAGATATGTTCATACACACAGAATGTAAAATTATATTAATATACTCTCTATAAAAATAATTTCTTACTGTTCTCTAGCACGCTTTATCTTTGGCCTGATCGCTCTACACATGAAACATTTCTATATATATATTTATATTTCATTTCAAAGCAAGAGTTTTCTTGTGTTGGCTTGGATTTGCCAAAAGGTCAGAGGTCAGAAGCAGTACGAGTGATGTTTGTAAGGAACAAAATAAATTTAGAAGGCTATGAGAGGATGTAGCAAAGATTATAGAAGGGGCAGAGAAAAATTCATACAGCGGAACAACTAATATAAAAGAAAAGGTCAATGAAAATGTTACAGTACCTGCATCTCTGTATTATGTTTACATTTTACTATGGCCATATATTTTTATCATGGCAACAATTATTTTATTCAAATTTGGATAAAATTTGAATGGGAAGTTGTTTTGGGAACAGAGATGGCACTAGGAAGGTGTTTGGACACAGAGATGGCACTAGGAAAGTGTTTGAACACAGAGATGGCACTGGGAAGGTTTTGGGAGGAAACTTGGCACTGGCAAGGTGTTGGGAGACAAAGATAGCACTGGCAAGGTGTTTGGGTGATGACAAAAATGGCATTGGCATGGTGCTTGGAGACAATGGCCGTGGTTCCTAAATAGGAAGTTTTGTGTCCTGGACAGGAAGGGTTGGGGTAAATAACGATTAAGCGGCACTGAAGTTGAGTAACGCCTAGAGCAGCACAAAACCTAAATACACAACTGGGTAGTAGAAAGAGCAGTAACCAAGTGGTAAGTAAAGTGTAATAAAAGAATATGGGAAAAGAACGAGCAGGAAGAAGTTAGACTGACATTGTTCATTTATGTAGCGCCAACCAGTGCTGTATTTACCATGAGGCATCCTAGGCGGATGCCTAGGGCGGCAAATTTTGGGGGGCGGAAGCGCCCCCCAGCACAAAAAAAAAAAAAAAAGACCGCCCATGCAGGCAGAGACGGAGGTGAGAGGGGATCGGAAGATCCCCCCTCACCATCGCTCTGCCTGCCAGGCTGCACGGGGAGCCGAACAGGCAGCACAGAGAAACCTCCGTGCTGCCTGTTCGGCTCCCCGTGCAGTGTGACACGGAAGTGCCGACAGTCACGTGACGGGCGCGCTGACGTCATACGCGCGCCCCCGGTCACGTGACCTGTCGGCACAATCGCCGGGCAGCCGAACAGGCAGCATGGAGGGACCATGCTGCCTGCCACTAGCCACCAGGGAAAGGAAAGTGCTGATGGGAGTCAGAGTGTGTGTGATGGGAGACAGTGTGTGTGACTGAGTGTGATGGGAGTCAGAGTGTGTGTGTGATGGGAGACAGTGTGTGTGACTGAGTGTGATGGGAGTCAGAGTGTGTGTGATGGGAGACAGTGTGTGTGATGGGAGTCAGTGTGTGTGACTGAGTGTGATGGGAGTAAGAGTGTGTGACTGAGTGTGATGGGAGTAGGAGTGTGTGACTGAGTGTGATGGGAGTAGGAGTGTGTGTGTGATGGGAGTAGGAGTGTGTGTGTGATGTGGGGTCATGAAATGGAGGTGATGGGGCATGTCTTAGGTGTGTAACGTGGGTGTGCAGCTTGGGTAGGGGGTTGCCCGGATTTTGTCTGCCTAGGGCAACACAAAATCAAGATACACCACTGGCGCCAACAATTTATGTATCGCTTGGTACTGAGCATTAACGGGAACTACATCCTATGTTAGACAAACAAGAACAGACTGATACATGAGGTAGATTACCCTGATTGGAAGCTTACAATCTAGAGGGTTAATGACGGGGAGAACATGTAAGGAATAGTAACAATAGGTAAGGGCATTATGTAAATTAACATAGACAGCCTTCCTCTACAAATATAATAATCATTAAAGTTCCCAAGTATCCTATGCATTACTGCTTAGCATCTGAGTTTCTAATTGGACAGCAAAAGTTTGAAATATATAATTTTAATTTAACCTTTTGAAATTCAACAGATTGTGCATTTTGGATATAATGCAATGTCAGGTAAAGATATCTTACGCCTTGTTTAATAAAAATAATTCTCTAAAAATTGTAGTTATCTCAGCTTGTGAATTTTGCAATTTTTCACCCTCCCTGTGTAAACCATATGACCTGATCCTCTCTTTAATATTTTACTTATACTTGTTAGCGGCACAAGGCAGTATTTGTTTTATCTCAGTTTCTATTGACACACGTATGCTAGGGTTAGTTATAGAAACAGTTTTTTTGAGACAAAACAAGCAAAAGTCATGAGTAAATGTGAGATAAGACTGGAGATTTTTGGCATCAGTCCTGGAGTGCTGTCACCCTCATGTATTTGTTCTGTGTCCAGATAATGTTGGATTCAGGTTTGTTTTATTTCTACTGTTTATACAGGGAGATCAAACAGAACGGTAAACACAGGCAGCCAGTAACCCACCTTTATCAGTGTCCGTGTGTCACATCTCATCCCAGTTTGTACACTGGACATCCTGTCTACCTGTAGCACCAAGCCAAATCTTATCATTTCATGAACTTGCGTGCAATTATTTCACAGTACTTCCTCCCGTCCCCCATTACTTCAACATCTTTTGTCTTGAAGTTTAACATTTTATTACTTTTATTTATTGGAATATCAACAGGCTGTTTCGTGTTTGAGCTTTTCTAAATGGTCTACTCAGTATGCACCAATCTGTCCTGAATTGGATTCAAACAAATCCAAGAAATGAGGTTACCCAGTATACTTTAATTCGACTCCAAATCTGCTGTTTGGGCTGTTCAGAAACCGAAGCATCAGATCAGGACAGTTTTGCTATGAGTATTTTAAGGTCCACAGGGGCCCGTCTCTATCATCCCCATAGAACACTATGGGGATGATAGATGTACCATTTTGATTCTGTTCAGTTTAGGCATATTTCAGGTTTGTTTTTGTTTTGGCAGGTCTTTGGTTTGTGATATGTGCCCCAAATCAGTCCTGACTTCAGAGGCAATCAATTTGGGTGCATATTAAGTAGACTTATTTATTGGAACTTGATTTTATAAAACTATAATGGCAAATGAATAGATATCAGGCTTAATTACTTGCCATTTTCTCAGTTCCACCTACAAAATATGAAATAATATTTTTAAGTACTGTATCTTAAAAGTAAAAAAAAAAATAAACAGCTCTATTTTATCAATTCTTTCTAAAAACTACAAATAAAGTGTAATAGATTTATTGTTGTTGCTACAGTAATAGTTATGTATACCTTTCCAAGCCATCCTTATTGTCGGTTATTTTCAATGTAAAACTACACGACAACTGTAAATTGTTTTAATGAAAACAATATATGTATCCTGCCTACATACTCTATATCCTTGATCAAAGGAGAAATGTTTGAAATATATCTGTGCTCTGCATAACATGGAGGAATATGAACTAAACATTGAGTTCTTTAAGGATTTACCTTTGTAAGTTTGTTTTGTCTTTTGTTTATGACAAACCCTCAACCTGTATTTTGTAAACACAGGGCCTCCTTGTAAAACAAGAATTATTATAATTAACATAGGAAACAATACAGGAAATCACATAAGATAATGTCAACATATTTGATTTTAGATTTGGACTACTGCAAGTAATACTAGAACAATATTCATTTTCCCACAAGATTAGCTGAGCAAATGGAGGACATGGATACTAGATTTATTATTTGCCTATCCTCTTGGATACAAGCCTTTAGCTCATCTAGTTGTTGATGTCAGACTTCCCATTTCTGTTTCACTGTAACTTTTTTTTAGTGGATACTGATGTTCTGTGTAGGTTGTACCACAGACTCAATCATGTTCTTGCTGGGAGTCCTGTGGATAAGGTTTCTTCGTGATCTCAAAAGGAGGGTAGCTTTCGGCATAGGTAAATCTAGGTGAATGTTGCAGTATTTCTTCTGGCAGTAATGCAGAACATCATATACCCATTACATTACAACTACATTTATTTATAAAGTGCCAACAATTTACAAAGCACTAGGCCCCTGGGTGCATAACAGAGTGTAGTGGACAGGGCAAATATATTAGTGTGGGTTGTTGGGTTGTGTGGGAGGGGCTGGGTGAATGTGGTAGGAAGGTTTCCCATCTGGAGGCCATTGCCACTCCCACCCAGTCCGCTAGAAACATAAAGGATATTATATGTTTTTGTTATAATTTGGCTAATACAGTTTGCTATGCAACTAATAAATATGCTGTGGAATATTTTGACCAAATATATGTGTCTGTGGTTATTGGGGGGTTGGGTTTTATGTATATATATATATATATATATATATATATATATATATATATATATATGTATGTTTTGTTAAGTAAGCACAATCCCCACTACATAATACATGGTAGAGAAAATAAAGGGGAGTTACAGTCTAAACAAACACACACAGATCGATGCATGAGGTAGAAAACTCTATTCAGAGATTTATAATCTATAAGGGACGGGCACAGGAGACGCATATCATAATGAAAAAGTGGGTAAAAAATGGGATGGCAGTTGAGGTGCATTGCTGCGATGGTGGCAGCTTTGTGGGTCATACCAGAAGTTATGTAATGGGTGTTATTGATTTATGACTTTTAGATCTGTTTGAACAAGTGAGTTATGAGGGACTTTTTGAAGACTGAAAGTGAGGGCCACAGCTGAATATCTTGCGGCAGTGAATATTTTTCAGGCACAAATAGAAGTGGTGATGGGTTTGGAGACAGCCTTAGGTCATGTCAGGAATATAGTGGCCACAAAGCAGAGCATTTGTTAGTGTGAATAGAACAAGTGGAGCTGTGGAAGGCTTTGTAAATTACAGTTAGTATGTTAGAAAGAACAGGAAGCAATTGTAGAGAATCTTTAATTGATTGAGGGAGAGAGTCGCTCCACAGCGAGGCTAATAATCGAGAGGGTAACATCAGTCAAGACAGGAGATAATAAGATCAACTTCTGCTTTTGTACACTTATGGTCGCAGGTGCCAGGTCCAGCTGTAATCCAGATGCACGAGACCCTGAGCAGAGTGACCACTTTCTCCCAAAGAGTCCCAGGGTTTGAGTAGTCACAAACTGTGGTCATGGTAGTCTTCCCTCTTTTCAGCACTGTATTTTGTGCGAGGCAGACAAGGCAAGTTCAGTTTGACTGGGGAGTGCCGACGCGTCATGTGACAGGGCGCTCTGACGTCAGACGAGCCAAGACACCGTGACCTGTCGGCACTCCCCTGTTAAACAGCGCAGGGAAGCCCAACAGGCAGCATGGTAGGTAGTCTGTTCACCTGGGCAGCGCACAGACACCATGCTGCCTGCCACTATGCACCGAGGAACAGCACCACCCAGGGTAAGTCCTGGGGGTAATGGGGCATGCAGTGGGGAATGTAATTGTGTTATGGGGTATCTAATGGGGTAATGGAGCAAGTCCTGAGGTGATGGGCATGTAATGGGTGTGCAATGTAGGTGATGGGACATGTCCTGGGATGATGGGCCATGTAATGGGTGTGCAATATGGTTGATGGGGCATGTCCTTGGGTAATTGGCAATGTAAAATGTGTGCAATGTCAGTGATGTGACATATCCTGGGTGTGCATGTGGTTGATAGGGCACGTGCTGGTGTATGTCCTGCTTGTGCAATGTGGCAGTGGGTGCCCAAATTTGGTCTGCCAACAGCAGCACAAAACCAAGATACACCACTGCCTCTTGTCATGATTGAGAACAGAAGTCAAAGAAAAAACACAATAATCGTACTTGGGGTCATACTGCAAATGGTCAGGTACAGGGGAGAGCAAGTCAGAAAAAACAAGTCAAAACCAAAGTAATCAGCAGAAACCACAGCAAGTGAGTGCAGCACAAACAAAAAGGTGAGAAAAGGACAAGAAAATGCAACAAATGAGTGCTGGGAGAAGGGTTTTCCAATGGCAACGGAGTTAAGGTTGTAACTAGGGAAACCGAAGCCAATACATGTGCAGACTGCAGTAAAGCAATCTGGGAAACACTCAGGTAGCAAGCAACATAACTGAAGGTGCTGGAAAACACAGAGTCCAGTGCTTTAATCCCAGTGGTTCCTTACATTTATCAATTTAGCACCTGAATGTCACTGATTACATCACTGGGTACTTTTTGCGGTTTGCGTTAACGAGAAGACAATTTATAATTCAAGAAGTCAAGGAGGTTACCACTACTCTTTGTCCATCAGTCAGTACAATAAGACTGCATTTTGCAACAGTTAAAGACTGAGTAAACCCATATTTCTTCTTTTAATAAGGCAGAAGACAACTTATGCCTCATTAAACGTGTAATGTAAACAGTACAATAACTGTTTACAGTTCAAAAGATATTCTACACTAGTTTGCAAAAGCAGAGAGACGGTCTGACGACTGTGTCTCTCTGTCATTGGTGTGTGCACTGGAGGTGTGTTCAGTGTCATAGACCCCGCACACCAATCAGTGCTCCCATGTCGTGGAGAACCATCTCCACCACATGGCTGCCTGGAATTCATATTTGACTTCTAAGTCAGACACACATTGCTTCTGAGCAGTGCTCCCTAAAAGCATCATTCAGAAGCCTCTTTAATCACATAGAAGTCACTTGGGGGTTTAGCCCCTCTTTAAGAAACAGGATACAAATATCCACTGGGAAAGCCTAGACTTTGTGTGGCCAAATAAATGGATACCTAGAGTATTTAAGACTTGAGTAGATCCAGTACAGATTAGAATTTTGCACATTAAAGAAATTAACATATACTATACTCTGCTGGTTTCAAGGATATTTAAATATCATAATAATGATTTATTCAAACATTACTGGGGTTTTTAAATGGCAATGGTGCTTTTCAGCTAGCACATCCAATATAGCATTATCCAGGACATCTCACCAGCTAATAGTTTTATTTTCTGTTCTAACCATTTGTAATGTGATCAGTCTAAGTGGATCTGCTGCCCTTTGAGAACCATACGATTTCAGAGAGCCATTAACAGGTACATGTAAATAAGAAGATGACAAGCAATAACATTGTGAAAATGTGGAGTAAAACATGTATTCTGCACAGCAAATCCCTATGGGGCATAAACACACAAAAAAATAACTTCATCACTCGAGGAAAAAACTGTGAATGCATTCCTCCGTCATATGGAAAGGGCAAAGACATCTATCATAAAATTATTTAAACACTATAGGAGGAATACTTCATTTACCAATAATAGCATTCCTCTGGCTATTAGAGGCGCCAACTTTATACTGCTACGGAACTGGTTTAATATCTTGGGAGCAGTTAAGAAAGCTAATACTCTTCTTGTTGGTTAGATGTTTGTCTCCCTTACACTGTATCCAACTATACTACAATTCGCTGCATTAAAAGCATGCTAGCAACACAGACAAATTTGTAAGCACTTTGATGGTTTCGAAACCTTTTTGGGCAAACTTGTGATATGCAAGGTAATAAAGCATTTATATGTCTTGCACCACAGATGATTTAATGCTGAATCTATCTATTGGTTTTACCCTATGTGCACTCTTAACAGGAAAATTGTTGTCAGATGAAAGCTTTCTCACAAAGTCAGAGACCGCAGAACAGCTCTCTACTCAAATAATTAGGCATGCATTCCCTATTTTATTTTGTTTGTCATATGACTTATTAAAGCGCCAAGCATCCAAATGTGGTTCAGAAATTATCTTTCTTTATGCACACAATCCTTGCTATTCCATTACAATCCCCATAAATTGATCTAATAAATTGGGACTTATCTACACTAAATTAAAAGAGAACAATTGCATCAAAGCTAAGATGGGTAAAATGTCGACCCTTTATGTAAATTTGGCCATTAGTGTGCAATAAGCTTCTACAGAGGTGATGGTTTTTAACACTCACACAAAAGGGTATGAGCAGGAATGCTGTACAGTCACATTGAAAGCAACGTTCGTAACAGTAACAATAACACTCACTTAGGGATCTTTTATGCGTTTTAAGGACGTATTATGGCTAAGCAGTCATCATGGCCTTGAGTTACTGGCAGGACGATAAATAATAATCTTGAGGCCAATGTTAAATCTATAGAGGCAAAAGCCTGCTGGTAATTTAAAAAAAAAAAATTTAAGAAATTGTGGCAACCTTACCATGGCCTACTTATATTATTTGGATTAACGAAAGGGCTGACTATTAGGGTCTCACTGAGCACAATCAGATGGAAGGCTCAATGCATGTCTATAAAAGGTTCACTTTGCCAACAGAAAATAAATGTATTTTACATAAATGTGAATAAAACCTACTTTTACATGACTAGGTCATATTTCTAACATTAAATTCCTTAAATAATTATTAGTTAATGCACTGCCTTCAGTTTTAAAATAGACTGTTCACATCAAGTCTTAAAATGGATCTTCCATGAGACATTACCATGTTAAAGATGACACAATCATCTTGTGCACTGCCTTTATCCTTAACCAATTATGCCTCTTTATAAGTCAACCATCTTGGGAAATTAACTTTATTAAAAATTTTTATTTAACAATATACATTCCACTGGTTGCAATTTGTTAAAAAAAAAAAAATCCATTCATATACAAATTAAATACAAATGTTTTGTTGCATTTTTATGTTTGTGTAAAATGTTCAAACTCAGGCTAAAAAAAATCAAAAAGAATGTTATAGAGCTTCTCTGTGGCATGATTAATTGCAAGATTGCATCAAGTGCTTTATTGAAAAAATACAAATAAAGTATTGAGCTTTCTCTGCTTGTATGACACTATCAGGCACAGACATCTTGGGTCAGACTTTTCTTCATCTGACACATCAGTCCAAGATTTACAAAAAACGTATCCACTCCTTGATAGAGCTATATAAATAGAGAGGGCTCAATAAGGTACTTTACGTATGTTCATTTATTAAAGCATTTCTATTTAAAATTCCTACTTAATACAATCTTTCAATTAAACATAATGTCAGGTAGTAGTTCAGTGCAAGGATAGTGGAGGTGTCTGGTTGCATATTATGTATTGTGCAGAGTGAGAACAGATAGAGTAACAAAGAGCTAGGGATTGGAATAAAGACTGAAGGAGAGACAAAAGGGAACTGTGGAAAAGAACTGCAGAATAGGAAAAGGGTTTGAGTAGGAACTGCAGGATAAACTGAGCTATAGAACGCATAGTTGCCAACTGTCCCGGATCCAACTATGCAAATGTCCCGCGTATATTGCGATTGCAGGACAGTACCGGGAAATGGGTACATGACCGCGCGACGTCACGTGACTGTACGCGCGGCTGGATATGACAGGTAGTGATATCCGGCTAATGTATTTCCCTCCTCTGTGCAGGAGGGAAGCTTGCAGCACAGAGGACGCGACAGGGACACGGAGATGAGTACTGGGGAAGCCGGGACTGGAGTCAAGCCATCAGTTTCAAAACAGTGGTCATGCTATCAGACAGGTTTTTGTGTTGCTTATGTGAAAAAAAAAAACTGTTTGATACAACTTTAGTGCTTATTGTATACACATCTACTTATAATATAATAATATAATATAGAATTAAAATGTAAATATTTATTGCAGTTACATTAAATCAACAGTAACATGATTATGCTATCCTTAATTTATTTAAATGTTATCTGATTTATCAGATGATTACATTTTTAATCATCAGACAAACATCTTGGAAAATTGTTTTTTAAAGTATCAAAATCCTTTTCTAATAAATCCGTATATACAATTGATCAAAATACAAACGCTCTTATGTTAAAGTGTTGATTTATGTTTACAAAATATATATGGCTTTTTAAAGTGACAGTGGCTAATATATAGTCTTGAAATAAATAGCTTATCTTACCTAATAAAATGTTATATAATAAATTCATATAAAGCTGTATGCTGAGAGAAAATGAGACATAGACTCTCTGATCCAGCTGACATGGGTTTACAGTGAAGACATTCGGAATGGAGAGAAGGCACGTAAGACTGATGGGGTAGACCTGCCAGAACTGCACATAGCAGATATATCCCACAGGAACCACGCTGAGGAAGCAAGGAAGACAGCAACATCCAAGTACCGCCAAAGGATAAGAGAGGTCCTGAAGAACCAGCACAATAGGAGGAACAAGATCTACACTATCAACATGTATGCCCTGCAAGTATCGGGATCTAGCCAAAGGAAGACAAGGAATCTGCCAATCTGAAGACTTATAAGCTCCTCACAATGTACAGGGGTTACCACCAAAGTCCAACACCCATAGATTGTACACCAGCCGAAAAGAGGGCAGGCAGGGTCTGGTGAGTGTTACAGCCACCATCCTGGATGAAACGCAGAGTATATAGGAATACATGAGTAAAGATGGCACCCAAAGATGTGCTGCTGGAAGAATGCCTGAAGCAACAACACACATCACAGATCAAGTAGTAGTTTCAATGTAAATCCAAGTCAGGCGATGTAGTCAGGCGATGTACCATTGACAAACTGCTGAGGTGTCTGACATTGGGAAAAGCATAAGAACAAGCACTAAGCACCAGATCCATTGAAGCAGGGATCTACCGCACAAGACAGGACCTAAGGTGCCTTTGTAGAGAGGCATCTGAGACAGTGCAACACAAAGTGTCAGGGTGTAAGATGCACCCATTGATAGCATAGACTAAACAGCACAACAAAGTAGCTGGCATTGTGTACAGAAATGAGCTAAACCCTCCTAAGTCTCCCAGATGGGAGATTCCACAGAAGGTTGTGGATTATAACAAGGCTAAGCTCCTGTGGGACTTCAAGATCCAGAAGGACAGACAGGTTCTGCCCAATCAACCCAATATCGTGGTAGCAGACAAGGACCAGTAGACAGTGATGGTGATAGATGTAGTGGTGCCAAGTGACAGCAACATCAGGAAGGTGTTGTATGAGAAGCTGATGAATTAACAGGGCCTGAAAGAGGAATTAGAGAGTATATGGAAAGGGAAGTCCAAAATGGTCCAAGTAGTAATAGGAGCACAGCTGGGAGAGTGGTTCCAACTGATTCCAGGAACAACATCAGAGCACTCATTCCAGAACCCTCAAACACTTTGTCCTCTAGTAGACGACCCAAGGTTGAGGAAGACACATATAACCCACAGGGGTAAGAAAAAAAATTATCTAATGAATGGCTGTGCTATGCTTCACATTTCTTCTAGGTATTATCAGTGCCAGATTATGATTGTGTATGGGCTACAGCTACTATGAGACCCCCAGTAATATTTTCAGAAGTAAAAGAAAAAAAAAAAAGTATTTTTACAAGGCTAACAACAATTAAAATTCGAACGTCATACATTATATACATACACAGTACAGTATTTCATTTTCATTTGCATAAATATATATATATAGTATATTAACTGAACCCTTTTCAAATAGATAATTTAGAGCAGTTATACTTTGATAACCTCCGGAGACCCTCCAGCTAGCAGAGGTTGCTGGGTTGTAACTCTTAAAGCCCATGCTTTAATCCGTCCCAGGGTATTATATGTTAAACAAAATTATTATTGATGTTGACACTATCTATGCGATTTGTGGAAGGTAGGTGAAGGAGGTATTTAACTGATAATGAGACTGCATTTATAGCTAGCAAGACATGATGAGCATCTTGCTGTATAGGATTCTGTGAACCTTAATAGCAGTGAAAGTTGAATAGAAGATGTAAAACAACCTCACTCTACTTTACAGTTTACAATCAGTTGAGTACTCCACACAGTATGCATACATCTGCAAACCACAATACGACTCAAAAGTCAATCGCATTGAAATGAACAAAGATGGGCTCAGCTTCTCACCAAAAAGAGAGTCTTCACTAATTATTGATCCAAGATGGCTTGGCAGCTGAAAGCAGTCTCGACCACTTAATTATGTTGAACTCTGACTTATTAGTCATTTCTAATAACTTTAAAAGCACCGGTTCATCATACTTGATAAAAATATTGACATTTTATGAAGCACATGTATTACAAGTTGATATTTAAAATGAAAACCAATCTCTTTTAAATCCTTTAGAGAGGTTTACTCAAAAACAAAAGTGTTAAGCGAATATGATTTTAGTATTCACTAGTATTCATGCTTCAAGGGTCTTAAATGCAACACAACATCTAAAAGGTATACATCATACTGTTTGGGCTGAGAATTTCTTACCTATCAATTTAAAGTCCAGCGATAAGATAGACAATGTATGTTTTCCTGGAACAAAATATAGAAAATAGAGAAGACATCCAACATATTGCTGAAAAGAAGTGAAAAAACTGCAACCCAACTCGTCCTAACATTTTTATCAGTTTCTTCAGGTTGAAATCTTTTTCACCATAATATTCATATAGTATGATACTGTGCATAAAAATGTCATAATAAGAAAACCTACATTTCCTATATCTGAAAATCCCAATGAGACTTTCTATAAGTGAAACGCGTAGTAAGATATATTTGTAGTGTTAAAAGTAGTGCCATTATTTATGTCTCACCCTAGTGTACTACAGTAGTTACAGATTTATAAATGTATGATCAAAAGTATGTACAACATTTGTACACTATATGGACACAAGTATTGGGACACCTGACCATTAGACCAACATGGATTTTTATGACATCACATTATAAATACAAGATCCCCTTTGCAGCTTTAAAAGCTTCGCCTCTTCTGGGAAGGCATTCCACAAGATTTTGGAGTGTTTTTGAGTGAATTTTGCCCATTCATCCAATACAACATTTGTGATTTTGGACGAGAATGTCTGGCTTGCGATCTACATTCCAGTTCATCCCAAAGGTGTTTGATGGGGTTGAGTTCAGGGCTTTGTGTGGGCCAGTCAAGTTCTTCCATACCAAACTCATCCAACCATGTCTTTATTGAGCTTGGTTTGTGTTCTGGGGCACAGTCATGCTGGAATAGAAAAGTACCTTCCCCAAACTTGGAAGCATAGAATTGCCCAAAATGTCTTGATATACTTACGCATTAGGATTTCTCTTCACAAGAAGTAATAGGCCTAGCACAGCCCCTTAATAGACAACCGCATACAATTATCCCAACTCCACCAAAGTTTACAGTTGTCACAATGCAGTCTGGCAGGTAACATTCTCGTGGCATCCACTAAACCCAGATTCGCCAAAGATTGAAGCGTGATTCAAATGCATTTCTGCTGCTCTGGAGTCCAGCGGCGACGTGCTTTACACCACTTGATCCGACACTTGGTATTGTACTTGGTGATGTGAGCTTTACATGCAGCAATTGAAACCTATTCCTTGAAGATCCAGCTGCACAGTTTGTGTGCTGATATTAATGCCAGTGGAAGTCTGGAACTCTTCAGCTATGGAATCAGCAGAGCATTGGTGACTTTTATGTATCATGCGCCTCAGACTTTATGTGGTCTTAAGATACACGGCTGAGTTGCTGCAATTCCTAAACACTTCCACTTTCCAATCATACAATTTACAGTTGACTGTGGAATATGTAACAGGGATAACATTTCACAAAAACTTATTGCACAGTTGGCATACTATCAAAGTAGCATGCTTGAATTCACTGAGCTCTTCTGAACGATCCGTTTTATTCACAAATGTTGATAAATGCAGACTGCATGGCTAGGTGCTTGAGTTTACACAACTATGGCAATGGGTCTGATTGAAACACATGAATTATATAATTAAGTGGTGTGTCCCAATATGTTCGTCCATATGTTCGTCAGTGGTGGGATTCAGCAAGTGTCGTATTATACACCCCTTTGTGTATAATACGACAAGAACTTTATTTGGGGAGCTCTGTTTATCCATCTTTTATGGCAATTCCGCTTTTCCCCGCTATGCGGCTATGTGGAGGGCAGATGCGTTGCCATGGCAACAATGAGCATACCCGGAAGTACTTGTTTGTAACAACTTCCAGTCAAACTCCAAACAGAGTTTGATACAACTGAAAGATAATTAAGCGTATTGAACACACAAATGGAGCTTTTTGTGGGATTTTTGCTATTTAATGAATCCTCTTTCCCACTGGGTTTATGCACTGATGCCCACCAACTGAGGAAGAAAAGAAAGAAACGCGTCCTGTGGGGTGTTAGAGTGGAAGCAAGTGCAATATCGTTTTATGAGTATCCGATAGTTCAATAACCTGGCCAGGTGAACGAACTCAGTGGGTAAGAGGATCTTTCTGGTGATTTTATAATTCCTGTGTTAGATATATTTTATCTTGTATATGCTATGTATTATATGTTTTATTTATGTATAAGATCTTTGTGACCAGATAATTTACAAGATATCATAGTGGTACTGTAGATCATTTGTCTGTGTATGTTGTTATTTTTTATATTTTTGTGACATAATAAATCTATATATTTACTTTTATACTACCCTATTTGTCATAGTCAGTATTTGCAGAAAGTTTTTTTATGCCGTAATGAAATTGTTTTTTATTCATTTATGGAGATTATAGAAGACTTAATTTGTGTAGTGTCCTATTAATTACAACCCCTTAGATTTACATGTGTGTGTGTGTGTGTACGTGTGTTACTAGATATTATTGGTTTTTATTTTTTAACAAAAAGTTTGAATCCAACTACAGCATATAGTGTATACTGAAATATGTGTATTTATTTATAAAAAACACATTAGACAGCCCATATAGATAAACTGTGCAAGTGTTTAAATATATAGGATAAAAATAAATGACTTTCTAGGAGCAGTTGGCAGGTTTGTAAATATGCCCAGACTCACTTTAGCTTCTGTTTCTCCACGATGCAGAGTGTACAAGTGATGTACAGCACTCTGGGAAGAAGACCACGGATGAGTAAGTATCTGAAACACGTGGAAATCATGTCCTAGAGTGTCTGAGGTAACCAGCAGCATACCTACAAGGAGGACGACAAGGAGAAAAGATATCAGTAAGTAGCCTTCTATTGCATTGCACCTGAAGAAAATTCTAATAAAGGGGGTGGAGAAAAAATACATTTGCTAAAAAATGAAGGACACGGACATTTAAGAAAATATAGGTAGATCACATTTTATGGTGTACTCACAGCTCAGGCAAATTATTACATGGTTATTACACTGTAAAAGCATGGAGTCACAAGGCAATTTTGTCATAAAAGAACATAGGCTTCTAACCCTTCTAACACTATAGGAGTCAACATTGTCTTGTTAACCCATTTTTAAACTCAACTAATCAACTTGTCAGCCTCAAGTGAGGTAGATTTGTTACTTAATATGACCAAGCATAGTTGGTGAAAGCTTCAGATACAGTACCTCTTGAAAATGCAGGGCCAAAGGACATACCTCAAAGATATACAAAATAATAACATCTGTTATCAGAGTCAATAAAAAAGCTTTTAACAATGTTTATTATTACCGCATTCTTTAGTCTTCATAGGATAGAATTTTTCAAACTCGGCTACTTTGGCCTTAAGTTTGAAATTCTCTTCTAAATTCCCTGCAATTCTCTCTTTCATCAATAAAATAAATGTGCACCAACAGTTTTATCCATTTATTCAATTTGCTAATATTCCCCCTGGGAAGACAGGCAATTCAATGGCGAATAAATCGGCTGAGGATATTAGAACTAGTTAGCAATGAGAAGATAAAATAGCATACCTCCCAACTTCTACTCTCCGTGAATTGGGACACCAGGGGTGGAGCTAGGAAGATTGAGTGTCAGTGCTACCGCGCATCTTTGGTTGCACTGACACTCATCCTGAGCTTAAGAGGTCAGAGTGTCATCATATCCGCACATGCGCAATAAGCACTCTCCAATGCCCCAAACACCAGAGAATGCGATCAGGACCATGGGATTGCCCTATTGAAACCCACTGTCCTGTCGAGCTCTACCACCCAAAAAGCCCAACAGAGGTAGAGGAGCACAATGACAGACCCCCCCCCCCCCCCTCAATTGGACTGTCCTGAGCAAAGCAAGACAGTTGGGGGTATGATATAGTGCAGTGGGTTCATATATGCAGAGATAGTATGGAACAGAAACTGGGTTTTGATTTACAATACTCCTTCTGATTGGGAAACAAGCTCCTGCCACAGAGGCCTAGATAATTATATCTATCTGCAGTCTATTACAGGGTGTAATTCCATTTAATCGCTACTGCTTAACTTGGCTGAGGTTTGAGCAGTTTGTGGCCCATATAGGACATTTTAGTGACAAATTATGATACAAACATCATGCACCTACAATAACATATATTATTGGTGAAAATTATCTATTGTTCAGAATGATCCATTATCCAACACATTCCTGGTCCCAAGAATTATGGATAAGGGAAACTCAACCTGTATTATCATGCATTACTTGCAAATGCAGTTACATAGAAAGGTGCGTTTTTAGGATACAATGGAGATTTTTATTTTTTTGTTTCTTTTACAGACAGACATTTACATGCAACGGAAAATGATGCTACACAACCTCAGTCTGTTCAATCTGTGTTTAAACCATTTTCTAGAATAAGCATGTATATCAGCTTATCTTATTTGGGTTATTCCAGTAGTTTACACGTTGATATTTCCAGCCTTTAAATGATCTACCTTATGTTTGCGGACATAAATCTGCTGCTCTTGTACTATCAGCACAGATGATTCTTCTTCAAATGCCAGACTTAAAAGGCTGAATTGAAAATAAAATAAATGTGTCTTTTTTTTCTTTTTGTCTATCTACTAATCAACTATGCAAGAATGGAGGAAGGGCATGCATATGTTTTATTTTAATTTACAACTTCCTATCTTTCGCACGTACTGCATACCAAACAATAAGCTGCTTTCAGGAAAGAACTTGTAAAAATAAAAAAAAATACAGCTCATATACATAAAAGGAGAAAAAAAGTTGTACAGATGTAGACTGTGGCTTGAGAGCTATTTATACGGTATCAAAAGACTAAACCAAACTCTGGCTTGGCCAAAAACTATCCCCACACCCCAAACGAGGTGCCAAGCCACAGAAAGCATTTGCGTCAACTAGGAATACAAGGAAAAGAAGGACTTCTAATTATAGGGCCTAGAAGCGGAAGCCCAGAATGATTAGGAGTTTAGGCGCTGTGGTATGTTTATCTGGGAGCTTCCTCTCTCTTTTTCTCCTGTTCACTTGCTCTTCCAGGCTGGATTTGATAGATGAGGCTTGGCTTAGAAGGTGGGATTAAGTCTGCTGGAGGTACACAGTGTTCACCAAGAGCCAAGCTTGACCAATACTGATTAAGAAGGCTGTAAGCCTTTTCAAATAGGCGTCAGGTGGTTAGCCCGAAAGACCAAATTAAAGACTGCAACATACCATATGGGTAGCCGCTAGGAATGTTAGAAACCCCTAGCGAAAAGAGATCCTCACCATATCCTATTTATAACACCTATAATGCCACATGTCTGTGCACAGCATAAAGAAACAAGCAAGTCCACCTACAATTGAATGCAGACAAGACACAAAACAAAGCCTCTGTTTCCGGTTTCTTTTAACACGTGTCTCATCAAAGTAGAATTACGGTAGAATAGAGCTAGTTTTGAAATGAATGTATGCAGAGTTCAGCAACAAACTGATTGCAAGTCAGAACTCAGTAGGCTACATAAAATACTGCATTTAGCATGCAGCCATGTGGTACACATAGCAATGCTTTATGTTGACCTTGACATGACATGACCTTTTGACCTTGACCTTGTTTTTCTCTTGGTGGCATGGGCTGTTATGACATTACTGGGGTGTTAGCTGTAATTTTCGTTTTTCTCATATACTGTATCCACACAAATTATATATTTGTTTTATCACCAATAACAAGGGCTTTCGTTAGATACTATTATATTCATCATATCTTATTATTTTCTACAAAACAAATCATAAAATATATATATATATAAATTAAAAAAAACAACCCTTTTCTAACTTTGACCTAAAAAATAATTTACACAAATACAGTCATTAAAAATGACCCCATCTAAATAGTTTCTAAATTTTGTCCAGAGTTTAGAAATATGCTTGCTTCCTGTTTTTCTGCAGTTTTTTGCAAGTTATAGGGCAAAATCCTAGTTCGTCTAATATCGGCAAGGGGTTAATCATCAGGCAACTGCATCATGATTCACTGAACTTTTATCCAATTTGCACATTATAGGTAGCAGACAGTGGCTGCTAATCAAATGCCCTTGATTAACTGATCATCAGCAAGTGTGACCACCTCTATGAAAGCCGAAGTTTTAGCAGAATATTCTGGAGCATTCAGATGTGTGTTAACACAATGCCAAGGAAGAAAGACATCAGCAATTATCTTAGAGAAGCAAATGTTGTTTCCCATCAAACTTGTAACTTGTAACTGAAATATATACTCGAGTATAAACCGACAAGAATATAAGCCGAGGCACCTAATTTTACCACAAAGAACTAGGAAAAAATATTGACTCGAGTATAAACCTAGGGTGCAAAATGAGGCAGCTACTGGTAAATATTGCCCCCAATATGCCATTTAATATGCCAGGATATTGCCCCCAATATGCCATTTTAATATGCCAGGATATTGCCCCAATATGCCAGGATATTGCCCCCAATATGCCAGAATATTGCCCCCAATATGCCAGGATATTGCCCCAATATGCCAGGATATTGCCCCCAATATGCCAGGATATTTCCCCCAATAGGACAGGATATTGCCCCTTAGCATACCACCCTCCTCCCCCCCTTCCCCAGACCCCAGCACTTACCTCGTTCCTGCTCTGTCCCCCGGTGCTCTGAAGCTGCGTGGCTGTGAGGGAAGCGTTATGAGCTTCCCTCCAGCCGCGCGGTCAATAAAGTTTGTTTAAAAAAAACACACTTTATTGACCGCGCGGCTGGAGGGAAGCTTACAACGCTTCCCTCACAGCCACGCAGCTTCAGAGCACCGGGGGACAGAGCAGGAACGAGGTAAGTTTTAGATTTTTTTTTTTCCCACCGACTCGAGTATAAGCCGAGGGGGGCATTTTTCAGCACAAAAATTGTGCTGAAAAACTCGGCTTATACTCGAGTATATACGGTACATTTCCAAACAATTTAAAGGTCACTATTCTCCCCAATTTTCTTTCCCAGGAGTGGAGGTCCCACCAAATTCCCCACAGGACCAGACTATAAGAGAAATTGCAAAAAAAAAAAAAAGTTACATCTCAGACTCTACATGCCTCAGTTGGCATGTTAAAGTTCATGACAGTACAAATTGAAAAAAACACTTAACTAGGATGGTTTTGTTTGGAAAACGGTTTCTACTGTTGCCAGTAGAAAGCCTCTATTGGTGTGATGGGGGCATGTATTGGGGGAGATGGGGGCATGTAATGGGGATGATGGGGGTATGTAATGGGGATGATGGGGGCATGTAATGGGGGTGGTGGGGGCATGTAATGGGGGTGGTGGGGGCATGTAATGGGGATGATGGGGGCATATAATGGGGGTGGTGGGGGCATGTAATGGGGGTGATGGGGCATGTAATGGGGTGATGGGGCATGTAATGGGGTGATGGGGCATGTAATGGCGGTGATGGGGGCATGTAATGGGGGTGATGGGGGCATGTAATGGGGGTGATCAGTGTATGTGATGGGGTGATGGGGCATGTGATGGGGTGATGGAGGCATGTAATGGGGTAATGAAGCATGTGATGGGGACATGTTATGGGGGAATGTAATGTGTATGTAATGGGGTGATGGGGGCATGTAATTTAAGTGATGAGACATTTAATTTGTGTGCATGTGGGTGATGAGGCATGTAATGGGGTGATGGAACATGTCCTGAGTGTGCAACATGGGTTCTGGGTGTGCCATGTGAGGG
Organism: Pelodytes ibericus; assembly: GCA_036172795.1. Classification (NCBI taxonomy): domain Eukaryota; kingdom Metazoa; phylum Chordata; class Amphibia; order Anura; family Pelodytidae; genus Pelodytes; species Pelodytes ibericus. The sequence continues at coordinate 172,247,920 of CM069857.1, forward strand.
GGGGTGGGGGGAGAATGTGCCCAAATTTTGTCTGCCTAGGGCAGCACAAAACCAAGATACACCACTGGGATCTGTAATATATGTTGATCCACTTGTTAAGGTGTAATTTGTTTTGTAGTTACCTCCTATTCAATTATAATAAAAAAATATAAAAAAAAAAAACATTGGCCACTATTAAAAAGGGTTCCAGATCCGGAGAGTGTGATTATAGACAACCCAATAATTATATTTAGAGGGGCACCTAAAAAATTATCTAAGCTGGTTAAACATTTTATATCAGAAGATAAGTCAAAGTCACATTTTTTGAATGAGATGAAAGGATTTTTTGCCTGTGGCACCCATTTGGCTTGCCACACGGCCAGAAAAACTGAAAAAAAAGGAAAAAATACACATCTCTTCTTATGGGTAAGGATTTGAAACTTGGAGGTGTGATTGCATGTTATTGAAAAAATATGATGTATCTGTTATCCTGTCCATGTGGAAAACAATATGTTGGTCAGCTTGGCACTGCCTTTAAAACATGTGGCGCACCCAGTGGTGTAAAAGAGCAGAGGAAGCATTTTGCTCTGTGTGGGTTGCTGACAGGAGTCTCTCCTACAGATTTTGACACTCAAAACTAAGTTTTATACTTTGATATACTACACTATGATTGTCCCGATTAATGTCTCTTGTTTTTTGTGTATCTGCTGGAAATATCACCTGGAAGTTTTACTGCTGGGAAGAATAGTTATTGCACCCCTTTTTATATGTGCACTTTATCTTGTTCTTCTATTCTTCTTACTTTTAGTAAATATTTAAAGATTAAAAGGTTGACTTAGGTAGCTCCAATTGTTTAAAGAAAATTGGAGCTCCGAGTTTAGGCGCAAATCGGATCACTTCAAATTCTGGCTACTCAGAGACCACTAAAGTGATGTTGAATGAAAAAGAAAGGTTCCCAACATTGACTCATATAATGGCTGCATCACAGTGAAAGTCAGTTATTTGCCCTGCACAGTACTTTTATTGATAATATTGTATTTCATGAGTACTCAGAGTGTTTAATATATCTTATTGATGAAATTGATCCATTATTCGAAATTCGAAACCTGTTATCAAAAACCTTCTGGTCACAAGCACTTGGGATAAAGTATATGAAACCTGTATAATAGTATATAAATATTTTTATATTTGAAATATATTTACTTTACTTCTTCTAAAATTTTCTGTTCAATTCTTCAGCTAAAATCTGGACAATTAAGTCAACTGGGTATCGAAAAAACTAACCTGGAAATGTATTAACTAAAAAGAGATTCGGTGCACACAGTCACTTGTTCTCCATGTTTGGCAGAGATTCATGAAATCTACCACAGAAAAGTCCCACTCTGATTTTTAATGCACCAATGAAAAGATCAACATCAGTTTTGTAATAACATTTTTACCAGTTGCAATAATAGCTCTGTTGTAATGGAGTCTAATGATGCCCCTGAGAACTTTCCTATGTTCTTCATTGTAAAAGCATGAGAATAATCAGGACGTCGGATTGGTTGAAGTATGAAACTCATGGCAACACTTTGACGTTATCTCTGAAGTTCAGTATTGATAACTGAACTTGTACTGAAGGGTACAGATTGCTGCTTTTTGGTTATTATAATGTAAAGAATTGTATCGTGAAAACTGCAAGAAAATCGACCGTTTTTTCCTCTAATATTACATTTTTTTGATTAGTGGCATGAATTAAAATAAGATTCTTTGTGAATAATGCCCAATTAAGGAGTTAGTAGCCAGAGAAAGCAGTGACAGAAATGGCAAAGGAGAGCAGCAACCATACCACAAGATAAGGAATGAGTTCAGTTCTACATTTTAGCTTATTTGCCTTCCTCCTGCTGCATTCCACATTTGCTGATCATTATGGAAATGTTCTGTATGGATCAACATTATAGGAAATATAGTCCATAGTTAACCTTTAAAGCCTCATCAGCTGTGGACTACCTTTATTATGATGCCTAGTCAGCATAACTGGAGCCAGCTGGCTGAACATAATGGGAACTGTAGCTCTCGCTAATATGTAACTCCAACTGCTTTTGACTACATTTCACCATGATGCTAATTTGGTTGTTGCTTGTCTGGCCAAGCCTCATGGGAACTGTAGTCCAGAGCAGAACTCTATCATTCAAGTTTCAGTGGACTATATTTCGCATATAAATTCTATATAGGCTCTCCACCTAGCTTGCTTAGTGCATAACCACTTCTCTGAGCAGCATGCTCACTATTACTCCCTGCACCAACCCTTCACTAGTGATCCCTCATTTCAAAAAGGAAGCGGACCGAGGTGCGTTCTCTTTCAGAGCTCCTCATATGTGGAATAGCCTTCCTGTTTCTGCCAAATCATCATCTAGTCTAAAATCCATGTTTCCCAAATCCTCAAAACAGATTGTACCTGTTATTAGTTAACAAACACCTTCGTATACTGTATATGTTTTTTTTGTATGAATAATGATTTACCCTGTATGTTCTCCTTTCAAATTGTTTAATATATGTATGTATGTATTTTGAATCTACTTTTAAATGTGTAACTCCATTCTGGACTGGGTCCCCAGGACATACTTGAAAACGAGAGAAATCTCAATGTATTATTCCTGGTAAAACCCTTTCTAAATAAAGAAAATAAATAAATTAAAAATACAGTTGTTTGTGTGTCTTATTTGTCTCACACTGAAATGTGTGCAATACATTTGCTTTGTTTTATAAGTGTATATGTAATGCACTTGCACTGATTCAGCACCCCAATGATTAGCACCCCAGAAACTACAAATGTTTATTCCATTGATCGTTTTTACTGGCTAAAACATCTGTGACTGTTTTCTAATGCTAAGGAAATTTGAGCTTTAGTTTTGATGGGTGTGAAATTGGCTGCTGACCACCATGAAGCAATCAATTTCCCATTAATCAAAGCCCAACTGCTAAGCTAGGAGCTATCATCTGTCCTGCTCCAGTCTAGCCACTCACTAAAGTCTTGAAATACAGTTGTTAACCCACACTTAATGGCTTCCACCAGCAAACTGACCAGGGAAGGCTCCTAACAGCCCTACGCTTATCAATTATTCCTGAGCCAGCTCCATGCGAATAGACTAAAGCAATATTAAAGCTCACCTAACACGGATTCAAACTTTCCACACCCTCTCTTAATCATACTACTTGCTTATAATCATATAAACCATTATGCTCTCTTGTAGTTTTAACATCTGAATAAACAGAACAATTATAAACACAGGCACACCATTAATGGGTTTCGTAATATAAATTAAATGTCAGATTTGCAGTATTTCATATCATTTATATTATTTAATAAATATCACACAACTTCTATTGATAGCAACAGGTCTCAAATATACAGTATGCATTATCCCAACAACTAGGTGATGAACTTTCCAATTACAAGATGGAGCTTTCTATCAAATTATTAAAAAAAAAAAAAAAAGATTAAAATTGTGGATAACAGAATTTTAAGGCACCAGAACTTTTGCTGTTACTGAAAGAGCCATACGAGTCCCCTCCCCTGGAAATTAAGATTATCATTAGGATCAATCAAAGAAAAAAAAAATCCATGCTTAATAAACAATACCAAACAGCTATTAAAGCTCTGAAGTACTGTTCCATTACAAGTATTCATCATCGTAAAACATCTTTTCGAGGGGCTGAAGAACACAGCCTTTCCCTTTTATTGCAGTCTTACTGTGATCTTTTCTACAAGCTGGCATAATCAAAGTCCATATCTAATCACATATATAAAATGTTAGCCTAGAGATTTTAAAGTCATTGTAAAATGTGTTAAACACAAAAGCCCTGGATTTTGTGTCTGGCCACCTGCTCTGATCAATGAGAAAAGGTCTGCAGAAAGGTTTCAATTTAAAACTTCTTTACCTATTAACCTGAGACCACCATAACTTTTCAATAAACAGCATTTAAATAACCAGAGGAATTTCAGGACCGTTAAAGACGCAGTCAGGCATACAAAGGGGTACACAGTTTAATCGGTGTTACTGCAGGTCCAACATTAATTTCCCTGTTATTAAAAGTTGGAAAAGCATTCTGCCAGCCAGCAAAGGGTAATTATATCAGACGTGGATGTGTCGCACTTCACAGCTCTTAAGCTGGTCAACTGGAAAGGGTAACGCCTCTGAAATATCAATTATTTACCATTTCTAGAAGAAAGAAGATATTTATAAAAACATTAGTCTTTTTTTTAAGTGAGACCTGTTTTCACACCATGACTAATTGTTTATCTCTGCAGGAATCCTGCTAATGTTGGAATAGAGTGACTGCATGAATAGTTAACATGATTTTTTACCTGACATTTAGGAAAACACATAACATATCTCTTATTTAAAAAAGGTCAAAAACTAAACAGTAATGTGAAAACTATAATAAAATAAAAACAAAATATTATAGATTATTTTGGATTAAAACTATTTTGTTGAGATGTTATTTAGTACATTAAGGCTTTATACTGTTTTCTTTTGGTTTCAGGTGGACAATGTTCTTAAATAAGTATGTGTTAGTATGTATTTGATTAACAGAATGAATGCTAGTCCCAGCATTATTTAAGCATATAAGGTTTTGTTTGTTAAAAGAGCAGTTCCACCTACAGTGTCTGAAAGACACATGCTTACCAACAGTGCTAGATTGCCCTCGCACTGCACTTTTTCCTCCACATCCCTTTCCACTGCACCATATTGTTTTCTGGTAATCTAGTGGAGGCAGTCTGGATGCATGAGGGAGGATGTAGTCTCTTTAGCCTGCTGCCGCCCCTCTCCAGTCTGCTACCCCGGGTCTACGTATGAATGCAACACTAAATGTAGTGGATGATTGCTATAATCTGATACCAGAAGTGCATGTAAACATTAAAAAAAAGTTTGTTTAAAAATTGTATCGCTTAACATTGACATTAGTATGATCAAAAGCTTTGAGTTATTTTAGTCAAATGACTTTCCCCTTTGTTGAATGATGAACATGTTTTTCCGAAATTCCTCCTGAAGAAGCCGTGTAGTATCCGGCGAAACGCGTTGAGGTGCAGGCCAACTCTGATGCTATTCCAGCCATCATCTCTGCTTGATTTGTTTCTTCCTCGATTTATCTCTCCCACCGTTTTGTAAGTTCTCCATGTATTAGGGGCCCATATATATTTATCGTATCTGGTCATACACATGTTTGTGTTTTATTGTGTTTTTTTACAGGAATCTTATTAAAATTTGAAGGATTTTACTACTCTTCATTGAAAAACATTTATTCTACGTATTCACTACTGTTGCGCCATTCTACTTTCGTATTTTGTGTGTTGAATGATGAACACCCAGCCATATTTTGGTAACTGAGATCTACGCAGTTAAAATATGTTAGCAAAGAGGAATTATATTGCACGAAAACAGGAATCAAAAGGGAGAGTGATAGCAAGAGCTCCCATTATCTAATGTGCTCCATCACAGTAAGTGATCTAGAGACGCATTAAAATGTGATGGCATTGTATCTATTTAAAAAAAAAAAAAAATAACTAATGTGTCATCAATATGTGTACTATCAATATCGGTCCTCTTTTTGTACTCTTATCCCTGTGGGGACTGCAAATATAGGCACCATTTTGGAATTTCTATCTTCCTTCATTAATAGTGCACTGAGCTCTCTTGGAGCGCCCACAACATTTCTGCTTCATTTTTTTTTTCAGCACAGCGCCCACTTCCCGGCAGAATCGTGGGAAATGTAGTTCCAATATATCTGTTGTAAGTAGTAATAAACATATTTAAAAAAAAACAAAACCCACCTCTAACCTTAAAGCACCAGCACTTTACCTTTGATATGCCATGTCCCAATAGATTTAGATCATACACCTAGTATATAGCTCTTAGATATAAAGCACCATTCAATTTGTAAGCAGTATGAAACCTGAAATACACACACAGCTACACGCTACAAGGATGAACAGATTACATGCATAAATATACAGGAGCAAAAAAGACTAGAGAATAGAGAAGAGCTGCATTTACATATACTAATAAGTACTTCACTATATGGAGCACCATACTGTTATTAAGTTGGCAAGGTCATTGAAGTAATTCTTAAGTATCCAATGTACATACCCATAAGTCTCTTGTAGGGATCAGAAAATGCATAATAGAGGTGAAATTGTAGTGCGTTAAGCCACCCGACTACCATCCAAGTAAAAAAAAACACACTACTATTAAAGTTATATGCCCAACTATAACGCATAATACAGTACAATACTGCACTAATCCCAGCAATGCTTAAGAGTCAGGCATATTACCTCCTGTATCTGGCGACTCTGATTAACGAGAGTGCCACAATACTGTGCAATGTTCAAACATGTTGCTCTCAATAGCATGTGTCTAGAATACAAGGCGCATAACATGTTCACCTTAATAACTGTTCTCTACTATAGCTATATTATATGACCCCCACCAACGTGGAGCACTGTCTCAAATATATACAACTGCATTTCCCACCTAGCTATGCTCTGTGATCTGAGCTAGGGATAGTATAACTAAACACATCTCACCCCAATATCATACAACATTTAAATATCCTACATCCTGTAATCCAAGAATTATTTCTATGGTGAAGACTCTCTCTCTCTTGTGAGAACGTGTAAATTGTTTGCTATATCCATATGTTCATGTGCACTTTATTCCTTCATTAAATCTACTTTGTACACTGGATTCAAGAGTGCTGGTAGGCTTCTTCTTATTCATCATTGAAATTGCAGCTTGGTCGGGTGTTTTTCTCCTGTGCACCTGGAATCGTTGAGTGATAATATACACCTATTTTGCCAGTGGAGGTGAGCCTGGATTCTAGCCCTTGTGGAGAGCGTGCTTTCCTTATTCTGCAGACAGGAATTATCCTTAGCATTATGGCTGCAGGACTGAGAGATAGAAAAGTGGTAACAGCACACAGGATCAAGTGCGCATAAACATGCAGCAGCCATCTTGGATTACACTTCTTACCGACCCTACCAATTGATCCTACTAAAAGAGGATAGGGACCAAAGCGCCAAACGTCCATTTGGGAATCAGAATAAGTCTCAAATTTCCTGGCATAATGACGTAGGTAAAGTGGGCGAGTAGGGGCTTTTGGGAACACAGTTTGAAAACTTTTTGGGACAGGAGACAGAGCTGACTGGGTGACAGTTCTTACTTTGTCTCAATAGAGACTAAGTCAAAAATAAAGTTTAGTGGTCCTTTAAAAAAATCTCAGAGCTCCTTCAAAGTTACAGGTGCCCTTGATTAAATACTAAAATTTTGATTTCCAAGTATTCATGAATCAATTCTACACATGAAGACATTTTTCTTGTAATGAACAACCCGTCACGGCCCCAGAAGGAGCGCTCCCTGAAGCATGTCAGCTCAGCTAATGCAACTGTAAAGCACAGATCCTACAATGATTATCAGTTGGGTGATTTACTAGCTCCTCAGCCTTAAAGTCTCTCACAGTGACTGTTCCCTGTCTACCTCGTACCACCCATATCGAGTCCGGTCCAGATCACAGCTCAATGCCGTGCTGCGCCTTGCCAACATCATAAATGCTGCCATTAAAATATTTGTTTTAATTCTGACCTCAGAGTCACAGCTAATAAACAAGAAAGGCAACGGGAAAATTGAAAAACAAACTCGATGCAGCTGTTGGAGTGGACGTTTCACAATTGTATTTAAAGCATCCTTTAAAGCAGCCTTGTGCAACCCTGCCGATCTCATTAAAAAGAAATAGTCTGCAATACCAAGGAATACTGAGAATATGTTTTCTTCACCTTTTTGGTGCATTGAGTGTCAGAAGAAAACTCATTCAGCTCCCTTTCCAAAAAGTCTGACCAATACATCCCTGACAATTCTATTTGGTTTACAGGATCAGTCCTGGATTTTAACTCTCCATCTTACTACCCTGCTGTATTAGTAATTAGTACTCATAATGGAAGGGTTAAACAAGATGAGCTTAATATTATTTAGTTAGCATTTACTGACATACAATTGTTTTTTCAGTATTCTTGTCAAAGCACCCATTGCATTTTGCAGTATATTGGTGATTCTAGAAAACTATAAAATAAATAAGGATATTAAATCATGTCTTGTAGTAAGAGTAATATATATACACGCAGAAAATTATATTTCACACCATACATACACTATACTCATGCAGTACCTACTCACACATCATTCATTTCTTACTCACACACTGTACATACATCATTTTCATTCCTTACTCATCCTACAAACACAATTCATTCCTTACTCACACACCGTATATATACCATTTATTCAATCATTACACACTGTATATATACACACCATTCATTCATTCCTTATTCACACAGCGTATATCATACCACCCAACTTTGACCCCCCCCCCCCCGCACGGCGAATTGGAAAACCGGGGGGGGGGGGGGGCAGAGTCTGGGGAGGGGGCGGAGTCTGGGGAGGAGGCGGTCAGTGCTACCGCTCATGTGTGCCCAAACAGGACCGTGGGACTGTGGTCCTCTGTCAGGCTGTCCCACTGAGCTCTACTTGTGTCTTGAAAAACGGCACAGAGGGAGTGTGTGACGGGACATAGCTCCCAAATTGTTGGGAGGTATGGCGTGCTGTACATACATCATTCATTCCTTACCAACACCGCATATATACTCCATTCATTCCTTACTCACACACCATACATGCAGGATTCATTCATTCCTTACCCATACAATATATATATATATATATATATATATATATATATATATATATATATATATATATATATATATATATACACACACACACACACACACACACACCACTAAACCAGATATAAAGTTGAGGTCACTCAAATAGGAGCACAGGATGACAAATGGGTAATTGGCTCAGATAGGGTGGCCACCTGGCTGGTATTTTACCGGCAGACTGGTAAAAAAAAAAATTGGCTTGAGGCCAATGCTAAGTCTATGGACGCAGTAGCATGGACGATATTTTTTTGGTAGAAAAGGTGGCAACCCTTGGTTCAGACAAGGTAGGTGTGCTGCCGACATAAAAGTGGTAACAGTTCCACTTCTGTTGTTTATAGAAAAATATTCAATATCTTTGCATTGTGCAACCATACAAAACTGTATCTACCCACAGCCTAATGTAAGTGTGGACAACTTGTGGGCTAGGTATAGACACTACAGGAAATTATCTTCATTTTATGCATTCATAGTCCGTTATTTTTTTTACCCTTAAAAGCTTTGAAATAATGTTATAATCTCAGTCCATTAAAAACAATGTTTATTTACAAGAAATGTTTGTACCCAGAACAGCAAATTGTTGTTCAGAGGTCTTGTAAAACTGGCCATTTATTCTATATAATTCTCTTCCATGTGTTCATGAACCATAACACATATTATTCCCCTGTATCCTAAACTATTCCACCCTGTCATAATCATAAAATCTTCAAGAAGAAAAAAACTTTAAAACTAATATATTAGAAGGACCTTTATTACCAAGAATAGCCCTCATTAGAGTAATGTACTAATTTACAGGCTTAGGGAAGTCCATAAAACCAGCAGAGAGCAACATTACTAGATCGTAACCTAAGACTACTATATAAAAGTCTGTCTGAATGAGACGTCCTGCTCTCTTGACATTTACAAGATGTCATCTGTCTCGTTTATCAACATATATATAGTCTATCTTTTCTGAGGAATCAGGCTTCAACAAATGAATCATTATTCACCAGTTTCAGAAAACGAAACAATGCTGACAAAACAAATAGTGTTTGTACACAATTCTACTGTAAAATAACTTTATAAGACACAAAGTCTAAACAGCACAGATTTAATGGAGTTAATAAAGAGACTGACTAGTATTATAAAGTTATAGTAGTTTAACAATCAGCAGGGACATGGTAGACGTGTCACTTTTAGGATTTTGAGCCACAGTTTTCATTTTTAAAGTTTGGCACAGTTGCCAGTATTTGAATAAACAAAATCAGGAGGTAATTTGATTTGCTATTACATAACACCCAAGTGTCTCTAAAAACCCTTCTTAATTAAGCCTAATAATTCCAGCAAATTTAAAAAAATCGATTGATTGGCAAAATGTCTACACATTATTCTCTGATGAAATTATAACACTTCATCAGAATGTAGAGATGAACCATAAATATTGTACCATGTAATATTTTTACATTCATAACTACATTTGAACATTAAAATCCTAGAGAATACAAAACCACACGTTTTTATTATAACAAGGCAGGGAGAACCAATTTTCCTTAGTGCTCTTTATTACATAATACGTCTTACAGAAGCCTCCTGCTCAGGAAGGGCTCACGAAACTAAGTTCAAAGGGAAAGTAAATACTGAAGTCTGCTGTACAACAGCACATGTGAGTTAGTATAGGATAAAGGGGACCATAAATACAAATTTACATTAATCAATAAGTCATAAAACAATAGTTATATGTTGAGAAGGTCTTTGTAAAACTGTATGAAAGGTATCTGAGGTTTTTTGGAAATATTTGAGTTTTTTGGGGAATTTATATACCGTTCATCCAAAAGAGTCTACTCAATAAAATGCAGGGAATTGAGATGGGAATTTCAAACTTTAGACCAAAGTGGCTGAATTCTCAATTTCTTGCAATTCTCTCTTTATTAAGTAGACCCGAAAGTCTGAAGAATTGTCCCCTATCGAGGCTCTAGCATAACCACAGGCTCAGCATTCATGTCACCAACCACATATTAAAACTAGTATTATTTTTACATAAAACTATTCCGAAAATCCAAAGATTTGCTGCCACAAGCTGAGAACGTGACAATTGCAAAAGTAAAAACCATCAGGGACTTTAGACTATAAATATGGGAGACAAAGAGAACTATTAAGAGAAACTGCTTATTAAAAAAATAAAAAAAGGAAATTAAAATTACTTCAGTAGGACTCCTTTTTACTAAGCCTTACTTATTTTTAGGAAAAACATTTTTCCAGCATTTAGAAAGTAAATTCAACAAAAATGTTTATATAAGATTCTGTGACAAATTAAAGGGTGACCATACCTTGCCTTGAAGAGTGACTTTTTAAATTCAAAGTAAAGCAAATTGTGGTATTATATATATATATATATATATATATATATATATATATATATATATATATATATATATATATATATATAAAGAGATCAAGAAACATTGCTCATTTCCCACATTTTTTAAATTACCTCTGCCTTCATCTATATACATACATATGCTGTATAAAATTGTTTAAGGCAGCAGAGCATAACAATCTGTATAAATGTTGTTTTAATATTTTTTAATGGTTAAACAGTTATTAAGATATTTTAATAACTATTCTGTTATTAGCTTACTAGGCAGTTTGTTTAATAGCAGATGTCGAAATAGGTATGCCGGATGGCTGGATGCATGCCTTGAATGCCACTAGTATAATGTGTTGCATGAAAAGTATGGTTAAACTCTAGTTTCTAAAACAATTGCTATATCGATTTTGCTTTAAATACCATACTCATTATACAGACTGTTTTTTCATATTTGTTGGCTATAAAAATACATTCTAATTTTATTTTACTCCACTGCAGCTGCCCTAGATTTTTCCTATTATACTCTATTAGCTGTTGGTTATATTGCGGTGGGGCAATCTATATACAACAGATAAAAACCTTATTCTTTCTACTCCCTAATGGATGTATAGCTGGACTCTTGAATCTCTAGTATCATTCTATTTTACTGGAAACATCTTTATTACCTAGTTTTGGAGTTTAAGCTTTCCCTGCTTCATAATACTTAATAACCAAAAGGCTTTCCACTGTGAAGAGGCCTACATATACTAAACATGTATGTATAAGCACATATGTACCAGTTATTATAGGCTTTAACTCTTATAAATAAATCCCCATTATCAAAATAACATGCAAGTTTCCTATGCTAGCCATATACTGTGACTAGAAATCTAGTAAGGAGGAAGCAGCGAGCCCACCAGTGCTCGGAATGAATGGGATTTCTTTGCACTGACTTGTCCCATAGGATTTCATTCTAGATCACAATAAACCACACAAGGGCAATCAGGCCTGGGCTGCTGTCTACCATGACGCCAGGACAGGACTGGGTCACTGGAAAACGGGATAATAATCCATAAACAGACTGAGTGCAAAAAACCCTGTGCATGGCTAAGGAAAAGCTTTATTTTCACAAACCAAAATTTATATCAATTAATTCAGAATAAATTCTGGGAAAGTAATATTGGCAATAATTGACAAAGAAACATAGACATTCCTTAGCATAGCTGTAAATGTAGGACATCGAACAATTTGTCAAATGCTGCCCCCTGGAGATTGTGTTAAAACAGTCTATTCTACTTTGAACAAAAATATTTTTCTAAACATCAGAAGCCTGTTCTTCATGTGGTGACTTAATCTACGTGCATTGGACTGCTTTCTTAGCAGATACTGTGGAAAGCAGAACTAAAAACGGGAGGATTACCTAAAATGCTTATAATACACATAACGTACTTTGAATACTAATAGGTGGTCTTTTAATGCAACCTTCTTGTAAGTTCTCTTTATCTGTGTCAGTGCCTTAGAGGGGGCACTTGTGGATGGCATATTTTTTTACTCTACTACTTGAAATTATACAAAAACATAGGTTTGTATAAATGTGAGCAGAAAAGTTGCAACTTTAAACCTTTTTTCTAAAAAGTAAAGGGAACCACAGTCTTATAAGGAGAATTAAACAATTACCTTTATCCATATTAATAAATACATTTCAAGAACTTGAGCTTATATGAGCGGAGTATCTTATAGGGGGTAACCCTGGTACTGGTCCAAAATAAGTTTTTGGCTAGATATACCACAACATGCTCCTGAAAAAACCTAACCTTTATTTATAAGTTGGGTTTTAAGAGCATATTGTGGTATATTTATTAAATACATTACTTGAGATTTTACGTTGATTTGGTTTTAGGACCATTACATTTTCCTGACATATCCAAACATATTTTGCTGCAGTTGAGTGAGGCATGCACATTGCTAATTAATAACAACAAAATAACCCTATAACACAGGCAGTATGAAAAATACACAGGCCATATCTAAACCACATTTAATGGTATAAATGTACTTCTCCTAATTACCACAAAAGGTGTTTCAGGAATGGTTCATACGACGTTTCTACTAGTGATCAGAAAAGGCCATCCAACAAACAAAAATAAGGCATATGTGGCACTACTGAACGACCCTGCCACACAAAATACATACATATTGACTTCCTTACATGTCATATTCACTGAGTAACCATGGTTCCCAAGTGTTGTAAATGTTAGCTATTATTAATTCTGAAAATATACTTTTTTGCAAAGCTAACTATGTGTTGTACCACTAAGAACCAGTCCACTTGTGTGCAAATATAGGACGGTATACCCAATGCATACACATACCTGGCAACAGTTCCAGATTTAATAGGATAGTGTCTTTTTGGGGGTTCTGATATGTGCCACTTGTGCATGGTGAAGAACAATGTGCATAAGTAGTTTATTTTATTGTTATATTGTTATATATTGTATATTTTAAAAGTTCTTTAGGGCATCCTGCAGTCCCGGTTCAGTCTGCCTGTCCCAGATAGGTGAGATCACATTATTGCAGGGTCAGGCAGTGTTTAGTTCATGTGATGTTGCACCTGTTTCACTATGCCTCCACTGTATCCTGGGAGAAAGCGGATACCTTGTTGGCAGGAATGGCACGTATATAACTAACATTTCTATCTCCACTGTCCACAATAAAACCAAACATGGACATATTATAATGTTAAAGTCAACTTGCAAGTAATTGACCACTACATAAATATGTGTTTTATACAAAGTGCTGATTATAGGCAGCATTGGCTGGTACGTGGTAATTGAGCATCATGGTAAGAGTTGTAGTTCACCAGCAGCTAAAGACCTATGAATACGTTTAATTTTTAAATAATGCTATTAAGGTTAGATACTATAAAATCTATAGATATCATAAGATGTATGCAGGAACATAACAATATATTAGTCATTACCAGCTACTAATTCTTTTTTATTTATTTTACACCAGGACTTTATAGAATAAAATAAAAAAAAATGGTTATTGAGTTATAAATGTGAGTAATTTGTGTAGACAAGGAGAACAAATGATATCTGTGTCATTAGAGAAGATGACTATTTTCCCAAGCTCCCTAATGAAAAACCATAGTAAAAAAACTACATGTTTACAACTCTGAGGTTTCTGTAAAGTGTAATGTTATCCTTGTTAATGTATGGGATTTCCTAATTAATGTCAGTGTTCATTCATTAAGAGCAGCAGTTAGCTGTTAACTCTCTGGGAAGGGCTGTGACCACAGGACTGTCAATCACTATCCCCAAACAATGACAAATGAAGATGTCTCTTTTCACTTGGTCACGGTCAATTAATAGGTTGTAGCTCACATGGCTTCAGAGAAGCAGAGGCGCAGCTCTTTGTTTTTACTTTCTTGCAAAGTGCTCAGGTATTTGTGACCCGTATCACCAAACAGAGTGGGAAAGGGCTCACCCCCACACTGCATCAGTCAACCATCCTAGCAACTATGGTAACCCTTGATACACAGGCCGCCAGTCTTATGATATCGTACAGCTCTGATTACAAAATGATGGTTCTCTTAGATGTCCCATACATGAGTGGATAATTTCAGGAGACTGTGTAAGTATTAATAGTGCAGACTGATGATCAAACAACAAGAGCCCTAGTCTGCATGTCAAATAAATATTTTAAACAATGTTAAGTACATTCTTAATGCGATTACCCTAGCAATTGTTTTGTTTGTACTTAGGTCTTGTGAAAACTGAACATGGCTTGGTTTTTGTACTCTCTTAAAGTGAAGAAATGATAAACATTTTAGCTGTTAGATAGTTAAGGGATTGCAGATGTCATCTTTTCTCACAGAACAAAATTAAGTGATTTGCGCAATATTAATTGAATAGTTGAATTAATGCTTGCTGTGGGAACATGCCGAAAAAATGCACTATTTGCAAACAGTCTAAAAGAGTGTTAACTACATTCACCCTGCTAGAAAGCAATGTTTTTAATTCTCCTCAAAACAGAATTACTGTTGTAACATGCAGTTGGTGGTCTGAATGTAGACTCGCAGAACACAATATACAACATGTACAGTGTTTGTCATTGTGACCCATGTTTTTGCAATTTAGCAAGTAATATCCATGGTTGAATCATCACCTCCAATGTCCTACCTCAGTACAATAAGCAAAATTTAAAAAGGGAAAAATGTAAACATTCTTCTCCCAAGTATACCAGTACTTGTAAACCAGTATTAAAGAAGGAGTAAACCCCCACATTTTAGGGTTTAATCTCTCTTTAAAGTAAATGTAGGTACATTATATCCAAGGAAAAAGCATACTGCCCGTTCAACACAAAGAACAAATCTGAATCCTTAAAGAATTACATTGAATTACTTTTGTAAAGACATTCAGGGATATATGTTTAGTAAATTCTTACCACTTGGATTAAACGCCATACAGCAGATTGGTTTCTCATGAGCAGGAAAATGAGCTACAATGCCCTCACCATCGGAATCCTCACTGACAAGAACCTGGTTAACAAAGAGTGAGATAGGGAATATTAAACAATAACCCAGATATATACAGGCAACAGAAATGATTGTATATTCACAAAAGGGCAACTCTTTCTACTCAACTTATGTTGCTTTTAGCATTGGTGCACTCTGTATGAGGTAAGGGCTGACAAGGGAGGTAGTGGGTAATTGCACCCCAGGTTGCCTCTCTATCCTAGCTGGGTGGCTAGTACTTCACCACTTTTCACTTCTAAATGCCCTGGTGCCTAGGCATCCAGGTATGTCCCTCCAGCTTCTGCAGAACCAAAAACCTCATCATTTCTCACCACAGCTTTCTAGAATGGCAGGGAATTATGGTAGCTGTAGTCCAGAAAAATACAGAGGGCCGCAGTTGGATACTTTCTATCAATTTGTCTTTTCTGTCTACCAATCTTTGTATCTGTCAGTATATACTCAATTCATGACTCCATTACAGAAAACAGAAACAAGCTTTATTTTGTGAAATGATTCAGAGGTGCTTGTGTGTTCAATCCTAGTCATGAAAGCACAGAAACTGGAGGATTGCTATGTGATGTTTTTTAAACTGTAGTCATTGGCAACCAATACATTGATTTCATTTTGAGCATCCTGTTTGCGTACATGTTGAACACTATTCATGCATTTTTTTTTTTATGCAATAATGTTTTTGAGCTGTTGCTAATTTTGGCTCAGGACCACATTCAAGGTCTTTGTGTATTTAATTGGTAGATTAGTAGACCAGTAGTAGGCTTTCATATCACTACCTAAATAGAGTTGAGCGAACACCTGGATGTTCGGGTTCGGACAAACTTCGGAAAAAAGTCCGGGTTCGGGCTCGAACTTGACCCCGAACCCCATTGAAGTCAATGGGGACACAAACTTTTGGCCACTAAAATGCCTCTAAAAAAGTCCTGGTAAGGGCTAGAGAGCTGCAAAAGGAATTAAAATGTGGGTAAGAGTAGGACAAGTGCCCTGCAAACAAATATGGATAGGGAAATAACTTCAAATAACATAAAATACATACAAATTAAAAATACAGCTGAGCCATAAAATAGCACTAGATGGAATCTTTGATTTTAGTTTTGGAAGAACATAAATCTAAATCTAAAGCATGGCTGCCAGGAGGATCAACAGAATTATCCATTTGAGAGAGGGTTGGAGTGCAGGGTATTCTCTTTCAGTTTATACTAAGTGACCCATAGGTTGAGGAGGCGGTGACCGTGGCGGTGACCATTGCAGTGTAGGTCGAAGCGGCGCTGGAGGAGGAGGAGGAGGTAGCCAGAATTTTTCAAAGTGCGCTGTAAGCACAGTATTTGACGGTTCTATTTGACTCTCAGATATGAAGTGACCCGCAAGATGCAAATGTACTATTTAGCACCCAAAACTATTAAAATTTTTCAAAGTGCACTGTAAGCACAGTATTTGACGGTTCTATTTGACTCTCAGATATGAAGTGCACCACAAGACGCAAATGTACTATTTAGCACCCAAAACTATTCGAATTTTTCAAAGTGCGCTGTAAGCACAGTATTTGACAGTTCTATTTGACTCTCAGATGTAATATATGTAATGCTATTGCTATTCTATAAACCGAAATAGAATCCACATTCATAAGAATAGGTCAATTGACCTATTCTTATGAATGGGGACTCTATTTCGGTTTATAGAATAGCAATAGCATTACATGTATTCCATAAACCGAAAGTCTATAAACCGAAAGACATTCGGTTTATAGACTTTCGTTTTATAGAATACATGTAATGCTATTGCTATTCTATAAAAAGAAAGTCTATAAACAGAATGTCTTTCGGTTTATAGACTTTCGGCTTATGGAATACATTTAATACTATTGGCTTTCTATAAACCGAACTAGAGTCCCCATTCATAAGAAATTCTTATGAATGGGGACTCTAGTTCGGTTTATAGAAAGCCAATAGTATTATATGTATTCCATAAGCCGAAAGTCTATAAACCGAACGACATTCGGTTTATAGACTTTCGGTTTATAGAATACATGTAATGCTATTGCTATTCTATAAACCGAAAGTCTATAAACCGAATGTCTTTCGGTTTATAGACTTTCGGTTTATAGCCGTACCCGAACAATGCGGTTCAGGTTCGCTTTACACTATACCTAACCCAATAATTACATCTGATCTTGTAAGAACATTTAGCACAATCTACAGGTGATGTACTTACATCAAATCCCCGATAAGCTTGAAAGACTGGGAGTGGTTAAAGTTGGTCATAGCTGCTCGTCTGCCAGAAAGTGTTTGGAACATGAAAGAAACAGGTAGTGTTTGGTGACTCATTGATTACAGCCATAGGGGATATTTGTGAGGCCTGCAACTGCAGAATGCTTGTATTACCCTAAATCACTGCAATAAAAATGCTAATACAGTGAAGATATTCATTATAGGTCAGATGTGGTTCGTTGTCCTTTGTAAGGGTAAACCTTAATAGCTTCCACAGAAGCAGCTTCACTGAATAACCCAGACACACAAAATGCCTGGAAGTGATGCATGTACTCTCTATAGTAAAAAGGTAGTTGTAAATATCATTTATTTGGGTTAGACAGTAATGTGAGAATGCTGCTTTAATGCCTAATAGCTCCCAGAGCACTACTTTTATGGCAACAAAATAGGTAACATCAGAGTGCAATTAGACACATTAGTGGTTGGGAAGACTCCTGGTCCATCAGTAGCTTCCCTGCGCTCAGTGGAAAATATTCTGACCTCCTGACCTTTGACAGTAAGTACCGTCACTTACAATTGGGGGCCGGAGGAGTCAATTTATTATGTGGAAAAGGTCCTTGGATATCAGGAAGAAGAGATGAGGTCAGAGTTAACATCTTGAAATGAGTGGAAGTAAATGGACAGGCCAGGGTAAAGGGAGAATGAATATAATCTATCAAGTGAGATACCAGGACAACTGTAATTTTAAGTGGCCAAATATTTACACCAATATGGGCATTATCCAACATTTTCAGGAAACTTTAATTTAGTTTGTTTCTTATTGGGTTGTCTTCAACATTATACAACCAGTGTGTACTAACCAGTGTAACCAGTGTGTTACATTTATAAATGTATCAACAACAAAGTCATACATATGTTAACACAAACACAGGGAGTCTGGCATATTATAATGACTAAATATTGGTAGCAAAACAAGTAGAGTGAGCTTTACCAAATAATGGACATGATGAAAATGAATTTGAGCGTTATAGCACGATGTATCCATGTTTTCATGTGGAAGGCTGCCTCGCCGTGCAGAAGCTTACATCATACAATTCATGAGCTAATACAATGGAACCTATAGGCTTTTCATCCAGGAGTAAGGTCGCACAAAACCCCATGATGACCACATCCAGTCGTCAGTTGAACATCAGTGGATTAGAATATATGTTTAAAGAGAAAATAGTCTAAAACTATTATAGTCATCTTAATAAAAAGAATCTGACATTTGGTCACTCATGGAACTCTATGAGAGTTCAGATTAAAACCACAAGTGACTCAATCTTTAGTTTTTTTTTATGAAGTTGGTTGGTTGGATGCTCCAAACACTAACAATACCTATAATTATAGAATGACAACAAAACAGGCAACGCGTTTAGCATCCCACTGGCACTGAAAGTGTAAGGAGTCATAACAAGTTTGAGGTCTTATAGCAAAAGCACAATTATGGTCTTGAGCACATCTGTCAGCATTCTGGTCTGGTGATCTTAGTTCCAAGGACACTATTCCTTTCTTGGCCTACATGACCTGATAAATTCAATTTAAAATAAATGATAGTTTTTAATATTTGAACCTCATAACCTGCAACTACCGTATATAAAAATATATAAATAACAGGTGAAAAGAACAGGCAATATAATGTTAAGATGTATATATCATGGTGTTTATATAACAGAACATTAAAAAAGAATAGTGTTCTTCAATATTGTTTAACCACTCTACTGTCTGTCAGACATACAACAGGTCATTCATTACACCAGCCTTTGATAATTCAATACCAGCACCACCAACAAAAAACATGATAGTTTGTTTAATAGACAGATAAATGGAAATAGGTAGATAATGTCACAGGCAGTTGCATCACAACGGTGACACCCCCAGAAGGGGAAAACTATTCTCCCCCGTAAGAGTCGGCAGTCAGATCCGTCGGCTGTGTGGAGGAGAATGGCCGGGGACATGCAGCAGCCAGGTGAGTACTGGAGAAGGGGGGAGACAATTAATGGGCAAACTAACAGTGGCCTATTAATGGGCAAACTAACAGTGGCAAATTAATGGGCAAATTGGCTGTTGCATATTAATGGAAAAACTAACGGCAGCGTAGAAATGGGAAAACTGGTTGTGGCATATTTATGGGCAAACTAACTCTGGCAAATTAATGGGCAAATTGGCTGTTGCATATTAATGGGCAAACCAGTTGTGGCATATAAATGGGCAAACCAGCTGTGGCATATTAATGGGCAAACTAACAGTGGCATATTAATGGGCACACTGGCTGTGGCATATTTAGGGGCAAATCAGCTCTGAAATATTAATGAGCATATTCATGGTCACACTGGTTGTGGCATATTAGTGGACAAACTAACAATGGCATACTAACGGACAAACTGGCTGTGGCATATTAATGGGCACACTAACAGCGTCACATTTTAATCGGAAAACTAACAGTGGTATAACTGTGACATATTTATTATACAAACTGTGGCATATTTTAATGTAAAAACTGGTTGCTACTCTGGCTCACCAATACTACATTGTAAAGTACCAATCTTGTCCTTGTGAAATATTAGAACTTATTTTATTCCTGTGTTCTCCTGAACCTTTATATTGGAACTTTGCGAGACTAAGTTCCTTAGATTCTTCATTTTATAAGGAACTTGGCGGATGCTTGTTTCAAGGTATAGTTGTTTGTTTTTTTTTGCTAACATTGTAATTTAACCCCTTTGTGACGCTAGGACGTTCTATGCCGTACTAATTTTAGTGGTCCTAAAAGACACTATGACGCCATAAAAAGGGACTTACAACAGTTTCCTACCTGTCAGATGAGGCCACTTTGACAGGGAAAAGGTAGTCGATGCTCAAAGCGAGCACTGGCTACATTTTACAGAATTGTTATACAATTGTAATTGATATACAAAAAGTAAACCTCAGAATTTAAATGACCTTGAACAAACTGGTCTGAATGTGTCACATCTGAAGGACATTCTGCTAAATATATTCATATTTTCCTTCTAATAAACAATTAAAACGAAGGTCCAAAGTGAATGTCGAATTTAAAACTTAGTAACATGATTATAGTTTATTTTTTAACTTTGCCCCCGTTAAGTATCTGTAATTTTTCTGGCCGTGTTGTACTTATTTGGCCAAGAATGAGTTCTATAACCTGTGGAATATAAGTAAAGATATTAAATCCTGCTGATCTAATAAACAATAGCATATTCTCCAATTTTCCTGCTTTACACAGGTCCCATGTCAATGGGAATTTTCTGTTTAAAGTGACTGACTCGAACATTCTAGCTAATCCCTACAGTTTCAGGCCATGTATATAGATTTTATATCTAACCTGCACATTGTACTGTTCTTTTTCTGCAAATAAAATAAACTCCAGGGAATCCTTGGGAATGGCTTTCAAAGTTCCCTGTTCTAGCACTCGTTCATGAACATTTGCTTTTGTTTACCTTGCAATTCCAAAGCTGGTTACTCCCTGCTTTTTTGGGGGGAGGGTGGAGAGGGTTTCTGTTTGGCGCCCATTCGATGGTGTGGATGCTCAGGGGATGGCGCTGCCATTTAAGCAGCAGCTTATGCCCCCATAGGATCTGATAGTAATGGACCTGGGGCAAATATGGTATGGGGACCACCATCTGATTTTTTTGCTTAAGGCCCGCGAACACCTAGACTCATGGAGATACTCGTCTTTCGCTCAGACCTGGAATTATTTTTAACTGGAACAAAGAAGAATAGATTGAATTTTAAAGTATCAAAATTAACATGCTTTTATTTGTAGTAGTTCATTTAAGTGATCATTTAAATCTCTTGTTATGAGCCTTAATCTGCATTAAAAAAAATAAAGAGTGTAGCTTAGTGATTATTCTGTTCCTTTAAATAAACATAGAAAGGAAACAGGACAGCTAGTTCTGTGAAAACCCTTGAAATTGATGTTTTGGATTAACATAATTTGAACGGTTATTTTTGTCAGAATCACATTTGTGTATTGCTTAAAATTGGATTCAGAGCTGTAGTGCCATAATGATCAACTTTACAAGCTCTTTTTGTTTAATTTAGCTATAGAATGTATTTATCAATATATAAGGTAAAAAATGGTCAGCATATTGGTTTTACTTCAAGAACAGGTCTCGGTCTACAGGGTTGCCTGCCAACAGGAAAATCACAGTCAGGCCAGTAAAACATTGGCTTAAGGCCAATTTTAAGACAATGTTAATCCATAGCATGGGCGGTACTTTTTATTTATGGTAGCAACACACTATATGTGACATAGCAATATTCTGTTCGGTAAAGTTAAAGTAAAAGCCATGTCGACATTTTCAGTACTTAATACTTTGAGTGTCATGGGCAATAACTGCTGTAGAAAATGTACTGAATTCGGGTTTTTTTTTTACAACCCGACCCCTTGAAAAATTAAAATAACCACACAAAAAGGTAATGGGTGTATTCCCCAAATGCTAGTATGCTCTAATTTGCGCAAAAAAACATGCAAGCAATTGGAAACTGTTGTTGTGCATCCCAAACTTGATTTGATTGTATCACTCACACATGTATTATTGCTCAGTGTTTTCTCCATTGCTATTATGTGATTTGTTACTGTGAGAGTCTTTTTGTTGACTTCTCGGTTCACAATAAAGTAGACACCATTGTCTGCCTGATACAGAGGTAGGATTGGCAAATTCCATACCATGGATGAGGATCCTTTTGATAAACCGGACACATTACTTTCTCACCAGTCATAATAACAGCACATTTATTTTTTTGAACAGATCTTGCTTGACATGTTTTTTATGCAAACATATTCTAAAAATGAAACATTGTTTTGTCACTCCACATATCACAAGCTCAAAAACACTTTGAGAAATTAGAGTATGCTATACTCCAGCACTTTGGAAAACAATAGTCAATTTAATTCTGCAAATAAAAAATCAGATAAGACCATTTATGCTCTGCTGACCATAAGAAGTTATATAGGGAGGAAATCGTTTTCTTAAAACAATAGCTGATGCTATTTTTAACTTATGTATATTTTTGCAAACAACCTCTAACGCACTGTTTTATATTTCTACACCACAGAGGTCAGCTTCAGCTCTCTGTCTCTTGTTTCGCAATGACCCTAAGCAGCCTCAACCAGCAATTAGGAGTTACAGATTAAAGTTAATATGTTTTTATTGTATGTAAAGTTGGTGAACAGCTTCATAAGAGCTATTTGCATTGTTGTCATTGACGTTACTCAAAGTCCATTTAGCTGACATCTATGTGTTCATTTTTTTGACACTGCCACATCAGATGGTAACACCATGAGGACCTACATTGAATTTGCCCTTCTATCCCAGACAATCAACCAAAAGTTGCCATCTTTTGGCATAAGATGAGTTAAACTTAAAATTAAAAAAACATTACTGACTATAAACATACTGATGACAAAAGAAAAACAGGGTTGCTAGAGAGTATCAAAACGCCTTTAAGTCTTAACTGGTGCAACATTGTACTACACAGTTACACAGTACACCCTTTACACCATGATGGCATGACAGACAATTACTACTACTCATTTAAGTCTTAACTGGTGTAACATTTTACTACACCATTACACAATACACCATTAAACCATGTTAGCACGACAGACAATTACTACTACTCATTTATGTCTTAATTGGTGTAACATTGTACTATGTAGTTATACTATTACGGTTGCCACCAAGCCGGCAGCCCAGTGAAAAATTGGCCGGTAATTTTTTTGAGAAAAAATGGCAACCCTATATAATGTACATTATTGTGGTACAAGAGAAAAATTTTGTTTTTATGTAGTTGCTAACTGAAGTGCTTAAAATGTTTAGCAGATGCATTTGATACAAATGTCCTAAGAAAAAGTCAACATGTTAAAAAAAAAAAAAAAAAGTATAGAATGACTAAACTGACTTAATTTAAATTTTGATATTAAGTGATCTGAATTTCCAGAATGTCCAGGACATGTAACAACATAGTATGTAGTTCCCGTCTATACTCTGTACCAAGTGCTACATAAATTGTTGGCGCTATGTAAATAAATGTTAATGGAAAATGTAATGTAATTTCCCAGACTACATCTATTTTGTTGTGCACGTCAGTTGCATGCCAAGTTGAGTTCCTTACAGCAGCCACAAGGAGAAAAGATCAGGATGGGGGGGGGGGGGGGGGAAGATATAACTAATATATTAGTAGTTCCTATATAAATCCTGTATTGAGCTTAGAGATCTAGATATACCTTTAACATAATAGAAAAGATAACAGAATAATGGAAATTGCAGGCAATGACCATGACAGCATCACACAGGAACATCAAATTGGTCCCAGGGCATGGTATTGACTTAAGCTTCAAAGATGAACTATTCTTCCAAGAGTGGTACAATGAGGGGTTATGTGATGTGCCACTGCTTGTCAGTCATTGACTTTTTTGTTGGTTTACAGTCACTGAACCTCAGTTTCCTTTGTGAAATCAGTGATATGCTTTGTATAAAACCTAAAGCACTTCTCCAGCTTGTAGGATATGTACATGACGAACAGATTTGGCTGGCAGATCTCTTTCTATTTAATGTCTTTCCAATAAGTTTTGTTCAGTTAGGCTGAAACCTTGTCAAATGTTCCGGCATTTGGATTACCTTGAAGCACAACAAACGCTCTATTATCAACTATTACATAGTCCGCTACCAGCCGCTGACTGTAACATACAAAAGAATCTAACTACAACCTTAATTCAGCTTATGTCAGTATCTATGTTAAACCATTGTTTTTTTCCTTAGCTGGTATAAACACGGAGCTTGGAGCACAATCCGGAAAAGGTGAATAAGTCTTCTGGCAGTCGTACAGTGTGAATATTGTCTGGGTGGAGGCACAATATATATGACTTGCTATGGAAATGTTAGGCACTTTACGAACGTTCTAGCCCTAATCACTTTATCCATTCTGGGTTGTAGCCTTGTTCAGATCATACGTTTACACTCCATTCCTCTTACTTTATGTCACTTTGCACTCCTTATCCAAACTGTGGTCAGAACCTCTGGCTATGATGCAAATTAACAAATGTAATCAGACATTGGAAATGGTCATCATAAATCAATCCTAATGCTGAGCGAGGTGAGAAAGACACAAACTGACACTTCACACTTGAGGCTGTCAATGTGTCATGTGAATGTGCACTGTGAGTGATACACACACTGGCTTCAATACAGTCCCTCTTGTGCTTTGTAACGTGGAGCATCTGTGCAGATATTAGACACCCAGTATGATTTTTCACCCCAGTGATTTAATATGGCAAATTCACTATAGTGCCGAAAGACCCAGTAAGAAGTGTGGTGATAATGTAAACAGAAAGACAACAGTGAAACAAAACCAATGAGTGGATTGAATCAACTGTTTGTAGGGAATTGGTGAAACAGCTCAGAACAGATCATATTCTATATAATAGGATGTATTGGTTCCCTGGAACAGTAATCTGTAGCTCAGACTTAGACCATATGCTTTTCAACGAATTCTAGCCTGTGGGCTTAAAGTATAGATATTTCCCCCCACTATGTTTTCATTTGCTTCTATCCTAATTTTGGTACATAAATGGCAAAATCAGATAACTTTAGCTTTGACTAAAAAGGTGGCTTTATCAAATTACCCATTCCTCTGACTAAAGTTGTACTATCTGTGTCAATGGTTTCTAGAAAGAAAAATGTGCATGCCATAAATATGACAAATAGAAGTTAACACAGGTCTGTCAATCATGCCAACCATAAACCATCTCAGTTTAGTTTAAGCTCCCTCCCAAACCCCAGCGACAAGATGAAATGCCTAAAGGATGCCAGGCTTTTTATATTTTTTAATTTTGGCACATCATTCCCACATGTACCTCTTAGGGTGAAACAGTAATATCTTGTATAGTTATTATTCACACCAGAAGTCGTATTGCCCAACAGGTCTACAGTTGATTTTGGGGAAATAGCATTAGCCATATAGAGCTTTGAACACAATACATTAAGATACAGACAGTGATTAGTTTATGCAGTCTGTGTGTGACACGTCAATTCTTGCAGCATTAAAACTAATTTGAAACATCCAGTTGGATTTGCCACATGGCTATGCCCTCTGCAATCCCAATGATTATTGGCAGAATGCTTTAAGAATGTTATTGAATCCAAAGAGTTGTTCACTCATATCGAGTATGGGAATGTGACTGGTGAAGTGTAGCGTCAATATTGAAATCAATGTTCTGAAATATATTAATGTACAAAAAAACATTGCTAGTTTGAAAGGCTGGCTTTATCATGTGCACTTTCCCTATTTGTAAATTTAATAAATTAGTGTAAAATTTTGAGGGTTACCTATTTCCCAATCCGAGCTTAAATGATTAATATGCTGCACTTTGAACTTCCTAACAAGACGGCTCTAGATAGTGTGAATGCTCTACTTTTAATGAACTTATTAAACTATGGCCCACAGTATTAACACCCCTCTGGGGCTGATACCACAGTGACTGCCCCTAGCATAGGGCTTTGTTGTGAAACTGTTTTGCAACTGACATGATAGCATTCTCATGATTATTTGAATTGTTATAGAGAATAATTTACACATTTTGTTTTACCTTTACCTCTGTGCTTTAGCGGTAACATTAGGTCTAAGCCTTTTAGATAGATGTAAAATATACAAAGTTGCCTACCAAAACAGATAAACAGATTCACGTGCACCCTCCCATCCCCAAATAGCAATGTTATCATCCCACAATGCATCTGTTCAGCAGCCACATTAAAGGATAGTGGAAGTATTACCACAATAATACTGGTCTGGATGCCATATTGGAGAATTTAGCCATCAGCTTGGAGTCGCTGAAAGCAAGCTGTAGGTATGAATATGGTTTAAGCTATATGGATTGCACATGTTTATGACTACCTGAAGCTGACTTTGTTACCAACAAAGAAAGATCACTTTAAAAATGCACCTAAACATTGCCATTTCATTTTTGCAATGGGATCTGATATCAAAATAATAATTGAAAGCAAGTTGTACATTTTTTAAAAGTGTATTTTAAAAATATCATTTATATTTTTTTTTCTTGGAATGGATACAAAAAGGCCTTTTAATTATTTTTCGGCATGTACTCCAAATAGAGCAGTAATGGCCAGTGCATGCCCTCTGTGTGATTAAATAAAGAGCTGCATTAATGTAAAATAAACAAAAGTTTGACTGAGCAATTTATCATCCTCTGCTGCAGTGTTAGAGTTCACAGGTTCAAATCCCACTAAAGTCAATTAAGTATTTAAAAAAAGGTCGTTTAAATAAATAAGAGTTGTAAATGTGCATTATAAAAGCCACACAGAGGCTGGGACAGATGTAATTGGTTGAGAGCAGGAGCCATCCTATTTAAAGTCAGAGACATGAAGGTGTTTTTAAATCATTTTTCACATTTTAATGTTTCCAAAGGAGCCAAATGGTTTTCATTGTTTTCCCAGGTTCGCTAATCTAATAAGCTATTTAACAAGCAATTTTTTTCAGTCAGAATTTTAACAGAATTGCACATTAAATAGAATACTACCCCTCACCTCTGTACCCCTGTGAAATATCAGTTAAATTACAGTGTTCTGTCTGCTCAATGTATCACATAATGTTCCAAACATTTCTAATGCAAATTAGTTGCATTTAACATGCTGATAGAGAGTTGTGCCATGTATGAGATAATTATAATAACAAATTGTTTAAACAGGAAAAGTGCATTGATATATTCTCCTGGATGGGTCCTGGAATGTTACCATTTCCCAATATTAAATGGTACTCATTTTTTCTACCTTTGGAGGATGAAAGGATGAGCTGACCATGTCAGGAATTGACCCCACTGGGGTTCCCACTGGCCGGTAATTATAAGAATTTTCTGTACACTCCATGTCAACAATCAGTGTTATTTTATTGTCCATTTTACCATAAAATAGCAAATTATAATGGTAGTGAAAAAAATGTTCATCAGTAGTCTACTACATGCATGGATCAGACTATGCTATACATTGCGTAGAATATTGCGTAGAATATAAAAGGGAAGATCAGACTGATCCATGTGGGAGCTATTTGATGTTGTATTCAATGCACAGAATCACTGCCAAGGCTTTCGCACCAAACAGCATTCATTGCACATACACCTATAATACTACGCACAGTAACAGTCAAAGCTAACTCTCTCTTTGGCTGGATCTGTTACAGCAGGGATGGCCCTCCATGTTGCAAGACTACATTTCCCATACTCCTCTGTCAGCCTCTTAGCTGAAAGAGCATTATGGGAGATGTAATTCTCCTACCTCATTACCTCTTCCCACTCGCCCCTCCAAGATTTTGCCCGAGCTGCCCCCTCTCTTTAGAACTCTCTTCCGCAGAGCATCCAGCTCTCTCCTTCCTTTTCAAACTTTAAAAAGTCCCTCAAAACTCATCTTATTAAAAATGCTTCCTACCCATCACACTAGCATACCTGTTAATTTACCTCTAGCTAATCCCACCTAGCGCTCGCTTGCCCTCAACCACTGTTAGTATCAGGAATCTCGCAACTAACCCAGCTAGAACGCACACAATTAATCGTTGGCCAACCATCCACATTACTGTTACCACAACTACCTTCCCTCTGACCTCTTAACTGCCTTATGTATCTCATGTACCCCATTCCCTCTAGATTGTAAGCTTGCGAGCAGGGGTTTCTACCTCACGTACCAGTCTGTTCTAGTTTGTCTGACTTAGTATGTAGTTCCCTTCTATGCTCTGTATCATGCGCTACCTAAATTGTTGGCACTATATAAATAAATGGTAATGTAATGTAGTTCATCAGCAGCTGGAGGGCAGCAGGTTCCTCACCCCTGTGTTACAGGATCAACTTATTTAACCTCACTGCTTTAAATGATGCTCATTTTGACACCGTTAACACACAGTATTTACCTGTCCCTCAGCAACAGTCTCAATATCAATAATGGTGACAACTCCAGGAACAAGAGGATTCCGTCTGGCGTTACTGTGTGTGGTCAGATCCTCGTCTGTAGATCCTGCAGGCAGTGTACCAGTTAGCTGGGTAACAACTTTTCCAACCATGGTAAGTCCAGTTTTCAGGGTCTGTGAAGAAATGAAACATTATATTAATAATAAAGCACACTAATTAAGATTTAAGGGTCAGTTATGTATGCATTGCTAAATATTAGCTAAGAAATCCTTGGCTTTCCAAAAAAGACAAGAAATAAAAGGATAAATAATCATTATGCAAATATCTCATGGAACCAGTATCCAATGCATTAAGGTCACACACAAAAAAAAAAAAAAACATGTAACAAGCCACAAACACCACTTCAAAACTAGCATCTGGTATAAGCTCTAACAACAAAAAATAAATAAAAAAAAACAGACACAGTCTTAGTCCTAGTTGTTGCTTTGTGTCAGCATCGCTAGATAGAGATGTTGTTCTGGTCACAGGAAAGGTTCCCATGGATAAAGATATAGTACCAATTGGAGAACGTACAGGCCAACAAATTGCAAAACATTAACAACAGGCAGCAGTATAGATCACTTCAGAAAACAAAAGGGTCAACTCAATAAAGAGAGAATTGCAGCAGGGAATTGAGGTGAGAATTGGTCAAATCAAAGGTCAAAGTAGCTGAGTTGGAAATATTATTCAACTCAACTACTTTGGCCTTGAGTTTTAAATTCCCATCTCAATTCCCTGCATTCATCATGTTATGATGATGGTATTGGATCTACTAAAAAAGGTTTCTCTTAATTAAAAGTTTGTATTGTACAAGTCATTCAGTTTAAAGGCTAGGTTAAGTGAATCCATAACATTTGTGTCCTTTATAAGGTATTTCTAATGAATATGATGACAAATGAACCACAAAAATATTTAGTTATTCTGGTGGGAAATGTAAAAAGAGTAGTCATGTTCTTAAATAAGGTTATCCGGCTAGTAGGATTATTTATATAGCTATGTGGATATGACTCTTGCTATGTAAATATAAAACCAAAAAATTCTGAAAAATAAATGTTTTCTACAAATAACAATAACCATTTACAATTCATTCCATTTAGAAATTCCGATCTTGCATATTGCAGTTACTAACATACATTGCAAATGTTAAATGTTAAAACAAGCACATAATTATCTGAAAGGGTTTTTCATGCTCTGATCAGCAACAAATATACATTAATATTTATTGTTTCTTTCTAATTTATAAATGTATTAAAGAAAAGATTTTCATTTTGGTAAACTTAAATGAAATAATAATAACTATTATTTTTAGTGTTACTATCAGGGCCGGACTGGACTATATCAGGAAAATAGGCAGGCTGTCTTGGGGGTGCTGAGGAAGGCGTCCATAAGCACAAGAGAGCAGAAATGTGTCCCTTCATCTAGACAGATTTATTCCACTCTGAACTCTGTCAGCTGATGCGGTGCTTTAGTGTAGCCGGATATGACCGGAGTAATATCCGTCGCCTAGTTTCCTCCTGCACGCAACCCGCAGGGGGAGCCAGCTACATGCTATGTCAGACGAACAGAGACAGACTGATACTTGAGGTAGAGAGCTATGTTCAC
The DNA here is from genome assembly GCA_036172795.1 of Pelodytes ibericus. Lineage (NCBI taxonomy): Eukaryota > Metazoa > Chordata > Amphibia > Anura > Pelodytidae > Pelodytes > Pelodytes ibericus. Next base: position 172,278,331 of record CM069857.1, read on the forward strand.
AAGCATACAATCTAGAGCCCTATGTGCTTTCGTATCTGCCTTATCTATAAATAATTAAATTTACTCTTAAAATGTGCTTTTAAATGGTTTTCCCTTGTATGAAGAAAAAAATAATGACATTATGCTAAAGGCCTGGTTTAATGACGCAAAACTAGGGGGCTGATATTATATTCATTCCCATTCCAAGCTCTGGGATTTTATTCCCATTCCGAGCTCTGGTTAATATAGAAGAAATGTATAGTGTTAACCACGAGAAGTGAAAAAGAGAAACAAAATGCTATTTCCTTTTCACACAGCAAAACAATACATGTGAAGTATCTGTTGCCTGCGCTGATGCATAGAGCAGTTTCTAGCTTCTATGTTTAATTTGCGGCCTTCGCTTCTATTCTATCTTCTAAAATTTGCTATAACCCACTTAGGGCCCCCCAAATTATAGAACTAGTCCAGCCTTACACTTCTCACTCTTAGAGCATTTTCCCCTGTTTTTCCTAGTTTGAATTGTGTACAAACATTTCAAGAAAGGTTTTTTCCATATTATTTTTTATAAAGTTCTATAAGAAAACAAAGCCGAGAGTACTTTGAAGCTAAGATATACAAGGGTAGACGTGTAAACAATTACAAAGGGGTTTTTCAGCTCAGCAGCTTGAGAAAATTATTTCTATTCTCTGTGTATGCTTTTGTATAGATAAACTTTAACCCCTTATGTTACCTAACTATGACAACGACACATAAATATGTTCAGTTGGCTTTTGTTATGGTGTTGACTTGTAGATATGTAACATGAAAAAGTGCCACTGATATCCCTCAGTAAAGCATTTTTGATTTATGAAAGTAGCTAGTCCTTTCTGGAGACATAAGAAGTGGGAGCCACATCTCACCGAGAATGGACAGCATTGAAATAGCCTGTCCTATAGGATGGTACCTACACAGGAACCATTTTTTTGCTCACTGTCACCATTACATTTCAGCCCAATCCCACCCATAAGGGCAGTCCAGAACTAAAATGTGGCTCCCACTTCTTTTGTCTCCATGAGTTATCAGAATCGATGTGGTTGCTGTGTTCAAGGTGCAGAGGAGACCAGTCATGTATTTCGGTTCTGGACTACCCTTATGGGTGAGATTGGGCTGATATGATAATGGAGTGGTTTCCTCTGTAATGGTGGCAATAAGCAAAAAATGGTTTCTCCCCCTCCCAAGTAGGTACCATACTATAGGACAAGCTAGTTCAGTGCTGTGCATTCTCGATGAGATGTGGCTCACATTTCTTTTGTCTAGCCAGTTCATTGTACAGCAAAATATACACACTATTGCCAAGTAACTGATGTACAACTGCAGCAACATTTAGGGACTTGTACACTTAACCATGTGAATTAAAACATGACTTCCAAAACTTATATCAAAATAGCTTATTTGGTACCTCTCCAGCCAGGGCTGGACTGAGAATAAAACCCAGTGCTGGAAACAACTGTATACCAGCGCAATAGCATTGCATCATTATATCAGAACCATTGCACCATTACTCTGTTATTCAGAATAAGGAAAAACATACATTTTTAAAACCCAATTGAAAAATACACTTTTTATAAAGACATATGAGAGAACATAAATATGGGTTATATGTGAAAAGCACATTCTGGTGCAAAGTAGTTAATACAAAGTATCAGCAGTAATCAGCCAGCAAGGCAGGGCAAGCGGCCTACTCAATACCCAGTATCATGGTAAGCTACTGTCCAGCTATCTCTAAATCAGAATTCCATCAATTTGTACCAATCCAATAGCTAACAAAAGGCTGTTAGCTGTTTTGCTAACTCTTGCTTTTTATATAATGTACCAGGGGGCTCAACATTACATTTAAGTCAAAAATAACTTCACACTACAATGTGGGCATCAAAATCTAGATGTGACCTGCAGATCTGAACACCTTTTAGTGATTTAAAGAAATAAAATTCTCTCCTCAGTGCACACATCACAATTTAGTGAGCCCCTTGATTTGTGCTGTTATCATTACCAGTAATATATTTAAGAAGGCCTAAGTGCAACATCTATGTTGTTTCTTTTCATACTTGTGAATTTAATCTATTCATTAAAACTTCTAATATGGTGATTTATACTCCTTGTTTCAGCACTTTATCACCTCATTTCACCACTTGCTAATATTTCTGAAGTGACCTCTCGAAGACCCATGTTAGGAAAACAAACAAACAATGTGTAGAGCAAACCAATAAAAATACCTCAAGGTTTCTGTAATGTCATCAAAATTGCTTGCATTAAACACACAGTATATAATGTCACTCAACATTTCATTTTCAGAACAGACATATGGTTTTATGAACTATTTCTTAAACCTTGGTGAATGATCTTTCAACATTTTGATTAAGCATCTTCAGACAACTTGTCATTCAGGTTGTGATGTCAATGAGAATCAAAATCACACTTTATGTTTCAATTTATTCTAAACTGTCAAGATGGTGGGACTACCTCTATGTAAAAACTGATTTTACCACTTGGTACTACTAACCTCACATACTCTATCTGTAGCTACCGAACAGTGCTCTGTCTAATGTAGGGTTGCCACCTTTTTTTAAAAAAAAATACCGGCATTGGTACTGTCTAAATAGATTTAACATTGGCCTGATGCCATTTTTTTACCGGCCTGCCGGTAAAATACCTGCCAGGTGGCAACCCTAGTCTAATGGTAGCTACATACTCTTTTCTTTTCTAGAGACAAGGGGTGAATAACGTTTGTACGGTACACAAATGACCAACCATTCAAATGGCAATTTTACTGAGACAGAAGTGGCCTTCTGTCTCACTAAAAACATTTTTTTAGGGTTTTATCCCTCTTTAAACAAAGAGACACAGAAGGTGCTGGAATGACTTTATGAGATGATCAATATGTTTTTTAGGCTTAAGGGACCACGTTAAATTATTCATATAGCAAAGATAAACTGTGGACATTTTAATGAAGATTTACAAAAATCCTAGCTGGGCAGTTGGGCATCTCAGGTTAAAATGTTATTCATACGGTATAAGCAAATCAAGAATTTATACAGACTAATATAAAAAATAATGGAGCATATAAATAATGGCACAGTTCATCTCCATATTAAATCATTATAACGTATTAATGTAGGCATTTTGGCCTGATTCAATGATGTAAAATATTACTTATTACTGGTGTTTAACTCAAATCCAATCTATGGGATTCACTGACATGAGATAAATAAACTCAGGTCACTGAATAGACAATGATAAAGTCCTTTAATTATTCTTTTGTCTATGTAATGTTTTGTCAACTGTGCTAAATTATATAGATAGCACTATATGCATGTTTCCATTAATTTCCATTATAATAATTTTGCCAATAACTTCACAGCCATGTTTGACAGATCCGGGGCATGGAACGGGTTAATCCTGCCTCTGGCCAAGATATATTTCTAATAATAGAAGCCACATGGGTGCTAGTATCCATTCCAAATAAAACAAAATATATTTCAACAGTTTGATATTTATTTAACAACATGATTTACAACTTTATCATAATCTATGCAAGGCACTTAAAAACCATATATATATATAAAAAAAACTATGTGTGTTACGTTTCTAAAAATGACAATTGGGAGATAGGATAACAGCTGAATTGGCTTAAATTACCAATGACTTCAGAGTCAAAGTAACTACATTTAGAGATGGATGAAAAAGGAAGAGGACAGACCCACAATCCCATGTGACCTGGGCTACATGGCGTCTCTGATCATTTAAAAGCGAGGCTGAGATTGCAGGCGTCGGCAAACCAGGACCAAGCCACAGATCAATCGTAACTGTTTTGTTTAGTGCTAAAAACTCAAACTGCAGTGATTAGAAAACACATTAGTGTTCATCAATTAGCAGCCAAACGTTTGTTTTAATAATTCATAGGAAACGACTTGCACAAAGTCTGTTAGTGTGTTGTCAGGAAAGCCTCAGAAGGGCCAACAGAATTCGGCGCCACTTTGTATTGACGGCAACATTAAGTCAGGAAGCCTGGTTAACCCTTTCCCATCTCAGTCGCATGTCCAAGTGCAGAGAAGAGATTTTTATTTGGAAATAATTGAGCTCATTATCCATTAGCTGTATTTTTAGATTCATAGGAGAAAGGTAGACATAATAAATCTGTACTCGTGAAATTCTCAGCCAGGTTCTTTGTGGATCGAACTGTTGCAAATTCATAATAACTAAAATATATACATATATATCTTGTTCTAAACCATCCATAGTGATGTATCACCTGCCTTAATAGGTGTCTGTTAATCAAAGGCACATGGCATGATATGCCCACATTCAAATTACATGGAAGAAAAAAAATGTATATTGATATACACATAGATACAGATCCATACATGTATTTTAAATACAAACATTCACAACTATTTAGACATGATTAAGATTGTAATTTTATATGTAGGCACTATATAAATAATTGTTAATGTAATGAAATATTGATACGTGTGGGGGTGGTAAAAAATACAAATCATTTATGTATACAACTTTGCCCCCGGCAAGGGGGTGGGACATTGGGGGTGGAGTCTGGGGAGAGGGGTGTCAGTGCTACTCATGCCACTCATGTGCAGTAACACTGTCACTCATCTTTGATCCTGGCTTCTGAAGACAGGATCGCTATTGCACATGGTTACAATACTGCGCATGCCCAGTAAGCATTCTCTGGTGTCTGGGACACTGGAGAATGTGATCAGGACCGCAGGGTTGCGCTCCTGAGTCCCGCTGTCTCACTTAGCTCTACCTCTGTCCCGAAAAGCTCTACCTCTGACCTCCCAAATGGGACTGTCCCGTGCAAAGCAGGACCGTTGGGAGGTATGTACATGAATACACATATATATCTATATATATATAAATAGATATTTTTTTTGTCTCATGATTGAGCATAAATACAAATACATGTACCCATAATATTTATACACATATGGACATCACACGTGAGGTATTAAAGATTATTATTTTGATCATTCCACATTGATGTTTTCTGAATATAAGTAAACACATGGTGGACACCATAATTATCTGTCCAGGATCGCTGAAGGTAAGTATTATTAATTAGTTTAATAGTGGTTAATTTTAGTATTAGGGTTCAGGGAGGGTAGAATTAGTATTAGGGTTCATTTTAATATTAGAGTTTGGGGTGTTAATTTTACTATTGGGGTACAGGAGGTTAATTTTAGTATTATGGTTTGGGGGGGTTCATTTATTAGGAGGAGGGAATTTATTGGGGGTGCATGTTTGTAAGTGCTTACATTGCTGCAATGAAGCGGCAGCGTTCATCTTCACCACTGACAGTTCGGCGTTAAAACTGCTGTACTGAACTGTCAGTGGTGAAGCAGCCACGAATAAGTGTCCTAGACCCCCTTCCCAGGCACAAAGAGCAAAGATTTTACACATGACTTACAGTGTAGTTCATGTGTATCAAATAGACTTGGCTGGCAGACTAAAAAGATGGCACCGTGGGGAAAGTGCAATTTTATGTAGATTACTTAAAGGCAACAATGACTATTAAAGGACAAACAATCATATATCTATGTAATTATTATTATATTAACTAACTCAGTTTAAACTGGGTCATAAACAAAAAAGTGAACATAAAACTGGGTAAACTTACAGCCATAAGAAACCCTGAAAAATCCAGGTCATCCTATATTGCCCCATTAATTATCTATAGATTGGTCTGCAGCTTGTTGTTCTGGGATACATCCAACCCATGCCCTTAAATGGACACTACCACTTACATAAGATGCAACTATACAACCTTGTCATTTAAAACAAACACATATAAATCACATGCCAATGTTTTTTTTATATGATTTCATTAATTGCATATAGAAGTAAAAATAAAATGAGGTTTTAACTCCTGGCTACATTCTGTGAATATGTTCCATGATGCAACATTGTCTAAAATCTTCCAGCCAGTGGCCCTAACAAAGCTAATTTCCGGGAAGTGTGAAGATTCAAGAATTTGTTATAATTGTTAGAATTAAAAATGAGTAACATTTATATACAATCTAATAAAAAAGCATGTCTGCATTATGATGGGCTCCAGATTATTTGTATAAATACAGTTAACACTAAGAGATATGTCCAAAACAGACAAACCCCCATCTATTCAAGTTCAAACTTGGCAAAATACTGTACTTAAAATGCTGTTAAATATAAACTGAACCTAGCGGCTCAAGGGGAACTGTATTATGCCTCATTATTAGCTTCAAATTATGGGTGCCTGCTATGAAAATAATTGTATTTGTTATCCTTTTTTATTAACATCCCTTTGGAGTCAAGAAGGAATCCCCCCCCCCCCCCCCCCCCTTAGTGTAAAGTAAATAATAATCAGAGTAATAAGGGAATTAACTATTTCATTATTCAATTAATTATTAACTTATCCCTATTTGATAAGCCCACATTTTAAAATGTTTCTGAACATCTGGCAAGCTCATTATGTATAAAAATGTTCAATTTCTATTGGTTAAATCATCAAAATATTATGTACAATAAGTGACCTGTACCATGCTGATAAGGACAGGTATTGGTGGTTTAAAGGTACTGTATCTAAAAAAAATATTGTAAGATCAGTGTTGCATCATATTGAGTTAAGAAAAAGATATAGATGTGTTTTCTCAACTCTTCCTTTCTTCTAGACTTTGCGAATGTGAAAATTGCATGTGGATGAAAATCCCCTTTAACTGACTTGAAACTACTTTAACAGTAGCCTTCAGTCATCTCCTTTTCAAGAGTAGAAATATTTTCAGAGCCTTTTCCAACTTTACAAAAGTAAATATTTAGCCAAGGGACGGATAGATTTAGGGCTAGAAGTCCTTAAATGCTTGTATGTATCCGGTTATGACTTCTCTGAACATGCATGCAATGTACATAATAATGGAAAGACCACACCCACACACAGTAACTGCAAGGAAAATGACCACTGAACAGATTGAACCTCCACCATTAGTCAAGACAAGATCATTATAGGCTATTCCCATGTGCGGTCTGTATTATTTGCAAAAACTTGACTGGTAATCTTTAGCCTTTCCCATGCCATTTCAGATGTCCTCTCTCTCCATTAGTGCTAATGGCTTCATGCTCACATAAGCTGTTAAGACTCATTAAGGAGTTATCAGGTAACAGAAGAAAACAGATGCAGCTTTGCTAAATCAATTTACCACCTCAGGGTTAAAGACAGTGGCGGCATCTCAGGCAGTTATTAGGTGACAAGTGAACGTGTGTTCATTATTTGATGCCAGACAGTACACAGACTATCCTATTCTCTCCCTAAGTGTTTCTCCATGTGTTTCATCCAATTGTCTCAGGGTTACTGTACTCTCTTTGACTTGGAGGTTTGAAATGTAAAGCCAGACTGTAGGTGGAATGTATTAACTTGGTGTAGATATCTTTGTAGCACACTTTTTTCATGTATTCGATTTGTAACAGTGCCCTTGACCTGTTTGTTAGCTCGTAATTCTTTTGCTTATGTTTGTTTAAGAAATGTTAATGCATTAGGTATAACTTACATTCCAAAAATATGATTTGTATAAAATGAAGTCGGAAAATGATAGCCTTAGTTAACAGAATGCTAATGTTTTTCCATTTCTGCTTCTATTATAGAGGCACAAGTAAGAAAACAAAAAAATATGGCCTATCTTAAAAAGTACACCCCATTTTAGCTTCTTCAATCTCTATTCTTTACTGTGAACCATGAAGGCTGATCTTGTCACTGGTTGTCACTCACTGGTAGGGTTGCCACTTTTTCCACACAAAAATACCAGCCTTCCTATTACCACCATAGTCTTAACATTGGGAGCATGCCATTTTTTTACTGGCCTGCCGGTAAAATACCGGCTGGGTGGCAACCTTACTCACTGCTGCTGGCATGGTGTAATAAGAAGCCCAAAAAATTATATGTAATCAACTTGTCCCCCTCTATCGATTACATAAAAAAACATGGTTGCTTTCTGCACTAGGTAAGAAAAACCGTTAAACCTGACATCCCTCACATAAATCGGAGCGGCAAGCAGCCGCTCTGATTGGCTGAGAGTGCATTGATACTATCAGCGTGAGCCTACAGCAAGATCAGCTACAGATCAACTAAATCTGTAAACATACAATTCTGGTTCACAGTGGCAAAGTTTTTAACTTTCATTTCTTAACAAGTCAAATTTTTTAAAAACAGAAAAAATTCTAAGGCCACTGTAAGATAGGAACAAAATAAGGTAGAAGCAAAGTGTTCTGCTTTCATGAAAGAGCAAAAAGAAAAAAAATCATAAATTATTATTAGTAGTACTCAAGTTATTAACATAAAACAGCAGAAGGAAAGATCAGGGGCAGCGATTTGAAAAAGAACATCACTCCATAGCTGCAGAGAGAGGTCCTAGGACAGACTCTCTGTCATTTGTGTGTGAGTGTCAGTCTCCCTCCCTGCTAGAGATGTGTTTAATGCCACAGATGTCACACACCAATCAGCGTTGCCAGATCACAGAGCAGCAGCTCTGATATGGCAGCCTGGAAATTTCAGCAAGCAAGTGATAAGGGAGACTTCCAAAAGAAACTGAAATTGATTAGGTCAGATGTTCCCTTCTGTCTGATTAAACGTTGCTTAGACAGGTTTAATACCCCTTTAATATTGAAAACACCTTTTTGGGTGACATTTCAGTGCTTGGTTGTGTGCAATGCTAGGAAGAATGCATAGTATGTGTAGGTCAGCATTAAAAACATAAGTAATGGTGAGTGTTTCACAAAATTATGTTATGTTGTGAAGATGTGTTTGTGGAAGGATGATTATGTTAAATTCCCCTCAAATATACAGGCGTGAAACCCCCAAGTTATGGGGAAGAAATCGAGAAAAACGCAGAACCCAATCGGGGGCGAAGAACATTGGCATGTTGCTTTCAGGACTTGCCAGTGAAGAGTTGTGATTTTCAAATGCTTCTGGCAGAGGTGACACAAACGATTGCCTGGGGAAAACTGAGCAAATGTCCAGGCACTGGAATTTAAAGTCTCTAAATTAGAGAACAATATGGTACAAACCACTATTAAAATAAATGCAATGGAAAACGCAATCAATGCCTGGACAAGCAACAAGAAACTATATTTAAAATTGAGGAATTGGAAAATAAATCGTGGTGTACTATCGTACAAGTTAGGGGATTTAGTGAAGTGTGGATCTACAGGAAGTACCACACTTTGTATAAGCATAGCATGTGGAGGATGTTTTCCGTGTGCCCAAGGCCCGTCCAGCCCCAAGAGAATCCCCCCTGAGACAATACTGTGCGGCTTCAAAATCAAGCCTGACTAAATTCACAGGCCTGGCCCTGATTCAGTTCAAATCTTCTTTCCTAAATGCAATTTCCGGACCTTGTACACCTCAGTCTGAGGTGTTTAAAAAAATATAAAAGTTGTTCTAAAGTGATTTTTGTGTGATACCGCCTTGAGTTTCATGACATTTAAATAACAAAAATAAAATGGACTGCAAAATGTTTCACTGCCTTTATGTATGGCCTGTTTATACTGTTTATGTTTTTCCAGGCTTTTTCCCCCCCTGATTACAGTTAATTTCATTTCATCTTGCGATAGGTCTGCTGCCTCCTATGATAGACTATGGGGAATTTGAGGTAAGTGAGATTAATGTGAGGCAGTAACCTGTCTAAATTAACAGAGCTTCAAGACCAACTCATCGAGTAAACTCTGGGCTTCAGAAATCCATTCCCTGCCATAGAAGTACCATAAATTAACGGGGGTAGAGTAACTAACACATAGCAACAGTTGACTGGTATGAACCATTTACCAATCACATCTGGATAGCCTGTCCATTCCAAACCACCTGACAATGGTGTTCCATATAACAAGAAATGCTAAAAGTTGAGATTTTCACATGCCACAAAATATAGCTTCATGTTAATTATAGACATATGTATTTATCACATTTGTGCTCCCGATTTTTATAGTAAAAAGCCTGTTAGGTTGCTACAGTCAATGCTCTATCAAAAGACCGAACATATGATAGTATCTAGACAGGGCTTGACAAGTCCCAAGAGCCAGGTCTCCTACAATCTTTCCCCTAGATCCTAAAAATAACTAGGCAGGATCCTAATCTAGTCCTGCAGACAAATAAATGTTTGTTAAAATACTTGTCTGTAGATGACAAAAAGATGTTGTAGAGGAGATATAAATGTTGGTTTAACAAGTGTGCTGTTCATAAAAAAAAAACATTTCTCTGCAGGGTCTAATTAGCAAAAAGGTTTATTGGCATGAGACTAAATTTGGCTGCAGTCTCTGCAATATAAGCCAAATTAGTCAAATCAAGTGGCTTTTAATTATCAGTTTGGGATCTGTGATAATGAATAACAAAACAGATAAATTCAATATCGTGCAAGGAAACTCTTATAACCTGCTATTGTGGGAAATCCTGGGAACAGCCATTTAGAGCCCATGTACTGTGCTGTTAGTCAATAGTCAGAAGTGATGGGATGTATGCATGTCAATTACTGTAGATATGGCAATGGTTTGTAGAAGAAATCCTGGCTTAGCAAAAGTGCAAGACATTCTTGACATAGTCATAAAATACACCACATTTATTTTTCGCGTCAGCTTTCTTGAATTAAAGGAGGCTAGACTTAGACTTGTTCCTCATTATTTCCCCTAAAGAGACAGTGCCCCTTTAATATATCTTCTGCTTCTATAATGTCCAACTTACATGCAAGAAAGATGGATATCATTAAAGCAACATGTGCAGTCAGCGTAAAGCTCACCAACCGAAATTAAGATATACTCTTTTTTGTGGTGAAAAAATAAAATTTGTCAAATGTCAAAAACAACGTACGTCTCTTGGGAGCCAAGTAACCTTTCTAGACTCTCTTTCTAACTGCTTTCATGTATTTCCAAGTAGATTCCCCCGCCCCTGTATCTTATGGGATACTGAGGTCAGACAAGACGTTCATATAATGCAAACCAGGCCTTTTGGATGGTGTTTTAAAATGTTTAGAGAACTTATGAATGGCTCATTATTCTACATTAATTTCTTAACAAGATCATTTACCTCAAGGTTAACCTTGATGAAGTTGTGTCTTATTTTTAACTTCACTGATGGCTGTAGAGTAATCCACTATCCTTACTATTTTATTGAGAGTATTGCAATTAGAGTATTTTCTCATTTATTCAGCTGTCACATATTTTAGATGTGATAATAAAAATAACACGTTTTCAGTTTTTTTCAACAATATAACAAATACAAATGTGTATGTCCTTGAGTTTCAGTGCATGTAAGTGGGAATATAAGGCCTGGAATTGTTGGTCTTTCAGTCCATAATAATGCAGTATGTACACATGAACACATATAAAACAGATATATACGGTTATTAGTCCAGAAGCAATGAGATAAATGCTGGCTTTTTAGTGGAACACTTAATCTATGAACGATGAGTACATTATCATTTATACTGTATTCCTTATTTCAATCAGCCTTGGTGGTCCATCCTTGATCAGTATAATCATGTCTTGGAACCTTGTAGAATTGGCTGTTTCTCTTCATTGGTGAGCTAAGGGGCTCATAAACCATTCTAGTATCTAACTTCCTTAAAACACTTTTGGGCATATTCACTAAATGTCGAGTTTAGATCAGGGCCGGATTAAGGCATGGGCTTTAGGGACTGCAGCCCAGGGGCACCAGCAAAATAGGGGCCTCGAGGACTGCAGCTCGAGGCCCATGCCTTAATCTGGCCAATGGAAAGGGAAAAAAAAGCTTTCTTGGACAAGTCTCCATACTGCCTGTCTTGCTCTCCCCGTCACCCATAAAGCGGCAGGTCACATGATCGACGCGGGTCCCATGACCTGCCAGGAAGGTGAGTACTGGGGACGGCGGTAACAGTGTTTTTTGGGCACTAACAGTGGCATATTATTGGGCATACCAATTGTGGATTATTAGTGGGCATAATAAAAGTGGCATAGTATTGGGCATACTAATTGTGGCATATTAATGGGCATCCCAATCATGGCATATTAGTGGGCATATTATTGGGCATGCTAATTGTAGCATATTAATAGGCATACCAATTGTGGCATATTAGTGGGCATATTAATTGCATATTAATTGTAGCATATTAATGGGCATACTAATTTTTACATATTAATGGGCATACCAATTCTGGCATATTAATGGGGATATTAATTGTGGCATATTAATGGGCATACTAATTGTTACATATTAATGGGCATATCAGTTGTGGCATATTAATGGGGATATTAATCGTGGCATATTAATGGGCATACCAATTGTGGCATATTAGTGGGCATATTAACGGTCATACTAATAGTGGCATATTAATGGGCAAATTGGCTGTGGCATACTAATGGGCAAATTGGCTGTGGCATATTAATGGGCATACTAATAGTGGCATATTAATGGGCATATTGGCTGTGGCATATTAATAAGCAAATTGGCTGTGGCATATTTATGGGCATACTAATAGTGGCATATTAATGGGCATACTAATAGGCACATTTTCTGTGAAATGTTAATTGGCATAATAACAGTGGCATATTGATAGGCAGACTAACATTGGCATATTAATGGGCAAATTGGCTGTGGTATATTAATGGGCATATTGGCTGTGGCATATTAATGGGCAGACTAACAGTGGCATACTAACGGGCAAATTGGCTGTGGTATATTAATTGGCAATCAGGTGCGTGTTAGTGAGAGAGAGAGATGGTGCGTGTGTGAGAGAGTTGTTGCGTGTGGGAGAGAGATGGTGTGTGTGTGCGAGAGAGATATTGAGTGTGTGCGAGAGAGACGGTGCGTGTGAGAGAGAGACGGGGTTTGTGAGAGAGAGCGAGATGGTGTGAGAAAGACGGGGGTGTGAGAAGGAGACGGGGGTGTGAGAGAAAGACAATGAGTGTGTGTGTAAGTGAGAGAGACGATATGTTTGAGAGAGAGAGACAGTGCATGTGTGTGAGAGAGAGAGAGAGAGAGAGAAGATGTGTGTGTGAGAGAGAGAGAATATGTGTGTGTGAGAGAGACATTAATGAGGTCTTGACGTCCGTCGGCTCTTCTGAGTTCCAGGATGTTACGTGACACCCGGAGCTCTAACCGGAAGTCAAGTGGAGGAGGCTGAACGGCTGTGATCAGTAACATGTGTGCGGTCCAGGACACAGGCCCACTCACAAGGAGCATGATAGCCCTGGAGTTACTGATCATGGCCGTTCAGCCTCCTCTGCTTGACTTCCGGTTAGAGACTTCAATCACGTGACATCCTGGAGCTCTAACCGGACACAGGACCGCACACAAGGCGCATGATAGCCCTGGAATCTCAGGGCTCAAGTATACTTTGAGTCTCCATTTGGAGCCATGGGGGGTCCACCACTAGCGACGCCACTAGACACAGGCCGTACAACGATTTGGTTATACTTACTTTGGCAGCACTTATAACAGTGGCAGTATAAGACTGGATGTTGTCTCCACATGCTCCTCCACGAGACTGATGACAACGGATAAGCTGCAGAAATAAAAGAAAAATATACATTTAATTCCATCTCTATACACAGATAATACTTAATGTGCACAACCTTTCAAATGCATTATTATAAATGTAAAATACTTTCAAATCATACTCATGTCAATGTTCAAGAAGTCCAGTTATTGTTTAAATATATTTTGGGTGTGCCTGCCAAGTCCTGGACCTTAATTGCTTTCTATGGTGGTCTAACCAAATAGATGAAAATTGTTAGCTATGGTCTCTCTTTTTGAAAGTTTAAACAAGGTACAGCTTAGAAATTGTCTTCTTTGAGAATGCAAGAACTACATATGGTGGCCATAACATTGGCTTACTAAAACTGACCATATATGTCACACAGAGAAATCTGGTATATAATGGTATAGTGAAAATAAGGATGCCCTCATTTGGGGCTATTCACTAAAATTGAGTAGGTGAGTAGCAGATGAGGTAAAGTGAATAGCAAGTGAGTTGAGGTGAGTAGCAGGTGTGTTGAAGTGAATAGTAGGTGAGTTCAAGTGAATAGCAGGTGAGTTCAAGTGAATAGCAGGTGAGTTCAAGTGAATAGCAGGTGAGTTCAAGTGAATAGCAGGTGAGTTCACGTGAATAGCAGGTGAGTTCACGTGAATAGCAGGTGAGTTCAAGTGAGAGGAACTCTGTAGTCGAGTTGGAAAAATTCTCCAGTGCAGCTGAATGGGAGAATTTGGATTGTCAATTTCTTGTCCCAATTCCTTGCAAATCTCTCTTTATTGAGTAGACCCTATAGTGACTTCCTATATGTGAAAATGAACACAATTTAGCTAAGCTAGTCTATCATCTTTGTTCTCTGGTCCTGAAACTCAGAAATCTGACATTTAGCTTACTGAAGCAAAAATGTAAAGGACACTTTTATGCTAGTTTATGCTATCCCCAGTAGACCGAATGCTTGAAAAGATAACAAGAAGCATAAAACATAAGTGACTAGCACAGCTGTATTGTGAAAGGTTTCACATACATTAAAGGGGCAGTTCCACCTACAGTGCCTGAATTATTACTGCATAATGTAACATAAAGGGAAAGAAACATCTGTCTTATAGGTTTTTACCTCAACTTTTCCGGTCTCCTAAAAGCTGTGAGTAAAGTATAACAAATTTATTGCCTTCCTAACTCTCTAAGCCCTTCTTATTTCAATGAATTTTAAGGCCCCAGTGAAATTATTTTCTATGGGGATGGTACATTTTTTTAAACTAAAAATAAGTGCATATGTAAGTCACATATTTTAGAAATATGTACAACACACAAAAAATAAGATAGGCAGGACTGCCCCTGTAAATCCCTATGTTTTAATTCATAAGTCTCAAAAATGTCAATGAAATTCACATTGTTTCTAAAACGTGTGCAAAATAAAATAAATGACTGGACATTCAACAGACCTCTAAAAGATTTAACAGAAAATGATAAAGCTCTAAAGATACAGTGTACAATTAAACATATATTTTTATATACAACCAATACTAATTGGCAATATACCAAATTGGCAATAACTTGTCCTTTGGGATCCAGCAGCAGTGGCACCCACTTCAATAGCTGCTTTAACTAGTTACAAACTATACTTCTTTCATGCATCAGTGGCAAATGTTTAACAGAGAAAAAGTATTGAACTGCATGTTATCTTAATTTTTACTCCAACTTTTGTGGCATACATTGGCGCCTTATTAATAAATACTACTAAATAATTCATTTCATGACTGTACATTAGATTGAATGTTATCCATGGCAGGAATTCCCTTTTCCCAGGCGTGATTTTCATGTCTGGTGGTCACTGGTATCTTGTTATATCCTGCATTATGTTGTATTGCTCCATAATGGACAAATCAACCCTGATATAAAGGTTATTTTGGGATTGTCTCAGTTCAGGCTAGTTCATCCTAAATAATTATGTTTGTACTGTGTACAACAGCGTTCAACACACTTATATAATGCAATAAATGATATACTAATATTTGAATTGTTTTCCAAACATGAGTTTGTAACTAGAAAGGTTTGGCAATTGTGGCTATAATACAATTCTTATGATCCAATTTGTGTAGGTCAGCTTTATTCCAATTTGAGAAGGAACTGAGACAAACAGAAAGTAGGCCTGTCAGCCATGGTGAGGACATGTCCCAGATTTCCAGTCACAGTCCAGCAATTGGACTTTAAATGGTTGACACAACATACACTGATATGTCCTGAAATGGAAATCTGCCGTTTGGACCATTTGGACAGATCAGAACAAATTCTTCATAAAAACAATAGATTTACAGCTACCCAAATCCTCTAAAGTACACTACAAAATATTTAAAGTGCTTTTTTTCACATGGACATGCCTACATATAGGCCCTAATGTCATTCCGGATACAAATATTCATCAGTACAATATTTGATCAAATGAGGATACATAAACATATATGGTACTATGGCTACGTAAAAAAAATACAAAAAAAGGAGTTAAGCAGCAAAATACATGTGCAACACAGACACTAATGTGTAACCACAAAGAAAGGTAAGGTAGACTGATCCAACATTGAGGAAATTAAAGGGTACCATGAACTGTGGAAGGTGTGGATTTACCTGAATAACAGCACAGACATAGACAGATATGTTTATATAATACATTCAATTATTTTCTAAATAGTTTCATTGGAATCTTTGTTTATATCATATATATCTTTTATAAATGTTCATAATGAACAAGGCATGTTGAGAGAATTGTCGCAGGAGCATGCTGGGGGAAAGCATGCTGCAATTCTAACTTAGAGTGCTTATATTGCAAATGTTGGCAAAAGCTTTAGCCTCACACTCCTGTTGGTACATAATCCTCATCTGTGCCTGCTCCACAACTACCGCACTTAAGTAACTAGCTATCTCATATTGCCCTGCAATCATCTGGGCATGGAACTATTCCTGGTTGCTCACCATCATGGTCAGATACTAGTCCATGTGTGCTACATCACGCTGGGTACCAGCAATCAAACCATAGACAAAATCTGTATTGGGCTTCTGCATGTGGCATATTTAATGGGCTCCTGTGTATGGCATATGCTAATGGACAAATTAATTGTGGCATATGTTAACTGGCAAACTAACCATGGCATATTTTAATGGGCACCTGGCTGTGGCATATTTTAATGGCCAAAATAGCCATGCCATATTTTAATGGACAAAATAGCCATGCCATATTTTAATGGGCGAAGGGGCTGTGGCTAATTTTAATGGGCATCTGGCTGCGGCATATGTATGGGCAAACTGACTGTGGCATATTTAATGGGCAAACTGACTATGGAATATTTAATGGGCAAACTGCCAGTGGCATCCTTAATGTTCGTATACAGAAGTGAAAAACTAAGTGCCCCCTGTATGAAGATAAGCTTGCATGTACTTTTTATTGTACATGCAGGGCCGTCTTTAACGTGGTGCAAATGGGGCAGCTGCCCCGGGCCCAATTATTCCTGGGGCCCAAGGCAGCTGCCCCATGGGACCGCGCTCTGCACCCAGGCCCCAGCAATCAAGCTCACTTTTTTTTTTATTACTATGCGATGGTTAGTTTATATAATTCATATAATTTAGTCATATATATACACACATATTTAACGTAAATATTATATAAACCACCTATACATTATAACTATATATATATATATATATATATATATATATATATGTCCCCAAACAACCAGCACTCCGCTTGTTTTTCGTTAATTTGGGCAAAAATGCCCGGGTGAAGATCACAAACTTCATATAACATTCTAAAAATTAAAAAAAAACGTTGCTATGGAGATTGATTAAATTCAGTAGATGTTTTGATATGAATTACAAGTCCCGTGCGTGCATTTTTTCGATTTTTTGGAATGTTATATATATATGTATATATAGTTTTATATAATATATAGCAGGGTGGAGGGTGTGATTGTATGCCGAGGATAAGGGGTGGGGTCCAGGGGCCCCAAACAAATGTTTGCCCAGGGTCCAGTCAATGTTAAAGACGACCCTGAGTACATGCCAGTTTATGCTGTGACTCTGAGCTGCCATGCTTCACTGGTAAGCAGGCAGCTCGGTTTGGCCAGGAACTATCTTTGTCTGCTAGTCTTAACTAGATCCCATCTGTTGATTCCCTTTGAAAACAAGAACAATGGACTTGATAGACCCTGATCAGACACGCGGAGCAAGACTGAGGGCGACCCGAGAGTAAACTGCTTCTATAAAGGGAGAAGGAAAACTTACATTTTAACCCTTGCTTTCTATTAGGATGGAAGGTTAAAAAATGTTTTCTTTTCCTTTAAATTAACAGAGCATGATGTCCTCCTCTTCTCTTGTAATACAAATAATGTGTAAATATTTAGCCAAATTAAGACATTCAGTGTTTGTACTGAAAATCTGATCACCTCAAAAGTACTGGAGTTAGAGAAGAAACATACAGGCCCTATGAAATTAGGACTCAGAGATATGGATCAGGAAAACTAACCAGATGTTCCCTCAAGGGTACCTGGCATGCAATCTTCATTCAAAGCCAAAGCAAGGTTTGAAAAGAATAATAATTTGATGTATTATGTTTGTAGAGAGCACAAAATTACAGTGTAAATGCTATTTTTTTTATTTTCCTTAAATGAAAAAAAAAAAAAACACATTATTGTCACACCGCTACTTATATGGATGGCATATCCAGGTTTGTTCCAGTGTCCGGTTTTCTCTTCTTGCTTTGTTTTGTTCCAGTTTAGGTTTTCCTTGTTTTCACTGCTCTTAATTTTGTGTCCCACTTGCTTGTTCAGTGTGTTTCTTTCGCCAGTTTGTTCAGCTACAGGCAGGGCTTGACAAATTTAATTTAGTTTTAGGAGCCAGCTAAAAAATTTAGGAGCCAGACAACGGCACATCACAATATCATAAACGCACGGAGACAGTCGAATACACCCACCTCACATACACAGCCAGTTACATTCACACACGCCACATACAGTCAGTTACATTCACACACACACCACATACAGTCAGTTACATTCACACACACACACACCACATACAGCCAGTTACATTCACACATACATCCACAGCCAGTTACATTCACACATACATCCACAGCCAGTTACATTCACACATACATCCACAGCCAGTTACATTCACTCATACATACATCCACAGCCAGTTACATTCACACATACATCCACAGCCAGTTACATTCACACATACATCCACAGCCAGTTACATTCACACATACATCCACAGCCAGTTACATTCACTCATACATACATACATACATACATACATACATAGCCAGTTACATTCACTCATACATACATAGCCAGTTACATTCACTCATACATACATACATACATAGCCAGTTACATTCACTCATACATACATACATACATACATACATACATAGCCAGTTACATTCACTCATACATACATAGCCAGTTACATTCACTCATACATACATACATACATACATACATAGCCAGTTACATTCACTCATACATACATAGCCAGTTACATTCACTCATACATACATACATACATACATACATAATAGCCAGTTACATTCACTCATACATACATACATAGCCAGTTACATTCACTCATACATACATACATAGCCAGTTACATTCAATCATACATACATACATAGCCAGTTACATTCACTCATACATACATACATAGCCAGTTACATTCACTCATACATACATACATACATACATACATACATAGCCAGTTACATTCACTCATACATACATACATAGCCAGTTACATTCACTCATACATACATACATAGCCAGTTACATTCACTCATACATACATACATAGCCAGTTACATTCACACATACATACATACATACATACATAGCCAGTTACATTCACTCATACATACATACATACATACATACATAGCCAGTTACATTCACACATACATACATACACATACATACACACATAGCCAGTTACATTCACTCATACATACATACATAGCCAGTTACATTCACACATACATACATACATACATACATAGCCAGTTACATTCACTCATACATACATACATAGCCAGTTACATTCACTCATACATACATAGCCAGTTACATTTACTCATACATACATAGCCAGTTACATTCACACATACATACATACATACATACATAGCCAGTTACATTCACTCATACATACATACATACATACATAGCCAGTTACATTCACTCATACATACATACATACACATACATACATACATAGCCAGTTACATTCACTCATACATACATACATAGCCAGTTACATTCACACATACATACATACATACATACATACATAGCCAGTTACATTCACTCATACATACACACAGACCAAAGAACAAAAATGGTATTTCTTACGGTGTCCTCCCTCCCTGCTGCTTACCTCATTGCAGGAGAGGGGGACATTTATGCTGGAGCCCGATCTTCTTTTGGTTCCTGCTAAGTGCCGTGTTGTCACGTGACAATCGGCACTACAACGTGTTGCGCGAGGGGGCGGAGCTTACAGTCTGTGTGATCCGCACAGACTTTCTCCCCTCGCGCTGAAAGTAAAACGGATGGCAGCCGGCAAGGGCTCCCTGTGACAAACAGCACCCGGGCGCCAGGTCTGATTTCCTGGTCGCCATGGCGACCTGGCGCCCGGGGTTTGTCGAGCCCTGGCTACAGGTATGTCCTTTTGGTTTTGTTCCTTGTTTATTTTAGTCTAAGTTTTTTGTAGGCAGGTTTTAGTGCTATCACGTACAGTTTCCTTGATGTTGGTGGCAAGCTTTCAATCTCATGGCCATCAATTAAAACTAAACACTCATCATTTCCATCGCAGTGTCCTAGGCTAGCTTGTCTGTGTCCTTGTTTTTATATGTTAACATAGAAACAAAGAATGGATCAGCAGATAATAACAGCCCATCTAGTCAGCTCAATTTTCCAAATACTTTCATTAGTCCCTGGCCTTATCATATAACTAGAATAGCCTTATGCCTATCCCACACATGCTTAAACTGCTTCACTGCTGGAACCATTTCTGCTGGAAGCCTATTTCATGCATCCATTACCCTCTCAGTAAACTAATACTTTATGATATTACTTTTAAACCTTTGCCCCTCCAATTAAAGACTATGTCCTCTTGTTGTGGTAGTTTTTCTTCTTTTAAATAGACTCCTTCACCTGTCCCTTTGTCTTGTTCCTGTCCTGTAGCCCTTTTCTCTGTATCTTCTATGCCTGTTGTCTGCTTTATGTCTTTCCTTTGTACTTTTTTGTTTTGCCTTGCAGGTCTTAGCCTGCAGCATCCTGCCTATACATCAGTCGTGTTTCCTCTCATGTTTGGCTCCAGAATTACCAGTTTCTGCTATCTCAGGGCCCTGATATGTGGCTGCACCAACCTGGGGGATAAAGTCCTCAGGGCAGTGTGCCTACCCTGCCCTAGACCCTGTTAGTCCACTTCTGCACAATTTGCCTCTCCATGTGTCAGATTTTACCACTTCTGATGGAGGTACATTTGCATTTCAAAAGTTGATGGCCTTTTCTTTTACATCATGCATTATACAGGCCTTTGAAATTCAAATGTGGTTGTGAGCTGAAAAAGTCACTGTCGGTTCATGAAAATCTGTAAACAAGCCATACGTTTAAAATAGAAGTTCTGATTAGAAATAAGTGGTTATTTAAAAAAGTAATATCTTATGTATGGTTAAAATGTATTTTATGTATCTTAAAGTCATTTATTTCGACTTTACTGTTTTTATACATAGGGATGTGGTGAACCTGAAGGAGTTCAGACATTTAAGAAACATCTAGGTTTTCAACTGAACTAAATTAGGTCAAATATTAATGGAGAAGGATTTTTGGAATAAGTAAGATTTTAAAAAATCAGTCTGTAGCTACAGGGATGACAGAATATTAAAAAAAAACATATCACCTCGAGGTGATGTTATTAAACCCTCACCAACCTGATCACATAAGGTATGTCTTTACTGATCTTGTGGGTTTCTTCCTCAAAATTTAAATGGGATGTGGCACTTGAGCTTTGAATTTCAGGCACACAATGGTTACACTGAATACAACCGCCACCCACACACCTCTATCTACAAGGAGGTGGAACTAATGCATACTTGCCAATTACCTCATTTGCTGGGACAGTCTAAGCAACTGAGACTGTCCCGGCTAATTCACTCTGCTGCCTTCACCGGTGGCGATCACGTGACATTGTTGCGCAACATCACATGACCCTGCGCAGGTCTGAGTGGTAAAGGCTGGCTGTATAAGAGCACAATCCTGTTGGTGCAATATAAGTGCTGTGTCAAGAGCTGTGGGTGCATTTTGGGTGCTCTGGCAAGATCTGTTGTTGCAATCCTGGTGCTCTTGCAAAACACCCAGTGCAAGCTTGGTGCTGTGGCAAGGCACTAGGGTGCAAGCTGGTGATGTGGCAAGTTATGTGGGTGTAATCAGGTGCTGTGGGTGCAATGCAAGGGATGTGGCGACAAGAATTTTAAAAGGGCAGAAGAGGGGCGTGGCTAGCGCATGAACGGAATGGCCGCACGGACCTAGAGCTCCTGCCTCACCCAGCTTGAATCCGCTGCCAACAGGGCTCTACGAACCCGATTGCACCACCCCGGGATAAACTTCCACCCCCAGCATGTCGGGCCGAAGCAAAAAAGCCCAAATACCTGAGGAAGTCGGTTCAATCTTCCGCGGGAAGAAAGACGGGGCCGACACAGAGAAGCCCCACGCTAGCCCAGAAGGCGGGAATACATCCGACCTATATCGGAAAGACTTAAGCGACCCGAAAACACTCATCATGTCCGTGAAAACGGACTTGCAAGCGGACTTAAAGCAATGTCTAGCGGAGGTCACTAAAGACCTAGACGCGGCTAATGGGAGACTGGATGAAGTAGAAGCCCGCCAAAATCAGCAGGCCGAAACCTGTGACGCGCTACAAGATGAAACGCAGCACTTAAGAGCTAAGTACAGGACCCTACAAGACACCTGTGAAGATCTTGATAACAGGTCTCGCAGATCAAACATCAGGGTCAAAGGAGTCCCAGAACGGGTAACCGATCTCCGCTCCCTATTCGAGACTTTCTTTCAGCAGCTAGCCCCAGACCTCACACGACAAGAGCTACACATTGAGAGGATCCATAGGGCACTAAGGCCTAAACCAGGCCCTGCAGAACCACCACGAGATGTCATCATGAAGTTCCTATACTACACTACCAAGGAAACGCTTATGAGAGCTGTAAGAGAGACCCCACTCACTATAGAGGGCTCTCAACCGCAATTCTACGCAGATCTATGCCCATCTACCTTACAGAAACGAAGGACCCTCAAACCCCTCTTGGCGCAACTTCAAGATCACGGCCTGAAGTACCGATGGGGATTCCCCTTTAAGCTGACAGTACTAAGAGATGGCAGATTGCACAGCATCAGATGCCCAGCTGACATACCAGGCTTCCTTGCAGCTTTGAAAATTACACCAACTGTAGCGGTAAAAGAGCTCTATCGGCATGTGGCCCAACCATCTGAACACCTAACCAATGTGACAGACTGTGTTCCAGAAACCCAGCTGGACATTTAGAACACAAAGACCCATGGGGAAACCCGAACACAGCCCACGGACGCACATCTAACTATCCAAAGAACCTGAGGCTCTTGGCATACCCGCAGGCCCAACACAGATCTATGCCTCAACGCCACAGACTGCTCCGCCTAAACAATCTTCGATACCTGCTGTTTTGACCCATCTCTGCCAAGACCGACTCACCTGAACCGGTCTCATGAGTCCCCCAAGTATCCTCTCTAGGCATCTCACCCATTTGAGGACAACACGCAACCTCCGACTGTCCCACAGGACCCTCTACAGAGATCGTAACTACAAGACCAAAGCTACCCTCTCATCCAGCTTTACTCACTATCTTGAAGGTTACGAGGACTCTAGCTGCAAAATGTACTCATACGCTGACACTCTTGACTCTTCTTTTTCCCTTTCTCTGCACACACTGAGCTGGGTGCCATGGATCCAATTTTTTTTTTCTCTATACCTCCACTCAACCTAGTTGATTTAACACATCCCGGAACTTTGAGAGGTTGACACTTGATACCACAATACTAT
This sequence comes from Pelodytes ibericus, assembly GCA_036172795.1. NCBI lineage: Eukaryota > Metazoa > Chordata > Amphibia > Anura > Pelodytidae > Pelodytes > Pelodytes ibericus. The sequence continues at coordinate 172,301,964 of CM069857.1, forward strand.
TTTTGTATTTACTATTTTCGTACACAGTTTTTAAACAGCACTGGTTAACCCATTAACTATATTAAACTAACTTGGAGAGTGGTCCTAGACCAATCTCTCCGCTGTTATTAAGTTGTTTTAGTGTACTCCTCCCTTCCTCTTCCGATACCAATCTCTCTATTTACCTCCCCTTTTTTTCCTCCCTTTTTTTTCTCTCTCTTCTTCTTTACTTCTCTCTCTCTTCCCTCCCTCCCTCCTGCCCTTTTTATCCAACAGTCCCCTTAACCACTACAAACAACCCCTCGCTTCCTATAATTCCTCTCCACCAATCGGTGAACGATCTAACCCCCTTACCTTCATCTCCACAGCACTTGAAGAGTAAAAGCATGCCTCCACAACCGGCTCTCCGGACCCCCCCCGGCTCACCCGAGTCCCCTCAACAACCGGGCTCATCAGAGTACACGGAAACATCATCCCACGCAGGTCCCGCATGGCTCTCTCCAGTGCCAATCGTCCACACACCCACTTAAGGTTAAGGTAATCTCACACAACTTCAAAGGCCTCCTGTCTCCAATTAAGCGTAGGAAAGCTACTAGATACTACATCCAACAACATGCAGACATAGTAATGTTACAAGAAACCTACTTCAGGGAATCTGCGCCCCCCAAGTACTGGGACCGCAGATTCCAATTCCAATACCATACCACAGGTAAAAGCAAACACAATGGAGTTTCCATTCTTCTTCGTAACCATCTTAACTTCCAACTACAATCTGTACGCAGAGACCCTGAAGGCTCCTACATTCTAGTACAGGGGACCATCCAAGTCGCGAAGATCTCATTGCTTAATATATATGCTCCTTCCACCCCCGACCCGAGCTACTTTGTTATGCTTTCAGATCTTCTCGACACAATTGACATCACGACACTCATACTGGGGGGGGATTTTAACTCTTAGATCCTTACCTTGATGAGACTAACCTACTCTCCTACTTCAACCTCAATGACAACCCTGACATTTCCCCTTCCACTTTGTAAGCCGCCCACAAAGCAGTCCTAAGGGGCCAATTAATAAGCATTACCTCTTATAGAAAGAGAACTAAACAAAAACAAATGAACGACCTCAAGCTTACTTTAAGAAAATTAGAAAATGAACATCAACGAAATAGGGACCCTGAGACGCTCCGCGCCCTACTTAAAGTGAAGGGTGACTTAAACCTCATGCTAACGTCTGACACTCTTAAAGCAATGACATGGACAAAACAGAGATACTTTGACCAGGCGAACAAACCTGGCCCAATGCTAGCCAGACGACTCCGGGAACAACAAGTTTACAGGACAGTCAAGAAACTTCGCACACATACGGGTGACATGATCTCTGATCCTGATGACATAGCATCCCAATTCAAGACATACTACTCCTCTCTAAACGACGGACAGAAGACTATGTCCTCCTCTCAGAGGCCCAAATTAACCAAAGAATTCTTGACCCACTGTAAACTACCCACACTATCAGATCCCGACATTGAGCTCTTAAACCAAGACTTCACAACTGCCGAAATTACAGAGGTAATCAAAAAACTCAAAAAGTCTAAAGCACCAGGTCCAGACGGATATACTCCCACGTACTACTAAACATTTCTTCCCACCCTCATGCCATACCTTCAAAGACTCTACAACAGCTTCCTTCAAAGAGCAACACCACCCCCTGACATGCTGACAGCAAATATAGTGGTTATACCTAAAGAAGGGAAAGATTTGACACAATGCTCTAGCTATCGCCCGATATCTCTCATCAACGTTGACGCAAAGATCTACGCCAAAATGCTTGCAGTGCGCCTGGGTAGCTTTTTGCCTGCCCTGGTGCACGGTGACCAGGTGGGGTTCATCCCCAGGAGGGAGGCCCCTGACAATATAAGACGGTCAATCGACCTGATACAAGCTGCACATTCCCAAAAGACCCCAATGATGCTTCTCTCGCTTGATGCGGAGAAGGCATTTGACCGCGTGGTCCTATATGTGGATGGTCTTAGAGGCCTTTGGGGTGTCTGGGGCCTTCCTGTCGGGGATTAAGGCCTTATATGGGGACATCAGAGCCAGAGTTGACACAGGCATAGCGGCCTCCCATTTCTTCCCTATTAGAGGAGGCACCCGACAGAGTTGCCCTCTCTCGCCCCTGCTTTTTGCACTGTGCATCGAGCCCTTGGCCCAAATGATCCGTGAGAATCAAAACATTAAGGGGGTGGAGGTGGGAGGCGAGGAATATAAGCTGAGTCTTTTTGCGGACGACATTCTTCTGACTCTCACCTCCCTCACAAATCTTTACGAGACAATCCATAGTTCTTCCCAACTATCCAGATTTAAGATCAACAACAGTAAATGTGAGGCCTTGAACATCACCCTCCCACACCAGACTAAGAAACTCATTAGACTTAACTTCAATTTGAAATGGTGACAGACCAAACTCAAATCCCTAGGGGTTTACCTCTACAAATCAGTGGAACACATATACAAGGCTAACTACAGCCCTCTTCTTGCCAAACTTAAAAACGACCTCCGTGCGTGGTCCAGATATCATACCTCTCTACTAGGGCGAATATACTCTTTAAAAATGACGCTTCTGCCGAGAATACTATACCTATTTCGCACTATCCCAGTCCCAGTTAAGAAAACCGACATTGAAAGCCTTCAGAGAGAGTTGCAACGGTACATTTGGCATGATAAGAGAGTCAGATTTAGCTCAGACCTACTGTACCGTACTAGAACATTAGTTGGCCTGGCAAGCCCACATTTACTTTCCTACTATAAAGCAGCACAATTATCACACATTATCCAGTTGCACTGTCCTCATGCCCAAGCAAGATGGCTGGCGCTGGAGGAAAAACTGGTTTCCTCCCCTTCACTCAGATACCGACTCTGGACCACCCGAGTTGAGATCCCCACACTTGATACCTCCCCAGTCCTTCACCATCTACTTAAGTTCTGGAGGGCCCAAAAATTCCCAGACAGACTGACAACACATGCCTCACTACTCCAGACCTTCTTTTACAACCACTCCTTCCCTTTGGAGTATGGGAGACTAAAGGGATTACACGACTACTCCATCTCATCACAGACGGTTCTGTCCGCACTTTCCCAGACCTCCAATGACATCCCCTCCGGGGAATTTTTTAGATACCTGAAACTAAAGCACTTTGCTCAGACCCATAACAGACATTACCCCACTTGGTCACCAACCACACTCGAAACCCTATTCCAGAAAAGCAAGCGCACCCTAGGGATGATCTCCCAAATGTACCAACATCTTATGTCGGTCAAATACCCACACCCCCCATCATTCAGGGCTCAGTGGGAATCAGACCTCAAAGGCACTTTAGACCCAGAGGACTGGTCAGACATCATTACTAACACATTCCAGATTACAGCCTGTACACTCCCAAAAGAGAACGCGTTCAAACTGTTAGCTCATTGGTACATCCACCCCTTACGACTGGCGCACATTCAACCTTCCATCACCACAATGTGCTATGGTTGCAGATATCTGGCAATATGCCTTCCATCTTCTTGACATAGCACTAGGCGTCACTCTTGAAAAAAACCCTTGGGTGGCCCTCCGGAACAAACCTCCTGTGCTGCAAATTGTCCATGGAATTTTTTTCAAATGTTGGCAACTATACTAATAGCCTATACATGGGTCTCTGTCAAATGCCAGTCCCATGGTCTATGCTTTTGCAATATGATTAAATGGAAAAGGCAGTAGTCTTCTGCCTAATTGAAAGTGCTTTTAGGGTTTAGTCTCTTTTTAAATGTGTCTCCTGCTTATGACATCACCTTTTTGAACAACATGCTAACAACTACTAAAGTGAAGAGATATTTTTGGGCTAATGTAGTAATTAATTCAATTCAAATCTTTGTATCATTATCTTCAGCTTCACCTCACATAACATTAGCTGGGAATAGGCTGTTCAGCACTGTTTTGGCCAGTCAACTGTCAGTCATCTGATGATGATCTTGCAACATACACTAGGGAAAAACAGGAGGCTGGCTGATCACCCTTGATAGGAGGCACATGCTACTTGAATGCCTTCCCTTCATTTTTCCAAACAACAGACCACCCTAGATGGAAATTATAGACTTGGTTTTTGGAAGAGGAATTTCCCAATAATTCCAATACCTCCTTTGTCCATACCTGCTACTTCTCCCTTCACCTAAGAGCATAGAAGTAGGATTTACCCTATTTATAAGCTATATAAATTCGGCAATAGACAAGAGAGATAGAAACAAATGACAGCTGAAAGAGCGTGCTTGCTTGGCTTCAGGTCCAACCTTTCATGAATAAACCCTCATATTTTAATTTTAAGAATTCAGTAATTAATTCCACTAATTATTCACTATTCAGTTGCACTAATAGGGCAGTGTGTAAACATGTATGCATACTTCCTTCTACAAAAAGAAACAAAATGTTTAAGTAAAACACTTATCTGCCTTCTAATAATCAACTGGGTACCACACAGACTGTCATATGAACAGCTTTGGATTTTAATAGCAAAACATAACCATTAATAATTCATAATCTTTACAAAAGCAGGCATTTTGGTCTGGCAACATTACCACAAATATATTTAAATAAATATAATCAAAAGTTTTAGCTTTGTCTAGGCAACATTAAATATTTGATTTACTGGAGGCAGTTTCAGTGGGATTTTGCTCCTTAATTGATTCTAATTCTGATCTATTTATACTTCCTTTGGGAAATATCTGGAGTCAGAAGAAGGCTTTAGGAAAAATGCCTTTTTTGCATACACCATTTAATTATATAATGCGAAATGGATACTTTCAAAAGGTGCAAAGGCTAAGATGAGAAATGCAGTTTTTCTCCTATGTTAGAATAGTCAAATGGATAAAACCAACATGTACTCCAAAGACCCCCCATTGAACTTTCTGTACCATTCTTATCCATTGCATCTTTTGTAATCTACATCAATTCCATGCCAAGGTTTATGTAATAACAATACTAGTTGACACACCATATATATTTTTTAGAGACTCAGCCACGCAGAATTTGCATTATCACAGGAAATATAGTATATAACAGTTGGAGTGCCAAAATCAGGGTAAGTGAAGTCACCTTTTGCCACCTTCTACCCACAATTTCGGACTTGGCCAGGGTCCCTTCAGTATTAAAGACGGCCCTGAAGCCAGTACTAAAACAGCATATTGTAGAAGACAACATCCTGTAATAAAAAAAATCACTTATCCGAGCACTGATGTAAAACAAACTAGTAAAGCCGCTTGTAACGACCTGAGAATTGCTAGCTTCTTGCTAGCAGAAGTAGGTTTTTAAGCTATTTTTCATGAACTGTTGCACCATTGTTTCCCTGCTGAGAGTTGTGGCCAGAAGAAAGTTGATAGAAGGCTGTGAATAGCTTTACCTCAGAATAAACCCGAGGCTCCATAGCAGGGATTACATTTATATCATTTCCTAATGCTTAGGGTTAATACTCCCAAAACAGTTTAAATGAAAGATTTCCTGTAAGTATTAGAAAGGAGGTTAGGACTTTTCATTTTATGCCCCTAACTGCACTCATGTCCTGTTCAGTAAGTGTCAGCAGCATGTTTTTCTTATGTGCAGCACTTAGGCCCTTGCACAATACCACCAATTGTATATGTGCGGCAGGGTCTCTGAGATGATATGTTTATGATGTCAAAAACAACATTTATATCCGTTCTTCTTGCATGTCTCCATCCCTTAAGAGAAATAAATTACAGATGTGAACAAACATGTATACAACTGTGGCACTGCAACAAATTTCACGCTATTGGCCAAGTGGAGTTCAAAAAGAAAGGAATCTGTATTATGGGCCAAAATATGAATGAGTGATGGGGAGAAAATCTGGGATGCACTTCAGGCAAACTGAGTAACACAGGAAGCATCGTAGTCTGGGCAGAAAACCTCCCACACAAATGGCTTCTGGCTTCACTTCAATCAGAAACGTGAAACAATTCTCTGATTAGCACATATTGGGACCATTCTATATGTTACACAAGGGTTTAGTCTAATGTTTGGTTAAGAAGCGAACTAATGTCTGAAACAGTCCACTGCAAACTGGGAAATGGAATCTCTTAAGGTAGACAAGGAAAGCAAAATGTTAATATATGTGAAGATGTTTTAAAAAAACAGAAATCATCATACAACTGTAGCAAAAATGGACTCTTTATAATAAATGTAATGTTGGCGCCACTATGGTAATAAATAAAAGCTACAGCTCCTTTGAGTGAAGCAACATTCTGGAAAAGGAGCTACAGGTTTATGATGTTGAATCTCTGAACCAGTTCATTTAAATTGTTCCACGTAACATTGGTTATCCAGCCAATTAAAAACTTGAAATTAAAAACTTAATTTCAAGGAATTAAGATTTTTTTTATATAGCCCCATTTGTTAATTGTTAGAATGTCCATTTCAAATGCATTAAATCACATACACTGCATATAGTTCAAAGATGGAGAAACATTCCAGAAGCCCCAAGGCTTTAAACTGATGGTTATTTTTATTAAAAAATGTTTTATTGAATAGCTTTATGTGATAATGTATACGATGTTTACTGAAAAGATAATTAATATTTTCTGGACCCATGAAATATTTAGTAATGTAATTATTTTTTTGTACTAGTGACCTTCTACACCTAAGAAAAAAAAAAATGTTTAAAAATAAATGAGCCGTTTACAATATAATTAATTGGAGAACATAGAACTTCTAATTTGTGAAGAAATAACCTACCCAGTTGCATTCCTCTACCTCAGCCACATACATTGGGTTTCTGAAATGCTAACTGCAAGAGTAAATAAAGTCTGGGTACAGCACAAATCAGAGTATGTGATTTTAATCTATGTGACATGTATCATACAATCTTCACAGGGTAAAAGTGTCTGGACAAACAAAGTGCAAAAGTAAACATATTAGGGGAACCCTTCATGGTTGCGATCACCACCCATCACTTGCAGTATGAGTATTTTAATGAAGCTTTGGGTGTCTCTTTTTTTTATTGCAACCTGCACAGATTTAGTAGTGTAGAGTATGCACATATAACAGCACAATCTTGCTTTTATATGTTATTTATAATGTGAATGTTGAGCATAAAAAATTATCAAAAATAATCTATACTTCGTGTTAGCAGAACTGCAAGCAAATGCATAAATCAAGAGATAAATGCATTTTAAACATGTCTTTGGTGTGGTCTGTTCATGACATCATCTGTTCTTGATATGCAAATGAACTACTTTCAATGGGAAATCAAACCACAAGGTGATGTCATAAACAGGACAAGCCACAGGCCAATTTAAAAAAAGATATTCTCTTAGTAGAGTTGCAATACAATGCATAAATTGACACAATATATAGATTATATATAATAATATTTATCCTCTTCATTCACAGTACAAACAATGTTTAGGTGACGAAGTGCCTTTATGATCACTGTAACATCACATTGTTAACAATTAATACACTGAGTTTTGTTTTTTTTACCTTATTTTCTGCATAAGCAAGCCAACGACTTCCAAGAGCAATGGGATTCATGTTTGGCCCAGGACAGGGATAGCAGCCTGAGGGAAAGAAATCACCAGTATTTGACTAAAACAAGCCAAACAAACAACTGTAAACAAAGATCTCTTAACCTCTAAACATTCATCAACAAATGCTTACATTTCTTTGAGTTGTACAAGATAAGATTAAGGCATTGTAGTAACAGTTAATTAAGCTTGAAAAGCATTTTTTGGTCATTGTTTTTCATTTTGTGGAGTTTTTTTTTAATATGTAAACTCGGTTTTGTTTGGGAATGTTTTGAAACACATAGGGCATGTCTTTCAAATCCCAGCAAAATGTTAGCACTCTGAAATTAAATCAAGTTTCAAATTCTAAATATTTGTTTTTCCTAAGATATAAATTCACTATATTTACATTTACCCTTCAGGATTATTTTAGCATGTCATTGGCAGGGTAGAGGGGGTTTGGGATTCTTCTGGTATTCTAACTTTTTGACTGTGGCTGCACTGCAGCTTGAATACATCAGATACTCCGATATTCTCATGATTTCATTAACCAAAACCTAGCTTTCTGTACTCTGACACTACTTAAAATAATTCTACGTCCCACTGCCTTTGGTGTCTTTCAGTAACCTCCTGCTAAAAAATAAATATAACAAATCGAAACATTTAACAGCAGGTAATGAATGTACAAAGCAACTAAAGATTATTAATACGGGTTTGGAACACCATGTGAGCCCAGTACAGTCTTTATAAGTGACAAAGGAGACTCAACTATCAGGCCTCTCTATAACTTTTGATGACACTTAAGATGTAAAATAAGCAGGGCCTTCTTTAATACTGATTGGACCCTGGGCAAGCATTTGCTTAGGCCCCCCAGATCCTGCCCCCCCCCCCTCCCTGGCATGCAATCACATCATCCACCACAATGTGTGTTGTGGGAGCGTATCACAGAGCTCCACAGCAATTCAACTCTCAGTAATCAGAAGCAAATAATTGTATCACAAAGCTCTACAGAAATGTATCTCACAGTAAAGTACAATGTGTAATTGTATCCAGGGCCGTCTTTAACACAGGGGGCCCAAGGCAGCTGTCCCGTGGGCCCCCAGCCCCTGCTTGCCCTGTTAAAGTTTTTTTCCGGCAAGCCGCATTCGCTGGATGCGACGATAAGAAATAAATAAATAAATAACCGACGCCGGATGTGACGTCACGTCACATCCGGTGACTGTTTCCCTCCTCCGTGCATTTTAATGGCAAAATAATACTGCAAAGTAATGATAAAATAATACTGGCATAATGATGGGCACATATACTGTGGCATATTTAATGGACAAACGGTGTCATATTTTAACAGGCAAACTGTCTGTTGCATATGCATGTTCTGTGTGGAAAAATAACATGTACTATGGGGGAAAGTGACAATGTGGCTTTTTTTCTGCATGGGCAGTTCAGTGGAACTGTGGTATGTTCTGTGGGGCAAATTTAGACTGTAGCATGAGAAATTGTGTGGGTTCAATATGAGTGCAAGCCATGTGCTGTTGGTGCAATATCGGTGCATGACAAGTGCTGTGGGTGCAATATAGGTGCATGACAAGTGCTGTGGGTGCAATATAGCTGCATGACAAGTGCTGTGGCTACTCTATGGGGCTGTGTTAAGTCCTTTAGGTGCAATGTGGGTTCAGAAAAAGGTAATAAAAACAAGAAATGCAACTCTTCAATAACATTTTTATTACATATGAAAATAGTTGAATAAAATATTAAGAAGTTCATATAAGTATAAATGCAACTAGTGAGAGTGAGATGTGTATAGATATTTATAAATATATATGAACATATGTAAGTGCTCTCTAATATCTGTGTATATTTTTGTCATTTAGGTAATGAGTAGTTGTAGTGCAGTGTTGCATATTGCAGCCATATATACACATTTTGTATCCAAATATACAGTTTATACACTGCAATTATACACGTAATATACACATTTTATACAATGCAATAAAAATACTCACTGCAAGAAAAGTCCAATTGTGTGTGTGCTTATTTTTATGTTTTTGTGTGTGGGGGGGGGTAACATTGCGATGGATGGCGTGATTGCATGCAGGGGAGGGGGCAGGGTCCAGGGGGCCCAAGCAAATGCTTGCCCAGGGTCCAATCACTATTAAAGACGGCCCTGATTGTATCACACATCACCTCAGCAATACAATGCACAGAAATGTACAGTGTGTGTGAATATATCACAGAGCTCCACAGCAATAAACTCACAATCATGTGGAGGATATCAGTGTACGGCATTGCTCCAGAACAATACAACTCATAGTAAAATGTATCACAGAGCACCACAGCAATACACAGTAATGTGCAGTGTGTGAGTGTATTAAAGAGCTCCACAGCAAATACAATGCATATTAAAAAGGTGTTTAAAATGCAGTAAATTTTTATTAGGAGACAAAAAATATATGTATATATATATATATATATATATATATATATATATATATATATATATATATATATATATATATATATATATATATATATGTATGATTGGTTATCTATGATATGATTTGTTATCTAGTTCATTAGACACCTTCACCAAGACATATCCTGGGCTGGCTTATGCTGCTCAAATGAATACTTCAATAATAATTAAATTTATATACATATAGTTGGTTTATATAATATTTATATAATATATATATATATTTAGTTTATATAATAGTTATATAGCTGGTTTATATAATACATTATATCAACTATATATATTATATTATATTATATTAGCCAGACATACATGTGACTGGATATATTATATATCATATAAATATTATATAATATTATATATATATATATATATATATATATATATATATATATATATATATATATATATATATATATATATAAAGGGTTTATATTATTATAGCAGTTTTATATTATAATATATAAATATTATTTAAACTAGCCAGATATATAAATATATTATGTAGATATATTGCTCTTTTATATAAGCTTCTTAGGAGTCCTCCCTTTATCAAATCAATAGTAGTTCTCCTGTATGACAAATAAGTAATAATTAGCAGCAGCTAGGCCATATTTGCCTAACATGAAGTTAAGCACAACAGAATAGAATTTGTATCATTCCTGCCAGCATGGTACTTGCTCACTCCCAGGCTGCATTGGAGACATGGACATGGCATTGCACAGAATCTGATAGATGAAATGACTGCCAACACATAAATTATATATTAAAGAGATGGTCAGAGGAAGACATAAGAGTGTTACAATAGATAGTCTGGCTTCTTATGGTGTGATTTCTCAAATGCTGTAACCAGCTAAAACAATATAGTGTAAGGCCTATACTTCACTGCACCAAAAGATTAAATATGACTGGGTTGCTCAGTGCACTACATAATTGACTCCTGATCACAATATATTGTAACACATGCAGCAAAGTGATTCATGAAATAGATTACACTATTGTATAAATTAGTGACCTCAGAGCTGTGTGCGCCCTGTACGCCAATGCAGAAGAGGACCAAGACCAAGACCTATAATTATTCTGTGTTCATATCGCTTAAACAGATCATGTTTGCTAATTCCTCCCAGTGTAGTTTGCTTGACAAGGATAACAGCTGGGTTTACATCCAGTCATGGTAGCCACTGTTTGACATGGTAGTCTCCAACCTCCGCAAGGAAATAACAGATGTTCTTCCATAGAAGTCAGTGGGATATAGCTAAATTTCTTCAGAAATAGACCTGAAATGGGCCAAGGTTTCATAAATAAAAATAATTTTAAATAAGTTATTAAAAAATAACATAATACATTAACTAAATAAAAATAAATGAACGTACCGTATTTGCTCGATTATAAGATGAGGTTTTTTTCAGAAAAAAAATTCAGAAAAATTAATATTATAATCTGACCTCAAATCGAGGTCAGATTATAAGACATAGATCCAGGTCCCCCGCAGAGCTGCAGGGGACCTGGATCCCCCTCTCTAACAGCCGGGGGATGTCTGCGTGATGAGCGCAGACTCCCCCTGCTGCCGCCCGGCACGACCGCCGGGACTTCTATAATGAAGCCGGGTCCTTCCGGCTTCATCATAAAAGTCCCGGCGGAAGTGCCGGGCAGCAGCGGAGGATGTCTGCGCGTATCGTGCAGACATCCTCCGCTGCCTCCACTAGGCGCCAGGGAGAATCGGGCAGCCGGGGGATGTTTGCACGATACGTGCAGACATCCTCCATGCTGTCCGTCATAATACACGGAGGTGTCGGACAGCATGGAGGATGTCTGCACGTATCGTGCAGACATCCCCCGGCTGCCCCCACTAGCCACTAGGGAGCAAGAAACAAGTGATGGGGAGGGAGGGGGGGACAGAATAACAAGGGGGGGGGGGTACAGAGAGCAACAAGGGGAGGGGGGGGCACAGAGAGTAACAAGGGGAGGGGGGCAGAGAGAAACAAGGGGAGGGAGGGGGAAGAGACAGAGACAAGGGGAGGGAGGGGGGGAAGAGAGAGACAAGGGGAGGGAGGGTGGGCACAGAGAGTAACAAGGGGAGGGGGGCATAGAGAAACAAGGGGAGGGAGGGGGGAAGAGACAGAGACAAGGGGAGCGAGGGGGGAGACAAAGGGAAGGGGAGAGAGAGACAACACTAAGGGGGGGGAGAGAAACAATGCTGTAGGCAAGGGAAAGAGAGAGGCAGCATTGGCACATAAAAGGAAATAAAAACAAGAAATGCATTTTTTGATATCATAATTTTTTATTAAAAAAGCTTTTAGTTTTTTTCCTAAAGGAATATCCAAAGTTTGTGGGGTCGTCTTATAATCAGTGTTGTCTTATAATCAAGCAAATACGGTAAATGAAATTAATATATTATAATTGTATTTTAATATATTTTTCACAGCTAAAATCTGGAGAATTGAATTAAATGCTGAAATATGGCTATTATAGTCGAATTTTGGAGGTAATCACGCCCCATTTTCACAAACCGAAAATGGCAGAAGATCAACCCGAAATTATAGGAAATTGCTAATTCCGGGTCAAAAACAGCGATACTGAGTAGCTGAATTACAAAAAATACATAATTCAGCTAGAACCTCTGATCTGGACCCATTTGGGACCAGATTGGCGCTACCTGAGTAGACACTATAGTTTAATTGGCTGTATGTGTTCACTAAAAAACAATGTTTAGGTGATAGATTTCACTCTCCTTCATCTAATAGCCTAGAAAATATGTATTTTCTAGCATTCATTTTAACAAATAATTTTAAGACTACTGTTTCAAATGAAAAATAAAGTAAAATTGAACAAGAAAGTAACAGTCTGTTCTATTCTGTCATCAGACCCAAAATCCAGAGTCAGCAGAATGAGCATTGAACTCAGGGAAAACAGGTAGATTGACCCATGCCGGACCATATAAACAGGTCTTGGTTACACTTTAACTTGTGGATTCAGTGAACTGCCAAAAGGAATATCCACTGTAAGCACGAATGGCAGACATTCTCATGTTTACTAAAAAATCTGCAAACATGTATGGGAAATACACTGTGACAGATTATGTTACAAAGGGCCAAGGGTCCATCTTACATTGCACTGTATTCAAAAGAAGTCAGTTGTGCTTCCATAAGACACATTCTTAGGATATGAATAACCAGTGCTCGACAAATTAATGGAGATTGGCTCCAGAAATCTCACTTCTGGTTCCTATATTTTCACACACATGTATAACATACTTGGCTCTGAATGCTGGCTAGAAGCTTTAAAACTCTTTGTACAGCCATTTGTGTAATGTTAGGGTGATATTTAATACTAAAAAAAATCTACCAAGACATAAATAATAGAACTGTGACTTTGTGTTAGTTCACGGTAAAATAATATTGGTGTAACAAATTCATCTGGATTTGTCATTAAAACCAATTTACGATAAAGATAAAAAAAACGAGTTAAAATTATACAATTTATTGCCTAATTGAGGGTTTGATTGCAAGCTTTTGTTAGTTGTTAGGTCCCCGTTAGGTCCAACAGTGCGATTTTCTTTGGGGTTATGTATAAAAAGTCACGCACAGAAAAAAAAAAAAAGTGCATTTATAAAGGAGATTGCACCTGATTTACATTACCAGAATTTTTGTGTGCACTATTGAAATTACGCAGAAAAATGCCATTATGCATACGCTGTGAGTAACCTGGAGGTTCTGCACCAGCGCATATGACACAGACTTGGTACATTTGTCTGTGCACACGGAGATAGCACTAGTATTAGATGTGACCCCTGTGTGCGCCCACTGGTGTATCTTGGATTTGTGCTGCCCTAGGCACACAAAATTCGGGTACCCCCCTTGCACACCCACTACATGCTCCATAACCCACGTTGCACACCAAGGACATGTCTCATCACAACATTACATGCCCCCATCACCCCCATTACATGCCCCATCACCCCATTGCATGCCCCATTACATGACCTCCATTACATGCCCCATCACCCCATTGCATGCCCCATTAAATGACCTCCATTACATGCCTCCATCACCCCCATTACATGCCCCCTCACACCCAGGACATGCCCCATAACCCATGTTGCACAACCAGGACATGCCCCATCACCCCATTACATGTCCCCATCACATGCCTTCATCATCCCCATTACATGATCTCGATTACATGCCCCCCCTTCAGCCCAGGTCTTACCCTGGTACCTGGTGGCTAGTGGCAGGCTGCATGGTATCCTACAATGCTGCCTGTTAGGCTCCCCACGCAGTGAGTGGTCTTATGCTTTCTTTTTAAAGGTCCACTGAAAGCTATTTTTTATTGAGCATTCTGAATACAATATACATATTTTTTGCATCCTGAAATATGCAGTGGTCTGCTTATTTGAGCATGTTTAATAAAGTGCATGCTGCTCCTCCATACACATATTTATCTAAACATCCAGAAGTTTTCATAACTGCATTTGCCACAGTAAAGATAGTGGAGGAGTCATAGGTGCTTGCACCACACTTGCATTATGCACTCTGCACTGTGCTCATGAGCAGTGCTATTTATCAGTATGGGGGCCCACTGATTTACTTGCATTTGATGAGGAGATTCAGACCTCGATCAGACAGGCGGGGAGAGGTGCGCGCTCTGCTTGGCTGTGTGCCCTCATAGTGTCACTATGCAACAGCCTCCATGTGTCTAATAAGATACACGTTGGGTTTACTTGGGAGAAGCAGGACATGATTTCAAGGAAGCATGGGTTAAAAAAAAAGTTTAATTGTCCTTTAAAGAGTTTGGGGGTTGCATGCTGACTGAGTGAGTGCAAAAGGTCCTTTATTTTTGCTGATCTCAAGTCATGGGTGAACAACTCAATGTAAGTGACACATAGTCACACAGCTACTTACAGTTAGGGTTGCCACCCAGCCGGTATTTTACTGACAGGCCGATAAAAAATTGTCTTGTGGCCAATGTAAACTCTCTGGAGACAGCAGTATGGCCGGTATTTTTTTGAAGAAAAGGTGCCAACCCTACTTACAGTCATTTGCTGTCTTAGTGACACTCAAATAGACGCTCACATGTAATTTGTCCCATAGGTACACAAGAGACTCACATTCACTCTCTGACAAACATTCTCTGACATTCACATTGCTGTATTTAGCGCAAGGCATACAAGGCAATGCCTAGGGCGGCACTTGCCATGTATGCCTTTAAGGGGCGGCCCAAAACGCCGGGTAACGTGACCTCTCTGTACACACAGCGGGAGAGCCGAACAAGCAGCATGGTAGGACACCATGTTGCTTGCCACTAGCCACCATGGACAAGAGTAAGTCTTGGGGGGATGGGGGCATGTATTGAAGGTGATGAGGACATGTATTGGGGGCAATGGGGACATGTATTGGGGGTAATGGGGACATGTATTGGGGGTGCTGGGGGCATGTATTAAGGGTGCTGGGGGCATGTATTAAGGGTGCTGGGGGCATGTAGTGGAGGTGATGGGGCATGTATTGGGGGTGGTGTGGGCATGCATTGGGGGTAGTGGGGGCATGTATTGGGGATGATGGGGGCATGTAATGGGGACGATGGGGGCATGTAATACAGAGTGACATACTGAATAATAAATGCATAGCCCCAATACATACTGCTCCTGATGTGCTATCCCAGTGCTCTGATTTATTAGTAAGAAAAGGAGGGATTATGACTACACCCACACCGACTGTATACATTCCCTGAAGTCTTTGCCATTAAAAAAGAAACACTTAACCAATTTGGTGCAGTAGTAGCGCCCCCAAAAAGTAATCTAGGGGTTTTCATGGTTTTATAAGTTCACCACTATATCTTGAAGAAATGAGTACAGGATTTGACAAATTTCTGTAGCTTTCAGGACCCAAACAGACCAACTCAAGAGTCAGCCTGATCATTTTTAGGAGCCAAGGAGGTGGTACTTCCATAGAGTTCTATGTAAATCAGACACAAAAGTTAGGAACCAGTATTAGGTATTTTAGGAGACATAGCCCCCTGGCTCACAGGAGTTTTCAAGCCCTATATTACTATATATTTAATTTGTTTTGTAGCATCTGTACCTTCTCTACCTGTAAGGGCACCAACCCTGATTTTATAAAAACCTGTGAAAGAAATAATTTGAACTACATTGATTCAAATATATATTAGATGTTCACAGACCTGTCTATTTCAGGATTTTGTCCATTCTTTTTCTATCATTACACGATATATGAAAACTTTCAGCTAAACTCATAATGCAAAACGAAAGGGAATATAAAACAATATAACATTGTTTTCATCAAGCCCCCCTATGTTTGGGTAGAGTACCTCTTTAATTATATAAACTGTACAGATAAAGTATACAAGATCCATCGTAAAAACAGAAATGTTGATAAGCTTGGAGCAGGATGATTATAGTTCCAGGAAATTAGATAGAAGATTTGTGAGTGCAAAGAATTCCAAAAATAATAAAGCAGGAAATAATAAGCTAATTCTTACAATAACGAACAACCTTCAAAATAGTTGCATTTTAGATAAAACCAGTCCTACTAAAACCTGCATTCAAAAAATAATAGAAGACAAGGAAATGCTCAAGGTAACCAAACAAAAATTGTTTTATACTTACAAACTGCACTGGTCTTGCAAGTACGCTGTATGTTAAAGGACAATTGTCGGGGGGGGGGGGGGGGGGGGGGAGTTGTGCTTAACTGAAAGATTGCATCAATTGTAAGCCTTTTAACTAGAAATGCTTTAATGAAAGACTAGAATTAAAGTACTTTATTGAGCCCTCTCCACTTCTTTAGCACTATCAGGGGCAGACCGCTTGGGACAACATTCTAAACAACAGAAATGCCCTCTGATAGAACTTTACAAGCAAACAAGGTTTAATAAGTTACTATATTTGTATTCTTTCATTAAAGCATTTCTGTTAAAATTGCTTATCCTTGATTAAATAGCCCATCATTTGTTAACTCTGCCAACCTAAACATGTTTTAGTGTTTTAACTAACAAATTATGAAAAATGATCTATACATTGTGTTAGCAAAATGTGTCTGTGGTGTCTCTTGCTTATGACATTACTTTGTGGCTTGATATGCAAATTAAACATTTCTCATTGAACATAAGCTCATTTGCATATCGAGCTACAAACAAAAACATATATCTCTCTTATTTTATGCATATGTATTCAATTCTGTTAACACAATGTATAGATCATTCTTCATCATTTTTTTATTCTCCACATCCACGGTATAAGCAATGTTTAGGTGAATGATGTTGTCCCTTTAATAAGATTTCATAGGTGAACCTGAGGACAATGTTGCCTAACAATGGCGTAGTCATATTAATATTTTTAACAACTGTACGCAGTTCTACAAATTCCTTGATTTTACTGCAGCTCTTCTTAACAATTATACTGTGGTTGCCAATAAATAGTTTCATTAGATCTCTTGTTTCTCCATGTATTGTTAACACTGAAGATACAGGTTGACCAACATAATTTAAGTTCACGGTAGTACATATAAGTGGATTTAAGCGCTATGTGCACCATCTTGTGGCCATCTTGTAATTTACAGCCAACATACACTTTAAAGGGACACTAAATGATATCTTTCACTTGTGCTTCTAATATAGAAGCACAAGTGAAATTTTAGTTGTCCCTAGTATGAGGATGAACTGGCGTGTACTTTTGATAGTACATGCCAGTTTATACTCTGACCGACTGGTCAGCGACTGTCTAGGTCCCCCTGCTAATCCAATGCAAAAACGAGGGTCTCTCTATGCGCTAGCAGCGAGAGACCCTTGCATTTGGCTGTCAGAGTGGGCCTCTTCTTTGATTGGCTGTGCGCGACAACCAGGAACTGCTGTGTCTCACATGTGAGACACAGCAGTTAGTAAACCCGCGTGTATCTATTAAGATACAAGTCGGGTTTACTTAAATGCCCCGGGACACGTTTTGTTTAACCCTTGCTTCCTTCAAGGAAGCAAGGGTTAAACAATGTATAATGTTCCTTAAATAGATACATTAACTAAACATTTTGTATTGCATTGCGTTCCTGATAAATGGTTTAGTTTAAATATGTATGCAAAAGTCAAAGGGCAGGAACATATTTTGTCCCACATGCATGATGTATATAAAAATAAATATTACTCAATTAACCATTAATGTTTAAAATAGACATGTATGGAGCTGATCCAAAAGTACAACAATGGTTAAAAGGAAAACAATATTTTAAAAAAGTATACTATATAGTGAGTGATGTCCCACCCAACTAATATATTTACAATTATGCATTGTTCCCCCTCAGCATGTAACAATCCTGTCAGCTGACAAGCAAGCATATATGATTTAAAGAAACAGTAAAGCCTTTAATATTGTTCTATAAATTAATTAAATGCTATGATAATATCTAGAGCAATGATTCCCAAAAGGTGTGAAGTGGCAAATTAATGTACTGTAAAATGTTGTGGCTGCGCCGCAAGAAAATCCTGCCACATAATGTACATGTGTGCCGTAATATCTCACTTAAGGGTGTAAACCCACTTAAGGTTGACTAAGTGGAGCACCAATATGTGCTAGATAGTGAGGAAAAACAAGGTACTTACCTATGCAAGTAAAATCGATGAATATATAAATACGTGGATAGCTGGAAAAATATATAAAACAACCTATAGTATAGTAATAACTTCTAGTTATTACTATAAATAAGTATTTTTCAGCTATGCACTATTTTATTCTATTGGTTGTTTCAGTCATTACATCCTAATTCTGTTAACTCCAGAGTGACATGTTTCTTATGTTGCGCTCCTTCCCTTTTGTCTTAGATATAGTCAAGATCCCCTGTTGTTTTTGTTCTATGCTGGGTAGCTTTATAGCAGCTTGGAGCAATGCTACCAACCGGCCATCCAAACCGATTGGCAGAATGTCTACCAAGCCGGCAGGTTCCATGTAAGGCCATGCCCTCCACAATGGGATTTGAATCTTTCCATGGGACACTGTAGCCTCTATTGTAATAAATGCCTAAAGAAATGTGTAACATAAGATGTCTAGATATCCCATTATCACTGACATTTGCCCCACTGCTACCAAAGAGGTAATTTACATGGTTTATGTTTGTATGGATCAAGAAGAACACCAATGGATATGGAAGAGAACCACTGACATGTGATCGCCTTCAGAGAACCATTGAAATGTGATCTTTAAAAGGACACAATTGTGCAGGGAATTAAGAAAATACTAAATTGAAGGTATCCTTTTATTGAAAGTCCTTTTAACACTGGTAAAAAAAAATACTGTAAGTAAGCTATTTTCAGGCAAAAATATTAATGAGATGATGTCATCAATTTTCATAACTGTGGCCACCAATAGGAAAGTGTGGCATGATATGCTAATGTGGTGCACAACCCCTCCTGCAGGGGAAGTGATGTCACTTGCATATGATTGCCCACAAACTGCTGAAATGGCTTCAAGCTGTTCCATCCAGCAGGGGAAGTGATGTCACTTGCATAGGATTGTCCACAAACTGGTGAAACCAAACAACTCATGCTTGTGTGATAAAGGGGGAAGCGTGAGTCAGGGCAGATGTCTGGCAGAAGAGAAAGTGTTAATCTCTAGAGATATTCAGTGGGTGGTGGATTAATGGGGTGACGGCTCCCTCGCTCCCTGTATATAAATATCTTTTACTCCATCTGGAATCGGGCATTTTTCTTCATTTAATGAATTAAAATGTATTGACCATGAAAAAAACACAAACAAAAACAAAAACAGGACACAGATTTCAAATTCAATTGTTTGACATGGTGAAGATATTGGATGTTATTTACGGATTGATCTACTGAAGCTTTTCCTTCAATATTTATTAGGCAGTTAGTGGATTTTAAGCTAGGGAAGCCAAAGCAAACTGATTAAAATTTTCATGTTATATGTGCATACTCTGCTTTGTCAGTTCTATTGTTCTGGAGTTATGTCATGTGGACTAACCAGAGCTTTCCTGAATGTGGAACCCCAGCACCTCAAAGTGTCATGAACTGGAACAGACCCAACCACAGTTTATGCAATACCACCTATTATGTCTGATTGTTATTTAATGGGAAGCTGAATGTGCTGGTGGTGTTCAAATTGGCATGTGTACCTTGTGCTGCCACATTGGAAAATTAAAATGTTTAATAAGCTATTAATTTACTTATACTACATGGTACACTGGGTACACCAGACCTACACCTTGTGTCCACTATAGTGCATTCCATGGGCTATACTGTCATGCCTCCATTATTCCCCCCACCCCACCCCACAAATTATGTTTGAAGCACAGTGAGGTCTCTGCAGGGTGCACAACCAAATCACTATTCCCTCCACCTGGTAGGATTGCTTGCCAGCACATGGGAGTGGAAACATCCTAACTACGCCATGGATGTATACTCCCAGAAACATGGCTGCTTACATGCTGATTTCTGCATAATGTATGTTTGGATCTTATTTTACTTTTTTCACTTTACTACCTAAGTATATTTACATGTATTACAGACACTTAGTTGCTTTTGTAATATTTTAATGATGAGTCCCTTTAATTAAAAAAAAAAAAACAAACACCGGAAATCCTGATATGAAAAAAAACTCAGTGCAAAAAAACTTGGGATATAGCCTGGAAATACCCCTTCAGAGTGGTCTTTCCCCATAGCAAAGACTGCACACTGAAATGAATTACCCGGAGCTGCAAAAGAAGTCGTCATCTACATTTTTTCCCATGTAATATTGTAACAGTTAAAAGGCGGTACCTTGTTAGCCATGGAAAACAGGAAAAAAGTAGAGTTAAAATGACACCATTTATTGGCTATCAGTGTTTAATTGCTTTGACAACCTTTGAGGACCTAGCAACTTTGTCTTGAAAAGCTTGCAATCAAACTCTCAGCCAGCTTTCAGTTGTGTTCACAGAATTGCAAAAAGGTTTTCTAATGCTGACTTAACATTTTAAAATTATAAACTTGGATTAGCTAATACAATCACTGGAGCACATGAGTGATGGTTGCTGATAATAGTATGTATGCATATGAAGATGTTCCTTTAAATATCAGCTGTTTATAGCTGTAATAATCATTCACACCATTGAAAATATCTACACTGTATTTCATATTCATTTGATGTTATTTTAATGGACAAAATTAAATTTTCATTCAAAAACAACTACATTTTTAAGTGACCCCAAACTTTTGAATGTTAGTGTATGCACACATATATAAACACATTTATAAAGCACACATTATATATTTAGAAATAAACACTCACATCATTACTTTAGAAGTTGTGCACTTATACAGATGCAAGTAGACCATAATTCCTAGACTGAATCTTAAAAGAAATAGTATTCAGTTTGTTTAGTAAATATTCCCATGGGATAGGAGCTTGTTTCTCTATTCTTTCCTGTTAAGTACAAGTGTTTATCTGAAGCCTTCAATTAAAAAGAGTCATTAAGAATTAAAAAGGGTTTGTAGTCGTCCGTTCCAAACAATATCATTAGTCTTAATTAAACCAAAACAACCAGCAAAATCTAACAACTTAAGTTAAAGCGGTAAAGTTAGCATCAGTTAAAAACTGTAAATATTACAAAAGTAACCAAATGAATTAAAGTGTGGTGCAAAAAAGTTAAAAACATAGCAAAATGTTTAACCTGAAGCACCATAGCACCAAACAGGAATTGAATTAGGATTTTTGTCTCTGTGTAATATATTCCTCCACTTTTTTCAGTCATCAATTATCCTCCCCTTCTAC
The DNA here is from genome assembly GCA_036172795.1 of Pelodytes ibericus. Classification (NCBI taxonomy): domain Eukaryota; kingdom Metazoa; phylum Chordata; class Amphibia; order Anura; family Pelodytidae; genus Pelodytes; species Pelodytes ibericus. The sequence continues at coordinate 172,323,724 of CM069857.1, forward strand.
CAACCGCATAATGCACCCCTTCCTTCTTGCAACACCCTGTACAATAGCAACATGTTCACAATTGTGCATGTTAATGATTTCCCCATTAAAAATGGTTTATTGAGTTCACTGGCACAATAAAGATTCTATAAGTTGTGTATTATTTCTTTGGTAACTTGCATTACACATATGATCGCATTTTAGTTTCCTAGTTAAGTAATATATGTATTTCAGCTTTATTCCAAATTAAAAAAAAAATTGCTCTTCATAGGGTATATATGTTAAATCCTCAGCTTCTCATAGATGCTCAACAGAAAGTAAAATGATTGCAGTATTTTTGGAAAGCTTTATTTAAATGCTACTATTAACATGAGATGAAAGGCCAGCCTGTGTTACTTTTTTGGAATGTGTGATATTATGCTTATTATTTTATTCAGTGTACCAACACATTATTTTATTGTTTAGGCTTGATAGTAGATAGCTAAATGTGCAAACTCTGAACTATTGGCATATAAAGTAAAGACTATATTGCAGGTTCTGGAAATATCCTTTGCTGTCAAAATTATAGGAGTGAAAAACTACTTTATATTCAGTTATTCACTTTTTTGTTTCACATTGGCAGTTTTGTGCTTGTAATCAGGGCCGGCCTTAGGGGTGTGCGACCTGTGCGACAGAGCAGTGACCTAAAAAAAAAAAATCATCTGATCGGCACCATCACTATTATCGTGCAGCCCCTCTGCAAGGCAGAAACCAACAGCTCCCTCCACAGCACTGATGGCTAGGAGGGTGCCCCACAGACAACTAGGAACTTGTTGAGTCTCCCCCAGGCCAGAAAGCTTGGATCCTGGGAGGGAGGCTAATTACCGTATTTGCTCGATTATAAGACGACCCTGATTATAAGACGACCCCCCAAACTTTGTATATTCCTTTAGGAAAAAAACTAAAAGCCTGAATATAAGACTACCCTATAGGAAAAAAAAAAGTTTAACTTGTATATATGTAAATTGCTTTTTAATATGTAATAAAAAATTGATATTATACAAATGCATTTCTTGTTTTTATTTCCTTGCGGCCTCTCTCCCCCCCCCCCCCCCAGCGTAGTCTCTCTCTCTATCTCCCCCCTCCCTCCCCTAGTCGCTCTCTCTCTCTCTCCCCCCTCTCTCTCTCTCTCCCCTCTCTCTCTCTCTCCCCCCTCTCTATCTCTCTCCCCCCCCCTCTCTCTCTCTCTCTCTCTCTCTCTCCACCCTCTCTCTCTCTCTCTCCCCCCCCTCTCTCTCTCTCTCCCCTCTCTCTCTCTCTCTCCCCTCTCTCTCTCTCTCCCTCTCTCTCCCCTCTCTCTATCTCCCCCTCTCTCTCTCTCTCTCCCCTCTCTCTCTCTCTCTCTCTCTCTCTCTCCCCCCTCTCTCTCTTCTCTCTCTCTCCCCTCTCTCTCTCTCTCTCTCTCCCTCCCCCCTCTCTCTCTATCTCCAATCTCCCCCCTTTCCCTGGTGGCTAGTGTGGGTAGCTGGGTGACATCCTCCATGCTGCCCGACACCTCCGTCTATTATGACGGACAGCTGGTCCGTCATAATAGACTGCCGTGTCGGGCAGCATGGAGGATATCTGCACGTATAGTGCAGACATCCCCCAGCTGCCCGCTTTTCCCTGGTGCCTAGTGGGGCAGCAGAGGATGTCTGCGCGACGAGCGCAGACCTCCCCTGCTGCCACCCGGAACGCTCGCCGGGACTTCTGTGACGTAGCCGGAAGTACCCGGCTTCTTCATAGAAGCCCCGGCGGTCGTGCAGGGCGGAAGCAGGGGAGTCTGCGCTCATTGCGCAGACATCCCCTGCTGCTAGAGAGGGGGATCCAGGTTCCCTGCAGCTCTGCTGGGGACCTGGATCCATGTTTTATAATCTGACCTCAATTTGAGGTCAGATTATAAGAAGACCTCGAATGTAAGACGAGGGGGATTTTTCAGAGCATTTGCTCTGAAAAAAACCTTGTCTTATATTCGAGCAAATACGGTAAAAAAAAAAATCTGCTGCTATGGACTACAACTCCCATGGTTGGCTAAGCATCATGGGAATTGTAGTTCACAGCTATAATCTGCAGCCTTAGCTACTGCTGATTGCACTTCATATGATGCTCAGCCAGCATCCTGGAAACATTATGTCTGGCTAAGTCTTATGGGAAATGTAGTTAACAGCAGATGGTGTGGCAAGAGTTAGTTGTGGACTACAACTCCCATGATTCCTAGTCATGGTGTACACCTGGCTGGCTGAGCATCATGGGAATTGTAGTTCACAGCTATCATCTGCAGCCTTAGCTACTGCTGACTGCACTTCCCATGATGCTCAGCCAGCATCATGAAAATAGTATGTCTGGCTGAGCCTTATGGGAAATGTAGTTAACAGCAGATGGTGTGACAGTTGTCAGTTGTGTACTACAACTCTCATGATGCCTAGTCATGGTGGACACCTGGCTGAGCATAATGGGAATTGTAGTTCACAACTAATTACACCTGTGAGAGCAAGGGATATAGGGGTAATAATGGAGAGGCAAAGGAAGTAAATAAAAACCAGCAATGTATTTTTTTTAAAATATGTTTTATTATCTGTTAACTATACCTTACCACTGCCTGTGACTAAAAGGGGGGGGGCTTGAGATGGTCCCGCACAGGGCGCCTTAACACCTATGGCCGGCCCTGCTTGTAACGGCAGAATCCTTTGGAAACATATACTGTAACAACCAATACAGTAAATAAACCTGGTGACCTTGTTTATCGCAGTGTTAAATCTTTAAATAGTGAAATGTGCAACCCACCATGGGAGAAATTAGGAGCTAGCTCACAGTTTCCTGGGCAAAAACTATTTTTTTAAACAAAATAATTTGAGAGCATGTAGTGGGGACAGTTATACTGATTTATTCCTATTTTGTTTGACATTAAACATGGGTAGTTTTTGCATTGTTGATTAATCAAATAGCTTTACAAACCATCTGCTGTCTTGTTGTATTGGATATGGCTTGCGTAGTCATTTATTAGTGATTTCACATCTCAGAAGCAACTTCATAAGTGCATATTAATGATATGAAGTACCTCCCTTTTGATAAACCACTCCTTTTAACTGTTGCTTTCATTTGATACCTGTTCTGTGTAGCATTGTAAGAAGTGCATTGCTCCTACCAACAGGTGTCAATAGGAAGTGATGAGGAGAGATTGGACATTTGCTGGAATGGGGCAAGGAGCAGGAAGCAGCATGGCATGGATGAATGGAGAGATCTGCAAAGTTTTGCTAGTTAAAAGTATGAAATTGGAAGCTGTGCTTTCATCTTAGACTTGGTTTAAGTGCCAAGAAGCTAGGGCTTAGAACCAGTGCCTAGCATTGTAACTAAAAGTAGAAAGTAACTGCTGCAGAACTTATTTCAAAATCGTCCATATCAACCTGGAATGAAGAGCCATTTTGGACAGCCATGTGCTTTGCTGAACCTCTCTGAAGTTAAGTACACGTGATATCTAATTAATACAATGTTATATAGAATTTAACAGTTGTATGTTTGTAACTTTGTTTGTGATATCCTTTTAGATGTATTGTTTTTACCGTTAGAGGTATAAATAATGTGTATCATAACGTATCTTATTATTCATCTTTACATAATTTATGTGTTCTTGACATTTATTGTATACCATTAGTCTTGTTTTTTATTAATTATTGATTTAATAAATATTAGCATAATTTAGCATACAGCAGGCCACGACCACAACACTTGGCCATGAGTCTGCTGAGGGAGGGACCGCTAGATCATAGGGGCGGCCAGGGCCCATTACTGAACAACATCTACTTTCTACTTACATACTACAGAAATGTGAACATAGATGTACAGTAGTATCACATATATGTACTTGTGCCCTACAGTGTTTAGAATGTTTTAGGTTAGATCACAGCTTTAGCAAGCAATAAGTGTAGCATAGGTTAATTTTATGTGACTGGTAACTTATTTTGGAAATAGCTATGATTAATGCAAAGACAATGTTAGATTAAGTAAGATTGTCATAAGTATTAGTGGAATATCAATGTACAATAATTCAGGATGTAAGTAACCCTGCACCTTAATTGTACATTAATGTGATGTATATAATCTGTATTGCAATGTTCTAATTATCTTCCTTCTTTTCCTGCAGCAGCATCTCTTGTTGAGTATATGAAAAGCACCTTCCTCACGGTGGTGGACACCAGCTTAGACATTCCACCCCTCCTTCGATGACGTCATTTAAGACTGCTGTCCATGGTGCTGTTGCTGGGATCCAGAATTTTGGCAGGGTGAACCAGCAACTCACCATGGTGATGCGTTATCAGGATCTGGTCCATGCTCAGATAATGGAGAGGCACAATCAGTTCCTTAGATGTGGTAGTTGCAAATCTGGAGCAGCAGAGAGTGACGTACCAGCAGGAGTGTTAGTCTAGAGCTCAACATTGCAACCAACTGTTGAGGTACAAGCATGCTAAACTGGCCCTTAGATGGTTCCACTGCTCCAGATCTAACTTCCCCACCTAACCTGCCTCCATCAGCACAGGTGATTGGAAGTCAGTCTAGTGAGGAAGATGATACAGACATTGCCTTCTAGCAGCCAGGCAACCCGTGGTTTCTTAGCATTCCTATCACCCAGTTGTACACCTCCACCGAAAAACTATCCCCCCTCTCACTGCCCCTGCCTGCCCTGGGCTTGTTAGACGTGCATGAGTCTATTCAATGTAAAGAGGATGAATAAATGAGCATTAATACAAATCTGATTCATGCAGCTATTCAACAATAATTTGCAAAGTTGACATGAAGCACATTATACATGCACACAATAGCTATACCCTAAATGCATGTGGCATGTTTATTTTGCCTGTACCTGCTAAATAAATATTTTATATACTTAAAGATAGTGAAAGGGGTGAAGTCAATCTACTTATGTGATGTTCCAAAAGCACGGTAACGGAGTTCTCACATTAAAGCAATCACATGTACAGAGAAAAAAAAGAGCATGGTGCTTATTTACTTACTTGTCACAAAAAATTTCTTTGTGAATGTACAGCTGTCGAACGCGGCAATTTTTTCCTGCAGAACAACCACAAGCACCCTACAATTAAAAAATAACATTATTATTAACATTATGTATATACTAATAATACAGTGTGACTAGATTAATAAGTATCCAATCCAAAATACTCATAGATAGCGATAATGGATTACAAAATGAAACAAAATCAATGCCCAATAAGATGTAAGCACCATATGTCTTTAGAGCATGACAAATATTCTCAGAAATTAGCAGACAGGCGAATTCATGAGCCAGCCATGTTAATTTTAGAGCCAGACATATGCTTGTACCATTGACTTCTATGTAAAACAATGGAGAAAAATTCAAGCCAGAATCCAAATAAAATGTAAATTCTAAAAATAAAATCAGTATTTCTATAAAGTGTAGAAGCACAGAACAATTTGTCTACCTGCCAACCTGCCAACCGAGAATGGAAGCATACCTGTAAACATTTGTACTGAGCCCCGGTGGTATCACTGCCAATAACAATGTGTGATTTGAGCAATTGAATGTGCAGTAATAAGGCTCATATCCCGTCTGGGAATGTTTATGCAGCGCCAAAAGCCACATTTGATGCTCAACATTTCACACAAACAAGTATAGATTAAAGTGATATCAACAGCAGTGAGGTTGAACTCAGCCGGTGTTAATTGTTCTTTTTTTTATTCTAAATTAAAATTCCTAACTGCTTTTATTATTTCTGCTAATTAATCTCCCTATGTGCTCAGGATCATTGTTTGGAATATTTTACTTATTGAAAATGAACAGTGAAGTGCCAAAAATAGTGGTTTAATTTCCAACATTTCTATAAATGAAACAGTGGAAAATTCAGTATTACAGAGAGAGTTCTGTATGCATTGCCAAGCTTGTGCAAAAATTATTTGGGCTGTGGCACTTTTACACACTCGTTCCCTTCACAAACCGACAATTTTTAATCATGACACTTTCCAAAGCACACACATATATATAAGACTACCCTATAGGAAAAAAGTTTAACTTGTATATATTAACATGTAAATTACTTTTTACTATTCAATAAAAATGATATTAAACAAATGGATTTCTTGTATTTATTGTGCCAATGCTGCCTCTCTCTCCACCCCCCCCGCGTTGTCTCTCTCCCCCCAAACTTTTCTCTTTCTCCCCCTCCCCTCATCTTTCTCTGCCCCCCTCATCTTTCTCTGCCCCCCTCCCCTTGTCTTTCTCTGCCCCCCTCCCTTTGTCTTTCTCTGCCCCCCCTCCCCTTGTTTCTCTGCCCCCCCTCCCCTTGTCTCTCTGGCCCCCCCCTCGTCTTTCTCTCCCCCCCTCCCCTTGTCTTTCTCCCCCCCTCCCCCTTACCTGTTTTTTGCTCCCTGGTGGCTAGTGGGGGCAGCGGGGGATGTCTGCACGATAGTGCAGGCATTCCCCTGCTGCACGATACGCGCAGACAGAGGTCCGCCCCTCACGTTCGACCCCGCCTCCTGCATGCTGCAATCTGTATGCTGAACAGCACCAGACTCCGCCTCCTCATGAAACGGCTCCGCCTCTCGTGCTTAACTCCGCCCCCTCAAGCTTTGGATGTGTGTTTGGCAGAGTGTGAGTGGCAGAGTTATGAGTGTGCATGTGTATGTATGTGAGTGGGAGAGTTATTAGTGTGCACGTGTATATGTGAGTGGCAGAATGTAAGTAGCAGAGTGTGAGTGGCAGAGTTATTAGTGTGCATGTGTATGTATGTGAGTGGCAAAGTTATTAGAACTCAGTGGTGTACTAGCAAAACCGTTAACATATTTATTTAACCAATCATTGTTAACGGGAGTAGTTCCAGAAGATTGGAAATTAGCAAATGTTGTGCCCATTCACAAGAAAGGTAGTAGGGAGGAGGCTGGCAACTATAGACCAGTAAGTCTTACTTCAGTAGTGGGGAAAATAATGGAAACCTTGTTAAAGAATACGATTGTTGAACATCTAAAGTCGCTGGATTTCAAGATCAGAGACAACATGGGTTTACTTCAGGGAGATCATGCCAAACTAATCTTATTGATTTTTTGATTGGGTGACTAAAATAATAGATCAGGGTGGTGCAGTAGACATTGCTTACTTAGATTTCAGTAAGGCTTTTGACACTGTCGCACATAGAAGGCTTATCAATAAACTGAAATCTTTAAGTTTCGATTTCAATATTGTTGAATGGATTAGACAATGGCTGAGTGACAGGCAACAGAGGGTTGTAGTCAATGGGGTATATTCGATGCAAGGTCTTGTTACTAGTGGGGTACCTCAGGGATCTGTTCTTGGACCCATTCTCTTTAATATTTTTATTAGCGATATTGCAGAAGGTCTTGTTGGCAAAGTATGTATTTTTGCCGATGATACAAAGATTTGAGGCAGGGTTGATATTCATGGAGGGATAAGCCAAATGGCAAATGATTTAGCTAAACTAGAAAAATGGTCAGAGCAGTGGCAACTGACATTTAATGTGGACAAGTGCAAGATTATACACCTTGGGAGTAAAAACCCAAAAGCAGAATATAGACTATTTGGTACAGTCCTAACCACAACATCTGAGGAAAGGGATTTAGGAGTAATAATTTCAGAGGACTTGAAGGTAGGTAGGCAATGCAATAGAGCAGCAGGAAATGCTAGCAGAATGCTTGGTTGCATAGGGAGAGGTATTAGCAGTAGGAAGAGGGAAGTGCTCATGCCATTGTACAGAGCACTGGTGAGACCTCACTTGGAGTATTGTACGCAGTACTGGAGGCCATATCTCCAGAAGGAAATTGATACTTTGGATAGAGTTCAGAGGAGGGCTACTAAACTGGTTCATGGGTTGAAGGATAAAACTTACCAGGAAAGGTTAAAGCATCTTAACATGTATAGCTTGGATGAAAGACATAACAGGGGGGATATGATAGAAACATTTAAATACATAAAGAGAATCAACACAGTAAAGGAAGAGAGTATATTTTAAAGAAGAAAAACTACCACAACTAGAGGACATAGTCTTAAATTAGAGGGGCAACGATTTAAAAGTAATATCAGGAAGTATTACTTTACTGAGAGGGTAGTGGATGTATGGAATGGCCTTCCAGCGGAAGTGGTAGAGGTAAACACGGTCAAGGATTTTAAGTATGCGTGGGATAGACACAAGGCTATCCTAGCTTTAAGACTGGGAACGGGGAGACTAATAAAAGTATTAAAAAAATTGGGCAGACTAGATGGACCGAATGGTTCTTATCTGCCGACACATTCTATGTTTCTATGTGTATGTATGTGAGTGGCAGAGTGTAAGTGGGTGTGAGTGGCAGAGTTATTAGTGTGCATGTGTATGTATGTGATTGGCAGAATGTAAGTGGCAGAGTGTAAGTGGGTGTGAGTGGCAGAGTTTAAGTAAGTGTATGTGTGTGAGTGTGGCAGAGTGTGTTTGGAAGAGAGTGTGTGTGAGTGAGTGTAAGCATAAGTGGGAGAGTTATGAGTGTGTATGTGTGTGAGTGGCAGAATGTGAGTGTATGAGTGAGTGTGGCAGAGTGTGAGTTATGAGTGTGCGTGTATGTGTGTGGCAGAGTATTGGAGAGTGTAAGCGTGAGCAGCAGAGTTATGAGTGTGTGTGAGTGGCAGTGAGATTACTAGGAGAAAATGTGATTAAATACTATTAATCATATTGAATGTGATAATCAAGTGTGAAACAGTGCTCATACCATTTTTATTTTCACACCTGATTATCACATTCAATATGAATAATAGTGATTCATCTTTATATATAGTCTTTATATTCTTGGCAATAAAAGTCCATACACATGGCATTAAAAATCCCATGTACCTGGCTATAGTATTAAACCGATACATTATGAATGAACGTGCTGCTCATTATATTATGGGCTTTACTCATGAAAGAGAGAATTGCAGGGTAGTGAGACGGGAATTTCAAAAGTTGGAAAAATTCTCCCATTCAGTTGAATTCCCATCTCAATTCCCTGCACTTCTCTCTTTTATGAGGTTGGTAGAAGGAGCATACCTTCATACCTCAGCCTATTCTCCCCAGGTTTTGACCCATTTTTATTAAAAAATAAAAAAATTAATATTTGTGATGTGCGTGTGAGAGTTGCAGGTTTACACACGTGTCTGCGTGGCAGAATGTCTGTGAGGGAAAGGCCATCTGTGTGTATAAGGGTGTCTGTGTGTAAGGTTGTCTGGATGTGTGTGTGTGTGTGAGTGTAAGGTTGTCTATGTAAGGGTATCTATGTGGGGGGGGGGGGGGTGTCAGGGTGGTTGTCTGTGTGTGTGATATCCCCTATATTATGGCATATTATGAGACTGGTAAATGTTGTATGCAACGTACACAAATTTTTGTATGCTCAGTTATTTTGAAATCATGGGAATTTGCTCACATACAAGTGTGCGTGTGTGATGTAAGTTGGTGTGTGTAAGTGGGATTGTGTGTCTCTGTGTGTAAGGGTGTGTGTGTGTATGTATGTGTGACTGTGCAAGTGTAAATGTGTGTGGCTGCATGTGTGTGTATTTGTGGCTGTGTATTTTTGTGTATAAGTGTAGCTTTGAGTAATGTGAGTTTTTTGTGTGCTGCGAGTCTTATTGTGTATTGTGGTACAGTAATGTGCAGCATGAGTGTGTGATACACTCACACATTGCACATTAGTGTGAGTTTTATTGCTGTGGAGGTAGACACATACACACACACACATACAGACAGATACACACATACAGTCGGTCACAGGCAGACATACAGTCAGTCACACACACAGTCAGTCACAGACAGACACACATTACATTATATCACATTACATTAACATTTATTTGTACAGAGCCACCAATTCTCGTAGCGCTTGGTACTGAGCATAGAAGGTAACTACATACTAAGTTAGACAAACTAGTACAGACTGGTACATGAGGTAGAGAACCCTGCTCGTAAGCTTACAATCTAGAGGGAATGGGGTCCATGAGACAATTAAGGGATTGAAGAGGTCAGAGGGATTGAAGTTGTATTAACAGTAGAGTGGATGGGAGGCACTAGGTGGGAAAAGTCAAAGAGGGAGTGTGTGTTCCAGCTAGGTGGGATCGGCTAGAGGCAAAGTGACTGGTAATTTAGTGGGTTGGGTAGTAAGCCTCTCTAAAGAGATGAGTTTTGAGGGACTTTTTAAAGTTTGAAACGGAGGGAGAGAGCTGGATGCTCCGGGGAAGGGAGTTCCAGAGAGAGGGGGCAGCTCGGGCGAAATCTTGGAGATGCGAGTGAGAAGTGGTGATGAGATTAGAAGAGAGTGTTAACCCCTTTGAGGAGCGCAAAGGTCGTGCAGGGAGGTAACGGTTAACATGGGAGGAAATGTACATAGGAGCAGAGGAGTGGAGGGCTTTGTAGGTTAAAGACAGAATTTTAAATGTTATCCTCGAGCAGACGGGAAGCCAGTGGAGGGCGTTGCAGAGAGGAGCAGCCGAATCAGACCGACGTGCAAGAAAGATGAGTCTGGCAGCCGCATTTTGGAGTAGTCCAGGCGAGAGATCACAAGCGAGTGCACTAGAATTTTGGCGGTCTCTTCGCTGAGGAACGGGCGAATGCGTGCAATGTTCCTTAGGTGCAGCAGACAGGATTTGGCCAAGGACTGAATTTGAGGACGAAGGAGAGAGCAGAGTCAAAAGTGACCCCAACACATCGAACACGGTCAGCCGGTACGATTGTAGCATTATCAACGGTGACTGTGAACCCAGGTGTAGGGACAGCGGTTGAGGGAGGGAAGATAATCAGTTCTGTTTTGGAGAGGTTAAGTTTCAGGTAGCGATCAGACATCCAAGCGGAGATGGCTGACAGACACTCAGCTACACGTGACACTAGAGAGGGAGTGAGGTCAGGGGAGGAGAGGTAGAGCTGAGTATCATCCGTGTACAAGTGGTAGTGAAAGCCAAAGGAGCGGATGAGTTCTCCCAGAGACAAACACACATATAGTCAGTCACAGACAGACACACACATACAGTCAGTCACAGACACACACACATACATTCGGTCACAGTCAGACATCCAGTCAGTCACACACACATACAAAAAAATATATATATATGCACACAAACACACACCCCAATATAGAGATGCCAACTTTTTTCATGGGACAGTCCTAGATGTTACGTGACCCTGTCCAGGTGTCTGTGAACTTCCAGTCATACTTTGCACAGAGCGTGGAGTGCATGGAGCTCCAGCAGTCTGCAGCCTCCTACTGTGGATTTTCTGTGTTCACACAGTTCAGCACTGTGGAGCAAGACTTTGTTCCCAAATATACCAATGACACTCATAGGCTCACACTAATTGAGACAAATAAACACACACTGACTCACGCTCATTACGACACACATTGAGACAAAAACACACACTCAATGAGAAACAATGATTCACACTCATTGAGACACACAAAACACACACTGATTCATGGCCTCTTCTCCATTATTTGCCAATGTTGATATAATTTACAGTACCGTACAAATAAGTGTAAACAGGTCAAAGAATTACATTTTCTACCAAGAATGGAGCAATGTAGTACGAGTGTTCAGGATCAGACAGCATCATTTAATTACCGGATGAACCATATAAACTATAATGTTCACTGTGTGACTGCGCTGCTAGTTCATGTTCAGGAATTCTCTGCTACTTATTTGAGCTATTAGTTTCCAGTAATACAGTCAAGGAGAAATGACAATAAATTTTCTAGTATGTATTTAGAATACTGTTTTTATGTAGCACAATATATAGTAGTGGCAAATAATAATGGATTAGATTGTTGCTAAACCATCAATTTCAAATGATCTGATTTTTTGTCCATTTGTTAATATTTAAAGAATTAAGGTGCAATAAATAATTTATTCTTTCTTATATATTGCCTTAAGTTGCCAATTGCACTTCACGTAATCCATAGATTTTTCACATAATATCACTCTGTGAATATAACGGTAGGATCAGATCTCTTAACACAACATAAAGAAATCCTGTCAAGACAAAAATCATTTCTTGGATTGTAGGGATTTTTTTTTAATTGAGAAAGACAAATATGACATGTTCCCTGATGCAGGTCTGGCGTGATACTGGTAATAAATATTTACCAATTTGCAGAATGTTGTAACAAATAACACAAGACACTGGCAGCCTTCTGTATGGAATTGCTACTCACATGCTTTATCTAGTTCAGCAAACATTTATATTAAATTGAGGAGATTTTGTTTAGAAGAGTGGCAAAATCCACATGAAAGACAATATGAGGTTTCTCTCCCCACTTTGTGCTCATTATCAAATTTCATGCTCTTGCATTACATGTTTATAGTGCTGTACAAACAAACCTCACAAACATGACATAAACGAGAAAACAGATTTTTTTTTTATGTTCACCAATATGGTATAAAATGAAAATCACATTTCTGCTTGACAGAAAGCAGAAAGGAGGCAAGTAAATCCCACCAAAGCAAATAAACAACAGCTTCATTGAATTAAAACTTGGGAGAACTCGGTAAATATGACAAGGTCAATCAATCGCTAATAATTAGAAACTGTATATTATACTTAATTTCAGATTACATTATACAATATACAGCCATGGACGTATGAGAACAGTTTCCTCCATACAGTTGTATATACACTATGTGGACACAAATATTGGGACACCTAACCATGACGCCAAAAGTACTTTTATGACATCACATTCTAAATACAGAGACATTAATATGTAGTTGCAGCTATAATAGTTTCCACTCTTCTGGGAAGTGTTTCCACAAGAGTTTGGAGTGTTTGTTTAATTTGTGAGGTCAGGCACTGATGTTGGATGAGAAGGCCTGGTTGGCAATCTCCTCAGGGCTGTGTGTGGGCCAGTCAAGTTCTTCCAAACCAAACTCATCCAACCATGTGTTTATGGACCTTTCTTTGTGCACTGGAACTCTGTCATGCTGGAATACAAAAGGGCCTTCCCCAAACTGTTCCCACAAGGTTGGAAGCACCCAAATTCAATAATTAAGTGTTGTGTCCCAATACTTTTGTCCATGTAGTGTATTTGTATATAGACAGAGTTAAGTAGAATGTTTTATATATTTATATATATATATATTCAAGCAGGTAAATATTAACAAACCTTGGAGGAGTCATCAGGAAAGTAACATTTTTATTGGCTACCAAAAATTGAATACATGCTAACACCGAGCTGGGACCACATAATTGGCACTTCTGTGCATATATAGCTAGAGATTTCGGTTTCCTCAATAATTTCCCTCCATTTTGCATAAAACATTTTGGGGGAACAGTACTCATGGATATAGTGCATAGGAGCACAAAACTTCTAATACCGATAGTAGTATTTATTGTTTCCTAACCATTTTCTCCTACAATGACCTTTTGAAACAACCCTAAATTTAACCCTAACCATAAATCTACCCCTACCCCTTAATCTAACCCTTGTATTAAGCCTAATTCTAATCCTAACCCACCTATAACCCTAACTGCAACACTAACCCTAATCCTAGATCTAGGGTTAGCTTTTTCCTTTTTTTACTACAACGTTGCTGACTGCCTCTAGGGCCAGTCAAACAACAGTATCAAAGTATCGACCAAGATCTACGGGGTTTTCGTTTCTGCTTGCTGGGATGGAAGCGACCCCACACACAAGATATCTTCTCAAATATACCCATACATAGACACAGGAATTGGCTAATCAACCCACGACTTCATCTAATACTTCAGGCTCTCGCACTCAACAGAACCTCAAAGTCATATCCTGGAACGTAAATGGTCTCAATTCTCCGGTGAAAAGAAGAAAGATAACAACCCACCTAAAAAAACTAAACCCGGCAATCACATTCCTACAAGAAACACACTGGTCACAATCATGCACCACAACTCTGAGGGACTCCTGGATAGCTGAATGCCTCACTGCAAATCACAAAAGAAAAATTAGAGGAGTTGCCATCCTCATTAGCAACTCAATCCCACATGAGGTCCATCACCTTACTAAAGATCCACGCGGACGATACATTATATTAGAAGCTACTATCGATGGACAGATTATTATTGGCCAATATCTACGCACCAAACCAACCTAACCAGGAATTTTTTGCATCCCTGGTGAACGTCCTCTCGAATCTACCGGATCTGCCGCTAGTCGTGGGGGGAGATTTCAACATGGTCTCTGATAGTTCTATAGATACGTCCACTGGACATAGAACGCATCCTACACACTCTGATGAAGGGATTAATTTTGTAATGGGGCATTTAGGGTTGACTGACATATGGCGCATACTAAATTCTAATTCTAAAGAGTACACACATTTCTTCCAAGTTCACAATTCTGAATCTCGCATAGATTATCTTCTGGTATCGGATCACCTATTGTCACTTACCACCAAAGCCATAATACACACGAGAGTACTATCCGACCATTCTCCAATCTCCCTCACCCTATCCGTAGGACAAACCATACACCGTCCAGGTAGTTGGAAATTCCCCTCATGGCTATCCACGAGTGCTGACTTCAAGACGTTTCTCTCATCCACGTGGGCCAACTTTGTAGACGACAACTTGGCCCATGTGGATGACCCAGTACTTTTGTGGAACACCTCTAAGGCGGTGTTGCGGGGACACATTTTGGGATACACTGCAAGTTTGGGCAAAGCTTGGAGGCAAAAATACGACTCATTACTGAGAGCGGTGGCACGAACTCAAAGACAATTTTTCTCCACAAAATCCGGGGAAGACAAGCAGATATACACAAACACTAGACAATTATTAGAAACATTTCTAACGGAAAAAGCCATCAGACTAATAGAGAGAAGCAAGCAACGTTTCTTCCAATGGGGTGGGAAGGCAGGTAGATTATTATCTAAAATGGCAAAAACCAGACAACCTCGTACCCACATCCTTGGTATTCGTACTAACGACAGACTCATTACTGACCAGACCGCCATCCTTTCGGAATTCACTAAATATTATACAAACCTATTCCAGGCAGACTTAGATAATAAAGATTTGGGTATTTCCATACTCCAACAGGCAAAACTGCAACGTATTTCCAATGCACATAGGGACCTCTTAAACAAACCAATAACACCAATGGAGGTGGCCTCCACGATCACTCTTTTACCAAATCAGAAATCACCGGGCCCAGACGGATTCACCACAGAATACTACAAAATGCTTAAACCAGATCTCATAAACACTCTCACAGCCCTGTTTAACGCCATATATATTGAACAGGCCCCGGCTTCTTCCCTACTTGACTCTAGAACTATCCTAATACTTAAACCAAACAAAGACAGGGAATCTATGGAATCCTACCGCCCCATCACACTATTGAACTCAGATATTAAAATACTCACAAAAATTCTGGCAAATAGACTACAACATATCCTGCCCACATCGCTTCATCATGCCCAATTAGGATTTTTACATGGCCGTTCCCCGACGGTGGGTATTAGATCGGCGTTAGCCGACGCCACCCAAGCTTCCTTAACACAAGCGCCTCACCATAACACACTGATACGTCTGGATGCCACCAAGGCCTTTGACAGTATCGCCTGGGTACACATAGTCCGGATTCTGAAATTTAGATTCTTTGGAGCCAACTTTTTATCTTTTTTCCGAAACCTTTATTCTAACCCTGCTACCACGTTAATGATAAACGGTTATCCCTCGTCTCCCATCCCCATTGAGAGAGGAGTACGCCAGGGATGCCCCCTGTCACCCCTTCTCTTCAATCTAGCACTAGACCCCCTATTACACATATTTCATAAACATCCGAAACATCCCGGGAATAACACTAGGCTCTTCGACACTAAAAACAACAGCGTTCGCAGATGATATACTCCTATACGTGAATGATCCCGGTAGAGATTGGCCACTTATTAAAAATACCATAGACTGTTTTGGTACGGTTAGCGGATTCTCCATTAATTACGCTAAATCCGAAGCTTTATATCTAGGAAACACACTCACCCCTCCACACATGCCCCCAACCCCCCTGAGATGGGCAGCCAACTCTATACAATATTTGGGGGTTCACATCCCTAAGAAACAACATAAACTATACTCCCTCAACTATACCCCAGTAATATCCAAAATTATCAACGAGCTTAAGTCATGGCACCTGTTGAAATTATCCTACATTGGCCGGGTGGCCCTGATCAAGATGATCAGCTTCCCCCGACTCCTGTATCCGCTACAATCACTACCCTTAATACTTCGACACAAAGACACCAAACTCCTGAATTCAGCATTCCGCCACTTTATTTGGGAAGGAAAACGCCCTAGGATAAGCCTAACCAAACTACAACAGCCAACATCATTAGGGGGCCTAAACATGCCTGATGTTCGTGCCTATAATTTGGCAGCTCTGATGAGATACGCAATTGACTGGATTAATATGAGAACATATTACACAGACCCTACACTAGACCAAAATCTTTATCCAGCAATCAATCTAGCAGAACTGCTACACACACCGGTCAGTCTACTACCTAGAGAGGTACGTAACTCCCCATTACTATTTGGCCCTATAAGGGCGTGGCAACTCATACGCACACAAATAGGTTTAAGCGTTACAAATACTACCTTTATACCTCTTCTACGAAATCCACGCTTCCAACATGGACAAACCCAATATCCCCTTACCCAATGGCACAAATTTAATATACACAACATAAGACACATACTTTGCCTTCCCAGGAGAGAACCACTAAGTCTAACTAGTATCACAGAAAAGCTTCCTAATATACCTATACATTTCCTAGCATATGCCCAGGTGAAAAGCTTCACAACACAGGTCACAGCGAGTTTCTCCGAGACTGACTGGGATAACCCATTAGATGATTTTATCGATAGAGCAAAGATATCCAAATATTCGACGACTCATATACGACGTTTCCTAGAAAAACCTATAGACTATTCCACCATGACGTCAGGCCCCAATAAATGGCTGCCGATTATGCCAAATGTGTCCACAGAGGATCTACTTAAGGCACATAACACCCTACTCACAACAATTAAAGCCACGGCATACAGGGATATGTTCCTAAAACTTTTTCACAGAGCATACATATCCCCGGCCCAGAGTAAAATTATGTTCAACAACACCCAAGATAATTGCCCAAAATGTAACAAGACGCAGGCAGACCTTAACCACTGCCTATGGCAATGTAAAATTGTATGTAAATTCCGAGCTAGGGTCCAACATTATGCGAAAACCACACTTGGGATTAGGTTCCCATTGACCGCAGCCTTCGCGCTCTTTGGCCTGACCCACAACCCGTTTCCGGGAGTGAAGATGGCCAGGGTGCTGATGGCCGTGGCCAATAAAACCATTCTACAAGTGTGGATAAAAAATGAGGAACCTTCTCTTCACATGTTTCAAGACAAGCTATTCCAACTATTTAGAATGAATTGGCTCACAGCACGCCAAAACTCAAATCAAGCTACAAGAGGCTTTTTCGAAAATTGGCAACGCTATATTAACTCTCTATCCCCGACTATCAAACAACAAATTAAATCCTCTTTTCAACATTCGCCATGGTACATGGACCAAATCTTGCAAGGAAAAGACCCTATACCCTAACTAGACCAAATCTGTACTGCTTGACCTAAAGTTCCAGATGAGATCTTACCCAATTTTAAATCCCACCATACCTCACAACAGGGAGCCCCTGATAACTTGATAAGCCTCTTGGTCATCCGATATCAGGAGACGAGTTTATATGTTTGTTTGTGTTGGTTTACCCGTTTTTTTAAAAATCTGAATCAGAAATAAAATAAACAAAAAACACAGGTTCACATAGGCTAAAGATAACAAGCGTAGATCTTGATAATCACGTCAAATACACGACTAAAATTGTATATCTTCTTGAATGATATTTTTTATATTATAGTTCAATGTTTTACCCATAATTGATGCTTTATTCACGCACTGGATTGCCAATCTGGTACTGTCTCTCCAAAACAAAAAACCTAAATGTTTAAATTGATATAACTATAGATTGTGAACTTGATACCTGTTATTGTAACCTGCAATATCATTTGTATTTTTATATACATTATTGGTCTATGTAACCTGATATATGTCTAAATAAAAATGTTTAAAAAAAAAAACAACAGTATCAAAGCAAGGGAAGAGATTTTTTTTTTATCACTTCCGTTGCTCTCTGCTGGACACAGGGCACGCCATATTGGAGGAGCAGGATCCACTTCAATATGCACCCACGATCATGGGGCAGAGACGGGTGTTGCATGATGCCTCGATCGAGGAATCATTACAACACCTTTAATGCATAGGCAGTGAATGAACAATCTCAATTCAGTCTCTCCCTGCCCTGCTGCATCCTGCATGCATGGGGAAATCTGTGCTGGTTTATTTTGGGCCTTTTGGTTGAAAACTAGGATTAAGGTTAGTCTTGAGAAAATGATGCATTGTGTGTTGGACTGCCACTAATTATTGTATGCTACAGTGTTTTTGTCGCTTATTAAATATCTGTTTAAGTATATGGGCTTATATTTTATCGCTAAAATTAGCATCAGCCAAATTTATAGGCAGTATAATCATTAAATTCATTGCATGCAAGGCTGCAGGCACACACGTGTAACTCCAACCATACCAGGGTTTACATGCTCCATCATACACCACTTGTGTCCCCAAAATACACTGAATTTGTTCATAGGTAGGTTACTCACCACCAAGTACAGAGTAAAATATAAATATATTTTTGAACTATACATATTCCATCAATTGCAATCTATTTAAATCATCTTGTTTCAAACTAATAAAACATTTGTGAACACTAATAATATTTGTGGAATATTTTAATTTATCCAGTATTAAAAAAAAAACAGGCTTGAAATACTTAATGAGCTTGTCATTGTTGGTAAATGTCACTAATTGGCCTATGTATTCCTATCTCCTCATTGTACAAACTTTTTATTTTCCAATAAAATAGTTAAATAGTCACCCAATGTACTCTGACACACTATATACCCAATTAAATACCCACTTATCAAACTCATTGACTCATATCCTACTACCTATTACAGTTTCTTCACATTTATTCTTGTTGATACAGAGTGTATCTACTCACATCCTGCTAATGAGCACCTGCATCCACAAATACAGTCTCTTCTGCTCAAGAAACCCACTCTGACCAGTTCTTCCATAAGTATCCTCATCATGGTCTCCCACTGCCCTATTAATTAGCATTCTAAATTGCATCATTGTATGCCAGCACCAAAGATGGTGTTCATATTTAGACTAGCTAAGGATTTGTTTGATCATATCAACTGCCTGAACAATATTTCTGCATAACAGCCTTTGGTTCTAATTAGCATTTATGAAAGTGAGGCAGCATCAGTAAAATATGAAGACCAAGGCTTTCAGGCTCCTGTATGTTTCCCGGCATTTAGATGAAAGTACTATACCTTTTATTGCAATGCAGATCATAAATTGGCGTTTTAAATTGGATGGATTTCACCATTTCCCCCGTCCGTAGAGAATACAAATCAACACAGCAATAAGGTTGGCTTGTGCTGGAAAGAAAAAAAGAACAATAGCCCATTATGAGAAACATTCCTTAAAGACCAATTTTAAGCGTTCATGTCAGGAAATCATTTGCTTTTGCTCTATAAAAACATAATAATAATAATATTAATTGCAGTCTTTCCTTGCCTTAAGAACATGGTCAAATAAATAAATAAAAATAAGCTTTTGGGAAATAATATTGGGTTGAAGGTTGCCCACCTTTATAATTCCACGCTTTGTGAGTGCTCTGCTTATAATGATATTATTTCTGGTGGGTAATGGTTGCACCAAATGCCTTAACCAAAGAAACTTTGCAGTGGAGAAAATGTGCTATGATTGAATGTAGTACACTTCATATTAACACACCTTTTCATCACTGTCAGAGGCAACAAGTACTTTGTACTGTGTGTGGTCTATATCCTGAATAGCCAAACTGTATTATAAATGAGAGTATTTATTTTTACTAGTTTCGCTTTGCACACATAGTAGCACATGCTAGTCATTAACCATATCAGTCCTGAGAAATATTTACTATATACTGTTTTCCCCCTCATGGCATGGACACTGCCCGTGATGGACTTACACATTTGATTAAGAAGAGTATTAAGACTCATGTTGAATATTATTATACATGAAGAATACATGGCTATCATTCATTCCTGATAAAGACTGCAATGAGAGATGGCATAGTCATGGCTAACACCTTCTTACAAAACATTTGGGGTTGGGTATATGTAATGTTATGACATTCCATAGCAAGAAAATTAGTAGTGTCACTGAGAAGGTGACCACCCAAACAATACATGAAATCCATACACAGATAACATGGGGGGGGGGGGAACGATATTCTGTATTGCTCACAAGCAAGAATAATACACACAGGTCACACTCAACTATCATCCCAAACACACAAAGAACCACTCTCTGCTACTAACCCATGACAATACACATGGGCCCATGCTTTGCCAACAAAACATACCAATCTACACACTGAGTGCATGTGGAATGTGCAGAGGGACAGAGTAGGCCCATGTTTGTTGGCACAGATTTTGTTTGTATGAGATGAGGGTAGAGCTAAAGGCAAAGAGTAGAACTGTGTGTTGTTATGTTCTGTTGGCAAACAAATGTCTGTGTGTATTCTTATGTGAATGTGGCATAAAATGGCCATTGTGCTGGTGTATGTTACTAGCAAAAAGTGAGCTTGTTTCTGTAGGTATGTTACTGCATACGTCCCAAGTATCCTATTTTGCAGATCCATTCCCTCTCATCGACCTAGATCTCACTGTACCTCTTTCCCTGCTCTACTGTTATAAGTGGCTGAGAATAAGTGTATAAAACTATAAGAGAATTCCACAGCAATAACTCCCAGTGATCGAAACACAGAAACATAGTATTTGTAGATAAGAAGCATTCTAATCCATCCATATTTCTACCACCTGTAAAATGATCATGCCTTATTGGGTCCTTGACCTTATCGTATCTTCAAGATAGTCATATGCTTATTCTGTATGTTTCAAATTTAGTAAATTTGTTCATAAATAATTTTGGTTAACTACTTTTCCTAATTAACACACCATTTAAGCATGGCCCCTAGTCACTCTCCTGTGACCATTTGAAATGTTGGGAGATTTGTTACTGGCAGAATGTGTGCCTGTGCGTTATTGCAGACAATGGTCCTGTACGTGGTGGAGTGGACCTCTGAGTATTTATTGTGTTCTGGTGGGCCCAGGTGTAAGTGTGCAATGCACAAGTCCACTCTCTGCCACCATAACTTATCAACAGACAGAGACCAAATTTTGCCATTTCTCTAATGCTCAGAGAAGATCTGATTGAGAATTTGATCACTAGAGACAACAAAAAACTACCCAATCTATGCACACATGGACTCAATTCATATTCACAGTGTCTTATAAGGTAACTGATAACCATGGTGGTGGACATAAGAATAAAGGACACTTTAAGAAAAAAGTAATTTGAAGGTGGATAGTTTGTTTGTTTTGTTGTCTGTTCTGTACAATAGCTTTCTTTGATACTTTAGTTATATATGTATTTAAATAAAAGTGCTTGTCTATTCACTAAAATTCGACTTTGGAGGTAGAAAAAAACCCGGATTCAAAGTAATGGGAGGCAAAATGATTGAAGGTATTTTTGAGACTAAGTCAAACTCGGGTGCCGAATTTGACTTAGTCTCAGAAATAGCTTTGATCATTTCACCTCCCATTACTTTCAATGGGGAAGATTCAAACCTGTTTTTTTTTTCTAGGTCAGACTCGGGTGCTGAATTTGATTTAGTCTCATATTGAAAGTCAACCTCCAAAGTAGAATTTTAGTGAACAGACCCAATAGACTGCCATCCAGAGAGGCGAAACGCATGAGACTTGTTGCACCATTGCCGTAGTTGTTTGTCCATATGCCAATAAATCTCAAGGATTATTTATTATACGTCTGTCGATTGGATTTTTATGGCTGACTCTTGCACATAAGTACTGTATTGCGGCTGGGAAGCTGAGAGCTGTGGTTCCACTGGTGAGCACCGGCTATCTACCTGTTTGGAGCTTTATAGCATCCATACAGGTGGAATTTTAACAACAGTGCAGTAAAAAAAAATTGGCTTGAGTTTAATGTTAAGGCACTAAATAGCATGGACTTAATTTTTTGTAGAAAAGGTTGCAACCCTACCAACAGTATATGAAATATGAAAGTAAAAAATTATTTAGCATGTAACATAGGATATTAAATGTTTAATTTTGAAAAGGCAAAACAGAAAAGGATATAATATTCTGACTCACTAATTGCAAACCAATGCACCTGAATTATGCTTTAACAGCTGTAAACAATGTCACTTGCTTGCTTCCATGGCTCCAACTAGAAAATGATAATGATAAACATTCGCCACATCCTGAACACATTTTATTGTAGTGGTAATTTGCTATAAAACAGATAATCAGGGGAACATTGAAAATGGAAGATAATGTTCTGAAATGTAGATTGACAACAGACACTAAGTACACAAAGCAGCTGTGTGGGGCTTGACACAGGCATACAAAAGCCTTGTGTCCCCTCCAACCTCTCTCATGGGAGGAAAACCAGGAACAGCATCTAATCATTTAATAAAATGATACAGAGCCAGTTCGTCTGGACACTGAGAAACGCCCCCAAATTACCGAATGCCAGAGCACATCACTTAACTAGGAATAATTTGTGTGTTTTTAGGCTTTCTCTGAAAAGCACAATATAAAGCAGAACAGAATGGGGCACAACTATAAAGTGGATCACTTATTTACAAAACTGGTTTTGATTAAAGCAGTCCTGTATCAGCAGAATTGATGACTACAAACCTTACATCATGTTGCAGGCAACACGTCTATCCAGGTTGTAAAAATAATAGAGAAAGACATGTATATGCCATCTGAGCAATAACTCCTGCAACTTGTGGGATTCAATCATCATAAATGTACGCACACAACATAAAAACACAACAAGGCTTACTGCTGTTTGTGTTTTGTTTTTTTACTTACTGAAAATGATATTGCCAACTTGTGTGACTGTGCTTTTGCATAGACGGCATGTCTGATTGTATTAGTCCTGCTTTGTATCTCTGTCTGAAAATTAAACTTAGCGGGAGAACAATTACAATGTCTTAATGGTCTTTTTCAGAAGAACCTCCAAAAAACGTATTATTTATTTAGTGCCTGCTTTTTCCGTAGTTTAATATTGTGAGAACTACAAAATAAATCACACGCAGTTGCGTTTTTAATTGCACATCTTATCTTTTTTAAGTAAAGTACAAATATATTACATGAAAATCATTAAAATGTATCATCGTTTAATGAACCAGAATCTAATAACATGGTAGGAAGAGTAACAAAAGAAAAAAATAAATAAACATTTCTAACAAAAAATAAACAAAAGAAAAGAAGAAACATAGAACAAGCACAAAGATATGTTAGCGCAGCTAAAATGCCCACTCCAAGCAAATAAAATGTTTCTACTCTTTTGTTACCAGTATCATAAATATTGATTCTCTCAGTCACACCTTCTAATATTCTTTTTTTAATATTATTATTAACCTGTAGAGAACTTCTCTTAACTCCACCTACTTCTGTTTTCAAACATGCAATACAGTTGTATAATTGCTGAACTTTAAAATAGAAGAGATGGGTAATTTTCAAAACAGAGTGGTCTCATCTCTTGCTAACTCTCTCACTGCTTGCTGTGTCAGACTGCTACAGGGAGCAGGAAATGACATCACTTATACTACCAGAACTGGTGCTGCACCTAACAGGTAACTATGAGGAGAGGGGTGCTGTGGGAAGGGAGTCGGCCAATAATGACACTGTGGAAAGTAATGTGGGGCAAAATTGGCACGGCAGAAAGTGATATGTGGAAATAATGATACTGTGGAACACATATGGCTCTGTGGAAAGTGAGGTGGAGCAAAATTAGGATTGTGGAATGGAAAGTGGAGATTTACATGGCACTGTGCCCAGGGCTCCTGCTTTAATTCCATGAATGTCCTGAGTCACTGAAAAGCACAACTTTTCAGCCCACAGGAACATACTAATGCTGGGTCACACAGCATCCACTCCAAGTTGGCCAGTCACTCAGTGTGTCTCCATAAAGTGGGATAAGTTTGTGGCAGGTATGCATTATACTATTATCTCAAAGTTACAACTAGATTACATGAAGTTTACAATCCTCTTACCTTCCCAGTAGGTTCTTCTGCATTATACCAGTTTTGGCAATGCATATCTTTATTGTTTTAAAGGTATTTGACACTAAACATGGCATTGCAAGTGATATTGGGAACATAAACTGAAATGCCGTTTTTACCTTACTTAGGGCAAGTAGTTTGGAGACTTGGAAAAATAGATCAAAAATTTTCCCAGCTGATTTTCTAATGCTGTGGAAGGCTCTAATATCGTAAATATTTTGTGTCTGCAAATCTTATTTATTAAACTCCTTTATTCAATAATAATAACGTTGAAGCATTGATATTGAAAGTGTTGCGCACTAAAAACAGGTGCCAAAAAAATATTAAATATTTGCAGGATGAGGAGTCTTACTGAATATTCATATTCATCAACCAAAGGCCTTTTTGTTGCTTAATAAAAGTAATAAAAAGTAGAACAGAGCAAAGAAAATATTTATCTCAAATAAGCCTATCACGGTAGGGCACAAAGACCTAATACTCAAAATAATGAAACCCATTACAGCGCCTGTCATTTTGATTTACAACACTTATTTAGAAGTGCGACAAAAAAAGAAAAGAAAACATCCATATGCAAACAATTAGTCTATTTTCGTAGGCATGAAGTGAGGTGGGTGGTAACTGAGAAAAAGTTTGAAAAATTCTGTCACAATATCTAATTTTCTTCTTTTTTCTCAAGTAACCCCTATCAGACAGCAAGCACTTGCCACATCAGAGGATTCTTACAGCCTGCAGGGCCACTTTGATTCCAGACCACTGCAGGCATTAACGAGGACATAATTAAGGTAAAAAGTTCAGCCACAGTTCTAAGGCTCAAGTGTTGCCAGATATACATTTCCTTCCATTCAGTGCCTTCTACTGTACCTTCTCAGAGTAATATATTGAAAACACATTTATCCATACAGAAACTCTTTTCCCTTTCCAATTAACTTTTTTGACGTTTGCAATGTTTAATCCTCTGAAGACCCCACACCCCTAGAAAGTAACCATTGTTTGTAATCCTACAGGCATTGCAGAAATCCAGGTCACACTAAGACTGGATTGAAAAGTCCTTAGACTATGGTTTCTCTAAGGTGACCTCATGGCCAAGATGGCTGTAAAAAATGGACTTTAGATTAAATAATTGTAACCGTCACTCATTTGGAATGATAAAGATTCACTATATCGGGTGAGGGTTTCAATATGGAAACTTGGCCGTTTCTCCCTATTTTCTAATGTGAATATAGTAACATAAATGAGATGCTTTATAATTTTACTATACTAATGGTATGATTGGTTAATCCCCATTTATGGCTTGTAGGAAATTCTAAAGTAAATTGCATACATGCGAGATAAGGAATATTCCTTCATTATGTGGAAATGAGAGTATCAGAAAATTATCAGAGTTGAAGGAATCCTTTAAAGCAGAAGCTAAAGTGAGAGCTCAAACATACAAATGGTTAATGTAGAACGCCTTATGAAAAATATGTTGACCACATACTGTTCCAGTGCACACCACAGGGCGTGGTATTTATCAAGTGTGCTTACTCAACGCTTTCACAGCTGGACTGATCACCTTAGAGGGAACATTGGTTGCAGAAGACATTGGAAACAACATTTTCATATCAATGCATTTCTCCACAGTTAGAAATGCCTCATGATATTTAGCAGGTAGAGCTGTTTAAAATACCACTTTAGAAAAATATACTTCCTTTTTTTTTAACATTTTGAGGAAGCATAATGTTTAAAACAATGTACACGAAGAAAGTAAAGCAATGTTTACAAAGCCACTGGGATTATGTTACTTGGGAACAGTATGTAAGCCTCATCTACCTCATGGTTAGACTGAAACATTAACAATGTGGCTTTGCTCATTACAGTGACACACAATTCCACACTAACATTGTACAATAACAGAAACAGCTTATAAATGTACTTGGTACATCACTGACAATACAGTGACAATACATACAATTGGCGAGGTTTGGGCTTCCCAGCAACATATAAAATGAGTAAATTAATAACATTATATTGTTAATAAAGATATCTTAAAGTATTTGTAACACGGTAGAATGGTCAAGGTCTTATGAATAAGACAGTGGGAAAATCTCCTTAAAAGTGGAGAGCAGGTGAGTTGTAGTTAAGTCATCTCATTGACTTAACTATGCATTATGCAGGGTCAAATCTAGTGAGCTCCTCCTGCTAGAAGACATCAACTGGTCCTGTATAATGCATAGTTAAATCTTTAAAGACTGTGGCCACTAAATGTGTGCATATTCTGCTTTAATTTGAAGTAATTATGTGTGTGTGTGTGTGTGTGTGTGTGTGTGTGTGTGTGGTATGCCAGAGTACTTTAAAAGCATCTTTATTATATAGTGAATTGTTTCTGCACGTTCACCCTTTACAAAGTAGTTAGGTCTATTCACTAAAATTGAAGAATAGATTGAGGAGGCTGACATTAGAGGTCAAATTTGGCACCAGAAAAAAACCCAGGTTGAATCATCCCCATTGAAAGTAATGGAAGGCGAAATGATCAAAGCTTTTTTAAGAGTCATATCTTGAGTACCGAATTTGTCTTAGCTTTGATCATTTCACCTCCCATTACTTTTTATGGGGAAGAAAGTCGACCTCCATAGTCAACCTCCTCGAGCTATTCTCGAATTTTAGTGAATAGACCCAAGTGTGTCTCACCCCTTAACATTGTCACCATTGTCGAGATCACAATTTAGCATTCATGCAACTTTATAAAAACTTTAATACTTTCTTAAATATAATCTTCTCTTGTACAAAAAAACCAAACTTCAAGCTTAGAGACTAAGGTCTAGTTACTAAAGTTAATCTTAACCACCAAACTCGAAGAGACTCGCATGCCCCTGTCTCAACCCAAAAAAGGCTCTTCACAAAGCAATTTATCGAGGTCAACATGTAGCAGGAGAGAAGGAGGTCAGGCGAGGGGTGCTGAGGAGCTTGAGTTCAGAGTTTGAATTTGTCTCAAAAATCACACCATTCAACTCATTTCCCATGGGCAATGGGGCAATAAATTAAACTTGTGCTTTTGAGACTAAGTCCTACTTGACTAGTGTTCGAGTTTGGAAGACAGGTTCGGACCAACTAACAAACAACGCATGTGTCATTTTTCCACCACACAAAATAATGGGACTTGTCACCCTTAGAGAAAGCGAGTTGAACAGAGTGAATTTTTAGACAAAGTCCAACACGTCCTCCCAACTCAACTTCACTTTACTTTTTGTGAATAGTAGTTTTCCATGTATTCTATGGAGGTTGAGTTGGACTCACATTCGACCTCCCAATTTTACCAACTTTCGTCAAACTCAACTTTTAGTGAATGGAATAGAGTATTGGCTCCAAAATTAATGTTCGATTGATGTTGCAATTGTCCCTTTCCCATCAACATTTGCTGACCCATTACAAAATATATATGTAGTTTTGGAGCTAAGTACTGTTTTAGTTATTTTCTGATATCACTATGTAAACAAGATGTATGTACATTCGGTTGGAGACCGGGTTCTGTCAGATTTGATATTTATCTTTCTCTACTTGATAAAATGAATGATGCGTACTCATTATCTAGAAATGATCTGTGAAAACCGTCTGTCATTAGGTTCCAAAACAGGCCTTGGAACAAAAATCTAAATTAATAAAACATTCAATCTATGTATACTTTTAAAGTTTAACATTTTCACAGAAGACAAAAGAGAAGGAGGCTGCTGATACATAAGAAGAAGAAATACTTTGCCTGGTCACACAAAGCTTCATGTTCATTTTTAGTAGGTGTTACATATTTTTATCACCAAAAAAACCACACATTCCAGCAAAAGGCACATGCAGCCCACCCCAGTTCTTAACAGCTACAGAGCAACATGTCAGAGACAACTTGAGAAGGAATATGTACTCCTACTCAACCTGTTATTTTACAAGGTCATTCATATGGCAATGACGGGTTGGAATCGCCAGCAGCTGTTGGTTACAATGCTTTAAAAGAAAGTCCAAATATTTTACTGGCCACATGATTGTCAAGCCCCAGTAATTTTAATGTGAGCTTTGGTTAAGGCGTTTCTTATGCCCAGATGTGTCAGCAAAAAAAAAATGGAAAAAGTGTACGCGTGAAAAGAAAGATCTAGAACACAAGAAGAACTACATGAAATCTTTTTCAACACAATTTATTTTCTTGTTGCTTTTGAAAACACAGTTATGATTTATTTATAGATGACCACTAGATGAACACTGTGTATTACATTCAAATAGAAAGCCACAAATTAGATATATTAAGCTGTGAATTGTGCAACATCATGAGGATCACTAACATGACAGTAAATCGTTGTGAAGGGATAATCAAATTCCAAAACTTCTTGCAGCTCAGCGATTTTGAACTAAGTTTTGCAACTTCGTTTTCAATTCCCTACAATCCGCAGTTCGGTGAATAATTGTCTAAATCAGTTGTGGATTCTTAGACTGAACTTCCCCTAAAACACTGCAGAATTTAAATTTTTTGCCAACTTTCTGCATTTGTCAACTACCAGGCCGGATCATTTATGTACAATTGGCGGCACATTTTTGTAGGGTATCTCTCCTGGCTGAAAAGGACATAGGTTCTGTATTACCTCATAAAATTAACAACATCCATCCCTATAACCTAAGTTTCGGCATTGTATGCAGGGCCATCTTTAATGCAAGGGAAAAAAGGCCAACTGTTCCTCCATTCATCTCGGCCCTTTGGCACAACTATGCTTTACAGCAGCCTCTGGACTATCAGGGAGCAGCAGGGAGGGGGTGGAAATAGAGCAATGTACTATTCCATGTACAGTCAATGAGGCAAACAACTTATGTTGGTGTAAAGTGCTAAAATGTCTGTGTATTTACCTGAAAAAAATTATTAGACCCGGTGGGATTTAACCCTTTCACAGGTTTACTATCTCAAACCGGTCTCACAGTACTCAAACTGATTTCTTGAGTGGCTCATGGGACAGGTTTGTAATAGAATCTATTTTCTGTGACATAGGACAATGTTTTCATGAATTTGTATAAGAAAAGAGCGATCTTAAGGTCTCTGGATTCAAACAGTGCTGTGTTTTAACTTTGCAATATACTTTGCTGCTCCTTTAATTCACATCTACACCATGGGGGATTTACTTTATTTCCATTAATTAATTTTGTCCCTATGTTCACATCCTACCAGATCCTGTCCTGACAGGAAGGTGGTGGCCGATGTGGTTCAGAAAGAGTAAGCAAGCGAACAAAGTCAAGGTTTTCCTGTTTCATTTGTAATGACAAATATATTGTATATGTCACACAAGGAGTACTTCAATGCATTATGTATTCATATATTTTTCATTTTTTGTGTATTTTACTGTTCACTTCTGGCGTATGCACAGATTTTATTAAAATATTATATCTTACACGTATTTTTATTCAGGTTGCACGTATCATTCTACTGTTTCACATGTGTTCGTCACCTTAAGGGTTGTTTCATATATACTAATATTCAAGTGTCTATGCACTGTGTGCCGGACTATTCCTTTGTTTTTCACGTATTTCACGCAGTTTTGAAACTGTCTTTTTGTATTCAAATCTGGCTGCCGGTTCTTAGTGGACACATTTTTTATTTTTATAATTTATTTATTGATTCTTTAGTGTTTTCTTGCAGCACTATTTTTGCTCGTCCTTTTTTTTCACTATATACCATTTCGGCAGCCAAACTCTGGATTGACCAATTTTCATTCTGATTCGGAATGCACTCACACATAACACATAACACCGAGTTATATTGATGTGCAGCTATGTGATACACTGATTTGTTGCACATTACTGTGAGTTGAATTGCTGTGGAGCCCTGTGATACACTCACACACTGCACATTACTGTGAGCTTTATTGCTGTGTGAGTTCTCTGATAACTTCACAAACTACACATTATTGTGAGTTAACTTGCTGTGTAGTTTGTAATACTCACATACACTGCACTTTTATTGCTGATATGTCTGTGATGGTATGACGCCCTCCACGTAGAAAACTAACATTTTAGAATGCCCCTATATATTCCCTCTTAAATGTCTTCCATGCCACATTACTATTTAGATTTCTTTTAGTAATATATTTACTCTTTTAAATTGTAACAATGGAAGTCTGGAAGAACCGCAATGCAGAGGTAGCGCCAGGAACCAAGCAACAGAGTACAGCAGGAGCTCTTTACCTGAAAGGAGTCCACCCTACAATTGAGGGAAAAATAACAGCCTATGACAGCAGTGAGTTAGACAGATGTAAAAAGATGCTAAAGGCACAGAAATCCAAAAAAGCCAAACCATAATACATTTTGTAATACATCAAATATATGAGAATATATTTATAAACTGAGTCAGCATCAAAATGGTATACTATCTGTGGAGACAGATGGTATAACTCTTATAAAAACTGCTTTTTACAGTTGAGTAAGTTAATATTGTATTAATGAGACCAAACCACGAGGACTCCAATGAAAAAATGAAAATGCACTTTCATGAAACATCATGTAATGAGTCTGTGTGAATTCAAAAGACCAGTTGGACATACACTAAGCTGTGAAAGATAGAGAGAATATTCTATACAGGCATACCCAACATTAAAATACACAATGTATGTAAAATGAAAATGTACTTAAAGTGAAGCACTATATTTTTTCACTTACTTTAAACATTCTACAAATAGAGTCTAAAGTACAAACATTATAATAGACAGGATGAACCTCACCCAAGCCTGTAGTGGTTGCACAAGGAGAAGCTCTATACAGTTCGCATCATTAAAATACATCATTGCGTCATTAAAATAGAAATGGAAGTTTCCATAAACGGGAATGGTTGCACTGTAATGATGTCCTTACTCGTGAGTATCCTTAAAATTAAGGTACTTAAAGCAGGGTATGCCTGTACTTTGATATAGTACTAAATAACCTGTAAAATGAAAGCCATAGGAGAAAATTGTTTTGTTTTTCATTTTCACACTTGAGTGAAAGCTCTGCAGCTTACCACATCTTACACAATAAATGCAGATTTACACATACAGACATGGGTTTATGAAGTCCTAGGGTAATTTAAACTTCAATAGCTATGAATGTAAACATCTTAAATTTAAACTGCAAATGGCAACAGCATTATACAGGAGGTTTAAAAGTATACAGGTCAGATTTCCAAGCATCAACCTAATCCTCCGTCTTTCATTATGCATCATTCAATTTGATTTTCCAACTTACTAAAAACATTCTCCAGTTTCTGTTAAGTGATTTTGAGAACTCTATTTATGATTCTTACCCTAAATACATCCGAAGAATGTAGTTTTCAAAAGTAAGCCAAGTTTCAATGGTTGGAGGAGAGATTAACTTTGGACCACGCAATTGTATCTTCAGGTCCATGCTTCTCGGATGTTACCCTGTGGTAACCTACCTAGCACATTTGAAGCAGAAAGGTATTTAGCCATACATGTTGAATTAATGTAATGCTTTTTATTCCAGAAACGTTTGCTGGCTGCAGGGCAAGTTTTACCACTAACTAATAAGCATAATAAAAAAAAGAGCACTGGAAATTAAAATGGGGAATTTCACATTGAAATGAGTACCATTTATAGTTTCAAATGGATATGAATTCTTAAAAATAATACTTGTGAAACTACATTTTTCAATACAAGTCCTCCAAAGCACACACAAGAAAATTTTCATAATGTTCTGTATCTGTTTGAAGTAAGCTTGCCATCACCATCTTCAGAAAGTTGCACAGTGTTTAATATCCTTAGTGTCTCATCAAAACACACAAGACCAGTAGTATGGTCCATGTGGACAGGCTAGTCATGGCAATGCCTTTCATTTTAGTTTATATTACCTCACATCATTTTTTAGCATGTGTATAGCTTTTTTTATGTACATATCAGTTTTCTAGGGGTTTCTCTGTCTCGAGCAGATGCCGTCAGAGGTTAAAAATGGAAGCAAATCAGATTATGTCTAAAATGTAAGCTGATCATGTCATAATCATTTTAGTATTTGTTTGGTCTCAGATTTTCATACTTCAGCGCCAATGTACACAATCCTGAAAATTACAGACAATACAAACAAAATTATGCCTGCAGAGCTTACTGTCAATTACTGTCGCAGATTGCATTAATAACGCTACAAAAAAGTTACAGTTTGCACAGCACCGCCTACCACGAATGCAGGAAATAGACCTCCATCAAAGAGACCACGCTGCAAAAGGAAGTCCTCATTTATAGAAGTAAATTCATTTTATTAAAATCAGTCTCACTTTTCACATTTGTGAATGTAATGCTTCATTTTTCCTCATGATTTCATTGGGCATTATGCAAACTCAGCAGACAAGACCATAAAAATAAACATTAAAAGAACATTTCATGCATCAAACTAACTTTGGTTCATCTGTTAGTGTTTAATTTGTACATTGTACCGGGCTTTTTTTCCCCTGCAGCCACTCCTTAGGAATGTCTTGTGTCATGGCTATACTTAAATGGCAGGCCATGGCTTCCTTGCGTCTTCTGCAGCCTCGCCGCTTAACTTTCTCCAGCTCTGCATCCTAAATAAACGCAAAATGTTTGACTTCAGTGTTTTCCTATATTCTGTCTTTTTATGCCTGTTTTGATGAAGGATTATTTAAGGGAGGCCCTAATTGGCTCTATATAATCCGGAAGCACATTCCTCTTTGCCCATGTATTAAGCCTAAGTATTATGCCTCAAGAGCCATTACTGGAGCCATTAGTCTTGCAAATGTCTTGGTCCCGAACAGTTGAGTACATGTGCAGTTACCATCCTTGTCAATATATATATGGGGACCACTGATTGTCAAGGAGATGCTGGGCATATTCATTGCTTGTTTGCATTACTGATGCCAAGGTCTGCATCAGGAGAAAGCTTGCAAAAGGTATGTTTTCAGGTTTATATTGCAAAAAATAAAAACTGTAATACATCAATGGATATTTATTCAGCTTTAATGTGTATTTATTTGTTCAGGAGTTTTTTTTCCCAGACTGGAAAGATCCTTTAAGATATATGTTTTAGGTCTTTTTTTTAAATCTACCATAATAGTCTAAGGAAGAACATTCCTACAGAAAACAAAATCCTTCTGTTAAAAATGCAAAAGATAAATCATTGTATTAAAAAGTCAGTTTCAAGACACTGGAACCTTAAAGACTGTGTGATCCTGTGCTTAAAATTGATTTAAAAATCATTACTTGCTATTGGTGCAGAATTAATTGATGTTAGTAAAAGATGACGCAAAAATCAGGAAAACGTATTGAATATCTGTGATGGAAATGTTTCTTTTTTAGCAGAAATGCAAACAAGCTGGTAACAAGGAAAATATCTTTGGGAACAAGTTATCATAAATGAATGGTACTTTTAGTGATATTTACGAAATACAGATAGATGATGGTCTAGTACCGTTGTTGCATACCTGTGGCACCAGTGCAACACTTGGGATCTATTCAAATTGTTGCCGTGAATCTTGGAAGCCCAAATAAATGTAAGGTTCTTAACACGATAACATCATTGTGGCACTGAGATAAGCATACATCAAGCACTTAACTGTATGTTTTTTTGTTAACGGCCCACCGGTGCAGCAACAGTCAGAAATTTAGTAGGTTCATAGGCTCCTAAAATAAACTAAGCTGGCTACTAAAATCTACAAATGTAATTTAATCCCAGAAATTAATATTAATAACAACAACATGAGAAAGATTCAACTCTGATGCTGATTCTATCAGTACATAGGCAGTGGAGTATATTTCATACTACACCAAATAATATGTGGTAATCATTGCATGCATGTCTAGAACAGGAGCGCTACCTAGGTGGCAAGGGGAGATCTGTGCTGAAACATTTCATGACAACTCAGCCTTTGAAAGGATTAAGCAAAAATGTTGACACAGTTTGTCAAACACACCCAGAAACAGCCCAACAAGAGCATTGGCTCCATCTTTCAATATAAGTAGCAACAAATAAATCCTGCTCTTCTCTATGAAAAGCATCCAAGAAATTATGTGTACACAGACTAGACAATCTGCCTTCAAAATAGAAGCACAGCACAGACCTAGGCCCAGAATTGTATTAAAGTGGAGAAGAAACAAAACATTACAAATATTGTGTCACCTCTCAGGTGTAAACCTTTATAGATGAAGGTTTGTTTACTTCTTATTTAGTAAGTCTCTGACAAGTTCTCTTTTTTTTTTGTTTTAAGTTGTCTACTTGTAATACACAATGAATTGTAACAAAGGTGGGAAAATCACCTCTTCAATTGTTTCTTTGGGAGCTGCATACTTAGATGTAAACTCTGTGTGCATTTCTAAACAAATCCCAGGAGTCGGGATTACAAAACTCTTAGAATCTGACCTGCTAACTTTTATTACTATTTTACATAGAACTCCATGGAAGCACTCCTAAAGTGTACTAATATTAGTCAAGTCCTGTTTAAATAGGTGCATATTAAGCTCTCCATTTTTCTTAGCAGAGCTGATCTAACTGCAGGCCATTAAAGCGGTCACTTGCCACTTTAGTCTGACGCCATCTGTCAAATGGCACTTGCCTCTCTCTCTTAAAGCAAAGAGCGTCTTGTATCTACATATAATCAAGAGACTAACAGAGGGTGTCTTGTTTCTACATAAAATCAAGAGAGGGGACAATGGCTAGTAGAAATACAGATCTCTTACTGTGCTAACCTATAAGCTTCACACAATTTAAGGTTTAACTGGAATACAAAGCATTGTATCCCTATTCTAGGGATATTTTTACTTGTACTTCTAAAATAAAAAACATGTGAAGTGAGAAAAAGGTACTTTAATATGCACTAAGGTTTCAAAAATATACCATACAATCCCTTTAGGAAGAGAAAGGCTACAGTATGTACATGTCACAGGCACAATTTTACCTTTGGTGCACCTCTATAAATTATGTTAGGCACCAGCACCATGTTTATGGTTGAATTTATTTCACAATGACCAACAAAAAACAGATCAAATGATACTAGGAAATGTATTTGTGAGCCCTAGCTGTCCTTTGAACTGTTATCAAGACATGACCTACGAGTAAGCACCTGATCGTAAAAAGAATAAGGTAATATGGAATCCAGATTGTTCCACTCATGTGAATATTTTATTTAAGATTACAATAAAAGTTACTTTTAACATGGCGTTTTAGCACTCATACTTACTTGTTAGTATCGGGAAACCTCTATCTAGTGTTATATTTTTGTATTTTGAAGAAAGAACCAGAACAGACCACAAATCAGCCTTATTGCAACATTACTATAGTTCTTGAACATCCATCTTCCAGACTCTAATATGATAGTAACACCCACTATCCAATAGAGCGCAAAAATACTGCTTGTATCCCTCATGCAACAAACAAATCACAAAGATGTTTCAAGTGGTTACACTTGTGCACAACAGCTAAGATGTTTCTGTTGAGAATTATAGTGTTGCTCAGTTTAACGCATGCCTAGCTACCATGTAAAACCTCAGACCTTGTAATGCTTCATTCCCCACGTGATCTTTGCAGACAAATCCCCAGGTAAAACAATTAGCAAGCTTTAGAAGGTCTTTACACTGGTTTAACACTAAATGAATATACACAACTCTCTCTACAGACATATTTAAACCAGTTGGGTTGAAATGTTACATGGGTTTATGTAATGGGGTTTTAAGCTTGATCTTTCAACACTTAATCTGTCTGGTAGATGTCCTCAGTACCATCAAACTTGCTTTTCCTGGAGTAACGTGTATGCCCTCCCCTCCTAACAGCTGAGGCTTGGTGAGAGAGACTGTTGGAAATTCCACACGGACACAATTTACGCAGATGTTCTTTCCTTTTTGGTTTTCCTTTAATTTGCAAATCTTGTAATCTAAGCCTGAAGTTGACTGAACCAACATCTAAACCAGCACCAGCGACTGCCAGCCAAAAAACACAATGTGTTTCGAATTTGTGTGTCAGGCCTGCATCCTTTTTGGTGGTTGAAATAAAACTGTTATTTTGAAATGATTATACAGTATAGTCCATGCAAACCCCTCAGTAGTTTTATGAACCTTCTCTTCAATGGAATGACTGATTTTCAAGTTAAAAATATATATATATATTTATATATGCAGTTTTTTTTTTTAACTTTTGCAACTAGGAACGGCAATGGTGTTGGTAAAGGAAAATTACAAATGCACACTTGTGACTAAAAATTACAAATATTGTTTATTAAGAACATTAATTATATACACTTCAATGTTAACTGTGGATTTTAAAAAAGCACAAAATGTACTGTTGGAAATAATAAAACATGTATTTAATGACATAATAATGTGGTTTAAATGTCATACAACATCCACAGCAGTAAAAGCTGCAGTTGTACTCAGGAGGGAATAACTGATGTTTGCAAACTCCTGTTCTGTGGAGCATCAGCTTGAAAAATGAGACTCCATAGAATAACACTGGTGATTTCACACATTAAATTTTCCTGTTTTGGAAATCTACTCCAGAAGAAAAAGCAAGCTGATGGAAGCTGGAAAGAGAGTGCTAAATTTGTGTAACAGAAAATGACTGCTCTCCCTTCTGTCCATTTCAATATCCCCTCCTTGCTCAGAACATTTGTCTCTCTACCCACTAATCTTTTCAAGTAACCATCACTTCCTTTATTTATGAAGTCAACTAACTATAAGTAGGCCCATCCTGGCATTGGATTCAACCCGCATCTAAGCTGTCCACTGAATCTCCACGGTAGTGCAGCCCATTTGTTGTGTCATAGAAGTCCAATAGCAGTCATGCAACACCTCTGATACATGCACATAAGCTAGATGATCCTGTCACAACTTATATAGTTGGTCTATAGTGGTGCTTTCTCCAGAAGCTTCACAATAAATATTTAGAAGACTCCTATATTCTGATGAAATCATAAATCTTTAATTCCGCTACTGATTGTGCAACCTGGCCACATGGCAGCTATGCTGGCCACATTTGAGAACCCATCGCCTTCCTAAGTTTTCAGTGAAGTAATTATTTAATCGTAAAACAGCCCATCAAAATAGTTAAGAAAGTCCATCATGTTTAATAGCAAAAGTTTTCTACATAATAAGGGAAAATCAAAAATCTGTGTTTTTTCCAGCTCTGGGATTTTTGATATATAACACTTGCGGTTTACAAACTTTAACGGGAAACACAACTAGAAGTAATTGCAAACATTCATTTGGTTATTATATAAAAACCATATTTAGAGAAAGTGTCAGAATAGCTGTATAAGTTATGAGACAATCGTATACAGCATACCACAGAACAATATTGTATAAGGCATTCATAAAGTGTTACTGGCATCTCTAAACAAAGAAAAACACAACTGGAGCAAACATTTACTTAATGTATATTTTTTTTCCCTTTTTGGGGAGAGGAATTTAAAATTAGGTGGTGCATACAATACTGAGAAAACATTCTTATTTCTTTATTTATAAACAAAACATCATGTTCCATGTTTGAAAGTAAATAAATTGATGTTAAAGGATAACTAAACTTTTTTTATGGACTCATTATTTTTCAACATTAAGTCAATAATTAACGTAATTAAACTTTTTTTGTTTTGGGGGGGGGGGCTTACTTTATTTGCTTGATAGAGTCCCCAGCCCCTCCTACTTTATTCCTGACCCCTTGGCACAGACACAAATGAACCAATGGACTCAATGTGGCATCCGAATTGCATTGCTGACACAGCCTGTGTGGGTAATGCAATTTGGAAAGATGTTCGGACGGTGAACTATGTGTGCGTGCATGTGAGATCGCATGCACTTCTGAATCGTTTGAGCCAAAGCGTAATCAATAGGAACTACATTTCCTATGATTCTGCAGTAGTAGATGCCAAAATCGCACAAGTGTGCATGTACAGTTCACCAGTCAGGTACCTGCCGAATTGTATTGCCGACACAGTGTCAGCAATGGATGTAACAATCATATGGAGTCACTAGCAGGGACTGGGTACTCTATGAATGAAATAAGTAAAATTGTCCCCACAAAAAATAAGTTCATGTAAGTTAATTATTATAGATAGAAATGTATGTCTAAGGTCTAAGGGTATCGTGGGCAGAGGACCCTGCTATGTCTGAAGCACCAATAAACATAATTAATACTGACCCTGGGGCTTGAGGCTGGTGGAATGCACCAATCCCCAATAAAAATAAAATAGTCACTCTCTAGTCCACCCCCCCGCCTCCATTCTTTGTTCCACAAGTTGGCCAAATGTCCATGGCACAATATTGTCAATAAATGAAATATTGCACCCCCCCCCCCCCCCCCCACCTTGCCCATGTAGGGGGACGAAAATGGCCCCAAACCTGTTAATAAAAACACTGTTTGGTTGCAATGAGGGTAAAAAAATGAAAATAACTCCCCACCCCCATGGCACACACAAAAAAACCCTTATTAAAATGTCCCCCAATATTTAATGATCCCCTCACTACTCAGCCCAGGGAAAGGGGCCATCCAAAACCAAAACTGATAAATACTTTAAAAAAACCTACGCCTCCTGCTGTCATTTGAAATCACAGCACTCCCAAGCTGTCTGCTAAGGAGATAGGACTGGGTTGATTTATTTCATTTTTATTTACATTACTTTTGCTGGTGAGTTTTTTTTTTTTTTTAAGAATAGGTGGATTCATATATTTTTTTTGGGATGGCCCCTTTTACTGGGTTGAATATGAACAGGAAGAGCATGTTGTGTGCCACGGGGTAATCAGTGATTTTCACTCAAAGGCTCTCGAAGAGTGTTTTTTATTAAATTGGGGAATGTTTTGATCACCAATCTTAACCCCTTGTCACTAAGCCCTCTGGTGGCGCCACAAAACAGTTATAGGTACCAGAAACAGAGGTTCAGGGTTCAATCCCAGCAGCGGTTACACCCCACTCCCCCTTGGAAAAGGTAGAGGTGGAGGGGTAGGTAGGAAATATTTAATTAATTTATTTATCGTATTGGCCAGCCCCTGGCACAGAGGATAGGGCTAAGGGGTGACTAATTTTTGGGGGAGAAGGGGGACTTGGGGCATAGTGCTGGCTCGATACCCTGGAAAGTGTTAAAATACCACCATGTGAAATACCCTACTTTTCAGAAATATATGAGTTGATGAGGGTAAATTGAGTTGGCCAGCTGCCAAATGTGGCCTTTTAGCCTGCAAACAACCTGACAAACCTATGCATTGGTGGTATCCATGTACTCAGGAGATGCTGAACACATATTTGGGTATTGCTTGTCAATAACCCTTTAAATTCTCAGTAAATTTATACCTGAATTGTAATCTGTGTGAAAAAATATATATTTTTTTACTTCTGCAAAGATTGGTGGTAAAATGACAGCATAAAAAGTGCCATGGGTCGTCTACTTTAAATTTGTACATGGGGGGGGGGGGGGGGGGCTTAGATGGGAAGTCAGGGATTTATGACAGATATCACTGAAATGTCACTATTGGTAATTTCAGGGAAAAAAATATTTTGAAATAGCAATGCAGTTATTGCTGTAACTTGCAGGAAAAATAGCATAAATAATTAAAAACATTAGGTATTTCTAAACTCAGGACAAATATTAGAATCTACTAAGCAGGTTTGTTCATTAGCTTTGTAGATGATTAAAGTTTTTTCAGAATATTAACTCCTTCATGACTGGACTTTTTGGCTATGTCTTTCCCTTTGTTATATGGGCTGTTTTAACATTTCTGTGGTGTTTGTGTTTAGCTGTCATTTTTTTATTTCTCATTTACTAAATATGGTCAAAAACAAACAAAAAAAAAAAAAACACTTTGTGAAACTTTTTTTTGCAGTACTGCAGGCCTGACCTTGGGGAGGTCAAAATGTTAGAATTACAGCGCATAAAGCTGGCAGTGTACAGATGTAGGAATCCTCTGTCCTGGACTTAGGTAAAGGTTGGCACCACTGCAGGCAGGGGCAGATCCAGAGTCTGATCTGGGGGGGGGGCACATTCCGTCTGTATTTTCCTCTCCCTCTATGTCCTTCAGTCCTCTTCCTTTCCATGTCTTCCTGTGTCGCTCCTCTCCCTTCCCATGTCCACCTGTCTCTCTCGTCCTCCTTCCCATGTCTGTCTTTGTATCCTCTTTTTTCCCATGTCTGTCTCTCTCCCATTACTTCCCATGTCTGTCTGTCTCTCCTCTGCCTTCCCATGTCACTCTCTATTCTCTTCCCCATGTATGTCTCTCCTCTTCCCCATAGGTGTCTCTTTTCCTCGCTCCACCGTCTGTATTCTCTTCCTTCAGTGTCCTCGCCTCTCCGCCCCCCCTTCTCTCCTCTCTTTCCCTGTTCTCTCCTCTCTCTCTCCCCCCTTTTCTCTTCTCTGTCCCCCTGTGTTCTCTACCCTGCCCCCCTTCTCTTCCCTGTGTTCTCTCTTCTGTACCCCATTGTCTCCCCAGTGTTATCTCCTCCCCCTCCCCAGTGTTCCCTCTATTCCCCCTCCCCTCCCCAGTGTTCTCTCAATACCCCCTCCCCTCTCCTACCCCCTCCCCAGTGTTCTCTCTATCCATGCTTCTCGCACTCCCCGTCTGTAGTAATGACACAGATACGATGCTCTGAACCATCACTACGTGCGGGGAGCACGAGTAGCATGGATTGAGCACTCAGTGTGTTTGCCCCGTTGCCCAACCCCCCCCGATCTGCCACTGACTGCAGTATACAGTCTTCGAATAGGGACTGTCCCGTGCAAAGAGGGATAGTTAGGAGGCAGGCTACACATGTGGTGTGAAGTTTTATACTAGGCCACTGTTTGAAATATTTGCCCTGTGAGTTATTATTCTATTTGCTTGAGGACACTACATATATTTGGAGCTCTTTAGCTCAAAACCCAGCAGTGGAGTTACTGAAATGTACAAAAGTACATAGGTCACAGTGTAGCCATGAAGAACCAACATCTAAGGCTTTACTGCCTGATTTTGATTAAGATAATGTTGTTCTCTCAGGAAATCATTACTCATATGTTGTTTTTTTATGTGAATATAACACAATTATGATAATACAGTTAGTATCTGAAAAATACTGTATAATGGGAAATGTAAATAGAAATTATTTAAATGGTA
The DNA here is from genome assembly GCA_036172795.1 of Pelodytes ibericus. Classification (NCBI taxonomy): domain Eukaryota; kingdom Metazoa; phylum Chordata; class Amphibia; order Anura; family Pelodytidae; genus Pelodytes; species Pelodytes ibericus. The sequence continues at coordinate 172,365,040 of CM069857.1, forward strand.
ATACAGGCAGTTGTAATTATGATGAATACTTATGTCAGGCATGCAATACTCCTACATGTTGAACATATTGAACCAGACATTATTAATTGCTATATACATAAAATTACTATGTTTAAAGTGAACTTTTCATCCACAAAACCTGGATAACAAGTTCTGATTCAAGTAGGCATATGTGTTTAATGTACACATTTCCTGATGAAATAAGACCAATTCACCTGCACCTCGCTTTTAGTGAAGAGTTCGCCTGTGCAAAGGTGCTCATAAAAAGAAAAACAAATCTTTGCAGACATAGAGTATGCTACTCACTTCAAGTGAGGTGCAGGTAGATTACATGTGTAAAGATGTAACGATGCATTATGCAGGTAAAAGAAAACAGGCGATTTTTGCCTGCTAGAATAGCTCAATTGGCCATGCATAATGCATATAGTATTTAAATCTTTGAATATTAAAGAAATGTTCATTACACCTCACCTGCACCTCACTTTTAGTGAATAGCAAACTCTTTAAAGATTATTTTACTTTTTATTTACACTATTAAGTTGTATAGTAAAAGGAAAGAATTTTACTTTATTTAGATAATTTAGCTTTCCCCTCCCTCACCCTACATTCATTTTTAAGACACTGAAAAGAAATGTAAAATATATAGGATGAGGAGGTTTTTTTGTGTGACCTACAAGGTTTTCAAGTTCATCAATTCAGAGTATTTTTAACTGGGTTTTGAGATGTTTGGCCAATGCAGATTTTTGGGCAATGCTCCTCCCCTTTGTTCATGCATCAGTGTTTTTGCCCAAATCAGAATCGTTGGTTAATCCTTTCTTGCACAGGAAGTACAAAAATGGCTTCACCCTGGTGTGCATCCGATAGTGGACCACCAAATGAGCGCTATTTGCAAAACCTTTCCCGCAATGGGCACAGGTAAAAGGCTTTTCCACGGTGTGAATTCTCTGAAATTTTGACTTATTGCTAAAACTATTTCTGCACAAAACAAAGGTAAAATACTTTACCCAGTGCAAATTATTTGGTGGGCCAGAAGGTTAGAGGTACTGGTGAAACAGTTTCTGCATTCTGAACATGGAAAGGGCAATTATCCTTTATGAATTCTCATTTGGATGATGAGGTGTTGATAAAGCCTTACCCACATTTCAGAGGAACTTCGAACAGCTTCTCTCCTGTGTACATTCGTTGATTTACTACAAAGCTGACACTGCTGGAAAAATGTTTTCTGCAATCTGAGAACACAAATGTTTTTTTTCCCCAGTGTGAATTATCTCGCACTGTGAGCAAATCCACAGGTTTCTTTTGGGCATCTGCCAATGCTGACCACTGCTGAGGTTACAATTACAACATGTCTGATAGTCAGAAAACTTTTCTGAAGCGTTTTCTCTTTTATCATAAAGTATTTCTTTAGATGTATCCACTTTTTCGCAGGTCTCATTGTGATGATTGTGATTATATGTTGCTAAAGAAGATGAACCCTTGTCCTTGGTCTCCTCTCCACATGTGACACATTGGATTCTGGGACACTTCTGTCTTCATGAAACTTACATTCATCACTCTTAATAACAGTATGTTGCCACCTATTGTCAATTCATAGTTTTTTGCAATGGTCTCAATCACACTTTCAGGAGAACGTCAAGAAGTCTAAATTCTCGATGTATATCTGTGGCGAGAGCTTCTAAGACTTTCCATCTTTGTAGACTGCTGGTGACCATCCTCTTCTGGAGGCCTTACATTGATGCAACTGCCTCTATTTGCCCTGCACAGTCTAGTAAAAGGAAAAACTTGTTCTTGACCATGTTAAAACTAAATATTAAAAACCGGGGTTATCTTACAGCCATCAGAAACCCTGAAAAATCCAGGTCATACTATTTTGCCCCATTCATTATGTATAGATTGGCCTACAGCTTGTGGCTCTGAGACACATGCAACCCATATAAGATGTAACTATATTACACGTTCATTAAAAACAAACACATATATAAGACATATGCCACTGTTTTTTGTTTTTCTATGCTTGAATTAATTGCATGTAAAAGTAAAGCTCAAATTAGGTGTCTATCACTTGAATCCATTTTGTGAATTTTACCCATGATGTAACATTCACCAAAATCTTCCAGCAAGTCTCACTTTACAACTGTGGGCAGAGCCTGCATGATGATGTCATAAGATACACCCATGTATCACTAGTGGGCAGGTCTAGGTGGCTGTCTACACCCTTTTTTTTTTTTTTTTTACCTGCCTTTCAACACAAAAAGGACAGAGAGAGGGGACTTACCTGATCAAACAGGATCATAACTCCACCCCTTGTGATGTAATAGTTACATTGCCCTGCTATTCAATGCAAGTCTATGGTCAAAATTCTGACTTATAGACTGCATTCTGTGACCCCAGCACCTTAGTGAGATACTGGTGCTGTAAAGTCACTGGGGGGTGGCACCCAAAACCACTATATTTCCCAAAACGAAGGCGCCCAGTCACACTTGTTTAGTAAAATATTTTATTAAATAATCTTACATAACACTTTAATAGCGCTCTCTAGCGAATTATAATTATTTCTCAATATGCAGCTTTTATTTCTCAATATGAAGGTTTTAATTATCACTTTGTGACTTTTTGTGCAGTGCAGATAACATAGAAACATAGAATGTGTCTTCGGATAAGAACCATTAGGTCCATCTAGTCTGCCCAATTAATAACACTAGATTAGGACTTGTTGAGAACTGTAGTCCAATAAAGTGATCAAATATCGTTGTAATTTTGCAACTTTTTTTTATACATTGCATGTGACAAAATGATTAAACAATATTTGGATCACTTTTTTTATTTACAACTAGCAAACTGTGGCTTCTTTCTGTTGGAAATAAGTTTATTTATGGGGTAGACAATAATTATGGTGAAATTGCACTACGTTTCTGATGAAACCACCTTTATACATAAACCACCTATGGATTTATCTTAACTTCTGCAAGAAAGAAGGCATAATAATCGCATTTTAGAGTTTAGCACTTGAATTTGAAAACAAAACAAAAACAATTGGTTTGACATTATTTTCTTCAAATATCATATACACCAAACCAGAAGAGTAAACTTCTCACAATAACAACACAATAGCAAGTGGATGAATTGTTTTTTCTTCACCTCTCATTGTTATTAAGTTAGAATTTATGTTACTCTCTTGTAAAACATATACGATAAATAAAGTGACTACCAAGGGAAATGTTAAGAGTACAGAAAGCGGTCAGGGAAGCGCATTTATCTAAATATTCGGCAAGGCCCTATATACACAAATACATCAGGTTACTTGGATTCAGTAACTCAGTACAAATCCCACAAGCAAACAACCCGAATGGAACATTCGTTGGCAACTCAGAAATAAACAGTGCTTCTAATCTAATCAGATTTGCTCCTGGGATTATATACATTCTGACAAGCGTTCACTGAGCAAAATGTAAAGTTTACCTCCTTTCAAACAGATCTGCAACACATTAATGCACACTCATGATACTCAAAAATACTTGTAGATTGGTCCTCTTCAAACTTTTTCTCCCGTGACCCAGTATATTAATACTACATAAGGTCACAACCTTATTCTTGTGTCCATTTATTAACTGTCTCTCATTTGATTAAGCCTTTGATTCCATTAACCCCTTGGCGGGTATTTTCCTAGCTTTTTAGAGTTTTAGGAGAGAGGATCGTTAGCACGGGGTCACACCCTGCTGACACTACACGATCTGTACCTGTTAACTTGCAGTCAGATAAATGGAGTTTTGGTGGGGCCCAGCTCCTCCAGTGGGTAGTGGGAGAAACAAGCAAGTACAGCCTGGTCTCCTTTTGAACCTGTCACAAGCCAGGATTGGGTTGTCACACAAAGTCTGAAGAAACCTGTTTTATATGTGTTTGGGTTTAGAAATAAGCCTAAAGCAAATTATTATTTACAGTGAAAACATGAAATGACCACTCAAGCCCAAAATACTAGAAAGAGTATAATGCAGATGCTCCATGAAGTATACTATATATTTGTATACAAGTGTAAAAAGACATTTACAATACTACATTTTGTAAAGAACCTAAAAAAATCAGATATGTATCAGTCCTAAGAGTTAATTGTCTATACACATTACTAGCTCTCTAGCAAATTATAATAATTTCAGCAAATAAAACTAATTTTGGAGGGCAATAGTAGGAGGTTACTCAAATAAGAGCGATAATTTAACTCGAGAATGCACCAATGGTTACAGATAGATAAAGCTTTGATTAATGACCCAAACATCTAAAAGATATAAAAGTGAAGCAATCACCATAGAAACTAATGAAAAGTTCCTGCTGTTTGACTTTGCTGAACATTGCCTCAGAATTTCCATTCAAAACTAACTCAAAGTCTAACATGGGTGGAACATTAATAGAAAGGCAGATACGATCACCTGTGTCGATCTGCTAATGCAGTGAATGACACTTGGGTTTATATGGGAGACTCTTTACGGAACTGACAGACCTCCATCAGACATGATGGCACTCTCAGCTGAAGCAGAGCTACCGTATTTGCTCGATTATAAGACGACCCTGATTATAAGACGACCCCCCAAAATTTGTACATTCCTTTAGGAAAAAAACTAAAAGCCTGATTATAAGACTACCCTATAGGAAAAAAGTTTAACTTGTATATATGTAAATTGCTTTTTAATATTTAATAAAAAATGTATATTATACAAATGCATTTCTTGTTTTTATTTGCTTTTATGTGCCAATGCGGCCTCTCTCCCGCTCCCCCAGCTGTTTCTTTCCCCCCCAGCGTTGTCTCTCTCTCCCCCCAAAACTTGTCTCTATCTATCCCCCCTCCCCTTTTCTCTCTGTCCCCCTCCCTCCCCTTGTCTGTGTCTCCCCCCTCCCCCCCCTTGTCTGTCTGTGTCCTGCCCCTCCCCCTCCCTTTGTCTCTCTCTGTCCCCCTCCCTCCCCTTGTCTGTGTCTCCCCCCCCCTTGTCTGTCTGTGTCCTCCCCCATCCCCCTCCCTTTGTCTCTCTCTATCCCCCCCTCCCCTTGTCTGTCTGTGACAGCTGGTCCGTCATAATAGACTGCCGTGTCGGGCAGCATGGAGGATATCTGCACGTATCGTGCAGACATCCCCCAGCTGCCCGATTCTCCCTGGTGGCTAGTGGGGCAGCAGAGGATGTCTGCGCGTTGAGCGCAGACTCCCCTGCTGCCGCCCGGCACGCTCGCCGGGACTTCTGTGACGAAAGCGGAAGTACCCGGCTTCTTCATAGAAGCCCCGGCGGTCGTGCCGGGCGGAAGCAGGGGAGTCTACGCTCATCGCGCAGACATCCCCTGCTCTTAGAGAGGGGGATCCAGGTCCCCTGCAGCTCTGCTGGGGACCTGGATCCATGTCTTATAATCTGACCTCAATTTGAGGTCAGATTATAAGAAGACCTCGAATGTAAGACGAGGAGGATTTTTTCTGAAAAAAACTTCGTCTTATATTCGAGCATATACGGTAAAAGAAATCCTGTGTGTAAAGACACACATTAGACTTAGTACAGTCAATTGGCACAGTTTTATTCATTTTGTTTCTATTAAAGTATTTTTTAACCATTACTTCATCTAGGGAACTAATATTCCCCCCTACCTTAAGTAAACCAGACATGTATCTTTACTCTGAACTTTGCCTCGTAGCTGAGGCAGAGCTCAGTTGGATGCTGGCGCCAGCTAACAGTGTCAGTGTATGCTCAGCCAATCAGTCCTGGTGCTGGAAATATCATGGCTTCTGATCAAAGGATAAACTGGCATGTACATTATCCTATGCTACTGACTCTCAATTTTCACTTGTGCTTCTATGTTAGAAGCACACGTGAAAAAAGTTTAGTGGCATTTTAAAGAATTACGTTTATAGATTACCGCCTAGTGAGGATTTATATATTTCTACCATAAGAGGCACCTGTAATAATACGAGAATGCTGGACTTATAAAACCTGCCTTCTCAATCAAAACAATGGGCATGAGATGGCATGGATCAGTAGTCCAAACTCTAAATGCAGCCAAAAAAGCTTTATTGGCAAGGAACACACTCATTCTAAATGTTTACAAAGAAAGCAGGTAAAATCAACATGACATTTGCATTTAAAAATCATTTGGTTCTTGTTTAAAATGAAGATGCTCAACTTCTATGTACATGATCAGGAAAATAAAAGTAATTACACAGACAGTCATTTGAACAATGTAAAGCACTAGCTTAGAAGTTGTTAAAACAAATCAATCATCTAAATTTTATATAGTGATATTTAACGCTAAACACAGCCTAAACTTTTTCACTTGTGCCTCTAACATATGAGGATAAAATGGCATGTTCCTTGCCAGTCTATTCTCTGGCTGGCAGCTGCCATGCTACCAGTCAAGTCTGAGACTCTCTCTGCTAGGGCAGAATAAATGGAAGTGATATGACCAACTGTCTTACTACTCCAAGATTTTGTTATCTTGAAAACACAACAGATCAAGGTTCTCTGCTCATTACATCTGTATAAAAGGGGAGGTATTCTTACCCACAAGAGCCTGTACTTTTACATATTCCAAGGAGAGGTCGCTTCTCTGAGAAACTATCGCACTTCTGAGCACCTGTAAAAAAAAAAATGAAAAACAAGTTAGAAATTGAGTTAACTATATCAAGATGTAAAATACATGTCAATATAATTAACAAAACAGTCTTATTTTAGAAACGATTTTATTTTATTTAGAAAGTGTTTTACCAGGAAGAATACATTGAGATTTCTCTCGTTTTCAAGTATGTCCTGGTACTGTGTCATGGTACAAATGCAATATTGTCACGTTAGTGTGAGAAACCTTTGCTATTGTAAAAAATTAAATAAGGTGAGTGAGTAAATAAAGTCCTATGTGGAGTTCTAAACATGCTCCATTTATTGATGGATTCATTTCCTACACTATAATGCGATTGACACAATTAAAAAAAAAATTCAGTTAAAGTGTTGAAAAGTTATATTAAAACCAAATTTTTCAAGTGTAAGAATAACTATTATACTACCTCATCAACAGAGCAAAAACATCAAAACACAGGGGTGTATTCAGTGCAATCATTCAAAAAAGTTGTCATAGGTTGGATAACAGAGAATAAAAAAATACATAACAAACAAATACATTCATTGAAAACCAAAATACTTTTGAATAATTACATATAAAAAAAGTAACTTGTCTCTTCCCCAGCAATGCCAACTTCAGCAGAGCATAAAAAGCTTAAATCCAGCTATGATGAGAGACAGATAGGCCCTCTTTCCATTAGATTGATTGGACCCATGCAGAACGAAAGCTGGGGGAGAAACCAGAGCTCCCTACATGCATTTAGTGCTGCAACTTTTTCTTACAGATGCAGGCTGGTGAAAAATGTACGTAAGTCAGTGCCGTAAGAATCACATGGAGGGGTTAACTGCAATTACAGTAATATATTACAATAAAAGAATGTATTTATTTAAAAAAAAAACTTTAAAATTGCAAAAAAATTAAGTTTGGGAAAAAAATGAAGGCCATAAAGTAGGAAGGAAAGGGTCAATTTGTTAAATTTTTTTTTTTTTACAGGAAATGTTTTTCACAGTATAAGTACATGAAGCACAGGGAATGAATTAGAGGCAAAGGATGTTGCGATCGAGTGATCACTATGATCATATGCCAGGAAACGCTCTGATCAGGTGCAGGAACTTTGCCTCGTGTGCGAGGTATAGTCCTGGACCCGTTTCAGACCGGCTGGCAGGCGCTTGGAGTGCACCGCCAGCTTAAGTACATGGCGCATGGAGCACGCCACCAGCTTAATTACACGGCTAGTTAACTTATCATAAGGACGCTAGCGCTGTGACTTAACAGGGAGCCTCCCTGCTTGTTGCTGGTATCTCGTGCATGCAATGTACCATTTTGGATATTAGCAGTGGCCACAGCGGCAATTTTGGATATTGGTGGGTTCCACAGCGCATACACAAAATGGCCACCATGGTAAATCGCGCATAATATATTTGCACTATGGATACCCCTAACTATCTGTATGGGGAGAGGGTGAGCTAAAAAAAATGTATTCCATGTATCCCTTCATTACGCATTTTATGTACTGTTGTTATTATCAGTGCTTAAACTATTTAAAAAAAACATTTTTTTTCCTGACTAATGTCAGAAGTGGTAAAAGGGTCTTCAAATTTCACTAAGGTTATCAGTTTGAAAACAAAAGACATACATGAAAAAAAATACCAATGTCTTTTTCCTGGTAACACTATAGAAATAAAATAACACTGGTTTATGAGACTTAACTCACAAGGTTATGGATAAAATCTAAAGGAAATAGGAGAACTGATAATAAAAAATAGTCCATGATACAAACAAAAACATCTTAGAAGTCGAGCTCAAACATTAACAATGACTGTGTATGCAAAGTAATTCAGTACAGCATAAAACCCAATGTGTATGTCACTTTAAAGAAATTATTCCACCTGGCTTGAAAATGCATTATAACAAATGACAAGGGTTTGCACAGATGGCTTGCTCATATCCTATCAGGAAGAGAAGGTTTTGTGTATTTCTTAGCAAAAAGATTGAATTTTTTTAATAAATATGTAATTGCAGTTCAACAAGGCTGGACAAAAACACCTAGACTAGAGCCACAGTAACAATAATGCCTGATATTAATTTCTATGGCTGTATCCTTTCCTGATTCCCAAAAAATCCAAGTTAACTTAATTCTATATAATATTGCGGAGCACTACTTTTAAAAATGTTACTCAAGAAAGACTAAATGGTTTATTCAGATTGCTCCGAATTCCCATTTCGAGTCACTCTGGTAAGCCGAATGGCTTTATATTAGGTCATTCAGATATGACGTAAGTCCCCCTGAATCAGCCCAAAAATCAGACATTATGGCCAATTCCAGTGTACTAACTCCTCTGAAGTTCAGCCGACCGAAATGGAAGACTTTAATGCTCCCATAGACTTCTACGGGAGGATTTTCAGCAATTGCTAAAACAGTAAAAATCCTTCCATTAGATATCTGAAGTACTACCGAATGATTCCCCTGAATAGATACAATCATAAAGGAATATTTTAAAAATGTAAAATAAAATAAATACATATATATATTTATGTTATAATAATATATAGCATAATATAATTAAATCCATCATAATAATGTAAAAACATATAAATACATATTTTACATATACCTATATACAAATATTTTAATTATATTGTTATATAAATTCAATAATACCCATTAAAGATGTCCCTACTTTCGTCTTATAATCAGAACTCAAATCGAGGTCTGACTATAAGACTTGGTTTAAGGTCCCCCGCAGAGCTGCAGGGGACCGGGATCCCCCTCGCAAGCAGTCGTTGGATGTCTGTGAGGGGGGGGGGGAGCAACATTGGGTGATGGGGGAGAGCCAGCATTGGGTGAGGGAGGGAGGGGGGAGAGCCAGCATTGGGTTAGGGAGGGAGGGCTGATGGAGAGGTAGCACTGGGCAAGTCTGGGGGAGGGAGGGGGAGAGGCAGCATTGAGCAAGTCTGGGGGAGGGAGGGGGAGAGGCAGCACTGAGCAAGTCTGGGGGAGGGAAGGAGAAGAGGCAGCATTGGGCAAGTCTGGGGGAGGGAGCGGAAGGTAGCATTGGGCAAGTCTGGGGGAGGGAGGGGGAGGCAGCATTGGGTATGTCTGGAGGAGGCTGTGGGGGCGATGCATTGGCTACGTCTCGGGGGCAGATGGGCAAATAAAAGGAAATAAACACAAGAAATGCATTTTTTTTTTTTACAAGAATGGGCAAATGAAAGGAAATAAACACAAGCAATCATCATTTTTATTAAATATGAATAAGCAATTTACATGTGAATATATACAAGTTAAACTTTTGTCCTATAGGGTAGTCTTATATTCAGGCTTTTTGTTTTTTTCCTATCCAAAGTTTGGGGGGGTCGTTTTATAATCAGGGTTATCTTATATTAATAAAGAGAGTACATGAAAACCAACACATGTATCCCATTCTACACTTAGTAACCCTATTAAAAGTTAGTGAATTGCCACCTATCCATATGTATACACAGGAACATATGTTATTTTACACACCGCTCTTGAGGTATAACAATATTGTTGATTTCATGCCAGCTAATGGTTGGCATCACATTACCGGTTATTGTTCACTGTCAAGTTCCCTGAATTATATAGGGTCAACATTCTCCACAATTCAGCCATTAGCCCAGATCTGGCCTGATTTGGGGCCAGATCAGGGCTTACTGAACAAACCGTTTAGTCTTCATTCCCCACCATAGACGATACCAAAGTGGTATAACTGGCTTCAATAGAAAAAGACCCTGACTTTATATGGCTTCTGACCCTGACTGTACTGTTGTTTCCTTTGGGGTCCACACTTCCCCCCTTAATTATGTAAGGATCTTCACCTCCATATCTTTACAACCCAACTATTTCTTATTCAAACTTCTTATCTTTCCCCAGTTTTTGAGATTGTGGGTTTTTTTTATTTCAATGTTTTCCAATGCTTTATTGTTGAACTCAGAAACTTAGGTTGAGGGCACAGGGACAATAATTTCATTAGGTGATATGATAGTGGAGCTGCACAAGAAACCTTTAAGGGCTACATTCAGCTGCCAGTTTCACATCTATTGATTTATATCAGTCTAAATTGTATAAAAACCGGACCATATTTACTAGTAGCTTTTCAGACAATAAGCCTTCTTAATGAAAGTAGTAACTGCTTTGTTGCTGTATAGCTTCATACAGTGTCACTATAGTTAGTGACCTTGTTCAAAATACCTGCAAAAAATGCCATTAGTTAAAATACATTCCAGTAGATGGAATCTTTTAATTACAGGCCCACTGATTTCTGCATTAGACATGTGGTCTGCTGTCTATTTAATGGAGCCGTTAAATAATAGATTTGCGTGTGAGCTGAAATCTAATCCACCAGGTTGGGATGGATTCATTTTTTTTTGTATATGGGATTGTGTCTGCTGCAAGCCTTGTGGAATATGCTGGCGACATGCACACCTGCTCAACACTCAGTATTTAATGCAAGCCCGTGATTGAAAACAATAAAACAAAATACACAAATCCAGCCAAATCCATCAAATATACCAAGAGTTGAAATCCTGTTGCAAAGTCCTTTTCTTAAACTCCCAAATCCTTTTAATTCTGTCATATAACACTATAGCATTTATCAAAAGCTGAAAATCCAGCCAAATCACACAATTAAAGTAATGAAAAATGCACCACCTGCCCTCTTCTAGCTCTGCTCTTAGCAATAGTGACACTGCTTCACCTATTTGAAAAAATGTTCATAATAATTCCCTGGTGCTGGGCAGGTTTTCATTTAATCAACTTGGAGTACTTTAATCAAAATAAATATATTCTGATTTTATCAACATGCCCTCATTGTTTATTTACTGATCACAGTTCTCTGTGATTTCAGCGATGTGGCATTTAAATATCCTTGTTAGAAATATTACATTGCAATGGTCATGTACACATCTGCCACATGATAATATTTATGACCAGTTTACACTGTAAGATGTAGCGAACAACTCTAGTAAAATTTGTGCTCTAGCTATATTATAACGCTACATAGTGCACACAAGAGGTATCATACAACATAAGGATACTGTAACTAAAACATAAACAAATAAGGGCGATAGCCATTTCTTATATACCTGGAGCACAAACGGGACATGCCAGACATCATGCTATGTTGGACACATATGGCTGTGTCTGATATCTACATTTTTCAGTTTTCCTGCTTGCATTGAATCCTGCACATGTGCATTGGCCATCCTCTAGCATTTCTATGAGAGCACTCTGATTGGCTCCCATTTTTTGCACGGCGCAAGAGATGTCATGGTGGGACAGAGGCGTAACTAGCTCTTTGTGTGTTGCAGGCAAGAATATAAAATTGTCCCCCCTCTATCGCCACTTTTGCTCCATGGTATCATGTTATCTCCTGGTACCGGTATTATCATGCCGCACTAACTGAGAAGCAGCAGTACAAAGATTATCGAAGTAGCACTGCATAATGCACACATGATGTATTATACTACATTTGAGGGTACTGTAACTGAGCCTTTTGTGAATAGTCCCCAGAGAGGGAGAAAGTAAAACAGACAATGAGACTCATGAGACTACGAAGGAGAAAAAAAAAAAACACAAAGATTAAAGGCACAGGTAGACAAATACAGTGAAATAAAGACAGACATGCATATACATGTGCAAACACAGAGAGACTACCAGATACACAAGAAAAAGAGACATACAGTAAGAAAGGGAAAGAGAATACCAGATACAAAAGAGGGAGAGATACAGGGGAGACAAACATAGAGAAGACAGTAAAAAGATACATACTGAAACACATACCAAGTGGCAGAACTTCAAAGTGAAATGGACAGACTGTATCTGACACAGAGAAAAAGATATGGAGAGAATTACAGAGAGCATGGAAGAGACAATCAGATACAGAAAAAGAAGTCATAAAATGACAAAACAAAATTAAACAGAAAAGATACAGAAAGTCAGTTGGACTGACACACATCAGAGCAAAAGACAAATAGAAAGACCGGTACAAATTGAGACACAGAATAATTGAGACTAAAACATGCAGAGTGAGAGAAAGACGAATGCACATGTAGAACACATGGCACAAAGTGAGAGGCAAACCCAGGGAGAACTTGGATACAGAAACAAAAGAGAGACAGACAGAAAATGCCAAACATAGTGAAGAGATACTAAAAAGAGACATATACAGGCCCGGACTGGCCATCGGGCACACCGGGCAAATGCCCGGTGGGCCGCAGTGGCCATGGGCCCGGGGCCGGCAGGGGAGGTCCCAGCAGTGGCCTCTGGGTCCCAGGATCTCCCCTGCCGGTCTATGCAGGGCCGGCACTATCCGAGCGCCGGCCCCGCTGTTTTCCATGAAGGGCCGGTGAGGAGATCAAAGATCTCCCTCACTGGCCCACATGCTGTCAAATGCGGCCGCCGGCGGGGAGAGAGGGAGGGAGAAAGCAAGCCTGGAGAGAGGACCCGGCGGAGCTCTAACTTGCAGCTCCACCGGGTTCCTCTTGCGAGATCCGGAGCATTGCCATGGCAACGACCACCAGGGAACACCGCCACCCCGCCTCCCAGTCCCAGGTACCAGCGTGCCGGTTCCCCCCTCCCAGGCTAAAGGTAAGAAGGGAGTGCTGTGTGTGATGGGTGTGAGAGTGCTGTATAAATGTTAGAATGGATTGTGTGTGTGTGTAGGGGGGGGTAAATAAACAAATAAAATAACAGGCATTATGTCCCCCCCGGATCTCACACCCATCACACACAGCACTCTCACACCCATCACACACAGCACTCTCACACCCATCACACACACATAGCACTCTCACACACCGCACACACAGCATTCTCACACACAGCATTCTCACACACAGCACTCTCACACACATCATAGACAGCACTCTTGCACTCTCACACACATCAGACACCAGAGACAAGTTGCAAGGAAACACAGTGCAAGCATGTTATTAAATTTGCTTGCACTGTGCAGAACAAATACAGGGCTTTTTTCTCATGCTAGAGCTCTTCAGCAGAGCTCTGCGCATGGTCTGCCCTGGAAGAGCATTGAACCAACATGCTCACTTTGAGAGGGAGCGTGTTTGTCATTGGTGATGACAAAACACACCTCCTCTGCCCCGCCCCTTTCTTAGTAGGCCGCTGTGATAAATAAAATGTCCGGTCCTGGACATATACATACAGAGCAACAGACACAAAGAGAGAGAAACACAGAGAGAGAAACACAGAGAACACAGAGAACATCAGACATAGACAGAGACAGACAGGTATGCAAAGAAAGAATAAATTTACACAGTGACACTCAAAAGGGATAGAGACAGGCATACATAAACCAAAAATTGTGCGTTTATTGAGCTTTCCCATCTGAAAATAATGTGAGTAGTTTTGGACATGCAAACATGTCACACACCTACAAGCAGCATACGCCATACTTCCAATATAGAAGGGGACCTGAAGTTGAAATATAGCAATTACATGTTTGACTAACTGAGCATCATGGTATATGTAGTTCCCAAACATATGCACTGCCAAGGTTAGTCATCAATTATTATCTTGATAGAAATTCTTTCCCTTGCTCTTATTTCAGGTGCTGAGAAAGAATATACAGTCGAAGTTTGCACTTCTAATTCTCAAATAAAAATCATTTCTACTAATAAAAGTGATTTATGTTTGTTAGTACATACTGAAAATATAAATAAAAATTCAGTATTTTGGCATGACCAGTTTTCCTTAAAGACTGCTTTAAAGCTGGAAAGTTTGTGCAGAATTGTACAATTCGGATTGTTCCAGCATGGGGCTTTCATGAGCTGTAAGCCATAATCATCGCACTTATGACAAATCACGGCTTGAACTATCTTGCTTTGCATGTAATGCGTCTATCTCATATATTAGTTTCCCCTTTTACGTTCCATTACTGAAATAAATTAACTTTTGCACGATATTCTAATTTTTCGAGTATCACCTAGAAGTGGCAACTGTCTGTGGTACAACTCCAGCTTTCTGTCAGTTTCTGTCAGTCTTGCTGAATATGATAATTTGACTCAAATATCATGACAAAAATAAAGAAAAACAATATATCTATTGTCTCATTGTTTGGTTGACCTTTGATTAGTCTATTAGATAAAGGGTGGCATGCGGAGGAGAGACTTAACTTGATGTGTTTAATCTTAAATAACCATATCCACAATTGTGAAATAGATATTAACATCTTCCTAGGAATCAAATCCTGATGATTTTAAACAGGAGTATAGTAAAGCCATGGGATGTTTGGACTCTTAACAATGAAAAAGGAATTCTAAAGGTTTGTCAAAGAAGTAAATGTTACAGAAATGTGATCTCCCTGACCCTCTATGCCATGATAAAAACAGAAAAGATTAACCAGCAATGCACTCGCTAAACACTAACTGGAATTAACTACACATTTAGTCAAGTTCCGTTACAATCAACTTCTCATATAAGACAACAATTTATAAAAAAATACAAAATTATAAAATTAATGCTCATTGGCCTACCCAGCTAGGTAACTTTACCTTGTTGGAAGTAAAAAGAAACCTGACAATGTTGTGCAAATGAGCTCTCTTTATTATCTCCAGTGTAATAGCATTGGATAAATGGTAAACAGTCTTTCATACAATATTAAAGAGTCATTCCAAGAAACTTTCAAGGAAATACTTTTGTCCACTGTTTTTGTACCCTGACTTCTATGGATCTTAGCTTAACTCCACCTACTGCTGATTAGAAGCATACATTCTTTTTGGCAATTTTTTGAGAGACAACTATATTTGCTGCCCTACGGGTAACTGGTGTCTGAAATTCACTACCATTTAAAATATTCTCAGACCCAAATTTGAATACACACATACCTTTTTATAATTATTCAATGTTAATATGACTTAAGAAGGTAGGTCATTGAGTCTTGGTGGACTCTGCAATCTGTATGCAGGACTGTTTCACTCATCGTGCTGTTTCTGCACTATTGCTGTGAAATCTGACATGGTTTTCAGCACCTTGTGCCTTTGGGAAATCTTCCCTGCAGCTTCTGCTTTAGTTTCTTTACTGAAGTTTTTACTTTGCAAAATTAATTAGATACGTTGGCACAGTTCAGGTGTCTGCAAGTACAATTAGTTGCAGCAGGAGAGTTATTCATCTTTGATCTGCTACTGGGGTCTAGCATTTATGAGTGAGGACAAATAATTTCTACTAATTTGGCCTTAATGGCTTGATCGCTACATCAGCAATCATTTATTAATCAATTAAATTGGCTTACCAAAGGATTGTGTACATTGGGAATATCTAGATTAACCACAATATTCACCCTAGCCATATTAGAATCAGGGGATAGGGGTTGAAATAAGATTGGCAGAGTATGTGGGTGACAGTTTTGATGACTGATTTCAAAACTAGAATTAGTATAATAGACCTAGACTGATTTCAAAACTAGAATCCACCAGAGACACCGACAGTTCTAAAAAGAAGAGAAAAGTGTACAAACATGATAACGTTTGAACTGTTTTACATATGAAAATGTTAGAAGCAAATAAAATCGCCAGAACAAATTTCTAAAAATGTCACCAAGATTATAAAGTGTCTGTTCACTGACACTTCTAACATGACTCCCTTTGAATGTGAATAATGAAACACTGCTCTTCTAGCCGCCCTCTAATAGCTGTCTGCAGGTCCATGTACAGACACAATGCAGACAGCTTATCTAATGATTCTAGCCCTTTATTTACTGAGAAGTGAAAGCTGGGGCCTATTAAATTGTGCTTTTCAGACATGTATTTAGTTGAAGCTGTGAACTTTTCGCTTCACACCTGGGAATGAATTCTTTATCACGTAAGGACATCTTTTTTAAGCTTTTGCCAATTCGTTTGAAGGAGAATCCAAAATTAAACAATCATTCTTTTACAGTTTCACAGTAAAACAGTGTGTGAGCCTTGCTTGATGGTAATCATCAGCTCCATTACAATTCATTTTATTTTGTTCAGAATCATTAAGCTGGTGCGTTAGATAGCTGCTGCATCTTATTACAGCATTCTCTTTTATCCCATTCCAGTTATTAGTCAAATGTCTTCTTGTGCTTTTCAAAGCTGCATTCATTTGCAGAGTAAAGTAGGCTAAGAAGAGGAGGTCAAACATAGATTTCTGCAGTCATATTTAAGGATATGTATAATATGTATGCATTTATATAAAGCACACATTTTTGAACAATCAGCTAGCTCACAGATTGGAAGTTGCTTGTAGAACATAGGAGCCAGAGATATAGACTCAGGAGCCAATTATATGTATTTGTTTATTTTTTTATGAGCCAGTGAGGAGGTGACTACACAGAATGTTAAAAAAAGATTTAGGCACTGGAGGAGTCACAGATCTCTGTTCCCTGGATTTTCGGTTAGCAGAGACATAATATAGTTCTCCAGGCAGACATTGGTCTTTGTAACTGCAGGGGCCCTGTGCAAAGCTCAGAGAGTAGATCTATGATGCTTTGGGGGATTTTCAAAGCATCTCTTAAATGCTATAGTGCTTATTTTATACGACTATACTTGAGAAAATGTGGTCTGCTCCAGACTATCAATTTTATGAACCAGGGCGCCTGTTCCCTTTCTCTGTGCCAGTATTTAGTTAGTAAGTTAGTAATTTATGCATGTGAATATTGTTGAAAAATGAGAAAATGCCTCTAAGAACATGCGTAAACAGCTTTACATGATTACTTGCTGTTTGCTTGTCCATGTTATTTTTTGTTTACATGCAGTAGGTTGAAGCCTGCTAATGAGCTTTAGTTTCTTTGAACTGTTTACATTTTCATTTTTCCATTCAGTAGGAAAAAAGGGATGGCAGCTGTCTGGTTGACCTACTTCACCTAGTTGTACTTGTCAGACAATTGTTGGGTGGAGTACAGTTCAATGCACAAGATAATTTTAGGAGGATAACCCTACCAATGAAAAATTAATTGAGAAAAATATTTATCAATTAACCAAAATAAACAAACAAACTGAGCTCTCCCTACTGTATATATTGGGAGGATGCCATAGAAACCCACTATAGATCTTTATGGATATGTCTGGGTACACACTGCACATGGGTGGAAGCACTGACTACGCACAGTTTTAAATTATGTGCTCAGTAGTGCTCTCAGAATTTTAATGATAGGTCCAGGGGTGATGCATGCTCTTTTTATTAAATGCTCAATTGTGAAAACATTATGCATCGTTTACAGCAGACCCAGCTCGATGAAATTTTAGGTATTAATTACGAATCAGAAAGGGAGGACCTACACAATATGTGAGAGTAGTTGCAGTATACATGAGCAGACAGGGCATTCTACTATAACATGACCTTATGGGGGCAGGAAACAGGATTCTAGTGTAAAAAGTGAAAGAACCTGAGTTTTGTAGGTCCGAACAGGTCAGTAAGTCATCAGACAATGTTTGAAAATGGGGCGACAGGCAGTGCAGATGAGAAGACTGTGAGAACACATTTACGTCTAGAAGCCTGGAAGACAATTTTCATGTCCTGAGCATATAGGTTTAAGCTGAAGATCGCTGAAGTACGGCCTGATCCTGTATGCATACTATCTGCTGCATACTATCTGAAAATACCAACCCTAAAATTCATCCACACACAGGAACTGCATGTGATTTTTATCTGCTCTACAGCTGTTCCTCTGTCAGATTAATCTTAAAGAATATGTATAAAAGCAGTTAGAAGAGTCATGTGTGAAAGCAAAAACACTATCATGATCCATGTTTTATTTTCCTGTGCTGTAAAACCTCTATTTTGAAATCCAGCGTTGTTGAAATTTTTAAAGTGAAGGATGACATATCATGCAGAAGCTAAGGTTGGGGGGCTGGACATGATTAATTCCATGAGTTAATACAACATAACCTATGTGTGCGGGATGTTGTTTGTTTGTTTTTTAACCTGGATAGGTACCACACCCAAAAAAGAAAAATGTAGATGACTAGCTCTGTGACATGACTGCCTGGAAGTCCTTCTAGTAATTCCGACATAAATCAAATAAGTTTTGAATGGTGCCGTCAAGGAGCTTCTCTCCGATTAAAGCCTATATGTGGGTGTTCTGCCTAACACGGACCATCTTTTATATATGTTTAACAAATATACTTTATTTAAGGTCAAAAAGGCCTTTAAATGATTAGGAAATGGAACAGAAAACTGCAAATAATGTATTTATTTTCTGAGTGTATGCAATAGCTTTAAAACCTGGTAATTAGGATAGACGTTTCGTTCCTTACATCTGCCTCATATCTCAGTGACAGTCCAATTTTGGAATTGTATTGGTCTTAGGAGTGGTATCCAAAACATGACGATGTGATGATTAGGTATATTTCCATTAAATAGTTCCACATGTGGTGGACCTTGGCTTAGGGGTGCTGCCGTCACCACAGCTGCAAATTTCACACCTTTGGCAGACAGTCATCTTGGAAGTACTACAAATTGATTGGATATGGGTTTGCATCAGCAGAATATTTAACCAAAACCGTTACACTAGGAAATATATTAAATTACACAAAAATAGTATTACTTTGGACAGTTTGGGCATTCTAAATTAAATATTTTCAAATTGCTTTAATTTCTCTTAAATAGATACAGTGCCAATTTAAATTTCAAATAAAATGACCCGACAATAAAAATCTGAACAGAACATTTTAATGTTCTTTATAATAGACAGATATTCATACACATACTGAAAGAAATGACATTTTCAAATAATTCAGAATAAATGTTAAATAGGTTAATTATTATATATTGTTAACAAAAATCTGGCACGTCTATGCAACAAACAAAAAAAGACTTATTGGAAAAAATCCTAATATAAATATACAGCCAGGATCCAAATGAAGACAGTTCATAAAGGCATGAAAAGCAACAATATTACAAAATCAGAGCTTTTCACAACATGGGATTGTGCCTATTGTTTCCGTTTAGTGGCAATATTTCATTATGGGTGTTAGTTAAGCAGCTCCATAAATTATTTACTTACTTTGATAGCTTGGTTGGTGTCCACTACTACGCTTCTTTTTCATATGGAATTGTTACACAACACTACCGTATGTTCCCCTTTAATTTAGTGTTGATGAAAGGCATTATCTTAAGGGAAAAACAATGTAATCATGGTACCATTTGCAACTCTACAAAACCTCTTGACCAAAGCGATTGGGCATGTCATTTTTTTTTATGTTGCAGCAGGCACATCACAACTTAGGGGGTTAATATATATTACCATGATTTGAATTATCCATATTTCGTATCAATTTAAACTGATTACATATATTTCTATACCTGGCTAAACACATATAGGTATGTCCCCATTTTCCTATATATACACTGATTAGCCATAACATTAAGACCATTTACCTATTATTGTGTATGTCCCCTTTTTCTTCCAAAACAGCCCTGACCACTTGACGCATGGATGCCATTAGACCTCTGAAGGTGTGCTGTGGTATCTGGCACCAAGACTTTAGCAGCAGAACCTTTAAGTCCTGTAAGTTGTGAGGTGGGGGCTCCATGGATTGGACTTGTTTGTCCAGCACATCCAACAGATGCTAGGTTGGACTGAAATCTGGGAAATTTGGAGGCTAAGTCAACACCTTGAACGCATTGTGTTCCTCATATCATTCTTAAACCTTTTTTGCTTTGTGGTAGGGTGGATTATCCTAAAGAGGCCAATGTCATCAGGGATTACCGTTTCCATAAAAAGGTCTGCATGGTCTGCAACAATGCTTAGGTTTGTGGTACGTGTCAAAGTAACATCCACATGAATGGCAGGACGCAAGGATTCCCAGCAGAACATTGCCCAAAGCATCACACTGCCTCCGCCAACTTTCTACCTGTCAGTGGTCATAATGTTATGGCTGCTCGGTGTATCTCCTTTTATTATACGTTTCTTAAATGAACATTACATACATTATTATTGTCCAGTAAGAATTTTCAAACTTTGCACCCATGTATTAGTGAGTGTTATGTTAGTATATATTAGTGAGTGGGTGTGTTAGAGTTTTTATGCTTCTTTATTTGAGGTTTTTTTTTCTTCATCCTGTTATTAATATTAAGTTGTATATCTGATATAGGGTAGTGGATGTATGGAATAGCCTTCCAGCAGAAGTGGTAGAGGTAAACACAGTCAAGGATTTTAAGCATGTGTGGGATAGACTAATAAAAGTATTCAAAAAAATTGGGCACACTAGATGGACCGAATGGTTCTTATCTGCTTTCTATTCTATGTTTCTATATCATATACTTTGTAAATAATTCTGATAAATTCTATAATCTGTTAAACAATTTGATAAATTACACATTGACACAATGTAATATTTAGAAGATCAGTTTATAACCTCGTACATCCAAATGAAGATATATACTATAAAAAAAGGTGTGTGTATCATGTGAGTGTATATAAGTGAATGTTATGTGAGTGTGTATTATTGAATGAATGGGTATTAGTATTATGTGAGTGTGTACTAGTGTGATTATATATTAGTGTGATTTATGTGAGTGTCTATTAGTGTGTGAATGTTTATTAGTAAATGTGTATAAGTGTGTGAATGTGTATTAGTGAGTGTTGTGAGTGTATTAGTGTGTGAATGATTTTTAGTGAGTGTTATTTGAGTGTGTATCAGTCATGGGTGTAGGAACCCCCAAAAATCTGGGGGGGACCGCATTTTTGCTCGCCGGGTATAGCAGCAGTAAAAATAAAGCGTGTCACAGTGTATATTATATACCCAAGTTCCCACCAACATTACCAGGATCCTTGGTATACAACAGATACATTCACAGCACAACATCTACATCAGGCAGGTGCATTTTATCACTGTTACATGAAATATAGTCAGTGAGCTGTGTGTACACCATAAAACATACATCAGTATGAACCTACCACTTCTGCTGGAATGCCATTCCATGTATCCACTACCCTCTCATTAAAGTAATACTTTCATTAGTCCCTGACCTTATCTTATATCTAGGATAGCCTTGTACCTATCCCATGCATGCTTAAACTCCTTCACGGCCTTAACCTCTACCACTTCTACTGGAAGACTATTCCATGCATCCACTACCCTCTCAGTAATGTAATACTTTCATTAGTCCCTGACCTTATCTTATATCTAAGATAGCC
Source organism: Pelodytes ibericus (assembly GCA_036172795.1). NCBI lineage: Eukaryota > Metazoa > Chordata > Amphibia > Anura > Pelodytidae > Pelodytes > Pelodytes ibericus. The sequence goes on from CM069857.1 coordinate 172,386,759, forward strand.
TTATACCTATCCCATGCATACTTAAACTCATTTACTGTATTAACCTCTACCACTTCTACTGAAAGACTATTCCATGCATCCACCACCCTCTCAGCAAACAAACATTACATTTCTGACCAGAAATAAACTGTAAAATATTAAATATTTCCAGCATTTCCAAAAGCTTAAGGTGGACCCCAAATATATGTATATAACTAGTAACATTTATACCAGGGCTTGACAACCTTAACTAAGTTTTAGGAGCCAGGAAAAAAATCTAGGACACAGACAACAGCACATACACACAATCACATGCAGTCATATACAGTCAGTCACAAAGACACATATACTCATGCATACAGGCTGTCACACTTATACATACTGTCACATAGACACACACTCATACATACTTACATACATACAGTCTGCCAGGCACACACTCACACATACATATAGTCTGTCAGACACACACTCATACATACAGTCTGTCAGACACACACTCATACATAAATGCAGTCTGTCACAGACACACTCATACATACATACATACATACAGTCTGTTGCAGACACACACTCATACATACATGCAGTCTGTCAGACACACACTCAGAGTCAGTCACATAGACACACACTCATAGATACAGTCTGTAACATAGACACATCCACTCAGAGTCAGTCACATAGACACACACACTCATACATGGTCTTTCACATACACTCATACATACAGTCTGTCACAGACACACACACTCATAGTCAGTCACATAGACACACAAACTCATTCAGTCAGTCACAGACAGACAAACTCATACAGTCAGTCACAGACACACACACTCCTACAGTCAGTCACACACACTCATACAGTCTGTCACACTCCCTCATACAGTCTGTCACACACACACTCATACATACATACATCCATAGTCTGTCACATACACTCATACATACATCCATAGTCTGTCACATACACTCATACATACATACAGTCTATCACATATACTCATACATACACACAGTCTGTCACATACACTCATACATACACACATTCAAGTGAGCAGTTTTTTTTTATCTTAAAAAATACATTTAAAAAAAAATGTAGATCAATAGCAGGGATCAAAGCTATATCTCATTGCAGGGAAGGTGGGCATTTCTGTTCCAGGTTTGTCTGTGCCTCTTACAAAGGCACAGACCATCATTACTTATTAATTACATTATTTTGCCCATTCATTTGTCAGTTTTATTTTGCCCACATTCATTTGCCAGTGTTTTTTTTGCCCAAATTCATTTGGCAGTGGGGTTTTTTTTGCCCACGTTCATTTGTCAGTGTTTTTTTTTGCCCACATTCATTTGCCAGGGTATTATTTTGCCCACATTCATTTGCCAGGGTTTTATTTTGCCCACATTCATTTGCCAGGGTTTTAATTTGCCCACATTCATTTGCCAGGGGTTTTTTTTTGCCCACGTTCATTTGCCAGGGGTTTTTTTTTCCCCCACATTCATTTGCCAGGTTTTTTGTTGCCCACATTCATTTGCCAGGGTTTTTTTTTTTTTTGCCCACATTCATTTGCCAGGTTTTTTTTGGCCCACATTCATTTGCCAGGGGTTTTTTTTTCCCACATTCATTTTCCATTTTTTTTTTTCCACATTCATTTGCCAGGTTTTTTGTTTTTTTTTTGCCCACATTCATTTACCAGGGTTTTTTTTTTTCACACATTCATTTGCCAGGGTTTTTTTTTGCCCACATTCATTTACCAGGGTTTGTTTTTTTCCCCCACATTCATTTGCCAGGTTTTTTGTTGCCCACATTCATTTGCCAGGGGGTTTTTTTGCCCACATTTTTTGATCATCTCATCATTAGTAGAAGTCATTGGCAGATTTAAGAGACATGTTATTATGGCAGCTTCGGAAGTCATTGATTATTGCAGCTCAAGAGACATTTTTTAAATGCCCCTAAGAGCTGCAATAATCAATCACGTTCCGAAGCTGCCATAATAAATAGAAAAACGGTACATTATTGGCAGTGACACAGTCACTGTTCCTACCTCGTTCCTCCCAGTGTGGGGCTGCGTGACTTGTGGAGGACGCGCACAAGCCGTGCGCATGATCACGTGACGTCGCGCGATGACGTCACGTGATCGGGTGACCTCCGTGATCGCTGCAGAGCTGATTCTCCCTGGACTGTCCCGGGATCGAAAACATTGCGGGACATTTTCACTTTCCGAGGGACTGTCGGGTTGGCAAGTATGCTGGGGGGGATTTCCCCCTACCTGTCCCCCCCGCATTATTTCCTGGGGGGGGGATCCGTCCCTCCCTGTCCCCCCCGCTTCCTACGCCCATGGTATCAGTGTGTGAATGTGTATCAGTGTGCAAATATTAGTACAGAGTATGTATTAGTGAGTGTTATGTGAGTGTGTAAAAGTGTGTTAATGTTTATTAGCGAGTGGTTTGTGAGTGTGTCTCAGTGTGTGAATGTGTATTAGTGTCTGAATATGTATTAGTGAGTGTTATGTGAATGTGCATTAGTGTGTGAATGTTTATTAGTAAGTTTTTTTTATAAGTGAATGTGTACTAGTGAGTGTAATATGAGAGTGTATTAGTGAGTGTGTATTAGTGTGTGAATGTTTATTAGTGAGTGTTATATGAGAGTGTACTAGTGTATGAATGTGTATTAGTGAGTGTTATGCGAGTGTATTAGTGAGTGTTATATGAGAGTGTATTTGTGAGTGTATATTAGCGTGTTAATGTGTATTAGTGAGTGTGTATAAGTGTATGAGTGTGTATTAGTGAGTGTGTATAAGTGTATGAAAAGGTATTAGTGAGTGTTATGTGAGTGTGTATTGGTGTGTGAAATTTTATTAGTGAGTGTTATGTGAGTGTGTGCATGTGTATAAGGGAGTGTTATGCAAGTGCATAATAAAAAGAGATGAGTATTACTAATTCCCCTTATATACACACATCAGAAGAAAAATTAACTATCACCAATAATCTAATAACAAAAAAACTCTATTAAGCTTCAGCTTTTTTGTAGGTTTTTATTGATCACATAAAGGTTGTTCATTCTTAATTAAGTTTAACTCACAATATGAGCATCAACTATAATGGTGGATGTTATAGATAAGGTTCAGATAAGGTTAACACAACTAAACTTCTAGTCTAGGATAGCATAGCTGGTTGTGAAGGAGTTAAATGTGTTCAAATGTGTTCAGGAACAGGGACCATTCTCTTACACCTCAGATTGTGTCAACTGGAAATGTCTCATGTAATTAATGGCCACAGCAGGGCTATATAATGAAGCAGGGGGGCCATAGTTCCTACCAACAAAGACAAAGTACTGGCATTGTTGGGGCTGTGCTTCTTTCATGTTTATATACTTGTCAGACCATGAGTTTAAAAACATTAATTATACACTGAATTATTAAGGTAGAGGCTACTTACTTTGGCTCTAGCTAAGCTACACAGATCAGGAAAGGTTACTCATTGGTGTGCGTGGCTAGACCATGCTTTCCTCCTGTATGATTCTCACTCATTGGTCTTTGGGTGCTGCTCAGAGGAAAGCACAATGAGGAGGAGAGTCAATATAGGGGAGGGCAGGAGCGGCAGAACCTCACTGGCAGCACTGACAGGATGGAAACAGATGATCAAAGTGTTTGTTGAGCAGCTCAGGAAGAATCATTGTATTACAAAAGCAAAGCTTTATTCCAATAGAAGCATTAAAAGTCCATGCCACAGTGCAACAGACCTGGTTTCTGAGCTGCTTGAAGAACACTTTGATCCACTATTTCTACTTTAATGATGTCAGTCTCAGCCTCTGAACCTTCCACTGGTTGTGACACCAGGGGGGAATATTTTTAAAGTGGCACTCATCCAACAGTGATGATGGGACCTCTGTAACTCGATCACAGTCCTTACGCCACTGCCTTCAAGGGATCCAGACTAACTCCTGTCTGTAAAATGTACTTTCAATGTGTCTATCAATTAAGTCAGAAAATAAAAGCGATGTTGAGTAAATGAAGAGTATACCTAACTGATATATGGTGCTTGGTCAGTATATTTGGGCATATACGTCAATTAGATTGAGGCAAACTTTAACAGTGGGGAAAAACTACACTCCCTGAATGTGAATCGAACACAAGCCGCGGTGGTTAGAGCACAGCATCATAACCCCTAGGCCCCCTGGGGAATTCCATGAATTTCCAATCTTATACATGATACCAGTGTTACTGCAAGTTTGATTTTCTTTTTTTTTTTTCAATTTTTTTTTTATTGGATTTTTCTTATTCTATGTCCTATTTGAAAAAGCTATTTCAATAACCGGGAACAACTATTCCGTTGTTTAAATGTTACATTTTCACTGTATCATAGTAAATTAAGACAGGGCTTGACAATTCAGACCTAGCACCCGGATATCGTGAGCCCCAAATGATGCCCTCGCCACTGGGATCTTTTTAAAAAAAAATTTTATAAAAAAACTTTAATCCTCCGGCATGCAAGGGAGAATAGTGTGTGCACCGGATGCATTGACTTCCTGCTCCGGCCCCTCGTGCTGTAGTGCCCGAGTACAGGGTTAGAAGCAACGATTGTCTGTGCCTTTGTAAGAGGCACAGACCAATGTGGCACAAAAATTCCCCCCTTCCCTGTAGTGAGGTAGAGCAGCAGGGAGGGGGGACATATAGGTAGATTGAAAAAAAAAAAAGCTCACTTGTGTGTATGACTGTATGTATGGGTGACTGACAGACTGTATGTGTGTGTGTAGTGACCATGTGCATGTGTGTGTGTGACTGACTGTATATGTGTAAGTATGTTTGACTGATTGTATATGAGTATGTGTGTGTAATTGATTCATGGTATATGAGTATGTGTGTATGTGACTGCGTGTGATTGAGTGTATGTGCCGTTGTCTGGCTCCTAGATGATTTTGCTGGCTCCTAAAAGTCAGTTAAGTTTGTCAAGCCCTGCATTAAAAATCGTCCACTAAACAACATCCAGGTGTAGTGGCAAAACAAACGGTAGTCACAAGAAGAAGACAATACATTCAGTGGTGAAGATTTCATAACTACACAAATTATTATAAGTATTAACATTTTGAATTGGTTCACCCATCATCTATTGTTTTGTGCCAAAATCATACTACTCTGCTAACACACATGTCTTTGTTTATATGGGGTCCAGGAACAAAAGACATAATCAAGAGCTCTAATTACACAGAAGATCATTGTAAAGTGGGGTAACGTACTCCTAACTTTTTATCACCATCTGCTGAGCAGCGGGATTTAGCAGAGGGAAATAAAAAGAGAATACCATCTGAAGCAATTAAACCTTTTGTGAATATCACGTCCAAAAAAATGTTTTGTCTAGATATTATACAAAGATCTAAAACACTCTTAAGAAAAGAATAGCTTTGACACATAACTGTAACCAGCCAAATGAAGAGAGCAGCCAAGCGAGAAACGTGTCTAATTTTCAACAGATTGTGAGATAGATCAGCTAAAGAAAAGTTACAGTTTTTTTTTACATAGAATGTTTTCAACTAGACCAAAAAACTTTAAAAAGTGGCTGCTCAAATGAAAGGTGTAAGCATTATTGCCTATACATCGATTATGAACCTCAACTGCTATTTTTGTTTTATGCTAGGTCCTATTAAAGGGACAGCATCACCTGAACATTGTGTATACTATGAATATAGATAGTGAATAAAAATAATAAATTATACGTATATTGCGTTAGCAGAAATGCAAGCAAATGCATGAATTAAGAGAACCCCATATTGTGCCTGTAGTGTCTCCTATGTGCTTTTATATGCCCACTTAAAAGTAGTTCATTTGCATATCAAGCCACAGAAGATGTAATAAACAGAAGACTCCACAGACACATTTCAAACATGTTTTTCTCTTAAGTTATGCGTTGTATTGCATTTCTACTAACGAAATGTACAGACAATTTTGTATTCTCTACATTTGCAATATAAAGATTATTTAGGTGATAGTCCTCTTTAATGCTTATCTCAATTGCATAGTTACCAACAGTCAAAATTTGCCAGAACAGTCCTGTTTTTTGGCGGTCATGTCCTGCTAAATTCTGGTCTGTCCTGGCATTATTACTGCCATTACATTGCACTACATTACATTGTTGAATTGCATCTCTTCCTCGCATCCCGGAACCCAGAAAACAAAAATTGCCAAGTATGCAGTTGCTAACCTTTTTTTTCGTCTTCTCTTTTTAAGACCAATCTTAGTGTTTCAATAAAGGCCACTTATTTTCATATAATGAATGTTGCAACAATTACTATTAAAACAAATGTGGATGTATGCAGTATGCCAAAGGGTGAATTTTTTCGTGTACTTTTATTTATTAATCCCCCTACCTGGACAAAGCTGACGTAGAGGGGGGTAGGTAGGGTTTGATTTATATTTAAAAAAATTTAGCAAGCCTTTTGGCAAACCCTCATACTGTATTGGGGTAGGAGGGTTAACAAGGCCAGGTAATGCTCTGGCCCCCCATTTTATTTTAGGGGCTGGTAGCATTTGGGAAGCTCCCAGCCCTGATTATAAGAAGAGGGGCCTGGAGCCTTTGGGTTGCTCCCGACCCCATTGATATAATATGTTAGTGCGTAGGGCAAGTGGACTAGGCCCCCTAGATCTATTTTCTAAAATGAGGGGCACACACATTTTAAATGTTTTTTATTTAAAAACATTTTTAAGGCTTATTAAACCCCTTCCTGCCTGTAGGACATTCTATGCCGTCCTACTTTTCAGTGCCGAAAAGCTTGTAGGACATCATAGAACGTCCTGAGTTTACCAACTCATTGCAGCTCCCCGCGATGAGCTCAAAGTGAGAGCTACATTTTACTAAAAAAAACCTACAGAACAATATGAAGTGTTCTGACTAAGACAGCTCATCGTAGCTCCCCGCTGCGGATCCCGGTGCAGGGACTTGCAGTGGTATCCCCAGTGTCAGATGAAGCCACTGAGTTGCCTCAGTCTGACATCCAAAATGCAGCTGATGCTCAAAGTGAGCGCCATCTACATTTTATGAAACTCTGTGTGCCGTGTTTGTGCACACCTCCGCAAGGAGGTCAGCAGGGACCCACAGGGTCTATAGAGACCCTGGCCAGGTCTCTGCCTGTGTGTTCCTGGTTCACTTTGTGATCAGGGCCAGGAGCACAAAGACGCCGATGGTCCAAAGCACCATCCGACGCCAAAGGGGTAAACAGGTGAGGTAATTTTACTTGTTAAATAACACCCATTATGAAATGACTGCACCCAAAGTCATTACAGTGCAACTTGCCACTTTTCATGAAGGTGAGTTTTAGATGGGAGTCCAAGTTGGACTTTGTCAAGGGAGGTTGAATTTAATTTAGTCAATAGCAAGAGGACTTTGTCAAGGGAGGTTGAATTTTATTGTAAGTCAAAATCCACCTCTTTACTCCAACCTTAAATTGTAGTGAATAGCCATGTATGAAAACACGTAGACACACTGTGTATGGTTTGACACATATAATAATTTTGATGGAAAGACCACAATTACTGGGATCTCCAATTCTGGTGGGAAAAGCAACTTTCTAGCTCCTTTTTTTTTTTTACATTTTTATTATCGGTGGTTTCTTAACTCATATGTTTGTCTAAAATATACTACTAGCAAGTAGTGCCTTACACGTCCTACAACTTTTGGTGCTTAAAAATCACTCATTATCAGCTACACAGGCAATGTAATGTACACAGCATTTTACAAAGTGTTTAAAGAATGTGTGCCTAAAAAGTGTTCAGACACTTACCAATCTGGGGAGACGGCAATATTCGTGCAGATCTTACAGGACCGTGGCGAACTGAGAACAATTCCTGAGCTTCTCCACTCATCTGTAAATATATTAGTATTGTAAATGTTTTTTATTAAACACAAGAAAATGTGGTAATAATACAAAAATACTACAGTCTACTCAATTAAGAGAGAACTGCACAGAATTGAGATGGTAATTTTAGGCCAATGTAGCCAACTTGGAAAAATTCTCCTATGCAGCTGAATGGGAGAAGTTTTTAAACATCTCAATTCTCTCTTAATGAGTAGGCCCTTATATCTACTATCTACCTAGCAGTGAGCTGCTTGCAAGTGGGTACCTACCCGCTACTACAATATATATATATATATATATATATTTATGCATTAGAAATGAGAATTTAGAAAACAGGAAGTTAAAAAATAGATTGTCAGTGGCTTAACCTCTTAAGGTCAGAGGCTGCTTTTACAGTTCTGCTGTATGTACCCACACAATATTTATTGTGTTTATCGTCATAAGAAAATATTTCTATAGAAATTATTTTGATCAAATAATTTATTATAAAAATAAAATGAAAATTTGAATTTTTTTTACATTTTTTCTAACTTTTACATGAAAAATCTAAAGTATGATAACAAAGCCTGCTAAATAGATTCTAATATTTGTCCTGAGTTTAGAAATACCCAGTTTTTTTTCAAGTTACAGGGCAATAACTAGAAGTAGCACATTGCTTTTTCCTAATCATTTTCATGTACAGTGATCGTTTAACCACAACCCTAACCCTAGCCCTCATCCTAGCCTGAAGGCTAACTAAGGCTGTATTTTGTATTTGAACGCTGCTTTAGAGAAATTAAAGTGACACTCCCAGAGCAACAAAAGCGATCACTGATCGCTTCCAAAGCTCTTGACCACAACACGGAAGGGCCATATAGGAAAGACATGCTGCGCTTCAATACGGCAAATGTGATCATTCCGGAGAGCAGTGTTGCTAAATGGCTCGATATTGAGCCATTTAGCAACACTGACTGAGCTGAGAAAGTGATCATTTAGATCGTATGTCGTTAAGGGGTTAATGTAGATATATAAACATAAACAATTGTTTTGGTCAAATGACAGGACACATTTCACATGCTGAACATGTAAACATGACTTAAGAAAATGTTTAAATCTGACCATTATTGAACAATAACCATAGCATTTTGCAACTACATTCCACAGTAAGAAGCAAGAATAAAAATGTGTACATAGACTAATTTAAAGGTTGTATAAAATCTACTTCACACATCAGGCTAGAAACGTAACAGCATCATTGGACATTTCAAAGAAAATTAGATAATCTATTATAGCCACAAACAATTGGTCTAGTGATGCAAATAAAAACATTGAATTGTCCATTTACGGCAATGCATAATTTATTACCAAATCAATGTTTTTGTAAGAAATAAACTCAAAATTGTCTTATAATCATCCGGTAAACACAATTTCCATTGACATGGACTCATGAGAAATCAGCAGGCTGGAGAACAACTTTGGGAAGGAAGGATTGCACTTCATCCAAACAAAATACGGTACATAGGTTACAATTGATATTTTAAAATATTGCTCACATTTAAGATACAACAAAAAAAAACAGCTGCAGTGTCTGGTGAGTCTGAAGAAGATTTAGTAATAAATACAGATACATAAAAATTGACAGCATTAAAAGGAACTTAAGTTCAGTTAGTATTTCGATTTCCTTCATTTATGGCAACACACAAAAATGAGGAAACATTTAGGACAAAAGTTTAATGCCTCTTTAAAGAAAAGAAGGCCCCCACAGACATATTGGATTGTTGATGTATGGTCTAGTTACATTATTTATTTGTTTGTTCTGACCTTGCTGGTCATATGCTAAAAGTTTTATGTTTTCCAGCTTTATCACTTAAATTTCAGCTGTATCCTCTATCATCCCCAAATCCCAAAGTCTCATGCTGACCATTACGATAATAGCATACTTTAACAGAGTGCCTTAAATTGCAAAAATCTGCATGTTGCATATGTGTGCACGGCCTATCTTAGAAAAATCTTTCCTCCGGTGGCCTAAGTCAATTTCTGGTGGGCACGGATGTGTGAATTTTCTAGGGATGATCAAGGTACACGATAGTGGCTCACTTGAGAGCCACTGGTCTAGTGCATAAAAAAGGAGGCCCAAGCCCGTTCCATATCACTAACAATAACCTTCTGATGATCATTAGCCAAATTTCGAGTAACGTTCCGTATATGCTGGCACTTTCACAAAAATAGGCTCTGGGAATGACCTGTCTGAGTCAAATCAAATTGTCTGCCAAGGCTTTCTGTTCTAGTGAATACTAATTTAATATCAATTACTTGTAGCAAACACATGCACAGTAGCCGAGCAAAATGGCATCTATAATTTTACATACAAATTTGTTTAAATGATTTATGATAAACAGATTGTATATATATATATATATATATATATATATATATATATATATATATATATATAGCGATATCAAAAATCGAAAAAAATCGAAAAAAACACGCACTCACGGGTCTTCAGTATAAATCTAATGGTCGAAACTTTATATCATACCAAAAATAGTATTTGTAGATCCAGTCATGACTGGATCTACAAATACTATTTTTGGTATGATATAAAGTTTCGACCATTAGATTTATACTGAAGACCCGTGAGTGCGTGTTTTTTTCGATTTTTTTCGATTTTGGATATCGCTATATGTTCAGAGCTACCCGGGCATAGTGTATCATTGTTTGGCTGAGTGCACCCGCCCTTGGATTTTTATATATATATATATATATATTTGCTTCCATTTCAGAGAAGTGTTCCACTGGTGTATAAAATAATGATTCATGTTCTTTAGCCTTTATGCAAACATGTCTGTAATAGGGAATAAGTGGAACTGGACCTAAAATAACCTTGTACAGTCATTTAAAACCAAGGATACATTTTGGAATCATATCATTACTAATGGACAATTATTTCAGGATTGTGATGTGTAAATACCAAAAGCATTCCCCTGATTTAATCTTTATCCTGCTATGTAGTCATTACACTTTAAGCATAATGCTTTCTTTATCATCACTGGCTGCATATAATTTGTTCGCCCCAGATTTAAGTGCTAGCTCGTCTGTTGGTTAAACTATGCCTTTATTCCTCACACAAACAAGGCAACAGCACCATCTGCCAGTGGTTATATCCCCAGGTGGAAAATCTAACATTAAGAGAATAGAATTCTATGCTATGAACATTTGAGGGGCAGTGGGAGGACACTGCAAACCTGTCTTTTATTTCTGCTGCTTTTCACCAATAATAAAGCAGTGAGGCCAGAGGAGTTTGAGGGCAGAAAGCCATCCTTTTTTTTTAATATAGGACTGGTACACCAGCTTGGATAGAAACAGGGATGGGAACATACGAGTGAACGAGGGTATGGTACCAAAGTAGCAGCAGATTCATCATAACATATTGGTAGGTTTCCATCAGGCAGCACAGTATAAGGAACAATAAAAGAAGTTTAATCAGATCAGGGAGCAACGTAGGTCAGTATGATAGAAAAGCATAGGAACTGGTTGAGAAAACACAATAAACAAGACAATCAGTAGTAAAATGTAAAAAGGCCAGCAACAAATGGGGTTCCTGCATCTCAAAATAGGGAACCATATTCATCGTACTTTGCCTATGGTGTCACTGTTCAAGTAATTAAACTTTTTTTTTTTTACCTTTCTATAAGACTTCCACACTGCCATGTTGCGGAGAATGGAGCTGCTGCTCTGTGACCAAGTAGTGCTAATTATCATGCAGAGTCTGTGATTGACACACACAGCAATGCTGGAGAGTGTAGTTCCTGTGTTCAAGTCCAACTCTATCTGATAACACGGTGCTCTGTCAAATGCCAGTCCCGTAGTTTTGGCTTGTACACTTTTCAAATGACCTACTGCCTAATTAAAAAGGGTCTATTGGGATCTCTTGTTATTTATTTATGTGGTCATAATGGCATATTGTCTCTACTACACTGTTACTGTGTTTCATTTTGTTTTTCAGATCTGTATAAAGCTTTCTAGTGTATATAATTATTTCAATGGTAGCTAGGCCTCTGCCTGTCTTGTTAAATTTTGAAAACCTTCCTTCAATAACTCCTGGGCTTTTACCAACATGCATGCAAAACACCTAAGGTGATATTCAATTACAAAAATGAAAGGCAGTGTGTGGTGTAATAATGATCGTTTCCTATTTGTTCAGGACCATGGCCCATTTATTTTTCTCTTTTTTGATGGTTCACTAAATTTTAGCATATTTTAGAGGCTTCTAAAAATATTAACATAATGGGGTCAAAAAGCCCCCTGGAATTCAAAGGTAAATGTTCACCTGTTAATCACTCTAAAGCAGAAAAGAAAAGTGTTTTACAAACATAAAACAGTTAAGTGTAGAAAAGTCAGTGGACAGTAGAAAAATAAACATACTTCTACTGTCTGTCAGTTCACTCAGTGACATTTTGGCAAGCTGCAGTATAAACATTTTCTGGCTGATATTCCTCTATAAAGATTTATGAGGCCGTCGGCTCCTGCAATCCTTGTTGGCTCCTTGGTTCAGATGTTAGTAAAAGTTCAGAAACCGCTTCTCTCATTCAAGAAAAATGTGCAATACTTCTCAGAGAGTGAAGCGAAGATCGTCCTTGACTCTTACATGTAATTGAAGGGTAGCACACGAGGTAAGGAAGGTTACAAGAAGGTTACCAGAAAACAAGATATTCTGCACTGCCTACCATTCCTTGTGAGATTCATGATAATAAGCATAAACAAGCATAGAGCACAAGATTACAGGGTACATTTAGAGGAAAAAGTACATAGATATATTAAAAAGTAACAAAAAAGGAGTTATATGTGATAAGATATGTTTTTCATAAAGGAAAAACATCACATCCAACATAGATATCTATGTACACACATGTATATTTTAACTTTTAGTAAAGGGTGGAAAAAAAGACAAAGGGGCGTAATTCACTAAAAGGTGAGATGAAGTGAAATGAACATTTCACCCCACCAATTTAGCTATACATTCTGAAGGGACAAACCTAGTGAATAAAAAAAAAGGTGGCAACAAATGTATAGACATAATATAAATGAGAGGTTTTGGTTATATGAACTGGCCAAAGCATAATTAACCTACTCTCACCTCCTATCTAGTGGGCACACAAGCAGTTTATACTGCTACCAAAACCTTCTTAATATGTTGGAAGAGGTGCAATTAAACATCCTCCCTATTTACCCCTGGACAGCATCCTCCACTGTGCAAGCAGATAACAGAAAAATACTGGTGCACTAAGCTAGCCACAGGTTCAAAAAATATAAATGTATAAAATTAAGCATGTCTTCAGTGGTGTATCTTGGTTTTGTGCTGCCCTAGGCAGACAAAATTCGGGCACCCCCCCACCCACATTACACACCTACGACATGCCCCATCACCCACGTTGCACACCCACGACATGCCTCATCACCCGATTATATGCCCATAACCCAAATTGCACATCCATTAAATGCCCAATCACATCTCCCCATTACCCACATTGCATACACACTAAATGCCCCATCACCCACATTACATGCCACCATCGCCGTCATAACATATCCCAACCATGTTCATTGTATGCCCACCTTAACACACCTTTTAATTGGAAGGAGATAAAGCTTGCTGAAGTGGGGGAGGGATCGAAAATGTTTGAAGCACCAGAAGTGTTCTTTTAACACCCTCTGGCAAAGTTCCGCCCTAGGCGAGAGCCCTGTTTGACTTGTGGAAGATACACTACTGCATATCTTCTATTGTCTTCAACAGAGGGGACCCAGTTAAGAGTTTTCACTAGCAAAGAGAAATCGCCGTTGAATACCGATCCGAATCAGACGAGCATGGCAAACCCAACCTTTGATTGGCTGTGTGCCCGCTGACACAATTATTGTGCGCCAGCCTCCAGACCAGTGCTGTATAAAGATACATGTCGGATTTACTTCAGGAAAGGGGAAACTTTTCTTTAACCCTTGTTTCCTAAAGGAATTGTCTTTTAAAATGAACGGTCAATATAAAGTACAAGGCCACCAAGTGTCCATCAATCAAGAAACTCAATACATGATCATATCTATGTATTTACCATTGTATCACAAAAAAAAAAACCCTGAAACATGGCCAATATCCTTCACATGGTCAGGTAACAAACTGCACGGCTTAGAATAAAGAAATGCCTAACTTTCACACATAATGTATTGCACCCCTACTCGCCGGCACACAGAGGGTTAATGGAAGTTAAACATATTTTGTCTCTGCATTACCAACCCTTTGATTAAGACCTGGGAATGCTCCTTTGACATAGCCGTCTTCATGAGTATAATTAATACCCATTTAAAAAACGCTCTGAAAATACTTGGCTTCAATTTAGGAACTGTGTGCCATGATTTCTGAATGTTAAAATTACAAAATGAATAATTAGGATCAAATGTTTTCTAAAGTTAACAAACAACAGCAAGTTGCATGTTAATACATCCTTTGGCTAAAATCCATATTTTTACATGGATTACACAAAGCAGATGGATCAAGTTATTGATTTTAAACTCTTTAGAATGCAGAGGGTTAGTCCCAAATTGTAAACATTCAGGTGATTCCCGGACTATGTCATACAGACAAAATGGGGGTTATCTTCAAAGGTCAATTCCTGGGCAATGTTCTCAACCATTGGTGTCAAACTGTGGCCCTCCAGTTGCTGATGGCCTATATCCCCCATATTACTCTGCCAGCGAAGTGAATGGAAGTGTGGGAAATATAGTTCTCCAAAGTTTGACACATCTTTTATAAACCAATGGATTTGTTTCTGCTGATTGCTTAGCTCCTAGAACTTTGCCCCCAGTTAAATGTTTACTCACTTATATGCACAAACATATACTCCCACTCAAGAAAAGCATAAATATACCCTTTGATGAATACCATCCACTGGATAACAAACACTCCTGACAATCACTACCATGCACACTGTCACACATAAACAACATTCCAGGTTGTATCACACTATGGTAGGGCATGTCACCTGGAAGGCATACAAATCTAATCAACAGAATCCTTTTTTAATCAATATATAATCCATTGTAGAGCATGGCAGAAAACAGTACTAGAAAATGAATGCTAACATCAACAATGAGAAAACAAGACTTGACGATATTGGATAACATGAAGAATTAGTATCACAATCAATAAAGGCTTAGGAACAGAACCAGTAACATAAAACATCTTAAAATAGAGTATTGGTTGGCCATGAACAATAAATAAAGTAAGGAAGAAAGAAGAAAAAGTCATTTAATATTATGATATCAGAAATAAAATGTTTTTAAAACTAAACTTAACAACCTATCAAATTTCTCTGAAAAGCTAAACATTGTTGTTAAGAATCCTGGGCAACAAAATACATTAAAAAATACTTTAATAGAAAGCAACTTGAATAACAAAGCACATGAGAACAAATACAGTTTGTTCACTATTGCTACACCTTGACATAGTCAGGCCTTATTAGGAGATTCATAGGTTACAGCTTCTTCAGAGGTCAACATGGATATATCCTGCCCACATACAAAATATAAATTAATCTTCATTAAAGACAACAAATTTTAAAACAATATGTATACATTCAAAATTAGATAATCTGTTTCCACTCATAAAGATAAATATTCACATGAATAAAATTTGTATATGCATATTGCATACAATATATGATAGTATAGCACAATTACAAAAAAAACAATTATCAGGTTTACATGATAAAAATGGAAAACATATGAAAGGAATGTCCTTCATACTTGATATATGGATGATACATTTGCAGGATTCTCAATAGCGTGTAAACTATATATGGAGTTATATAGGGAGTTATTAAAAACATAAAGATGTACATAGAAGTACACCTCAGTAGGGTAGTGGAATGATCCTTTTTTGTGTGGATTCCCAGGCTTCAGCAACTCCTCAGCATCCCACCATCACAGCAACCTTGTCAGCCTGGTCCAAGTTTCGATCAAAATACAAAGAGATTCCATCAGCCATCCATGCTACTTCCCCTTACACATAATCCTGAATTCCCACCAGGATATTGCCAGAGATCGCCCCTCAAATCCTTCTGCCAACAAATATACTCAATATAGCTACAATCAAATTACTCACTTTATACATGGGCTGAAACCAAATGTTTGATCTCAACAAAGGCCATAACATTTTGACCACTGATAGGTGGCAAGCCGGTGGAGGTAGTGTGATGCCTTGGGAATCTTTGGGTCCTGCCATTCATGTGGCTATTACTTTGACCCGTACTACCTACCTAAGCAAACCATGTACACCCTTTCATGGAAACCATGTTCCCTGGTGGCATTAGCCTCTTTAAGCAGAATAATGAACCCTGCCACAAAGCAAAAATGGTTCAGGAATAGCTTGATGAAGAAAGGTGTTCACTTGGCCTCCAAACAAGTCTGATCCATGGAGGCCCCACCTCTCAACTTACAGGAATTAAAGGAGGTACTGCTAATGTCTTGTGCCAGATACCACAGCACACCTTCAGAGATCTAGTGGAGTCCATGCCTCAATGGTTCAGGGCTGTTATGATCGGTGTATAAATGGGCTTAGCAATCTCCTCCCCTTTTTTGGTAATACTGAACATCTGCATATTGACTAAATAGACACAGTGCTACAGGTTTTGCTTAGTATAATTTTGATTTTCCTTTCTAGCCTGGAAATACTGAAAAGAACCTGCATTCTTACCTAAAAATCACTAAACACCCAAAGGTAATCAGCCCAGGTTCATGAAATCTATATAAATGAAAGGTGTAATCAACTGAACCTCAATCACTGTCCAGGAATGTTTGTGTATATATAATGTGCACATGTGCAGAGCACCATTTGAAAGCAGCATTAGCAGCCAGCATTGATATAAAAAAAAGTGAGGGATTGGGGCAGGAGGTGGTGGTGGGGGCAGAACTTCGAATAGCAGGAGATGGGGAAAGTGTAGGGCACAAAGTTTGTCAGCGGAGGAGAACATAGCATTTGTACAGAAGTGACAAAATTACAACCATGTGATAGGGACAGTAGCAAAGAGGGCGAGCATGATGAGGACAAATTAACTCTGACACCAGATTGTGGAGTGGACACTGTTAACGCTGTTGGTGGAAATAACAGGTCCGAGGAGGCAGTACAGAAAGGGTAAGTGCAATTAAAATACTTATACATTATAGGCAGCATGTTATATCACCCTGATTTCACACCTGTACTTCATGTGACACATATCTTAGCTGTTTCATGGATACCTAGGAATGTACACTCACGAGGAATGTTGCGCATGGCTGCATGACACAATGGCCGCCACACATGGAGAGTCTTGAAGGGTGTGTGTACAGAACTGAAGCTGTGCAGATCCTGTTGGCTGGACAGTAGGTGGGAAGCAGCCCATTGCAGCAATTAACATGTACAAATGAATGCTGTGAGTAATTAATGGCCATGGGAGTTGCACACCAAAGTTCAATATGTGCTTACATACATGTAGAGATAGACGAGACAGATGAAGAGTAAGCTATCCAAGGCAGAGCTGGATGACCTGCTGGAATTTGAGGAGAAGCACCTGCAGGTCATGTGGCCTGGGACAGTCACAGGAGTTGAGGGAACAGTTGACACAGATGTAGCTGGTCATAAGTATAGAACATCTATTGATAAGTTATGTATGCCAATTGATATGTTTTAACACTATTCTCTCACTTTACTCAAAGCATCAGGTGCTGTTCCCACTCAGCCTCCAGCAATATCTGATGACGTGGCTCCATGACATGACGAGACCTATCTTCACCACATACTCTATTGGATTCACCAACTGCCAGCTCCTCATGTGCAGGCTAGGGATCCACCACCCAATGTAAATGCACATGTACACCACATACATCATTCATGTCTATGGCTTTTACCACCCATTCCACTACCTTCATTTAAACAGGGAAATAGGGAATAACGGCCAGGGCCGTCCTTAAGTGTTCCGGCGCCCTGTGCGTGCTTCCCCCGTGGCGCCCCCCCCTTCTCTTTCACCCCCCCCCCTATGTTTGTGTCTCTCTCCCTTCCCATGTTTGTCCCATTCCTCTTCCTTGCCATGTCTGTCTCTCTCTCTCTCTCTCTCTGTTCTGTCTCTTTCCCCCCGTCCCCTATTCTGTCTCTTTCCCCCCGTCCCCTATTCTGTCTCTTTCCCACCCGTCCCCTATTCTGTCTCTCTCTCTCTCTCTCTCTGTTCTGTCTCTTTCCCCCCGTCCCCTATTCTGTCTCTTCCCCCCCCGTCCCCTATTCTGTCTCTCTCTCTCTCTCTCTGTTCTGTCTCTTTCCCCCCGTCCCCTATTCTGTCTCTTTCCCCCCGTCCCCTATTCTGTCTCTTTCCCCCCGTCCCCTATTCTGTCTCTTTCCCCCCGTCCCCTATTCTGTCTTTTTCCCCCCGTCCCCTATTCTGTCTCTTTCCCCCGTCCCCTATTCTGTCTCTCACCCCCCCCCGTCCCCTATTCTGTCTCTCACCCCCCCGTCCCCTATTCTGTCTCTCACCCCCCCGTCCCCTATTCTGTCTCTCACCCCCGTCCCCGTCCCCTATTCTGTCTCTCACCCCCCCCCGTCCCCTATTCTGTCTCTCACCCCCCCGTCCCCTATTCTGTCTCTCACCCACTCCCTTTTCTGTCTCTTACCCCCCCGTCCCCTGTTCTGTCTCTCTCTCTCTCCCCCAGTTCTGTCTCTACCCCCTGCCCCTTTTCTGTCTGTCTCTCTCCCACCCCTCCCCTGTTCTCTCTCTCTCCCCTCCCCCTGTTCTCTCTCTCTCCCCCCTCCCCCTGTTCTCCCTCTTCCCCCTAACCCTTGTTCTCTCTCTCCCCCCTAACCCCTGTTCTGTCTGTCTCTCCCCCCAACCCCTGTTCTGTCTCTCCCCCCTAACCCCTGTTCTGTCTCTCCCCCCCTTCACAGGGTGGGGGCGGAGCTACACCACTGAGCCGGTTAGCTCCGCCCCCTCCCCGGACCCAGCACAGCATGCCGAGCAGAGGGCTGGTGAGGGGGGATCTTTTGATCTCCCCCAGCCAGTGCCTCTACCGGCTTTTTTTTTTACTTTTTTTTTTTCTTTCTACCGGGCGGGCGCCCCCTGGGGTGTTGCGCCCTGTGCGCTCGCACAGGTCGCACACCCCTAAGGCCGGCCCTGATAACGGCAACTCAACCATTATTCCGTTACTGCAATACTGGTGCTTTAACGCACGGTACATCTGCAGGCCTAGTTTTAGTTGAATAGCATTCTATTCCAAAATGAATATGCGTGCGGTAGGTTAAATGAACAAGAGGACATAGAATCTAGTTTTATTTTGGGGGGGGGGAACTACGCTAGTGAACTGGGGGTGGCTATTACACACCCATTAAACTACCTTCCTTTTAACGGGGGAAATAGGGAATAACAGTGATTCAATTGACACGGTTTTTGCCCCATAACTCGCAAAAAAATCCCGAAAAATATGGAAACATGCATATTTTTGAACTCGGGACAACATTTAGAAACTATTTAGACGGGGTCTTTTTTAATGATTTTATTTGTGTAAATTATATTTTAGGTCAAAGTTAGAAAAAGTGGGTTTTTTAAAAAATGTTTTATCATATTTTATGATTTGTTTTGTAGTAAATTATAAGATATGATGAACATAATGGTATCTAATGAAAGCCCTTCTTATGACGATAAAAACAACATATAATTTGTGTGGGTACTGTATGTGAGAAAGAAAAAAATTACAGCTAAACACAAACACCCTAGAAATGTCAAAACAGCCATTGTCACCAAGGGAAAGTCAAGGTGAAAATGTCTTGTCACTAAGGGGTTAATATGTCCAAAACTTTATCATATATTGTCTTTTCCTTCTTTTTCTTAAATGCTGTGGTGAAACAAACAGCACACTTATTTACAAGCACAGTGCCGGATTTTTTGAGAACAGTACACAGTCTCACTTCCAGTTAGTTGCATGAGGCAACGTGAAAAGATTATTATGCAAGATTTTATCGTTATAATGGCTTTTCCCAGCTCATATCACTTACAACAGCAATACCACAATCAGATTTTAGCGTCCTAAAAGGGATGCCAAGTTGAGATGATTAAAATTATTCACAGGATACATTTTTGCAACTACAAGCTTGAAAGACGTGTGCGAGTACAAGAAACCAGCAGGATATCTAATTAGGGGGGAAATATTGACATGGTTTTAGTGTGTATTAAATTATGTAACACCTGCACTGGGTGGTATTGCATATACCATAGCAATTACTTCACTCATTTTGTAGGCTTCATTGACTCAGGTTTAGTTGAGCATTTAGCTATTACCTCTTATTGAATGTATTACTGTATTTCAAACTTCAACTGTGTTTCTCCCCTCCGTTTGTGTAAATGTTGTATGATTGTATGTGTTGATTTTTGTATGTATGTATTTTTAGGTATATTTATGGCATAGTGATAGCTTTTTATGTAATACACAGTTAAATTGCTCATTTTTTTTATTACTATGAAGAGACTTCAATACGCCATGTTCTCATGTAATTCAGTTATACTACCCTCACCGTAATATTTTTTTAAAAAACAAAACAAAAAACAAACTAACTCAGGCACACTCTTCACTTGTATAGTTCATAACTAAATTTCTTGAAAGCTCCTAAACCAGGGCCGCTTTAAGACCCTGGTGGGCTCTGGGCAAAGTCTTTAGCAGTGGGCCCACCTCGACCCAATTTCGCAATGTAAAATACTATATGTAAATATAAACTTTTTAATATTATTTACAACTATTATAATATCACATTTAACTATTTGTATATGTAATAAACGTGTTTTTGAAAAAATAAATTTCTTGATTTTATTTCCTTTTTCTGCACCCACATTGCACCTAAAAGACTTGACACAACATCATACAGTATCCACAGCACTTGCCATGCACTTATATTGCACCCACAGCACTTGACTTGTACTAATATTGCACCCACATGATTTGGCATGCCACAGAATTGGCCCTGCAAAACATGCCATAGTGTCACTTGCCCCATAGTACATGTTATTTTTTCCCCACAAAAGATACCACAGAATCACTTTGCCAATTAAAATGAGCCATAGTCATTTACCAATTAACATGCTACAATCAGTTTGCCATAAACATATGCAACAGCCAGTTTGCCATTAATATCCACTGGTAGTTTCCCCATTAATATGCCTCAGCCAATTTGCCCATTAATACGCCACTGTTCATTTACCCATTAATATACCACAGCCAGTATGCCCATTAATATGCCACTGTTCATTTGTCCATTATTATGCCACAGCCAATATGCCCATATGCCACTGTTCATTTGCCAGTTAATATGCCCCAGCCAGTATGCCCATATGCCACTGTTCATTTGCCCAGTAATATGCACAGCCAGTATTCCCAATAAAAAAATCCACACTTCCCAGGCCCCAGTACTCACCTTGCTGCTGCTCTCTCGGCTGCCTCCTCCACAGTCTTCTCTCCACGCAGGCTGCGTGAGTAGCGTGCGTAGAGGAGGGACTAACAGCTGGGGGGGGGGGGATTATTGTTTGCTTTGGATTTCTGCACCTTCTATAAACTCAGGTCCAGATCCACCATTTCCACATTACAAAAAACAGGTGGTGATCAAAGTGCCTTCTCTTCAAATGTGGGAAAACGTTCCAGAACCAATTTCTGCCCCCGCGATCACTGACTCTTGGGGGAAGAGCTTGGGAGGTCAGACTGCCAGCACTACTGCGCTGTCACTGAAGCTAGCAGCACTGCTGGGTATGTGCAGAAGCATTCTCCGAGTGGAGTGGAGAATGATATCAGAACTGAAAGACTGCGGTCCCAAATCCTACTGTCCCGCCGAGCTCTGTCACAAAAAGTGGGACACAGCCTCCAAGTCAGGACTGTTGGGAGGCATAGCACCTTGTATATGCATGTATGCATACATTTTACTTTCTCTCCAGCACACACATAAAATTGTATACATATTTGATTTGTTAAAATGTGTTACATTGCATCATGCTTTTTCTTTGGGAACCACAATGGGACGTATTGACTAAATAGTATGCTGTGGTGAACCAACATTCATATTGCAAAATCAGACCACAGTTGCTAAGCTGGAAGAACTATCCAATTTAACTCAACACCTTTGCCGAAGCTCACACGGTTTTATAATTCCTGTACATTGTCGGTGCATTATTAATCCAATAACACTGTTATTTCTTGGTCTTGCATATTTAAAAAGCATTATTTGATGTATAATCACCCAATTTTTGGCTAAAACAAAGAAACCATCAAGGAGGAGTAATGACTACAAGCCAAAATATAAATACCATACAAATATGCTTCACTTTA
This sequence comes from Pelodytes ibericus, assembly GCA_036172795.1. Lineage (NCBI taxonomy): Eukaryota > Metazoa > Chordata > Amphibia > Anura > Pelodytidae > Pelodytes > Pelodytes ibericus. The sequence continues at coordinate 172,408,939 of CM069857.1, forward strand.
AAACAATATTGTATTATTTCAACATTTTGCCGTTAGACAATAATATATTTATGGCAATCATTTTTGATAATAAGAATAATAATGTATTATTAGAAATATACAAAAATATGTAGCAAATGAACACAGTGTACATTTTTTTTTTATCACTGATAGGATGTATCAAGCAGATTTGCACAGAATGATATGAATTTCAGGAAATCTAGTATTAAGTAGCCATAAATATGTATACTTTAATATGTATACAAAATGCATTGTGGGCCTAACTCTCGTCAGCTTATAACCTATAAGTAAATTGTGGAGGTTTCCCTTTCAAGCACACAGCAGGTGGAGGCACTTGTACTTGTCTAATGGCCTAAATGTGACCTTGTCAATGGCAAGCCAATCTCGGCTATGTGATAAATAAGACATATTAAGATTAGACTATTCATTGTACCAGCTGAATCATTCTCCTCCATCAATATATTCAACCCTACACTTTGAATGCTGCTCTTACTGCTCTTGTACTTTAAATGCTGGAATTACTTCAAGACTCTTGCCCTCACTCACAAAAAATATCTTCAGTCATTTGACCCTCTCTAAATCATGGCTCAGACCACTTTTCCCTTTGTTACTCACAAACCAACCTCTCTGTAATCTCCAAATCTGCACTAAATATGTAACTCTTTGAAGCTGCTTTTCAACACCACTCCAAACTAGCACTTTGTGATAGCCAAAGTGAGGCTCACTCACAGGAAACGCTTCTCTACACTGAGCGCTCTTATTGATACCTAGAACAAGCTTAACATTTCATCACCTAGACCTGTTTTTTCACGACCTTTGAGCTAAACACCAAGCATATTACAAACACCTTTGTACAGTGATTAAAGTCAATCAGTCATATAAAATACTGTATATTTTTACCTTTACAGTGTGAGGTGGCTAACGGGTTTGGGGAACGTAATTCTAAATAGAAATTTATAATAGGATACATCCATGTCTAGGTATGTAAAATATGCTTTTTTTAAAGCATCCTACTGTAAATATATAAGACAATTTTCATATAATTACAGAGCTAGGATTTATAGGAACCAGGGGAATGGTACTTGCATAAATCTAGGTAAAACAATCAAAAAAGTTAAGAGTCAGCAATAGGGAGCTTATACTCAGGAAGTTTAGCTGCATGCTAATGTAAATATTAGGGTTGTGGGGCTCTTTGATACACACACACTCTGCACCTTTTTATACGTGTTTAGCTCTGTGATAGACTCACACACTGTTTGTTACTGTGAGTTTAGTTGCTGCCGTGCTCTGTGATACACAACACACATAAAGGCCTACTTGGTACGTTGGAAATCTTTAATCATGAGGGGCCCTCTTCTTGACCTACTTGGTACGTCGATTTTGGCACACTTCTAGCTGAATTTCCCCTACAGCTTTATAACATTTTCTGCCAGTACCCCATACATTACACCTTCCAGCATAATCACCTTCCCTTCATCAAACAGGATCACCCCTCTCCATTATCATCCTCCTCCATTCCCTAACATCATCACCCCACTCCCATCCTCATTATCAACACCCATCAATATCATTCTCCTCCATAATCTCCCTCTCTATCATCATCACCCCTTGCATAACTCTACTTTCCACAACTAACTACTGCTAATCCTATTTAGCCTACCTCACATTATTTCTGCCAGTACCCTTCCAGCATTATCACCCTCCCACTAACCAACATCATTATCACCCCCATAATATCCCTCCTTTAGCATCATCACCCTCCCATCAATACCTCCCTCTCATCATTATTTTCAACCCCTATCATCATCATCATCCTTCCTTCCCCAGCATCATCACTCCCCTAGATCATAATCGCCTTCCGCCAACATCATCCTGCCCCTCAATAATCATCATTCTCCCTCCTCCATCAGCATTCTCCCTCCCCAACATCATCACCCTCCACTATCATTCTCCCTCCGCAACATCATCACCCTCCTCCATCATCAATCACCCCATCACATCATAATTTTCACCACCCATAATCATCACCCTCCCCCAACATCATCATCATCCTACATCATTATCCTCCCTTTCCTATCACCCTCCCCTCATCATTTTAACCACCCACCGTCGCCATCCCTAACATCATCCTCACCCCCTCCATCATCATCATCCCTTCCCAATCCTCATCACCCTCCCCCAACATGATCACTCCCCTCTAAAAAATCATCATACCACCATCCTCCCCAACATCACCTCCTGAATATCATCACCTTCCTCAGTCATCATTTCACCCAACATCTCCCCCTCCATCATTATCCTCAGTTCCCCCCACATCATCATCCCCATACTCCCTCCCCATGCTTCATCAAATTTCGGTGCTGCGTGATGCTTCGACATCATGGCATCATAGCAGCACCAGCAAAGCACAGGCAGCGATCGTCGATTGCTGTCTATGCCGGTTTTACCGAAGCATGTGAAGGGTACGTACATTGTCACAATCAATGTTTTTAATGATGTACCTGGTATGTCCGTTGCCCGGAAGGGGTTTAAAAGAAGAAAAATCTAAATCAATATTTGGTGCGACACACCTTTGACTTCAAAATTCATTTTTTCTACATAGTTTGTTTTACACATCTTCTGGTCTTCTGTGGATTTAGGCATTCCCAGTTGCGTCCCTCTCTTCACTTCTAATATCACTTCTGGCACTCCTAGTTCTTCTTTACGTTGAAGATACTTCTAAATGACTTTGGCTGTATATTTGGGATTGTTGTCATGTTGCAGATTAAATTTGGGACCAATCAGATGCCTCCCTGATGGTATTGCATGATGAATTAGTATCAGCCTGTACTTATCAGCATTGAGGAGACCATTAATTCTGACCAAATCCCCAAATCTGTTTGCAGAAATGTAGCCCTATACTTTGCAAGGAACATTTCACTTTGCTTCACTGTTGTCTACAGATCCTCATTCTTGTCGAGCTTTCTAGCTCTTCAGCCATCTCCGGACAGTAGATGGATGCACCAGGGTCCCACTGTTTTCTGCCAAGTCTGCACTGATGACACTGCTGGACATCTTCTGATTATGATGAGAAGAAACCATGAGGAGTATTTAATCTGCCACACTGTTTCCCTGGGGGGGGGGCAAGAGTGGGAGGGAAGGGTTGGGGGGAGGAACACTGGGAGGGGGGGGGGGTGAATGTCGCACCCTGCTTCCTGCTGCGGGTCGTTGCCGCAACTCCTCAAGAAATTCGAACCAGTAAAACCACGTCAGCCTCCGTTTTTCGGCTAGGGGCTCTGACCTGCTGATCAAGTCTTCTAAAACACGTACGGCCTCCACTTTCTCCACCCATTCTGCCATTTCTACCTTGTTGATGCAGTATAACTAGCTTGTCTGTTGTTGCTGTGCTCAATATTTATTTGATTTTTTTTTTTTATTCTATTCACTCACATTGCATTTTATTAATTGATAAAAATATTCTTACTTCACATAATTTTTTCATACCTGCCTAAAACTGGCACAATACTGTACAAACACATATACATATATATCTATAGTAAATATCTGTTGTTTCTTAAAAACAACCTAGTGAATTATTTCTGTACAGCCCTTTAATGAAGATATGCTCACGAAAAAAAGGTGATCCGCATACGGCCTTTATCATTTAAGCACAGCGTTCCTAATGTACTTTACAATTTAGTTTTCCATTAAAATAAAGATCACAAAGAAGGAGATTGTGCTTAAGAGATTGCACTACATATTTAACACCAGAAAGATTTAAACAACTGCACATCAGAAACTCAGAGATTCCATCACCTCCCTTTTCACCGGCCCAAACACTGCTGCTGTCCTTTGAACCGCATCTAATGGTATCTCCCATTTATAAGTAACACTCTTTAGTCAAAGATCTTGTTCCAAAGGGATCTTAATGTAAAACCACTCAGACAATGGAGAGACACATGCTCCATGATGCAGACTGGGAAGGTGTTTGGGAATCAATGTAGCACCATTACAGACGGTGTCAGCTTAACAGCTGTCATAAACACTTCATATTCACTCAAGCATTCCTGCAGGGCTCAGATTAGAGAATTATTTCATTAAGTGTGGCACTGCTGTCGCAATAACCTAGGAAGACGTACAAGCAGCAAATCACATTGGGATGTCTAAACAAGATAAAAGAGCCACTTAAAACAATTGCAAAAGCTACATTGACATTTATTTTTATAGCGCCAAGAATTTTTATCCAGCGTTTCGTACAGAGCTTAAACGGGAGTTCCAAACTAGATTACATTTATAGCGACAGACAAATTACATAAGGTATGAAGAGTACTGCTCGTTTGCAAGCTATAGGGTAATTTGAAGAAATTCTGTCTGCTACATTGCTTCACCTAAAAAGTAATGATTAAAAAAAAAAAACATCAATTAATATATCTGGTAATAAATAATGCTAATGTAATAAATAATATCTAAAGTGACACAAGGTATTTCACTGCTATTCTAGAAATAGATACAGCATAAAAGTTTTCTATGTTAGAATAATTAAATATTCTGTTGCCTGTTCTGTTCTTCCATACTTCTGAAGTCTACATTCTTTTATTAATTTTGAAAAAGAAAACACCTATAGCATATACAGAATAAAATGCTAGGGCACATTATGATGTGATATAACAGAAAGAATGGCTCTTTCACTTGTGCTATGAACCTGTCAGGTATATAGGAATAGTTACTTGACAGGAGAAAAAATGCAGGGGGCTGTAAAATGGTTACCCCACAGTTATCACATATCTCCCTACAACTAATCTTGTCAATTCTTAATCTCCAATCAATATACAATAATGAACTAGGGATTCTTTAGCCCAATAACTTCTACTCAATTGATGTTTAGCATTACTACATATCTATTTGAGCTCAGAAACAGGGTTCTAAGTAATTGGGGGCCTGTGGAGTGGAGGGAAAATCAGATTAGGCAAATGAAAAGATATTTAAGGGAGGTTATAGGTTAATGCTGGAAAATGCTTTTTCAAAGAGCCAAATATTATGTTTCTGTCTGAAAGTGGGGTGGTCTGCTGTAATAGAAGGAAGAATGGCATTCCAGAGCTTCATGCCTTATACTATCCATGAACGCTCTCCTTATTTTTTATCCCTGCAGTATAGATTGCTTGCTGCAAGGGTAGTTGTGAGCCAACTCTCTTGCCCTGCAGGTTCCCCCTCACTTGTAAAACCCTTTCCCACACTTTCTTTTTTTCTTTGCTCTTCTCTTTGTCTACCTTTCCCCAGTCTTTCTGTCTTTTATATCACTCTCCTCCGCCATTTACTGATTATAAAATGTGGTATACTTGTTTTTGCACTAACCCTATATTTGTGTTAAGGTTAACCAGGGGCGTTGCTAGGTCACCAAAAGACCTGGGGCTGGAGCCCAGGGCAGATTTGATAGAAGTGGAGTAAATGCTTAGGCGGGCATACAGATGAATATATGAGATGCCAATTAACAATAAGTATATTTGGGTATATATCAGGGCGCAACAAATCCCAGGCACCACAAAATTAGACCTGGCACCCGGGTATTATTGTCCCCACATGGTGCCCTCGCTGAGGGGGGGACATATTGATAGATGTACTTTTTGAATCTTAAACAGCAAAAAAAAACTTCTGGCTTGTGTGTAAGTGTGTGTGACTGTCTGTGACTGAATATGTATGTGTGACTAGCTGTACGTGTGTCTGTCTGTGACTATGTGTTGTTTGTCTGTATGTATGTTACTGACTGTATGTGTGCGTGTCTGTGTGTTACTGAATGGATGCGTGTGTGTCTGTATGTTACTGAATATATGTGTGTGTGTGTGTCTGTATGTTACTGACTGTTTATGTGTCTGTATGTTACTGAACGTGTGTGTGTGTGTCTGTATGTTACTGAATGTATGTGTATGTGTGTCTGTATGTTACTGACTGTATGTGTTTGCATCTGTATGTTACTGACTGTATTTGTGTTTCTGTATGTTATGGACTGTATGTTTGTGTGTGTCTGTATGTTAATGAGTGTCTGTCTGTACAAAGTAATATAAAGAAGAGAAGTTTATAACCTAATAAATCCATATAAAGATTTATAGTATAAAGAAAAAGTTACTGACTGCATCTGTGTGTGTCTGTGTGTATGGTACTGACTGCATGTGTGTGTCTATCTGTGTATATGGTCTTGACTGTATGTGTGTATGTGACTGGCTGTATGTGTGTGTCTCTTTGTGACTGACTGTATGTATGTATGTATGTATGTATGTATGTATGTATGTGTGCGTATGTGGCTGACTGCGTTTTTGACCGCCTGGATTGGGTGTGTATGTTGGTGACTGAGTGTGTGTGTGACTCCATGTAAAAGTTTGTGTATGTTTGTGTGTATGTGGCGTTTTCTGGCTCCTGGATTTTTTTGCTGGCTCCTAAAATTCAGTTAAATTTCTCAAGACCTGGTATATCAATAATATTCCTATGATTAAGCGGGGTTTCACGCGAAACGAGTAAGGCGAATTTGCTTTTTCCTTCACATGTTGCTGTGTACCTATTTCCCTTTTTTTTTTAATCAGATCAACTTTGATTATTAAATGATTAGATTTTTCATTATAAACTTATATTCTAAATACTACATTTTGTGTATGTGTCATTTATCAAATTGTTTAACAGATTATAGAATTTATCAGAATTATTTACAAAGAATACAACCTAATATTACTAAAAGGAAAAAAAGTAAATAAAACAGGTTTGTAATTACTCATATACACACAGACACACACATATCATCTCACACAGAAATGCATGCTGTCTCAGACACACACATACACACGTGGCCTCACATACTGTCTCTCTCAAACACACACACATAACAAGCACACTGTCTCACACAGACACACATAAGCACGCTGTCTCACACAGACACGCATAACAAGCACTCTGTCTCACACAGACACGCATAACAAGCACGCTGTCTCACACAGACACGCATAACAAGCACGCTGTCTCACACAGACACGCATAACAAGCATGCTGTCTCACACAGACACATATAACAAGCACGCTGTCTCACACAGACACGCATTACAAGCATGCTGTCTCACACAGACACGCATAACAAGCATGCTGTGTCACACAAATACACATGCTGTCTCTCTCACACACACATACACACACAATGTCTCACACACGTCTCCAACAGACACACACAAGCATGCTGTCTTGAAATTAAATATATACAATTTCTAATGATTAAAATGTGCATAAAATAATTTAATACATATAAATAAAAAAACATAAAAACAAATATACACAAAGATACAAAAAACACAATGACATAAACATATGTTCTATGGCATAAATATAATTTGCATTACCAACAGAGCATCAAAATATATAGATACATAAAACATCCAAAATAAAGACCACTAAAATAGCTGAAAAAAATCCAAATAAGGAAAATACCTTAAAAAGTAACCGTATGGGCTCACTGGGTCTGGCCACGGGCACCCGCACTAAAAGTCACCATATACTCCAGGAAACTGTTGCACGTGATCTCGCAAGGATAAGCCAGGCTCAGGCCACAAAGAACAAGGATGGCAGGTATAGCCTATAGTGCGTGAGGTGTGCGAGCCCGCTGGCTGCAGAGCGCTTCTGGGTGTCACTCGGCAGCTTGCAAGGGGGCGGATTGGCAGTGAAATGCGCCCTTATTCACAGACACCATTACACACACACACACACACACACACACACACACAGACACAGAGATACCCTTACACACAGACACTTTTATGCACAGACACACACACACAGACACCCTTGCACACACACACACACACACACACCCAGACACATTTACACACACACCCAGACACCCTTACACACACACAGACACACTCAGACACCCTTAAACACATACACACAGACACACTCAGACACCCTTACACACACACCCCCAGACACCCTTACACACACACCCCCAGACACCCTTGCACACACACACACACACACACACCCACAGACACCCTTACACACACACCCCCACAGACACCCTTACACACACACACACACACACACACAGACACCCTTACACACACACACACACACACCCAGACACCCTTACACACACACACACAGACACCCTTACACACACACACACAGACAGACAGACAGACACCCTTGCAGATTTATTTTCTTTCACCAGTAGTGGTGTCTGAACCATCTCCCTCCCTGCTCCTTTACCTTTTATTTGCAGGGAGGGGGATGATTCAGGCACACCGTCTGCCTCCATGCCTTGCAGCTGGTCCTGGTGTATCAGAGCGCGAGGGGGCGGAGCACGCACCCCTTCGCTCTACTCTCAGCTCCATGTGCCGATGGAGGCACTCTACGGAGGTGCCTCTGCCCTACACGCAGCCAGACACAAACAGGGTTGCGTGAGGGCGTAAATCATATCCGGCGCACTACACTACAAGACAGGGGGAGATGCTGGGTGATCCCAGGGGTCGCCCCAGGCAACCAGCAACAGCAGGTCCATGACCCCTGCAGTTACCCACCGCTTGCAGAGGGGAAAAAAAACAGGTTTGGTGACTCGGGATTCGGGGCTATGGGGATGATATTCGGGGCTTCAGCCCCAGTAGCCCCCCCCCCTAGCGACGCCTCTGAGGTTAACCTTTGATTGGTCTCCAAATACCAATATATTATTAATAATGGGGGAATTAACCCCTAGAAGCTGTTTAAGCAATTTCTGCTTTTTTTAATCACACGATGCTCTCCCTATTTCAATATACAAACTCAGAGTATAATCGGTTTTATAAGGTCAACACTTTTCTACATTTTGCTGCAGCCATTTCCTGGGCAACATATTTTTATTTGGTATTTTATGATATCTCATAACTGCCCAGGGAAGGGTGGCATAAGTCCAAGGAATGTAACCACTTAACTTTATTAGGACACACGGCAACATTCCATATGTAGCTGTTAACTTTTAAAATTAATGTGGATTTTTGCGCTGTGGAAGATGCGCTGTGCACAAATGTGACCAAAATAGCTCAAGTATTCTCTATGTTGTCTGCAAGGACCAGTTCCACCCATGCTAATCACAATAAAGAAAAGTCTCAGCACTCCAAAGTAGGGAAGCAAGTAGAGGAGCCCATGTGAAACAAAACGGACCAAACACCAATGATCGTTTCACCGAAGAAGAAAACGGTGGCTTCTTCCGGACCCGGTGAAAGGAAACCCTCACCACTTCTCTCTTGCAGTCCTAGGCTAGTCCTGTATTTATGTCTGTGGTTTTGTTTTATTTGTCACCTTAAGTTCTGTTAGTCATTTCCCTTGTCTATGCTCTGTCTGGCTCTGCCCTGTAGCCTAGTCTCTCTCTCTAGGTTCCTCTCATGTCTGGTTCCCGTGTTGTCCTTGTCGTAGTTATATCCCTGTTTTGCCCTCTTTCCTTTATTCTGTTTCTGCTCCACTGTCCTTTATCTTACCCTTGCTCTGTTGGCCTTGCTTGTCCGAGTCTGCAGCATCCTACTTATCCCTTTGGAGGTAAGAAATCCAGGTCTGGCTCCAAGATGCCTGGAAGTTATCGCCAATCCTGTCTTTGTCTTGTATTGGATACCAGTTGCTGCTACCTCAGGGCCATAGTTGGTAGCCACCCTAACCTGGGGTTTGAAGAACCTGGGGGAGCGCAGTTACCCTGCATCAGGTCCTGTGATTCTGCTTCTGCAATGTTATCACCGTATTCCATTATTGGAATGCTCAGGAATATTACAGAAGTCTATTTGACCCATGTCATATGGCTGAAGACAACAGTCAGAAGTTTGCATAGTAAAGTCAAGTCAGCAGCACCATCAGCTGTCTCCTGAGTATGGTGGTTGCTGAGTCCGACCTAGTCCTGTGTCTGGAACTCTGCCTCTGAGTGGACCTTCATCTGTGAAACAGTGATGCTGGTTGTGCCCAATGGTCGCTGTTGAAAAAGTAGGCAATGTCACAGTTCTGCCTCGCCGGGAGCCTGCTTCCCAATCTATGCTTGTTCCTCGGTTTGTCCAAGTCCGTACTGAAAGCCCTGCTTCTGAGTGGATCTCCATCTTTTTCTGAGTCCATAAGAGATGACTTCACAGGCATGGATCATTGCCTCCTGAGGAAGTTAAGAGGACTTAATTTGCATGGTCCATCGGTTCTTGAACAAGTCAATCTGTGACGATGTCTGTTGGTCGTGTCTGGAGGTCACTCCTTAATACCAGGGTACTGTCCTGTTACCATATGAAAGCTCATCCAGGCTGTATCCAGTTATTCACAGTTTCTCTTCTTGTCTTGTTTTCTTTGTTATACCTTATGCTTGCTTTTGCCCTTGATTATTTTGCGTGATCCTTGCCATGTTCTGTTTCTGGTTTTCCCTTGCCTTGTTTCTCCATGCTCTAAGTTGTCAGTCACCCTCACTAGCACGCATACCTGCCAAGTGTCCCTACATAGGAGAGAAGTCCCTAACTTTAACCAAAATCCATCTGTCCCTCTTTCCCCATATGTGAATAACAGCAATAAACTTCACAATAAAATGTATTTAAACACAATGTAAATATGTTTATCGATTATATTTTGTAAGTAAAATACTTTCTATTTATTCTAAATGGCTTACCAAATTACAGAAATCTCTATCAACTAGTGCTTACATTGCTTAAAATGTCTCGTTAATGCCCCACCTTTAGTTACTGTAACAAAAACAACATTGTCCGTCTTTGGCTATCTGAAATGTCATAGGTAACCCTCTGTATTCTGGAGCAAGCTAGGGGAAGAGAAGCAGTCCTCCATACTGATCAATCCCCTTTAACAGAGAAAACATATAAACATACACACATATACCAAATGTGGATTTTGTTGTTGTTGTTGAAATTAGTTTTAATAGCTGGCAACCTGTAAAGAGAGAATATATAATTTGATGGCAGATAAAAAAAACAGCTGTCTCATTCAGTGTGGAATCGCCTATTTATACATTGTACTCTCAGTTCTTAACCTCATTTAGTACAGGACAGTTTTGTGCTCATTGCGTCATTCATGAATCATGCTTCCTTCTCACAACACTTTTGCTGGAAGCCGCTCCATGCATCTATCATACTTTCTATAAATTGGTATTGCTTACATTTGTTAATTCCAAAACCCTGTAACATCAAACCACAAATCCTTCTAAGCTACAATACATTATAGCCTGCTTGCAAAAGAATACAAAAAGTTTAATTATAAAGCAACTGATTTTAACAAACTTCTTTTTTTAAGTTTGGATATATTTCGCACCATATTAAAATGATTGATTGCCCCAAACTTAATCATTACTCTATAAATCTGACACCATTATTTTCTGTAGAGAAAATGAAACACCAGCAGTTATGACAGACAGATATATGGTCTAAGACAGTGGTTGCTATATTGTTGGCTTCTTCAGTAAGAGAGACTAACAGAGAGGCTACTATAGAAAATTTGTGTGTACATTAGCTGAAAAGGTAGTAGCAAAAATGACATTTAAGCTATCTTTGGGTCTATATATGTACTCACAGAATATATAAATGGCACTTGGCATCTCCATATTTTTAGTCTCCAGGTACAAAACATTTGAGAACTGTTGGTCTAGGAAATATTCTAATATGGCATATCTTAACTATATTAATGAACTAGTGACATCTAGTGTTGAGTTACTGTATTGCAAGTTAACCATCCCATTTTAACACAGAATATCCCCTGCAATATCACATATTTTAATAAATCTCTAACTACGTTATGTTCATGCAACTGCAGATCCAATAAATGTTTGACTACATATATTTCACAAGAAAAAAAAACAGATTCAAAAAACATTTTCTAATGCTGCATGTTAACAGTGTAAACTTGCATTAGAAACAATAACCCAATGTAATGGGTTTTAAGCTTTAGCTATTCATGTAAATGACTATTGGTGACAGGTCCAGATGTAATTTTTCCTGTAAATGTTTCCTTGATAGGGAGGGCACAGTTTCCTATAATTGTGGATAATAAAATTTATTTTGGCAATATTTTTCATAGAGCCCTATAGATTACACTTTGTAGATGTGGAATAAAATAATCACAGTTATTACAACTTGAAGGAAGAGGCTGTATTCACTACATTATCAATACTTATGTTTAAAACTGATATCTAGTCTTTATTTTGGGGATGTATCTTTCTCTGAAATGGGTGTACCCAGATACATACACAGAGCGGACAAGAGTGAAGACTCCCAATATGAAAGTGGTAGGTTGATCAGTCTATCTGCGTATGTACACTCATTCCTCTCTGGTGTTTCAGAGAACCAAGATAATATAGTAGGAGTTTGTGCATCACTTTGATTAAACACTTTTAATGCAAAAAAACTTGAGGCAGGTTTTTCTCCTGTAATGTTAGCTGGATGCCTTGATGTACTTTTTATGCTCCTGACTCAAATAAAAGTTACTGTATTTGCTTGAATGTAAGACGACCCTGATTATAAGACGAACCCCCCCCCCCCCTTTCCTCTAGAAAAAAAAATTAAATGCCTGAATATAAGACTACCCTATAGGAAACAAGTTTAACTTGTATACAGTCACATGTAAATTGCTTTTCCATATTTAATAAAAATTATGATAGAAAAAAATGCATTTCTTGTTTTTATTTCCTCATCTGCCCCCAGACGTAGCCAGTCTGTCACCCCCAAAGCCATCTGCCCCCCAGACGTAGCCAATGCATCATCCCCACAGCCATCTGCCCACCAGACCTAGCCAATGCTGCCCCTACACCCCCAGACTTAATGAGAGCTGCCTCCCCCTCCCTACCCAGCATTAGCCAATGCTGCTTTCTCCAGACTTACCCAATGCAGCCTCCCCCTCCCCAGACTTACCGAATGCTGCCTCTCCCCCTCCCTCAGACTTGCCCAATGCTGCCCCCCTCCCCCAGACTTGCCCAATGCTACCCCCATACCCTAGACTTGCCAAATGCTGCCTCTCCCCATCCCTTCCCCAGACTTGACCAATGCTGCTTCCCCCCCTCAGAATTGCCTAATGCTGCCTCCCCCCCTCAGATTTGTCCAATGCTGCCTCTCCCCCTCCCTTCCCCAGACTTGACCAATGCTGCCTCTCTCCCCTTCCCTCCCCAAGATTTGCCCAATGTTGCCTTTCCCACTCCCTCCCCCAGGTCTGCCCAATGCTGCTTCTCCCCCCTCCCTCCCCCAGGTCTGCCCAATGCTGCTTCTCCCCCCTCCCTCCCCCAGATTTGCCCAATGCTGCCTCTCCCCGTCCCTCCCACCAACTTACGCAATCTCCCTGGTGTCTAGTGGGTGCAGCCAGTTGATGTCTGCACGATATGCGCAGACATCCTCCGGTGCTGCCCGACATCCTCCGGTGCTGCCCGACATCCTCCGGTGCTGCCCGACACTTCCGTCTTCTATGACGGACAGCCAGAAGGTCACGTGATCTCCCGGCTTCCGTCACAGAGGTGCAGGGGAGCACCGGAGAATGTCCAACCACAAAGCGCAGACATCCACCGGCTGCTTGTGAGGGGGATCTAGGTCTATTTGAGGTCTGATTATAAGACGAACCTCGACTGTAAGGCGAGGGTCATTTTTCAGAGCATTTTGCCCTTGTCTTATATTCTAGCAAATACGGTATGCTTTAGCCTCAGGGAAATTTTTGCGCCAATATAGTTTCCTTTGATTAGTGAATGATTATGACCACGTGTGCGAAGTCCCAACTCTGGATTGTTTTTGCTTCAAGGAAACTGAGTAAAATGGCTGATCACTAGTAGACATGCCCTCTACTAGTCTGTCACGCATTTTACACAGGCCAATAACAGCATCTTGACAGACCAAAACCCATAGTGCTTGGTTTCTCTCCTACAACATCACTGGTACTGTATGTTATAAGCAAAATTATGACAGCTAAACAGAATTAACTTACTGTTAGTTTTACAATGTTTTGTTAATGAAAACTTTCCCTAAAAAATGCATAAAATAAACTAGGTTTCAAATAATCAATTCTTAAAATTATACCTTTTTGTGTCTGAGCTAACCCAATCATGTTTAACACTTGAAACGTCTTCTTATGCAGAAGACTATTATTGTTCAGTAACAGGAAATAAGCTGCACAAATTACTATGGAAACATAATAGCTTTGTATTGAGAGGAGGAAAATGTGCCTTTTATAACTCATCTTCTTCCTACAGAATCCACATCCAGTGAGCTTAAATACAATTTCAGTATTCAGACTGGATCATCAATGGTATTGACCAATCTGAGATCCATCATGCCTTGATGGAGGACATCTGGAGTGTGTGGAATATATTGGCAATAACCTTCCATTATTGAATTTAGGTGCATAATATGCCATAAAAGTTTTCTTAGTAATTAATGAAAAATGCTATGTGGACACGTATTTCATATTGTTGAATAGAACCTGTGTAATAGCGTAATACAGATGGCTGCAGAACTTGAAGTAAGGAGCTCTATTTTTCAGCAAACTAACATTTAAGCTGCTCAGTACTAATTCAGGTATGGATCTTACTACAAAATATATTTCAACTGCAATTAAATATTTTTCTTTTAAAAATATGAGCATCTACTCAAAATTGCTGCACCTTTGATCAACATGGCCTACGATATTATCTTATGTCCACAAGTGTATTGCTTGCTTTATCGTTGTTCAAAATGCCCACAGCTACTATTTTTGAGTGCACTATATTCAAATGGAATGGGTAAAGGTGCTAGTGTTTAGACATTTGAAAGGGAATTGTTGTCAGGGTATAGTACAATTAATAGAATGCAGAATATGATAGGTCAGGAGGAATCCCCATATTATTGCTAGGATGGAATGATGGTGGTCCATCACAATGACAACCATTTGTCAAAAGAAAGTTGAAATGTATTCTTAGTATCACTTAGATTTTCATTGTTTCCTAATTGTCCTTGGGGAGCTTAGTAAAGAGCTAGAGAGTAGAGATTTGGGAATGCGGTTAGCAGTTGAGGCATTAGGAATTTCTTATGAATCCATGTACAAATCCTACCATTAACTCCAGCACAGTTAATTACCTCTTAAATAGGGTGCAAAATAAACAAGGCATTAACAGTGGATTGTACTCACTGGCACGCTCCAGATCTGCATTCCATCCGTATAACCAATCATCAGCAGGAGAGGGGGATCATTGCCAGTACTATGTACTTCATGAAACTCCATATTCCTGTAGGTGTCTAATAAAAGAAAAAAATGATATCTCAAAAATAGAAGAAAGTTTTGCACAGTAATAAAATATTCTTATGCTGCAAAGGAGATCTGTCCACTTGCATTTCACAAACATATATTGTGGTAAAATAAAATATATATTTTTTTACCACAAAAATGTAAATATGCTCATTCAACATTAATGCTTTAAAGCATGAAACATATTCAATATATGTAAATAGATCAACAACACAAACTTACCATTTAAATCTCCATTTTCAAACCGGACCCAGACAATTTTTTCTTTTTCTTCTGTCGTGGGTGACCCACTGTATGCCTGTCGGGTAAGGAACACATTTTGGCAGACACATGGTTAATATGTTTTTACAAAAACAAACAATACAAAAAAATAGTGAGGTATTACTAGCAAGATTAAAACATGCACTTTTAAAAGTGAGGAAACACCATAGGAGATTTAAACAATGTTACATATTTAAAAGGTGGGTGAAAGTTCCATCTGGGCTACATCTAAACTACAGTCTATGATCTATGATCCTTTTCCCATTTGTAGGGTTAGAAAATCTCAATAAAAAATATGGGCAGGCTGTATGGCTTGGTACCCCACAGATTGATTATGTTCTATGTTGAAGAGAGATTAAACCCTCTAGATCAGTGTTTCTCAACTGGTGGGTCCTGATCGAAAAGTGGGTGACCGAGCTGGTGTGGAGTGGGACGTGGACGTGTACTTTGTCTTCGTCAAAAAATCGAACTTTTGATTGGGGGAGGAACGATGATGGAGCAACGCATAGTGCATTTATCGTCTGAATCTGAGAATCCTGCCAACGAACGGATGGCGTTGTTTCGATAATGCCGCTTACATCTCTACCAGTAACCTCTCTAGGCTTAAAAATTTGTCTGAGATGGGTCAAGTGAAGTTTGGGCTTGATGAGACAGATACAAGGCCGAGGGTCTTTAATGAGAGTGGCTTCTGCACTCTGCTCCAGCTGAAGTCAAAATATAGGAACAGAATGGACATCTCTCATATGTTTCAATGGTTTTTTATTTTATTAGATTTTTAGCTAAATGACACTTTCATTTGCTCTTGCACTGCAATATCTGTACTATCCATTTTGTGAAAATGCCCTTTTTTGTTGGTTTCATATTTGGAACAGGGAATACTGTGCAAATTGTTTTGGGGAATGAATTACAATGTCTCAGAAATTAAATTATTTTTGGGTTGTGACTTAATGACCAAGGACACATATGGGTCCTGAGGTTAGAGGTTGAGAATCACAGAAGAATACACATTCTGTCTGATTAAAAAGACTTTGGGATTATTTAAATTGAAAGTGATTTCAATTTGTTTTGGAAGTCAAACAGAGACATCCAGGCTGCCATGTCGTGGAACTACTCCTTGATCTGGTAGCCCTGATTTATATGCTGTGTCGGTGAACACACCTCTAGCAGGGCAGGAGATGATTATTTATATCAATGCTAATGGCTGTGTGCACTGACTCATACACACACAGTGTTGTAAGGAGCTGGTCACCGGTCCATCTCTCTCTGCTGCCAAAGCGTGATGCTTTGTAAAATGGTAGCCCCAAGACTTTGCTTTTGCAAGGGTGCAAAGACTAGTGCTGAACATATTTTGAATTCTGTACATTCAGTTTTAATGAGGCAGAAGAGCTCTCTAGAATTGAGTTCAGTTGTGGCCTCAGTCACATACTATGGGGCATAGATATAGTGCCACTCTCCGTTCAATGCAGAACCCATAGATTCTAAGGACTGCATTGAAAGGGCATTGAGTAGACTTTCCTCTACAAATGGGTTCATTCACTGAATATGTGACCTTGGACTGAAGTGACAGACTATGAGAAATATGCTGCACATAAGTTAAAAAGTCTTGCCATCACTAATGATATCAGTGGTGCTTACTCCTCCTTTACATTTCTTTGTTTGACAAGACTGAGACCTATGATAATGATTTTCTTTTTTACATGGGCTATCATGGAAGATGATGTCCATTTACTTTGATTCACTAACCTGTGGTACTACATCTTGAAGAAACGTAACAACACTTTCCATATAGGATTGTTCCCTAAAAGACAAACAAAGTTAGGTTATATTTACTTAAGAAACAGAACATGCCCTTGTCACTAAGGACTAGTGACTCATCTCTCATCAGAAAATATTACAAATCATAACTTTCTCTGGGTTCAGGCCATCTGTACAATAAATCAATCCACCTAGACAGGTGTCCCAAACAAGAGTGCTCATCTATGTCTGTGATCACTTCAAAGTCCTTCAACTTTTATATATATTTGTCAATGTCAGCAATCCCACACAAACCAGTCACTGTCTTTTCAGTTCTTCCCACACTCTCCCTCTGAAAGTGGTGAGAAATCTGGGATCACATGTATCCAATTTCTATGTTATACTAAGAAGCTGATTATCAACATGGTAGAGAAAAAAATCTCCTTTTGTTCTTTTTCCCAACATTTTAGAATGCGGAATTTTTCATACATAACCCCCATTTTGGCCCTCCCCCAGATTTGCCCAATGCTGCCTGTCCCCGTCCCTCCCACCGACTTACCCAATCTCCCTGGTGGCTAGTGGATGCAGCCAGTTGATGTCTGCACGATATGCGCAGACATCCTCCGGTGCTGCCCGACACTTCCGTCTTCTATGACGGACAGCCAGAGGGTCATGTGACCTCCCGGCTTCCGTCACAGAGGTGCAGGGGAGCACCGGAGAATGTCTGACCACAATGCGCAGACATCCACCGGCTGCTTGCGAGGGGGATCTAGGTCTATTTGAGGTCTGATTATAAGACAAACCTCGACTGTAAGGCGAGGGTCATTTTTCAGAGCATTTGCCCTTGTCTTATATTCTAGCAAATACGGTATGCTTTAGCCTCAGGGAAATCTTTGCGCCAATATTTTTTCCTTTATTTCCTTGATTTCAATTTTTCAAAGTTTTGGAAGTCAAACAGAGACATCCAGGCTGCCATGTCGTGGAACTACTCCTTGATCTTTTTCAGTTCTTCCCACACTCTCCCTCTGAAAGTGGTGAGAAATCTGGGATCACATGTATCCCAGACATGGGAAGGGAGAGGAGAAAGACAGACAGACCTGGGAAGGGAGAGGAGAGAGACAGACAGACATGGGAAGGGAGAGGCGAGAGACAGAAAGACGTGGGAAGGGAGAGGAGAGAGAAGCAGACAGGCATGGGAAGGAAGAGGAGAGAGAAAGCCATGGGAGAGACAGACATGGGCAGAAACAGGAGAGACAAACAAACAGACATGGGAAGGGAGAGAGAGACAGAAAGCCATGTGAATGGAGAGACGAGAGAAGCAGACAGACATGGCAAGATAAAGGAGAGAGAAGCAGACAGGCATGGGAAGGGAGAGAGAAGCAGACAGGCATGGTGGGAAGGAAGAGAGACAGAAAGACATGTGAATGGAGAGAAGAGAGACAGACAGTCATGGGAAGGGAGAGAGACAGACAGGCATGGGAAGGGAGAGGAGAGAGACAGACAGACATGGGAAGGGAGAGGAGAGAGAAGCACACAGACATGGGAAGAGAGAGAGACAGACAGGCATGGGAAGGGAGAGAGACTGACAGACATGGGAAGGGAGAGGAGAGAGACAGACAGACATGGGAAAGGAGAGGAGAGAGACAGACAGACATGGGAAGGGAGATGAGAGAGACAGACAGACATGGGAAGGGAGAGGAGAGAGACAGACAGACATGGGAAGGGAGAGGAGAAAGACATAAAGACATGGGAAGGGAGAGGCAAGAGACAGAAAGACGTGGGAAGGGAGAGGAGAGAGAAGCACACAGACATGGGAAGAGAGAGGAGAGAGACAGACATGGGAAGGAAGAGGAGAGAGACAGACATGGGAAAAAGTGTAAAGAGACAGACATGGGAAGAAAGAGGACAGACAGACAAACAAACAGACATGGGAAGAGAGAGACAGAAAGACATGTGAATGGAGAGACGAGAGAAGCAGACAGACATGGAAAGGGAGAGGAGAGAGAAGGAGACATGCATGGGAAGAGAAAGGAGATAGAAGCAGACAGGCATGGGAAGGGAGAGGAGAGAGAAGCAGACAGACTTGGGAGCGGAGAGAAGAGAGAAGCAGACCGACATGGCAAGGGAGAGAGAAGCAGACAGAAATGGAAAAGGAGAGGAGAGAGAAGCAGACAGACATGGAAAGAAAAAGGAGAGAGAAGCAGACAGATATGAAAAGGAAGAGAAGAGTGAAGCAGACAGACATGGAAAGGAAGAGGAGAGAGAAGGAGACATACATGGGAAGATAGAGGAGAGAGAAGGAGATTTACATCGGAAGAGAGAGGAGAGAGACGGAGACATACATGGGAAGAGAGAGGAGAGAGACAGAAATAGGAAGGAAGAGGAGAGACACATGGTAAGGGAGAGGAGACAGACAGACAGACATGGGAAGGGAGAGGAGAGAAGCAGACTGACATGGGGGGGAGAGACATGGAGGAGAGGAGAAAGACAAAATTGGGGAAATATATAGGTATGACATGGGAGATGAGACAGATGGACTTGGATGGCATTGGGGAAGAGTGAAACAGACATATCTGTCAAAAATATTTTCTAGCAAAATACATATAATTTATTTCTGTATGTTGTCCTTACCTTTTCATTCAAAATATTGCTGGCACACCAAGTGACTTCAAAGTTTTACTTTGGCACAACACTGCCAAAAGGTTTCCTACCCCTGATCTAAGCCATTGTTATCCAAATCAAAAAATAATAGTGAAGATTTGCACTCTAGAAGTAAGGTGCCATAGCAGGGGTTCCCTTAATATCACAATAATTAAAAAAATTATCAGCACACTAATAATGT
This sequence comes from Pelodytes ibericus, assembly GCA_036172795.1. NCBI lineage: Eukaryota > Metazoa > Chordata > Amphibia > Anura > Pelodytidae > Pelodytes > Pelodytes ibericus. The sequence goes on from CM069857.1 coordinate 172,428,977, forward strand.
GAGTGATGGAGTTTATTCACATCATTCACGTGCTGAGCTATTTTTAATTATTGTTATCCAAATGGCGTTCTTGTAGGCTGCATATTTTTCTCAAGTATTTTTGTGGGATCTTTACCTTGCCTCAGGGTTGCTTTGATTTTAAATCAAGCCAATTTAAATCAGGGATCTCCAAACTACTGTTTTTATCTGGCCCCCAGGGCCTCCATCAAAAAGATCTCCCCTCGCCAGCGACTCTACACGAGAAGGAACCATGGTGCATTCCATGCGGACTGTCTCAGGCTGTGCGTGCACTGATCTGACGTCGATTTGCAAGAGGTCACATGACCTTCTGGTGCTCAATCAGATCAGTGCGCGGGGAGTGCCAGAGAGGCAGCATGGAGCTTCTCCAGTAAAGTAGCTCTCTCTCCTCTACTGGGGAAGCAGGGTGGCAGTGGCATTTTAATGAACATAGAGTGGCATATTAATGGGCATACTTGCTGGTGCACATTATTGGGCATACTGGCTGTGGCATTTTAATGGATATAGAGTGGCATATTATTGGGCATATTTGCTGTGGCATATTATTGACATATGGACTGGCATATGCTGTGGCATATTATTGGTAATACTGCCTGGCATATTATTGGGCATACTTGCATCGAGGCAGTGGCATGTCCGGTATTTTTCTGGAGAAAAGGTGCCAAACCTAATTAATGAACATATCTGGGTGCTGGGGCTGAGTCCTGTGAGTGCAATCTGGGTACTCGGGTAAGTCCTGGGTGCAATGTGAATGCAGAGAAAAGGAATTAAAAACAAGAAATGAATTTCACTACATATGTAAAAAGTTAAATTATAATAAAAGTTTTTTCTTGTGCAAAATGTACAATGTGGCCCTCCTACAGAAAAGTTTGAAGACCCCTGATTTAAATCACTAGTCATTAAGACTTGATTTAAAGCCAGATTTTTATTTTTTGAGAATGACTCATTCTTACTAGTAGTTAAAATTTGCAACCAGATAAAGAAAGAATAATATAATAAATGTATATCAATGTCATATATATTATAGTAATATATGTACAACAAAAAAATTTAGGAGCCAGACAATCACGCAAGCATACACGCAATTCATAAACACACACGCCTACTTCACATATATACACACACACTTACTTTACATATACACATATATACAAACACCTCACACACACCTACTTTACATATACACATATATACAAACACCTCACACACACACAACTACTTTACATATACACATATATACAAACACCTCACACACACCTACTTTACATATACACATATATACAAACACCTCACACACACCTACTTTACATACTTACATATAGACAAACACACACCCACCTCACACAGTCTTTTCTTGGTTTCTTCTTAACGCTGCAGCATGTCTTCATTCATCGGCCTGCTGAGTGCCAGGATGTCACGTGACGACACCCGGCTTTCAGACACGTGTTGCGCGAGGGTGCGGAGCTTACAGTCTGTGCCATCAGCACAGACTTTACCCCCTCGCGCTCCGAAATAATAAAAAAAAATCGAATGGCAGCGGCAAGGGGACAGGGAGGGTAACTTCACCTAGGCGCCAGGTCTCATTTCCTGGTCGCCATGGCGACCTGGGGTTTGTCGAGCCCTGATGTATAATATAATAAAAACATTACGAATCCATTTTTCATTGGCATGTAATATTTTTTCTTCTTTATTTTATTACTCATACAAAAGAAGTACTTAAAAATGTTGGACAAAATGATCACAACGAGTCTTACAATATCATCATAAATAGCAAAACACACAATTTATCATAGAGCACAAAGACATGATATTATAAAAAAAAGGGTTGCCAACCTGTGGGTAATGGTACTGTTCGTCAGACAGAGATCGTATATTTAAGGAGAGCCAGAGGAGATGGACCGGTATCTTAAAGGTACATTCCCACCAAAAAATGAAAAGGTTTTATTATTTTATTCTGTATTTTTGATTTCAGATATGTCTTTTGTTTTTGCTATGTGACTGTTTTGTGAAATAATATTTTTGGGCGCCACAACCTAGTAACTTTACAGCACACATTTCTCACTTTGGGGCTGGGGACACAGAATGCAGTCTATAAGTCAGAATTCTGATCTGACTTTTATTGAATGGGAGAGTAATGTAACTATTACATCAAAAGGGGGCTTCTGATTGGTCAGGTTAATCTCCTCTCTTTATGTTGGAATTGAGGTTAAAAAAAAGTTGTGCACAGCCACCTAGTCCTGCCCACTATGATACACAGGAGCATCTTATGACATCATCATGCAGGCTTTGGACACAGTTGTAAAGTGAGACTGGCTGGAAGATTTTGGACGATGCATCGTATTGTGCAGACATCCCCCGGCTGCCCCCACTAGCCACCAGGGAGATATGGGCAGCCGGGGGATGTCTGCACATATTGTGCATACATTCCCCAGTTGCCCCCACTAGCCACCAGGGAGGCTACGTTTGGAGGAGGGAGGGAGGGGGGAGACAGACAACATTGGGGGAAGGGTGGGGTGGGGGGAAAAGAGAGACAACATTGGGGGAAGGGTGGGGTGGGGGGAAGACAGACAACATTGGGGGGAGGGTGGGGGGAAGTCAGACAACATTGGGGGAGGGTGGGGGGAAGTCAGACAACATTGGGGGAGGGTGGGGGGAAGACAGCCAACATTGGGGGGAGGGTGGGGGGAAGTCAGACAACATTGGGGGGAGGATGGGGGGAAGACAGACAACATGGGGGGAAAAAAAAAAACCAAAACAGTTGCATTTGATTTATACATGTGTTTATTTTAAATGTCCAGGTTATCTAGTTACATCTTATGTGGTAGAGTTTTACTGCTTCTCTATCCAATTCTAGACCACAGTATTTTTTTTAACTTTTAGACATAACCTCACAAAACCTACTAACCCCTTTCTCCATTCTTAGCTAGTATTTCAGTTGACTTATAAATAGTTTTCTAGTAAAATCTTGAGACTGCTTCCAATGCTTTTCTGCTCAGTTTTTTTGCTGCCAGGAAGCTATGACTAGGGTTGAGAGGCAGGCCATTCCAAATTTAGAAGAACGGCAGCTGGAGTTTTGCTAATATTGATGTTCACAGTTATACTTTAAAAACTGAATACTATATCCCATAGATGCTTTACTCTATCACATTCCCACCAAATATGGATTTATGTTCCCATTTTACAACTCTAACAATCCTTGGAAAGTTGCTGATACGTTTTAGCTAAGTGTGTTGGCACCCAGTACCAATGGTTAATAACCTTAAAATGAATTTCTGACAGTGAAAAGTCCTTTAAAATTCTGTTAATCTTAGCTTAAGCCCATATAAGACATACAAGATCTTCTTGGGATATAGTGGTTTCTTTTGCCCATTTAGAGATAACCGGTAAGTTTGAAACTGTATCTAGTGTTCTAACACAGTCTGAGCATCTAGAAAAAAATCTTCTTAAGATTTCCCAATTTCTGTACTGTTTTGTTAACTTCCTGGAACAGATGAACCTTTAAAAAAAAAAAAAAAAAAACTCTTTCTTATGATATTTATAGCAGTATTATGTATCCTCAATTTCACCAATGTCATTCTGAAATGCTGATTATGCAAAGGTTCTTACAAAATGGCCATCGAAAAGGAGGAGAAAAAAACCCCATAAACTGAAAGTCCAGGTTATCATATTTATCCTCTACTATTTGCATTTTCTGCGCCATCAGGGGCGACTTCCTTCTTTATATCTGTTGAGGAATTTGTAATTTAAAACTTAATTTCATCTACAGTCACCCTCAAGCTTCTTTTTAGGAGTCCAGGGGTGATCACTTCATCCTCCTTGTTAATTGATGACTTCAATCCAAATTGACTGACGAATTCTGTTATTGATTTGCTTGGGGAGAGAAGAAAGAAGACAGTCTCTTCTCCGGGCTTTCTCTCTCTTTTTCTCTTTATGCTTTGGATTTGGCCTCAGTAGATCTCTTGGAAGCCATGTTGGTAGGATACATCCAGGGTCGGCAGCATGGTAATTGTTTTAACATGCTATAATAGCTTAATTATTATAAAAAAAAACTAATGATTATTAAAGTATGCCATTTGCGATGATGGCAGTGCGAGTCTCCCGTTCCCCGGAAGGCTAGCGAACTTCAGCTACTAAAAGCGGTCTACTCACCCAAACCTCAGCTTCCAAGGTAGCACCAGGTTCTTATGGGCCCCCCATCAGCCTCTTGACGCCGGCAAAAACAACAGCCCTCGGACGTGGCTCCTATCTTCAACAAGAGAACTCCTGCCAAAATGGATTCCAAGGCCTTGCAGACCCCTCCGACGGCACAGACTCTGACCAAGCAAGACTTGGAAGATATGTACCTTAGGCTGCAGGTACTCATCAAAGATGAGCTATCCACTAACCTGGCCCCACTCAAACATGAGCTATGGACCCTCCGCGCGGATGTGGATGGCAAAGCAGCTCAAGTGGCAACCCTGGCCATAGACTACAACCAACTCGCGGATGACACCCTGGATCAGCATCAAAGAGTCACCCAGGTGGAGCTCTCAATGGAGGATCTCGGAAATCAGTCGAGGAGGAATAATGAACGCATGAGAGGCCTCACAGAAACAATGGATATTGAGACCCTGCCCTCTACAGTAATGGAGATGTTCCAGGCTATGTAACTTGACCTACCTCCTGCTCGGCTCCAGCTAGATAGGGTCCATAGAGCCCTCCGTGCTCCGGAACCTCAGGCTCCCAGCCCAGAGTTGTGGTGGTACGTTTTCACTACTACGTCACTAATGAAGCGATCATGAATGAAAGCAGAAAAACACCACCAGTATTCATGAACTCACCGCTGCACCTTTTCCAGGACCTGGAGCTGTCTACCCTATGTAAGAGGCGCCAATGGAAACCTGTTACGATAGGCTGAGAAGTGCTGGCATAAAGTACTCCTGGGGCTTCCCGTTCCGACTAATTCTCAACCACGGAGGGGAAAAAAAAGTCTTCCATTCCTACAAGGATTTACAAGCATTCGCTGATCACTTGGATTCATCTGCAGCCCCACTACCGTCCACCCAAGTTAACCCAAGGTTCTAACACTCCCCCGGGATTACCTGAGAACCAGAACACGGCCAACCTCCCACCTCCCCCACTGGCCTCACTCTATCTTAGATCCGCCGACAGCAGCTTATGGAACTTTTTGCGGTGAACTCTTTTGAACTGTTCCCCCACCTGAACACTCTAGATGGCCAACCTGAGATTCACCAGCCCGAGATCGTGATCCTGCCATGTGGACACGGACTACAACAATGGAGGCCTTCTCACCCCACTTTTTTTATTTTTATCCCACTGTATATTTGCCCCCTTAGATGTCTGTTTCTCTAGCTTAAAAGGACTAAAGACCGCTACCCTGGCGGAATCACTTTCACTTCCCATGGAGGTATAGGTAACGTACATCTCCCTGAGGGGCGACTCTGGGGATGAAAATGTGTTTATTGACTAATGTTCATTCAGCCTCCCACCCCTGGGTTAGTCCTAAGCCCTCCTGGTATAATTTCCTACTTAAACTACCCTGAGTCACTGGATGTAACGCCCTAATAAGCAGGTATCTGTACCTGAAACGTTCTTTTTAGATGAAGAGGGTCTTCCAGACTCTCTGCCCCTTGTAATGGTGGCTACCAAGGGGAGCCTACTTGAGCTCCGACTCCTCCCCCATCTCCTCAAGTTGTTTAATGGTTTTGTAAATGGGTGCTACATGACGACGGATATGCAAACAGCAAAAATGTCTCTTATTCACAAAGAAAGAAAATATGACACCCTGCCTGCGAATTATCAACCAATCTCATTACTTAACGGGGACTATAAGATCTTCAGCAAATTTCTGGCTACTAGACTCAACAGAGCCCTGCCACACCTGGTAAATTCATACCCAACCGTCAAGCATTGGACAATGGCACTAGACAGGGTTGCCCCCCGTTTCCGTTGCTCTTCTCCCTCTCCCTAGAACCACTCCTGCAATCTATGCGAACCAATGAAAGTATCGCAGGCCTTAAAGCTTCCCACACTGAATTCAAAGTGGCGGCGTACGCGGATGACATCTTGGTAACTCTCACACAGCCACTAAATTCGCTTCCACATCTTTTGCAGGAATTACAAGCATTTGCATATCTATCAGGCTTCAAAGGTAATGTTGGAAAATCCCAGGCCCTCCCCATTCTGCTACCCAAACCAACACTCAAACTCATACAACTAAATTTTGAACTCCAGATTTCCGAAAAGCCTCTTTGCTACCTGGGCATTCACATTCCCCATGATTTAGACAAACTCTACTCAATTAATTACCTGCCTCTCCTTACCCAATTACACAAAGATCTACCTGACTGGCAGGACATGCAGATCTCTTGGATTGGGAGAATAAACTCTGTAAAAATGAATCTGCTATCACGTCTTCTCTATTTGTTTCAAAGACTACCCATCCCCATCCGATCTGAGGTTCTTAAATGCTTACAACAGGCCGTTGATCGGTTTGTATGGGATAAAAAAAGCCTAGGATCAGAAAGCAAACCCTCCCACTCTCACCAAGAAGTGGAGGTCTCGGTCTGCCGCATATACTGGCCCAGATTATAGCATGGCATGCGCCCCCCGGCAATACTAAATGGGTTGACCTTGAACATGAACTCATGAATCCGGACCTACCCTCTCAATACATATGGATCCCCAAGGAACACAGACACATACTCAAAACCCGCTGCCCAGCAATTCTTAACTCGTTACACATTTGGGATAAACTTTCTCCCAAGTACTCACCACCCAGCCTTCACCCTTGACACCGATTTTCAGAAAAAGACAATTCCCCCCTGGAATCAATAAAGCCCATTTTTTTCAATTTTTATCGGTTGGGTCTTCGGAGATATGAGGACTACACCCCACAAATCCTCGCACATATGCACCAACTCCCTTCTTCCCAGTGCTGGAAGCTATGGGGTCATCCTGGAACGTACTTTCACTGCTGGTGGTCATGGCCATCGCTTACTCCATTCTGGACGGGGTTGGCGGCCCTCATTGCAGGGATAAACCATTTATCAGGGATAAACCATTAATCCTGGAACCAAGTGCTCTCCTACTTTCTAAGCCATTGGATAGCTTCATAAAAGCCGAAAATAAACCTTTTTCCCGAATTGCCCTAGCTGCATGGAAGATGCTGGCGTCTGTCTGGAACCAACCCACCATCCTGGTGATTCTGTCTGTTGTCAACATGGTAAATTAAGTGAGAAACATGGACCAAGTTCCAGCTTTCTAAAAGTTTCCTCAAGATATGGGGTCCGCAGTTAACACACTTCCCCCCTCATCCGATCTAACCACTATAGTGCCTCTTCCCAAGATTTTCCTACAAAGACCCCGAAGTGACCTCATCGCACCTGACGCCTTCCTCCCCCATACTTTTCCTACTAATATCTCTTGCCCCAGCTCTTTTCCCACAATCCTTCCCACCCCCCCTCCAGCCACCAGCAGTTTTTTGTTTCAGTTCACAGGTCCACACACTCGAATAAATAACATTCAAACATCTGTTACATGTGTTAATTAGTTTCAAATAATCGTGATTCTGTAGCTCACCCATGCTTTTGCTATTGATCAGCCAATGTATCTATTTCTCTGTATCGTTATATTACATGTACTGCTTATTACCCTATGGTTACGCAAAAGAAAATGAAAACTTAAAGAAAGAATTATAAACAAAAAATGCTATTTGCATCATAAATGGTGCAATTACCGCAATGAACACATCATGCAAAAAAAAATACACTTATCACATACGCCACTTAGTAACCCCAATAAATATATACATACATTATCATATATACCGTATTTGCTCGATTATAAGACGAGGTTTTTTTCAGAATTTTTTTTCTGAAAACTACCCCTCGTCTTATAATCGAGGTCTTCTTATAATCTGACTTCAAATTGAGGTCAGACTATAAGACATGGATCCAGGTCCACAGCAGAACTGCAGGGGACCTGGATCCCCCTCTCTAACAGCAGGGGAATCGCGCAGACTCCCCTGCTTCCGCCCGGCACGACCCCAGGGGCTTCTATGAAGAAGCCGGGTACTTCCGCTTTCGTCACAAAAGTCCCGGCGATCGTGCCGGGCGGCAGCAGGGGAGGTCTGCGCTCATCGCGCAGACATCCTCTGCTGCCCCACTAGGCACCAGGGAGAATCGGGCAGCTGGGGGATGACTGTACGATACGTGCAGACATCCTCCATGCTGCCCGACATGGCAGACTATTATGACGGACCAGCTGTCCGTCATAATAGACTGCCATATCGTGCAGACATCCCCCGGCTGCCTCCACTAGCCACCAGGGATCGACTTCCAGGTGAGGGGGAGGGAGGGGGAAGAGAGACAGGGGGAGGGGGGGGGGGCAGAGAGACAGGGGAGGGAGGGGGGCAGAGAGAGTTAGGGGGAGGGAGGGGGCAGAGAGGGAAGGACAGAGCAACAAGGGAAGGGAGGGGGGAAGAGACAGAGCAACAAGGGGAGGGAGGGGGGCAGAGAGAAACAAGGGGGGGAGACAGAGGAGAGGGGGGAGTCAAAGGGAGGGGGATAGAGACAAAGCTGGGGGCAAGGGAAAGAGAGGCAGAATTGGCACATAAAAGGAAATAAAAACAAGAAATGCATTTTTTTTATATAATTTTTTATTAAAAAAGCAATTTACATGTGAATATATACAAGTTTAACTTTTTTCCTATAGGGTAGTCTTATATTCAGGCTTTTAGTTTTTTTCCTAAAGGAATATCCAAAGTTTGGGGGGTAGTCTTATAATCAGGGTCGTCTTATAATCGAGCAAATACGGTAATTTTATACACTGCCATGACAGCACTTGGTGGTATAGCAATGCCGGTGATGTCATGCAAGCTATAGATTGGTTTCACATCACCAGTTATTGTTCACCATCAACAGCTGTTAGGTTATTTGTATCTTCCCGCCATCATGCTACTTGCATCATGTTACCAATCTAGCAACAGAGCAACCAAAGTGATATTTCATAATTTACGAAGATCTTCGCCACAAGAGGTCAACACCATATTGTAGGAGCATGCCGCTTTCCAATATAGCGCCCAATTTCAGTGGAGCAATTGCAAGTGCCTTCGGCACAGAATTTCGGTGTTACTTAATGCCTTGACATTGAGGAATTACAACAACACTTCCTTAGCAGTGTTAGCAAACGTTGATCGTTAACACCTCTCATTCCAAAAAAACCTTTAACCCCACTGCTTGCCATGCCAATGAAAAATTGATTTGTAATGTTTTATTATATATATATATATATATATATATATATATATATATATATATATACACACATCTATAATCTTTATAACATTACTATTTTATTTTTATATTATTAATTTATTTTAATGTGTTTTTACACAAATATCCATTAAAAAACAACAACTTTCTGTTCATTTTTCAGTGCAGTTTGCCAGCTAATATTTGGCAATTTCAACTGGCCGAGATTCATCCCCCAATTTCTGGCCAACTTCGGCAGAATTTGGTCCTTTAAGAGTGAGAGCCACAGGATTTGGCTGTCCAATCCCCTGAACCAAAAAATCCGGAGAGTGACAATTACAATATATGCAATTTATGCACCGATCTTTCCCAATTTTGGGCCATATTGGGAAATCTTGAGTCAACTCTTATATGATTCTCAATAATACCTGTTCTTCCATATTTAAAAGTTAGACAACTCTTAACAACGTTTCCGTGACACCTTGAGATTTTATCCATGAAGGATATTGCTACTTCACTCATAACCAAGAGATAATACTGCCTTATATTGCAATCTACTTTGTATGAATTTTACTGAAGTAAAATAAACTAATTCTACATAACGATACATAAAATTTATAAAAATGATTTAAATACAGAAATAAAAACATTATACTTACGTTACTGCTTGAGGTCGGACCATTACACCACCTGTGCATCGACTTGGGCGTCGGGGAGATTCCGATGTCATGTTTAACTCAAAATATGTAACTGTAACAAAATAATTTATTTTATTATTTTGATCAACAACATATTATAAACCAACTCAAAAATTAGCAACTAACAGATCATACTTTTGATATTAAAGACAAATGCTTTTTAATATTGCAGGATGAGAGAAAGACTTTGGTCAAACACAAATTTACCACCACTCGTTTGCCCCAAAACTATGGGGTCTATTCATGTAGCTCTGATCTAGCCAAATTTGGTCCAGATCAAGCTAATCGCTTAATTGTGGAGAAATCTGCAATTCAGTTATCCAATATCGCCAATATTGGCCCAAACTCTGCGATTTTGATCAAATTCACCCTATTTAGATAGGTCCAAATTACCTTAAATTTGGAAATCATTTCAGAATTTTGGTCAATTCAGTTCTGCAAAAAATTTTAAGTGCCATAAAGCTCAATACAATTCAATGTCATTAAATTATATGAAAAGTGGTAAATATATTTGCAGTAATAGTATATTTTGATTTTTACACAGTGGTAAAATTGACATGTGGACCTCTGACCACAAAGCATATCAGCACATGAAAGCACCTTTGCAAAACACCCCCACTGTCCAATGTACCAGCTTTATCAGTGAGAAATTTGGTTTCAATGCAGCCACATTGTTTGCCAAATCCAGGTCCATTCAGGTTATGCCTAAGTGGCCATATTTAAAGGGCTATTCTACAAATTTGCTTGTGATTAGAGTTGAGCGAACACCTGGATGTTCAGGTTCGGGCTCGAACTTGACCTCGAACCCTAAATCCATTGAAGTCAATGGGGACACGAACTTTTGGCCACTAAAATGCCTCTAAAAAAGTCCTGGAAAGGGCTAGAGGGCTGCAAAAGGAATTAAAATGTGGGTAAGAGTAGGACAAGTGCCCTGAAAACAAATATGGATAGAGAAATAACTTCAAAAAACATAAAATACATCCAAATTAAAAATACAGCTGAGCCATAAAATAGCACTAGATGGAATCTTTGATTTTAGCTTTGGAAGAACATAAATCTAAATCTAAAGCATGGCTGCCAGGAGGATCAACATAATTATGAGAGAGGGTTGGAGTGCAGGGTATTCTCTTTCAGTTTATACTAAGTGACCCATGGGTTGAGGAGGTAGTGACCGTGGTGGTGTAGGTGGAAGCTGCGCTGGAGGAGGAGGAGGAGGTAGCCAGAATTTTTCAAAGTGCGCTGTAAGCACAGTATTGGACTGTTCTATTTGACTCTCAGATATGAAGTGCACCGCAAGAAGCAAATGTACTATTTAGCACCCAAAACAATTAGAATTTTTCAAAGTGTGCTGTAGCACAGTATTGGACTGTTCTATTTGACTCTCAGATATGAAGTGCACCACAAGACGCAAATGTACTATTTACCACCCAAAACTATTAGAATTTTTCAAAGTGCGCTGTAAGCACAGTATTTGACTCTCAGATGTAATACATGTAATGCTATTGCTATTCTATAAACCGAAATAGAGTCCCCATTCATACGAATAGGACCTAATAGCATTACATGTATTCCATAAACCGAATGTCTTTCGGTTTATGGAATACATGTAATGCTATTGGCTTTCTATAAACAGAAATAGAGTCCCCATTCATAAGAAATTCTTATGAATGGGGACTCTATTTCGGTTTATAGAAAGCCAATAGAATTACATACAATGTAATAGCCGAACCCCGAAGTCCAACACGAACATACAGTGGAATGTCCGTGTTCGGGTCCGGGGTCCAAAAACCGTAATGTTCGGTACGAACCCGAACAGTGCGGTTCGGGTTCGCTCAACACTACTGATTACTTCCAAAGCTCTTGCCCACAACAGAGTAGTACAAAATTGAAAATGCATGCTGCCTCTCAATATGGCGCGTGGGATCGCGGCAGAGAGATTCCGCACAGCTTGCTGGATGCCTCGATATTGAGGCAATGCAGCAACAGCAATGATCATTCCTATGCTCCTTTCACTGCAGGACATATCAGGTATGTCCATTAACTTTTTTTTTCGTGACATAACTGGAACATCCATTGTCTCAAAGGGGTTAATAAACAAAGTAGACCACATCTTTATACACATACATACTATATACAAACAACAAAAACATACATAACTGTACATATACATTGCATACCACTGTTCTAAGTTGGTAATAACATTTCTACAGAAATAGCACTTAGTAGTGTCCCTGTCTCCACATGTGCCAATGTATAACGATAACCCCAAACAAAAATTGGGAGTTTATGCTAACTGAACTTCTGGGTGGCTCCCGAGTTTTCACTGATTGCACCTTTTTTTCACTTTAAAAGACAACTGTTGACAAAAAATAAGTTATGTTTAACTGAAAGATTGCATCCATTAATAAAGCTCCTTACTGCATCCTCTTTGCTTTTATAGCTCTATAAAGGGGCAGACATCTTGACACAGGTCTTCCTTCATCTGACCCAAGATTCTGAACAAAATGTCAGCCCCCTGATAGAGCTATAAAGGTACAGAGGGGTCAATTTCGTTCAAATGGAACACTACTTGCTATATAGTACACAGGCTTTTTTCCCTTGTGATTTATTCACATATTTTGAATAAATCACATTTTTAATATTTTACTCAAACAAAAAATACGTTCTGTTTAATTGAAAGATTGCACCAAATGAAAACATTTTAATTAGTGAAATAATATAAATAAAGCACCTTATTGGGCCCTCTTTCCTTGTATAGATCTAGCAGGGGGTAGACTTGTTCTTTAGAATTGTGGATCAGATGGGTGAGATGTAGTAATATCTGATCTGATCCATGATAGTGCTATCCAAACAGATAGGGCTCATTAAGGTGCTTTATTTGAGTTCTTTCACTAAAACATTTATTTTTAAAATGTCTACATTTAATGTGGTCTTTCAATTAAAGATAACTTAATTTAATCCCGACAAATGTCTTTTAAACCATGTTTTTAATGGAGCAGATTAGAAGTGGTGAAGAAGAATAATAAACCTAAAAAATAAATAAAAATAAACTAAAAGGGGTTATTTATAAAAGGCAATGCTAAAGTTCTAAAAAGAGGACTAAATAGCAGGAATATTTGATTACCGTATTTGCTCAAATATAGGATGAGGTCTTATATTTGAGGTCGTCTTATAATCTGACTTCAAATCGAGGTCAGATTATAAGACTGTGATCCAGGTCCCCCGCAGAGCTGCAGGTGACCTGGATTCCCCTCGCTAACAGCCGGAGGATGTCTGCGCGATGTGCGCAGACATCATCTGCTGCCGCCCGGCAAGACCGCCGGGACTTCTGTGATGAAGCCGGGTCCTTCCGGCTTCATCATAAAAGTCCCGGCGGAAGTGCCGGGCAGCAGTGGAGGATGTCTGTCTGTATCGTTAGAACATACTTCGGCTGCCCCCGCTAGCCACCAGGAGATTCGGGCAAACACGGCAGTCTATTATGACGGACCGGCTGTCCGTCATAATGGACTGAAGTGTCGGGCAGCATGGAGGATGTCTGCACGTATCGTGTAGACATCCCCCGGCTGCCCCCACTAGCCACCAGGGAGAGACAAGGAGAGGGGGAGGGAGGGGGGAAGAGAGATACAAGGCAGATAGAGACGAGGGAGGGGGGGCAGATAGAGATGAGGGGGGGAGGGGGCACATAGAGACAAAGGGATGGGGGGAGAGAGACAGAGACAAGGGGAGGGGGAGAGAGACAGAGACAAGGGGAGGGGGGGAGAGACAAGGGGAGGCGGGGAGAGACAGAGACAAGAGTGGGGGGAGAGACAGAGACAAGGGGAGGGGGGAGAGACAGAGACAAGGGGAGGGGGGAAGAGATGAGGTGGAGAGAGAGAGAGAAAGGTTTGGGGGGAGGGAGAGACCGATAACACGGGGGGATAGAGACAACGCTGGGGAAGAGAGAGGCAGCATTGGCACATAAAAGGAAATAAAAACAAGAAATGCATTTGTTTAATATCATATTTTTTTTATTAAATATTAAAAAGCAATTTACATGTGAATATATACAAGCTGAACTTTTTTCCTACAGGGTAGTCTTATATTCAGGCTTTTAGTTTTTTTCCTAAAGGAATATCCAAAGTTTGGGGGGTCGTCTTATAATCAGGGTCGTCTTACATTCGAGCAAATAAGGTAGTTTCCATTGTGACAGCTTAAACTTGCAGGAGACTTTTATGAATCATTCAATAAGCGTTTTAAAATGATTAACTGGTTATTTACTTCATATATCACAATTAACATAAATGCCTATAGTCATGGCCTAAACTCCTAGTGACCTGAATCTGGTTTACAAGTATTTTAACATTTGGGTAGTATGACAAATGTTGACCTCATGTGGCACAGATTCTAATAAAACTTGACACGACTATATGGAGATACACAAGACTAAAATGTAATATAAGTAAGAAGCGTCTCATTTACATTAGGCACTCAAGAGGAAGTGATTTAGCCAGCTTCTAGACTACACGCTTGACAATAATTACCAATCTCAAATTTAGCAATACAGAGGCAGGCTAGCCTTCACCTCATGCTAATAGCCTGCAGGACAACTAGTCAGATTACTTATTGCATACATGATATGATAATGATGACTACCTTAAAAACTCAGACTTATGAATTCAAGCCTTCATTTTTTAATTTGTTAAAAAAAAATAAACCCCAGAGAACTTTGCTTCCACAGATGAATTAACATATTTAGAACTACTGAAGCTGAACCTCTAGTCTATTTGTTTTCTGAATCACAAGTGCATATAAGAGCATGTTAAAACGATTAAACAGGATTCCCTGGTATTGTTAGCTGGTATAGTATCCGCTTTACACATACTTATAAAAGGATCTTACCCCTTTAACCTAGCCCTGAGGTGTTGTGCCAATGTGTCTTACTTCGCGCCCATGTAGTGCTCCCTCGCTCCCCCACAACTTACTTGCAGGCCGACCCTACCTACTGCACAAATTTTCTGCAGCACCATCATAATGTCCAATATGACGGGTGCGACTCTTGGCACCTCTAAGATGGCAGACACAATTCTTGCCAGCTCCAAGATGATATTCTCGAAGGCCCCAATTGGTGTGCACGATCTTCTCCTTTCTTCTGCAATTAGCGCATGGTCATCAGAGGCCAAAAAACGAACAAATCCTGGCATATTGCATATTGAATGGCTAAATTCTGGTATCAAGTGGCAAAACCTGGCATGGAGTGGCAAATTGAGGGGCAAAATCTTGGCATATTGAGGGGTTAAATCCTGGTATAGAGTGGCAAAACCTGGCATAGAGTGGCAAAATCCTGGCTAATTAAGGGGCTAAATCCTGGTATAGAGTGGCAAAACCTGGCATAGAGTGGTAAAATCCTGGCAAATTGAGGGGCTAAATCTTGGCATATTGAGGGGCTAAATCCTAGTATAGAGTGGCAAAACCTGACATAGAGTGACAAAATCCTGGCAAATTGAGGGGTAAAATCTTGGCATATTGAGGGGCAAAACCAGGCATAGAGTGGCAAAACCTGGCACAGAGTGGCAAAATCCTGGCAAATTGAGGGGCAAAATCCTGGCATATTTGGTGGCTAAATCCTGGCATATTGAAGGGCAAAATCCTGGCATATAGAGTGGCAAACCTGGCATAGTGTGGCAAAATCCTGGAATATTGAGGGGCAAAATCCTGGCATATAGAGTGGCAAAACCTGGCATAGAGTGGCAAAATCCTGGCGTATTGAGGGGCTAAATCCTGGCGTATAGAGTGGAAAAACATGGCATAGAGTGGTAAAATCCTGGCAAATTGAGGGGTAAAATCTTGGCATATTGAGGGGCAAAACCTGGCATAGAGTGGCAAAACCTGGCATAGAGTGGCAAAATCCTGGCATATTGAGGGGCTAAATCCTGGCATATTGAGGGGCAAAACCCTGGCATATTGAGGGGCAAAATCCTGGCATATTGAGGGGCAAAATCCTGGCATATTTGGTGGCTAAATCCTGGCATATTGAGGGGCAAAATCCTGGCATATAGAGTGGCAAACCTGGCATAGTGTGGCAAAATCCTGGCATATTGAGGGGCAAAATCCTGGCATATAGAGTGGCAAAACCTGGCATAGAGTGGCAAAATCCTGGCGTATTGAGGGGCTAAATCCTGGCGTATAGAGTGGCAAAACCTGGCATAGAGTGGTAAAATCCTGGCAAATTGAGGGGCTAAATCTTGGCATATTGAGGGGCTAAATCCTGGTATAGAGTGGCAAAACCTGACATAGAGTGACAAAATCCTGGCAAATTGAGGGGTAAAATCTTGGCATATTGAGGGGCAAAACCTGGCATAGAGTGGCAAAACCTGGCATAGAGTGGCAAAATCCTGGCAAATTGAGGGGCAAAATCCTGGCAAATTGAGGGGCTAAATCCTGGCATATTGAGGGGCAAAATCCTGGCATATTGAGGGGCAAAATCCTGGCATATTGAGGGGCAAAATCCTGGCATATTGAGGGGCAAAATCCTGGCATATTTGGTGGCTAAATCCTGGCATATTGAGGGGCAAAATCCTGCCATATAGAGTGGCAAACCTGGCATAGTGTGGCAAAATCCTGGCATATTGAGGGGCAAAATCCTGGTATATAGAGTGGCAAAACCTGGCATAGAGTGGCAAAATCCTGGCGTATTGAGGGGCTAAATCCTGGCGTATTGAGGGGCTAAATCCTGGCGTATTGAGGGGCTAAATCCTGGCGTATTGAGGGGCTAAATCCTGGCGTATTGAGGGGCTAAATCCTGGCGTATTGAGGGGCTAAATCCTGGCGTATTTAGGGGCAAAATCCTGGCATATTGGGTGGCAAAATCCTGGCATATTGGGTGGCACAATCCTGGCATATTGGGTGGCACAATCCTGGCATATCGGGTGGCTAAATCCTGGCATATTAAATGGCAAAATCCTGGCATATTGAGGGGCAAAATCCTGGCATATTGAGGGGCAAAATCCTGGCATATTGGGTGGCTAAATCCTGGCATATTGGGTGGCTAAATCCTGGCATATTGGGTGGCTAAATCCTGGCATATTGAGGGATTAAATCCTGGCATATTAAATGGCTAAATCCTGGCATATTGAGAGGTTAAATCCTGGCATATTGAATGGCTAAATCCTGGCATATTGGGTGGCTAAATCCTGGCAAATTGAGGGGCTAAATCCTGGCATATTAATTGGCTAAATCATGGCATATTGAGAGGTTAAATCCTGCCATATTAAATGGCTAAATCCTGGCATATTGAGAGGTTAAATCCTGCCATATTGAGAGGTTAAATCCTGGCATATTGAATGGCTAAATCCTGGCATATTGAGAGGTTAAATCCTGGCATATTGAGAGGTTAAATCCTGGCATATTGAATGGCTAAATCCTGGCATATAATGACAGTAAAATATTGAGGGATTAAATCCTGGCATATTAAATGGCTAAATCCTGGCATATTAAGGGGTTAAATCCTGGCATATTAAGGGGTTAAATCCTGGCATATTAAAAGGCTAAATCCTGGCATATTGAGGGGCAAAATCCTGGCATATTAAATGGCTAAATCCTGGCATATTGAGGGGTTAAATCCTGGCATATTGAGGGGTTAAATCCTGGCATATTAAATGGCTAAATCCTGGCATATTAATTGGCTAAATCATGGCATATTGAGAGGTTAAATCCTGCCATATTAAATGGCTAAATCCTGGCATATTGAGAGGTTAAATCCTGCCATATTGAGAGGTTAAATCCTGGCATATTGAATGGCTAAATCCTGGCATATTGAGAGGTTAAATCCTGGAATATTGAGAGGTTAAGTCCTGGCATATTGAATGGCTAAATCCTGGCATATAATGACAGTAAAAATATGCCCCCCCCCCCCCCCCCCCCCGAAAAGATTTCTGTGGATGCCAATTGTTGAGATCTAAGATTCCAAAGGTCACTTTCTATTAGATTTGTAGGGGGAAATCTTCTGGGACTAATCAGTTTGTAATTCAAATTTAAAACCATTATGAAATAAGAGTCAAATTCTATGCTCTCTTAATTATCTGGGAAAACCTTTCCAGGTACTTATGAGGAAGAGCAAGCAGTCTGAGCACTAAGAAACACGGTCACACAGCTTTTCCCATAAGGAGAGCATGATGACACTAGGTAAATTGTTGTAATCTTTCTGATACTAAGCGTAGAATTTTGAATGCACCAGACACTCTCCAATAGACGAAACAGCTGTCACAGTTCAACCCCATTTCCAGGCTCCTGTATTTTGCATTCAGGTTTTGTGGCTGTTTCCACTTCAGCCTCTAGTGGCCGCCATTCTAGTGTTTCCTTTCTCCTCCTGTTTTGTGAGCTGCCTCATTAACCTGAGCCCAACCCTACTTTTACCTACAGTTAATTGCAAACTGTGCCTTTGCATTACTTTGGTTACAGCCTCTCTGCCTTTCAAGTGTTCCGGACTTCCTGTTCCTGATTTTTGCCTGCTTGTGACTTCATCAAGTGAGATTCCTCCGTTGTACATAGTCTTGATCAGTGTATGATCAGTGTATTGCTGACTATTCTATTTTTGTATTTTTACCTGTATATTCCGGGTAGTCATTTTCCTGAGTCTCAACCATAAGGTTAAATAACATTCAAGTGAAAAGCACTGTCCTGTTTCCTATCCTGATGCAGCAGCAACCAGTCTCAGCTGCCAGTCCTGTCTCTGCTACCAGTCCTGTCTGAGGTTCAATCTGGCCCTGGGCTATGTATTATGGAGTGCAGACGGACCTCACATTGTTTCCTTCAACGAGGCACCTCCCTGGTATATTATCCCAGGTTGCGACAACAGCTAGTGAAGGTTGAGCCGCTTAGCTGCGCCACACTGTATTATTAAAGGAGACGGATCTGAGTACCAGGAGATGAGGCTGGTCAGGAAGCTAATTATTGCAGAGACGCGACTAAAAGCGGCTGGCTGGATAGGTAAAGATCAAGGCTGGTGGAGAACACGCAGAGTTAACACAAGCAGGGGTCAAACTTGGGAGATCAGGATACTGAGGATAATACAAAAAAGTAGTCGGGTCACAAGCAGAGTTCAGGGCTGGCATCAATCAAAGGCAGGGACAGGATACATTCAGGAGCTAGCAATAGGAATCAAAAATAATACTAGTGATGCTAGAGAGAACTATCTGAAGTTTAAGTAGTCGTCCAGATTTTGGACCAACTACCTGGCTGTTTTGAGGGGGAGGAGGAATATTATAGCCCTTTTACTGGGCTTCAGTAATATGCGTGACATTGCTTGTTCACCGCTACCACTGGCTGTACTGTGGCTACGATGGAGGGGCCCATCAAAGCCTGTCAGAGCGACATCACCCACTTGGACCACTCCAGAATTTTGGGAAGCACTGTAAGTAACATTAGTGTACACCTACCAGTTTAGTACAATATGTAGATAGTAAAGAAATGATTCTCAAAAACACATTTTTACATATCAAGCATAAATCTCAAAAATTACATCTTCTAAATGATAGGATCAGAGTCAGTATATATACAGTGAGAGAAATAAGTATTTTATCCCCTATCAGTCAGCAAGATTTCTGGCTCGCAGGTGTCTTTTATACAGGTAACGAGCTGAGATTAGGAGCACACATTTAAAGGTAGTGCTCCTAATCTCAGGTTGTTACCTGTATAAAAGACACCTGTCCACCGAAGCAATCAATCAGATTC
This sequence comes from Pelodytes ibericus, assembly GCA_036172795.1. Taxonomy (NCBI): domain Eukaryota; kingdom Metazoa; phylum Chordata; class Amphibia; order Anura; family Pelodytidae; genus Pelodytes; species Pelodytes ibericus. The sequence goes on from CM069857.1 coordinate 172,448,655, forward strand.
CAAACTCTCCACCATGGGCAAGACCAAAGAGCTGTCCAAGGATGTCAGGGAAAAGATTGTAGACCTACACAAGGCTGGAATGGGCTACAAGACCATCGCCGAACAGCTTGGTGAGAAGGTGACAACAGTTGGTGCGATTATTTGCAAATGGAAGAAACACAAAATAACTATCAGTCTCCCTCGGTCTGGTACTCCATGCAAGATCTCACCTCGTCGAGTTTCAATGATCATGAGAACGATGAGGAATCAGCCCAGAGCTAAACGGGAGGATCTTGTTAATGATCTCAAGGCAGCGGGACCATAGTCACCAAGAAAACAATTGGTAACACACTACGCCATGAAGGACTGAAATCCTGACGCGTCCGCAAGATCCCCCTGCTCAAGAAAGCACATGTACAGGCCCGTCTGAAGTTTGCCAATGAACATCTGAATGATTCCGAGGGGAACTGGGTGAAAGTGTTGTGGTCAGATGAGGCCAAAATCGAGCTCTTTGGCATCAACTCAACTCGCCATGTTTGGAGGAGGAGGAATACTGCCTATGACCCAAAGAACACCATCCCCACCGTCAAACATGTATGTGGAAACATTATGCTTTGGGGGTGTTTTTCTGCTAAGGGGACAGGACAACTGCACCTCATCAAAGGGACGATGGACAGGGCCATGTTCCGTCAAATCATGGGTGAGAACCTCCTTCCCTCAGCCAGGGCATTGAAAATGAGTCGTGGATGGATATTCCAGCATGACAATGACCCAACATACACAGCCAAGACAACAAAGGAGTGGCCCAAGAATAAGCACATTAAGGTCCTGGAGTGGCCTAGCCAGTCTCCAGACCTTAATCCCATAGAAAATCTGTGGAGGGAGCTGAAGGTTCGAACTGCCATATGTCAGCTTCGAAACCTTAATGACTTGGAGAGGATCTGTGAAGAGGGGTGGGACAAAATCCCTCCTGAAATGTGTGCAAACCTGGTGGCCAACTACAAGCAACATCTGACCTCTGTGATTGCCAAAAAGGTTTTGCCACCAAGTACTAAGTCGAAAGGTCAAATTATTTCACTCATTGACATGCAAATCAATTCATATCTTTTTTGACAATTTTTTGTTAAAATACCATTAAAATTATAGACTGATCCTTTCTTTGTCACTAGGAAAACGATCAAAATCACCAGGGGATCAAATACTTTTTTCCCTCACTGTATATATATATATATATTATATATATTTGCATATATACTTTTTAATATTATATTCAAAAACTTGGCCAGGCACCCACTTTGCACTAAGAACTTGTCCTAGCACCCACTTTGCACTCAGGACTTGCCCCAGCACACTCGAATTGTAGTCAAATGCGAGCTCCCAACTTGATTTTTAGTGAATAGGTCGTAAAAGAACCACGTCAGGACTTTTGACATTTATGCCATAGCAGAATTATGTTTGGGGCATAAAAGGATTGGCTAATGGCACATAAATTATTCAGCCAACAGGTACTGGAATAGCTGTTGATCAGCTACAAATCCCAAAATCTACAGCCAGCATTTGGCTGTCAACAGTCTTTGCTGAAGATCATGGTAGTTGTAGTTCATAAACCAAAGCCATGGGAGTTTAGACGGTACCTCCAGCGCAGAAGTAAATGGCACAGCAATACACCTGGGACCATCTACAGACAGTTTTATTGCAGAATTAATGCTACATGATTGCTATCCACAAGTGTCGACCCTAATAGGCTCTGTAAAACATGAGTGCATATCATTTGAGGGACATAAAAGGATTCCTTCTATTTTCCAGAAATATTGCACAATATTGCTGTCCTTTCTCTTTGTCTCTAAATAATTTTATATAGAAAATTGTTTGCTTAAAGGGACAGTCTAGTCCCCAAACTCACTTTGGTGCAAGTTGAAGATTACAGCTTGTATAGTGCACAGGCTTATTTCCTGCCTGATTTGATGCAGGCATTCTGCTTAAATCACATCTTTAATATTTTACTCAAGCCCTCCCCAGTGATTGCTCTGCATGTTTACTGCAGGTGCGGCAGCGCTGATTAAATACACACTAAGAATATAACACTTTGTTTCATTTATCCCTGTGCTCCTCAAATTGATTATATTGTGTGGCCTCTGAGTGATCTTGCTTTTGTACACAGTAGGATTTCTTAACAGTGTAACACATTGTATGATGACATCACTAGAGAGACAGCAAAAAAAGGAAAGTGACTTTTACTCAGCTAGTGTGGGCAGTCCGTGTTACTTGCAAACTGCTGTAATTTCACAATTTCATCTAGCTGTAAGTATTTTATATTTTAAGAAATGCAAAATGTAAAACATGCTTTTGAAAGTACTTTGAAAGCACATTAATATGCATTAACATTTGGAAGATGCATTTTGGGCACTAGACAGGCCCTTTAAAGATTTATGCTACAGATAAATTCAGTTGTTTTTATATTTTTGTGTACCCTCACAGTATCACAATGCTTGATCCTGTTCGGCATCTTCTGTTATTTGTTGCTGGACTATTGTGTTTTTGCCACTTCTACCTGGACTGTTTGCTGTCTCCATTTGTCATTGTTCTTCTGGAGAAGCTTATATAAGCGTGAAGCTGCTTTTTTCGATGTAAGGCATTTATTGTTTTTTTTTATTAAATTTCATATATTGCTCAAACATTCTTAACTTTATTTATGAGTGATAGTGGGATAGAAAGAGGAACGCCTGGAATACCTGTGACATTGTGATGCCTATGTGTAATCGCTAGTTTACAGTGTGAAACGCGCAAGGCGTTTTTTGGGGGGGTATATCAAACAGTGAAAAAATTTAGTTTGACTCATTTATCACATCTGGAATTATTATTTTTCATCATACAAGGAGTGCGTCTGATATTTTGTTCTTCATGAGCCTTTTTCTTTTTTTTTTTATACCATAAGAGTATGTGAGTGCAACATTGAATTACACACTTCAAAGGCAATTATTCCTTTTGTACAGTGAGTTTTGCCTTGGATTTTGTACAATTGCTCTCTTTGGAGAATTTGGAAGGTTAATTGCCAGAGTGGTTGCAGCTTACACTAACATAGAGAAGGAATACAGACAAGTGGTGGGACAAATGCCTTTCATGTTTCACTCTACTTCATAGTGCTTTAGGAGTCAGGAATGGGTATATGCATAGAAATCTCATGGGTATTGCCTACCTCTGTATAGGGAAAGGTATCCATAGTAAAAAGAGAGAAGTGCCCATGCAATTGTACAAAACCATGGTGAGACCTCACTTGGAGTATTGTACGAAGTACTGGAGACCGTCAATCAATGTCCAGAAGGATATTGATAATTTGGAGAGAGTTCAGAGAAGGGCTACTAAACTGGTTCATGGATTGCAGGTTAAAAGGCTCTTAACATGTATAGCTTGGAAGAAAGACAAGAAAGAGCCTACACGAAAGAAACATATACAGTAAGCATATACATGACAGAAACATATATCTTAAAGGAGGAGGGTATATTTAAAAGGTTTAAAAGTAATATTAGGAAGTATTACTTTACTGTAATTTACTGTATTGGATGCATGGATTAGCTTTCCAGCAGAAGTGGTAGAGTTTAATACATTGCAGGAGTTTAAGCATGTATGGTATAGGCATAGGTTTTTCCTAGATAGAACCTAAGGCCAGGGGCTAATAAACTGTGCAAACCAAAGAAAAAGGCAGACTGGATGGGCCGAATGGTTCTTTTCTGCCAACACATTCTATGTTTCTGAATTTAATTTATGTAAAACAGCAGGGATATTTTTCTTTTCAGAGTCTCTTATCAGATCTGAAAATATATTTTACTGTTAGAAATCCAGCTACCAGAGCAACTACATTTTATCCAACAGGTACTTCAATAGCTGTTGATTAACTACAAATCATAGCAAGCATTTGACCGTCAACAAGCTTTTCTGGAGATCATGGTAATTGTAGTTCAACAACAACCAGAAAGGTAGTACTTGGATGTATCTACTCTAGACCAATAATTAGGTACTTAGAAATGCCTCCAAAATACTATGCAGAGTTCCTTCTTCATAAGTAGAAATTACTTTCACGCAAAAATGACAAAAGCATTTAACTTGAACTATACATTGTGCAAGCCAAAAGGCTGCAAATACCATATAAGTCGGTTCTCGTTGCAGTCAACATATAAAAAACTGGAATTATGAACGTTTTCCTGTCATACTCGGACAACATAATGTACATAATAACTATTGACCACTAAAACTTTAGATTTCAATATCTTTTGATTGTTATATCTGGTGGCAATTTCACTAGTGCAATGTTTATATAGTAATTTGTTTCTGTTCAGTTGGGCATAGCATCTGTGGAGGAGAGCTTAGGTATTTAACGGAGGACATGTTAGTCTATCATGTCTCATCATGACTTTAAAAAGAAGTAGTATTAGACCAAATATCTAAGTAAACAGTCTTTTTCAAGTAGGCGCGAATGGTACCATTCACGCCTACTTGAAAAAGGCTGTTTACTGACTTAACGCGTTGTTTGGGGCGGTCCAGGGCTTATGTCTGCCTTAGAGGTTCTGATTTTCCTGGCTGAGTCAATTTTAAAATCCTCTCCACATGTTGAAAGTGAGTGCCTAAGATATACTTGTCCACATTTTTAAAGTTGTATTCTCTGTGTTTAATCCCTTGTATTGTATAATTAGTGTCAGTTTTCTATCCACCTGACTCTTGTATATGTACCTATAAACAATTGCTTTCTTCTTAGGGAAACACTACTCCTCTTTTGACATATAGTCTTATTATATATGGTGTGTTATACAAACCTTTTTTCGCAGTATATAGTACTCAATTCTGTATTAACTATTTGTTTTTATATATGTATATTTTATTCTGTTATTAAATATTTTTATTCTGTCCACACTATTTATTTATTTCTGTTCTTATCTTTAATCACCAGATATTTGTTTTATTGTTTCTGAATCTCAATGTCAGAATAATGCTGTTTTATATAGGGTCTGGGAATTCCTTGTATACGCCGCTCTTATTGATTTGTTTACTTTTTCACCTATATATGTATTTTGGTAAGATATAAATCTCTTTAAATATTCACCATAAAAGTTCTATTTATTTAGCACTGTACATTGTTTATTTATTTAGAAAAGCACTAATGCAAACATGCTTCTATTTTCATTTTAGCGAAAGGAAAGTATTGGAGCTTTATAAATAAATTTGAATAAAAAGTCACAATATCTTAGCCGTTATTACCTATATTTATTTGTATGGTAAAGCAGATACAGAGTTATGGATTGAAGCAAGTTAAGGGATGACAGGATTTGAAATTAATGTGTTGCAACCAAAAGATGAATGCCGTCCAAACATTACAAACAGGTGATAGTAAGCAGAGCCAAATTGTCAACACCATATTAGATTTTGTTCCATTCGCTCGTAGCCTAAGATTGATTGACTTTTAATAAATAATAAAGAAGTAATACAACATTTAGAGACAAGATTAAATCTTCCACAACTTACACTAATAACAATAGTGTAAATAGTAGCTGGAGCAATAGGACCACAGCGGGAATGAGCTTATTACTCATAATAAACTTTGTTCAACAAATTAACTGCAACAAACTTACAGTAAATTATAACTTTGTATTTGACGTACATTTCAAATTGATAAAAAAAATTGAGAATTAGTCCTATAAAAGGAGTTGTACCAGTATGTTGAAAATGATGTCACTGAATTCCCATATGTATAGGTTTTTTTTAATTACGGAACAATGCTGAGGAATATGTTACTATTTTACAAATAAACTTATAGTAATAATGATAAAGACCAGTTGGGCAGGGCCCAAAACACCCCTATTATTTGTATGGTTTGTTTAGCACATTGGACAATGCTGTGGAACATGACTTATAAATGACAATAATAAAGGGAAAATTGTGTTCCACAATGCACAAGAGGTAGAAGCAAATATTGTTAAAATGCAATGTGCCAAAATGGTAAACAATATCACTCTATATTTGTTATCTTTAGTCATCTGTATTATCTTAAGGCCTTTTATATATCAACACTGCTACATGTGTAAACACAATTCTGTAGCATAAATAACCATGGATTTTATTTGTGGGTGTAAAAGATGTAAAATATATTCAGTTGAATGCTCCTACGCGATGAAGAACAGAGGCATCAGAAGCAAAGTACTAATCAGCTTTGTTTCATTGCAATACATCAAGACAGTGGTTTCTAAACTTCAAAGCTCCATATTGTATGACATATTCATGTATTCTTTCATTGCAGTGGAATAATGTCCCTTGTACCTCAAAAACACACACGTTGTAAGAGGAACAATGACCAAACTCAAGCCAATGATCACATAACTCCTGAGTGCCTTTATATTTCCTAATGGTGACGCGTTAGGAACCTGATTTGGGTTTATCTGGTGTGTGTCTTATAATAAGCCTACTCTGGTTATCATAGTACCACTCCCTTGCTGTGTGGTTTATTTCCAAGACATAAAACCTTGAGTTAAGGCTTGCTTTCCCATGCCACACTCACCCTCTTGTCAGTTGGCACCCAGAAGCTGCACCCCCTGCTTTTGTGAGACAGTCAGTCCAGTAACAGCAGCAAATACACACATACAGCAACAAGGAAAACGGAACAGCAGCTACTAACCAATCACTGCGTAGCCTGCACTCTACCGCCGGTGTCAATCATGTAATGAGAGCCAATGATTAAGAGACAGGGGTGGAACCGTCAGAGTGGTGACGTAGGGGCTCTGCTGGTTGACGTAGAGGCTCTGGTCGGTCGGTGACCCTCGCGCTGGTGCTGTTGGGTTGTGGGACTCGCGGTAAGTCCTATGAGCACGAGTTAATGTTGTGTGTTCCGTTAGGCGATCTCCATGTCGCTGTCCTGTGCTGAAAACAAACGCTGGCAAACCGAGGGGGATCTGCCTGTGTTTACATCCCAGCATCTCGCGAGAACAGGAGAGTGCACGTGTTGCAAACAAATAATATTAATCTTATTCCGTGATCGGCAGGGTCTGTGAAACAAAAGTGTCATTAAATGTCACGAGGGTGGCTGCTGTGCCAGCATTATGCTATGTGACTAGAAAGGCCTATGACTTGGGTGTTTACATTTTTGGAGGGAATCTGGGATTACTATTAGTTGTAATACACAGTATTGATAAAGGGAACAGATTGTACTGTAACTGTTTTAAAAGAATCACAGTTGCTGAGTGAATTAACAGTGGTGTTATGCCAATGCCACTTATTTTCAGTATATACATATGGTATCTCCCAACTGCTGCCCCCTGTGAATCGTGATACCGGAGCAGAGGTTGAGTGGCAGTGCCGGTTCCATGTTGTACTGCATGTGCAGGGGCCCTGTCACTAATGTACATGTGCAATATGCATTCTCTGGTAGCCAATAAACTAGAAAATGAGATCAGCAACTGAAGGATTGTGGTCCACTAAAGCATATACACAATCTCTCCTAGGAGCAAATGTATGTGTATTACAGCATTATACCTATTGCCCTGTATTTTATATTTGAAGCAATGCAAAATGTAAAACATGCATTTTAAAGGGACCCTAAATGTTATTTTTCACTTGAGCTTCTAATAAAGAAGCACAAGTGAAATTTTAGTTGTCCCTAGTATGAGGATAAACTGGTGTGCACTTTTGATAGTACACGCCAGTTTATCCTCTGAGCAACAGCTGCCATGCTTCCATAGGAAGCAGGCAGCCAGGGCCGTCTTTAACGCGGGGCAGCTGCCCTGGGCCCAGTTACTCCTGGGGGGGCCCAAGGCAGCTGTCCGTGGGCCCCCAGCCCCTGCTTGCCGCGTTCACAGCGCATTGCCCTTGTGAACGCTTTTTTCCGGCAAGCCGCATCAAATGGATGCGACGGCCGGGAAAAAATAAAAACTGACGCCGGATGTGACGTCCGGTGACTGTTTCCCTCCTTCGTGCAAGAGGGAAGACTGCACGGAGGAGACATCCGGCGGGGGACATGAGGCAGGTTCATGTAACTACTGGGGGGGGGGGGGGGGCATCTAACTGGCACAATATTACTGGGCATCTGACTGGCATAATATTACAGCCATCTGACTGGCACAATATTACTGGGCTCTGACTGGCACAATATTACTGGGCTCTGACTGGCACAATAATACTGCGCTCTGAGTGGCACAATATTACAGGCATCTGACTGGCACAATATTACTGGGCTCTGAATGGCACAATATTACTGGGCTCTGACTGGCACAATAATACTGCGCTCTGAGTGGCACAATATTACTGGCATCTGAAAGGCACAATATTACTGGCATCTGAATGGCACAACAATTATGGCATATGTGTGTGGGGGGGGGAGGGGTAACATCGCGATGGATGGCGGGATTGCATGCAGGGGAGAGGGCAGGGTCCAGGGGGCCCAAGCAAATGCTTGCCCAGGGTCCAATCACTATTAAAGACGGCCCTGCAGGCAGCCATCTGGTCAGTGACCGTCACTATCTGCTGGGGCAGAGATAGACCCTTGTTTTTGCCTGGGTTCAGCAGCGGGAACCTTAACTAGAACCCCCTGCTGATCCTATGCAAAAAATTAGGGTCTCTCTCTGCGCTAGCAGCTAGAGCCCCTTGCATTCGGCAGTCAGAGCAGGGCGAGCCAACGTCGGCCCTCTTCAACAAGGAACTGCTGTGTCTCGCATGTGAGACACAGCAGATAGTAAACACGTTGTGTTTACTTAAAAGCCCCGGGACATGTTTTGTTTAACCCTTGCTTCCTTCAAGGAAGCACGGGTTAAACAAGGTTAATGTTCCTTTAAAGTACTTTGAAAGCACAATAATGTGCATTAACATTTGTAATGAATAATATAAAGCATGGTGCCAGAAGGAGAATCCAGGAAAATGGTCAGGAGCGTGAGGGTCAGGTAAAACGAAAGAGATTATCGGAAAAGCTGGTAAATAGGTTGACAAACAGGATCGCTACGCAGAAATCACAGAGAAAAAAACTTCACTGAAACCAAAGGTAACAGGAACCACAGCAAGTACAGGTCAGCTGAAATGTTGACCTTTTAAAGTTTGGGGCCGTGTGCTTGTTGCCCAACCACCGCTTGTTATAGCAGGCTTACTACAGACCGTGTATGTTAAGGAAATGCAAATGCTGCTCTGATCATACAAGGGTCTGTCCTGGCATGGCTGCTATCTATGCTTAGTACTGTGCACAAGCACCTATGTATAATACTGTGTAGGTTGGAGCTTAATTTTGCAGGGGTCATGTAAATTCAGTAAACCCACCCTTCTTATGGCTCCACCCCTGCTGGTCCTGGTATCCTGTCTCTTAATGTTGGCAGGTATGATGTTGCAATATCTAAAAAAAAAAAACACGAATGTTTTTTTTAGGGCCCAGAGAGCATTTTACCAGCCCCTGCCCCCAGTAGTATTGTTTGTTTGTTTTTTTTTTTTTTGGGGGGGGAGTAAATAAACTATTACTATGTTTAATTTTGAAAGCAGTCTTATATTACAGCATTTTTTCACACCTGCCTGAAACTTTTGCACAGTTCATAGTTAAGCTATTTTTGAATTTTTTAAACAAGCTGCCAGACACGTACAATTCACAATTTAATGCAGTTTCTGCGGTTTCATTTTATCCCAATTCACTTGCAACTCACAAATCCCATTGTCATGTTTCTGTACAATTCTACAAGGATGCCCTTTTAATTTGGACAATTAATATTGAATCTTTAATATGCGAGTATCAGATCAATTAGTGTAATATTACCAGTAACATATCCAGTACAATGTTTCACAACTTTTTAGATATTAGATCCATTTGATAATATAGTACTTAGAAACCAAAGGTATAACAAAAAATATTTTAGAGGTGCGTTACAATGCAATTTCCAGTAATGATCTTCTATTTTTTACAGCACATAATTTGAGTCTGAGAAATCGAATAAGGAAAATGACAGATGCAAAAGTCTACATGATAAAGGAAGAGCCATTATCTTTCGTGGAGGTTCTACAAATCCTCGAAAAACCAAATCATGAGAAGCTAACCGATCGCCCAGCCGTAAATCCCCGACATGGTTCAGTTTACTTGTTTACTTATAAAGATAGACATGAGGCACATAAAGATTGGCGAGCAGACCAATATCAATGGGTCCATCTGGGAGTACATTCGTTACCTAGAAAGAATCCAAAATTGAAAAAAACATATCATCAGAGAAAAATTAATAACGAGCGTGTGAACTTTCATCGTTATGGATATGAACACAAGGACCCGACCATTAAAATTGTAGTTGTCCATTACTTAGGGAAAGCAGACCTATCCATTAAAGAGGCAGCACAAGGTAACATGAGAAAATTCCCTCTGAGAAGCCTTGTACTGACAATGCCAACAGTACTTTCAAACATACCAACACAAATGGCGAAAAACCCAAGTGTAATTCCTAAAAAACCCATAGTTGAAACCACACCCAACAGTAAACACATGATGGTACAATTGCCTAAAAATGTGGACCAAATGACCAACCAGTATGAATGTAGAAAAAGAAAAATTAGTCAGGATGACATTTGCAGCGTGTATGAACTGCATTTTGCCTTGGAAAACTTTGTTAAAAACTATGGCCTTGTTCCAGAGTTTAATGTAGTGCTGGCATTACCAGCCATTATCAGAGTGTTTGAACAATTGTGCAGTATTTCATCACATCCAGTGCTTTACTACGACACCACTTTTCATGTAGGAGACTTTTACGTAACACCCCTTCTATTCCGGTGTACTTTCTTCGAAGAGGAGCCATGCATACCACTGGCAGCAATTATTCACCAAGGAAAGAATATGAACGTGCACAAATCTTTTTTCTCACGTTTGGTAGAAGTCATTCCTTACATAAATGTTTCTAATGTGATTATCGTTACAGACCGAGAGCAAGCAATATCACAGGCCATTCAAAGCATTGTCCCAGAAATAACTCATGTCGTATGTTGGAATCATCTGCAGAAAGACGTTGAAAGCTGGGTGACCAAACATCAGAGATCAAAGACCAACATCAAGGTCTATTTGAATCACATTTTCCATCTGTTAGATTGTAACTCAGACTTGGCTTTTGAAAAACTTTTGAAAACCTTAAAAAATAAATGGAGCTTTCCATTCATAGACTACTTTGAGTCAGAACTGAAAAATGACATTAAGAAAAGTGGAAAATGGGTGACTGAAAAACTCGGATTATATAGGGCAGGCAGCGGAGTAACAACTAATGTCCCAGAGGGCATGAATGCAGTGCTCAAACGACTGTCACAGTGGAGAGAAGTGAGTTTGCGACAGATAGTTCTGGCTGTTTATTTTTTACAAACATTCTATCAAAAGGAAATTTTAGCAGGACGATGTGGCACTGGAAACTATAAATTAGAAAGAAATCATGGAAATATGCAGCTGGATATTACAACATTTAGGTATCCCAGCGATTACTTGAGTCTTGAAGGCATGATAAACTTTTTAGAAAGCAAAACTTCTGATTTTAATGTGAACAAAAAGAGCAAGTTCACCAGTGAATAAGTCCTGAGAGAAATGACTGTAAAGATTGAAATATTTATTTCTTCAAACCCAGTCCTCCACATTTATTGTTATGGATTTACAACAGAAGGCTTATGTTGTATTTTTTTTTTCCAGAAGAGAAAAGTTCATGCAACTCTTCTCATACTTACTGCAAAGCAGAAACATTATTAAACACAAAGCTACATACACCAAACAAGATCACACATTCACAGTGCTACCACCACTGCAAGGTATTCTTGGTAGGCATATGCAAATCTGGTCACCCTTTGCCCTGTAATGCATTTTAAACATGGACACCCTGAAGCATGTGCAGGCAGCGGAGTAACTACACCAGTACTTCTTAAACCTGTCGTCAAGGACCCCTAACAGTCCAGGCTTTAGGGATTACCCAGTTTAAATAATAATATGTATAACACCTGGTGTGGTTCCCTAACAGGGAATCTTTAAACACAACTCAGGACAGAGGTGCAAAAGCTATGTAACCCTCATGGACAGCTGTTTTGTACTTAATGGGGCTTATCAACATGTGGTTGGCTTAGTGGCTTACTGCTTGAGGCTTGGAGCAGTATATGACAAACAAACCATTTAAGTACTGGATCTCCATTGGAAAGGCAATGGTGCAAAAGCTTCCTTCTGATCGGATAAAAAAATGGATTCACTGGATACGAGTAACCAAAGGAATAGAAATTATTTTCCTTTAGTGAGCCATTAATCACAAACGCCCCACAATTGCTGAGACTTTTAATAGCATTTCTAGTGATCAGGGCTGTTTTCTTAGGGAATGTTTGTAATTTCCATAAATAACATGGTATTTCCTTGGTGAGGGATTGCTTATTGATGCTGTTTTTTGATGGATTCATGCTAAAAGTATGAGGTTAAATAATCTATGTGTGTGTGTGTGTGTGTGTGTGTGTGTGTGTGTGTGTGTGTGTGTGTATGTATATGTATATATATATATATATGTGTGTGTGTATATATGTATATATATGTGTGTGTGTGTATGTGTGTGTGTGTGTGTATATATATATATATATATATATATAATAGATAAAGTGTGTTCACTAATTTGATGAAGACATTTGAGAAACATGGAAGAGAAACAGATAAGTTTAACTTTGGTGACAAAAATGATAGCTAAACACATAAGGCTTTCCAAAGAATGTGAATCAAAATCACTGTATTCTTATAACTGTTTTATTTTTTGAGGGGACATATAATTTACTTGGGATTAGCAAAAACCATTATTAAAATCTGTCACCAGACTACACGGCTTCATAAATATCACACAATTCGTAACTAACAGAAAATAGAATTGTCTGTGAATGGAGGGTTTGTTGTCCAAATGATATTCCATTGCAGGAAAATGTCTGCCTCAATGCACAAATAATGTTGATTGGATAGTTGTATTGTTTCTACAGGACATAGAATGTGCAAGAATATCGTTAGCATCTGAATTGATGAGCAAAAGTCACTTTTTCCAAACCTTTGATTAAGGCATATTAAAAGCAAAGAGAGAAAATGAATGGTTATACTAACATAATTCACTTGAACGTTCTACCAAATGAGTCAACATTAGAAGTAGCAGAATACTAGAAGTCAAACTGGTCCACATACTTTGCTAGAGGTCTGAGCAAACATCATGATACATTGAAAATGGTAGTATGTGATGGGGAGTGCATAGACTGCAATGAAGAGCAGCAACTGTTAAAACATGACAAGTATTTATGTACAAAGTGCCTTCAGAAATTGTATTGAATACAATGTTGTAAATATGTTTTATACATGTAAAAAAAACTTATTTTCAATAATCTTTTGAGAAAATTTTGTAGATAGTATTTCAGAAAGTATCATTTATTAAAGTTTAATATTATATAATGAAACATTTGTATGTGAATACAGTAATTAAGAAATATTTGGCTATCAGATGTATTTATCTCCCCACTCCGCAAACTAAGCATATCATCTTTATACCACACAATGTCTACAACCTTTATCACCCAATCCACCCCAAACATTTTCACTCTGCTAGCGCAGTGTGAGACTTATGTCAGAAAGAAACTGCTACAGCTAGAACACATTGTCTTTCATTAGAAGGTCAAAAGTGTAAAAGTAATATTATTTTACTGAGAGGATAGTGAATGCATGGCATAGTCTTATCATCTATTGATACATTCTATGTTTGTTTACCTAAAGAATGGGAAACATTCTGGATTCCAAGTAGTCCTGTAAAATTAATGGGAGATATTTACTGAAAGTGTGATGCATGTGATTTGAGCTTAACATTCCTTCACATCTAAAGATGTTAAATATCAGAAAGCTGATGATCCATAGCTTCGAGGATCACCTTGGGCATGTGTCAGGATCCATCCCGCTATCCAGTTCCATCCCACATTTAGACCATCATGCATCCAGGTTGTACTCAGTTTGTCTGGTTTCATTTCAGTATTTTGCTATTCTGTTCTGCTTATTAGTTATTCCTGTTCCTGGGTTCTTATGTTATCCTTGTGTGTTCTGCACTTCCCAGTCCCAGCCACATGATGGCATTTCATAGTTCTGGTCACAGAAGTGGCACCTTCCTAGTTCTGGCCACATGGTGGCATTCCCTTAGCTCATGTCTTAAGTGGCACCTGTTCCCAGAGAGGCTATAGCCAAAGCGGCGTCTCCCTAGATTGGCTCCCAGTGTGTCACCTTCCCAGTTGGCCCTAGTCCTGAATCCCAGGGCCCTGTAAAAAAAAAAAAGAAAAAGTGACCTGTATCCAGACCCAGGGCCCTGTAATAAGGGTGATCTGTTCCCTAGATTTCCTGTCTCATAGTTCCTGACCTATCATAGAGTCCTTAACCCCTTAGTGACAAGACATTTTGACATTGACTTTCCCTTGGTGACAAGGGCTGTTTTTACATTTCTGGGGTGTTTGTGTTTAGCTGTAATTTTCTTCTTTCTCACAAACAGTACCCACACAAATTATAAGTTGTTTTTTATCTTCATAAGAAGGGCTTTCATAAGCATTATGTTCATCAAATCTTATAATTTACTACATGAAATTATAAAAGATGTTGATTTTTTTTTTAAAAAAAAAAACACCTTTTCTAACTTTGAATTAAAATATAATTTACACAAATACTGTGAAGAAAATAGACTTTATTCGGTCTTTTCTTCTGTGTTCGGGCTTTTTGCCTAAAGTATTGCTTGCAGGAGGATTCCTCATAAAAGCCGTTATTCCTCTTGCAGGAGGATTCCTCATAAAAGCCAGTTGTTTTTTTGAATAAAAACCGTTATTCCTGTTTCACCCTTCATGAAGTCTGGGCTCATGTTTGGGGGATATTCAATTTTCTGGGGAGAAACGTCTTGGAAACTGCGTTCATCTACAGTATTCCTCTACTCCTGGCTGCAGCTATAATCACTCATGATTGGCTAGTGGGAAAGGAATATAAGACAGTAGTACCATAGTCACTGCAGGTCTTAAAAAATACAATCATTAAAAAAGACCCCATCTTAATAGTTTTTAAATGTTGTCCAGAGTTCAGAAATATGCTTGTTTCCATGTTTTTTTCGAGTTATGGGGCAAAAAAACAGTGTTATTTTCCTATTTTGACCCCAACCCGAACTCTTAATTTAACCCAAAATCTAACCCTCGTGCTAACCCTTAATATATTTTACATTTAATGTTATCTCTATCCTTATGCTAACCCTAATATTATTCTAACCCTAACAGCTATTCTAACTCTAACCCTATATTGAAGCTAAATAAGTATTTTTTTTCCATTGCAATGTTGCTGACTGCCTCAAGGGGCAGTCAAGCAACATATTCAGAGTATCGGAATTTTTATTCACTTCCGATGCTCTGACCACAACAGGGCACAGCAATATTGCAGGAGAATGCTGCTCCTGTAATATGGCACCCACGATCACTCCGTGGAGCCATCGTGAGTTCCCCAGAGCCAAAATTTCAGTGCTGGCTACTGCCTTGACAACAAAACAATAGATCAGCACCGTCGGGGAGGTTTTTGCCATCAATGATTGCGAAAGCCTCTTGTTTCACCGCAGGACTTGTTAGGCACATCCATTGTCGGGAACTGAGTTCCCGGCTGGACGTGCCTGACACGTCCATTGTCGCAAAGGGGTTAAAATGGGATGCCCTGAGTCCCTTAAATGGGATCTCCTGTCTCAGAGTTCCAGTCCTGTTCCCTTTCTTAGTCCTGCCCTGCTCTTGTTCCTAGTTTCCTTTGTTCTCTGCTCTGATCCATTTCTGTTTTTTCTTTGTGCCTGTGATTGTGTTCATTGTACCATTCTAGGTTTTCCTTGTTTCATTCCGCCTTGTTACTCTGTTCCCATATAAGTGTGCTCCACCCGTTGCTTTAGTTTCTGTCCAGGCTTCAGTCTGTCCAAATCTGCAGACTGCAGGTATTTTTTGTGGTTGTGTCAATTCAGTGTATGTCTTTTAGATTCTATTATTTATTAATTTGCTAATTTATTATTAGGTCATAGCGTAGGGACTTGCCTAATTGTGAGGTAGCTTGACGTGGTTGGCAAGTTTCTTCTTCTGCGTACCATATGCAACTGAAACCTTCAGCTCCTTCCACAGATTTTCTATAGGATTAAGTTATGGAGACTGGGTAGGCCACTCAAGGACCTTAATGTGCTTCTTCTTGAGACACTCCTTTGTTGCCTTGGTAATGGCCCACCCACTACCCATTTCCAATGCCCTGGCTGAGGGAAGGAGTTTCTCACCCAAGATTTGACGGTACATCATCCCTTTGATACGGTGCAGTTGTCCTGTACCCTTAGCAGAAGAACGCCCCCAAAGCATGTTTCCACCACCATGTTTGAAGGTGGGGATGGTATTCTTGGGGTCATAGGCAGTATTCCTCCTCCGCCAAACACGGCAAGTTGAGTTGATGCCAAAGAGCTTGATTTGGGTCTCATCTGACCACAACACTTTCACCCAGTTCTCCTCTGAATCATTCAGATGTTCATTGGCAACCTTCAGACGGGCCTGTACATTGAGCAGAGGGACCTTGCGGGTGCTGCAGGATTTCAGTCCTTCACGGCATAGTGTGTTACCAATTGTTTTCTTGGTTACTATGGTCCCGCTGCCTTGAGATCATTAACAAGATCCTCCTGTGTAGTTCTGGGCTGATTCCTCACCGTTCTCATGATCATTGAAACTCCACGAGGTGAGATCTTGCATGGAGCACCAGATGGAGTCTGACAATTATTTTATGTTTCTTCCATTTGCGAATAATCGCACCAACTGTTATCGCCTTCTCACCAAGCTGCTTGGCGATGGTCTTGTAGCCCATTCCAGCCTTGTGTAGGTCTACAATCTTGTCCCTGACATCCTTGGGCAGCTCTTTGGTCTTGGCCATGGTGGAGAGTTTTGAATCTAATTGATTGCTTCTGTGGACCGGTGTCTTTTATACAGGTATCGAGCTGAGATTAGGAGCACTCCCTTTAAGAGAGTGATCCTAATCTCAGTTCGTTACCTGTATAAAAGACACCTGCAAGACAGAAATCTGGCTGATTGATAGGGGATCAAATACTTATTTCACTCATTGACATGCAAATCAATTTATAACTTTTTTTCCATGCATTTTTCTGGATTTTTTTTTTTTTGTGTATGTGTGTGTTATTCTGTCTCTCCCTGTTAAAATACACCTACCATTAAAATTATAGACTGATCATTTCTTTGTCAGTAGGCAAACATTCTAAATCAGCAGGGGATCAAATATATTTGCCCCTAACTATATGTTATTGTCTGTAACCCTGTACCTTGTATTGTTTAGTTTGGCTTCTATTTTATCTTTCTTATGTTTTGCCTCTGTATCCAGCCATTTTCTGCCTCAGTTCCTTTTTTTCTATTGCTCTGCTTGGTCTCTCTGTCTATATTAGACTGCACCATCCATCTCGTTCAAGTTTGTACTCCATGCTCACTCCTACAACGGCTGTTCTTACAAGGTCTTGAAATGTGGGTGCAGGAATCTGAGGTTTCAAACCACTGGAGAAATGCAGTTACCCAGCATCAAGCCCTGATCTCGGGCGCTCAGGGTCTAATACCATCCGGGACTCCGTGCTGACAATATAACTTAAAGGCATCATTTTTTTTCACAGGGCACCTTTTAAGTGTCAAAGGGTTGGTAAGTGATTCAAACACCCCCTCCCCCCTATTTGGGCAAGGCAAAGGTAGTGAGGGATAGGTAGTGATTTATTTTTTATGCATTATTTTAATGGGTCTGGGAACCTTTTGGAGCAGCCCCCACACGTATGTATTTTAGAAGGGTGGGGGAGCAAAGGGCCCTTGATTGGCCATTTAGGTATTTAATTATTTTAAAGGGTCCAGGGGCCTTTGGAGCAGTCCTACAACCCACATACTTTATTGAGGGCAAAAATAACTGGCTAAGGGAATTTGTCACTGGCCCACTGGTTCTCTATATGTATGTTAGGGCCTGGGAGACATTTAGGTTCACAGCCCCTTTAATAATACCCACTGCCAGGGCCAGTTGCCCTGGTCCCCCATATATCTTTTAAGGTGCCAAAAGCCAAGCTCGGGGGCACCAGGGCTGATCCTAGGGTCACGGATGCCTGGTTTTTTTAGTGTATGTGTGTGTGTGTCCCAGGCATGGCTATTATAAACTCCTCCCCTTTACATGTGTCTGTTCCAGACATGCCAAATTTTAATTACTGGGGGAGGGAGCACAAGCTTATATTTTAAATAAAAATATTTATTTGGCCATAATACGGTGTAGTGGTTTATTTATGTCTATGATGCTCAGCTAGCATCATGGGAGACTTTTTGCTGGATTGCAGAGTGCATTTGAAGTAAACAATGAGCGATAGATTAATATTTCACCATGTCTCTCTCCACACATACCCTCATGTATATCTCTCTCTCCACTCATACCCTCATATGTTTCCATGTCTATCTTTCTGTTCCCCATGCAGGATTTTTTTTTTCTGCATGTCTCTGTCTCTCCTCCTACATACCCATGTCTGTCTGTCTCTTTCTCCTCATAATTCACATGTATCTCTCTCCCACGTCTGTCTCTCTCCCTTGTATTTGCCTATAAATATGCCACAGCCAGTTTGCCCATTAATATACCACTGTTAGTTTCCCCATAAATAGATCACAGCCAGTTTGCCCATTAATATGTATGCCACTATTAGTTTGGCCATTAATATGCCACAGGAAATTTTCCCATTAATATGCCACAGCCAAATTGCAAATTAATATGCCACAGTTAGTTTGCCCATTAATATACCACTGTTAGTTTCCACATTAATAGGCCATAGCCAAATTCCCCTTTAATATGCCACAGCCAGTTTGCCCATTAATATGCCACCACCAGTTTTCCCAATAAAAACATTACCGCCTCTCCCCAGTACTCGCCTTGCTGCTGCTCTCTCGCGTCTCCTCCGCACAGTCTTCCCTCCATGTACACTGAGTGCAGGAGGCAGGAAATAGCCGCAAGCTGGATGCAGACTGCTACCCTCTGTGTGAGGCAGTCACACGGGCAGTGGGAGCATGCTGTGGCCCTTTTAACCTCTGGGCCCTGGGATGTGCCCACTTTGTGCATCGGTTAAAGCAGCCCTGCCTACACACATACACAGCCACACTTACACACTCATGCATAAATACACAGTCACACTTACACAGACACACACTTAGTCACCCTTACACACAGTCACACAGACACCCTTACATACTTAGACACACAGTCACACAGACAGACACACTTATGTATACATCACACAGTAGCTCCTGCACTGCAACCATTATTTTCATAATATCACCAATATGGGTAAAAATAAGCCCACAGGCACCACAGGACCTCAACGTTCAGGGACCTCCTGACTGCTCTGAAGGACGGAATTTGTCATCATCTTCACCACCTCACAGTATAGGTACAAAAACTCCATAACTACCGCTCTAGAGACCTGACTGACATTAAATTAATGTCGTAAAGACTCAATATTTCAGGATGTCTCACCTACCACCCTCCGTATGTGGAGGGTTCTTCGCTCAATTACTGCAGCACTCAGAATGGCTAACTACAGGTGGGACACACCTTTTTTCCTTGTGGCAAGAGAAGTCAAACTATTTACTGTGTGTCACCTGATGGACTCGCAGACACCTGACTGGGAAATGCTACCAGTGTCCTTACCTCAGGCATCTTATCAATTGCTTTGCTCCACGATAAGATGGATGTCAGCTTCAGAATCATATAGATGGTAATAGCTGCTGGGGTGTTAACCATCACACAAGGAGATTGGCATCAATGTACAATTTTGTTGTTTTGATTTTTATGCTGTTTTAATTGAAACTTACCCATTGTGTTATTTTTCACTTGTTACAATATGAACTCAACAAGATATCAAGGGCATTATGCACAAGAAAAGCAATCATAAATGGTTCAGTGATTTTATTTAGTTGAACACATTCTACAGAACATTTTACACTCTACTCCCCCATCAAAATAAAATAACTTAAATTCATGGTGTGGCATATATACACCACTCAGTCACTGAATGAACACGCAAAGTGTTCTTCACACATTAAGGAAAATATTGACACTGCTGGATAGACTACATGTGCAGAAAAATTCTGCCACAGTATGGATAATCTATAAAGGGAATATTCATTTTGTATATAAAAAAAATAATAACATTGCCTTTCACAGTATAAAAACTGTAATATTAGAAAACATACTGATCTAGTGGTGGCATAAAAAAATGTTCAAATTATATTGCTGCATACACTAATGGTAGAATAAGAAAAGTAAAAGAAAAGTAAATGAGACATACAAATCTCAACCCTGGTACATGTGTGTTTATTGTGAAGAATTCTAGTGTGACATGAACAAAATAAGATTTTGTGATGAGTAATGAAATATTTATGAAAATAGAGGTTCTGTCTGTTCTATAACAAGTTGGTGTAAAATTTTGTGGATATAAAATTTCAGAGGTTGCACGATTCGGAATATTGAAAAATCCGTTTGTTTGTAGTATTGGTTAAAATATCTTTTAAAATGATTATTAAAAACTGTGAGCACAAATGATACTGTTACAATACATGTGATCACCATGGTTTGCCATACAAACCTAATAAGTTGATGGAATAAAATATAGATTTGGTTGTATTCTAAAAATGTATGTTTTAAAAGAATATGGAATAAATCCAAAGTCTTTACTAAAATGAATGATTGGGGAGGCCAAGTTTGCACCATCTATGCTAAGTGGAAGTTGTCTGAGAAAAATAAAAAAAAAAGTTGTTTGGACTGGCAGAATAAAGCACAGGTAAGATTTAATTACACCTAATCTACCATGATCCTTTCTACTAGGGGCACTGATAGCCTTATGGGCAATAGCATCCTGCTTATTGGAAGAAACATAGGTTATTTTATCACTAATTATCAGTCCTTTATAGAAATGATATAGTAGAGACTAAGGATTTTATCACTAAATTCCACGGTAACTGATTTGAACATGTCACAAACAATTATACTTTCAAAGTTATACGTCTTAACTTTTAATTCCATACTGTTTCACCTGTGAGTGTCAGCCATTACTGATATCACCACAGCCTCTGGACACTTTGAACCGTTCACATGAATGATAATGGAAAATTTCTGTTTGTTGACAAGGGGGATAAAAAAATAAACTAAATATACCTCACGTGCCATAGGTTTGCATGTTCGTATAGCAAAAAAATGTAAATGACATGTTCGTGGACCTCAAAAGACCAATTTCATTAATAAAATCAAAATACCAAACTACCTGTACATTTTGGGTTATTTGTTGAATATTTAGGATCTACTTAATGCATATTGTGCAGAATGTCACGTTTTGTTTTCCTGTAAATGAAGTGCTATTGCAAAGGGGAAAAAAAATCATTATAATAAAGAGCGAGAACTATTCATCTGGGAGGCTCCAATCCATAACTTTATCTGCCAGTTTAAGAATACATGTGTGGGTGTGTGTACACACACAACTCCATCTAACAAACACATATTGTTTTTCTATGTTGTTGCAACAAAGGATGTCCAAGTTTCTTCTGGCCTCGGAGGCTGCGTCTCATAATAACCCTGTCGCCACTCCTGCGTTTCGGCGTGACAGAAGTGCTCTCTGGCTGCAACCCGCCACTCCTGGTGAAGGTCCGCTTAGCTTTTTTAACAGCAGGACCGCTGTTCAGTTCTTCCAGCGTCCGTTTCAAGGAGCTCAGCCTCTCTGTTTCAGTTTTTTTGGTCTGGCTGGTGCCTGGTGGTTTTGTAACCTTTTCCTTAGTGGCAGAAGGAGATGGGGAGTCTAGAAAACACTGGAAGGGACTGCTCTTTTCATCAGGGTTTCCAGAGTCCCCTAATAGCGGGGAAGATTTCCCTGACTCACTCCCCCATTTGAGATAGCTTTCAGAAAATGCATTTCTTCGTACAAGTGTTGGGAGGGGTTCCGAGAATGTCAGTCTCCACCAAGGGTCTTCCTCCAGAAACTGAAGCGCAAGCAGAAAAAAAAATATTACTTTAAATAAGAATGTTTAGTTCCATAGTCAATGTGTATAGTCAGTCATTCACTGTTCATGAAAAAACAAATCAGCAATTAGCAATACTATACAACAAAGTTGTTCAATTTGGGTCTCTTTAGCCAAAATAATTCCACATATTCATTTCTCCAGTTCATTTGCACAAAATGTAATTATATCTCAATTCTGGGGCAAGTTTGTAAAAGTAGAGCATAAATTTAGGAAACCAATGAAATGTAGCGGATGATTGCGCCACTTTTACAACTACTCAACTAACCTTTATTGTCTGCTATATGTCATCATTACAGACAGTGCCAAAATATTACCCCAAATCTATATACTGTGAATACACGTTTCAACATAATTAAAATGGTGTCTTAATTTAACACTCCAACTCTGTGCAGTGGTAGGGAGAGGTGATTTATTAAACAGCTCTGTCATAACCAAAAAGATTATAGATATAGAACACTAACCTGTGCACAGAGATGGCAAGCTACATACAATAATGGTGCATAAAGTTCTAGCTTCTAATTGCTGGAGATGCAACATAAACAATACTATCAATTATAGAAATTTCATTCCAGTAATTCAAACTAATTACCCTACGGCAGTTATTCTTTACAATCAATGTATAAGTGGTAGGCAGAACTCTGAAAAACCTGGTCTTTCCCATACAACAAGGAAGAAACCCAATACATATTCTGCATGTTTCACAGCAATTCATGTTGCCCTTCTGAAAAACCGCCTCAAAGAAAAAGACTTCTCTTTCTGCATTTGAGGGAGCGGAAAGAGCCTTGACTGTGTTCTGTACCTTCATTGGTGGTGTGGAAGATGGCGAGGAAGACATTAAATACATGTCATGACTGTTGTAGACCGGACTCTCTGACAAGTTTAGGAACACTTCCTCATTAGCACAGCACCTCTGCTTCTCCGACTGAGAACAAATGCTTATAACAATGGTACTTGTATTATCTGCACGTAGCATGCGCTGTCTCCATTGACTCAGCGCTCGGGACACAAGCATCTTTGCACAGGATTGACTACATTCACCCTTTAAGTATAAAAAAAACATATATAAGTAAGCAATCACAAGAAACAACATCATTAATTTGATAATAAAATAAAAACTAAAGGTAAATGACTGCACTGTATAACATTAAAACATTGTTTTGCAGTAGAGTTGAAGAATAGCTTTGATCTGTGACGGAAACATAAGGTTGTGGATATAAATTATATAGGGAGATGTCTGATAGCTAATCAAAAATACGAGCTATCGGATAATTAGTTTATTTCAATTATTACACTAGAAATTGGAGTGGTCTGTAAATTCATTTTAATATTATTATTAAACTGCTATAGAAAGAATTATGTTAAAAATAATTAACGTACTAAAGTGGGCAACTAAATTAAAAACAAAATGTATTAGTATAACTATAAAACAATGCTATTGTTTATTTCTTTACCCCCTTCAGGGCAATTGGCAATGGATTATTAAAAGTGCATGCTTGCTTCTTAAATGAATCCCTGCATACTATATATGTTTTTTTGAAGGACAGATAGGGCTTTCTTTTGAGACTTAATCCCTTGTATACCATATAAAATGTAATAAAGCATGTGAAAATTAAGCTAGAATAATTTTTACTACATTTTATTTTCCATATGATCATCTCTATGATCAAAGTGTGTCAGTGAAAGAGAGGGAGGATTTTTACAATCCAGTGTTCATAGAACACAGATTGTCATTTATTGCATGTGATCACATCAATAAATACAAAAAAAAAAGTGGTTGAATCTGGCCTGGCTAACTCCTAAAGCAAACAGGATCAACCCACCCCACTGTACATTCCCAAATTTGGGGGTGGATGGTAGTGTATTGTGACATGCTCCAAGGCTTGTAAAATCCTCTATGCAATTGTTGGTATAGCTAGTCAGTAATTACAATTTCAGCCCCTTTTTTTTGCATCATGTTTGGGGCATGATTGACATGATCATCGCTGGCCTGTTGGAGGCGTTAATAGAGGCAAAAGTCAGTCTTATAATAAGTTTTGAGGACTATCATAAAGCTTTAATATTACAATTTTAAAATGCTAATTACAGCTGCAGATTTTTTTTACATGACAAACGGTAAAGTAAATCCTATGCGCCATGGCTCCTAAGTTTCCTATTGCTGACTTTTTTTGGGAGTGGGAGGTACTATTTTGCTGTTACTAACCATTTTGGTGGATCCTAAAATAAGTAGGCTGGGTCCTGAATTAGTCTGTTTGGCCCTTAAAGTCTACAACTATTTGTCAAGACTTTCACTAGAGGAACTGTAGGTAATACTAGATCTCCTATCTGCTTTCAGAAGACAACTGGTACCAGTCAAGAAAAACCAGCATGCAACTTATAAACGTTAAATAAAACACTAGTTTCCACACACTTAATATCTGTCTGTGGAGACTCAGAGATGCATTTGTTAACATACAATATTAACTAGCAGTGCATGAGCTAGTTCACCATTATTATTTTGTATGTAGAGGTGAGGCGGTTGGTGGAGAAACAGAGATTCTCATTATTCAAAAATACCATGGTAACTGCATTGTAGCTTACAGAGCCACTTCACATTACCGTGTTGTAGCTTACAGAGCCACTTCACATTACCCTGAGATATTTTAAAAGGACAACTACACTTGTATTCCAATTTTAATGAATTCAGAACACCGTGTATTCATGAAAAGAAAAACTAAGACAGGACTCCAACCAGCCAATATATGTATAGTCAGTGGCCAGTGTAGTTTAATAATACAACAGATTCTATTAACATTTATTTATAAAGCACACACATACCATTTTGGATTTGTGTATATTGTATGCAGAATAAGTATTTTCTGTTTACGTAAAATTAAAGCATAATGTTTCTTATATTTATGGTAGATTTCAAATTATTTAAGTGACACAGTATACCAGGGCATGACAAATGCCAGTGATCCTAACCTACTGGCATTTTGGTTATTTTACAAAAAATTCTATGGCACATACCACCTACATGCTCCTAAATTGGTCTGTTTGGCTCCTAAAGTGTACAAACATTTGTTTAGCCCTGGTGGATACACAGTGACAAAACATGGAAGGAAAAATACTGGAGTGAGAGCCTTTTAAGTCTTACTACTGGTGACTCATTTTTCATGTTTATTTTCCATTGATCTTTCTAGATGTATAATCCCTCTTTTGCATTATTAGAGATATTACATTTAGGTATACAGAACAGTGTCATAGAGATTGCATGGGTCTATTATATGTTTTATGTGATTATTGCATTGAGTCCTACCCTCCATTGAGAGAAGATTCATATAGAAACTAACAGATTTTATACACAAAGCCACTCACGGTAGCATAAGCTCTCTCCTGTTCCTGGCACATGGAGATGGCATCCTGCGCAGACACCATGTTCCACAGACCGTCGCTGCCTATGATGATCAACTTGTGCTTCTGAGGGTCAATAGTATGAACACTTGTATCAGGCTCGGGAGACACCACAAACTCTCCACTGTAGAAATCGTAGCTCCATAGATCACCTGACAATGAACATAGAAAAAATAAATAATACAATGGTCATTGCTTTTCATCCCATGAATATTAATGTATATTATGTACTATGACGGCTTATATAGGCAATGAAGTAATGTTCAATGCATAACATTTTTGTTTAAAAAAATGGGGCTAAACCTAAAATGTACTTGGATATGAAAGGCCTTTTCTCCCTGTTTTATACTGTTTTGAATGGTACCATTGAAAAGTGCCATTGAAAAAATATCCCTGTAGTATTAATTTCACACCTCCTTCAAAAGAAAAGACTTGTGAGAAATAATATAGTAAAGTTGTTGCTGAATCACCATCCTAATGGTGTGCCAATCATGTAATCGGGGACAGAGGAAGGCATCTGTGAATGGGAATGGGAGTGAGAATGCTATGATGAATGCCATGGAGGATGATAATGTGAATGCAGTTAAGAAGGATGACAATGAAGTAGCAACGGAGTAAGTGGGCAGTGAGAACAGGGAATCCAGAGCCTCAGAGGAGAGAAACAAAATGCCAGCTCTGAAGTAGTAGAGGGAACATGTCACTTGCCAAAGATTCA
Source organism: Pelodytes ibericus (assembly GCA_036172795.1). NCBI lineage: Eukaryota > Metazoa > Chordata > Amphibia > Anura > Pelodytidae > Pelodytes > Pelodytes ibericus. Next base: position 172,474,804 of record CM069857.1, read on the forward strand.
TATGTAAGTGCAATATTTAGGTTTCTTTTGGAGAGAAGAGTAGAGCTTCACATTTCTAATTTAAGCCTTTTGCTCACAGACACAGCCTAGCACTAGAAATGAAAAATAGGCATTTCTAGTTTTTCTGTTAAAAGTTTCTGCCATTAAACCAAGATTCTTTAAAAAACAACATGAAAGCTGTTGAACAGATGATTGCACAGCAAGAGAAACTTGATAATAACTACTATTTCGTTCAAGCCACAGACTTCCAAGAAAAACATATACATATAATATATATATATATATATAATTTTAGACAAAGCACAAGTGTTTTACAAGCCCGAATCCTCAGCTCGTTCTAGTAATTACTCTGCGATTTTGTATTGCTGCCACTAAAGAAAATGGAAATTCTAGATCTATTTTCTTATTTCTGCTTGCTTTCCGGACTTGGACAATTTCATGATTAGGTCGGATGATCGTTGAGGGCCAATTAATACAAGCCTCTGAAAACTGAACAAACATTTTTACTTCAATTATTTCTCCTCTCGGCATGGAAAAGCACTGGTTATTCAGGGAGGCACTTGTGTGCACAACAACATGTGCTTCTGAGAAATGCTAATAAGGGAGAGCTAAACTGCAATTCCTCATCTGCCCATTTAAAGAACAATAGACTGCAGAAAACAAAATGAGTGCCGCTTACCAAGCAGCACAACAGCAGAGAAAATTTTAAAGCTACAATTACACTGAAATCAAGGGCAATACATAGTTTTATTATGTTTGTACTGAAGGGGAAAATAGAGGTGAATAATAAAAAGGCACCTTTAATTATGCACCATAGAGGTCAATTAATACATAGAAAAGAAGCATAACCTCAAAGTATTAAAAGAATTACAGTCATTTATGCTCACTCACAATGTACTCCTACAGAGACTGTGTAAATGATAGAGGATCGTTTATACCTACAAGAATGGAGGGATGGAATATTTACCCCACTCAGACCTCAACTGGAGTCAGCAGTAGCGACCTGCATAGGTTTGATTTGAATCTGATGAAAATGTCACTCAATGAAGTATGATTTATACTGGATTAACTCATTCCCGGTTGTGACAGGTTGTGCTGTCATGAAGAGCTCAAATCTTTGAAACCTTATGACAGTATAGCCGATCCTGCATTAGAGATGGCACTGTGCACCGCTACCTGCTGTTTCTCAAGTCCAGAAATCAGACTCACAGCCAAGAAAGTGTCAGCTATAAGTCATGTGATTGTCATGATGACCAAATCACAGCGATCACATAAAGTCAATGTTTCCAAACACTGACTTTGTCTCTAAGTTACTAACAAAAAGTCACAGAAAGTAAATTACAACAATTTCCAAACAGTAATCACAGATTACTATGGTTATCAGCCCTTCCTATTTTATGGTGCTCGTTTTATTTTCCGGATTTAAATGTTTTGTTTTTTAGTGGTAGTGTTGAACCAATTGTGTAAACTGTAAAGTATTGTGAAAATAGTGAAAAAAACATTTCGAAATTTTTTATGCACTACAAATCTATTGAGATTTGAGAACAACTGGTAAAGATTCCATTTAGAAATAGTAGAAATATTTGTCTGTAATACTGCTCAGTATAGTCTATGGCCACATGGTGGCACTATAACAGCTAATTGAATAGAACAGCACTTCAGAATAGAATCACAGTGGCATCAGATTGTGGGTCACACTCTAATTTGGATAAATATCCCAAAACATTTATAATTTCTGAAGTTTATTCAGATGAAATGTATCATAACATTTTAACCTTACTAAATTAATAATCAATACATTTTAAGATTAAATGGAACAGTTTATAAATGTAATTGTGGACTAAGGAGATATAGCATCTTAATAAGCATACCTCCCAACTTCGACCCCCCCGCGCGCGAATTGGGATGCCGGGGGCAGAGTCTGGGAGGGACACCAGGGGCGGAGTCTGGGGAGGTGTCCGTGCTATCGCGCATGTGCAGTAACACTGTCACCCATTTTTGATCCTGCCAGGATAGCTACTGTGCATGTAATCAGAACCGCGGGATTGCAGTCCTGAGTTGCGCTGTCTGTCTGCTCTTTACATCTGTCTGCTCACGGAGGGCAGAGTGTTTGGCTGTGGTTATGCGGGGACTGCACACTAACAGTGATGATGCTGATTGCTTGATCGGCACCTCAAATAAAAAAACAACATTTTTACTTGCTGGCGGGAGACAAAGGAGGCGCCGGTAGGCGGGTGCCTCCTCTGGTACCCCCTGGCTGTTGCGCCCTGTGCGGTCACATATCCCAAAGGCCAGCCCTGTCTGGGATATTTGCTTTGATGGAGAAAGAAATTGTGTTCTTCAAGTCAGAAAACAAATTTCTTTATAGAACGTCACTTACCAAGAGCACGAGCCACTGCCAGGAAGGGAATCTGATCAATCACCGTGCTCCTTCTCACAGGACCATTGTGTGTCAAGCGAGGCCTTTTCCATACCACTCGATTTACACCAGACTTGTTTATTACACTATGGAAAAAAAATAAAAAAACAACAGAAATTATTTTGGTGTTTCAAAGAGCAACTCCAGCTTTGAATTGCCTGGACAGCAGTATCAATTCAGAAATTGGATCCATTCAAATACTACTTCTGACATGCCTAACGTGTCTCTTAAATCAGATTAAGTTTACCTTAAAAAATTTATTCTTTAGAAAAATGGAAATAAAAGATGCAAAAATGAAAGAGGAAAAGAAAGTAGGAGTGGGTCACAACTGGGAAGACTAAAAAGGAAGAGGGACATGGAGAGAGATTCTTGTCTATTTTTATTAGGTTTTAGTCTGAGAAAAGGAGTATGTCAACAGAAAAATCAGAGAAAATCAAATGTCCATCCTACTTAATTGTTGGAAAATAATTTTAGATAGTACAGCAAAATATCTATACTGCCTACTCCATTAACATCTAGGTATAGTAATGTTACAAAACTAATGCTTCATGTGTGCAAATTACATGAGCCCTAACCACAGCTTTGATTGGGGGAAGATGGGATTTACCCTACAGAAACCCCAACTGTGCTAGGCAAGGTGGAAAGCTGAGGAACGGTCAAGAACATACAATTAAAAGTAATGCACATGTTTTTGCAACTGCTGTGACATGTTAATGTTCTATAAAACTAATAAAATTGACAAATATAGGAGTAGAAGTGGTCAAGTATTCAATTTATTAAGGAAACCAATACAAGAGCAGTCAAATGCTGTACACTACATATGAAGGTTACAGAGCTATGTCTGAATTAAATAAATATAACAAATCGACATATAAATAAAACCCCAAACAAGAACCAAATGGCATCATTACCTGCCACCAAGTCCTTCAATTCGCGCTCTCTCCTTGGGCAGCTCAGGCTTGTGGTCTTGAGTTACTTCCACGGACTTCATCGATTCTCTAGAGTTATTCTGTAATCCGAGAACAACTCCTGAATCGCCCACGTGGGCCACATACATTTTGTTGCCACGGATAATGACAACGCTGGCTGTAGTCCCAGAGGTACTGGGTAAGCCAGTCATTGTCTTGGGCCATTCAGCTAAAAAGAGAAAAGGGGGGGGGAGAGAGAATTGGTAAAATTTACATCCTTTAATTTACATTGCTTGAAAAGACATGTCCTAAAATAGTAGCACTATAACATTTAATGTTACACACAACATATAGTATGGTTACATATAGTACATATAATATGGGTAAGAGTTAAAAAGATGATGCCCAAAATCTGATGTGCCATAAATGAATTTGCCAAACGAGATTGGAAGCCAGTGCTTTCCAGCCATTTGATTTAGTTAAAACTCCACACAATTATGATTTTGATGTGTTTTTAAAATGTATATCACCTTCTACAGAATATCTGGTGGTTCATTTTAACATTTGCCCAGGTCTTGTATTACTCAAGGGCAAGCCTTAGGAACTTTAGGAACACCATAACACAAACTACTGTACTACTGCACTAAGCAATGTCCTGTCCACCTCCGTTCTGATTTTGGCACCACTTCACATTCACATAACATACACCAGTGTAACATGAATACATGGCAACAGGTAAAATAGACACATGCACTGTAGAGCATAAAAAAGACAGCAAAACAAAAAATAATAATAAAAGTGAAACTGGTCCAAAACCTTTAAATGGGCAGCATGTTGAATTCCCAGTGGTGGCTAAAATGATGCACCCTTAAGTGAAGAGAAATATTATCGCATAGCCTTTCTTCCCAATTCCACAAGCACCCCACAACAAAAGGCATGCCTATTATACTGTAAATGACAATTGAGGCACACAGATCTGCTGCAGCAGTGGGAGATGACTTGTTATACACACACACATACACATACCCATAACTGATGCTACTATTCAACTGCCAAAGTGCAGTGAAAAGCTTAACCCCTGCTCAACTACAAATCTGTTACTCTTTTACACAATACTTTAATTTCACAAGAGGCAGCTGACCTGGACATTAGTAATTTTTAAGTGACACACCCTACACCCATGACTCTATACACATTGTGACCTGTAGAGCACTTTCAGCAATGTTACCATGCAAGTCACTTACGACCTAGTTGTGATTGAAAATAGTTCTGAAATCCTTCCCACATGAACATGTCCTGACAAGAATTCAGAGAGCAGCAAGAGCCAATCAGGGACACCCTTTATTATCAACAAATGGAAACAATGTGACATTCTTCTGAGCACACAATGCATACTTAAAAAACAACAAACAAAAAAAAAAGGGAATTTGTGCTAAAATGTATTATTATTATTTTTAACTACTGGTATTCTAAATGTGGACCTGAGGATATTTGTTTAAAGTTGGGAAAATAAAAAAAAGGTTTTGTGCATTTAGGTTAAAACTACAATGTACAAATGTTTAAGTATATGCTTTGTGATGATGTAATACTTGCAAAAAAAAATTTTCACTTGTTTTTTTTCCCAATGGAAGTATTTCTAAAAAGGTAATTCTAACACTTAACATTAAATATGCTTTATTCTGGGTATATAGGCGAGACTGACATGGCTAAGAGCCTCGGTGGCAGGGCACTTCAGCCATGTCTGCTGTAGCCCCCCTCCCCTCAAAACACCCAGTCACTGTGACAGCCAATCACAATGACCAGGTGTTTATAGCTGTCAAATCAAGTGCCTGCTTTGACAGCTATAGTCTCTCCCAGCTCCACAGCGAATGTGGGGCAGGGAGAGACTAAGGATATAAGTAGTAATCTGCCCCGGGATCCCAATCATCATTTGATACTATTATTTTCATCATATGATATTTACTATTAAAAAAAATATATAAAATATGATGAAAATATGCCATAAAAAAAACACTTTTTCTAACTTTGACCTGATTTTATTTTTATACAATTACAAATGGTAAAAAAGACCCCATCTATATATTTCTAATATTTGTCCTGAGTTTAGTAATACCAATGTTTCCTTGTTTGTCTATGTTTTATTTCAAGTAATAGGGCAATAAACAATATTAGTGGGGGGGGGGGGGGGTTTCTAACCATTTCCTTCTACAGTGACGTTTTAACCCCAACCCTAAATTTACCCGAACTCTAAATTTACCCTAAATCTACCCCCACCCCTTAATCTAACCCTTGTAATCATCTGAACCCCCTGTAACCCTAATTATGACCCTAACCCTAGATCTAGGTTTAGTAGATCAAGGGTTAGCTTTTTTCCATTTATTTATTTATTTTATTTATTTAATTCATTTTCTATTTCTAACTGTAATATACTCTCTAGGGCCTGTAGGGGCAGTCAAGTAGCGGTTTCAGAGCGACGGAAGAGAATTTTTGTTTTTCTCTCTTTCGTCGCTCTCCTCTGGGCAAGCATGCTCCTCCAATACAGCACCCACCCGCGATCACCGGGTAATCACGGTGCCCAGGGTGGCACACAAGGTGTTGCATGATGCCTCGATCGAGGCATCATTGCAACACTTTAACACACATAGGCAGTGATTAGCTTTCACTGCCTATGTGTGTAACGCGCATACGATCATATTCACGGTGATCGTATGCGCGGGGGGGGGGGGGGGGGGCTGAAGGCACTCTCAGAGGCTGCTAAGGATCCGAAGCAGCCTCTGGGAATAGCTACATGAAAACGGAGGACGTATCTACTGGTATCCATAATAAGGAATCTTTAAAAAAAAAAATATGAGCTAAACAAAACAAATGTTTCATGCTGCTTTCAACAGGGTCAGAGTTAGAAAATGCATGCCTTCAACTAAAGATCCTATCACTTAGTTGTAGAGCTTACTCCATCCAATTTCTGTTCTCAGCTAAAATCAATGTGGTACTCTTATCAGCTGTTATGTTGAAAGTAAGACTGTGAATGGATGGAGAGAATAGATCATTCTTCGGGATGTTTTATGTTTTATAAATGTATGTGTGTGTGTATTCTACACACACATTATATGCAAATCCTTTCTAGTGCCTGAGGAGTGGAATCAATATACGAATTTGCATGTGCCATAGCATGAAGCCCATATAGATTAACCAGAAGTATTGTGGTTCACAAGCCAATAAAGTTGCTTTTGACACCGAGGTAGCCTGCCAAATAGCATTTTCCAAGACTATAATTATTACATTTTACTGAAAAGTCACAGCACCCAAGAAACAAGACAAAATCATGGGGCTCAGGTTGATGAATGTAGACAATGTTAAATATAACACAGTGTTGCAATAACACAGGATTTAACCAAACTAATTATTCTAATCAATAATATTACTCCCATACAGGACTAAAATAACCTTACTCATTGTGAATAGATCTCAGTTGCCTTTACAGCCTACATACTGCTTAATCACATCATGTTAACATGAAACATAGTTGATTGAGGTCCAGTGTTTAAGGGACACACCTAACCAAGAGGCCCAGGATTAAATACATATAGACTTGTATACACCAAATGTCCATCTGATTTCAAGTAAATGAAAATAAATAAGTAAATGATTAATCCGTATTTAGACAGAGATATGCTTGAAATTTGAAATAGTAGGGACTTGTTCACCCTCTCATAAATAACTTTTTATAACATTTCACATTATAAAAAGCAGATCAGTCACTGTAAGTGATTTTGACACAGGATAACTTATACTTAGGAGAGATCTGCATAGAGAAGCTCTGGAGACACTGGTGATTTTAACAATGAATGTCTTCATGCAAGACTAGTGTGTTAGTGTAAACACTAACATATATTGCATATAACTTAGGGGGTTAGTCACTAAAAAGTGAGTTGCAGGTGAATTAAGGCAAGAAGGACATTTCTGGAAAACAAATGATGGGTACTCCACACTCAATATAATAAGGTGCTTTTAATAGATGCAAATCCAACAAGGGTATACACGCAAGACTAGTGTGTTAGTGTAAACACTAACATATATTGCATATAACTTAGGGGGTTAGTCACTAAAAAGTGAGTTGCAGGTGAATTAAGGCAAGAAGGACATTTCCGGAAAACAAATGATGGGTACTCCACACTCAATATAATAAGGTGCTTTTAATAGATGCAAATCCAACAAGGGTATACACAGTGTGCAGGAAAATGAGACACGCCTTACGCGTTGCATGAGTGGAGCTTCATAGGCCTATGATTAAGCGTAGAAATATGCGAAACACGTAAACGCGTTTTTCCTGCACACTGTGTATACCCTTGTCGGATTTGTATCTATTAAAAGCACCTTATTATTATATGGAGTGCCCATCATTTGTTTTCCTGATTACCTCCACTTATTCAGCGATTTGGAGCACCTGTTAGCCCATCATCCACAGGAGTAAGCAATTTGCCAGCAAGTGGAGCCTGCTTGCACCGAATGGGGTACCTTTTCGACTGAAGATGGACATTTCATGTTACCAATTTAAAGGACAATTAAAAACTGACTTGTATCTTAATAGATACGCATGGGTTTACACTCTGCTTTGTCTCACAGCTGAGACAGCAGGCTGGAGCTCGCTGACATTGCCAATGCCCGCATAGCCAGAGCAGGGGCTCGCACTGCTCATTTAAATGGGGTCTGCTGTGTGCAGGGGTCTTTCTGCAAGTGCAGAGAGAGACCTTATTTATAATTTAAGGTCCTCTCTGCTGATCCCATGTAAAAAAAGAATCTCTTTGCTCTAGGCCGAACTGCTGGGAAGAGGATAAACTGGCACATACTGTAAGAAGTATGTTCCAGTTTATTCTCATACTAGGGACAACTAACTTTACTAGTGCTTCTTACAAATGAAAAATAAAAAGTTTAACTACAGATAGCTTAGGGACAAACCAGGAGAGTTTCCCAACAATAAGCATATGTCCCAGGTTTTGCCCCTGCACAAGTATGGCTAAATTGGAAATGTTCATCTCAAGCCTAAACATTTCTTATACGTTAAATGAGGAGAATAAATATGAGAAATGGTCTTATACATTGTATTAGTCGCAATATCAGCAAATCCATGAAATAAGAGAAATACATATTTTAAGTGCGTCTGTGGTGTCTCCTGCTTATGACATCACCTTGTGACTGGATATGCAAATTATACATTTTACATTGAAAGAAATGAATTTGCATATCAAGCCATGATGTCATAAGCCACAGACACAATTAATACATATTTCTCTTATTTAAAAAAAAAAAAAAAACTCTTGCATACAATTATACAGGCACAATGTATAGACAATTTTTCATTATTTTTTATTATCCACATTCACAGGATAAGCAGTGTTTAGGTTCACAGAGTCCATTTAAATCACCAGATTTAAATGATTGAATTTTTCAGCCTACACTGGAACATGCAGATATCCTTCAATATTTACAGGAGATTAAGAAATATCAGTTGGGGTTGAACACTAAAACCCAAGCTACACCAAGGGGGAAAAAAATTGTATATTTTTTTTAAATACTTGCATTTTCAGCCAGCTCGATGTATGGTGCCTATGACTACTTAACTCCCTCTTCCTATCCGGCATACCAAACGATTACACTTTTGCACGAGGAAACAAAGTACAATTTTGGCACTCGGTCTCCACCGTACAAAAAAAAATGATATTGTGTTACCTATTTGCAAATACAATATTAGTTCTGCCAATACAAAGTCAGAGACAACTTACAATTACAGCATGTTACATACAATTACTATATAATAAATGAAAATGCATTTACAGCATCATTTTCAAATGGGTTTTAAGTCAAAATGACTGCCCAAACATATTACAAGCCATGTACAAAGTTAGCCTGGGTGTATCGAGTAATTGTGAGTTGCATATGTGATATATGGTGATAAACTGTGACTCAATAACCCTTACATGCCAAGACATACATCTGAGAAAGCATAAGGCTGCCCATGGTCACTATGGAGGGCCCATTGTATCCCCGATGGGAATCTGGCTAGCTCCCCCTGGTTAATGCCCACTAACTCCCGGCCTGTGCTACTCACGGAGCTTCTTCCACATTGCATGGTGACAGGCCACAAAGCCCTTGCGGATGGCGGCGCAAACCTCCTCCGAGTCCTCTGACATGAAGCCCTTCTGTTTTCGGATAAAGCCCCACAGGTGATCTCGAGCAAAATGAGCGGCTTCCCGGCCCCCGTGTCCATCATACACCGCGAAGAAAGCCACAGACTGTCTTCCACCGGCCCGGGGACTCGCCGGTGAGACGCTGCCGAAACTCCTGCCCAGATTCCCCTTGAAGTGACCAGGGCTCTGGGAGCCGACATCTTCTTCCATCTCCTCCTCCTCCTCTTCCTCCATCCAGGCCAGCTCGTCTTCACCGGGCTCTGGCTCGACCAGTACCTGGGTCACATCTTCCATATACTTTCTTCCGCCCTGGTCCGAGGAGACACTAACCCGCAGGGAGAAAGTGCCCTGCATTTCAACCCCTTCTTTGTTGCTATATCCTCGGCCAGGAGAAGGTGGTGTAGTAAAAATAATAAGAAAAAAATACTATTCTGTCTGTATAAAAAACGCCTTTTTTTTAATACCCTGAGTTCACAAGACGGCGGCGATTTAATACCGAAGCTCTCTGGGGATGCCGTGTCCCCCGCCCGCGCTCCTTATTGTTTATTTCCCTCAATGTCCGGACCTGTCCTGGAGCAGCCGCTGTGTTGTTGTGACGTCACAGTTGGCATGAGTGTACACAACAGTCTGCCTCCCTACTGTGTGCGCGTGCTCAGTAACGCCAGCTAATCGGCGCCATTGTTCAGTCGGCCAACAGTTGAAAGGTGGCACTAGAGCGGAGCCTCGTAAACGTTCTGGAATATTCCAGACATCCATGTTTGTTAGCGGAACAGAAACCCTCAGCTGTGAACCGCATATCCCACTGATAATATGAGGTCTATTTACTAAACAGTGAACCATGGTAATTTGCAACTAAGCAAAAATCAGGTCAAAGCAATACCACTTCTAAATGTGTAAATTGATTGTCTATCATTTTTTCAATTCGCTACCTTGGCCATAAGTTTGAAATAGCAAAGTGTTTACCCATTACACACAAGGTTCAACTCAATTTGGGCTGATAATTGGGAGGGCTGACCCTACCATAGGGCAACTGCCCCAGGAAGGCGCATAGGCTCCATGTGGTGCACACCTAGCACGGAGACGCTGTATATTTCTGGGGTTTGCGTACTCCGAATAGACAGCACACAAACCCCGGAAATACATCTGAACATTTCTGTATTAAAGTCACTCATTCTGTTGCCAATTCGACCAGCACAAAAAGTATATGAATTTTCAAAGCGGCACTTTACCCCTCCATACAGCGCTTTTTTATCTGTGTGTAGCGGGAGAGCAGCACAAGGGGATGCTTGGTCCGCCCCCTCGCATCGCAGTGAATGATCTGAGCGTCATTGGGTTTCATGTGACATCCGGCGCTCAGTGAAAAGGCGGCTCTAGCGGCATGGTTCTGGGTGCTGGAGCAAGTCCTGAGTGGTGGTCCCTGGGGCAAAGTCTTGAGTCCAAAGTGGGTGTTAGGGCAAGTTCCAGAGTTCAAAACTGGGTGTTGGGGCCAAGCCCAGAGACCAAACTGAGTGTTGGGTGCAAAGTCCAGAGTACAAAACTGGGTGTTTTGGGCAAAGCCCAGAGTGCAAAACTGGGTGTTGGGGCAAAGTTCTGGACATAATGTTTTACCTTTCTTTTCACCCAGTGGGTGAGTGTAGCGGTTACCCCGTGTAGCAGAGGGGTTTCAACCGCTGGAGGGTGTCCTTTTCCCAATCAGTGAGGAGGATTCTCAGCATCCAGTCGTATTCAAGTCCAAGTGAAGAAGCTCTTACCAGAGCTAGCGTGAATAGCTGTATAGCGGTTACCCCCAATAAGAGACAAGACTCTAGATTGAGGGTGAAGTAGAACTGACCAGAACTGTTTATTGATGTACAAACACAGAATATATACAGTTGAACATCTTGACAAACCAAATTGGACAAAGGAACTATAACAGGATTAAAGTTTAACCTAAGGACATACAAAGGGAAATCCTGCCTCACACCTTTCAGGATACAAAGGTGCCCAGTTCAGATACACACAGGAAACTAAATGACTTACATAAGACAATGGGAAAGGTGACAATAATGACAGGGATTAAAGGATAGGATCCAATCTTAACTTGAGGAAAGCACAGTGAATAGGACAAAGACTTGGATCCTAGTAATTGAGTTAACCTTTGTATCAGCTCAATTATCTCCAAGCTAAAATATACAGGTTTTACACAATATTAATAACTTTCAAAATATGCATCACATTCACATAAAACATACATTTTCAGAATCAGCATACTTTAAATATGAACATAACTAAAAATCAGACAATTCCACCCAGTAGTTCAAAAGTTAGCTTTTTGGGGCCATACACCCCAGGGCCATAGTCACAGGGGAGGAGGCTGGCAAACAGGCCTCTCCAGGACCAAGTGGCGAAGGGCACTTCGTCACAGTGAGCTCTTGCAAACATTATTATGTCCAGCTTGAATGAATACAATATTTTTTTCAAAGTGCTTCTTGCTTGTTAGTTTTTTTTGGAGGGTGAAGTGCTGGGAGAGGGTCAGCATCTTATCATTCGCACCAGGCAGCACAATGTCTTCGGCTGGCCCTAATACTCGGTCCTGAAATGGTGTAGATCGATTCAGGGCAAACTGAGACTCAAATAATAAACTACCCAGGTAGCCCCATATGCCTCTGAATATGTCTGCAATTTGGACATTGTATCCAATATCTTCTGACACTGAAATCAGCTGAAATGTTCCAATGTGAAGTTGTAGCGCGGTCCACCCCCATAAACTTCTATAGGGAGAATTTTGACCTATTTCAGGAGAGCCTTGGCTATTACAAATATAGCTGAAGTCTGGCCAAAGAAGACAATGTGAGGACTCCGGCTCCTGAAGGATAATAAAATAAATCATATTAGAACACTTGGGTATTCTATTCCATGTTTTTTGTATTGCACGAATCAAGGGTGTTATCTCAGTCATTGCTTACCAAGAGGCACACACTGGTGCAGTTTGCACATTTTTGCCTATAAAGCCTGTAGGATATTACCCAGGGCATTAGTGTTTGCTAATAAAGCATTCCCTTTTTAAGAAAGTCGCCCCTTTAAGAAAAAACCTTTTGCTTGGCGGCAGACACAGTGCCTTGGGAGATTGGAAGACAAACCTGCATGCTGCCTGTTCAGCTCCCTGTGCGGTATGACAACGGGGAAGTGCTGGGGTGAAACCATGCTGCCTGCCACTAGGGACCAGGGGAAGTCCTGGTGGGATGGAGGGATGTGATGGGGGCATGTCCTGGGTGTGCAATGTGGGTATGTCGTTGGTGTGCAACTTTGGTAGGCGGGTGCCCGAATTTTGTCTGCCTAGGGCAGCACAACACCAAGATACACCACTGGGTGTGACATATTTCAAGGTTTAGCTGGCACTTATGGCCTAGGAAGTATTATAAGGTACACTCTGAGTAGACAATGCATCACAATATTGGCACCGCTTATAGTGTAAATGCAATTTTACCATGGTTTATGCCAACCCAACAGGAGAGCTGGATTCTAAAATAAAAATGGGGACTGCATCCCATGACTCTCAGTCAGTATGTTAAGCATCATGGGAAAGAGAGTGCTCAACAACTAGAATGCTAAAGTTTAGCTGTTATATGATTAGAAAATAGCACTGCAGCTGCTGTGGAATACACATCTCATGATCCCCCCCCCCCCCCCCGGGAAAAAAATCCTGTGGACGCTCAAATCCATTGTTCGTCTTATGCAGGTAGACTGAAGAATGTTTTTGTACTTCAAATAAAGCCAGTCATATATGTTGTCATATTCCCTTGTGGAAACAGTATCCTTATGAACACAGACACACTGACATATGGAGGAATTACACCTTCATTCATTTGCTTTATTCAGCTTCTAAGGGGCTGAGCAGGTATAATCTCATCAGCTTCTCATTTTCAGATTTAATCTAATAAGCCCTTCTTATTCACTTGACTTTGCTGCTGTCTGTATGCGGATATTCTTAAAGAGTAACAATTATGAAATAAACAGCCTTTGATTTTTAATTATTTATATATATATATATATATATATATATATATATATATATATATACACACATCCTTCTGTTGCATGGTGTATATATTGTACTAATTAAAGCTTGGTATGATATAATACAGTAATGTGGAGGGCAGCATACACTGCAGAAGCTTAGGTTCGGGGCCGGTCATTATAAATTTGTTGATGTAATACAATAAAATCTTTGGGCTTTTTTGTCAGGGTATGGTGCACACAAAAATTCTTGAGGGCCACATATACATCCATCACTGCCAATTTGACATTAATATACTATACCACAAGAATCACTTGTGAATTTGCTGGAATTGTGTGGGAGGGAGAAAAATTGTAGACGTTATTCTTTCTTGTAATAACTGGCATTGCCCTGAATATTATTGACTTTAAAGGGACACTCACACCAAAAAATAAAAAGGTTTTACTTTTAAATTTTGTATTGTTGATTTCAGACATCTCTTTTGTTCTTCTTATGTAACTGTATTTAATAAAATAAGTAGCTGAACAAGTCTGACTGGGTGCTGCCATTTTGTGAAATATAGTGTTTTTAGGTGCCACCCCTCAGAGACTTTACAGCACAAATTTCCGACCTTGGGGCTTGGGACACAGAATGCAGTCTATAAGTCTGTATTCTGATCAAAGACGTGCATTGAATGGGAGTGTAACGTAACTATTATATCACAAGGGGGCATAGTTATGATCCTGATTGATTAGGTTAATCTCCTCTCCATGTGTTGGAAGGCAGGTAAAAAAGTCATACAAAGCCACCTAGTCCTGCCCTCTATGATACACAGGAGCCAGTGAGCAGGGAAGGATCTTATGACAGCATCATCCAGTCTTTGGCAACAGTTGTAAAGTGAGATTGGCTGGATTTTGGATGATGTTGTATCATGTTAAATATTCTCAAAATGGATGCTGGAGATAAACACCTAATTTCATTTTTCCTTTTAAATGCAATTAATTCAATCATATAAAAAAAAAAGTGGCATATGATTTATATTTGTGTTTGTTTTATCTGACCAGGTTATCTAGTTACATATTATGTAAGTGGTAGTGTCCCTTTAATAAGAAGGAAGGGTAATCCAGATGTTTAACTCTCGTTGCAGAAATCTGGTCCACCTAAGCCCTTTTTGCTTCTTCAAAACTACTCTTTAATCACCCCTTGGATCTCTGCTTTTTGTAACAAAATAAGTAGGTGTGATAATATGAGTGAGGAGAAGACCACTAGGCAGGACATATTCCAGCAATATATACGATATAGGATACAGGAAGAGGTACAAACCTGTAACAGGTGTTTTGCTGAGGCGGGATCTGGATCTGAAGCTCCCAAGAATTCCTCCCACAACGTAAGGATAATGTAAGGATAATATACAGTCCTGATATAGTATTTTAGTTTTAGAAGTATTGGCAGGAATAATACTATACTTGTAATCCAATAATCTCGTGGTTAAACCAGCAGGTGAAATATGATACTTGTAATCCAGAATGGTAAGGCTTAAACCAGCAGAGATGGCAGCGGTTCCAAGGTCAGGGGAATAAGCAAACTTCATAAATGGGTAAACGGTCCAGGATCATACACAGAAATTCAGCAAAACGAGTAACAGACCAGGCATAGGGAACTAGAAGTCAGAGATAAGCCATTGAACAATCCGAATCGGCAACGAGATAATCCACATATAAGCGTTATAACAATAATGCTAGGAGTTCAGGAAAAACACGAGACTCACCAAGCACTGGTGAAACTGTGAGAAGCATTTTTAAATGTTCCCACTAGTCGTGGAATGACGTCAAGCGTGACGTCATCAGGGGCGCGTCTGAGTTCCGATATTGGTGGCAGTGGAGTAGTTCGCGTTCCTGGCTGTGTGCAGTCAGTCATGGCCTGGTAAGTGACCGCAAAGGGGTGTTCTGGAGACCTGCTGCGAGGTAAGTTGTAGACACAGCTACCGGTATTGGCACAACAGATGTAAATAATTTATTGGAAAAACAGCAGCATATTTATACAGTATTTATACAGTATTAGGATCTTTATAACCATGATAAAACAAAAGACATAACAGAAATAACCAGGAGAACATTGGAGATAATTGAATTTGGTGCCTTACGTCACCCATCAGAACCAAGTATGTGACAGGAGCGACCAGTCTCCAATGAGTGGGAGTAGTTTACGGTTCAACTACAGCCCTTTAAATCAGCAGCCACTGGGGAGGTGAGCGATGCGGCCTTCCATCCAATATACTCTTACAATAGCCTCTATTTTAGCTGGCTCGGGCCATTGCTGGACACTACCTACCTGGTGTCCCAGGTACTGTACCTCTAGTATACCCAACTGACATCAGTTCTGCTGTACCTTTCGTAACACTGCATCTGGATGATGTAAATGTTCCCCCAGGAACTGTTGAAGATAGCAATGGCATCTAGATACACACAGGCAAATCCCTGGAGTCCATCTAGGAGTAAGTCTAGCATTCTTTGAAAGGTCGCCAGAGCATTTTTCATCCCAGATTGCATGACCTTAAACTGGTACAGGCCGAACAGGTTGATAAATCCTCTACCACTTCCACTGGCCCCCTTTGCCCCTCTAATTTAAGACTTTGTCCTCATGTTCTAGTAGTTTTTATTCTTTTAACTATATTATCCTCCTTTACTGTTGTCACGGTTGGCTGTGCCGATGAGGTCTGGAGTCGCGGTGCAGGGGTAGTGGGCGATTCAAGGCCCTGCGCAGGGTGAGCACTCTCCACCTGGGGTGGAGCCCCAGGCTTTGAATGCCCACATGCAGAGGCCTTGTTTGGTTTCCCACGAGTTATAGCCAGGCAGGGACAAAGCAGGGTCTAGGAACAAGCCGAGGTCAAAGGACTGTAGAAATCAGAATGGTCAGAATCAAGCCGAGGTCAAAGGACTGTAGAAATCAGAATGGTCAGAATCAAGCCGAGGTCAAAGGACTGTAGAAATCAGGGATGGTCAGGAACACGATGAACAGGAATCAAAAACACAAGCTAGCAGAAAATAATGTACCAGCTCTGATTGCTGGGAGGAAGGGGTTTATATAGCTCCAGGGCTCATTACTACAAGGGTCTACACCTGGGCAGTAGGTAATCAAGTAGACAAAGTCAGAGAGATATCCACTACTGCTACATAAGGAAATAGAACCAGCAGGTGGCGTCTGGAACAGGAGCAGGGAACAGGAACCACAGCAGTCAAGGTTCGAATCCAGGTAAATCGTTACAACTGTGTTGATTCCCTGGGCTGATAACAGATTTTGTCTATCATGGGGGTGTGGCCAGCGCGTGACTGTATGGACGTACAGCCTTAGAGCTCATGACACACTCGGTTCTAAACCACTTTGTGGCCATAAGCATCTTCCCTGGACTAATAAACCACTTAAGATGGCACAAAAAAACTAAACGGAACCCCCCATCTTTGGACCCTAATAGTGGGAAGTCAGCGGATCCATACCGCAGAGACTTAAGTGATCTCAAAGCCTTAAGAACATCATTCAAATCTGATCTTCAAGCAGACCTAAAGCAATGTTCAGCCAAGGTAATGTCCGAAATCACCACTCTGAACGGCCGCACCGCCAAACTGGAATCCCACCTAAACCCGATGGCGGAAGTTCAAGATGAACTACATAAAGACTTACATCATCTACGTGCCAAGTATAGTGACCAACAGGGCCGGACTGGCCCACCGGGATACCTGGAAAAATCCCGGTGGGCCGCCTTGGCCACTTAAAGTGAATTGGCGGCGGCCGCCACTTTAAGAGTTCAGCTGCTTCCCCCTGTAGTGTCTTTCACCCCCCCCCCGTAGTGTCTTTCACCCCCCCCGTAGTGTCTTTCACCCCCCCCCCCCCCGTAGTGTCTTTCACCCCCTCCCCTTTCCCCTGTATGTCACACTCACCTTGCTTTCTCTGCTCCCCATCCCGCCGCCGGAACTGCTGCTGCAGCATCCGGCGGCAGCAGGCGAATTTCTTAAATCGGCGACGGCCACCGAGTTGCTTAAAGTGGCGGTAGGCGGTAGGCCACTTTAAGCAATTCGGCGGCCGTCGCCGCTTTAAGAAGTTCGCCTGCTGCCGCCGGATGCTGCAGCAGCAGTTCCGGCGGCGGGATGGGGAGCAGAGAAAGCAAGGTGAGTGTGACATACAGGGGAAAGGGGAGGGGGTGAAAGACACTACAGGGGGGGGGGTGAAAGACACTACGGGGGGGGTGAAAGACACTACAGGGGAAGGGGAGGGGGTGAAAGACACTACAGGGGGAAGGGGGGTGAAAGACACTACAGGGGGAAGGGGGGTGAAAGACTCTACAGGGGGAGAGGAGGGGGTGAGAGACGCCACAGAAAGGACAGAGAGAGAGAGAAAGGACAGAGAGAGAGAGAGAGACGCCACATAAAGGACACAGAGAGAGAGAGAGACGCCACAGAAAGCACACAGAGAGAGAGAGACGCCACAGAAAGGACACAGAGAGAGAGACGACACAGAGAGAGAGAGACGCCACAGAAAGGACACAGAGAGAGAGAGAGACGCCACAGAAAGGACACAGAGAGAGAGAGAGAGACGCCACAGAAAGGACACAGAGAGAGAGAGACGCCACAGAAAGGACACAGAGAGAGAGAGATGCCACAGAAAGGACAGAGAGAGAGAGAGACGCCACAGAAAGGACACAGAGAGAGAGAGAGACGCCACAGAAAGGACACAGAGAGAGAGAGAGACGCCACAGAAAGGACACAGAGAGAGAGAGACGCCACAGAAAGGACACAGAGAGAGAGAGAGACGCCACAGAAAGGACACAGAGAGAGAGAGACGCCACAGAAAGGACACAGAGAGAGAGAGATGCCACAGAAAGGACACAGAGAGAGACGCCACAGAGAGAGACGCCACAGAAAGGACACAGAGAGAGACGCCACAGAAAAGACAGAGAGAGAGACGCCACAGAAAAGACAGAGAGAGAGAGAGAGAGAGAGACGCCACAGAAAGGACAGAGAGAGAGACAGGCTACAGATATGCGAGAGACAAGCTACAGAATATGTCTCACACACTGCCCTGATATATACCTCTGCACAGGGCAATTCATATAACTCTGTGTACATACTGGAGGTATATATTTTGCCCTAGACAGGCTTATATATCAGTCTTATCTATAAATAATACACTGTTCAGATGTGCTTTTTAAAATGCATGATTTTCCCTTCTATGAACAAAAAAATTATATTATGCTATGGGCTGGTTTAAAAATCTTATGCGATGGGGCTGGTATATACATTTTTTCCAGGGCTGGTTTTTGCTCCCAGTCCGGCCCTGGTGACCCAAAGATGCCTGCGAGGATCTTGATAACAGATCCCGCCGCTCTATCATTCCCTTTGTACATCTACGATCATAAGCTGTACTTCTGCACATATTTCCAACAGCTGGCCCTGGACCGAACGCCATTTGAGCTCCACATCAAGAGAATACACAGAGCCTAGCGCCCAAACCGGGTCCAAATGAACCGCACACATGAAATACAGTAGTATCAATGGAAAAACTGTATACAGCAAATAAGTCACTTTTAATGAGATGTAGCTGTGATTTGAGGCATTGTTGGGAACCTGCCATTGGCACGTCAGGCCTGCACTCGTGTCATTGTTTTACCCTTTGAGGGCATGGTGGTAATCTGACCATGCACGGAAAGGCTATATCACAGCTTAAGGGGGCTAGAAACTTAATAAACTGTTGTGCGCTTGCATTCTAACAGGTGTGTGAAATTTGCAACTTGGTGCAAAATCCAAAACTTGTTTTGGATAATGAATCATTTTGGATAAGGGATACTCAACCTGTACTCCTAAATCCCTTACTTCAGATGTTGAGGTTGGGACGGTTTTCAAATATTCTGTAGTCTCTCCCTTCATCAATTTCTTATCCAAGGAGAGATCCCTTAAACAATTCAGACCCCTGTAATAATGCAGTGGCCAGACCTGACTGCCTCCGTGGATTCCATAATCTTCTTAAGTAGAATTGCTGGGGGCATTGTTGGGTAGGCAAACATAACTAATGTAAACATCTTTTCATTCATTTACAAACCAGACCCATATACCTACCCTCTGTATCTAAGTTAGAAAGTACTATTTCCCACCCCCTTTTTTCCTCTTAACTATGGGCTGTTATTGAGAAATTATTGCTCCCCTTCACCTTTTCTCTCTGGCTCCAATGTGTTTCCCTGGAAGAATGCTATAACTCAATGTACATGCCTCATAAAAATACACACCAAAGATCTGTTTTGTGGCATGTTCAAACCATGGGTGTTTACAGAAATCATTTTTATCATCTAATTTGGTCTCTCTTTCCCCTGACCCTCTGAGCAAAAAATACTGACTCACGTGTAAATATATTTTTAAAAAACCTATTAACCCCTTAGTGACATGACTTTTTTGGCTTGTCCGACGCTTGGTGACATGGGCTGTTTTAACATTTCTGAGGTGTTTGTGTTTTGCTGTAATTTATTTCTGTCTCATTTAGTGTACCCGCACAAACTATATATTGTTTTTATCGTTATAAGAAGGGCTTTCTTTTGATACCATTATTTTGATAATAGCATATAATTTGATGTAAAAAAAAAAAATAAAATATGGCCAAAAAATTGAAAAAATACTTTTTTTATGACTTTTATTTGAAAAATCGTATACTCATGTACAAGAGACAACAAAAAAACACTGCTAAAAAGTTTCTAATATATGTCCTGAGTTCAGAAATAGCCCATGTTTTTATGTTTTTGTGCTTTTTTATTCATGTTACAGGGCCAGAACTATAAGTGGTGCAAAGCTATTTTAAAATCCTTTCTTTCAAAATTAGCGATAGTGACATTGTAACACTGATTTCTGTACTAAATCCATGAATGACCCTCAACATGTACATATTTTTGAAAACTAGACAACTCAGGGCATTTAACTTGGGGTATTTTGACACATTTCATGTAGCCATTTTACCACCAATCTATGCCAAAGTTTGCAGCAAAAAATCTTTTTTTTTAATTTTTCACATATATTGCAATTTAGGTAAACATTACCTTAAAATGTGAAGGGATATTTCCAAATAACACCTCAATATGTGTTCAGCAACATCTCCTGAGTACAGGGATACCACCCATGCATAGGTTTGTTGGTTTGTTTTGGGGCTAAAAGGCCACATTTAGGGGGTGCGCATTTTGGTTTTCCAACTTGGAATTCTGACATGCAGAAAACTTGTGCCCATGTCCCATTTGGGACATTTTTGAAGCCAGAAAGTGTATTCTACCCCACAAAACCATATATATTTTTAAACTAGACACCCTAGGGTATTTCAAATGGTAGTATTTTAACACTTTCCATGCACTAATTATACTACCAGCCTATGTCAATGTTTTGGGTAGTAATTTTTTTTCACATACATTGTACTTTGGGCATGAATTCACAGATCCTGTTATATGTCAGTGCCAAACAACACCTCAATATGTGTTCAGCAACATCTCCTGAGTACAGGGATACCCCCCATGTATAGGTTGGTTAGGTTATTTGGGGGTTAAAAGGCCACATTTGAGAGGTGCGCTTTTTGGTTTTCCAACTTGGAATTCTGACGTGCAGAAAACCTGCTCCCATGTCCCATTTGGGACATTTTTGAAGCCAAAAAGTGTATTCTATCCCACAAAACCATATATTTTTGAAAACTAGACACCCTAGGGTATTTCAAATGGTAGTATTTTAACACTTTCCATGCACTAATTCTACCACCAGCCTATGTCAATGTTATGGATAGTAATTTGTTTTTCACATTCATTGTACATCGGGCATGAATTCATAGATCCTTTTATGTGTCAGTGCCACAAAACACATTAATATGTGTTCAGCAACATCTCCTGAGTACAGGGATACCACCCATGTGTAGGTTAGTTAGATTATTTGGGGGCTAAAAGGCCATGTTTAGGGGGGGTGCATTTCCAACTTGGAATTTTGACATGTAGTCGTCCTGCGCCCATGTTCCATTTGGGACACTTTTGAAGCCTGTCAAAGTATTTTACCCCATAAAACCATATATTTTGGAAAACTAGACATCCTAGGGTTTTTAAAATTGTGGTATTTTAACACTTTCCAAGTGCTAATTCTACCACCAACCTATGTCAAAGTGTTGGGATGTCATTTTTTCCCCACACACATTGTAGTTCAGGCAGGAATTTTCAGATTCTGGTATTTGCCACTGCCAACCAACACCTCAATATGTGTTCAGCAACATCTCCTGAGTACAGGGATACCCCCCATGCATAGGTTTGTTGGTTTGTATTGGGTCTAAAATTCCACATTTAGGGGGTGCGCAATTCCAACCTGGAATTTTGACATGTAGTCAGCCTGCGCCCATGTTCCATTTGGAACATTTTTGAAGCCGTCCAATGAATTTTACCCCATCAAACCATATATTTTTGGAAAATAGACATCCTAAGGTATTTCAAATGGTGGTATTTTAAAACTGTATAGGTACTAATTCTACCACCAGCCTTTGTAAAAGTTTGTGGTAGTACTTTTTTGGGAGGTTTTTTTCCACATGCATTGTACTTCAGGCATGAATTCACAGATTCTGGTATATGTCACTGCCAAACAACAACCCAATATGTGTTCAGCAACATCTCCCAAGTACAGGGATAGCACCCATGCATAGGTTTGTTGGTTTGTTTTTGGCTAGAAGGCAACATTTGTGAGATGCGCATCTCAAAATTCCAACTTGGAATTTTGACATGTAGTCAACCTGCGTACGTGTCCTTTATGGGATATATCTTTGAAGCCAGCCAATGTAATTTACCCCCACCAAACCATATATTTTTTTATCGGTAGACCCCCATCACTACTTGTGGCAAGGGCTCAGCAGCCACCGATACATCGCTAGATGATGTATCAGAAAGCTGAATAGGGTCAAAATCGAACCCTGAGTCCGCGGCCTCAGAATCAGTGCGTAAGCAGTGATCTCGAGCAAAGAAGGGGTTAATAGCTCTTAGAAGAGCCTATCTAGTACTGTAATACATTACAGTACAAAGAAATTAATCCATAAAACAGTGCAGACAGAAAAACATACTGTTGCTGTGCAAGATTACTGCTTACACAGTGATGAATGGCAGGGAAGGGGTTAATACACAGTGAAAGACTTTCATAAAACCTGACAATTTTATAAAATGTTATTTTATATCACTAATACTGATCTGTCTCTTTCCGTCACAAAAATGTAAGTGAGGAGAGGGAGGCAGATCAATATTTGTGAATATTGATCCGACCAATTTTGATCTGACCAGGGCGAATGGTGAGCTTAATTGAGAAATCACCAAACCGCCTTTGCCACTAATTCGCTGTTACTGATCGCTATGCGCTCAGGCAGCTTAAAAAAAAAAAACTCAAATATTTTTACTTTACATGTAATCCCCTAGCGGGTATGTGTAAAAAAAATAAAATAAAAATATGCAGACAGATAAAAATTGCTTTGGCGTCAATATCATTGCGTAAGCAGTGATCGACGGCAAAGAAGGGGTTAATAACTCTTAGAAGAGCCTTTTTAGTACTGTAATAAATTACAGTACAAAAAAAAATAACCCATCACACACAGCACTCTCACACCCATCACACACAGCATTCTCACACCCATCACACACAGCACTCTTACACCCATCACACACAGCACTCTCACACCCATCACACACACACAGCACTCTCACACACATCATGGACAGCACTCTTGCACTCTCACACACATCATACACAGCACTCACACACCGCCCCCCTCATCACACCGCACCCCTCACATACACACAGAACCCCCCAACACACTGCACAACAGACATACACAATACTTATATATATATATATTTATATATATATATATATATATATATACACACACACACACACACACACACACACACAGCACCCCTCACACACATACTGCACCCCTATACACATTACATTCCAGACACACACTAGATCCTTACCCAACTCTGGATCATCTACACACATACAAACGCTAGATCCCTATATACACGCTAGATCCCTATATACACATGCTCAATACTCTTTCCTGGCATTTTTGTCTCTTGGTATCCATTTATAGAGACACCAGAGATAAGTTGCAAGGAAACACAGTGCAAGCATGTTATTAAATTTGCTTGCACTGTGCAGAACAAATATTTTTCTCATGCTAGAGCTCTTCAGCAGAGCTCTGCGCATGGTCTGCCCTGGAAGAGCATTGAACCAACATGCTCACTTTGAGAGGGAGCGTGTTTGTCATTGGTGATGACAAAACACACCTCCTCTGCCCCGCCCCCTTCTTAGTGGGCCGCTGTGATAAAAAAATGCCCGGGCCGAATTTTTCTCCCAGTCCGGCCCTGCCAGAGACCATCACACAAACAGAGTTGGGAAGTTAACTCACAACATTTTTCAATACGTTGACCAAGGATTAATTACCACTTCTACATCCATATGAACGATTTCACAGGATTGCAAAGCCAAAAGAAATTAAAAAAAGATTCTCCCAAGAGACGTGATTGTGAGATTTGCAAACTTTTATATAAAAGACATGGTACTAAAGGCCTACAGGAAAAAAAACTCTTAGCGAAGAAAAATACAAAGACATTATAATCTTCACAGACGTCTCTAGAGCTTCTAGAAAGTCGAGACTGGGATTTAAAGATCAAACCCTCAAGCTTAGAGAAAACAATATTCAATACTTCTGGGCCCCACAGAACCAACTAACTGTTATATTCGACGGCCAGAGACATTCCTTTTCGGACGTAACTGAGGCCCGGGAAAAACTTAAGGAATTGCTGGGAAAATAGTAGAGGGATAACGTTTTGTAGATAGGAAGAGGAGATGAAAAAGAAAGAAAAACTTTCAAATTATAAAGATAGTTCCTGAACAACTGAGGGGGAGGACTGGGGGGGGAACAGTTTTCTGAAAGTAAATATTTTTCTATGTGTAAGGGTAATCTACTCACTAATTTGCACTAACCCACCCACTTTAAGGCACCATACCCCACAGAATTATTTTTCTATCTGTGGTGCACTAGTCTCCTTCCCTACCCCAAAGGGAAGGGAAGAGAGGGGGTAATTATTCAGAAAATGAAGGGGTTTTTTTTTTGGTTTTTTCTTCTCTCTCTCTTTCTTTTCACTGTTTCACTTCCACTACACCACAATTACACCACACTTATATAGATAGACGTACTTTAGGGAACAATCCCTCAAGACTCACAAAATTAACTATATATAACTTTAAATTTGTTTCCCTTAGTGACCACTTACAATTACACTGATCACAAGTATTACCCAGATTCACTTTTACCACTTCCAGTAATTGCACTAATCATAATTTCATACACATTGATAGACTTACCCTTGGAAATAGATTCCCAAGATGCACAGTAGTATCACAATAGAACATACACTGTTCCCTCTAAGACACTCATAAATAGTTGCACGTATTCGCACGGGTACAATTAAACTTATTGAGTAGTTACTCTGTCCCTCCATATGCCTCTCCCCCCTGTTGGAGGTAGGGGAGATGTATCACCCAGTTTCCAAGAGATTTGAACCACTGAAATAGGGTCTATGAGGGGATACCCCCGGATGTGTGGCCCGCCCTCTTCCGGGGCTCCCCTCCACCATGGTGGGGGGCGGCCCCGGGAAACGGGGGGACCCCCTGGCTCCGCCTGAACAACAGCAACTTCACTGTGATAATACCAGAAGCATATTAGCAGCAACTATAAGCGTAGCGTTAAAAAGACACTACAGTGTAAATATTGAATCTTCAGTTCCTCAACTCCTACCCATCCGCAGTGTATGTATCCTGCGGCGGCAGCAGGACGGTTTGAAGAAATTACTTCATTCTTTGATTTGAATGATATTTTGTTATGTTTTATGTTGTTATGTTTTCTATGTAAATGGCATTTTAAAATGGACAGAAGTAATGTTGTGAGGATTGTTACCTTCTACCGCGGGACCCTTAATCTTGTGGACATAAATGACTCTCTTGGTGATAGACAGGTCGGAATACAAACAAAAATAGATGACACTTGAACTGTTATCGTTGAACGCTCAGGGGCTCAATTCCCCCATAAAAAGGCGCTATCTCTATTACCTGCTGAAGCAAAAAAAATAGATATAGCACTAATACAGGAAACTTTCTGGCAACTCCCAGCGGAGCAGCTTTGGAAATATTCAAGATACCAAGTAGTAACTCAAGCCAACTTTACGGATGGCCACAAAAAAAGAGGAGTAGCCATAATTGCCTCTAACAATCTAAAAATAGAAACCCTCCATGAAGAAAAAGATCAAAATGGTAGATATGTTATATGGATTTGTAAAATTAACGACAAGACATTTACCTTGGTAAATGTCTACAGTCCAAACCAATCCCCAATCCGTGTCAGGGTAGCTGTGACTTTAAGAATATTTGGAAACTCAACTGCAGAAATAAATGACAATCCACACATGGTATATCGTTTAAGCAATTCTTGTATTAAAGTTTAGCAGCAAAAAGAAGAAAAACTGACTGATATTGATTGCAGAGAAAAAAATAAATGGTTTGAAGTAATATGGAAAAATATATGTAACTTGATTGAAGTATAAAGTAAAAAATATGATGGAACACTTGATTGAAGATATGGAAGGTACTTGCGATTAGGTGATAGAGAAAAATGCAGGATAACAGGGACGGTCCGTATTCAGAGGATTGGAGAAGTACACAATTCGATTCAGGAAGCCAAAGGTCAGGATTGGAGAAATCAGAATGGTCGAGGATATCCAGGTCAGCAACAGGTAATCAAAAATGAAAGTAGCAAGATACTCTAAGGTAGCTTGGAGCTAAGGAGTCAGGAACAACAGCTGCTAGAGACAATACTCAGCGATTTGTGTCTGTTGCAGACTGTTATTTATAGTCACAGGAAGATCGCGTCATTGAAAGGGGCGTGGCCTAATGAAGATGTGTGGTCTAATGAAGGGGGCGTGGCCTAAGGTCACGATCGCGAGTAAAAAAAAACAAAAGTAAAAATGAAAGCCTGACAATCCGCTTCCTTAATAGCCTCTTTGAGAGAGTGGAACAACTGAGGAAGGGAATTCTGATCTTTGGAGGGGAAATGAACTGCGTACTTGATTGTAAATTAGACAAATGTTCTCCTAAGGGAAATAAAATTGACCACTCAACTAAAAGAGCAGCCAATGCCTTTCAGAATTTTCTAGACAGAAACTCACTTTATGATATCTGGAGGACCCAACATCCAAGACTCCGGGACTATACTTTTTACTCTAAAGTGCACAGTTCATATTCAAGGATAGATCTGATTCTGACCCTGGAGGCAAACATGGAACAGTTTACATCCTCAGATATAGGTCCAATCTCGTAGTCAGACCACGCCCCCATTTTCTATACACTTAAAAATAACCCAGACTATAAACAGAGAAATAGATGGCGTCTAAATGAATCCCTAATAAATGAAAATACAATACAAGTATTAAAAAAACAAATAGTAGATTTTCTGGATAAAAATGATAACGGAGAAGTTGCGGACTGTACTTTATGGTGTACTTTGAAATGCTTCTTAAGAGGGCTGTTTATAAAAATGGGTACAGAGAGGAAAATTAAAACTGATAAACCTTTAGCAGATCAATATATAGAACTGGCCAAACTGGAAAGGATAAATAAATTAGCCCCAAATCCAAATTCCTCACAACTAATTAATGAGGTCCAAAAAGTAATAAAAAAAAAACTAGAAGAAAAAAGTAAAAAAGCCTTACGTCTCCTCAAACAAAAGTGGTACGTTGGGGCAAATCGAGCAGATAACCTACTAACAAATACATTAAAAGATAAAAGGAAAAGGAATAGAATTAATAAATTAACAACTGGAGCAGAGACCCACTTATCCCCCAAGAATATTTCGAGAGTTTTTGAAGAATATTATCATACCCTCTACTCCTTAAAACAAGGAGAGGGGACTCGACAAGAAACTTATACTTTTCTTCAAAAATTAAACCTCCCTCAACTAAGTAAAACAAAATTGGATATTATAAACGCCCCCTTTACATTAGAAGAAATTAAACAAACCATCATAGGTAAAAAAAAAAAAGGAAAGCTCCAGGACCTGACGGCTATACAACGAAATGTTACCAAACTTTCATTCAGGAAATTGCTCCACTGCTTCTAAGGGTCTACGCGAGAATTCCAGAGGGTTACCAATTCCCCCAAGAAATGTTACAAGCTACAATCTCGCCCATCCTCAAACCAGGTAAGTATCCAGCCACCCTGTCGAACTATCGGCCAATTTCCTTAATAAACGTAGATATAAAAATATATTCCAAGATACTGGCAGCCAGACTAAAAATAGCTATGACAGATCTAATACATAATAATCAAACGGGATTTATGAATGGCAGAGATGCGGGTGACAACATAAGGAAAACTATAAATATAATCGACTATATCAATAAAACAAAGACTCCTTCAATCATTATAGCATTAGATGCCGAAAAGGCTTTCGACAGGGTGAGCTGGACCTTCCTGAACGAGGTCATGGAGGGCTTTGGAATAGTGGTCTTTTTTAAAATAAGTACAATGGCATTATATACAACCCCACAGGCAAAAGTAGTAGGCCCAGGCCTGGAGTCATCCTGGTTCAATATCCGTAACGGCACTCAGCAAGGATGTCCCCTGGCCCCTCTATTATATCTACTAACAATAGAACCTTTGGCTGCCTCAATCAGGCAATCGACTAACATACAGGGGATAAAGGTGGCAAACCAAGACATGAGAATTAGTCTCTTTGCCGATGATGTCCTTCTTACACTCAGTAATCCGTTAAATTCATTGGCATTCGTAATCAAAGCAATCTCCCAATATAGCAAATACTCTAACTACAGACTGAATCTAAATAAAACCCAAACATTAACAGCTAATATAGATGAAGAAACTAAGGGAATTTTAAGGCAGCTATATCACTGGAAATGGGATAACCAAGTTATAGACTATTTGGGGATAATACTAAAACTAGATCTAGATAAAATGCTACAAACCAACTACCAAAGTATGATAAAGTGCTTTAGAGACAGCTTCGATAGGTGGAGGGGACTGGAGATTTCATGGATGGGACGCTTAAACGCAGTAAAATCTTACCTAATTCCAAAACTAACATATCTTTTTAGAACAATTCCACTTCGGGTACCGGAACTAATATTAAAAACATTTAAAACGCTGACTATGGACTATATATGGGACAGAAAGAAATCTAGAATTGCCTTTTCCTCATTGATAAGGAAAGTTAAAAACGGAGGTCTAGGAGTTCCAAATATCGATACCCTCCATGAAATCTCCATGTTCTCTCACTTCTTGAAATGGGGTAACAAGGTCTCAAAAAATACAAATTGGTACAAGATCGAAAAAGAACACTGCGGCAATCTTGAACCCTATCAAATGTTCTGGTGCGAGAAACTCCAAACACAGCACTTCTCAAATCCCATTATTGTAGATATTGTTGCCACATTGACCAAATTTAAGAAAATTATACATGTTCCAGAGGGTATACTAAGTTCATCCCCGCTGAATGCTATATTCTGGAACGTGGATAATATACATTTCAGGGAGTATCGCAAATTCTTCAACAAGATACTTTAAAGCCCTTTATAGAAATTCAAAATAAGTTTGACCTACCGTCAACAGAATATCTTACTTACTTAAGATTGAGAAATAAAATAAACTCTATGAAGATTTTGCAAAGTTCACAAATTGAACAATTTCTAGAGATCCAACATGATAAGAATTTAACTGGTAAGATAGCACAACTAATAGATTCCACTGTAGATATATCCAAAGCCACCCCATGGACAAAATGGGAAATCGATATTGGTAAAGAGTTCACACTTCAAGAATGGCTTCAGTCCCAAAAAATAATTAAAACATGCATCCATAATATAACACTTCATGAGACGTACTATAAAATCATCTATAGGTGGTATATAACCCCAATAAAACTAAATAAATTTTCCCCTCAACATTCCAGAATGTGCTGGAGATGTCAGAAAAAGGAGGAGACACAACTACATATGTGGTGGTCCTGTGAGGAGCTACAACCTTTATTGATAAAAGTCCATTCATTATTGGGAAAACTAAATAGAGGAATAGGCCCCCTCACACCACAATTATTTATCCTTCATCTAGACATCCCGAAATGCAAAAAGGAAACACAACATCTTATGGTCCACATTCTTATAGCAGTGAAACTCTGTATAGCAAGGAAGTGGAAAAGCACAGAAGCGCCAAATTGGGAAGAAATAATAACACAAATAGAATACCAATGTACAATGGAGGAAGGATTTTATAACTCAAGAGACCAATACAAACACTACAAAAATATGAGAAGGGAATGGGGAGAACTGAACGACCCATGAGCAGTGAGACAGATAGACATACTAGACCCAAACCCTGTCACCAAGCGAGAGTAGAATTATTATAATAACTAATATAAACTCCCCAATAGAGGGAGAAGAGGGGGGAGAGGGGAAGAGAGAAAGATGGACACCCACAAACATAAGATAGACCCGAAAAGAAGCGGCGAAAGAAGGGAAAGGAAAATAAGGAAAAAGGGAAAAGAAAAAATATCCCCATATGAAAATACACTTAGATAGGACCGTCCCCCCACCATACTCCACCCCAGAGATAGGGGTCCCAGAGGTAGACTAAAATTTTAAAAAATATCTCATGACGATGTGCTGCTACTGTAATGCCAACATGTCCTAGTCCTGTCTTGTATTATAAGTTATGTTTTATGTAATAAATTGTTTATTTTTTTTATACTATTTAAATTTGAAGAAAAATCGAAATTATTGTAAAATACTTTTTAAATAAAAAGGAACTTATCGTTTAGTAAGTCGATATATGGTACCCCCCACAAATGGAATGGAACTCACATGTGATCAGTGGCGGATCCTGGGGGGTACAGGGCAATTGCCCCCTCAGAGCAGAGGTGGGGTGGACAGCACCGGCTGTGGAGGTGAAGGTCTGCCCCCATCCTGTAGAGCCGTGCAATGCAGGTTGAATCACTTGGCAGTGAGACGCAGTCAGCATTGGCTGTGTGTGTTAAACACACTGAGAGCTCAGTCAGTGCTGCCTCGCGCTCCCTGTACGTAGTGATGGTTCAGAGCATTGAAAATATGATGCTCTGCTTCATCACTACGCGTGTCAAGATAGGGGAGAATGGGGAGAGAGAGGATAGGGGGGAGAGAACAATGATGGCGGAGAGAACACAGATGGGGAGAGGAGAGAATACAGACGGAGGAGAGGAGGAAAAGAGACAGCTATAAAGAAGAGGCGAGAGACAACCATGGGGAAGAGGTGAGACCTACATGGGTGGAGGAACAAAGAGGAGAGATACCTCTATCATACACAGGATGTGTAAATGTCTGTCTCTGGTGTTCTTGCTACCACACAATTCACCTTCTGTAGAGATCTTGAGAAAGCAGGATTCACTGCTTCCCTGATAGTTGTGTGTCTCGCACTTGTCACATCTTCACTCTTCTCCTAGTCCGGTCTTCACTCCTTACCATTAGCGATGCTAATTGTCCACACAGATGGAGATTTGGTAAATCAAAGAGAGGGACTAATGCTGGGTGGCATAACATAGAATCACATAAAAGTCAAAATATGGATCCATACTTGCTTCTTTAGACCACTCCTGCTCTTTTCAAAAGGCTTTAAATTAAACGTGCGATGATAAATGGCTTTGTGGTAGCTGCATGAACAAAAAATATAAAATTTGTAACACACTTTCTAAACCTTGTCCTGTAGATATTTTATCCTGATCTATGTATAACCAAATGGAAAACAGCTGCCTTTAATAAGATAGGAGATCTGTTTTCAATGGGTCAGTTACTGACATTCCCAAATATTTGTGATTTCTCTTCAAGATTTCTTTAAATATATTAGGATTGATTCTGATGAATGGAATTACTTTTTGGATTCTCCAGTAACAAAGAACTTGGTTGCTAAGATTTCCAGAATACTTGCCAAAACAAGAAAGAAGGATAAGACTAAATCTTTTTAACCCCTTGGCGACACAGGACGGACTAGGTCCGTCCTGTGTGCCGAGGCGTTAGTGACACAGGACGGACCTAGTCCGTCCTGTGTCAAAACGAGCACTGAAAGCAGAGTTTTTCCGCTTTCAGTGCTCTAAGGGCATTGTAACGATGCTTCCGCGTGGAAGCATCGTACAATGCTAAAAAAAATGCCCGTCGGCATTTCGATCGCTCCGGAGAGCGATCGAAATGCCGGTTTTAAAGGCACAGTGCCTTTAAAACGCGGGCATTTAAAAAATGAGCATAGGAAGCGAATCTTTCGCTTCCTATGCTCAGAAAGTGTTTCTGATTGCCTCGCAAGTCGAGGCAATCAGAAACACTAAAAAAAAATGCACGATCTTGGTCACTGAGTGACCAAGATGGCGCTGCCCTTCTAAGGGCAAGAGCACAGGAGGCAGGAAGTACCTGCTTCCTGTGCTCTCTGGCTGTCACACGATTGCCTCTTCACAGAGGCAATCAGTGACTGCCAGGCACACTGACAGGCAGTGGGGATGCTCTCCTGAACATCCCCACTGACTGGTCAGATCAATATTAACCCTATATTGATCTGACCAGTTATGATCTGCCTTCCTCTCCTCACATTTTTTTTAGTGAGGGAGAGAGACAGATCAAAGTTATAAAAGTAAGTAAAAGTAAAAATAAATACACAACACACAAATAATAAAACAATAAAAAAAATTTTATTAAAGCAATTCCCTGTGTTTAACCCCTTCCCTGCCACTGATCTTGCATAAGCAGTGATCGTGCACATCAGCGCATTTATTTTTGCTGTTTGTGCATTTTTTAGGGGTTAATTTTTTTTGTACTGTCATTTATTACAGTACTAAAAAGGCTCTTCTAAGAGGTATTAACCCCTTATTTGCCGTCGATCACTGCTTACGCAATGATATTGACGCCAAAGCAATTTTTATCTGTCTGCATATTTTTTTTTATTTTTTTTACACATACCCGCTAGGGGATTACATGTAAAGTAAAAATATTTGAGTTTTTTTTTTTAAGCTGCCTGAGCGCATAGTGATCAGTAACAGCGAATTAGTGGCAAAGGCGGTTTGGTGATTTCTCAATTAAGCTCACCATTCGCCCTGGTCAGATCAAAATTAATCGGATCAATATTCACAAATATTGATCTGCCTCCCTCTCCTCATTTACATTTTTGTGACGGAAAGAGACAGATCATTATTAGTGATATAAAATAACATTTTATAAAATTGGCAGGTTTTATGAAAGTCTTTCACTGTGTATTAACCACTTCCCTGCCATTCATCACTGTGTAAGCAGTAATCTTGCACAGCAACAGTATGTTTTGCTGTCTGCACTGTTTTATGGATTAATTTCTTTGTACTGTAATGTATTACAGTACTAGATAGGCTCTTCTAAGAGCTATTAACCCCTTCTTTGCTCGAGATCACTGCTTACGCACTGATTCTGAGGCCGCGGACTCAGGGTTCGATTTTGACCCTATTCAGCTTTCTGATACATCATCTAGCGATGTATCGGTGGCTGCTGAGCCCTTGCCACAAGTAGTGATGGGGGTCTACCGATTTGGTGGGGGTAAATTTCATTGGCTGGCTTCAAAGATATATCCCATAAAGGACACGGACGCAGGTTGACTACATGTCAAAATTCCAAGTTGGAATTTTGAGATGCGCATCTCACAAATGTTGCCTTCTAGCCAAAAACAAACCAACAAACCTATGCATGGGTGCTATCCCTGTACTCGGGAGATGTTGCTGAACACATATTGGGTTGTTGTTTGGCAGTGACATATACCAGAATCTGTGAATTCATGCCTGAAGTACAATGTATGTGGAAAAAAAACTCCCAAAAAAGTACTACCACAAACTTTTACAAAGGCTGGTGGTAGAATTAGTACCTATACAGTATTAAAATACCACCATTTGAAATACCTTAGGATGTCTATTTTCCAAAAATATATGGTTTGATGGGGTAAAATTCATTGGACGGCTTCAAAAATGTTCCAAATGGAACATGGGCGCAGGCTGACTACATGTCAAAATTCCAGGTTGGAATTGCGCACCCCCTAAATGTGGAATTTTAGACCCAATACAAACCAACAAACCTATGCATGGGGGGTATCCCTGTACTCAGGAGATGTTGCTGAACACATATTGAGGTGTTGGTTGGCAGTGGCAAATACCAGAATCTAAAAATTCCTGCCTGAACTACAATGTGTGTGGGGAAAAAATGACATCCCATCCCTTTGACATAGGTTGGTGGTAGAATTAGCACTTGGAAAGTGTTAAAATACCACAATTTTAAATACCCTAGGATGTCTAGTTTTCCAAAATATATGGTTTTATGGGGTAAAATACTTTGACAGGCTTCAAAAGTGTCCCAAATGGAACATGGGCGCAGGCTGACTACATGTCAAAATTCCAAGTTGGAAATGCACCCCCCCCTAAACGTGGCCTTTTAGCCCCCAAATAATCTAACTAACCTACACATGGGTGGTATCCCTGTACTCAGGAGATGTTGCTGAACACATATTAAGGTGTTGTTTGGCACTGACACATAATAGGATCTGTGAATTCATGCCCGATGTACAATGAATGTGAAAAACAAATTACTATCCATAACATTGACATAGGCTGGTGGTAGAATTAGTGCATGGAAAGTGTTAAAATACTACCATTTGAAATACCCTAGGGTGTCTAGTTTTCAAAAATATATGGTTTTGTGGGATAGAATACACTTTTTGGCTTCAAAAATGTCCCAAATGGGACATGGGAGCAGGTTTTCTGCACGTCAGAATTCCAAGTTGGAAAACCAAAAAGCGCACCTCTCAAATGTGGCCTTTTAACCCCCAAATAACCTAACCAACCTATACATGGGGGGTATCCCTGTACTCAGGAGATGTTGCTGAACACATATTGAGGTGTTGTTTGGCACTGACATATAACAGGATCTGTGAATTCATGCCCAAAGTACAATGTATGTGAAAAAAAATTACTACCCAAAACATTGACATAGGCTGGTAGTATAATTAGTGCATGTAAAGTGTTAAAATACTACCATTTGAAATACCCTAGGGTGTCTAGTTTAAAAAAAATATATGGTTTTGTGGGGTAGAATACACTTTCTGGCTTCAAAAATGTCCCAAATGGGACATGGGCACAAGTTTTCTGCATGTCAGAATTCCAAGTTGGAAAACCAAAATGCGCACCCCCTAAATGTGGCCTTTTAGCCCCAAAACAAACCAACAAACCTATGCATGGGTGGTATCCCTGTACTCAGGAGATGTTGCTGAACACATATTGAGGTGTTATTTGGAAATAACTTTTTAGCAGTGTTTTTTTGTTGTCTCTTGTACATGAGTATACGATTTTTCAAATAAAAGTCATAAAAAAATAATTTTTTAAATTTTTTTGCCATATTTTATTATTTTTTTTACATCAAATTATATGCTATTATCAAACTAATGGTATCAAAAGAAAGCCCTTCTTATGACGATAAAAACGATATATAGTTTGTGCGGGTACACTAAATGAGACAGAAATAAATTACAGCAAAACACAAACTGCTCAGAAATGTTAAAACAGCCCATGTCACCAAGCGTCTGACAAGCCAAAAAAGTCATGTCACTAAGGGGTTAAAAAAGGGATTTGGAAATTATGTTTCCAATACAAACATGGTAAGGGGCATAGCAAATAACTAGGAAAGCTGTTAATTGTATTAATCTACATGAACAATACTATAAACTTACACCCAGATGGTCTTTGTTTCCCTCCCACTTGGATAAACTCTAGACAGATAATAATGATCGATGCTAGTGAACTTTTCATTATAACTTTAATTACTGGGGCAAGTCCTGTGAGTGGAATCTAACTGCTGGGGCAAGTCCTGTTAGTGCAATCTAACTTCTGGGGCAAGTCCTGTGAGTACAATTTAACGCTAAATACGGGCAATTTAACGCTAAATACGGGGGGTATATACTGCCCTGTGCAGGGGCATATATCACTTTTATTTATAAAAAGCCGAACAGGCAGCACAGAGGTTTCTTCCGATCCCTTCTCACCTCCATCTCTGCCTGCAAGCGCGGGCTTTTTTTTTGTTAAAGGGCCAGATAATTTTTTTTTTTTTTACATTTTCTGAATTTTTTTTCTTTTCTTTCAGTGCTGGGGGGCGGCCCCCAAAATTTGCTGCCCTAGGCATCCGCCTAGGATGCCTCGCTGTAAATACAGCACTGCCGGCACTGCCTCCTGGAATGAGATTAAGGCCCAAATCAACTTACATGTTGTCCCTTTTTTGTTTTAGATCTATCTGTTTGTTTTTGTATTTTTGTGGATATATGTGGATGTATTTATGTGTTATTCTAAATGTATATTTTTGTATGATGACGTATTTAAAAAAAACTGTAATAAAGCTAATTATAGCTATTAATAAATACTAATTGTGAACTCCGGAGAAGAAAGTGAAGTCTCTCTCCTCCAGGTGCTGCACCCTCCATACGTAGTACAGGTTATGCTGGAACAGACATTCTGAGAATTTCTCAGATTCTTTCCTCATTCTAAGTTCATTGCTACATACCCCTGTGGCTCTTCTGTCCAAATCGTAATCATCAATAGCATTCAGGTCACCTCCAATTATTAATCTGCCTCTTGATATCAAATCTATATTTTCCATGGATGCATTAATGAATCTATTTGTTGCATCTGATGGAGCATATAGGTTCACCAAGGTGTACATGATATCATTGATTTCACAGACCAAAATCAAGAATCTCCCTTCGCAGTCCCATTCATGGAGTTTGTACTCAAATTTAATTCTGGCATTCAAAATGATTGCCACTCCTCTTTTCCTTTTCGTTTGCATAGAAGACGTATATATATGGGGGTAATTCTTGTACTGCCATCTGGGCCTCTGCTCTCTATTCCAATGGGTCTCCTGTACGAAAGCAACATCAGCTTTTTCTCTCTCCAATAGAGCATCCAGGTAGGCTCGCCTATGGGGGGAGTTCAAACCATGCGAGTTGATAGACACTATTTTAAGAGATGTTAATGTTATTTCGCGTAAGCCCCGCCTACCCCCCCCGACCCCCAATCTGCCAATCCCCGATCCCTCTCCTGTCGAGCTTTCTCACCCATTCACTTCCATACACAAACAAACATACATTATCCCTTAGTGTTGAGATTGCCATCTCCACCCTTCAAGGAAGTAGAAAAAGTTCCCTGTACCAAAAGGGAAAGAGCGTGTAGGGCCCGCAAAAAAAATAAAAAAAAATGCGGGAATGTGTGAGCACTCGACTGGGACATATCGAGTGGTCAGATCACGCCCCTGTCATTATCGAGTTAAGAGATAACCCTACTTATAACAGAAATAATAACTGGAAACTCAATGACAATATCTTAAAATCTGCAGAAGATAAATATGAATTGAGAGAACAAATTAACAGCTTCCTGGGGCTGAACGATAACGCTGAGGTTACCGACCAGACCTTGTGGTGCGCCTTGAAATTTGTTTCAAGAGGCCATCTGATCAAAAAGGCAGCTTGGACTAGGGAAAAGAATGGGAAAACACTAGCAGAATTATATCCCATTCTCGCATATTTGGAAAGAGAGAACAAGATGAATCCGTCTAGAGAAAAGGGACAGGAAATTAGGACCGTGCAGGAGCAAATCGAACAGCAACTTAGGAATAGATCCGATCAGGCATTAAGTCGGCTTAAGGCGAAATGTTACTATAGTAATAATAAAACAGGTAAAAATGTAACCAAAAGACTTAAGGCACAAAATCAACAATACAGAATAAAAAAAATAATTCATAAGGGCGAAACATGCATTTCACCTACTCAAATTGCAGCGGCTTTTAAAAGCTATTACGAAACATTATATAACTTACCAGATACAAAAATCTCAGAAACAGAATTAACTGACTTTCTGGGATCACTTGGCCTCCCGAAAGTATCAGAAACTCAACATGCCATGCTTAATGCCCCAATTTCTATCAATGAAGTAAAAAACGTAATTAAAAACCTAAAGAAAGGTAAAATTTATTCCAAAATTCTGGCGTTAAGAATGAATAGGGTGATATTGGACTTAGTGCATCTGGATCAATCAGGCTTTTATGCCAGGTAGAACAGGAGCGGATAATGTCCGAAGGTCTTGGGTATTTTAGATTCTATCCATTTATGCCTAACCCCAGCCACTATATTGGCTCTTGACGCAGAAAAGAAAAAATAGGGCCTGAGACACATCTCATAACCTTGTACGCAGATGACGTTCTGCTAACAATCTCTGAACCAGACACTTCACTCCCTGCCCTTATGGAACTACTGACAAAATATGGTACATTTTCGAATTACAGTTTGAACCTCACAAAAACCCAGGCCATTTCTTTATACCTCTCTCCGTTACAAGAAGAAGCTTTGTGTATTTCTGTACAATAGTATTTAACCTGTTCGTGCCACATGGTGCCTAAAAATGCCACTTTTTGTTCCTGGCCACTGATCGCAACTGCATAGACTGCATAGACTCTGTGGGTTCCTGCCAAAACATTGCAAGACCTCCCGACGTCACATGACTTCACGGAGGCGTGCAATTTTATAACATGTAGCCTGTGCTGTCTTTGAGCATCAGCTACATTTTCTCTGTCAGTCTGAGGCCACTCAGAATGGCCTCATCTGACAGCTGAGATCCCGCTACAAATCCTGCATGACCGAGCACAGCTCATTGCGGGGGCCGCGATGAGCTGTTAAACACAGGACATATGGTCTTTTGGGACAATAAAAATAGGACAGCATAGAATGTCCTAGCGCCACAAATGGGTTAAGTAGATGGTGTTGTACTAGTAATTAGCTGTCAGGGTTTTTACCTGTTTTATACAGCAATCCTTTCCTATACTGTGTCTTGGATGGTCAGCTTTTTTATAACAACCAACTCCTTTCCTCAACTATTTAGATGGTTACTCACATGGTTGCTATCAGCCAGTCCCTTTGCCATTTAGTGCAGACAATTTGAGCTGCAAATCTCAGTACCTCCTTGTCCCTGCATTTTTTCCAGTTACCAAAGTGCATTTCCTGTGAGTTCTGTGTTTTTCCTGGTTCAGCAGACCTCCCTTCTGGTTTCTGACTTTACTGATCTTTGTCCTCCTGATTCTGGATTGTCTGACTACCTGCTTGGGTTCTGGTATAGGCAATCCATCTATACCTAATGTATTCACTAGGTTGGACCAGCAGGACCACAGTTTGGACCAGTTTGCACCAGCATTACAGACTCTCCTGATTCGTACTGCCCATCTGGATCCAGTATCCTGTCAACCTGTGGATGTGGCTGCTTATGTCTTATTTCCTATTCCACTACTGATTGTAGCCTCCGATCCTGCTGCGGCTAGTCTGTTCCCCTTCCCCAACATTTTGGTTGCAACCCTGGGATATTTAAACCAGGTTGGCATTTATCTTGAAATGGTTCCCCAGGCATTCCCCATCAACAGAAGCAAAGTGGGATTTATGATTTCCTTCAAGAGGGTATTGGATATTCCACCTCCACCTCTGCTGCCAAACTTTTGTCTATCAAACAGGGCACAAGAATGGTTGCTGAGTATGCCATATAATACCGTACCCTGGCAGCAGAGGTTGGCTGGAACAACAAGGCTCTTGTGACTGCCTTTTCACATGGGCCCTTTTGGTTCCACGACCTAAGGCGGTGTAGAGAGGATGCAGTTAGATGTCACACGCCTTTCAGTATAGTAGAGGGACTTTAGGAGGAGAGAAGGCTGAGCCTGCAATGCGGCCAACAGGGTCATCTGTTAAAGTCTTGCCCAACTTGTCCGGGAAACACCTGCACCTAAGGTCCTGTCCAGGAAAGACCATGGGTGGCATTTCCGCGTCCTCAGAGATCTATAAAGACAAACCTTTGATTCTGATTGTCCTCTGCTGCTGGACTGAGTCATCCATCTATACCAAGGTATTCCTTGATTCTGGGGCTGCAGGCTTGTTTATAGTACCTTTACAACCTTGCGCCTCTCCACTAGATAGCAAAGCGATCGATGGGAGGCCTCCTACGGCCTTCCCAGGTTACCTATAAGACCATCCCAAATCTTTGGCTGAAGAGGCCCTACTCCATAAAGACATCCAACTCCAGGTGATATTCTCACCCTATAACCCTGTCATTTTGGGATAGCCTCAATGTCGAGGAAATAGCTAGCCCCGAAATTTACTCTCTGGGGAACCCACGATCGCCCCACGGAGCGATCATGGGCGCCATATTGACGGAGCAGCATATGGCTATGCCCTCTTGTGGTCTGAGTTTCGTAAGTGAAAGTAAATTCACTTCCGTCACTCTGAATACGTTGCTTGACTGCCCCTAGAGGCAGCAAGTAACATTGCAATGTTAAAAAAAAAAAAAGATTTAATTAGCTAAAAAGTTACTATAGTTAGAATAATTAATATATAATATATATTAAATATTTTTTAGCATAAGGGATAGGGTTAAAATGTAATTAAAATATATTAAGGGATAGCATAAGGGTTCATTGGGGTCAAAATGTCAATATAGGAAAAAAACACATGGAAACATGCATATTTCTGAACTCGGGACAACATTTATAAACTATTTATATGGGGTCTTTTTTAATGATTGTATTTGTGTAAATTATATTTTAGGTCAAAGTTAGAAAAAGTGTTTTTTTTTTACATTTTCTTCATATTTTATGATTTTTTTTGTAGTAAATAAAAAGATCTGATGAACATAATGTTATCTAATGAAAGCTCTTCTTATGACGATAAAAACAACATATAATGTGTGTGGGCACAGAATGTGAGAAAGAAGAAGATTTCAGCTAAACACATACACCCCAGAAATGTCAAAACAGCCATTGTCACCAAGGGAACGTCAAGGTAAAAAAATGTCTTGCCACTAAGGGGTTAATTGTTTTTTTTTGTATATTTACAAAGAGTAATATATGTTCTCTTTTTTAGTTTTATCAAACAGTTCTCTTTTTTTAACATTTGGAAGATGCATTTTGTGCACCTAACAGTTCGTTTGACTTATTTCCAACTCAGTTTCAAGTGGTATGGCATTTCCAGTGTGTTGTTTTACTGCTAAACAGTTGCTTAGCTGTTTCCTTCCTCAGGAAGTGACCGCCGTTGTTCTGAAGTTTCACCCAATGGTAAGCACTGCCTCCCCGATCATACAGTCAGCACACCGTAATGCGGTCAAACTCCCTTCAGTTCGTTAGGTTCGTAATGGGCGTCACACGCAAGCTCCTGGCGAAAAGCCTATTGATACCAGCTGATGTGGCTCTGACCAGAGAAAATGTATCAACCCTCGGAGGGCGTCACGTGACACGGTATGCCCGCCCCCTCTGGAACTCCCGTTGTGCGCGGTGAAGTCACTGCAGCCGTCGCTTACGTTACTGGGGAAGGCGATCTTCACAGAGCGAGTCTCTACTCCAGGGAAATAACTGTAAATAGTCAATTGGGGAGGGGGGGGGACTCACTACCATACCTGGCACAGCAGTGAGCACCCTCATACTCCATAGGCCTTCCGTGTTGTTGTGGAATATAAGATACATTTTGTTTGGACGAGACAGACAGCCGCGGGTGACAGTTCAAAAGGCCGCCCGGGGAGTTGTTGGTGACAGGACAGGGAGGCGGCAGGGGAAGCCGCCCGTGCTGTCACCGGCTCTGAGTTTGTGTCAGAGCAGGATAACATGGCGGCGGTGGAGCTGGAGTGGATCCCGGAGACCCTGTATAACACGGCTATCTCCGCGGTGGTGGATAACTATAGCCGAGCTCGCAGGGACATCCGCAGCCTGCCTGAAAACATCCAGTTTGATGTCTACTACAAGGTGACTACTGGGCCACCCTCATATGCAGTATACAGTAAACGTGTGTGAATACATGTATGGTGTGTGTACATTCCGTTGATTTATATATGCTTGCCAATTCCCATGACCCTTAAAAATATTCCTATTGGTTACTCAATTATTCTGATTTTTTTTTCCCCCTTCGTATTATTCTCTGTAAGTTGACGTGTTAACTCTGACAATTAACTGTACAAAACCCTCGCACTTGTGAGGGTTCCCTTGCACTTCATTACTCTACTCTATATAATGTCAGTGTTGTCAAATATGTATGGGAGAAGAGTTTAACTACACTCCAGTGACATCATACAATCTTGCTCACACATTCTTCTTTCTGGGTGTTTACAGATGTGTATTTGTCCTTAATGTTGCTGTATCATGATAGTTTTAGTATCATTTAGTAAACTGGTAAATAATTAGTAGTAAATCAGTTTTGGCATGTATTTGTAACTTTCACCACACTAGTGCTGAATTAGACGGTCAACATTGCAATCCAAGTAGCTATTTTTATTATCCATACATTGTACTAGAAAATGTATAGAATATGTATAAATTTACAAAAAATACGATATGTATTTATCTTCCTAGGGAGTACAAAACTGTGATCAGTCTTTTATTTTTTTTATTTTATTTTTTTGTAATTTAAATTCGGTCATCAGTTGTTTTTCCCTAGTGCTAATTCAAATATGAACTTTGAATTTAGCTATATATTCATTTTGAGGAAGTTGCTAGGTATCCTCATTTAACCCAACCCCAAACTGATCTATCCAAGCATGCCACTAGTCAAAATTAACTATTGAGTGATCCACCTGTGCCCATGTCATAGGTTCCTGCATTGTTGGAG
The DNA here is from genome assembly GCA_036172795.1 of Pelodytes ibericus. Taxonomy (NCBI): domain Eukaryota; kingdom Metazoa; phylum Chordata; class Amphibia; order Anura; family Pelodytidae; genus Pelodytes; species Pelodytes ibericus. The sequence continues at coordinate 172,517,085 of CM069857.1, forward strand.
GATCCCGAGGACTGTCTTCTGGAACCTATAAGATATATTCTGTTTGTATTTTTTACATTATGCAGTTATAAAAGTACAGCTTAGTCATCACCACTTTGTATGGAACACATGATCTTTTTTTGTAACTTGAGGTCAACAGTCTTGTGTCATGTAATTTGGTATGAGCATTGTTCTACAAACCTGATTCATGTTTTGGATGGTTAATAGTACCCTTTTTTGTTTTTGCTCTGTCTCTGATGGAGCTCTCCTTTATGGAAATGGGTGTAGTCTGTCTTTCCAGGTATCAGCACTTGCATTGTTTTTCATAATTTTTCATTCTGATTTTTCATTGACCATAGGTTATAATTTTACATTAATTTCGGTTCTGTAATTAAATTCTATTGCCAGAAAGAATTATCTTGAAAAAGAATCCTGTTGAATTAAGTCCAATTAAAAAGGCAATACATTTCCACATTTAGTTTCAGAAGATAAATATCATCAACATGTCAAACTACACAAGACTGTGAGAAGAGCCAATTTCAATATATAAGGGCATACATGTCTATCTTGTACATGTCCTTTCTCCTCTTTTGGGCGTGTTCTACTGATCTTTCATAAATATACGTGGCCCAAACTTCCCATAATTGCCTGTGCAAATAGTTTTTTTTCTTCTGTTTTGGGTTGCAATTGATTGTGATTAATTCTTGGACTTTGACCATCAGCTTCCTCCTCGACTACGCTCGTCCTCCGCCTGTCTCGACCGTCGGCTTCCCTGCTCTCAATATGGACCAATATACACTGCTCTCAAATTGTAAAAAAAAAATTATAGGGCAATAACCAAAATTTAAGTACCCCCCCCAACCTTTTTCCTTTACATTGATATTTTGACCCTAACTGTAACCCTAGCACTAACACATCTCTGTAACCCTAAGTGAAACTCTAGCCCAAGATTTAGTTAGTCTTGTTTTAGTACTTTTTTAAGGTAGTGTTGCTGACTGCCTAGGTGTAAGTGATTTCTGATCACTTCCGTTTGACTTGCTGGATACAGTGAATCATCATATTGGAGGCGCATGCTGCTTTCCAATATGGTGATCACGGCATAGGCATCAATCATTGATCGCTGCATATGTGGGTTTCACTGTAGAACGTACCAGGTAAGTCCTGTTACTAGGTGACAGATTTTGTGTGACGGACCTGGTACATGCATTGTCGCAAAACATTTGGTTAAAACCATTTTATTTTCAGTTTTTGCAAGATTTATCTTTCTTAAGATACCATTCTTTTCATCATATCTTGTAATTTATTATAAAAAAAAAAAACCACTTTTTCTAACATTTATTGGAAAAGTATTTTACACAATTACATTCAGTGAAAAAGAACCAGTCTAAATAGTTTCTAATATTTGTTCTGAGTTTAGTAAAATCACAGGATTTCAGGGTTTTTTGCATGTTATATGAGGGGAAAAAAATGCTACTTTAGGTTATTTCCCTAGCAAATTTCCCCTACCATGACATTTTGACCCCAACCCAGATGATCAACTGAACCCTAATTCTAACTCTTTATTTTAACCATAACCCTTACTGTAACCCTAACCCTAAATATTTTTGTAACCCTAACACAATTTTGTTGTTGTTGTGTTTTTGTTATATTGCAGACTGCCACTAGGGGCAGTCTAGCAACTACAACAGAGCGACATAAGCAGAGATCTGCCTCCTCTGAGGCTCTTGCCCACAACAGGGCAGTGCCATTTCGGTTTGGTGCTGCTCTTCCGATGGAGCACATATTTTCGCTCCGGAGAATGATTTTATATGATTTTTTTCCCGTAGTGGGAATTTCATTGCCTCCGGCAGCCTTAAAAGGCACATGACATACAGGTATGTTAAAATTTACATTTGATAATGATAAATATTTTGATGGAATGTAAGGAGATACGTCTGTGAATCTGACTAGAGAAGTGATGGATAGCATTAACCTAATGTTTCTTGGTGACAATGGCTGTTTTGACATTGCTGTTTAGCTGCAATTTTCTTCTTTCTCACATACTGTACCCACACATATTATATGTTGTTTTTATCGTCATAATAAGGGCTTTCATTAGATACCATTATGTTCATCATATCTTATAATTTACTACAAAAAAATCATAAAATATGATGAAAAAAAACCCCACACTTTTTCTAACTTTGACTTAAAATATAATTTAGACAAATACAATCATTAAAAGAGACCCCGTCTAAATAGTTTCTAAATGTTGTCCCGAGTTCAGAAATATGCACGTTTCCATATTTTTCGGTATTTTTTTTGCGACTTATGGGGCAAAAACCTTTAAAATAGTGTTTTTTTTTTCATATATATTGAACTTTTGACCCCAACCCAAACCCAAAATGTTTGTAACACTAAATTTAACCCCAACTCTAACCCTTATGCTATCCCTTAATATATTTTAATTTAATTTTAACCCTATCCCTTATGCTAAAAATTATTTAATTTTAACCCTATAGGCTAATCTAACTATTTAACCAGTTTTATACTAATTAAATATTTATTTTAATTTCACATTGCTATGCTGCTTGTCTACCACTAGGGGCAGTCAAGCAGCATATTCAGAGCTACAGAAGTGAAGTTACTTTCACTTCCGAAGCTCAGACCTGCAGAGCATGCTGCTCTGTCAATATGGCTCCCATGATCGCTCCGTAGGGCGAGCGTGGGTGCCCCAGAAAAGAACATTTGGTGTTGGCTATTGCCTCGACATCGAGGCAATAGACCAGCACCATTAAAGTGATTTTCGCGATCGTTGATTGCGAAAACCGCTTGATTCACCACAGGACATTGTCGGGAACAGAGTTCCCGGCAGGACGTGCCTGACACGTCCATTGTGTCGCGAAGGGGTTAAAAGAGATTACACCAGAATTTGAAACTTCAGTAGTACTAATAAAATGTAACTTTTAGGGACCTTATTGAAGGTATACAAGTCTTGTTTACATTCACTTATCTAGAACAAAAAAGGGCTTTTATTTTTGACATAATTTATTAGTATTTCTGTTTTTTTTTTTTTTTTAGCTAAATTTTTATTTTTTACTTTATTTAACCCTAACCTTAGGGTTAGCACTAACAATGACTCTAGGGTTAGAACAAAAAGGGGTTTTATTTCTTTAAAATAATTTTTGTATTTTTTATTTATATTTTAGTGTACATTTTATTATTTTTTTTTTAAATTTTATTTTCATTTAACTCTAACTTTTTAAATGGGCTTTAGGCCTAGGGTTAGAAGGGGAAAAATATATATATATATATATATATATATTATAATTTAATTTATTTGTATTTTATAAAATTTTGTTTATTTTAAAATGCAAAAACAAACTCTTGGGAGGAGGCCAGGGATGCTTGGGGGACCGTGGGCCAATTACTAATTATTAGTTCGCTGTGGAGCAGGGAGAGATTATATAGCTGTCAAAGCAGGGCTTGACAAATCTAATTAGATTTTAGAAGCCAGCAAAAAAATTTAGGAGCCAGACAATCACGCAAGCATACACGCAATTCATAACCACACACACCTACTTCACAAATATACACACACACCTACTTTACATATATATATATATACAAACACATCACACACACCTACTTTACATATACACATATATACAAACACACACCCACCTCACACAGTCTTTTCTTGGTGTGTCCCCCCTCCCTGCTGCTTTACCTCATTGCAGGGGAGGGGGACATCCGTGTTGCAGCATGTCTTCATTCATCGGCCTGCTGAGTGCCAGGATGTCACGTGACGACACACGGCACTCAGACACGCGTTGCGCGAGGCTCGGAGCTTGCAGTCTGTACCATCCGCACAGACTATACACCCTCGCGCTCCGAAAAAAGAAAACAAAAAATCGGATGGCAGCGGCAAGGTGACAGGGAGTGTAGGTAACTTCACCCAGGCGCCAGGTCTCATTTCCTGGTCGCCATGGCGACCTGGTGCCTGGGGTTTGTCGAGCCCTGTGTCAAAGCAAACGCCTGCTTTGACGGCTATACACACCAGGTCACTGTGATTGGCTGTCACAGTGTACTGATGTTTCTGAGGGGGAGCTTTAGAGCATACATGGCTGAAGTGCTTCTGAACTGAGATACTTAGCCATGTTAGTTTTACCGCGATCACAGTATGCCAGCGTGCATACAGCGATTGGCATTCGCGAAGGGGGTAACCCGCCAGCTTGCCCGCAACAGGCCTAAAGGTTAAAAAAAACTTCCAGCCTGATTGCCACAGGGAACAATTCCTATTCATAACTTTAATGCTGTTCGTTGTACTAAGAATATATCAAATATGTGCGTAGCATAAAATGTTTAAGTCTCTAAATAAAGTTCTGGTCAAAAACAAACAGCCAAAGATAAAGGCTTTTTTGCATACAAACACTCTGTGTCTCAGTTTTGTATAGCAATCTAGGGGGATAAGTGAGTTATCATCTCAGACTCTGTCATGACTATCTCTGTTCATAATTATCAAAATTACATTGACAATATTATATATTTATTTTGGCTTCAGTACTATTCAGTATTGAGTAGCATTGGGTGGAGCAAGCTGAGCCACTTATCTTCCGATAATATTTCCATTGTAGGGTAACTCTCTCACTTTAATTCTCAAAAAATAAAAGGAGTTGGATAGTGTTGGGTCCACAATAAAAAAGTATAAGTAGGGTGTCACAGTAGGGAAAAGATGCAGGACAGAATAAGTAGGAGTAGCAAAAACGGCATAGTAAACACTGGTGAGCTAAGATGTCTGAGCCTCCCTATTTCTGTACTGGAGTAGAAGTCCGAGGTATTGTCCTTCCTGTAACTTGGAGGATTCAAATAATACAGAGTTTGGGCCCTTGAATATAACCAGAAAAAGCATTATTTTATCCAGTGGATAATATAGGTGTGTGGTTAGGGCTTTTGCTACTCAAAATCCATCTTCTGTACGTCTGTACAGATGGGCCTGTGTCTCAGTGAGATAGAGGGTGAGCCATAGGAGATGCTCCCAGAGCTTGTCAAGTCAGTGCAGGGCTATGAGCAGGATCCCTGATCTGAATTGAATTTAGGGACTTCCAGTGGGTAGGCCACAAAAGCCTGGGACTGTCCTAGTCGGTGTACCCCGTGATCGCGGTGTGTGCATGGTAGTCTTAAAAATCTTAAGGTCAGTTAATGAGAGTAAGTACCTGAGAGATGCCTTGTGGATGTGTCCAAGGAGGCTTTGACCAGGGATTTAAGAGGCAGACGGGGTGCCGGTTATGACTGAGTGGCCTGTTACGTATTTCAGGCCTTGCAGTCGCACAGGACCCCTTCCGGCAGTGAACAACCGAAATAAAGGTGCAGTCAGAAGGCCCCTGGTTTATAGAGAAGCTTGAATGACATGCATACACATGTATATTTTGGTGAATCAGATATAGATTTAAATAAATAAATAAATATATATATATATATATATATATATATATATATATATATATCCTGTTCTCAAAGGTTCTCTGAAATTTGCCTTTCTTCCACAATGTTTAAACACAGTCTTAATCCTACAAACTAAAGGGCACTTCAGACAGCCATACTTTTTAAAATGTTAATGACCTTAGTGTGTAGAAATTCAATGCATTCTTAACTTGTATATGTTATGGTTAAGGCATCAAGTGGGGTGGATCATGACACCTCTCCAGTTTTTTGCCTCTGTATTTTTAAATTGATCAGCAACAGGTATGTTTCCTGCCCATTGTTCAAAGCTTTCGAATATGTTTTTATTCTTTATAACTAACAAGATAAACAAAATATAACATTATTTTTTAACATTATTCATTCACCCATTCATGTCTTGTCGGTTGCTGAGCACCTATTTACCAGAATCAGAGTGGATTAGATTTTAAATTGTCTTTTTTTAATATATTTTTTTAATAATAACTTTGAATCCAAATGCAAAAATCAAGTCATTTTGTTTAAATGGATATGTTACAAAATATTTATTTGCAATGAAAAAGTAGCAAACCTAATGCAAGTAGTGTGTGTAGATTTTTTTTTCTTTGTACAAAACTACATTTATATTCTATTTTTTTTATACTTCTTGCAATATGTTGCTACTACCATATGACCAATCTAAAAAGAATCTAAACGCACAATTTCACACTAAAGTTTAATCATAATATTAATGTTCGAATTTTTTTTCCGTTTTTAGCTTTATCAGCAAGGACGATTATGCCAACTAGGAAGTGAATTCTGTGAATTAGAGGTTTTTGCAAAGGTACTACGTGCAGTAGACAAACGGTGAGTAAACTGCCTAGGGCATGTTATGTAAACCAAAGCTTTTGGCCCAGTCTATTGCGGTTTCTCTTTTCTTATAGTTTTCCGCTTATAGGTTACCAAAAGTGAAGAAGAACATGTTATATTGGAGCATCTTGTTTGTATTTGGAAAGGAATGTGTGAAGGGAAGTTCAAACATGCATACCCCACTTAAAAGAACAACCAAAACTTTTTTTTTCATTTTTTCTATTCTGTGTTTTATAACACTGAAAATTAACTTAATTGAACTTATTTCTTGTGCTAGGGACTCTATGAATGTTACAATTGTGTCAGCAATGCAGTTCGGAAGATGCCCAATGGTGATCTGTGTGCACGTGATCCGGTGCACACGCATGCATGACTAACGCTTCTTCCACCGCAGAATCATGGGAAATATAGTTTCCCCGATTGCGCGCACACATTTCACCATTGGGCATCTTCCAAATTACATTTCTGACACGGGCTATGTTAGAAATTAAATTCTGATGCCACATTTGGCCCTTCGGCTCATTTGAGCAACTGAGCCAAGGAGTCAGGAAGGCTGGGGACTCTTTGAATGAAATAAAGTAAATTTTCCCCACCCCCAAATAAGTTCAGTTAAGTTAATATTTTACTTGTGTTATCAGTACAATCATTCCTGTTATGGACTCAAGATTTGGTTTTAATGATGAGTTATTATCTCTAAAACTAAGCTGCACTACATTACTGCAGGGCTCGATAAAGCCCTGGTTTTGGCATCCTCTACTTGGCGCCCTCATCCCTGGGACCCATGTTTTTGGAGGTGCTGGTTTTCACACGCTGCCTGTTCCGCCCCCCTTCAAAAAAAATCAGTCCAACCAAACAGTGCACACAAAGGAAAGGGTGGTCAGCAGACCCCACCTAACGCATTTCGCGTATTCCATACTTAATCCACCTATGATTAAGCGTGGAATACGCGAAACGCGTTAGGTGGGGTCTGCTGACCACCCTTTCCTTTGTCTGCACTGTTTGGTTGGACTGATTTTTATTTGCAATAAAGCACAACACTTTTTTCAAACATCGGTTTGTTTTGGAGTATGATGTGCACACCCAATTTTGTTTCCTGTGCTGTCCTCGTCTGATCAACGTGGTGGAGCACCATTTCTCCAAATTTACAGCAGGTAGAGCCGACTTCAGCGTTGTTTGCAAATACGTATACATACACACTGAATGTGTATTACTTGGTTTTATTAGATACTTCTGCTCCTTAATGCACATACCCAAACACCGAATCATTTGGTTCCAATATGTAAAGCATGCAGGTATGATCAAGAGGTAGGTTATTTTGTTAAATCAAGCAATAAAATTTGGAAGACGACTGATGTAAGGTGGTTCCCGCATCTCTGATATTCTCCATAATACTTTCGCTCAGGGCTCGACAAACCCCGGACGCCAGGTCGCCATGGCGACCAGGAAATCAGACCTGTACCATCACACATGTACACATTTACAACTGCAATGTGCAAAAGGGTATCTGTGAACTCATAACATGTCAAATCTTGAACCATATGGCCTACAACAGCAGGACGACACACCTAGTTATCATTTACATAAATAACTGCATAGTTTAAGAACTGAGGACAAATGTTATCTCAACTGACCACATGAATCTGTGGATTTGGCCTGATTTGTAATTGACAAAATAAATGTCGCTGCTAAATCTACTGTTGAATTCAGACTGTTCTGCAGGCGATTATTGGTAATATTGATGTCTAATGATGGTGAACGACATGTCACACCAAAATAAGTTTTTCTGGCAAAGAAAAATATTTCTCAAAATATTAATTGCCATTGATGTATTCTTTAAATAATCTGGAGATATCCCTCCATTCATGGTTACCATATTAAGTCCTTTTAACATAAAGCGAATGTTACCAAAGACTGAGTTTTAAAGCACATGCTCACAACACTGAAAATACCCCTTCGGCACATATACTGTCACTGCTAGAAGTGATCGTTTGTGCCATACTGGAAAGGCAGCCTAGATCTAGGATTGGGGTTTAGTTGATCAATTGAGTTGGGGTCAAAAGGTCACTCTAGGTGAAACTTGTTTTTGGGGGAAAGGGTTTAGCAGATCCAGCATTTGTCTGAGTTTATCTTCCTAGTATCTGGCACTACTGTGAAAAGAGAAGAAAAGAATTGTTTGCTTGAACACCTTTTTTTTTTTTCTCTCTCTACCTTTTAAACAGACATCTGCTTCACCATTGCTTTCAAGCTCTAATGGACCATGGAGTAAAAGTTGCATCAGTCCTGGCCTATTCTTTCAGTAGACGGTGTTCTTATATTGCCGAATCTGATGCCCAAGTCAAAGAAAAGGCAATTCAAATTGGTTTTGTCCTTGGTAAGCGTAAACATTTTAGTATCACAGTTCTGCAAAATGAGTTTTTAATAACAATACTGAACAACTTGAGTAGTAGGCTTTTAAATCTGCTTCTGTTTTTATTGAACAGTCGGATAAAGCTGATGTTTGCGTACTGGCTTTATAATGTAGAAGTATACAAACTTTATTTTAATTATGAACATGCTCTACTGTATTGCTTTTTTCACAGACTCCTCCTATTGATATATATATATATATATATATATATATATATATATATATATATATATATATATATATATATATAAAATTGCACATACATAGAATTGTATTGTGTGTGTGTGTGGTTTTTATTTATTTACTTGTGCTGATCAGATAGCAAATGATCTTTTGCTACCTTCACAGTCAAGACTAAGAATGAAAAAAGTCTAATCGCCCTTTGATGATTAACTGTGGTGATCTAATTTTGGTATCAAATTAAAAACCATTCATTTTATTAAGATAATATATATATATATATATATATATATATGTGTGTACAAGATGGTGATTACAGTCTTAAAATGGCAGTTCTACTTACAGTGTCGAAAATGATTATATTTTGTTCCATAAAGCAGTATAAAGTGGTTGCATTGCTGTTGCTATAGCAAGCCCTGGTTATCTTGTCAAGCCCTCTTTGTTGGATGTCATTAATTTAGAGGCCACTGTTTATTGAACTGAAGTTATTTGCAATTTAAAGCAATATGAACTGTAGTTTTAAAGATGGTAAAAATAAGTGCATTTCGTATATATTACCACATACAGAATATAAGCTAGGTGATACTGCAATCACCCTATTCTTCTGTTCTTACTTCTTTTTTTCCCCAACCCATTCTTTAATTCAACCACATCTCTGTTAATACAGATAATAATATATCTAAACTGTTGAAAATTATGCCTGTACTGCATGTAAAGATTATTGCATTTTGGCTTTTCAAAATTAGAAAATCAATGATGCATAAAGACCTTTCCACCAAATTTACTGAACAAGTTTCACTTTTATTGTTTGTAAATTGGGCGTAAACCCCAATTCATTTTTTTTAAATGTTAAAATTATTTATTTATTTTTTATAAATATTTGTATATTTGACTATTTGCTACAATTAAAAAGATATCCCATAGACTATGTCAAAAACCAAAGACTTGGGGAAAAAATAATTTCATAAAGCTGCTGCTTCAATGAATTGGCATGTAAATGAAAAATGCAAACATTTATTAGCCCATGCACAATTTGGACAGCTAAACGCGGAGCAGGAGTGAATTCAAATGCATTTGCAATGCACTTTAAAACATCTAGGAAACATGACCCTATAGTAGGAGAGAGAAGGTAGACAGTGATAAAGACAAAAGATGTTGGCACTGTAGTGCAAGAATGAGCAAAAACATGCTGAATATTAATAGGAAAGCTGTTTCTGCACATGCATCCAGGATAAAATGCATTAGGGGAGCCCTTTTGTGTAGCAGTTTTTTTTTTTTTAAATGTATTTTTATTTTTGGAGTTTAATTCCTCTTTAACCCCTTAACGCATATATACGTCCTTAAAAGCATGGTCCTTTAGGACCATAAGGACATAAATATACGTCCTCAGTTTACAGGAGCGCAACGCTTCATGCCTGCAGCTACTCGGATCCGAAACAGCCTCTGAGAGTGCTTTGCCCCCCGTGCGCATTTGATCACCACGAATGTGATCGTATGCGCTTCAACACACATAGGCAGTGAAAGCTGATCACTGCCTATGTGTGTAAAGTGTTGCAATGATGCCTCGATCGAGGCATCATGCAACACCTTCTGTTCCCACCTGGGCACAGCGATCACCCAATACAGCGTGCCGAGCAGAGAGCGACGAAAGAGAGAAAAAAAATCTCTTCCGTTGCTTGACTGGCCCTAGAGGCAGTCAGCAATATTACAGTTAGAGAGAATTTTTTTTTTTAAATAAATAAATGGAAAAAGCTAATCCTTGATCTACTAAACCTAGATCTAGAGTTAGGGTTATAATTAGGGTAACGGGGGTTCAGGTGAGTACAAGGGTGGGGGTAGATTTATAGTTAGGGTAAATTTTAGGGTTGGTTGGGGTTAAAAGGTCACTGTAGAAGAAAATGGTTAGAAAACAAAAAACCACTAATATTGTTTGTTGCCCTATTACTTGAAATAAAACATAGACAAACATGGACACATTGGTATTTCTAAACTCAGGACAAATATTATAAATATATAGGCCGGATCTATTTTACCATTTGTAATTGTGTAAAAAAAAAAATCAGGTCAAACTTCGAATAAGTGTTTTTTTTTTTTTTTTTATGCCATTTTTTCATCATATTTTATTTTTTTTAATAGTGAATTATATCATATGATGAAAATAATAGTATCAAATTAAAGCACCATCAGTCCGTTAAATGATATATAATTTGTGTGTGTGGACTGAACACAGAGAAAGAAATTCACAGTTCAGTAAATATATGACAAAAATAATGGAATTCTGGTCTTCAAGGTACATCAAATGCAGCATAGCACTCGGACACTAAGGGGTTAACCAAGTTTAATCCCTCTTTTAACCAAATGTTTGTTTTTCTTGTCACCTTATTGCATCATAAGCAATAGCCAGTCTAATACCTAAAATAAATGTAATGTTTCTTAAAGGCTTTGTAATGTGTGCAGATATCAGCAAATAACAATTGTCCTTACAAAATCATACATTTGGTATTCACTTGTAAGGTTCAGCCCTACTAAATTTAAAAACCCATTTTCTCTTAACTTTTATACGTTTAGTTGCATTTTTACACAAACCATTTCTAGTCCACCTAAAGGGTTTTAGTAGTTATCGCTATGGCTAGGGCATACATTGGCTTGGAGACCATGTTAGTGTAAGCACAACTTTTGTCAATAAATTAAGTAATATTTTTTTTTTATTGAAAGATTGCATCAAATGTAGGATTTTTTTTAATAAAAAATAAACCATTTAATTAAAGGGACAGTCTAGTCACCTTTTTAACGTTGGTGCAACTTGTAGGCACCACAGGGTAGACTAGACTGTCACTTTCTGTGTTTGTTTTTGTTTTTTTTTTAGTTCTCTGTAAAAAAGAGATTATACTTACCATTGAAAGAGTGGCCACTAATGTCCGTTTTCGGTACTGCATCGGTGCGACTGTACTGAGTAGCGCAAGCTCGGTTGCCGTTTCTCCCATCAATCACTGGGCTGTCTGTAGGATTTCCCAGCATCCCCCAGGCCTCCTATAATCTCCTTCTCTCAGATGCTCGTGCACGAGCGTCTTCATGGAAACAAGCACACTGCTTCCTGCTTGCCTGCTGTTATCAGTATATCAGTGAGTGGGGCGAGGGGGAGTGATCACAGAGGAACATCAGGAACGTGCCTGGTATTCAGAGCAAGGGGGTGCTTGGGAGATCTCAGTGACAGTATTCATCCCCATTCACTTGAATGGGAATGGATCTGACTGGCTGAAGCAGAGAAAGAGAGGGAAAACTCGTCGGACTTTTGAATGAGGAGGTGGCAGTTCCTGATTGCTTCAAAAGCCTCGAGATCTGCTAACTGCTTTTAAATGTAGGTTTATCAGTTTTTAAGTTATGGAAATTACAAGATATGCATATTAACCCCTTCATGACACATGGTGCTTGTGTCCTAAACGACACAAGCACCAAAACGTCACAAATTGTTCCTGGCCACCGATCACAAGCTGATCGGTAGCCAGGAACACTCTGGCAGAGACCCGATCAGGGTCTTAATAGACCCTGTGGGTCCCTGCCAAAAGATCGCGAGACCTCCGGACGTCACGTGTGACGTCACGGAGGCGTGCCCGAACCCGGAAGTTCGGGCACGGCGCGATTTTAGAAAAATGTAGCCGGTGCTCGCTTTGAGCACCGGCTACATTTTCCCTGTCGGACTGAGGCCACTCTAAGTGGCCTCAGATGACAGGTGGGATCCCGCTGCAAGTGCCTGCAGCGGGATACGAAAACAGCTCATCGCTTAACATAGGACGTTCTATGCCGTCCTAACGACTTTAAGGCACTTAAAGTCAGGACGGCATAGAACGTCCTAACGTCACGAAGGGGTTAAAGCACAATTTCAGTCCTTTGATATGCATTAACGTTTGGAAAATGCTTTTTGGGCACTAGACAGTCCCTTTAAGGCATGTAAATAAAGTACCTTTTATTGAGCCCTCTTTGCATATGTAGCTCTATCAGAGGGCGGACACCTTGGGTCAGATTGGTCAGACAAAGGAAAACCTGACCTATGTGACCCAAGACACAAACAACATGTGTGCACCCTTATAGGGCTGTGCAAGCAAAGCAGCCTCAATAATGTGCTTTATTTGTATTCTTTCATAGATTTTAAAATGCCTACACTTCAGACCCGTCTTCCAAAAATTAATTTTTGCAATTTTTATTTTATTTATTTTTTAATAATCAAAAAATATATCTTATGTCTGTTGGTTTTAGGTGGTTTTCTCTCAGATGCTGGCTGGTACAGTGATGCTGAAAAGGTGTTTCTCTCTTGTTTACAACTGTGCACCTTGCACAATGAGATGTTGCATTGGTTCCGAGCAGTTGAATGTTGTGTCAGGTATGAAAAGCACTGTGTTGATTTTAGTGGGAAATTTACTAAGCACTGACAAGTAAGGAGAACATAGAATCTTTTGATTTCAATTCTTCTTTCAAAGCCTACACTGACAAATCTTGTGTTTAATTAATTACATTAATTTATTTTTTTCTATTAATGAAATGAGAAATGTTGTTATTAGGGAAGGTCGCAATGCTGGATTTGTTAATGCTAGGAAAGCAGCATCTGCAAGGGTATATATATGCTATATAGACATATTTGGAAACAAGAGAAATCTCACTGTATTCTTCCTGGTAAAATACTTTCTATATAAACTGCTTATGAAATAGTCATTGAAAAAATGTATTGGTAGACAAGTTCATCAGGCTGTACTGGACACAATGTCCTCTCTTGAGACTAGGAAATTCACATGAAAAAGGAGTTTAAATAAGATGTGCTTATTGCTTCCACATAAATTATGAGGAAGAACCTGGTATGGTGTTAACCCACGGACAATAATCTGAAAAACTAGTTTCTATTATTTATCCCTTTAGTGACAAAGGCTGTTTTTTTTTTTTTGTCTTTTTTACTTCTGTGGTTTTTGGGTTTAACTGTAATTTTATTCTTGTTAAATGAATAAATGTACACACATACTGTTTTTTATACTGTTTTTAGTGAAAGAAAATCTTTCTTATGATAGCATTATTTTATTCATATGTTATAATTAATAAAATCATAAAATATAATTGAAAACTTTTTCTGACCTGAAAAATCTTTTACACAGTTACAAACTGTAAAGAAGACCATCACTTTTTTCACTGACTGTAAATAAGACCCCCCCTCTTGCAGTGACCTTTTGACCAACTTAACCCTGATCATAACCCTAGAACTCAACCCTAACTATTGGGGGGGGGGTGTTGGTAATATTGCGGACTCTAGCAACTACAACCGAGCAACGGAAACTGTGACTTGTAGCTTCCGAAGTTCTTGCCCACAACAGGGCAGCACCATTTCTAGTATGGCGCATAAGTTTGCTCCTAGGAACGACCATATGTGCACCAGAGGGTTTTTTGAATGTTGCCTCATGTCTGTTTTGGGAAGTATTATTCAATTTATCCCTATAATTTATCTCTGAAATAGCTGCACTCCTTTATCTGACTCCTTCAGCGCATATATGTTGCGCTTCTAAGAACCCTATCACTTTTATTGTTATAGTTTTACTTTAAGTCTGCAGGATTACACTGGATAGGATGATGGTGTCCTTATCAAATCTGTTACTCAATCTCCCATAAGAGAAAACTAATAAGTAAAACTTATCATACATTGACATGTTTAACAGGTTGAGGAACTGTAGTTACAGCTCAAAAAAAAAAAAAAAAATGATTCCATAATAACAATCTGTAGACAAAGCGCAGATGTAACAAACACATCATCTTTTAAGAGCTGCTACAATTTGTTTTGGCCACAGACATTTAAGACATCCATTCTTTCCCTCTTGCTTTTTGACCCTCCCTTAGGTTACTACATGTGCGAAATGGCAACTGCAAATACCATTTGGGAGAAGAGACCTTTAAACTTGCTCAAAGCTACATGGACAGATTGGCCAAACACAGACAGCATGCAAACAAGGCAGCACTGTATGGAGAACTCTGCGCTCTCCTGTTTGCTAAAAGCCACTATGATGAGGTGTGTTATGACCTTTTAAGTTGGAAGATGCAAAGTTGCAAAGTTGATTTCAGTACTGCATGGTTTGCTAAGTTGACACTGCTGTGATCCTTGATATAACTTAAATTGCAGAATCAGAATTGCAACAAAAAAATGCTGCATTAGCAGCAGTTGGGGTAATTTATAAAGTTTTATTTTTTGTATATGGTCTTAGATAGGAGATTGCTAACAAATTGTGCTTTGAACTGTTTGCTAGGCATACAAATGGTGCATAGAAGCCATGAAGGAAATAACAAGTGGATTACCTGTAAAGGTTGTTGTGGATGTCTTAAGACAAGCATCCAAGGTAAGACAAGTCCTTTTATAGGCTTCGTGCCGGTCTATGAAATAGAATAGAATTTATCTGTCTAAAATTATTAAAGTACCTGTAAACATTTTTCTAAAACTTTGGCAAATGATGTATCATACCAGTTTGCTGGAAACTAAATTTTTGTTAATAATTGACAATATTTCTGAAATAGGTTACATTACAATTACCAGAGTTTAGCAGTTTTGTTATTTAAAAATGTTATTGCTCAAAATAGCATTTGCCTTTATTGACAGGCTCACTTGCATGAAGAATATGCTTGACATGTATCGGTAGCAACTACATTTTTTTCTATGCACATTTCAGACTTTTGTAACTTTCTTTTTAATTTAATATGCAATTCTTTAATACAATGCACTTATGATGATCTTGTGTAAGCACAGCGTAAAATACATAACATTTTATATTGAGTGTTTAGAGATGTGTTTATGTATATTTGGCAGTAATATAAAAGCATTCTAAAAAAAAAAAGTTTAAATCAATTTTATTCTAATAAAACTAGACAATTGTAAGGCTAATTATATGTGTGGTTAAGTTAGTTGGGCAGCACCTTTCCTGTAAAACTCATTTACTATTTCTTGCCTGAAACAACGTAATGATAATATAAAATGTATGTATTTTTTGTTTGTTTTAGGCATGTGTGGTGAAGCGTGAGTTCAAAAAGGCAGAGCAGCTAATAAAACATGCAGTTTATCTGGCACGGTAAGTGTTGACAATTTACTTAGAAAACCAAATCACCCTTTCAACAGTTTTATGTTCCCTTTTGGTTGATTCAAAACTGCCCAACGCATTGGAGAATTCAACATATGTATGTTTGACTGCCATATATTTAAAAATGTATTTCCCTTATTGCCAGTGAATCCACACTTCAAATTTGAAAGTGTCTATCTTATGTCTTCTTTAAAGCATAGGGGGAAACAAAGTATCTGCTTGCAGTTTTTTTTTTTAATCTGAAATATGCTCTTTTTCTGTTTTTGTAATGTAACTCAGTCCAGTATAGGTAGCATTTCCCCTTGACGACAGTTTATTTTCCAACATTTAACATTGTTGATTTTGGAACTTGCTGATCGATCATTCTCGTATTTTTAGAGCCAGCACTTGAACTTTGTTCCCATAGATATGAAGTCTAGAAAATTATTGGGCTGAGTTGCAAATAAAATAAAAATGTGCGCATAACTTTTTTTCATGCATTGAGTGCAATTTTCTAAGCTTAGTCTTTTATTTAACCCCTTCGTGACAATGGAGGTGTCCGGCATATCCAGCCCTCTTGTGGGTAGAGCATCAGTAGTTAAAAAAAAAAATCACTTCCGTCCCTCTGATGCTGTTGCTGGGCTGCCCCTATTGCAATGCAAAAAAAAGAAAGAAAGACTTAATTAGCTAAAATCTAGAATTAGGGTTAGAATAGTTGTTAGGGTTACAATTAAAGTAGGGTTAGCATAAGGGAAAGGGTTACAATTAAGTGAGAATATATTAAGGGTTAGCATAAAGGTTACCGTTGGGGTAACATTTAGGGTTAGGGTTAAAATTAGGCTTGGGGTCAAAAGGTCACTGTAAGGGGAAAACTTTTTTTGGTTTTTGCCCTATTACTCGCAAAAAAACTGCAGAAAAACATGGACACAAGCATATTTCTGAAATCAGGATAAAATATAGAAACTATTTAGACAGTATTTTTATGATTTTATTTGTGTAAATAATTTTTTAAGGTCAGTTAGAAATTTTTTTTTTTTTTTTTTTTTTTAATTTTCATCATATTTTATGATTTTTTTTTTTCTTCAGTAAATGAGAAGATATGATGATCATAATGGTATCTAATGAAAGTCCTTCTTATGACTATACAAATAACATATAATTTCTGTGGGTACAGTAAGTGAGAAAGAAGAAAATTACAGCTAAACACAAACATCCCAGAAATGTCAAACCGGCCCTTGTCACCAAGGGAACGACAAGGTGAAAAGGTCTTGTCAATAAGGGGTTAAAATTCAAAGCTTTCTTTGCCCCCCAAATTTCCTTAAATTTTCTAAAACGGCAAAAAAAAAAATGGGCAAATTTCCTTTGTTTATGTATCATATATAATCAGAAACGTCACATTTATGGCTTACTCACTCTCAGATTGATCTGAGAAGAGGATAAACCTGTTGAAATCGTTCTAAAGTTGGTCAATGAAAGAATCTATTTTGGAACTCGAGGCTGACTAGTATGCCCTTGTGTTTAGCTCATAAATTTTAAGGATTATTTTTATAGAACAATCGTTAGCTGTGGTTTCCACTTCTATCGATTCAAGAGAAAAGATAGCTAAAAAGTAAATTTGTCAAGTGCATCTAATCTTGGTATGGTGGGGATTTGTAGACAACCCTTTTTAAGTTTAGTGCAATGTAATTTGTTGATTTCCTAATCCAGTTCCTATTCGATCTTAATGTGCACAATTTAATATTATTATTTTAGAAAGTATTATTACATTTAAAATATCTAGAATTTGTTTTTGTCTATTGCTTTCTGTTACTCACACTTTGCATCTACTTTTAGGGAGAATTTTGGCCCCAAGCATCCTAAGTATTCTGACACACTACTTGACTATGGATTTTACCTTCTTAATGTAGATAATATATGCCAATCTGTTGCAATATATCAGGTATGTTCTTTTCAAAAATCTGTCTCTTTGGTCATGAATGCTCTTTTCAGAAGTTAAAATTTGAAGTTCAGTCTCAATAGTTTTTTCTGTGCTACTTTAATGATAAATGATTTGAGAATTCTGGCACTGAAATGTGTTTCAGTGGATGTGTGTAACTTGAATTTGTGTTTTCAAAGTGGATGTCGTAAAGGGACACTCCAGGCCTCAAACTAGAGTATAGTTTTATTTTTGCATACACATGAATGTAGGGCTAGATATCCTTTTGGGGCCCATGTTCCCTTTCGGCATTTGCTTACATGGCAGGAAGATTCATTAAACTGAACAAGACATGTTGACTGATTTTTGTATTTATTTATTTTATTTTTCCTCCTCAAAGAAATTGGAGGGAGGTTGGAACTGTTTGTGTGAAGTCACTGACAGTGTTATAGTGCTGCTGATCAAATATGTAGCACATGTTATGTGCAGCATCTGCAACTCATATCATTTTAGTACGTGTCTGAGCTTTCTGAAAGGTCTTGTGTTCAGCCCTTTCAGCACGTAATAAACAAAGCATGTGTTGTTGACTCGGATGTTTTTACCACAACAAATAAAGGTCTACTCAATAAAGAGAGAATTGCAGGCACTTGAGTATTTCAAAATTAAGGCCAAAGTAGCTGAGTTGGAAGTATTATTCCATTGCTATATCCATGATATTAATTTTCCAGGATTTTGTGTTTTAAGATGGTATATCTGCAAACTTGTTCTGTGTTGTAACTTTTATGTTTTTCAGTTTTAAATGGTTGTTACTGGTTTGCATAATTGGCAGCCTTGTAAAATCATCTGAGCTAGAGGCTAACCATGGCCTCCGACAGATAGCATAGCTATACAAGCACAACAAGTAATTGCATTTTTTTTTAATGTCCGCTTTAGTATGTGTTCATTTATTTAAAAAAAATAATTTCTTATATGGTATGGTCCTTTAAATAATTGCTGAATAGCTCTATGATTTTGTTTGTTTGTAACGAATATTGACACCATATATCTTTAAATTCTGAATGTCTTAGACCGCTCTAGATATTAGACAGTCAGTATTTGGAGGAAAAAATATCCATGTAGCAACAGCTCATGAAGACTTGGCATACTCCTCCTATGTTCATCAGTACAGTTCGGGCAAGTTTGACAATGCACTGTGAGTATAACTGATCGGAATGTTTGAATTTCACTTTTGGGGATCTTACTCTGTTTTCCAGAATTTTTTTTTCTTCTGTGAAATGTTCTCGTATTATGTAGACCATAAAACTTGAACTGCATTACGACCCAGTTTATTATTCCTACTTTATATTGGTAGTATGTTTTAACATGTTGCGGACAGAAAATATCAAAACCCCCAAAGCTCCTAAACTACAAGTTTAACACACCTTGGTTTTATGTGCAAGAAACCGCTACACATATCATCCAAAATCTTGAACTCTTAGATGCAAAGGGAATTCAAATCGCATAGTGCTCAATACTTTAATCAACTGGAGTGTTTTTATGGAAAGTGAAAGGGGTGGGGAGGAGTCTGTATAACCAATTTCCAAAGGACAATTAAATGTTTTTGTTTTGTTTTGGGTTTTTTTTAGCCATTGCATCCTTAAATGGGTTAAAATTCATGTTCTACTTCTAAGTAAACCATATATGTTTCTTAATTTCATATAAAATAGTGTAGTTGTCCTTAAAGGAAGTTTTATTACTGTGAGTGATAGTGTTTAGTATTAATGGTACTTATCTTTGTGGTTTTTTTTGGAAAGCCAGTTGGTATACATATTTTGTAATTATTTAAATGTCCCTTTAATATACTTGACTCCTTTAGAATGTAGTCACCAAAGCTTAACTATGTATTTTTTTTATATCAATAGAGAAAATATTTACATCCATCGCACTATGTATAATGATCCAAAGTATAGTCTCCATGTATAAATAAATTAACTTGGTTGTGTTTCCTTAAAGATTTCATGCAGAGCGTGCCATAGAGATAATCACTCATATACTCCCTGAAGACCATCTTTTATTGGCTTCCTCCAAGAGAGTCAAAGGTACGTAATAGTGTTGGTGTTGATTATGGGGTTTTGTTTGTTTGTGTTTGTGTGTGTGTTTGTCAGTTTGTCATTTCATTATTAATTTATTTATTTTAATAACGTATCAAAAATAGTACAAAGTATTTTTATGATCTAAAAGAATACATATATTATCCATAAACATTTAACTATTTTCATTATTCCATAGAATTAACACTTAAACATTATGCATCACAACGTTCAACCTAGGCACTTTGACAAACTCATATTTACGGTCTTATACCAATTTGTTTTTAGGTCAAATCTCCTCTATATGCGCTACCCATCTTTTTCAATGGATCCATTTTTTAAAATTGTATATTTTGTTTATGACTTCCTTTTTCCATCTTCCATTGGTATATGATTTGGACTTTAATCATTCTCCAGTCTATTTCTTTATCAGACTTCCAGTTTCTTGCCATGTTTAACATGGTACTTATTACAATATGGACTGTTATCTTAAGATGTTTGTTTGACATTTCTGACCATTCCATTAAAAATAACCTAGATACTGGTGAGTCATTTAAAGAAATATTTGTTAACGTTCTTATTTTATCTCTGATCATCGACCACATTTTTTACATTTGTTTACAGTACCACCATATATAAATATGAACAATTTTCGCAATTCTAGTTGGCACATAGTTCCATCTATTAGTCACTTTAAGTAATACAGCTAATAGATGTAGACATGCAAGGTACTGATAAAAATTTTTTGCATGGTCAGCCAATCTCTTAAATTAGATTTCTTTTACCAGGTCTTTGAACCATTTTCCTACTGCCGGTGGATCTACACATTTTTGTTTGTGTTATGACTTTAGAATATCCTTTTAATGGCCTTTTAATTAAATCCGTTGTCATAATTCGTTCTTATTTATGTTATTTATCAGTCACTTTTTTTTCCTTCCGAAAACTGTTAATTCTAATAAAATTAAAGCTTTCATTGTTATTCAAAATAAATCTAGAGTTTAACTGAAATAAATGTATTGACTCTCCAGTAAAGGTCTCCCAACAGATTTACTTCTTCTGATCTAGGCCTTCAAGTAACTAACCATGTCAAAACTTGTATATTTACATATTTTCCCAGCCTAATTGTTTCCTTTAAATTGTCCGAAATTCCCACCGATGATACCAAATTTAAACCTTTTATCTAGAAAGCCAAAATCCATTTTTCCACAATACTCTATACAGATTGGGAATTCCAAGCATTTTCGATTCTAGTTACCAGTGTTAATTTTGATGGCAAATACTTATTTAGTTTTAGTCCAGTCTTTTAACTAAAATGCCATTTTAGTGTAGTCTTATTTTAGTCATCTGCATTGTTTGTTTTAGTCTACTAAATCTCCAGCAGTGAGGGAGGGGGCAGGTTTGAGAACAAGCACAAGTAGCCTGTGTCTCAGCCAATCCAGCTGCAGATAGTCAGAGGACTGGGCTTTGGCAGAGATCCATGGGAACCAGAAGTCCAAATAGGTAAATGCCTTTTAGTCAACTATTTTAGTCAAAGTCTTCGTCCTAGTAACTTAACACATTAGCTCTATGATATTCTGTAATGTTGGCCGTTCCACTACCTCCCTTTTCTATCTTTCTTGATTTAAACTCCATCTGGGCTTTTCCTCACTCCAATTAAATTTAGTAAATGCAGCCTGGATTAGTTGCAACCATGGTTCAGGTACTCCTTAAAGGGATGAGCCTAAACATATATAGCCACTTTGGTAATATATATTACTTGACAACATTAATTTTCCCCCACCATGAAATTTTTTTTTTTTTTTAGATATTTCAACATTTTATTTGTTTCAATATAGGTAAAAATTGTATTTCTACTATCCTATTTTGATATGCTGTAAACTGTACTCCCAAATAAGTAAGTCATTTACCAGTCTATGTAAATGCATATTCTTTTTCCAAATATTCTATTTCTATATTTTATTTTAAGAATATTGGCATGGCTTTGGTTTTTCTTATATTGAGTTTTTAGTTTGATATTTTTACAAATTTTAGTATTACTTCCATTAAAACAGCCATTGATTTTCTTTTGGGCCCGAGTTCCCAAGTTCCAGACATCAAAGTGCCATCACCACTTTATATTAAATACCCAAATACATACACTCACACAGCACATGTATACCCACATACATACTACATACTTCACATGTATACAAACATACATACCGCTCATGTACTCACACCTATATACAGCACATGTATACACACGTACTTACTCACACTAACAGCACAAACATACACTCATTCTTACTCACACTTACATGCAGCACATGTACACACACAGGCACCACATGTATACGCTCATATGTACAGCACATGGATACGCACATACATACAATACATGTACACATACACAGGGCCGGCGCTACCGTAAGGCAGCACAGGCGGCTGCCTTAGGGCGCCCCAATGGGGGGCGGGAAAATCGCCCGCTCCCCCAGGCCCGTTTACTTACCTCCATGCTGCTGTTTAGGTCCGTGACTGAGAGGGAAGTGCTGTGTGCTCCCCTCAGGCCACGCGCATTCAATAAAGTGTGTTGAAACTTTTTTTTTTCAACCCACTTTATTGATCCGCGCGGCTGGAGGGGAGTGCACAGCGCTTCCCTCTCAGCCACGGACCTGAACAGCAGCATGGAGGTAAGTATTGAGGTCTGGGGAAGGGGGGAGGTATAACGAGCATCTGACTGGCACAATATTCCTGGGCATCTGACTGGCATAATATTCCTGGGCATCTGACTGGCACAATATTCCTGGGCATATGACTGGCACAATATTCCTGGGCATCTGACTGGCATAATATTCCTGGGCATCTGACTGGCACAATGTTCCTGGGCATCTGACTGGCACAATGTTCCTGGGCATCTGACTGGCACAATGTTCCTGGGCATCTGACTGGCATAATGTTCCTGGGCATCTGACTGGCATAATGTTCCTGGGCATCTGACTGGCATAATATTCCTGGGCATCTGACTGGCATAATATTCCTGGGCATCTGACTGGAATAATATTCCCATTAAAATACTGGTATGTTTGTTGATTTAACTTTTTAAATATTTTATTTGTTCCCGTTTTGTTTCTTCACTGCAAAATAAGATATATGCAGTGTGCATAGGAATTTGTTCATAGTTTTTGTTTTTACTATAGTCCGGCCCTCCAACCGTCTGAGGGACAGTGAACTGGCCCCCTGTTTAAAAAGTTTGA
This sequence comes from Pelodytes ibericus, assembly GCA_036172795.1. Taxonomy (NCBI): domain Eukaryota; kingdom Metazoa; phylum Chordata; class Amphibia; order Anura; family Pelodytidae; genus Pelodytes; species Pelodytes ibericus. The sequence goes on from CM069857.1 coordinate 172,540,232, forward strand.
GGACCCCCGGGCTAAATACTGGCATATTGAGTGGCAAAATAGTGTGTCTCAGGTTATGTGTGAATTGGTGTAACTGTGTGTGTGTGTGTAAGTGGTAAGGGTGTCTCTGTGTGTGACTGCAAGGGTGTCTTTGTGTTTAAGGGTTTCAATGTGTGACACATTTAGAGCATGCGAGTTGAATATTTAGATGTATTTATTTTCTACACTATACATTATTTATATTTATATATATATATATATATATATATATATATATATAGGCTTAATGGTGTGGGAGGCGTGGCGGATCAGAGCAGGGGGGCACCAAAATGCACCTTCGCCTGTGTAGACGAAAATCCTTGCACCGGCCCTGCACATACATTGCAGGAAGTTTCTTCCTTGGCAGAGCTGCTACACTGCTGTGTGAAGAGGAGGCATGTCAGCTGTCAAGCTGTTGTCAGGAGAGGAACTGGAAGGCTAAACCAACTTGCGATCTGGAGGGGTGTGCAGTTACTGAAATGATTATCCTGCTGGCTCCTGAGCAATAATACTGATGCAATTGCTCAGGAGGCAACAGGTTAGCATTTCTGTAAATATTTATTTTGCAGTGAATTATCACTTTGGGCCAATAGAGCTAAGATTAGGGGCTTCAGCCCCACAACTCCCCCTAGCCACGCGTGCCACAACAAAGAGCTTGGCGTGTCAGTTGTGGCAAGCGTGCCATAGGTTCGACATCACTGGTATAGAACAATACTATGGCAAAAAGTATCCATCCCTATAGACTCTTTTAAAGTGTTTAATATAATCCCATCACACACTGTCAAATGCTTTTTCAGCATCTAGGGTTAGCCTTGATAGGGGAGAGGTATTTTTTAGAGGGAAGTTCTAATATATCTATTTTCCTTAATTAGCTGATCTTCTGGAAATTAATCCAGTCTGCTCTGATGTATTATCTTGAAATATTTTTTTTTCATATTTCCGCAAAGGGTGCTGAACATAGCTTTATATCAACATTCCACAATTATATGGTTCTGTAGTTTACTAAATTGTTCTTTAGCTAGTTTTATAATGTATAAAAACGAAATCCATCCGACTTGAGGCTTAAATTTAGATATGGAGAAGGAGACAGATGGGGAGAGAGATTTGAAATATTAGGGGGGGAAAAATATGGAGAAAGTGTGTATGTATATGTGTGTATATATATATATATATATATATATATATATACACACACATACACACACACACACACACACACACACACACTTTCTCCACAATATTTCAACTTGCCCCCCAGGCTGCATAACTGCACCACACTACTCTCCCTTTTAAAGTACCAAACATATTTTGGACCCTGCTAAAGCAATCATTCCAGGTCATTCTGGAGTGGTACAAAAAGATGATACACATAAAATCTATGGAAGACTTGGTGTGGACTGCACTAGCATGTACTGAGATGGTTACACTCGGATAAATTAATAATTTTGGATGATTTTCACAAACTATTAACTACAGTTGTATTCTCACTGCACCACTGTTGAAACACTATGGGCACCTGTACTTCTGTGAGATCCTGGCTGAGCGCACGATTAATACTATGAAAAATTTAAATGTTGACATCCACTTCATTCATTCCTTATATTCATCCATATACTCTTTGTATACTCTCTACTCACGCGTGAACCATTTCTTCTAAATTATTAAATAGCGTTTAGTCAAAATACCTATTGACTAAACCTAAATCTATTGTTGTATAATCCTCAGGTCTTATACTTGTCTATCGATACTTTTTGGTGTATGTTCTCGTGAATAATACTTTATAGTGAAAAGGAAACAAAAGAGCTAAAAGAAAGGGGGGGGGGGGAATCATCCATTATCTTCCATTTGTTATTTCCTCTTTGCTACACCAAAACTACTATAAATCACTTATCCTATATCAAAAAATAGTTCCCCTTTTAAAAATGGATTACATGTATCTATTTAGCTCAAAAACACTTGATATAACACTCTATTATACATTATTTATAGTAACCGCCTCGCTGATTTTAAATGAAAATACTTTATCCTTTATCCATTTCTCTGCTTGATTCACCGTCCCAAACATTTTTAATTCTTTCATTCCAAACCAACTGTGTGTGTGTGAGAGATTTTTTTTCTCCTTTTTTTTTTTGAGAGGTGCTCATTTAATTAAACATTTATTTATTTATTTTTACAGCACTTATATTGGAGGAGATTGCAATAGATTGTCACAATAAAGAGACGGAGCAAAAGCTCCTTCTAGAAGCCCATGATCTCCATCTTTCATCACTGCAACTTGCTAAGAAAGCCTTTGGTGAATTCAATGTACAGACCGCAAAACACTACGGAAACCTGGGGAGGCTATATCAATCCATGAGAAAGTTTAAGGTGAAACTGACTTTGTATTTTTTTTCTTCATGTATAAATAGATGTTCAATATTTTAGGTTTAAAGTGCACCTGTAATGCAAAAAATGTGGTGGCACATCCATAACTTCCAGCTTCTGATGCTCTAAATCTCCTTTACCTCTTTGTTGGGTAAGAGGATTGTGAGTTCTCCATCAACTGGGGCACTGCACTTTGATACATTTATCCTATTATGGGTAATGCAGTGGGTGCCACCAGCCTCGAGACTTTCTGCCACTGCACAACGCTTATCACCGTCTGTCTTAAGGAGAACTTGTGTCTGAGCAACACTAATGAGATATATATATAAAAATGTTATCTTCAACCAACAGCCATGGGGTGGCTGCAGCGAGATCAGATCCTGCACATCTTGTGGGTATCAAACATTCAGAAAGATACCCAACAATGACATGAGGAGACAGCAGGAGAGAGCAACACATTATAGAGAGGGGGGGTCGCATCACAGGAGAGGGAGGGGGGTGCAACACAGGAGGGGGAGGCTAGATTTGCTTAAATTTTGAAATTCCCTGTAATTCAAAATAGGTATGTCTCTGGCATAATGCACTTTTTTTTTTTTTTTTTTACCCGAAAGACATGATTAAGTAAATGAAGCTGCATTTTTTTGAATTGCCAATACATTTATTTAGGTTAAATTGCATACCTTACTTCAGGGCTTGACAAATTTTATTTTATTTTAAGAGCCAGAAATTTTTTTTAGGAGCCAGACAATCACGCAAACATAAACGCAATTCATAAACACACACGCCTACTTCACATGTATACAAACACACGTACTTTACATATACACATATATCCAAACACCTCACACACACCTACTTTACATATACACATATATACAAACACCTCATACACACCTACTTTACATATACACATATATCCAAACACCTCACACACACACCTACTTTACATATACACATATATACAAACACCTCACACACACACCTACTTTACATATACACATATATACAAACACCTCACACACACCTACTTTACATATACACATATATACAAACCCCTCACACCCACTTTACAATACATACAAACACACACCCACCTCACACAGTCTTTTCTTGGGGGTTTCTTCTTGATGTGTCCCCCTCCCTGCTGCTTTACCTCACTGCAGGTCACTGCAATGTGACTTTGTGCCATTACTGATGAGTAAAAATTCCCATAATATGCAGAGACAGCATGAAGTGCTGCCAAGTACAGATACAAAAACCTACTAAAATCCATTTTTATGAACACTTTTGCTTGTTATTTTAACCAGCAAATAGGCCTTTGTCATTTCTATACCACATTCTCAACAGGTACTCATTTAAAGGGCACTTGTAACTCAATCTTCAGTTTAATTTTAAATGTGACTAGCTGACAGTTGTGTGTGGTTTCTAAGCTTTAAAACCATTGCTCTGTTTTTCAGCAGGACAACCTTGCCATAAATGATGATGAGTATCTGTACTAGTGTACTTGGAGATTTATAAGATGAAAATAATTTGTGGCTGACTGTGCTCTCCTTTGCATTGTAACAAAGTTGGTTTCATATCTGCTGTAAAACTGACAGTTTTTGGTAATATTTAACTTCTTCAATGTAGGAAGCTGAAGAAATGCACATCAAGGCTATCCAGATCAAGGAGCAGCTCCTCGGACAAGAAGACTATGAAGTAGCGTTGTCTGTGGGTCATTTAGCATCACTATATAACTATGACATGAATCAGTATGACAATGCAGAGAAGCTTTATCTTCGATCAATAGCTATTGGTGCGTACAACTTTTTCATGCCTTTTAGTATTTTATTTTTTATTTTGTCGTCTACTGACATTGCACTATTCTACGACAGTTCATTCTGTGCATTATTGGACCTGTTTAACTGATAGCTCTCCTGCATTTTAGGGCCTGGTTGTATATGACCCTGAATCTCTCTAAACATATACCACGTTGTAACCCCTTGGTGACAGAAGCTGTTTTAACATTTCTGCTGTGTTTGTGTTTCGCTGAAATTTTCCTCATTTTCATTTAATGTTCCCACACATTATATATTGTTTTTGTTGGCATAAGTAGGACTTTCTTTATATACCATTATTTTTGATCATATTTATTTATTTATTTATATAAATACATACATACATACATACACAATTTACTATGAAAAATATAATGATGAAAAAAACACTTTCAAACTCTTACATGAAAAATCTTTTACATTTCAATAAAAGCTAATGAAAAAACCTACTAAATAGAAAGTAATATTTGTCCTGAGTTTAAAAATACAAAATGTTTACAGGTTTTTAATTTTTTTTCTTTTCAAGTTATAGATAAATAAAGTAACACATTTTGTTTCTCATTACCATTTTCTCTTTTAGTGACGTTTTAACCCTAGCCTGAAGGCTATATATAGCTCTAGAGACAGTTGAGGAACATCCCCAGAGCAATGGAAGAGATCAATAAACTCTTACGAAGCGCTTACCCACACCAGGGTAGCTCCATTTGGGAAAGGCATTATGCCTTTCAATATGGCTCATGCAACTGCCCCAGGGAATGAACGCACATCACCCTGGCAGCAGAGTCCCTCAATTCTAGGTTGTTCCAGTGGTCAGTGTGTCGCTACATGTATAGAGAATCTGGTGCCAAACACAGTTTCAAAACAAACTGTGAATGCACCTTTTCCCCCAACTTCTTGACACTTCACAGTGCTGGCGCTTTTTTTTTTTATACATAACCCCCGTAGTGTCTACAAATATACTTTACATTTAAAATCCTTAGATATGTTCTTTTGCAGGTCCTTTTCATTAATGCAGAAGCAATGGATTTTGCAAAACAGAATAATTGTTGTGTTTTTTTTGTGTTAACTTTTTTTTTTAATGTTCTTATTTGTAGGGAAAAAACTATTTGGTGAAGGTTACAGTGGACTAGAGTATGACTACAGGGGTCTCATTAAACTTTACAATTCTGTTGGCAACTATGAGAAAGTATTTGAATACCACAACATATTGGCCAACTGGAACAGGCTACGGGATCGTCAGTTTTCAGTCACAGATGCCCTGGAGGATGTAAATACCAGCCCACTGTCAACAGAAGAAGTTGTGCAATCATTTCTCATGTCACAGACCACGGAAGGACACACCTGTTAAAAGGAAAAGAACTGGGCCACTTTACTCTTTGCATTTTCCAATGTGCTGGGAAAATTTATACTGTGAATTGTAAAAACAAAGGATTGAGGACACTGGTCCTATCCTTTTGGGAAATAACATGATAAGACACAGCTCTCTGCTTGAGGAAAGTTCCTTCATGGATTAATCCACTGATACGCCATTGTTTCTACTTCAAGCAAACTGAAACAGAACAATAGTCTCAATTGTTTGCAGCTCCGGCAGGAAGATGCAAATAAACCAGTTTAAGAGTTTATAAGAGTTTCGGTATCTAATTCTTCTTTTATTTACCCCTGTTTCATTTTCACCACATGTTTTCACATTGATATTCTAATTGTGCACTCCATTTATATGATGATAATGGATAATGAATATCACAAATCACTTGCCGATCGTAATATATTTATTCTATAGCTATGCCTTTCCCATGCCAGCTTGTGAGGAATATTTGTGTAGTATTTGGAGAGGAGGAGCACATCGGTCATGGTAGAAGTTAGCTTTTTCTGGCTGTGTAAACCGCTTTTATTTACTACTTCAGCATGCAGTGTTAGCCTGTGTTGACTCATGTCATTTCTAGTGACTTTTTTTAAGGGTTCAGAGGGAATTTTAACACACAGATTAGTATGCAGCTAATTTATGGGTAAAGTGGCACTCTAAAGGCTTGTGCCAGCGTGCAGTTCCTGTAAAACTATGACCAGCCAATCTTTTTTTTTTTTTTTTTTTGTAGCCAGCAATAAAATGGACTGGAAAGTATTCAGTGTTTGGTTTGAAAGCAGTAACACAAAAGAATTAAGAGCTAGGTCAGGAGCACTTGCACTGTGCGGTCTACAACTAATCTTCAACTCATTCATTGTTTTACAAATCAGGTTTGTTTTCCCCCCCAAATAAGGTGTCCTGTGTTCTCCTTTTAAGAGTAGTTAAGCGGCAACCTGAATTTTCTTGACACTCCAATTATTTATTGACGAGTTTTGATTATCAATTTTTACAATTTATATTTAACTCCTGCAGAAGCTAATACCCCAAGCACTGTACACATGCTTTTTTTATTTGTAGTTTTGCATATTGATTTAACATTAAAAATGTATTTTACCCCCAAAGTCTGTTACCAGACAAAACTTATGGCAAGTGTGAGGACCATGGAGAGCATTTTGCGCCTGGTTTTATTTGGCATATTGAATTTTCTTTTTTCTTTTTTTAAAATTTTTAAGAATTGGGTGTTTTTTCTTATTTTTATATTCACCAACTCCTGTAATAAGCTTTATTTCCTTTGTTTACATTCTTGAAACATTTCCACCACATCCTGAAAAAGAAAAATTATACAAGATCTGACATAACGTCTAGAAAATGCAGGAATGCCCCAAATTCTGAGATGGTTTTGTTTTCCCCAATAGTTCTCTGTTCAAGTGGCTTCTATATATCGACTATATCCATTTCTCTCCTGATCGTTAAATGTTGTATGGAGAGAGTGCACTATAGCTTGTTATTTCTAGTGAGGTCTATGATCATGGTTACTGTGCACATCTTGACAACGTAGATAGAAATATAACTTTATTTAGAGGGGATAAATCTAGCTGGTAACCTTACCTTTGAGAATGTGCTCTGCACAAAACCTGAACGTAATCCAGTTTGATAAAGTGGTTGTGCATTTATGCTTCTTAAATTGTGTGTATGTCCCCATGAAGAATTAATGAATCCTTACCTTACCCTATGATTAATACAGCTCCATGCTAACCGTGACCTGGAACATTGGTGTTTTTATAATAAGCAACTACATAAAATCAGTCAGGAAAACCAATCCACCATTTTATTACCTGTGTAACTATAGCAATGTTAATTGCCTGTTTGATAAATGTATTGTATATTTTTTTTTCCTTGTTATACATACAAGAGTGTCAGATTAAAACGCACTCTTACCTCCCACAATTCAGTAATAAACTAACATGAGATTTCAGCACCATTTGTACCACACTTTTCCTATAGCAGTTCATTTTAAAATGAAATGGCTGTACCAAAATTATTTTTCATTCACCAGGACTAATTAAGAGAATATTTTTGAGTTCTGTTCTATAAAACATTGAAATGTACAGGTTGCTGTCAAGCATATGGCAACCGTGTGAAACAGTAATTTATACTATGGTCTGTAGCAACTTTTTTTGTTTGTTGTTGATGTGGTTGTGCTGTTTTATAAATTTTTATTTATATATAAATAATGAAGGAACACTCATTATGTCAGAAACATTTCACATCTACCTGCCATTCAGTTGCCTGAAACCACATATGTCCTTTGCTGGCAGAGCATTGGGCAATAGATTGGTTCACTACACCCCTGTTAGGGGAGCATCACCTCAGTGATGTACATTAAGAATTCTTTTTAATTTGTACTTTTCTGAGTGTTGAAATGGCCAATTTTTATATAACCTATAAAGTAACAATAGATGACTGAATCCACAGAACCCGTAACCAAGAGGTTCATTGTCGGTAAACAAGGATTGCAATTCACTAGAATCCTTTTTATTTTATGACATATAGAGCCCATTGTTTATTATAATGGCTCTCGAAAAGCCAGGAACATACAGTGAATGGCCTCACGTAATGAAGCTGCAGAATACTTTATATAATTTATGGGGAGTTATTGGATGTATAGAGAATGTGTAAGGGAAGTTTACAAATCAAAGTTGCCTTTTTACAGATGTGCAGGTTAAATTAAAGTTTTGTGTTCAGATTTTATGCTCTACCTGTTTTGAAGCAAGCATATGTAAGCAGTTTAACTTTTAGTTACTGGAGATGAATGATTTGGGGATATAGCAAAATGCAACCTCTTGGAATTCCAGAAGTTGGCATTTTGTCTGCTGGCCTTATGTCCCCAAATATCATTTAATGGAATTCATAATTGCCACCTGATTCTTTCTCTGATCCTTTGAAGGGAAGGTGCCAGCAACTTAACAGAATAATATATTTATTTTAATAGTTGCTGTACTATCAATGAGGAAGGAAGATGTTCTAAGATGTGCATTCAACATGTTGCAGGGATTAAATAAAAAGTACTATGAGTAACTACAGTAAGGCTTATGTATAGTTTACTTTATACTCTGCCATAAACTAAATTTTATGAAGAATTGTATCTTTCCAAATCGGTTTTCTAGATGGGTAAGAAAAGAGAAGACTTTAAATAGCAGTTTGTCCTTTTCATCTGTTCAGGGCTTATTTTATCAAAATGCCTCAAGTATATGCCTGCATCTTAATGTATTCCATCATTTTTCACCTTCAAGGGACTATTGCCAAATCATTAAGTATTCTGTGAATCTAAAGAATAAAAAATTGTGCTAGCATGAATTGCGAGCAAATGTCTAAATTAGGAGAAAATGCATTTTAAATGGGTCTGTGCAGTCTATGACCTAATTTGTGGTGGCTTAATATGCAAATTACACCTTTCCCTTTGACAAACAGCTCATTTGCATATCCAGCCACAAGTGTTGTCATAAACTGGAGACATCACAGACACATTTATCTCTTAATTTAGGCATTTGCGTGCAGTTTTGCTAACCCAATGTATAGATAATTTTCAATCTATATTTTTTATTCTGCACATGCACAGTAAAGAAAATGTTTTAGGTGAAATAGTCCCTGTAATTGTAGACCTGACCTACTCCAATCATTTTGGGAAAGATCCTTACGTGTGCTAATAGTGCCTCATGTATAATTTTTGGATGCAATAAATGCAATCTTGGGTTCACCTGTAAAATGTCGTTTTATGTTTTCAAAAAATGGACTTCCCCTGACCTCCTTTTGATCTTTATTCTATATTGCAAACTGTACATTCCACCAATCCTGTTCTAATTCTGCATGGTTTCATGGTTTGATATCATCGATTAATGAAGGCTCATGTTTGTAAAACAAGCACACAAGTTAATCATTTGGTTGCTAGACTTTTCGTGTGTGTGTCTGGTTTGTGAGTTTTAATTTGAGAATGTAAGGTTCTTTTGACCTTTTTGTGTTTACAAAATAAGATGTTTACTTGTAATTTTAACTTTTTATATAAATCTTAAACATGCTTTAAACCCAATTTAAAACTAGCAGTGCCATTTCTTTCTGCATTCTGTATTTATGCTAATGTGTGGGGGGGGGGGGGGGTCTGTGAAATTGTAGTCTTGGAGCTTTTAGCACTGCTGAAGTAGACCCTAGTAAATATTTTTTGTGATTGGAAAGGATATTCTGTTCAGTTTTCACTTTTCTGAAAGTGGACATTCAGTATTACTAGGCAAAATATAATCCTCTTTTGATTTGTGCAGTCATCAAGAAGATCTAGTGGAACAGTACAACTTTTATTTGATAGATGATATTTTTTTTTAATGCATAGGTTGGCTTATATGCTTATCAGGTCTAATGTTACTTACCCTCAAGGCTTTAGTGTTAGTATAGAAATTGAAGGGGGGGACAAAGAAACTAAACTTTTATGTATGCATCATTGCACATTTTTTTAAATGAATGGTGTGTATTCAGATTGTTGGCTGCTTTGCAATAAACATGTCGATTTCAGAATAGTTACAATAAGTGACACCAGTGGAACACTTTTTTTTTTTTTTTTTTAAATATAATTATCTGATTTAAATGTGACCCAAAAATGTGTGTCAGTTTAGTTCTTTATCTTGCAGTCAAGAAGTGTTGAGAAATCTGTGGTGGTCTTCCTTTTGTAATGATTTTGTTGACCATGTGCTTACGTATTGCATCTGTGCTGTCTTTCATGAGGGTGGTTAGTGATATTGTATTAGGGCAGGGAAAAGCACACATCTGCAAATTACCTCTTAACAAGTTCCTACTTTGATTATAGCACAGTCCTGTTAAGAACAAGGGTGTTATACATTCTCATGTGCTTTTTTGGAAAAAATAAATTTTTTGTAGCATTTGAGGTCTCTTGCATTGCTTAATTATGAGTATAATTCCTTATTTCAATCAGTTCTGTTCTAGACTGCTGCAAATGATCAGTTGTTTGGCTTCAAGATCAAGACAAAAGAGTTGTGTCTGGGATCGTGTGAGGCCTAGCAGATTAGCTATTGAGCACTCTTAGGGTTCCTTTTTTGAGATTGTCAGAAGTTGCTTCCCATCAAAACAATAAATATCTAATGCATGAGTGGCCTTAGTGAGTTTGTTCAAGTGCAAAAAAATTATTGTAAAGTTTTAAGATTAACAAAAAGAAAATATAAAGAACTATATATATATATATATATATATATATATATATATATATATATATATACCTATATAGAATTGGTTTTGTTGGTGCACAAGCTCGGTGTTGGTTAAAAACTTTTTGTTTAAAACACACGCACATACACATATATTACACCATAGACATATATATAATGTTTTTAGATGTACAACCTCTACCAGTGTTGCCACTACAGTAAGTAAAATTTCACACAGTTTAGATGTGTTGAAAATGAAAGGTCAATGGTATGTTACATAGTGTGGGTATGTATACCAGCTCAAATACTATTTTTCATAATCTTCATGTATAAAAAGGGGGTTTTATTGCCTATTTGAACTGAAAAAAATAAAATATGCTAAATTGTAAGAAAGCAAACAAAGACAAAAAAACTATCCTGCTAATTGTGCCACAATTTATACAAACATATCTCGATGTTCTATTTGTGTGAAGGATATATTTCATACCATTCTATGCATATATATCGGTGCCCAGTTGTTTGTAATCATCAAACCATACTGAAAATGTTTGTAACCAACATTGTGATATTCTGTATCTGAATTGCTAAACAAAAATCCTTATTGACTTAATAAATAGTGTTCCTGCTACCATATCAGTCTTAATTAAATGATTCCCCTCCCCCTTTATTTGTGTTTATAAAAATAAAAACAAATGTTTTGCAGCACATAGCTAACACTGAGCTAATGTTTTTTAAATCGGTCGGTCATAGAAAATCTTATTTCCCACAATGCTTGTGTAGGCATACCCTGCCTCTAGACCAGACCTGGGCATCTTACGGCCCGCGGGCCACATCCGGCCCTTTGTGCGTCCCTGTCCGGCCCGCGTGAGGCAGGGCCGATCCTGGGCGGGTGCACCGCGCCCAGGCACAAGGGAGGAGAGGCGGTGTAGCAGGGAGCTCTCTCCCTGCCATCCTCCTCCTTGTTAATCCAAGCACAGCGCAACGGGTGTAAGCTCCGCCCCCGTCGCGTTCTGTGATTGGCTGCTTCAGGGAGGAGGACGTTCTGTAGGGTATCTGCCAAGACACCATAGAGAACGTCCTCCTCCCTGCAGCCAATCACAGAACGCAACGGGGCGGAGCTTTCCCCCGTTGTGCTGTGCTTAGATTAACAAGGAGGATTAGGTAATAACAGTTTGGGTGGGGGGGGGGGTTAAAATAAAAAAAAGAAAGGAAGTGTCTGTGGAAGTGTGTGTCAATGTGTATAACTGTGTGTGTTACTGTCTGTGGAAGTGTATGTACATGAGTGTCTGTGCAAGTGTATCCTGTGTGTAAAGGTGGCTGTGTGTGTATTTATGTATGTGTGACAGTGTGTATAAGGGTGTCTGTGTAAATGTATGTTTGTGTGACTGTGTGTATTTATGTATGACTGTTTGTATTTATGTATGTGTGTATAAGGGTGTCTGTGTAAATGTATGTCTGTAAAATTAATTGCCCACCCCTGCTCTAGACGGACCTTCACTTTAAGATGAAGTACATTGTTACAGTTCAATTATTCCTGTTTATGAATGCAGAGACTACGCTATAGTACGGTGCTTCTGCTTGTGCAACCACTGTAGGCTCGGGTGAGGTCCATCGTGTCTATTAACACTCGATAAGATCAGTGGAAAAAGTTGTGCTTCACTTTTCATTTTTTTTTTTTTTTTTAAATACATACATGCTTTTGACCCATTGTGTATATGTGATATACCTGTAGTAATCTGTTAAATGGGCAGTTCCATTTAGGTAAGTGAATAAAAATAAAGTGATGCACATAAAACTAATACTTATCAGAAGCACTAGTCAGGATGAATGTATATTCAATAAACATGAAAAATGAAAAGAAACACAAAAAAACATGTGTGAACCTGTAACAATATTATAGTAAGAGAGGATGAGATAACTCATGTGCAATAAAACTCACATTTACCAGAGCCTAAAATAACCGGCTCTGATATGAAGTGCTTTGTGGGAACACAATCCACCTACGGAACTTCTGGGCTTGGAGATGGATAGGAGCCAGAGAGCAGTAACAATGATGGGTATGTGTAGAGAAAGGAGGAATATGGTGCAATATGTAGGTAACAAACATATTATTGCCCCAAAATATAAAAGGCTTGCTTAAAAACTTGAAAAATGAGCATATAAAATATACATCAGAAGTAGAGCAGCAAAGGAAAACTTGCAGTGCAAGCGATGCAGCCAAAATGAAAGTGTCCAACAGACTTCTCAGCTCCTCCGAGCAATATTGAAGAAAACAGCTGACGCCCAGACCTATTGTTTGGTCCAGAAAACAATACATTTGCTATTTGCTGTAGCATTGAAGGACAGATGTAAAAGAATTTCTCATAAAATAATTAATAATCTGCTTCTAAAGACAGAATGTTCGTGCTTGAAAACTGCATCTAGGTAGCAAGAGAGACGTTTCAGACAAAACAAGTCTTAATCACGGAACAATTAGTCGATGTATTCCTTGGAATGTAGGGTGGATACAACTAAGAAACCGTAAAAGGTCTATAATGCAGTCAAGTAAAAAAGCACAGTAAAGATGAAGGAAAATTAGAAGCATCTACATACACCTGGTTCTAATACAGTTAGTGCAGTATTTACTGTGAGGCTTCCTAGGCAGATGCCTAGGGTGGAAATTTTTTGCCCCAAAATGGGGGTGATGGAGGCATCTAATGGGGGTGATGGGGTTAATGGAGGCGTATAATGGGGTTGATAGGGCATGTGATGGGGTTAATGGAGGCATGTAATGGGGGTGATGTGGGTTATGGGGCATGTCGTGCGTGGGTAGGGGGGTCCCCGAATTTTGTCTGCCTAGGCCAGCACAAAACCAAGATACACCACTGAATACAGCGTGAAGTGCGCTAAACTGGCTAATGCAATAAAAAGAGCTGTAAACCTAATCACGTGAAAAAAATATTTGCAAAGATTTACAGAAAACACCTAATGGCATCATGGTAAAAACTCAGTGCGACCAGGTGTTTCTCAGAATGAATTTTCATTGGTGGTGTTGATTGCGAGGACTAAGCAAAGTATAACACAATAAACATTTTTAGAATTGCCTACTTGATCTTCTGATGTGTTTTTTTAAAAATAAAAATTTGCGTGGGGTGCTATGCAAGTGCCATATAAGAAGTCTTGTGTTTTTTTTATTGCTTTATCAGTATATTTTGCTAAACTAGCTGAGCCTTTGTATATTTTATAGCACTACTGCAACAATACTAGATCATTATAAATGTTCATATAACTGCTTTATCCTCTGTTCATCATAAAACAGAAAGCATGACCACTATTTTGTGTTTTTTCTTTCCGTGTCTTGTTTACCTTTCTTTTCTGCTTTGGCATAGTTCATGTAGTTGATTAAATGAAAATCTCAAAGTGTTCTCATTAATTTAGGTGTAGATGATGTATAGCTACTTACTTTATGAAGGTTTTATGCACTTTTGTTTAATACCACTTGATGTCACTATGACCTTCCTGTCAAACCCAGTCCATTCTACATTGTATCATTGTTCTTGGTAGACAAACAAAAACTTTTAACATAATTACAAATTTGGACTAGGAAATTCTGCACTTCTGTATTTAATAAAATTGATGATTCTGATTTAATGTGTCCCACAGTAGCAGAAAGCTGTAGTACTCTGATAGGACACAAAAATTATGTGCACACAGTTTCAGATATGAGCTGAACACTGCAGACATTGACGTCTGAAACCACACCTCTCTCAAGTTCTATTAAAATTATCGTATTTGCTCGATTATAAGACGAGGTTTTTTTCAGAAAAAAAAATCTGAAAACTACCCCTTGTCTTATAATCGAGGTCTTCTTATAATCTGACCTCAAATTGAAGTCAGATTATAAGACATGGATCCAGGTCCCCCCTCTCTAGCAGCAGGGGATGTCTGCGCAACGAGAGCAGACTCCCCTGCTTCCGCCCGGCACGACCGCCGGGGCTTCTGTGAAGAAGCCGGGTACTTCTGCTCATCGCGCAGACTTCCTCTGCTGCCCCACTAGGCACCAGGGACAATCGGGCAGCTGGGGGATGTCTGCACTATACGTGCAGATATCCTCCATGCTGCCCGACACGGCAGACTATTATGACGGACAGCTGTCCGTCATAATAGACTGCCGTGTCGGGCAGCATGGAGGATGTCTGCAAGTATCGTGCAGACATCCCCCGGCTGCCCCCACTAGCCACCAGGGATCAAGGTAAGGGGAAGGGAGGGAGGGGGGCAGAGAGACAGGGGGAGGGAGGGAGGGAGGAAGGGGGACAGAGAGACAGGGGGGAGGGAGGGGGGCAGAGACAGAGTCAAGGGGAGGGAGGGGGTTAAGAGACAGAGATAAGGGGAGGGAAGGGGTTAAGAGACAGAGACAAGGGGAGTGAGGGGGTTAAGAGACAGAGACAAGGGGAGTGAGGGGGTTAAGAGACAGAGACAAGGGGAGGGAAGGGGTTAAGAGACAGAGACAAGGGGAGGGAAGGGGTTAAGAGACAGAGACAAGGGGAGGGAAGGGGTTAAGAGACAGACAAGGGGAGGGGGGAGAGAGAAAAATGGGGGCAAGGGAAAGAGAAAGGCAGCATTGGCACATAAAAAGAAATAAAAACTAGAAATACATTTTTTGATATCATCATTTTTTATTAAAAAAGCAATTTACATATGAATATATACAAGTTGAACTTTTTTCCTATAGGGTAGTCTTATATTCAGGCTTTTAGTTTTTTTCCTAATGGAATATCCAAAGTTTGGGGGGTCGTCTTATAATCAGGGTCGTCTTATAATCGAGCAAATACGGTACAATTTTCCCATTGTATAGTGGCAGTACCTGTGGGCTGTTGCTTTCCCTGTGGACAAGTAGTTAATAAAGTAATTAAATCCACTCCTCCTCGCTTCCTCTTAAATAGCATTCTAACTCTGTGGTAGGTCGAACGAGTAGTTTTTTATTCGTTGGTCTGGTGTGGAACACTGGATGTTCCAGGGGGCAGGATCCATTTGCTCTCCGGGTGAGAGCAGAGTGATCATCACCCTCCCTGGTTATGGAGCGATGAGCATTTCCGGGACTTAATTTTTTCTGGCAGCACAACAGTGGAATTCACGCCAGGGCTAGGATAGTAGCCATCACAGATTCTTCTGTGTCACCAGCCCCCCACCCCCATATGGTTCTGAGGACCTTTAAGGTGAGCGTATCCAATAGTTTCTACTTAAAGGTACCTTGCATCATTTTTTTTCTCATAAATCCATCATTTGAGAAAACGGACAAAGACAGGATGCTGGCTCCCTCTCCGATGAAAGCCACATCTAAAATCAAACACCTGGCATGTAGCGAGTGTGGCACTCCCTTACCAGGTGGGCATAAAAAAAAGGCCTGCAGATCCTGCTCCGAGGAAAGCCTGGCACAAGAAAAACAAGTGATAGAGGTTTTTCTGGGATGGTTCCAGGACAACCTCTTGTAGACTTTTGAAGCTTTTAAAGGCGCAGTGATTGAAATACCCAAGACCTCAGCTAAAGCTAAACAAGGTGGTAAGAAGAGACATCGATCTCCATCACTGTCAGAGCTGTCTTTAGGGGAATGTCTCCCTTCATCTGCCTTGGATTCTGAGAATTTGTCTTCAGATGAGGGAATGGGCTTCCGCAGATTCTTTTGAGAAGTCACGACAGTCTTACAATCCGGGGAACCTATAGGCAATGTACGAAAAGGTTTCCCAGTCTCATGGAAAACACGAGGCAGGAATGGAAGAATGCAGCAAAAAATCCTTCTTTTCCAGGCACTTCAAGCAGATCTTTCATCTTCAGGACTAGGAGAAATGGGAAGATCTTCCTAAAGTGGACATGCATGTGGCCCAATTATCCAAGCGGACAACCATTCATATTGGGGAGATTGCAGCCCTTAAAGATACCATAGATATAAAGGCAGAGACCTTGTGCAGGTGTATATATCAGGCAACTGGTTTCCAATGTAAAGCAGCCATTGCAGGTTCAGCAGTGGCTAGTGCCCAGAAGACATTATATTGGAGGGGAAAGAAGGGGATCTTTCTAAACTCTTTAAGAACCTCCACCTTCCTAATGATCTTCTCATTGATATGTCAGAAGAAATCCTGAAACTGTCTGCTAGGATTATGAGGTTGTTATCTGTGGCACATAGGGCCCTGTGGTTTAGATCATGGACAGCATATTCGACATCCAAAGCAGTTTTATGTGACCCTCCCTTTGAATGGCTCAAATAGTTTGGTTTTCCTCTGGAGGAGCTTATCAAACAGATGTCGGACACGAAGCGAGCACTGCCTCAGGAGAGGGGACGCCAGTGAAACAAAAGATAGCCCAACGGATAAGCAACGGTCCTTTCAATCCTATCAGTCCCATCCCTTTCGTAGACAACCCGGTCACTTCAGACCTAACGATAAGTATTCCTCCAAATCAGAAATGAAGAGAATGTTCTGGGAGGTCGGCTTCTGTCCTTGGGTTTGGACAACCATCAGAGATGGCTACAAGATAAATTTTATGTTCACCCCTTCACCGGAATATCTGATTTCTTCCTATCCTTCCCCAGCCAATAACTCCTCACTCCTATCAACGGTCCTGAAGATGTTAAAACAGAGTGTCATAGAGTCTGTTCCCAAACGTCAACAATTTCAGGGCACCTATTCCTGTCTTTTTTTGGTCCAAAAACCAGAGGGCTCCTTTCACCCAGTGCTAGATCTCAAGTAAGTCAACTGTTGCATCCCATATCAACATTTCAGGTTGGAGAGTATCAATTCCGTCATTCAGTTGCTGAGGAAAGGAGATGTCATGGCCATCTTGGACCTTATTACGACTAAAGGATGACTGGCTCCTCCGAGCTCCTTCAAAGTCCTCCTGTCCCACATCAAGTTTACGGTTGGATTATAAACTGGGTCAAATCCAACCTAATTCCTACAGCACATATCCAGTTCTTTGAAATGGTGGTGGATTCCAGAGCTCTGTCTGTTTATCTCCCCTCATCCAAGATTCAAAAGATCAGGAAAGAGGTTACAAACCTACAGAGAAAGTCAAGCGTTTTGGTAAGAGAGGCTATGAGAACGCTAGGGCTACTTACATCCTCAATCCCAGAGGTCAAATGGGCAAAGGCCCAAATGCGTCCTCTTCAATTAGCGATCTTACAGCACTGGTCAAGATGTACAGTGGACCTGGATTGCCACTTCAGCCTGTCTGTAGCAGTTCAAAATCAGCTTAACTGGTGGAAGAGATCAGTTCACCTGACCCAGGGGTCTGTCCTTCCAGGACAAACAATGGATCATCATCACAACGGATACCTCCAGGTTAGGCTGGGGCACTCATCTCCAATCAGACTTCACACAGGGGTTGTGGGCTCCAGAAGACTCAGCAGCCTCATCCAATTTAAGAGAATTGAAGGCAGTCCTTGTGGCTCTCAGAGAATTCGAACATCTGATTCTAGGAAGAGCAGTACTAATTTCTTCAGACAA
The DNA here is from genome assembly GCA_036172795.1 of Pelodytes ibericus. Classification (NCBI taxonomy): domain Eukaryota; kingdom Metazoa; phylum Chordata; class Amphibia; order Anura; family Pelodytidae; genus Pelodytes; species Pelodytes ibericus. Next base: position 172,558,458 of record CM069857.1, read on the forward strand.
AGTCACCATACCTGAATATACAAGGATGCACCAAGTTGTGTTTCCTACATCTTCTCTGCAAACAGATCATGCTGTGGTTGCAAGCTCATCTGGACTCCATCTCTGCAGTATACATAAGGGGCATAGACAAGGTTATTGCAGACAACCTAAGCAGATCAACATGGTCCCAAGCCGACTGGTCTCTCAGTCCCAGCATCTTCACCAGTAATTCCCCTTCCCAGAGGCGGAGCTAATGGCGAAAAGGGAAAACAGAAAAGTTCCAGTCTTCGCCTCTCTGCACAGACGGAGCAATCCCAACTTTCTGGATGGCCTCTTCATCACGTGGCACTTCAAGATGGCTTACATTTTTTCACCAGTGGCTCTCATTCCCAGGATCATACACAAGATTCATGCAGACAGATTCAGAGTACTCGCAATCCTTCCGTTTTGGCCAAACAGAGTCTGATGTTCGGATCTCAAGCAAATGGCTCTGTCACTGGTGCCTACCAGTAACACCTCACCTGTTAGAAAACAGGTACCTACCAACAGAGACCGTTGCCATGTTCAAACTGACAACTTGGCAAAAGCAAAGTTAATCCTAGAGGAGCTGGATATCCACGGGAGTCTAATCGAGGTTCTGCTGGTATCCGTCAGTAAGTCCACCTTTCGGATTTATGTACAGATCTGGAAGAAATTCCTTCTCTGGGGTTTGAATCAAGGCATATGTACCATCAGTCCTCCAGTTAGCACCATTCTCAGGTTTCTGCAAGAAGGCTTCTCATTGGGTTCAGTGTTTCCACACTCAAGGTAGAGATTTCAGCCCTTGACCATTTTTTGGTCAAGGATCTTGCCTCTCACATTTTGATCAGACGGTTTTTCAAAGCTATTCGTTTACAAAGACCTCCCTCCAGATTTATTTTTTCCTTCTTGGGATTTAATGTTGGTTCTCAAGACCCTTTGTTCTCCTCACTTTGAACCATTGAGAGAGGTATCGCTGAAACTGCTATCCTTCAAAACAGTGTTTCTGATGGCAATCACATCTGCGAGAAGTGAAGGAGAGATCAAGGCTCTATCATCAGCTCCGGAATATACATTCTTCCATCAGGATAAGGTTATTCTGTACCCTAAACCTTAATTTCTTCTAAAGGTTATTTCCACTACCAGTATGAGTCAGGTACAGGTCTTTTTGCCCATCACCCTCATCTCCGGCAGAAGTTTCCTGGCACGAAATGTGAAATAGCATTATCAATTTATCTTAATCGCACATCTTTCTTCCGGTCATCGGATCATCTGTTTGTCAGTTTTCATGGACATACTAAGGGTAAGGCATCATCTAAGGCTTTCATTTCCAGATGGCTAACGGGGACAGTCAAGACCTCCTGAGTGACAGGCAACAGAGGGTTGTAGTCAATGGGGTATATTCGATGCAAGGTCTTGTTACTAGTGGGGTACCTCAGGGATCTGTACTTGTACCCGTTCTCTTTAATATTTTTATTAGCGATATTGCAGAAGGTCTTGTTGGCAAAGTATGTCTTTTTGCTGATGATACAAAGATTTGCAGCAGGGTTGATATTCATGGAGGGATAAGCCAAATGGCAAATGATTTAGCTAAACAAGAAAAATGGTCAGAGCAGTGGCAACTGACATTTAATGTGGACAAGTGCAAGATTATGCACCTTGGGCGTAAATAGAATATTAATTAATATAAAGCAGAATATAGACTATTTGGTACAGTCCTAACCTCAACATCTGAGGAAAGGGATTTAGGAGTAATAATTTCAGAGGACTTGAAGGTAGGTAGACAATGCAATAGAGCAGCAGGAAATGCTAGCAGAATGCTTGGTTGCATAGGGAGAGCTATTAGCAGTAGGTAGAGGGAAGTTCTCATGCCATTGTACAGAGCACTGGTGAGACCTCACTTGGAGTATTGTACGCAGTACTGGAGACCGTATCTCCAGAAGGATATTGATACTTTGGAGAGAGTTCAGAGAAGGGCTACTAAACTGGTTCATGGGTTGAAGAATAAAATTTACCAGGAAAGGTTAAAGCATCTTAACATGTATAGCTTGGAGGAAAGACGTAACAGTGGGGATATGATAGAAACATTTAAATACATAAATGGAATCAACACAGTAAAGGAAGAGAGTATATTTAAAAGAAGAAAAACTACCACAACTAGAGGACATAGTCTTAAATTAGAGGGGCAACGATTTAAAAGTAATATCAGGAAGTATTACTTTACTGAGAGGGTAGTGGATGTATGGAATAGCTTTCCAGCATTTGTGGTAGAGGTAAACACAGTCAAGGATTTTAAGCATGCGTGGGATAGACACAAGGCTATCCTAGCTATAAGACCGGGAATGGGGGACTAATAAGTACTCAAAAACAATTGGGCAGACTAGATGGACCGAATGGTTCTTATCTGCCGACACATTCTATGTTTCTATGTTTCCTACAGACTACACAATCAGGTTCACCAGTTTCCGGTCAAGGCTCATTCTACCAGCGCAATGTCAGCTTCCTGGGCGGCCAGATCATCTGCTTCCCCTGAGGATATCCACACGTTTGTCAAACATTACAGGCTAGACGTCTTTTCGTCCTCAGAGGCCTCATTTGGGCGTAAGGTGCTCCATGCGGTTGTTTCCTGAAATGCCCTCACTTCCGTTCTGGAATCCTTGTTATATCCCACAGGTACTGCACTATACGATGGGAAAAACAGTAATTTTTACTTATTGTAAATGTTTCTTTCCCGAATATAGTGGTAGTATGGAATCTCTTCCTTCTTTTACAGGTTTTATAAACATTTTCTAAGCAGTTCTTCGGTGTCTTGTTATTACTGACCTACCACAGAATGGGAGACGCAGATTTAATTACTTTATTAACTACTTTTCCACAGGGAAAGCAACAGCCCACAGGTACTGCCACAATATTCAGGAAAAAAATAATTTATGGTAAGTAAAAATGTATGTTTAAATTTGGTAACTGGTTATTTTGGAGCTAGACCTGTATACTGAAGGGAGTGCTTTAGCATTATTTATTAAAGTCTATATAATCAGCAGTACCCCAGCAATAGTCAACATATTTTTCCCTATTTACATTTATTTTATTGTTTTGTATTACTTTTTAATGCACTTCTTTTATCTTTTTTTTCACACGGTTTTATTTATATTTGTTCCCACTGAAATCAAGATTTCAGTCTCTGGAAATAAACACTTTTGAAAGATTTGAACTTCTGATACCTAGAGTGAACGATGGAAAGGAGTAAAGCCTAACACAATAAAGCAAATCAACCTAAACATTGCTTATGCTGTGAAAGTAGAGCATACAAAAATGTTGAAAAAATGATCTATACACCGTGTTGCCAAAATTTCTAGCAAATGTATTCAATTATTCAGTGGCGTCCTGAGGGGGGTGCGAACCACGCCGCGTGACCCCTCCAGCGGGGGTGACACCCGTGCTGCCGGCATCCCCCCTCAGCTGGATTTGGCCGCCGGAAAAAAAAAAAAAAAGTAAAAAAAATCACTGCGACCGGATGTGACGTTACGGTGTAAGTGTTTCCCTCCTCCGTGCAGGAAGGAACACTGCATGGAGACGTCCGGCCGGGGATACGGAGCAGCAGCCAGGCGGTAAGTACTGGGGAAGGAGGGAGGAATGGGCAAATTGGCTGGGGCATCTGAATGGCACAATATTACTGGTATCTGAATGGCACAATATGGCACAATATTACTGGTATCTGAGTGGCACAATATTACTGGGCTCTGACTGGCACAATATTACTGGTATCTGAATGGCTTAATATTACTGGGCTCTGAATGGCACAATATTACTGGTATTTGAATGGCACAATATTACTGGTATCTGAATGGCACTATAATATTGGCATCTTAATGGCACAATGGTATGGGCATCTGAATGGCACAATTATACTGGCATATTAATGGGCAAATTGTCTGTGGCTTATTAATGACAAAATGATACTGGCATATAATTGGGCAAATTGGCTGTTGTAGAGAGAGAGAGATGTTTGTATATATAGATATGTATTGTTTTAGAATTGTACAATTGTCACCTTGTGGGGCTCCTGTGTGTTGCATAATTAATGGCGGTCCCATGTGTGGCATAATTATGGGGCGCTTGTGTGTGGCATATTTATTGGGACCCATGTGTGGCATAATTAAGGGACTCTTTTGTGTGGCATAATTATGGGGCACCTGTGTGTGGCATAATTAATTGGGCAGAGGTGAGGCATAAATAGTGGTGCTCTGGTGTGGCATAATTTATGGGGCTTCTGTGTGTGGCATAATTAATTGGGCAGAGGTGAGGCATAAATAGTGGGGCTCTGGTGTGGCATAATTTATAAGGCTCTGGTGTGGCATAATTTATGGGTCTCCTGTGTGTGGCATAGTTAATAGGCCATCTAACTGGCATTACTAAGGAATCTGTTTGGCATTGTATTGGAGGAAATCCAGGGGGGTGACACCATGAGTTTCCACACTGGGTGACACCAACCCTAGTGACGCCTCTGCAATTATTTAAATGTCAATGATGTGTCCAGTGGATGACCACTTGTGGCTTCATATGCAAATTACCCATTTCCCATTGAAAATGTATTCATTTGCATAACAAGCCAGAAAATTATGTCATAAGGAGCAGACATAAAATAGGAAAGAGTCAGAAAAGTGTGAGAACATTTTTTTGTGTGAAAAAACGGAAAAAAGAAGAAAGAAAGAAAAGAGAGAGATAAAAAAAAAAGGAGGATCCCAGCACCACATGTTATTACCAGGGAAGTGCCCTGGGGGTACCATGATCGGCCGACCGGACGGCTCCATGCCGCCGGGAACAAACAGTGCATCAACATAAAAACTTAATCATAGGAGAGCATAAATTAGCTTGTAGGCTCATACGGTGGGCATAATAATGTTATAACCAGACAGAGAGTTAAAAAAATGAGCTGTCTGTGTCATCAGAAGCTTCTAGGCAAGGTACTAGCTGTACATTCTGCCAGTTTCTCACTGGGCTTGTTAGATCAGGTCTGGAGTCTGCGAGCAGAGCGCTGCAGGAAAGGTGGATGGAGTTGACCACTCCGGGACCTTGATGTTCGGCAGTCCCAGGCCACTCAAGAAGGATGGTAGGTCTGCCGGGTGGCGCAAGATATGTGCTCGATTATATATGCAAATGGCATGCTCCAAGAGTAGGAGATATTAGCTGCTCGTAGTTCGGGATTCAGAGCCTTCCGGACTTGTAGCATAGTAAGTGAGAGGTCTGCAAACAGAGCAATGTCAGTGTCCTGCACCTTAATAGGGGTCTTATTCCTGTAGGTTTGTAGCAGCGCATCCCGTTCATATTGCCAGAAAGGCTAGTAGGTGCGCTTTTTACTTGCAGCTTGTACACCCTTTCGAGCTACACTGAGTTGTCAGGGTTTCGTTTCAATATAGAATCAAATACGCCTCTGATCAAGGGTTGCAGATCCTCTCAAGGCGTATCGTAGGGCAGGCCACGGACTCTCAGTTTGCCTTTGCGGCTACAGTTGTCGAGTTCTTCGACTTGCTGCTGCAGTGTGTATTTTTGAAACTCCTGTTTCTGAATATGAAGGTTTAGCGCATCCACCATGTCATGCGTAAGCTGGACGGCTTCCTCGAGTGTTGCTACTCTGCCATCTGTCTGCTTCAGGTCATGGCGAAGCTCCGCCAAGTCAGCACGCAGAGGTTGGAGTTTTTTTATCCATTATGTCACGATGTCTGTCTTAGTGGACAGGTTTCGGAATGCCTCCTGCCAGTTCCCAGGAAAGGGTAAGTGGCTTTCTGGCTGTTGGGCATCCGAGGGAGAGGATTGCTCCGGTCCGACGACCATTTTGTTTAGGCCCGACTGGTGAAACGGGCTCAGAGAAAGAGCAAAAAAAAAGCACCTGGAGGTGGCGGTTCTGCTCCAGCTTTGGTCCTCTTCGGCTTAGACAGGTCAGCAGAATTTGCCACAATGCTATCTGTCGATGCAGAGCTGCTGTAACATGCGACTGTCGGGTTCAGTCACCGGACACGCCCCCCCCCAACATAGTTATCTTTAAATACCTAATTTACATAATTAATAATAACCCTAAGTTAACAACATACCATAAATTAACATTTATAGCATAATTCCCAATCTTGCTGCCAGGGGTTTGTCAGCCGATAGCTATGGCTGCATAGCTCCATCAGTCCAGCCCACAGTTTAAGGTAAAGAGCTCCCCTTTCTGGCTCCAACCTCACACCAAGGCTACCAACCTGAAATTAGGCCATAGACCACCCCCAGGAGCAATCTACCACCAAGCTGTGACAATGATGAGTCCGAAACACCAGCCACTGGAACCTTGTCCTGAGTACCTGAAAGAAGAAAAGACAGCCGGAATCTGACCCAGAACCATACAAACAAAACCCCACCACCAAACAACAATTAAGGAGGGTGGGTGGGACAAAAGGCAGCTGAAAAACAAACAAAATGGGGTTAGTGTTAAAATGGTGGGAGCGCCATATGTACCATGGACAAGGAGTAGCTCCTCCCCCAGTATCAAATCGACCAATGGCCTGACAGCCCTGCAAGGCGCAGGCTGTCAAGGCCCTCCTCTGTTTGCAACTCCGTGGGCTGCATCTCTGCTAAGCAGAACAGTAGAATGCAAGTCCAGTCGAATCTCCCATTTTGGCTCCAATTTCAAGTTTTGTTTTTTTCCTATTTAAGCTGTGCTGGCCTGCATGATAGGAAGGCTGCTTGTCAAGAGCAGTCCTCTGTGTCACCAGCTCCTGCCCCCACATGGATCTGAGGTATTTAAGGTGAGATCTTTTTCCTTATCTCAACTTTAAAGAACTTCTATGTGTCTTTTGTTCTCAATATATGTGTATATACACATATAGATGTTTTTATATATACAAATGTCCTGTCCTTAACCAACTTATCTGGAGATGCAGGACTAAACACCAGGAAAGCTTACTTTAAATCCAAGAATATATCCCGCAATGTTTGCGCTACTCCACTGCCTGACGTATATAAGAAAAGATTTGCAATTTTTGTGCGGCTATAATCTGCGAAACAGAGAAACAAAAAGTTATATACAATCTTTTTTATGCTGGTTTCAAGATAATCCATCCCAAACTTTTGAAACATCAGCAGAAAAATATTCTGGTAAGTATAAAAGAGCCAGATATTCCTCTCATTGTTGTCATTGTGAGCACATGCTCACCTTCATCTTTTTCTGAATACGATAATATAATTTAATGTGCAATGATAACATACAACAGGCATGACAAGAGAAGGAAGATATGAGAGAATGGGAGGAAGACTGCAATGGTTCCAACAAATTTGGGCAACTACAACAGTGAATCCATGGATTTTGAGGACCACTGCAGACGAGTTTGCTATATCCCAGTTGTACTGCCACTATATACCAAGAAACACGGAAACTTGTACTATATTTGTAATATAATGGCAGTACTGATTCCCATGGAGGTGCGGCTCACTTGATGTCAGGAGCGGTAACCGCACCTCTATCCGCAGGTCCACACATGGAAATATGCAGCGCCAGGAAACAAAGTTTCCCAATACTTCAGAGTGTTGCACTTAATCCCTCCCTACTCAACCGTGCGTGTGATGTCATGCACACAGGACAGAGGGAGGGAAGCAGTCCCATTTGGAACCCGGTAGAAATGATAGAAAACTATTAAAAAAAAATTCTGTGTGTGTAACTGTGACTGTGTGTAAGTTTGTGTATAAATGTTACTATGTGTGTAAGTGTGCAGGGCCACCATCAGAAATTTTAGTGCCCCTTACTGAAAAAAATTCTGCCCCCCCCCCTCCCCCATGTCTTATTCCCACACTCCTAACCTCCCAAAGTCATTTTATCCACGTGTTTGTATATTGTGTCAATGATTTAAATACACCCCAGGACATGCCCCATCACCTGTATTGCACATTGGGGATTTGCTGCTGCCCAATTACCCGCATTGCACATCCAAGACAATATGCCACAGCTGTAGGCATATGGGTCTATGCATATGTGTATTGGTATGTATGTATGTGTATATGTATGGATATATGGTTGTGTAGGTATAATTGTGTACGCATGTGTATACCTGCATGTAGGTATGTGGGTATATCTATGTATGAATAGGATTCCTTGGTGTATCTGTTTACAAACAAATGTCACTGGTTGTATATGATGTTCCCTGGGGAGTTCACATCACTCTGTCAGGTAGAACAGGATGGGTTTTTATGTTTGATTACTTCTTACAGGAAGATAGAAACTTGCTTGGGATTGTAAAACAACTGATGGAGATACCAGAGGGGAGGGACTGAGTTGTTTTACCTGGGGAGTTTTTAATTAACATCAAAGTTGATTGTTGCTGGGAGTAAAAGAGGAGGGACATTAACAAAGGGATTGTACTAAAGAAGTAGTAAAGTTAGGGAACGGTGGTGGGAAGTTTAGGTGGAAGAAGTTTGGAGTCTGGTGAGAGAGGATGGTCAAGAAGATTATTGTGCTTACTGAAGTATTGAATATCCTTGTGTGATCTTGTCCTGGGCAAACTTTGAATAAAGTAAGAAACTCTCTCTGGAAAGACTAAGTAGTTTATTTCATCTCTGTTGCTGGAGCCTGAGTAGCAATATACATGGGAAAGGCCTTTATCTGGATAAGGTGATAAAGGTGATTCAAGTCATTTGCTTGGAAAGGTGGGACAGAGTGAATGAACATTTTAAAACACAACGCAGAGTGCTGAAACTATACGATCTATAAGAGATCTAAAGATATACTACAGCAGACAAACTGCCAATATATATAAAACATCTCTCAGCGTGACCTGGAACACATGTCAACATATAACATATTGTACAAGTACGTATAATATTATATACAACATATTGGTGCCGTGACCGGGGCCAGAAGGACTTTTACGGATCATGCTTAGCTACAAGAAGGAGAACCTCCAAATATTCTGGGCAAGTTCTGAATAAAAGTCATTCTCTGGAAAAGAATCGTAAGAGTTGGTGAGTTCCTGTGCCAAGGAAGGACTGGTAACTTAAGTTTTGGACCTTCCAAAAGTCTGCTGTGGAATGGTAAGTATATCATTTTTTTTTTTTTCTCCTGTATTTCTATTTATGTTTTTCTGGTACTTTTTATTTTCCTTCTTATCTCTCCATTTTGTTGATAGTGTTGTACTTTTCTTTTTCTTATCCTCTTTCTTCCTTTTGTGGTTAGTTTAGTAAGAGATCCAGAAAATGCATAAGACAGAAAAGATGGTTGAAAATGTTAATACCTGGGTATTACACTATATTAAAAAGCATGGAGGGCCATATGAAATCCCACAGGACTGCAGACATTCATGGGAGTCTATGCAGACATTTTTAGGTGGAATCTTAGATGATAAGAAAACATCTAAAAATAAAATAAAGGGTTGTGTGATGCAGGGATTGATGTCTTGTTGCATAAGATTACAGGAAATTGTTAAAGAAAAGATAGCTGTCATCTCTGAACATGACCTAGAGCTTAAAGAATCTGTGATTGTACATAAGGAATTGAGTGAGAGAATTGTGGATTTGAGGATGCATGGAGTTACAACTGGTGAAGCTTTAATTGATAAAGCAAAGCTGTGTGATGTGTTGACAGAGGAGAATGAGAGGCTAAAGGAGAAGGTTTCCATAATACAGAGAGAATTAGAGGAGTGTAGACATGCAACAAATGTAGCCTTTGATAAACTAGCATGTAACACTGCTCCCCCCTGTTTGTCCCCTTCAACTGAAACGCCTGCAAAACCAGGGGTTGGAGATGAAGGATACAAACCCATATATCCATTGGAGGATATCAAACTGTCTCAGGGTACCCTGCCAGCAGCACCAACAACCACTACCACAGTGTTAAATTCTAGTAACACTGGAGAGATGCAGGTAACAACTAAGAAACTCAAACCTCATGAGATGGATGCCATAGTGAAAGAAATAGGACATGTCCCTCAGCATGATATTAACAGATTTTTGCAATGGTTTTGTGACTTTCAGAGAGTTAGTAATATGTATAGTCTAACTGTGGAAGATGTAGAGAGAGTTTTGCAAAGAGTTATTGGCAATGGTCTTTGGGCCAGGATTAAACAGACATGTGGTGAACATCGGAGAACAAAAGAGGTTTTAAAAGAATTGTTGCGGGCTCTGTATGGCATAGCTTCTAATGTATCTTTATCTGGAAAGATAAAGCAGTTAAAGCCGGAGTCTCCTTATGAGTTATCATCCAGGATTGCAGTAATTATGGCATTGTTAGTTCCTACTAACCCAGGTTTTGTAGAAGGAGATATTGTGCACAGGGTTATGTTTATGGATGCTTTGGAAGAAAGCCTTAGGGAAGAGATTTTGTGTGTAACTCCTGATCCTAGAGATTTGAATGACATATTATTGCAAGCAGATAACTGGTAGAGGAAAAAGGAGAGATGGTTTGCTGTTGATTCTGCTAGAGTTTTCAGAGTGGAGGGCCAGCAGAGAAAAGAAGTGTTTAATCCTAATTCTTACTCTACAGGCAATAAAAACCAACAAATGGGACAGAATTCACAAGTTCATAGGGGAAGAGACAGGCCTGACAATGGAGAGAGACAGTCAAGGCCCGGGATTCCCTTTAATGAGATTAGAAGTAAAAGGGATAGATTACAGGCTGGTAACTGGAGGCAAAATTCTAAACCCTGGGTACCATTTTCTCAGTTAAAATCAGAACATGAAAATCTGCAAATAGAATATGATAAGATCAGAGCAGAGAGAGACCTTTTCAAGGACCAGCTTGATAAACTTAAGGAAAAATTGTCCAACTTGAAAGTTGATGTTAAAGTGGCAGAAGTTGAAGCAGAGAGAGGGCATCGTCTAGGAGCCCTTGACTTTTCTTAATTTATTATTTTATTTTTTTTATACATTTCTTTTATTGTTATTTTTTTTATTTTTTTTTCATATAATGCATTGTAACATTGTGTTGAAAAAAAATATAGACAAATGGTAATAGTAATTGTATAGATAGTTCAGACTTTAGAGAAATTATATTTTGTTTTTATTGTAAAGGAGACTTTTATTAACATCTCTATTTCAAGAGTTTGTCTTTCAGGAAAGGAAACAAAGACTGAAGGCAATGGAACCAAAGAGAAATGGATTTGTGTTTCTAATTGGCTGCTGGTATATGTATATAGTTGGGATTATACAAATAACATTTGTTAGGTATTTAGGTGCTTGCAACAAATGGGGGATGGAGATACTTAGAGAAGTCTTGAGAAAGCTTTATTATGCAAATAAGACCTGTGGGTTATACAGAACACTAAACAATGAACATAATGTGCTGAGCACTGGTCAGCAAATTAAAAAGGTGTGGGATAATAAGTGTAGTAGGTTACTCTGAGGGGGTAAAGCATAGTAAAGATAAGAATGTCTTTCTTCTTCATTCTAATATTTGTCCTTTAAGCAGGTTAACCCATGAAATGAACCAGGCACAGAGGATGAATGCATGGAATCAATGGCATGTTGCAGAATGCCCTCTTGGCCAAAAACATGGACTGATCAAACTCAAAATATTGTGTATATACTGATGGATCATACATTACATTACCGTTTCTCTTAAGTTTTTCAGTACATTACAACTTTATTTTTCATTTTATGATATTCCCGAGAGTTGCCCAGAGACAATGAAATTATGGTTTAGAAATTATTTTCAGGCACACATATATTTTTTTCTGGGATGCTACACAAGGGCTCACTTTTAGAAAATTACCTGAAAGGCATCTGGGAACAGATATCATGTTACAGGGATGAGCTTTGGAACTTCCATTTGGAATAGGGCTGATATAGAAGGCCTAAACTCAAGAGCACAACATATTGTGGGAGGGTTGCAAGAAATTTTGCTTAAAGAGGGAAGAGTAGACTTTAACACTCTAGCTGAAACTGATTTAGACATACAGAACATTCACAGGATTGCTGCAAATTTGCAGGGGATTAATATATCTGTGAATGCTCTGATTGAATCAGTAAACAATAATAATGTATCCAAGGCTATGGTGTGTGGTATAGTTGGAGGCTTACTGAATGAACACTTAAGTTTAGGTCTCCAAGAGGTAAAAAGAGGTGAATGGCCAAGAATAATGAACTCATCAATGGTGTCTGGTTTGGTGAAGAATTATGGAATCGACTGTAAAAATCTGCTGTCATCAAAGATTAGAAGTCTGGAAAGCTGGTGTAATAAAGACCAAATTGGAAGGAAAGTAATTCCACTAATTATTGACATTCCAGTATGGACAACAGTACCACTTCCTGTGTACACACTGACTGTTTTGGGAGAACTAGAAACAGGCAATGGCACAAATGTGCTGAAGCAACTCCTACCCCAAACAAAACTGGTGGTGAAAGAAGACCAAGTCTGGAAGGTGATCAATCCAAGTTGCTGTGAAAGACAGAATCATGTCTGGCTTTGCTCATGCGTACTCGAACAGCTGGACCAAATAGATGGATGCACGGACAAACATTCTGGAAGATGCCACATCCAACTTCAACGACCTGGTCCAGGGTGGAAGAAAGTACTACATGGAGAGGGTTCTGCTGTCTGTGCATTAGGTGTTTCTCTGATTCAGTGGCAGCAAAGAGTACATTGCAGTATGCCTCCTACTGGATGGTGTGTGAATCTCACAGAAGGATCAATAAAGATTGGAAATGAATTCATCAGGGCCAACATACAGCTTAAACAGGCCTCTATGGATGTAAGGGAGACTGATCTCGGCAATTGGGAATCCATGATTCCTCCTTTGTTTAAAACTATTCCATCACTTACGGTAGACTTGGATACATTATTTATAATAAATAATCAGAGGGTTATAGAATTACAGGAACTGGTAAAAGAAAACGAGGCCAGTCTAGAAACATTAACAAAACACTTTCAGGAGCCCTGGTGGAGCATACCCTATAATACATAAACACATCCATTGCTAAGAACTGTTTCAATTGTGTTTGTTTTCATACAGTTTGTATTAGTTATTCTATTGTTTGGACTTTATTGTTATTTGCGCAAACAGCTTCATAAAATGCACAAAAAGGAAGAACATTTACAATTTGCAAGAATGATTGAAATCAGATGACGGTTCTAATATAATCAAATAAGTGTGAATCAATTCTTAGTCAGAACCGATTCAAGTGGGGGAGTGTAGGCATATGGGTCTATGCATATGTGTATTGGTATGTATGTATGTGTATATGTATGGATATATGGTTGTGTAGGTATAATTGTGTACGCATGTGTATACCTGCATGTAGGTATGTGGGTATATCTATGTATGAATAGGATTCCTTGGTGTATCTGTTTACAAACAAATGTCACTGGTTGTATATGATGTTCCCTGGGGAGTTCACATCACTCTGTCAGGTAGAACAGGATGGGCTGTGATGTTTGATTACTTCTTACAGGAAGATAGAAACTTGCTTGGGATTGTAAAACAACTGATGGAGATACCAGAGGGGAGGGACTGAGTTGTTTTACCTGGGGAGTTTTTAATTAACATCAAAGTTGATTGTTGCTGGGAGTAAAAGAGGAGGGACATTACCAAAGGGATTGTACTAAAGAAGTAGTAAAGTTAGGGAACGGTGGTGGGAAGTTTAGGTGGAAGAAGTTTGGAGTCTGGTGAGAGAGGATGGTCAAGAAGATTATTGTGCTTACTGAAGTATTGAATATCCTTGTGTGATCTTGTCCTGGGCAAACTTTGAATAAAGTAAGAAACTCTCTCTGGAAAGACTAAGTAGTTTATTTCATCTCTGTTGCTGGAGCCTGAGTAGCAATATACATGGGAAAGGCCTTTATCTGGATAAGGTGATAAAGGTGATTCAAGTAATTTGCTTGGAAAGGTGGGACAGAGTGAATGAACATTTTAAAACACAACGCAGAGTGCTGAAACTATACGATCTATAAGAGATCTAAAGATATACTACAGCAGACAAACTGCCAATATATATAAAACATCTCTCAGCGTGACCTGGAACACATGCCAACATATAACATATTGTACAAGTACGTATAATATTATATACAACAACAGCCAGTGTTAGTTTATCCATTAATATGCCTCTGATAATTTGGCCATTAATATCCCACTGGTACTGTCCATTAATATGCCACTGATAATTTGACCATTAATATGCCATTTGCCCAATAAAATAAATCCCTCCCCCTTCCCCGGTACTTACCTGGATGCTGCTTGTCCCTCGGCGGTCTCCTCCGCAGTTTTTCCTTGCGCAGGAGGCAGGAAACACTGTCACACTTTCAAAGACTTATACGCACACACACACTCACACAGAATTGCACTTACATGCATATACCCAAAAATACAAATTAATAAGCAAGAAAGGGAAAGTAAAAAAATGAAAGGAACTTACCTGAAACTGGTGAGCAGAAAAAAACAGGTTGGCAGATGAGGACAAATATAATAAATCAGAGAAGGTACAAATGAACCTGCTCCATATATATACCTTATAAATTAAGGCCGAAACGACATCCAAAAAGGTAAAATCAGAGGCATGGAAATAACATGTCTGCTTATATGGGGCAGGAAGAACACCTCTGCCCACAGCCATCCACATCTCCTGCACAATTTGAACAACTGAATGGAGGGATACAGCACTCCAGATAACCTCTAGCAATATTATTCTATTCTGTATAACAGGCCCTGTCCTGTACTCTAATGAGGACAGAAAAAAGACTGAGGACTGACAAAAAAATACAAATTATAATTTGTTTAATGACTAAAGGAAATTCTTATATTTACATCTTGTGTGCCCTATGCTGTTCAGGTGTGTTGTTGTCATATAGAAGCTTTTGAGCTGCTGGAAAAGAAAACAACCTGAACTACGAGGGTTATATTTTCAGAACCCTGGTCAGCTCCTCTTTTGACCAGATTTCATCATCGCTGAATACTGAACTGAAAAATGCCAACTTACATTTAGATTGTGAACTATGGTGCTCCATCGTTTATCTTTACTGTATCTGTTTGTTTCTAATAGAGTTTGAAGCTTCCCTAGTTCTGTATCAAACACTGTGTTAACTATTGGTGATAGATAAGTCAGTCTCAAAATAATCTGTCTCCCAATGGTTTTTGTTTTTGTTTTACAAAACTGTGTTCTGTTGCAATATGGGTTAGTTTCTGTTAGACAGTGGCAATCCGAGGTGGGTGCAGACCACACCATGTGACACCCCCAGCATCCTCATCACAGCTTTTTTTTTTTTTAAATGATGGCATATGACAGCAAAGGTGGCAAATAATGGGCAAATAACACTGGCCTATTAATGGGCAAATTGGAAGTGGCATAATAATGGGCAAAATAACACTGGCATTTTAATGGGAAAATTGGCTGTGGCATATTAATGAGCAAAATAACACTGGAATATTAATGGGCAAATTGGCTGTGGCATATTAATGGGGAAAATAACACTGGCATATTAATGGGAAAATTGGCTGTGGCATATGAATGGACAAAATAACAGTGGCATATTAATTGGAAAATCGGCTGTGGAACGAACAGACTCATAGATGGTGTGTCTGTGTGTGTGTGTGTAAGTGTGATTATGTCAGTGCGACTCTGTATGAGTCTGTGTGTGCATGGTTACAAATTTATTTAATAAATATTCTTGAAAACATAAAGGTGTGTAAACATAAATCTCTGTTTTCTCTTATTTTATGCAGTTGCATGCAATTTTACTAACACAATGTATAGATCATTTTTCACCATTTGTTATTCTACATTCACAAAATAAGGATGTTTGGAGTGATAAAGTACCTTTAAAGAATTATTGGGATGTGCATAAATTATCCTTACCTAATGTACTGGATACTTTATTATGCACTGAGAAGATTGACCAATTGGCTCAATTTATGACCCCTAATAATAAATTAGTGATTTGGTTTGCAGATGTTACTCCCAAGCACTTGCACCCAATTGTTAGGCAACAGTAGATGCTAATACTAAATTCTTGCAGTTAAAAATAAAATACCAACAGAATAGCATTCATTGGCCCATAACCAGCAGATATAGCTGTGTACTTATGTCTGCTGGCAGACTAATGAATTATTGTTTTTCTATTTTGCTTGTCAGTCTCATCTGTCACAACCATCTGTAGGGAACATACAATCTTTTGTTTGGATGATATCTTTTAGCCACATTTATTGATCTTTCATGTTCACAACCATTTACTGCACAAATGTAGCACACTTGGGGTGTAGATAACCTGTCTGTCTCATTACTTATCAGTGGCTTTAGATTTATGCATAGACGAGACTTATTGGTTTAGATGTAAATTTTGCACAAATAATTTGATTAAAAGAACAACTGTACTGCTCAAATCCTTTTGTGCAAAAAAAAGCACAGTAGATTTGATCATATTTAAAAAAATAAATACATGCATGCTCAATATAAATGATGAGGATAAACGGCATTGGGTCAGTGCACCTTACTTAACCTGCAATAAAAGCCAGTATTGTAGGTTAACAAGCCATGTGGAGAAGAATACGTAATAGAAGAGAATGAAAACAGTACTATTAAACAGAAAGCAAACCAGAATGAAATCTCATTCTCAATCCCAGGAAGGCGGGGCTTTCAAATGAATGTAGGAGGCGCTGACTAGCTGACTTGGATATTTGTTATGATTATGATTGATTGCTATTTGATTATAAGGCTCCCTATCCCTACTATTGGGTGATTTTCAAACCAGCCTACTATTGGCTAGTTTGCAAATACCACCAAAAGTGGGCTGGGGGCAGAGTCAGCCAATCAGCGCTTCCTAGTCTCATTTGAAAGTCCAGCCCTCCTGTGTTGAGCTTATAGTGTGGTTTGCTTTCTGCTGGGGGTTATTTTTGTCTGTGCGGACTTTTACATATAGGTGGATTATGGGTACAGGGTAATAATTTATAATGTTGGTTGGGCCTTGGGCAGGGACGTTGCTAGGCTCAAAAATGATCTGTGGCTATAGCCCACAGCTTTAATAATACTTAAAATACAATGATGTCTCATGATCGATAGGTAGACAGACAGATGTACAGAATGCATAGGTATAGATATAGGATAGATGTAGATAGATATAGGTACATGATGATGCATGAGTACATATATGATACAGATGCATATATAGATAAAGATACAGGATGCATAGGTACAGATTTAGGCTATATGGACAGGTACAGGATCCATAGGTACGGATATAAGCTATTAGGACAGACACAGGTGCAGGATGCACAGGTACAGATATAAGATACAGGTATAGTAATGCATAGGTAAAGGTATAGATATAAGATAAAGGTATAGGATGCATAGGTACAGATGTGGTCAGTCTTAAATATCCTAATATCTAGGATAACCTTATACCTGTCCCACGCATGCTTAAACTCCTTCGCTGTATTAACCTCTACCACTTCTACTGGAAGGCTATTCCATGCACCCACCACCCTCGCAGCAAAAAAATATTACGTTTATAATCACAAAACAAAACCTGTAAAATATTAAATATTTCCAGCCTTTTCAAAAGCTTGAGGTAGACCCCAAATAGATGTATATAACTAGTTGCATTTATTCCAGGGCTTGACAAACTTAACTGAGTTTTAGGAGCCAGTAAAAATTCTAGGAGCCAGACAACAGCACATACACACAATCACATGCAGTCATATACAGACACACATACACACTCATACATGCAGTCAGTCACATAGATACACACACTCATACATACAAACAAACAGTCTGTCACATTCACTCGTACATGCATACATAGTCTGTCACATACACTCATACATACAGTCTGTCACATACACTCATACATACAGTCTGTCACATAGACACACGCTCATACAGTGTCAGATACACACTCATACATACAGTCTGTCACAGAGACACACTCATACATACATACAGTCTGTCACAGAGACACACTCATACATACATACAGTCTGTCACAGAGACACACTCATACATACAGTCTGTCACAGACACACACTCATACATACAGTCTGTCACATAGACACACACTCATACATACAGTCAGTAACATAGACACATACATTCATAGAGTCAGTCACATAGACACACACACCCATACAGTCTGTCACACAGATACATACATACATACAATCTGTCACATAGACACACACACTCATACATAGTATCACACATACATAGTCTATCACATACATACGTACAGTCTGTCACATAAATACAGTCTGTCACATACTCTCATACACACACACACACACACATACAGTCTGCCACATACACTCATACATACATACAGTCTGTCACATACTCATACAAATGGTGTATTTAAAAATAAAAAAAATGTTGTTCAATATGTCCCCCCTCCCTGCTGCTATATCTCATTGCAGGGAAGGGGGCATTTCCGTTCCGCACAGACCATCACTAACCATCATTTGCCAGGGTTAATTTCTCCATAATTTGCCAGGGTTATTTATCCATCATTTGCCAGGGTTAATTTCCCCACCATTTGCCAGGGTTAATTTCCCCACCATTTGCCAGGGTTAATTTCCCCACCATTTGCCAGGGTTAATTTCTCCATCATTTGCCAGGGTTAACTTATACATCATTTGCCAGGGTTAATTTATCCATCATTTGCCAGGGTTAATTTCTCCATAATATGCCAGGGTTATTTATCCATCATTTGCCAGGGTTAATTTATCCATCATTTGCCAGGGTTAATTTCTCCATAATATGTCAGGGTTAATTCATACATCATTTGCCAGGGTTAATTTCCCCACCATTTGCCAGGGTTAATTCATACATAATTTGCCAGGGTTAATGTATCCATCATTTGCCAGGGTTAATGTATCCATCATTTTCCAGGGTTAATTCATACATAATTTGCCAGGGTTAATTTCCCCACCATTTTCCAGGGTTAATTTCCCCACCATTTGCCAGGGTTAATTCATACATAATTTGCCAGAGTTAATGTATCCATCATTTGCCAGGGTTAATTTCTCCATAATATGTCAGGGTCAATTCATACATCATTTGCCAGGGTTAATGTATACATCATTTTCCAGGGTTAATTCATACATCATTTGCCAGGGTTAATGTATCCATCATTTGCCAGGGTTAATTCATACATCATTTGCCAGGGTTAATGTATCCATCATTTGCCAGGGTTAATTTATCCATCATTTGCCAGGGTTAATTTATCCATCATTTGCCAGGGTTAATTTATTCATCATTTGCCAGGGTTAATTCATACATCATTTGCCAGGGTTAATTCATACATCATTTGCCAGGGTTAATTCAGACATCATTTTCCAGGGTTATTCTGCCCATTAATGTCACCCTCCCTCCACCCCCTTCCCCAGTACTCACCTGTTGGTGATATTTATATAAAAATACATGGAGATCCTACCTTGTGCAGCCTGTTCCTTGATGCGAGGTAAGTGGCAGGTCATAGAGGAGGCTTTTCTGCAGCCCCTGGAGCAGAGAGCAGAGAGCAGCCTCTCCACAGCAGCACAGCATCCCTCGTGGTCTGTGCTGTGAGGGAGGACACGTGGGTTCCTGCAGGTCACATGGGTTGGGGGCGGGGTTATCATAGTAACAGAGCAGGAAGCAGGGGAAGCTTCACAGACTTGGGGATATGGTCAGGAGACTCGGGGCTCCAGCCCCAGTATCCCCCCCCTAACGACGCCTCTGGCCTTGGGTAAGACCTGGGTATTATTTATTTGGCAGTAATTGTTTATTTTATTAACGGGGGGGGGGGGGGGGGGCTGGGAGATATAATTGGGGAGCGCTGGGAGCCAACCAGAATTCTTCTAGCATGAAATATGTGTGGTAGCCTTCTGTTGTCATTATTCAATAAATAAACATAATCTGGGGAATTTGGTTAGTGTGCACTTCATTCTGCATTGGCTTTATCATTGAACCTTGCTGTCATGTCACATTATCTTTATCATACCTGTTGTGGCCATAACAGTGAAATGAGAAATAGACACTTGCTTTTTAGACATTCCCTTACATTTCCTCTCTTATCTGCAAGCCCCCCTTCTTTCCCCTCTCCAGTTTCTCTCTGCACTGCAGGAGGCTGAGACCTGTTGCTGCTGCAGCCTTCTGATCTACGTGTATATTTGCATAAGCACGCCTATTGTTCTACACATGACCAATCCACTAGTAACCCAATAGAAACCCCCCTATTCCCTGAGTAATATATCATGTTGTATCACATCCAATAAATTAGAGATTTGCTTTGACCCCACCGCGTGTGTCAGTGTCTTTTCTCTCCGTGCACGTATCTTAAGTTTCTTACCTTTTGAACCAATTTGGACCAACACATCAACATAACTGACCCTTGATCAGATCCAAAACAGTTGGCGCCCAACGTGGGGCACACGAGAGACCTCCTGGCAGAACACCCCCCCGACCCATCGGACGGAGGAAGGACGCACCAACGGACACCGGGACTGCAGCCCGTGATTAAGGTGAGGAATTTTATTATCTCACCTACATGTGTCATTTGGTGCAGTCTTCATCTGTCCGAGGGAGGATGTAACGTCAGACAGGCATCGTGTGGGCATGACAGTAAGAACCCCCCCCATATGTTGAAAATATCTTGATGTGTTGTATATTGTGAGGAGAACTTTGAGTGACTAACCTATATCTACGTATAATAATAAGTCTACCTCAAAATTCCTGTACCGCGGGTCAGCCCAGTTGTCTACCCGTGGGGACAGACGGGGAGGAGGCGGTCAGAGTAAGCCCAGGTGTGCTGTGTATGGTCACGGAGAACTATACGTATCAGACTCTGACTCAACAAAATATACGTAATATCAGTAAATCACAAGACTAAGTTACGGAAAGTCCCAGGAAGTGACTAAGTGAAATGGGTAATAATGCAAGTGTCCCGAAGGGTTACTGCTTGCCTGAGCAGTACGTGGCGGACAAAAGAGGGATGCGGTTTGGCAAATGTATACAGAAGTTAGAAACAAAATATGGCATATGCAAGGGTGGCTCGCTGTGTAGTACCACATGGCGACAATTGTTAAGTGATAAAAGAGGCAAACTGCTAGATGACAATTTGCTACAAGCAGTCGAGGTGTGGCTTGACTGTAGTAAAGAATTTGAAAGGACAGGAGGGAAGCAAAAATATGATGAGAATTCAGGAAGGCATTATTGCAAACCTGGTAAAATCACTGGGCTGAGGCAGCCACCGCCCTATAATGGCGCTGACAAGAAGGTAGGTGGTTCCGTATGTGGTCAGCAAAACCCCTCCTCCAGAGAGACGTGCTCCACATAGCCACACCTTTGTAGTTCCCCAGCACGTCACCCAAGACCCAGCAGCGGCGCCATCTTATCCTCAGCTGACGCCCACGGCTGGACCTTTAATTCCCCTTAACCCCTACCCTCCTGTCCAGCCCACTCCAATGGTACAGCACCTGTATCCTATGATTAATCCAGATGGTACTTTCTGTACACCCCCCACACGGCCCGCACCAACACCTCCCATAACCCAGCTGATGGTGGCTGAGGATGATGAGGGGGGGGAGGATGATGAGGGGGGGGGGAGGATGATGAGGGAACCATTCCCTATACTAGTAGACACGCAGACCTTACTCCCTACACTAGTACCCCAGGAACATCCTACAACCCCATAACACCACAACCCATTAGATCACAGCCAGATCAACACCTTGAACATGAAATACAGGAGTTGAGAACACAAATACGCACCATAACTGGGGAGCAAGCTGAATTCCTTAGACAGGCCAATGAATCTATGACAGCAGTTAGGGGAATTCCCAAATATGTATCTTTCACCCCTAATCAGTTGTACACTATAGTCAACCAACTCCCTGACCCCGAGACCCATCCTATGCCTCTCTTTAGAAAACTAGAGCAGATATACAAAACATATGGCTGTACCTGGTTGGACCTGCAAAGTCTAGTAGAGAATAAGACCGGAGAATATTCCGCCCTTATTCTCGACAAAATTATGAGACCCAGAACTTTCCCACTACCTTATGATGACCGGTCCCAGGGATCTGGAGCGGACTTCATGATCCAGCTACAGCAATGGGCAAAAGCTAAATTAGCTGATCAATCATCCACCCTGCAAGACATGACCCAAGATAAAAGGGAGTCAGTTGAGAAATTTATACAGAGAGTGAGGATGCATTATAGAGACATGGGGTTCAGCACATATGAACCTGTACATCTGCGACTTCTCTCGCGGTCCTTTGTAGAAGGGTTGCGCCCCGACATCAACAAGGCTCTGACCACTCGCCGCCCGGAATGGAAATCTTTAAATATAGAGGTGCTGGAACAAGTAGCTAAAGGGCTTGAAAACAATAACAAAAAGACCCGAGCGGCCGTGATAGCAGTCATGTCCGGAGACGGAACCAGGGATCGTCCACCGACCTGTTATGGGTGCGGCAAGCTGGGACACTTCAAACGAAACTGTCGCAGCCAACATCTTTGGTCTCCCAACCAGCAGCGCCAAAAACAACAGTCATTTCGGCAGCATAGGGAAAACACCACGCCTTCACCTCCGCCCCCACCAACCGACCTATAGGAGCTCGGCAAACCAGTGCAAGGAGGGGGCACCATTTCCTATATGACAGTCTCCACCCCTCCTGCCGGTCCCGCCCCTCGTCTCACACTCGAGGTAGCGGCCAAAGAACTTTCATTCCTTGTTGACACTGGTGCAGCCCGTAGTGTACTTTGCGAGACTGCCGCACACCCTTCTTGGCTTACAAATATTCAATTACCCTGCTCGGGTCTAGAAGGACTTATTCAGCGCAACCCAATTTTAAAAAATCCCCTGCCGATTGCCAGCCCGGCCCACCTACCACAACTACATCTTCCCACACATGTCATGTCGCAGTTTGTTGTAAGCAGGACCTGCCCCTTCAATATGTTGGGAGCCGACATACTGCAGAAAATCCAAGCCAATATACAGTTCAAAGAAGACGGGACAGTCACCCTCGGCACTTCTCTTCAGCCGGAAGAAGCCTGTCTGCTAATGGCAGTAAATGCCCTCCCTTCAGGCGACTGGATCTTCTCAACAGACACGCCAGTTACTTGGACATTGCAGGATATCCTACCTCACATACCCGATACTCTTTGGGCCAAAGGACCCCAAGATATTGGTCGCCTCAAGGTACCACCAGTCACTGTAACCCTGAAGGATCCCAAGATCCTGCCATACAAAGCACCACTACTTCTCCTTGTAATACACCACTCTATCCAGTCAAGAAGAAGAGGGAGAAAGGACAACCTATTGTTTACCGCATGGTCCAAGATCTCCGAGCTGAGAATGAGGCCACCATCCTTGAAGCACCTATTGTCCCAAATCCACATACTCTTCTGGCCGGCATCCCACCCACGGCTACTACATTCACGGTCATCGACCTGGCAAATGCATTTTTCTCGGTTCCCCTGCATGAAGACTGTCAGTTCCTTTTTGCTTTCACCCATGCTGGGAAACAATACACCTGGACAGTCCTGCCACAAGGAGCCCAAAACAGTCCCTCCTGCTTCAGTAAAGCTATGTCCTCAGTACTACAGCCCTGGCAAGCCGACCACCCAGAAATGGAACTCCTTCAATACGTGGATGATTTACTCCTATGTGCAGATACTCTCTTTGCCTGCATGACGGCTTCAGTTTCTCTTCTCCAATTCCTGGACGCTGCCGGATGTCGAGTGTCCAAATCAAAGCTACAGTTGTGTCTCCCTAAAGTGATCTTTTTAGGTCACTGTATCGCACAAGGAAGCAAACATCTCACGGATGCCAGGAAGAAGGCCATCTCAGACATACAACTCCCGGATACACCGCATCAGCTTCAGACATTTTTGGGGCTTATCTCCTACTGCAGACCCTGGATCCCTGATGCTTCAGTCCAAATGCAGCCCCTGTATGACTGCATACCCCGCAATGCTACTATGCCTTTTCAGTTGACACTGGAAGCTGCAGAAGCCTTTCAGACATTGAAAACAGCCATCGCATCTGCTCCTGCTCTCGGCATCCCCAACTACAATCTTTCCTTCAGACTGTATGTCATGGAACGCCAGGGACATGCCACGGGAGTCCTCACCCAAACCCACGGTTGTCGCAACAGGCCCCTGGGTTACTACTCAAGACGACTTGACCCAGTGGCCAGAGCGGCTCCCTCATGTGTTAGGGCCATCCACGCCACCAGTTCCCTTTTGGACGTCACATCTGATGTTGTCCTGGGTCACCCTCTCACGATTCTGGCCCCTCACGATATTTCTGCAATTCTCCAGCAAACGCAGCCTAAACATCTCACTGCTCAACGCCATCTTCGACTCCAGTGCAGCCTACTCCTGCCTGACAATGTTACTATTCAGAGATGCCAAATACTGAACCCTGCAGCACTCCTTCCTCTTCCAAGGGGGGAAGGTACTGGCAATACTGAAGCTGAAGATTTTGCAGATTTTATTGATTTACATACAGAAGAAGATCTTCAAGAGACAGAACTCTGGACCCAATCCGGATCCCCACCTGAGGAACCCGAACATGATTGCATCACAATGATGGAAGCTGAAGTAGGAGCTCCCCCATCGGTACAAGATACTCCTCTAACAAACCCTCATTGGACTCTTTTTGTGGACGGCTCACGATACGCCGATGACAAAGGGAAATTCCACACAGGCATGGCAGTCACTAGCGAGCATGAGGTATTGTGTGCAAGACAATTACGCCCGGATCAATCAGCACAGGAAGCTGAACTCATTGCTCTCACTGAAGCCTGCCTCATAGCGAAGGAGTCCACGGCCAATATTTACACGGATTCCAGATATGCCTTTGGAGTAGTGCATGATTTCGGAGTCATATGGAAAGCCAGAGATTACATCACAGCTGCAGGAACTCCTATCAAGAACGCCTCAGCAGTAGCGGCTCTAATGGCAGCAGTACTCCTGCCCACCCAAGTGGCAGTGATCAAGGTAAAGGCCCACACGCGAGCCGACACCCCTGAAGCCAAAGGAAATGTCCTAGCTGATCAGGCTGCCAAGAAAGCAGCAGTGGAAGAGGAAGGAGCCCAACCAGATCGTATTCTGACAGCACAAGAAGACCTGGAACAGAAAGAAGTTACATGGGACCTACTGAAGCAAATGCAGAAACAGGCCACTCATGCAGAAAAGGAAACCTGGCGGAAAGAATCAGCCCAAGAAGAAGAATCTGGAATCTGGACACAAGGAAAGAGAGTGTGTTTGCCCAGGGCCCTCTATCCTCTAATAGCATCAGTGGCCCACGGACCTACCCATCAGTCCAAGACAGTTATGAAGGAACTTATTGACAGAATATGGGTGGCACCAGGGATCACCCCAGTCCTGGTAAGACACTCCCAGTCTTGCCTCATCTGTGCAGAATGCAATCCAGGCAGAAATGAACCCACACCCACAAAGTGTCTTCCTAAAGCTTTGTACCCGTTCCAGAGGATTCAGATCGACCACATCCAGATGCCAATGTGCCAAGGATTTCAATATGTACTAGTGGTAGTAGACTTGTTCTCTGGGTGGCCAGAGGCCTACCCTGTCCGAAACCAGACAGCACCCACCACTGCCAAGAAAATCATACAAGAAATAGTTTGCAGGTTCGGGGTACCTGAGGTTATTGAGAGTGATCAGGGCCCAGCATTCACTGCCAACCTAACCCAAGAAGTTTGGAAAATGATAGGGTCACACTTAGCCTTCCACACTCCCTACCGACCTCAAAGTAGTGGGAAAGTTGAGAGACTAAACGGGGTGTTAAAATCAAAAATGTTAAAGATGACCAGGGAGACAGGACTAAATTGGGTACATTGCCTGCCAATAGCACTCTTCTCAGTTAGGCACACTCCAAGGCCCCCACACAAATTAACCCCTTATGAAATTCTATTTGGGACAGGGCCAAGAATGGGACAATATTTCCCTCAGCAATTACAAATGCATTACGAATCTGTAGCAAAATATGTTATTGCTCTCTGTAAACAATTGTCTAACATACATGCACAAGTTCTCTCTTCCATTCCAGATCCTAATTCCTTGGAAGGAAGTCACACTCTGAGTCCAGGAGAGTGGGTAGTGGTCAAGAAACACGTCCGAGGCACTCTTGACCCCAGATACGAAGGACCCTACCAGGTGTTACTGACCACACCAACCTCTTTAAAACTAGAAGGAAGACCCACCTGGATCCACGCCTCCCATTGCAAGAGGATAAAGTGTCCTCCACCTCCTGACTAATAAAATGCACCTAACATTTTTGCTGATGCTTTGTAACCATGTTGGCCTTCTAGGGGCTGCAGGGTACCGGCAGACAGCCATTACACAAGTTAAACGAGAGGATGGCAATCACATCACCACTTTCTGGTATAACTCATCTAACACACATGTGGTCACGTTCAAATTTGATTTCTGCCATCTGGTACTTTGCCCATCACCCGGTTGGCAATGTACCATGTACCAGTACGACTTTTACGGATCTATATACATTTGTGTATCTGACAGTTATTGGGGAGACAACTGTGGGTATTGGGGGGCTGTGGGATGGAACACAGGAAAAAGTTGGGAATACAAACCACAGTCAGCCATAGATAAAAAAGACTCCCAAGGGAAATCTCTCCTGGACAGAATGACCCTACTCAAGAGCGGGACCTGTAACCCCAACGGGGAAACCGGTAAGAACATGCCTCTCACCCTCACCATAGAGAACCCCAGCCCCGGAGATGCAGGGACATACATAATGAGTAACTGGATTAAGGGGAGAATGGGGGGACCCACAGGAAAATTTCATATCAAAGACATGTATAAATCTCATGAATGGCCAGCACCACAGAAACAGGTAAACCCTGTAAAGATAATGACAGCAATGGCTGACCCCACCTTTGAGGATACTATGGCTGCAGAAACAGGTTTCAGTGATACTAACCTCTGGCTTGAATGGATGAAGTATAATGCAGATAAACATAATAAGAGTGGCTGCTATGTCTGTGGAAGCGCACGTCCCCATTTAGGTACTGTTCCCATACATCTGCCAGTAAGTTTAGAGTCCTGTTTTCTCAGTCTGTACACTAACACTTCCACTAACCAATCTGTATGCAAGGCTTGGAAAGATGAGTTTCCCTTACTTACAAAAGCACCCAAATCCAGAGAGGGAATAACTATTTACCCTGGTAATTACACTTGCTATCAGAACACAAAGGGTAACGGTAGGTTCATAGGTAACTTCACCGAAGGTTATTGCTCAGAAATCAGTTCTCTGGAAGAATCTTACACACAAAATCAAGTATATGCTTTAGGAGATGTGTATTGGATATGTGGTGATCAGAAAATACGACCCAGGTTAGAAGGTAATTGGACAGGACAGTGCGCTCTAGCAAAAGCCATCATGCCCCTCCACATATTTAGTGAAGGAGACACAACGCCCACCGTAGAGGAGGCGATAAACCCAACCAGGAGAAAGAGGAGTGCACCCCAAGCCAGCTTTGATCCCCATGTATATATAGATGCTATTGGAGTTCCCAGGGGGGTCCCAGATGAGTTTAAAGCCAGAGACCAGGTAGCAGCAGGATTCAAAAGTTTTTTTCCCCGATAATCTCAGTAAACAAGAATGTTGACTGGATCAATTACATATACTATAACCAACAACGGTTTGTGAACTATACAAGGGATGCCCTAAAAGGTATAGCAGAACAGTTAGAAGCCACTTCCCAAATGACCTTTCAAAACCGAATGGCTTTAGATATGATCTTAGCAGAAAAAGGAGGAGTGTGTAAAATGATTAAAGACACTTGCTGCACATAGATTCCAGATAATACTGGACCAAACGGTAAGGTCACGCTTGCAATTAAAAAACTGACTGAATTGTCTAAAGAACTGAAGCGCAACTCAGGAATTCCAGATCCCTGGGACCAATACTTTGGGTGGCTCAAAGGATGGAAATCCGCCCTAGTGCAGTTGGGCATTATAATCCTTATAGTATTAATAATATTATGCATTGTCACGTGTTGCCTGATACCCTGCTTCAAAATGATGTGGGCAAAAATCATGTCCCCGATCACAGATGTCCCGATCATGTTAATGTACGGAGATGAGGAAGAAGAGTTCCACGCTGTTCCCCCTTGTTCGCCATGACGCGTTCCTGTGATAGGGACAGATGGACCCTGTGAGGTTATGCCAAAGCCCTTGTTACAGGGTGCTCGTCCACAAGGGATGAGTGGCCGCCACTGCAGGTGAAGAGGAGCAACGAAAGGTACGCCTCACGGGCCCGATAGGTGATAGGGACAGTCTACAATCAAGTGTCCCAAGGGGGGACTGTTGTGGCCATAACAGTGAAATGAGAAATAGACACTTGCTTTTTAGACATTCCCTTACATTTCCTCTCTTATCTGCAAGCCCCCCTTCTTTCCCCTCTCCAGTTTCTCTCTCACACATTGCAGGAGGCTGAGACCTGTTGCTGCTGCAGCCTTCTGATCTACGTGTATATTTGCATAAGCACGCCTATTGTTCTACACATGACCAATCCACTAGTAACCCAATAGAAACCCCCCTATTCCCTGAGTAATATATCATGTTGTATCACATCCAATAAATTAGAGATTTGCTTTGACCCCACCGCGTGTGTCAGTGTCTTTTCTCTCCGTGCACGTATCTTAAGTTTCTTACCTTTTGAACCAATTTGGACCAACACATCAACATAACTGACCCTTGATCAGATCCAAAACAGGTCCCACTGCTGGCTGGGGTCTGGATTTTTTTCTCTTCTTTAAGCACATCAACACCTAAATTCCCAGGTTATATTGTTTCTATTTGCTAACTACCTGCTAGGCAGCAAAATCTATTGGTAATGGAATACCTCAATGTATATAGTATCTTCTACTAAACCTTTGGTTAGTCTCTCTCTTTGTTTTATTCTGTTTTCTTTAAACACATTTCTTGTTAAGGCATTATTCTATTTTCCTGTCTCCTGTCTATCCTCCAGGTTTATGATTACCTTGCTATTTAGCTATTTGCTTCCCCACTCTCTACTTCTATCTAGACCACGGGCGTCCAACGTGCGGCCCAAGGGCCAAATACGGCCCGCCAGCCAGAGAGGTGCGGCCCGCTTGAGAGTGGCAGCGGTAGCCACACCTCTGAGCCTCTGAAACAAAGTGTGCACCGGGATGTCACTGACCCCCGGTACTTCAACAGGGGCAGAGCACGAGGAGGCTGAGCTTTCTCCCTTCGTGTATGGGAGAAAGCTACGCCCCCTCGCGCTCTGACCCCGATGGAGCACCGGGTGTCAGTGACATCTCCCGATGCTCAGATGAAGACTAGGACCTCCATAGACGGAACAATCCCCCTCTCTGCAGATAAAGGTAAACGAGCAGGGAGGGGGAACAAACATGCTGGGGGGGGTTTCTTAAAAAAAAAAAAAAAGAAGAAGAAGAAGCAATGTCTATGTGCGTGTGGAAGTGTGTGTGTGTGTGTGAAACAGTGTATGAGTGTTTGTGTGTTTGTGGAAGTGTGATACAGTGTGTGAATGTGTGTGTGTGGAAGTGTGACACAGTGTGTGAAGGTGTGTGTGTGGAAGTGTGACACAGTGTGTCGGTTACGGTAATTGTATGTATATATGTATATATGTATGTGTGTGTGTATACATACATAGATACATACATACATGCATGCATACATTTACTTTCAATGAAGTAAATGAAACATGAATATGCGGCCCACGGACAAATAGATTTACGGTGAAGTGGCCCACTGCAAAACAAACTTGGACACCCCTCATCTCGACCATGTATCACTGTCTAATTCCTATCAGCAGTGTACCATACCCCTCTACATCAACACTAGATTATATTGTTCCTGGTTTAAAGGGACTATCACCTAAATATTGTTTACTATCAATGTAGAGAATAAAAAAATATTGAAAATTATCTATACATTGTGTTAGCAAAAATGCAAGCAAATGCCTGCATTTGTGGCTTAAAATGCAAATTACACATTTAACATTACATTACTATTTCTTTAAATAGCACCAACAATTTACGTAGCGCTAGATAGAGATCATAGAAGGGAACTACATACTAAGTTAGACAAACTAGAACAGACTGGTACGTGAGGTAGAGACCCCTGCTCACAAGCTTACAATCTAGAGGGAATGGGGTACATGAGACACATAAGGGAGTGTACAGGACAGAGGGAATGTACCGTATTTGCTCGAATATAAGACAAGGTTTTTTTCAGAGCAAATGCTCTGAAAAAGACCCCTCGTCTTATATTCGAGGTCATCTTATAGGGGATCTTGCAGGGGACCTGGATCCCCCTCGCTAACAGCGATGCGTGCAGACATCCTCAGCTGCTGCCCACCACGTCCGTCCGGCGAGACTTCTATGATGAAGACGGGGGAGAGAGAGGCAGCATGGGCACATAAAAGGAAGTAAAAACAAGAAATGAATTTTTTTTAAATCATAATCTTTATTAAATATTAAAAAGCAATTTACATGTGAATATATACAAGTTAAACTTTTTTCCTATAGGATAGTTTTATATTAAGGTTTTTAGTTTTTCCTAAAGGAATATCCAAAGTTTGGGGGGGGGGTCGTCTTATAATCAGGGTTGTCTTATATTCAAGCAAATACGGTAGTTGTAACAACAGTTATGTGGAAGGTTGGCAGTAGGTGAGTTTGGCAAAAGAGTAATTGTGTATGTTCTAGCTGGATCAATTGTAAGCTACCTGATCTTAACAGTGATTGAGGACAGCAAGTGCTAGGTGGGAATAGCTAGAGGTAAACCAATCGGATGGTAGTAAGCTTCTTAAAGAGATGAGTTTTGAGGGAATTTTTAAAGTTTGAAAAGGAAGGAGAGAGCTGAATGCTCTGCGTAAGGGAGTTCCAAAGAGAGGGGGCAGCTCGGACAAAATCTTGGAGGCGCGAGGGGCCGAGGTGATGAGGTAGGAGGAAAGCTGTAGAACCATTGACGAGCACAGAGGACGTAAAGGGACGTATCGGTTCACGAGGGAGGCAATATTTCCCATGTGCCATGAATAGGAGACACTACAAACACATTTTAAACACATTTTGTCTCCTTATTTAGGCATTTACTTGCAAATTGCCAGGGGCTGCATAGCTCTAAAAAATGTAAAATTGTTTTTTCTTTTCTTTATATGGGTAACAAAGTTTCCTGATTGGGATTGAAGGACGAGACTACTTTAGGCAAAAATTCCTGCACAAGACGGAGCATAACATGATCCTGGAAGAAAGTAGCATAAGGGGTTTCCACCGAGAAGGCTTAAAATTTGAAACATCTTTTGGCCGATTTTAAATCTAACAACAACAAAGTCTTGAGAGTTAGCAGCCACATAGAGAGACATCCTGAAGAGTGCAAATGGAGATTCTGCCATAGTATGCAAAGGAGCAGAAAAGGGGTCTAATGAATAACCAAAAGGTTCCATAGCCCATCGAACAGATGGGAGAGCATATAGAACAGAGACTTGCACACACAGGGAGTTCAGATTTAACCCACAATCCAAGCATCATACCACCAGAAGTTTGGAGAAGGTACGGGGTGCAATCCTGAAAACAAAGGGAAGGGCTCTGAACTGGAAATTATTTTCTTTTACTGTAAAGCGTGAAAAATGATTGGAACTTGCTACGAAATGAAGAGGATGGACGGGAGCCGTAACTTCTTGTTGAACTGTGAAATCCACTTCTCCAGGCAGAAGATCTTGCTGTCTCCTTCCCTGGACTGTATAGTGTGGAATCCCAAATGAAGAATGAAAATGTCTTCGATCATTCCATACTAAGCTGGGTAGTCTCCTTCTCTCCCGTGGTAGCAGGACCTTACTTCTCTCTGAAGATTTTTGGATGGCCTCATATAGTACCTTGCCAAATAATAGTTTTTCCTCAAAGGGAATAGAACATTCTCGGACGTGATGTCTGCATTCCAATGCTTTAGCAGTAGGGGTCTTCTAGCTGAAACTGATAGACCCATGCAACTAGATGCCAATTTCAAAACATCAGAAGAGGATTCAATAAAAAGTTATGCAGCCAACTTGATAAAGGAGAGAGCCTCCAATAGTATCTCTCTAGGGACTCTACCATCAATGTCTTTCTTTGAAGGGATTATGAAGAAGGTCAGGATCGTCTAGAGGCAGAGATGATCTTCTTACTTCTTATCTTCTTACCACCCGAATAACTGTAGCATCCACAACTGGAGGAGAGGTCCAAAGTTCAGAGTCTGGCAAGTAAACCGATATAATTTAGTAATCCTTTGTTTCGGTAAGGCGTTTTCCACTCAGAAGATATCAGCTCCTCAATTGTATCATGGACTGGGAAGGATGGAGGCACCACATGGAGGTTGGCAAAGTATTTGTCTGCAACTTCCATAGCTGTATGTACCTCTAGGATGCCAAGGGTAATTTTCACAGCAAAAATAAGATGGTTGATAAGGGTGGAATCAAGGATTTCTCCGCTATCGCCCTCCTTTAATTCTGAAGAATTATGGATCTCTGTTCTGACAGTATCCTCTGGTTCCCCTGTAAAGAAGACCACGACATGAGATAAACAATCTACGTAGAGATGTTTGCCTTTCAGAGGAGTTGTGTCACATGCCATACAATGAGTTGTTTCTTTTGGTTCTTCCTGGGAGGCTCTGAATCTGGCCTAGAGGTAAGAAAATATAATTTAAAAAAAATTTAAAACTCACCTAGAATGACGTAAATGTGATCTCTTAGAGGACGATGACATGGCTGAGCAAAGGCAATATGATGCAAAGAAAGACAGGCTGAGAAATAAAAGAGTGAATGAAAATGTAACCTTACACACATAAATACAACTTAATAAGCAAGAAAGGAAAATAAAAAAAATGAAATTATCTTACTTGAGACTGGTGAGCAGAAAAAAAAACAGACTGGCAGGTGAGGACCAATATAATAATTCAGAGCAGGTACAAATAAACCTCCATAAATATACCTCATAAATTAATGCTGAAACGACATCCAAAAACTTAAAAATCAGAGGCATGAAAATAACATGTCTGCTTACATGGGGCAGGAAGAAGACTTCAGCCCACAGCCATCCACATCTCCTACACAATTTGAGCAACTGCATGGAGGGATACAGCACTCCAGATAACCTCTAGCAATATTATACTGTTCTGTATAACAGGCCCTGTTGAGGACAGAAAAAAGACTGAGGGCTGTAAAAAAAATAAAAATGATAATTTCTTTAATAAAGTGACTAAAGGGCATCTTGTGTGCCCTGTGCTGTTCAGGTGAGTTGTCATAGAGAAGCTTATGACCTACTGGAAATTAAAATAACTACAACTACTAGGGTTTTATTTTCAGGACCCTATTCAGCTCCTCTTTTGACCAGATTTCATCATCCCTGAATACTGAACTGAAAAATGCCAAACTACATCTAGATTGTGAACTCGTGAGCAGGGTGCTCCTTTATCTTTACTGTATCTGTCTGTTTCTAATGGAGTTTAAAGCTCCCCTGTAAGTTCTGATTCAAACACTATGTTAACTATTGGTGATAGATAAGTCAGTCTCAATATAATCTGTCTCCCAGTGGGTTGTTTTTTTGTTTTACAAAACTGTGTTCTGTTGCAATATGGGTGAGTTTATGTTAGGCAGTGGCATCCCGAGGTGGGTGCGGACCACACCAGTTTACACCCCCAGCATCCTCTTTGCAGCTTTTAATTTTTTTTAATGATGACATCTGACAGCAAGGGTGGCATACAATGGGCAAATTGACAGTGGCATATTAATGGGTAAATTGTCTGTGGTCTAATAATGCGCAAAATAATACTGGCATATTAATGGGCAAATTGGCTGTGGCATAATAATGGGCAAAATAACACTGGTATATTAATGGACAAATTGCCTCTGGCATATGAATGGGCAAAATAACTGGCATATTATTGGGAAAATCGGCTGTAACATACTAATGGGCTAATTGGATGTGGAATATTTATGGACAAAAAAACTTTGGCATTTTAATGGGCAATATAGCAGTGGCGTATTAACAAACAAATAGGCACTGGCATATTAATGGGCAAACTAACAGTGGAATATTAATGGGCAAATTGGCTGTGGCATGTTAATGGGTCAATTGGCTGTGGCATATTAATGGGAATAATAACACTTCCATTTTTATGGGCAAAATAACAGTGGCATGTTAATAGGCAAATTGGCTGTGACATATTAATGGGCCAATTGGCTCTGGAAAAATAGCACTGCCATTTTAATGGGCAAAATAACACTGGCACATTAACAGGCAAATTGGCAGTAGTATATTAATGGAAAAAATAACAGTGTGTAATGACGAGTGAAGGAAGATCAGTGTGGCAGAGACTGATACATCTGGAAACTGAGGACTAAGAGGTAGCTGAGTTGGTTTTCACTCTGACCAACATGCACCCTATGGTTGAGCCGCAGATGGAGATGGCCAGAGACTTGTGCGGCACCCAGAGCTACCCGCCAGCTAGGAGAATCAACAGGAACAAATATGAAGACAGACAATACAAAATTGCTCACCTTCAGCAATCCCGTGATGAACTATCCCATAATGAAAGGTCTGGCGATGACCTCTCATGTGATGGAACCATCCCATCCACCACTACAGTAAGATAAATTCACTTTTTTGTTTGTGGAACTCCTCATGGACAATCCAGCCTCATGGAATTGAGCAGCCTGTCTGTAAGCAAGTTGTGGCCCATCAGATGTGTTGATTATTTTGAATAAAATTATTCAAACTGTTTTTGATCTGCTTTTATATTACTGCTAAATAACTAAAAACTTTAATATTCGGATAACAACCTATTCTCCACTCTTGCTGTAAGTAAAAAAATGTAATTCAGCCCAAAATTCAAATCCATTTCTGAATATGCGGCCCACTTCAGAAAAAACTTGGATTCCCCTGCTATAGAGACATTGGCCTTAACCAACTGAGTTGGCCTAGCCCAGCCAGTAGTGTATCTTCCACAAGGCAAACAAGACACTCGCCTAGGGCGGCATTCTGCCAGAGTGCAGCACTTTGCCGGAGGGTGTTAAAGCACACTTCTGGTGCTTCAAACATTTTCTCTCCCTCCCTCACTGTTCAACAAGCTTTAGCTCCTTCCAATTAATTGGTGGGGGTATGAAATGAGGGTGATGGTGGTATGTAATGGGGGTGATGGGGCATTTAGTGTGTATGCAATGTGGGTGATGGGGATATGTAATGGGGTGATTGGGCATGTAATAGGGTGATGGGGCATGTCATGGGTGTGCAACGTGGGTGGGTGGGGGGGGGGTGCCCGAATTGTGTCTGCCTAGGGCAGCACAAAACCAAGATACACCACTGAGCCCAGCCCACTGCTAACTGTTTATAATCATTTACTATTCAGAGTCTTTAGGCCTATCACAATCTCACAGATCCAAAATATTTTTATAATAGCAGCAGTTTGCGGCCTAGAGGGTTGAGACTGGCTGAAGAAGAAAGAAGAGTTTTAATCAAATTGGCACCTATGTAAACCCAAAACGTATAATTATATCATGAAATGCGTAATATACCATAAAAATACCATAGAGCAGAATGCCTAATAAAACATAAAATTCTACATATTTTTTATGTCTCCAAAATTCATCTCAGATGAATATAATTATATATCTATTTTTTTAATGTTAAATTTCCTGAAACATAACATCTCTGAGTTTGCTAACGTCTTGGTGAGTCTTAAGCAATTACAGCTGTGTTATAACAAAGGCTCCTCAGTTCCTACAGTCTAACATTTGTTGAATCTTTTATTCCCTGAAAGATCATTGCAATATGCTCTTTATCCTAACAAAAAGCAGGAATAACAAAGTACAAATATAGCATTTCACAACTGACAAAACACACAGTGCTGCTGAATTTGCTCTAAAAATAACCTATTGTAACTTGTAGGCAAGTGCTTAACACAGTCATCTGAGCAGGGCTCGTGCTGGGCTTTTTATTGAGAGAAAGGTAATTATATTAAACTTTGTTAGCAAGTTTTATTACATAATGTCAGAACAGCACTGTAGGTATTGATATGCAATAAAAATGCAAGGTAAAGAGACATTCCAATCTAAAATTTAAGTATTCCAGACTTTTCTGCCTACTATAAAAAGTGTAAAAGGACTTCTGAGTGTAAAGTTGGCAGTAAAGTATTTTAGTGCTCGAAAGTAATTAAATCTTATTCCTGTTGAATGCGTTCTGTTAGATCATAGAACCATGAGCAATATCACAGCTGCTATCAGTTCTAGTTGTAGTGAGAGGGAGCAGTGAGGTCTGTGTCTATTATTTCTCCGCTCCCTTGGTGGAGACAAATGGTACTGAAGGATGGTTTTATAGCTTATCTTCTGGAGTAGAAAGATAGATCTGTATTATGAGACGTGATGGTGCTAGATAAGGACAATGTAAAATATTTGATAAAATTGTTTTATCTCTCTATTGTTAGTTTTGTGGAATTACACTACATACAGTCTCCACAAACTTGTTTTTTTTTTTTTTTTTTACATTGGGTTCCAAGCCCCCCAAGCCAGATATCACTCTAGATGCAAAGCTAGAAATATATAGCAGTATAACTCTGCTGATAATATACTGCAAACCACCTTCTCCCATTAATTCCTGGCTCTGTAAATCTGTCTTGTGTTAGCATTGTGAAATAAATTCCACTAACAGCAAGCTGCTGCCGTGTAAGGTCTTTTACATAGGTTTATTGTTTGGCTTCCAGAATATTTGGGAGAATTGGATTTCTGACCACATTCATTGAGCTTATACTTTTTTTTTTCCCATCATATTTTATGATTTTGTTGGTAGTAAATTATAAAATATGATGAACATAAAGGTATCTAATGAAAGCCCTTCTTATGAGGATAAAAACCAACATATAATTTGTGTGGGTACAGTATGTGAGAAAGAAGGAAATTACAGCTAAACACAAACACCCCAGAACTGTCGGAACAGCCCTTGTTTCTAAGGGAAAGACAAGGTCAAAAGGTCATGTCACTAAGGTGTTAAAAAAACACCTTAGACATAAGGACATTTATCAATATAAGAACATTTATCAATATATCTGAGACTGCGCAAATATAAAAATTTTTGGGTAGAAAAAGACAATACTTTCCCACCGTGACCTTATCACAAATCTGTTAATAGATTATAATTGAGAAATTACTGTTTCATTTGTTTATATTTTGATGGGGGTGCTGTCTAATACTGCCTCTTTTTTTTTATTTTATTTTTTTACTGTGAGTCATAATCCTAGTGTTTACCTTGACACGCAGTGCAGGGTAAGCAATCATTATGAGAGGCACTGTATTATCTGAAGCGAGGCTGTGTGAAAACAGTACTGCTTGCTTTATTATTTCATGGCATATTATTAAAATTGATTTGTCATCCATTTTCTGCTGTTACAGCATGCAGCAAGGCAGTTACACCGGGATCATTTATTACAAATAAAATAAAATTGACGTTGCTGTCACAGTTTTTTTTATTTTTGTCTTTTAGTTTCTACAGGTCTGGTTATTCAGAGAGTTTGGGAAGGATGTCACATTCCCCTGTAATTAATGGGAAAGTGATGTTTCCTGAGCACTGAACATTTCTACTGGCACAAAGGTAATACACCAAATATCTCCCGGTTTCTGCTGCGGATTTCTACAAATGTTATCTCTCAACACAATGCAACACATTTCCATGTGACTGCTGATAATTGCAATGTCAGTGTCCTTTTGTTTGAAAGGATAAGTACCAGACAAGTCCTGCATTCATAACTCTTTTTATATGAACAATCTTCTATCCACAGATTGCATTTAAAGGCTGGCCTTTATAGAAAGTTCATGCTTCTTTCTTTAAGAAATTGCCTTTCCTTCTCTTATAATAATCTCAGACTTATCTAACACATTATTATCATTATGGCTAAATTATCTTTATACTGCCTGCTACTGTCGTCATTTTGAGTATTATGCATAACCTAGATGTTACATTGGGGTGATGTACAAAAGGGGTGTACACCATAAAAGCACTAATAGTAGCGCTAATGCTGTGTGCGCCAGTGTATTAAGACATTGGATGCTTGCACTATACATGCTTCTCCCACTCTTCTGAAGTAATCTGGTGCAATGAGTTCCAGCACAACACAGCACAAGCAAAAACCCAAAATTTTGTTTTTGTTATGTGAGTTTATTTAATAAAATATTTTACTTTTTTTTGTTTTTGTTATGTAAGTTTATTTACTAAGTTTATTTAATAAAATATTTTTTTACCCATGTTGCATCATGGGTAAAATTCACAAAATGGATGCAGGAGGTAGACACCTAATTTTATTTTTACTTTTATATGCAATTAATTCAAACATAGAAAAAAACTGTGGCATATGTCTTATATATGTGTTTGTTTTAAATGCACAGGTAATCTAGTTACATCTTATGTAAGTAGTAGTGTCCCTTTAAAAATATATATTTCTTGTTCACAAATAGTAATACAATATACATTTTAAATATATTGCATTTATAAAACTAGGACCACATGTGTAGCCTGCCCAAAAAGATACATGTGAGAGGAAAAGGTTATTCTTAGGCTGTATATGCTCCTCTTTGGCTCTCATAGCCTCAGTGGTGTATCTTGATTTTGTGCTGCCCTAGGCAGACAAAATCCGGGCACCCCCCTACCCAAGCTGCACACCCACCTTACACACCTAAGACATGCCCCATCATTCAGACTCACATCAAGCTCATACTCCCATCACACACACACTCCCATCACACTCAGTCACACACTCCTACTCCCATCACACTCAGTCACACACTCCTACTCCCATCACACACACTCTGACTCCCATCACACTCAGTCACACACACACACACACACACACACACACACACTCTGACTCCCATCACACTCAGTCACACACTGTCTCCCATCACACACACTCTGACTCCCATCACACTCAGTCACACACTCTGACTCCCATCACACTCAGTCACACACACTGTCTCCCATCACACTCAGTCACACACACACACACAGTCTCCCATCAACACTTACCTTTCCCTGGTGGCAGGCAGCATGGTCCCTCCATGCTGCCTGTTCGGCTTCCCGGCGATTGTGCCGACAGGTCACGTGACCGGGCGCGCGTATGATGTCAGCGCGCCGGTCACGTGACTGTCGGCACTTCCGTGTCGGCACACTGCATGGGGAGCCGAACAGGCAGCACGGAGGTTTCTCTGTGCTGCCTGTTCGGCTCCCCGTGCAGCCTGGCAGGCAGAGCGATGGTGAGGGGGGATCTTCCGATCCCTTCTCACCTCCGTCTCTGCCTGCAAGCGCGGTCTTTTTTTTTAAAGGGCCGCGTTTAAAAAAAAAAAAAAAAAAAAAATTAATTTTTTTTTTCCCCAGTGCTGTGGGGCGCTGCCGCCCCCCAAAATTTGCCGCCCTAGGCATCCGCCTAGGATGCCTCGCGGTAAATACAGCACTGCATAGCCTTCCAAAAATGTAAGAAATTATTTATTTATTTTCAGGCGTTGTGTGCTCCGAGTCTTAAGGAAGATTGTCATCAGTGCCCTTGTATATTTTTAGATGCGATTTTAAATATTTATATGTTAATCTTATTTTATTGGTAAAAAAAATTCCTACATCTTTCCTATCTTATAATTTCCCAGGCAGGTACATTTAACTTATTCTTCTAGGAGCTTTATCATCTTATTACCCCTGATGCTCCCTTCATCTATCTATTCTTATATTGACATAACGATAAAGAGTTGCTTTCCTTTGTGAAAATCAATGTACTGAGCCCGAATATTAAAATCCGTTACAGAGAGAGAAAAAAAAAGAAAAAAAAAAGAAGTGAAATGAAACAACAGGGAGAGAGAGAAAGATGAAGGAAAAAATCAGAGAAACAAGAGACGAAGAAAACAGAGGAAATGTAACATGAAAAATTTAACATGAAGGACCCCAAGAGTGATTACAGAGAGTAAGGAAGAAAGAAAAAGAAAAAAGAAAAAAAAAAACAGGAAAAAGGGGTGAGCTCGGCTGAGGTGGAGGGAAGCTCGCTATGGCAGCAGAGGTCCTCTCATTATTGACTCATTTTGAGTTCCAGGTGTTCCTAATTTTTTCATAGTTTTCTAATGAATCTATCTTTCCATAGTGCAGCTTTTCCATTATTAGGTTTCTTTCAGTTAATTGTTTTATTTCCATATGGGAGGGGATTTGTTGTGTTTTCCACTTTCTAGCTATCAATGTTTTGACTGATATAAGAATTTGTCCAATGATAATTTTGTTATTTTGTGCTATACCCAGGGCTCGAGTCCTGCAGGAACATGTGGGAACGGCGTTCCTGCACTTTTTTCATGGCAGGAACGCCGTTCCCTTTGCTCCTGCAGGACTTCCTGTCACTGCCACCGGATTTGACAACAAGTCATATCCGGTGGCGTTGTTTCCCTCCTCCGTGCAGGAGGGAAGAAGACTGCACGGAGGAGCTGGATGGAGACAGGGAGCACCAAGGAGATGGTGAGTACTTACCTCCTTGTTGCTCTCTGTCTCTGGTCTTCTCCATCGTGCATCTTCCCCCCTGCACGGAGGAAGGAAGCTCCGGTCATCACGTTTTTTTTTTTTTTTTTACTTTATTGAAGTCGCGCAACTTCAATAAAGTAAAAAAAAAAAAAAAAACGTGACAACCAGAGCTTCCTTCTTCCGTTCAGGGGGGAAGATGCACGGAGGAGAAGACCGGAGGTAAGTACTGTCTGGGGAAGGGGGAGGAGGGTGGATTAAACGAGCAAATCCTGACATAGAGGGGCAGAATCCTGGCATATAGAGGCAAAATCCTGGCATATAGAGGGGCAGAATACTGGCATATAGAGGCAAAATCCTGGCATAGAGGGGCAAAATCCTGACATAGAGGGGCAAAATCCTGGCAAATAGAGGGGCAGGGGCAGAGTCCTGTCATATAGAGGGGCAAAATCCTGGCATAGAGGGGCAAAATCCTGGCATATAGAGGGGGAAAATCCTGGCATAGAGGGGCAAAATCCTGGAATAGAGAGGCAAAATCCTGACATAGAGGGGCAAAATCCTGGCACATAGAGGGGCATAATCCTGGCACATAGAGGGGCAAAATCCTGGAATAGAGGGTCAAAATCCTGGCATATAGAGGGTCAAAATCCTGGAATAGAGGGGCAAAATCCTGGCATAGAGGGGCAAAATCCTGGAATAGAGGGGCAAAATCCTGGCATAGAGGGGCAAAATTCTGGCATATAGATGGGCAAAATCCTGGCACATAGAGGGGCAAAATCGTGGAATAGAGGGGCAAAATCTTGACATAGAGGGGCAAAATCCTGGCATAAAGAGGGGCAAAATTGTGGAATAGAGGGGCAAAATCCTGGCACATAGAGGGGCAAAATCCTGGCACATAGAGGGGCAAAATCCTGGAATAGAGGGGCAAAATCCTGGCATAGAGGGGCAAAATCCTGGCACATAGAGGGGAAAATCCTGGCATATAGAGGGGCAAAATCCTGGAATAGAAGGGCAAAATCCTGGCATATAGAGGGGCAGAATCCTGGCATAGAGGGGCAAAATCCTGGCATATAGAGGGGCAGAATCCTGGAATTGAGGGGCAAAATCCTGACATAGAGGGGCAAAATCCTGGCACATAGAGGGGCAAAATCCTGGCATATAGAGGGGCAGAATCCTGGCATAGAGGGGCAAAATTCACTGAATTTTCGGTGAAATATATATTTGGGGGGGGGGGGGGGGGGTCGCAGTGGATTTTGTGTGAGTTCCCACACAGGGTGAGTTAGCTATCTCTGGTGTCATTTGCAGGTCGATGTTAGTTTTTTGTTTAATTAGCTTAAATACCCATGACCACAATTCTATGAGTCTTGGGCATGTCCACCATACATGTAACATTAAATAAAATAAAGTGAACATGTGTGTGTGAACATGAATTCAGATTTTGACCTTTTTAATTTCCTGTAGGCTGTTACCCAGGTGGACCAATACATAGAAGTTTTCAGGTTTTTGGGAGAAGAACTTTGCTCCTTATGACCCACTGATGTATTTACTCTGTTAGATGCACTACATATCACTATCTTTAATTTTATATAAGACTATACTTTATACATGGCCAGTACAGGAGGGGTTAAATGGTAGTATTGTGCATGGCAGAGTGAGATGCAGCAGACTGGGACATGAGGGGTTAAGGTTCCGTTTGGAGTTTGTATTTTTCTCTGTAAAAAGGAATCATTAAGAAATATCTATCTAATTGTGTAATGTTACTTGTTGTACTTGTCTTTAATGTTTTTTATGCTCTACTGCGTTGTCCCTGTAATGATTGTGTAAGCTTCGTTTCTGTGCTGAGATATAAGCTGCAGTTAAACGGAGAAAAAGGAGGCAGGGACAAGCAGATGAACATTGACCAATGGGCTGACTGGAGAGGAGGAGTTGAAGAAGAAGAGAAACGATCCGTCATAGAATAGACGGAGGGGGCGTGGCCTTAGTAAAAACGTCACAACAGAAGCGACTGTACTAAAGGAGAAACGGAGGATCACATGGGACACTTGAAAAAGCCTCAACAAGAGGGGAAACGCATCGTGAGAGGAGAGGAGTGCACAGACAACGCTATTGTTTTTATGGACAAGTATCTGGGACTTTTAATACGTTTTTAAATGTAAGATCTTACTGTTTGTTTGTTTTATTGCTTATATTAAAATACTTACTTGTGCAATCCTGCCTTCTCCTTCCCATGTGATCTGGCTAACTGGGCTGCCTCTGGAGCTGGTCTACAAGATCTACTTGCTCTTATCTGAGCTCACCCACGCTATTTATCTTGAGCAGGGTATTGCTCATGTACATGTGAGTGTACCATTTATGCACTTTGCACTATTATATAATTGCACTGATATACTACACTATTATTGTTTTTGTTTTTCCCTTTGCATAACATCTGAGCATTTCGTCTCATAGAAAAGGGTAATGCTCCTTTTTTTCTAGTGTTGGTCACTAGCGCACATGGTCACTTTATTTTATTTGCTTTCACTGATTTGCTAGGAGTGAGACACTAGCTGTGCACAAGTGCTAGCTTTCTCCATCACAGTCATTGGCGCAGTATACTGTATTGTTTGTTTATACATGTAACATTGTCCCCTCCTGGTCGCACCCTCTCCAGCAGTTTTTATCTACGTTAGAGTAAGTACGGGATAGTTTTTTTGGGACTTGGTACCATCGATATAGTATCTTTCTTGCCAGTTCTAGATGGTTTGAGCAGTGGGAGAAGAAACAAGGATCCGCCAGTGCTTGTTTCCACTGGTCTTCCTGTAATACTTTGCCCATCTCC
This sequence comes from Pelodytes ibericus, assembly GCA_036172795.1. NCBI lineage: Eukaryota > Metazoa > Chordata > Amphibia > Anura > Pelodytidae > Pelodytes > Pelodytes ibericus. The sequence continues at coordinate 172,601,730 of CM069857.1, forward strand.
CTCTCCCAGCTACGGATAAATGGGGATTTATCTACTACGTCCTGCTCCTGAAGTGTTTCGTAACATATGGATATCTTTTTTTGTTTTTTAATTGTATCCATGCACATATTAATTATTTTCAACTTTGATTTTTTTTAAATTTTGTTTATTTGACCATTGGCTTTTTGGAGCAGGACATTACTCTGTAAATATCTAAAAAAAATTCATTTTTCAGGAGGAGAAATTCCTCCGTTAATTCCTTGAATGTTTTTATGTTACCTTTTCTTATTAACTGGCTTATGTTATTTATCCCTGCTCTTTCCCATCTCTTTAAGTCCAAATAAGGGATCATAAGTTCCATGGTGCCAGTAGGTGTTGCTAAGGTCAGATTTAGTAGTTCCTTTTCCTTTTTCCCATAATGATTTCATATCTTAATTGATATGTCTATGCTATCTAGGACATTTTTTCCCATATATTTAAATCTTTCTTTTTGACTCATCCACAGCAAGTGACATAATCTATAAGGACTCACTTTTGAGTCCTCCATGTCCACCCAGGCTATTGTTCCTGGGGGGGCATGGAGGAGTACCACTTGTGCCATATTTGAAGCATAGTGATAATTCATTATGTTCGGGATTCCTATTCCCCCTTTCCTCCTAGATTGCATAAACCATCTGTTTGCTACTCTTCTTTTGATTATTATGTATATATTTAGTGATGTGGGTTTGTATTTCTTCTATTATCATTCTAGGGATTTCCATTGGTATGCATCTAAATATATATAAAAGTTTTGGGAGGATTGTCATTTTTATCAGCGCTACTCTTCCTAACCAAGATATATTCATTTTAGGCCAGCTTAGCATTTCTTGTTTTAGACTCCTCCGTTGCATCAACAAATTTGTTTTTAACATGTTTTGTGGGTTGGCTGTTAGATTAATTCCTAGATAGGTAATATTTTCTTTCCTCCACTCAAACTTGTATTTAATTTTTAATTCTTCGATCGTTTCATCCATAAAACCTATTGGGAGTGCTTGTGTTTTTGTTTGGTTGCTTCTATGGTAGGTCACCCGGCCATATTGAGTTAACAGGTTCCACAAAGCTGGTAATGCGGTTTTTGGGTCAGACACAACGACAAGAATGTCATCCGCAAACAGTCCCATCTTGATTTCTATTAGCGGAGAGAATTTATATCCTTGAATTTTTGGGTGTTCTCTTATCAATATTGCTAAAGGCTCCAGAGCTTGGACGTAAAGTATTGGTGATAGAGGACATCCCTGTCTAGAGCCGTTGGCAGTTGTTATTGGTTTAGATTTATATCCCATATTTGAGACAGTGGCAGTTGGATTAGTATATAGTGCTAGCACTGATTTAATATATTCTAGTGGGAAGCCATATTTCCCCAATAACCCCTCCAGGAAGCCCCAGTGTAAGCGATCAAATGCTTTCTCAGCATCAAGCGATAATAACAGACACCGGGACTTCCTGGTTTGGGCATCCCGGATGACATCCACAAACTTTCTTACACTATCTGTTGACTGGAAACCTTTCACAAACCCCACCTGTTCATAATTTAATAGACCAGGTAGGATCTTCTGAACTCTTATGGCCAAGATCTTAGCGTAAACTTTAATATCTGTATTTAATACAGCAATTGTTCGATAATTTGCACAGCTTTTCAAATGGCTTACCCGACTTATGTATAGTAGCTATATGTGCTGCAAGCATGCTGTGTGGGAATCTTCCCTTGAAGCTGCAAGCCTCAAACGTTCTTTTCATGTATGGTATTAATATTTCCTTAAATTTCTTATAATATAAATTAGATAGTCCGTCTGGGCCCGGGGCCTTCCTAACTGCCAAGCTTGAAATTACTTTCGCTTATTTGTTGTGTTAATTCAGTAATTTGAGTCTCTGAATGTTGGGGCATCTTTACTTTTCCTAGGAAGTCAGCTTTTTCTTTTTTTGATGGATGGTGTTCTGAAGGATCTTCACCTATGTTATATAATGATGTGTAGTATGATGCAAATATGTCCGGGATTTTTGCTGGCTTCATCTCTTTCTTGCCCTTTTGTGTTATAACATATGGGATATTAGCTTTAGCTTCCTTTCTTTTTATTTGATTTGACAGGAGTTTTCCTGCCTTGTTACTGTTATTGTAGAAGTTTTGGTTAAATCTTTGTAACATTATGTGCGTTCTGTATAATTGAATCTCAGATAATTCGTGTTTTATTTGCTGTATTTTTGTTAGTTCTGATTCTTAAAAGTTTTTTTTTTTTAGAGTCTCTAGGTTTTCCAATTCTGCCGTTAATTCCCTTATTCTCTTTTCCCTCTCCTTCTTGTGGTATGCGGCGTATGAAATTAACTGCCCCCTGATTACAGCTTTATGTGCCTCCCATATTGTTTCGATTTTACATTCGTTATTATCATTTTGCTCGAAATATTCCTTCATTTTACTTGAGATTGTATCTATTGCTTCTTTCTTTAATAGTATATAATAATTAATTCTCCACTGTGTGTCCCTAGGTGCGATGTTCGCCAATGTTATTTCGAGAGTTACTGGGGCGTGGTCTGACCACGATATAGTACCTATTTTACATTCCTTTATTTCTGTAATGTATATTTGTCTACTAAAAAAAAATTGATTCTTGAGTATGTGTTATTAACTCCAGAGAAAAATATATAGTCCCTTTCTCCTGGATTCAAGACCCGCCAAGCATCGAATAGACCTGCTTCCAGTATTTTCTGAGTCAGTCTCTTACTCTGATGCTGCAGTGTTTTCAGGTATCTACCAGACGGATTTGCCGTTGAGTCAACACCCGGATCCACTACGTCATTCAGATCTCCACATACCATAAACATCCCCTTTTTATACAGTTCAGCCATGTTCAGGACCTTACTTAAATACTGGGGTGATCCACTGTTTGGTGAATAGATGTTTAATATTGTATACCAATGGCCCCCCGTATTTAACACCAACAGTATGAATCTACCTCTTGGGTCACATATAATCGTTTGTATTGTTGCTACCAGTGAGTCATGTAGAAATATTGAAACCCCTGCTCTCTTTGTTTCAGCTGTTGAGTGATATCCAATTGAAACAACACAGAAGTGAAAACGTGCGCTGTGACCCAACACTTCAAAACACACAACTCAGGAAAAATAAATAATAAATTGTTACCCTTAAAGTAAATCAGCCTTAAAGTAAATCAGCTCAATATTCAATCCGAAGGGAAAAAAATAAAACAAAACAGAACAGAAATAATATAGTGTAGTATATCACATAAAAGTGCTGAAAACAAATAATAAGTGAGAACACACTCACATCTTCCTGAGCAGAGATCTGCTCAGTCTATACAGCATCCAGGGAGCCCACCAAGGGGTTAAAGATCCAACTGGTTCACAGAGGAATCCTAGGCAGCTTATTCAGGGTGGCAGACCCAGAAGGTACTCCCAGCAGTAGTATAAGAGAGGGTAAGGAGGAGACTATTTAGCTTCAACGATTTTAATACCAATAAAAACATATAAAGAATCTTACATTCAAAGATCCACTTGACCAATACATATATAGAGTCCCAGTAGCAGTCTCCTCTTGTCCACAACGCGTTTCACCCCCAAAGTAAGGCTTTTTCAAGTGTAAAAGCCCTACTTTGGGGGTGAAACGCGTTGTGGGCAAGAGGAGACTGCTACTGGGACTCTATATATGTATTGGTCAAGTGGATCTTTGAATGTAAGATTCTTTATATGTTTTTATTGGTATTAAAATCGTTGAAGCTAAATAGTCTCCTCCTTACCCTCTCTTATACTACTGCTGGGAGTACCTTCTGGGTCTGCCACCCTGAATAAGCTGCCTAGGATTCCTCTGTGAACCAGTTGGATCTTTAACCTCTTGGTGGGCTCCCTGGATGCTGTATAGACTGAGCAGATCTCTGCTCAGGAAGATGTGAGTGTGTTCTCACTTATTATTTGTTATCAGCACTTTTATGTGATATACTACACTATATTATTTCTGTTCTGTTTTGTTTTATTTTTTTCCCTTCGGATTGAATATTGAGCTGATTTACTTTAAGGCTGATTTACTTTAAGGGTAACAATTTATTATTTATTTTTCCTGAGTTGTGTGTTTTGAAGTGTTGGGTCACAGCGCACGTTTTCACTTGTGTGTTGTTTTGATTTGTTTATTGCCAGGAGTGAGACACTGGTAGAATTTGCTGCAGCTGTTTCCACCACAATTGGGCGCAGTGTGTTTCTCTCTTGTTTCTTGATATCCAATTGAGTATTTTCTTGTGTATATTTTTGGGATTTTACATTTTGCGAAGTGAGTCTCTTGTAGGCACAGTATAGACGCTTTATTCTTTGCTGCTTCTTCAAAAAGCATTTGTCTCTTATGAGGTCTATTTAATCCTTTCACATTAAGTGATAATATTTTCAGTCCCATCAGTACGGGCAATCTACTTTTAATTTAATGAGGGTAACTATCTGCTTCCTCTCTCTTCCTCTGCTGTATCTGTTACATAATTTTGTGAATCTCTCTCCACCCCAGCCGAACTCAAGTGACAAAAACAGAACAAGAGATAAAAAGAAGAGAAAAAAGAAGACACCAAGAGCCCAAAGACTCATTTTTGAACATTTCCCTCCACTCCTAACTCCATATTGCTGGAGCCCAATTACTAATGTATCCGGTCTATATTCATTCCATATGAACTTGATTACTGACATTTTTCTCATCTCCAGACGAGATTCCCCTCCGTCCTCCCCCCTCCAGTCCCTGCTCCCGTTTCTCCTCTCTCGTTTGTCTTTCATCATCCCTCTTCCCCTTCCCTTAATTTTCCTGTACTTTTCCATACCGTTATCCCCTTTCCCTAATCTATTCCCACCTCTGTGAATAATGTTGTCTTCTTCGATTTACTTTAATGTATATATATGTATATTTCTTTCTTTCTTTCCCTCTCTCCCTCCCCCTTCCCTCTCTCCTCTTCCCTTTTCCTGTAAGAAATTATTAAACAATACAATCTAAGATCGCAAACACTACTCAAACGGTGATGCTTTAATAAGAATCACCATAATCCGGTGCCAAGGGCACACGTGATCGCTCAATGGAGCAATTTGAGGGTGCCATATTGGAGAGCAGCATGCTCCCCCAATATGGTTGCTTCCCTCTTGTGGGTAGAGCGTCGGAACGGAATTTTTTTTTAAACTTCCGTCACTCTGATGCTGCTGCTAGACTGCCCCTAGAGGCAGTCAGCAACATTGCACTGTAAAAAAAACAGTTTTTTGTTTTTTAAGTTAAACAACAAGTTAAAATAAGTTAAACAACTTATTTAGCTAAAAATCTAGCATTAGGGTTAGAATAATGGTTAGGGATACAATTAAATTAATGTTAGCATAAGGGTTAGGGTTAAAATTAAATTAAAACTACAATAAATTAAGGGTTAGCATATGGGTTAGGGTTAGATTTAGGGTTCTGGCTGGGGTCAAACGGTAGGAGAAAAAACCCCACTATTTTTGTTTTTTTGCCCTATAACTCACAAAAAACTGCAGAAAAACATGGAAAAAAAGCATATTTCTAAACTTGCATTTGTCTAAATAATCTTTTAGGTCAAAGTTACAAAAAGTGTTTTATTTTTTCATCAAATTTTATGATTTTTTGTAGTAAATGATAAGATATGGTGAATATAATGGTATCTAACAAAATACCTTCTTATGGCGATCAAAACAATATATAAAATGTGTGGGTACAGTATTTGCGAAAGAAGAAAATTACAGCTAAACACAAACACCCCAGAAATATCAAAACAGCCCATGTCACCAAGGGAAAGACAAGGTCAAACGGTCATGTCACTAAGGGGTTAATAAAAAAAATGTTTTGTATATATTAAATGTTTCCTATATATTTGGGGATTTATTTTTTAAATTCTTTATTTTCAGTTTTTCATTATGCAGGTTCCGTAAGCCGGAGAATGAGCTTAAACATTGTGGTACAGTTTCAAACATTAATACAGTAATGTAATACAGAAAGTTATAATCTGTATACATCTACAAATTAGTACAACAGGGTTACATAAGTACATATACATAACCGCAGTAAGAAAGAATTGGGCATTTGTAGAAGTCGTGATTGTATTAAACCCGTGAAGAAGGGGTCGATACAAGAAGAAAGGAGAACTATGAAGGAAGAAAAGAGAAGAGGGGTTAGGGGGTAGTGTGGGTGGGGTGGAGTGATCAGGTGATGGCATTGGATGTGGGGCATTGTCAAACTTGGTGAGAGGAGATCAATACAAACGTACCGAGCCTATATAGCAATAAGTCATCTAGGGAAGAGAAGTTGTTCAAGGGAGCCACAGTTTCTCAAATTTGGATAGCCTGTCATGTATGTATGCTGTCAATTGGCCCATAACTATTGCGTCTTCTATCATGGCGATCACCTTGGGTATGGGAGGAGTAATTGGTTGTTTCGCTTAGGATTTTAACTTTGATGCCAAAAGGCATTCAGCCTTGTTAGCTTTTTCATAGGAGGTCCGTTTCATGTACTTTAGGGATTCTGCCGTATCGGAGAGTATGAGGTGTCTGAGCACTCAACATAAATTAAAAATAAATAAATGGGGACTTCCGTTCGGCGGCCATGATGATAGGTCGCTTAGCATGGGGCCTCACAGCATCCATGAAGCATCGTGGCTTTCTCCCACCCATCTGAGCTCCAGATGGGTGAGAGCAGCTCCTCACCTCAAGGGCAACTGATCCATGTCCCTTTCTTGGCTGTCCGCTGCTGGCCAGGGGTCCTGTGTCACCACCAGGCCTGAAACAGATCAAACGGCTCCACCGAAACCTTCTCCCTGCAGTTATCTGATAACCATAGGCATCATGAGTCACAAACAAGCTGCACTCACCAGGTAAATCAAAAACCATCTCAATCATCTGAAAATTCTGTCTTCCGTGCTCACACTACCCAGGCTTTTGCGGCCTACCGGCTGGAAGTTTCCAATTTCACTCAGACTTGCCTGCTTCTGCTTCTACCGGTGCAGTCGTAGTCCTGTGACTTACTACATCACACTGACTCCCCCTCTCTCTTACTGGAACGCTGACCTTGCCCAACAACACTTACATACAGTAAGTTTGTTTGTTCGGGGGGGGCGTGTCCTGATGTCGAGGTGGTGAGACGTGTTTGACCTGAGCTCCTGCTTCCCGGGCTGTAAAACCGCACGTTGCAGCTCCTACCCCCCCCCCGCCTAAACCCAGTTTCTTCGATGGGGAAATCTTCTAAGAAGCACCCCCAGCTCACAGACTCCGGAAAACCTGGGAAAAAAACATCTGTGCCCAACTTACGGAACTTTCTAGTCCCGGTACCCTCGGCAGATCTAGCCAAGATTGTCACCTACCTTGATTTACCTCCTGATCCGCCGCCATCGCGGATCAGGAGGACGCCATCCCGTCGGCTGGGGCTCAGAGTGAGAGCCCCAGCTTCCCTTGATGCTGAGACGCGCGTCCAGTAAGACGCGCGCTCAGTGACGTCACGCACCCGTTCGCGCATGCGCGAACGGGTGTTTCATGAATATTCATGAGCCCAGTTAAAGGGCTATTTATTAAATTAACCCCTCCCTTGCCAATTGATCAGAGGTGTGTCCTGATCAATTGGTAGTGTATTTAAACGGTCATTTCACAGGTTACCTTTGCCTGTGATAGTGCCTTGTGTATCTCACTAGCGTTTTGACTCCTGATTGACTCCGTTTATCTGTTGCTGACCCGGTTCGTCCCTATATTCTCCATCCGTTTGTTCCTGCATTCCTGATTATTCTGTGTATGACCCTGCTGTTCCTGACTATTCTCCGTCCGCCGCCTGCCTCGATTTCTGCTAGTGACCTGTTTATCCGTATCTCTCCTGTCCGTGACCTGGCCTGTCTCCTGACTCTCCGTTTGCCTGTATTCCTGTACGATCCTATACGGGCTCCACTTGCTGAGTATCCGGTAGTAAGTGTTCCAGCAAAATCCTTGGTGACATACCACCGGCGGCTCAACCAAGGGTGTGTAGTCATTAAGGTGAAGACCAATACTTGCTACCTACGGTACTTAGTGAGTGTCCCTATAGCCTCATCTACACTTGTGGTCCATCTCCTGAACACGACCGTTACATTTATCACAGGCCCTAAATATGGATCCCGTAGATATGGCGAGGATTTCGTCCAGACAGGACACGCATGATCAAGTCCTGATGACCCATGCTACACATCTCCAGTCTCTTGAGAGGAAAGTGGATGAAGTTGCAGATCTTCTACGTCAAATGACTGGTCCGTCTACGTCCTCCAGAACCATGGCCGAGACCGCTACTCATTCTGCTTCCTTGGTGAAACCACCAAAAATGCCACTTCCTGAGAAGTATTCTGGTGAACCTCAATTATGTCGGGGTTTTCTAAATCAATGTTCTTTACATTTTCGGACACAACCACAGACCTTTTCTTCACACTTCAACAGAGTTTCCTTTATTATCAACCTGTTAAAGGGAGAAGCTCTTGCCTGGGCCACCCCACTTATGGAACAGAACTCTATACTTCTGGAAGATGCAGATGAACTTACAGCTGCTTTTCGCTCGGTATTTGACGCCCCTGGTCGACGTGAAGCTGCAGAATCAAATCTGATGGAACTTCTCCAAGGGAGAAGAACTGTAGCTCAATATGCAGTGGAGTTCCGCACTTTGGCCTACGAGACCGACTGGAATGCTAGCGCTTAACGGGCTGCATTTCGCAGAGGTTTAAATGAATCCATCAAAGATGCTCTCACATATAGAGATATACCACACGATCTAGAAAACCTGATTGCCTTATGCCTAAGATTAGAAGCTAGAGATCAAGAAAGAAGATTGGAGAAAGATAGAGACAGAGAGAGAAAACCTTCTCGTCCATTTCGTTCACCTTACCCCAAACCCACAACCGAAAGTAACGTTCCCGGTGCAGAACCTATGGAGATAGGCCCAGTTCTTCGGTTAACTCCAGAAGAAAAACAACGCCGACGATCTCTAGGGTTGTGTATGTATTGTGGCCAAAAAGGTCACTTGGTAGCTCTCTGTCCTAAAAAATCGGGAAATGCCTAAGCTTGGTGGAGTCAGGAGGTTCTCCACTGAGCGTTTCTATGATCATGCCTCCAGACAACCAAAGAATGTATGTACCCATTACTCTCCAGTGGAGAGGCCACCAAATGGCCACACAAGCCTTCATAGATTCAGGGGCCGCTGGGAATTTTATTGATGAGACATGGGCTCTTCGTCAAGGGATCCATCTAAATAACAAAACCCAAAAGACAGCTGTCGCCACATTAGATGGGACTCCGCTGGGTACAGGAATCATTTCTTTACAGACTGAACCTCTGGGAGTTGTAGTAGGAATATGTCATACTGAAGAATTACATTTTGATATATTGCAGAGTCCTCACATACCTATCATTTTAGGGATGCCATGGTTACAACTCCATAATCCTTGTATTGATTGGGAAAACAAACAAATTACTTCCTGGAGCAATCGGTGTAAAACATCCTGTTGTATAACCCTCCATAAAGTCAATCTTGTTCTTGATTTACCTACCGAAGATCCCCGGAAAATTGTACCATCTCCATATTGGGATTTCTTAGATGTATTTTCTAAAAAGAAAGCAGAGTCCTTACCTCCACATCGGGCATATGACTGTGCTATTGAATTATTATGTGGATCCAGTCCTCCCACAGGTCATACTTATCCTTTATCAAGTCCAGAAAATCAGGCCTTAGCCCAATACATAGAAGAAAATCTAAATAAAGGATTTATCAGACCCTCAGCATCCCCAGCAGGAGCAGGTTTTTTCTTTGTGGCTAAAAAAGAGGGATCCCTCCGTCCCTGTATTGATTACAGGGGACTTAACAAGATCACAGTCAAGAACAAATACCCTCTACCGCTCATCACTGAACTGTATGATCAATTAAGGGATGCCACGATTTTCACTAAATTAGATCTTTGGGGGGCCTATAACTTGATCCGCATCAAGGAAGGGGATGAATGGAAGACGGCATTTAATACCCGATACGGCCACTATGAGTACCTGGTAATGCCGTTTGGGTTGTGTAATGCGCCAGCTGTATTCCAAACGTTCATGAATGATATCTTCAGGGACTTACTTCTGTCCCACGTAATGATTTATTTGGATGACATTTTAATATATTCCAAAAACCTTGAAGAACATCGCAGTCATGTCAGACAAGTGTTGCAACGTCTTAGGGATCACTCCCTTTTCGCCAAGGCAGAGAAATGCGAATTTGAATCCAACCGAATAAAATTTTTAGGCTACATTATCTCTGCTGGTCAATTAGAGATGGATCCAGACAAGCTTTCAGCTATTAATGATTGGAAGGAACCCACTGACCTCAAAGGAGTACAAAGATTCGTAGGTTTTGCCAATTACTACAGACGATTTATCCATAACTTCTCTCATGTCATAGCCCCCATCATTGCACTAACCAAAAAGGGAGCCAACCCCAAACATTGGACACCCGAAGCTACTGCCGCCTTCAAAAAATTGAAATTGGCTTTTACCTCTGCACCCATACTTAAACGACCAGAAACCAACCAACCATTTGTATTGGAAGTCGATGCTTCGGAAATTGCAGCAGGAGCTATATTGTCACAAAGGGATCAGAAAACCAATAAACTCCACCCTTGTTCCTATTTTTCAAGGTCATTTTCTTCCGCAGAGAGGAACTATGATGTAGGTAATCGGGAATTGTTAGCCATTAAATTAGCTTTGGAGGAATGGCGTCACTTACTTGAAGGTACAGAAATCCACATCACCATCCTCACTGATCATAAGAATTTGCTTTATATTGAAAAGGCCAAAAGATTAAACCCACGTCAAGCTAGATGGGCTCTATTTTTTACTCGTTTTAACTTCATAATTTCTTTCCGTCCTGGTTCAAAAAATACTAAGGCAGATGCCTTATCCAGACAATTTGAGACTCCGTTAACCGAGCATCCTGTAGAAACCATCATACCCTCGTCCAAGATGGTAGCTACTGTACAAAGTTCCTTAATATGGTGGATATCCAAGTCACAAGGAAATAAACCAAAGAACTGTCAATCACCTCCTGGCAGATTATTCGTTCCGCTCTGCTTCAGAAAAAGAGTACTATCCTGGGGTCATAAATCCCCTGTGGCAGGTCATAGGGGCAAACAGAATGTACGATTCTTACTTCAGAGATATTTTTGGTGGCCCTCAATTTTGAAGGATATTTCTCTTTTCATCCACTCGTGTCCTGTTTGTGCTCGTTACAAAATTCCTCGTACTCGTCCTTCTGGATTACTACACCCTTTACCTGTACCCGACAGACCGTGGACTAATATAGCCATGGACTTTATTACCGATTTACCTATATCTCATGGGTACACTACTGTCCTGGTCATCGTCGACTTATTTAGCAAACAGGCTCATTTTATCGCACTCCCCAAGTTACCCAACTCCAGCACGCTTGCTAATATTTTTCTTAAAGAAATCATTCGTCTGCACGGAGTTCCGCAATCGATTGTCTCTGACAGAGGTCCTCAGTTCGTCTCAAAATTTTGGAGGGCGTTATGCAAACTTCTACATATCGAACTTCATTTTTCTTCTTCTCACCACCCTCAATCCAACGGTCAGGCTGAACGTACAAATCAAGCTCTTAAACAATATCTGAGAATGTATGTGTCTGCCGACCAATCTGACTGGTCTGATCTTTTATACCTAGCCGAGTGGTCCTATAACAGCTCTTACCATGAATCTCTCCGGATGTCCCCTTTCAAGGCCGTTCATGGATATGAACCCACCTTATGGCCTCAGGATCGCATTCTCACTGAGGTTCCTGCCGCTGACCTCCAAGTTTTATCTATCCGAGACCATTGGTCTCGCCTGGCCAATATTTTGCGTCAAGCCAAGGTCAAACAGAAGACAGCCGCAGATAAACACAGGTCGGTGGGTCCTGTCCTTACACCTGGTACACTGGTCTGGCTGTCTACAAAACATCTCCGCCTTCGTCAGGCTGCCAAAACATTGGGGCCAAAGTATATAGGACCCTATAAGATTCAATCTCGACTCAACGACGTTTCTTTCTCTTTGTGTCTTCCCAAATCGTTACGCATTAACAACTCTTTCCATGTGTCCTTATTGAAACCTGCCATTACTAACAAATACTCTCATATGCTCAAAGTTCCCGAATCCGTTTTATTCCAGGGGGATGAAGAATACGAAGTTCAGTCTATCTTGGATTCTCGGTTCCAGCAGGGCTCCTTGCAATATCTAATTAGATGGAAGGGTTATGGTCCTGAGGAGAATTCCTGGGTACCGGCTAGGGATGTTCATGCTCCTGTGAAACTCCGATCTTTTCATTCCAAGTTTCCTCTCAAGCCGGGTCTTGGTAGCCAGTATGTCTCCCGTCGGGGGAGGGGTAGTGTCACCTACCTTGATTTACCTCCTGATCCGCCGCCATCGCGGATCAGGAGGACGCCATCCCGTCGGCTGGGGCTCAGAGTGAGAGCCCCAGCTTCCCTTGATGCTGAGACGCGCGTCCAGTAAGACGCGCGCTCAGTGACGTCACGCACCCGTTCGCGCATGCGCGAACGGGTGTTTCATGAATATTCATGAGCCCAGTTAAAGGGCTATTTATTAAATTAACCCCTCCCTTGCCAATTGATCAGAGGTGTGTCCTGATCAATTGGTAGTGTATTTAAACGGTCATTTCACAGGTTACCTTTGCCTGTGATAGTGCCTTGTGTATCTCACTAGCGTTTTGACTCCTGATTGACTCCGTTTATCTGTTGCTGACCCGGTTCGTCCCTATATTCTCCATCCGTTTGTTCCTGCATTCCTGATTATTCTGTGTATGACCCTGCTGTTCCTGACTATTCTCCGTCCGCCGCCTGCCTCGATTTCTGCTAGTGACCTGTTTATCCGTATCTCTCCTGTCCGTGACCTGGCCTGTCTCCTGACTCTCCGTTTGCCTGTATTCCTGTACGATCCTATACGGGCTCCACTTGCTGAGTATCCGGTAGTAAGTGTTCCAGCAAAATCCTTGGTGACATACCACCGGCGGTTCAACCAAGGGTGTGTAGTCATTAAGGTGAAGACCAATACTTGCTACCTACGGTACTTAGTGAGTGTCCCTATAGCCTCATCTACACTTGTGGTCCATCTCCTGAACACGACCGTTACAAAGATGGCGCCGTTAGGGCGGGAAACGCCGCTGCAGTCTCCCAGCAAGTGTTCCGACGAAGATGTGGACACACCACCGCCACACCAGATTATACAACCTGAAGACAATATCAGGGCGGATTTTCTGAAATTAGTGACACAGGTCAAAACGGACCTCGCTGCGGCAGTAGACATGATCCGCACTACTATTAAAGAAGAGATCCAGACCCTGAGAGTGGACCTCACGGAGCACGGGCACCGTATCGAGAAGGTCGAAAGTGATCAGGCGTCCCTGCACACTGCTCTGCTAGGTATTGAAAAGCAACTTACCGAGCAACGCCGCATCTCTAGCCAATTGGCCCAACATATAGTCGACCTCGACAACCGTGGTCGGAGATGCAATCTCCGGATCCGGGGCCTACCGGAGTCTGATGGCCCAGAGGACCTACGTGTCATAGTGCCGGACCTCTTCCGTCTGATCTTGGGAGACCGATCCTCACCGGATGTGTGCCTAGACAGGGTGCATCGGGCCTTGCGCCCCAAAAGTACAGACAAAACTTACCCTTGTGATATAATCTGCTGTGTCCACTCCTACCGGCTTAAAGAAGAGATCCTGGGGCTGCCAGAAAGATGAGAAGTGTAGTGTATCGTGAAGCCAAAATCATTATACTCCCTGATGTGGCCTGGGCGACGCTTCAGGCCAGACGTCTCCTGAAACCGATGGCGGACCTATTGAAATTACAGGATATACCGTTCTCCTGGGGATTCCCGATGAACATCATGGTTCACAGAGGTTCTCGGCGATTTATCCTCGCTACACCTGCGGATCTGCCAGCTTTCTGCGAGGCCTTAGGCCTCCGAGCCCCGGACTTACCTGGATGGTCATCGGATGATGGTGGAGGGCAACCAATCCCGCCCATGATAAATCAACCCTGGATCGCTCGTCCTCAACGGAAGAAAAGGCCTAGAACGACACCAGCGCCTCCCCTTCGGGATATCCCCCACCCAGACCTACAGGTCCCTTCTACCTCTGCTGTACTGCCGATATGAGCCCTGACCACTCGCCTAACCTCTTTCCTACATCTGAGACCCCAATTCTGGGGTAATTTGGAGACTACACCCTACCTTTGCCTCCCATCTTTCCCTCCGGAACCTATGCGGCCCTCAAGAGCCAGTTGGACCATATTTTTATATATACGTTGTTCGGAACCTTGATTATCCTCTGCTGATTGACGCCGCTCGTTTGGAATGCTGCTCGCTTGGTGATTCGTAAGACCCTCGCTAGACGAGGCACCTCTCTTCATTCCCTGACTGTTTAAGGTTTTCCGTGTGTCTTCCCAATTTTATTTGACTTTATCCCCGTATTCGATATGTCTCATGCTCCCGTACCCCCCCCCTGCCCCCGCCCCTGCCCCCCCCCCAGGATGCTACTCTAATCGATATACAATTTTTGATTTATACATATGTACTCCTTATGCATATGGAGGGCAACCAATCCCGCCCATAATAAATCAACCCTTGATCGCTCGTCCTCAACGGAAGAAAAGGCCTAGAACGACACCAGCGCCTCCCCTTCGGGATATCCCCCACCCAGACCTACAGGTCCCTTCTACCTCTGCTGTACTGCCGATATGAGCCCTGACCACTCGCCTAACCTCTTTCCTACATCTGAGACCCCAATTCTGGGGTAATTTGGAGACTACACCCTACCTTCGCCTCCCATCTTTCCCTCCGGAACCTATGCGGCCCTCAAGAGCCAGTTGGACCATATTTTTATATATACGTTGTTCGGAACCTTGATTATCCTCTGCTGATTGACGCCGCTCGTTTGGAATACTGCTCGCTTGGTGATTCGTAAGACCCTCGCTAGACGAGGCACCTCTCTTCATTCCCTGACTGTTTAAGGTTTTCCGTGTGTCTTCCCAATTTTATTTGACTTTATCCCCGTATTCGATATGTCTCATGCTCCCGTACCCCCCCCATGCCCCCGCCCCCCCCCCCCAGGATGCTACTCTAATCGATATACAATTTTTGATTTATACATATGTACTCCTTATGCATATGGAGGGCAACCAATCCCGCCCGTGATAAATCAACCCTGGATCGCTCGTCCTCAACGGAAGAAAAGGCCTAGAACGACACCAGCGCCTCCCCTTCGGGATATCCCCCACCCAGACCTACAGGTCCCTTCTACCTCTGCTGTACTGCCGATATGAGCCCTGACCACTCGCCTAACCTCTTTCCTACATCTGAGACCCCAATTCTGGGGTAATTTGGAGACTACACCCTACCTTCGCCTCCCATCTTTCCCTCCGGAACCTATGCGGCCCTCAAGAGCCAGTTGGACCATATTTTTATATATACGTTGTTCGGAACCTTGATTATCCTCTGCTGATTGACGCCGCTCGTTTGGAATGCTGCTCGCTTGGTGATTCGTAAAAGACCCTCGCTAGACGAGGCACCTCTCTTCATTCCCTGACTGTTTAAGTTTTTCCGTGTGTCTTCCCAATTTTATTTGACTTTATCCCCGTATTCGATATGTCTCATGCTCCCGTACCCCCCCTGCCCCCGCCCCTGCCCCCCCCCCAGGATGCTACTCTAATCGATATACAATTTTTGATTTATACATATGTACTCCTTATGCATATGGAGGGCAACCAATCCCGCCCATGATAAATCAACCCTGGATCGCTCGTCCTCAACGGAAGATGTCAACAAGATCTCACTCGATGGACAACCCGCCGGATCTCCTGGTTCGGTAAGGCGTCAGTTATTAAAATTAATATTCTTCCTCGGTTCCTCTATGTGATTCAAACCCTCCCTATACATATTCCCAAATCATTTTTTAGCAAGATACGTTCTATGGTGTGTACTTTTGTATGGAACAATAAACGCCCTTGTTTAAACCGCCGTTTATTAACTCGTCCCAAAAAAATTGGAGGTATAGGCCTTCCAGACATTGAACGATACTACTCTGCGGTCCATCTGGCCAGAGTGGTGGACTGGACGCGCCCCTCTCCCAAATTATGGGTGTCCTTGGAGCAACGTGGCCTGCGTGCCCCTATCCCAGTGGTGGCCTGGACCCCAAGGGCTCAGATGACCCCCATCTCTCCGAACCACCCTACTATTGCCCCTACCTTACGCATATGGAAACGGTATATACGTACTACACCACTTACCCAGTCCCCATCCCTGTTAATGTCCCTGATTAGTAACGATTTATTCCCCCCAGGCCACGATTTTGTTTTTTTCAGTGACATGTTCCAGTCGAAGGTCCGGTACCCAAGATTGGGCCATGTCGTAGAAGATGGGGTGATTAGACCTCCGCACGCCCTTTCGTCTGTAATGCCACCGACTTCTGGATTTCACTTTAAATATGTTCAAATTACACACTTCCTTAACTCTTACGACCCTACATCCCCCATTCCTGTAATAGCTACCCCTTTTGAGTTATTATGTATGACTGAAGATCCTCCACCTAGGACCGTATCTACGATATACCGTACCCTTACGGACATGACTCACGTGTCCAAACCTGCGTATATACTCCACTGGGAACGAGACTGTAATATCGAATTCACCCAACAGCATGGCAAAAAATGTCCTTATTGGCACATAAGTGCTCCTTCGTTCTCCTCTTCTCTCCCACTAATCTTTCTCTATCTGCATTCTCTCTTTTCTTTCTTCTTCTTTCTAGTACCTCTTCTTTTCTTATGTTTTCTTATGTATTCTCAGAAAAATGTATATTGTTTGTTTTTTGGTTACTGTGGGGTATTACGGTGTAATACATATTGGTTATTTTTTCTATGTAAACATTGGAAGATGCTTTTTCTTATTTTTATCTGCTGGATGTTGGTTTATGTATCTGAGTCTTAGCCCTTACACAGCCTCTGTATTATTTCTTATTTTTATTGTTGCTTCTATTCTGCATTTTATCTGTTTATATTGATTTATTTGTTATTTATGCTAATAAAAATATATTATACAAAAAAAAGTTTGTTTCTTCATTCAGAGAGGACACTTTGGGTGTAAATACACACCAGCCACACAGAGAGTATAATCTCTCCTCTGGACACACATCTAGCCCAGGATGGTCTCAGATTATTGGTGGCTTTATCAGGATCACCCTGCTGACAGTCTACTGGCCTAAGGGCTATACTTGCCATGGGGAAGAAGTCCAGAAAACCCAAGCCTCGTCTGGACTTTCATTATCTAGACCCTCCAGATCCCTGAGCCAACACGTACTTTGAGGGATTCTTTCAGGAATACATTAAATCGCGGCCCAGATTATCCGTGATTTGCTATATCATTTCTCTAGAGGGTGAGGTGCCCATTATTTTATGTTTAAAGAGTAGATGAAGTAGGTTTTGAATCCATACATTTATTCAAGGCTCATAACATTAAAGGAAAGGATCACTATAAATTGAAAACATGCATATTGTCAAGTTTTTCCTGGCGTGTGAATATACCTCATTTACAATGTTTTATAATTTTACAAAACGTGACTGTTTGATACATTTCTATGTATGAGGCTATATAGCATGGAGGGTTCTTTTGTCTATGGGAGCTATTCATTACAACTGAACCAACAAGTAAACTGAAAACAAAAATCAGACATCAATATCGGACTTGTGAAGACAGGAAAGTTGGAGAATTCTCCCAATAAAACCTTAGTGATAAGACTGTTTTGAAATCGTTCATGACAATGGCCGTTTTAACATTTCTGCAGTGTTTGTGTTTATTTGTAATTTTCCTTTCTCATTTAATGTTGTGTACTGTTTTTTTTTTTTATCACCGTAAAAATTGCTCTCTAGATCACAGACCATTATTTTGATCATATCATATAAATAAATAAATGTAAATAAATGACTTTTTTTTTTTTTACCAACATATAAAAGTTGTATGTAAATACAAACCCAAAATATTTTGCCAGAATTTTTACACAAAACACACAGATGATCCCAGTAAATATATTTCTGGTTATTAGTACTTAAGCCGCTAGTCTTATTGAGACCCCACAGCATATTGGCTGTTGCCAGTGGGGCTGAAGGAACTTGAAAAAAATGTGTATAGAGATTAGACAGCACTTACTCAAAAAAGTATTCTCCACTTAAAAATATATATATTACGGCGGCGTGTCTGAACCAGCGCTGAAGCTGGACGTGTTTTAGAGGAGCTCCCTTGCGGCCTGAGAACCTACCTGCATACAGACGACAATAAAAGGCGGAATTGGGGAATAACCGGCCTGCACGATGTCCCAGCACCGACAGTCACGGAAGCAGGAAAAATTATTGAAATTCCTAGCCCCAAAAGATGCAAAAAAAATGGACAAACTCACCGTTACATGCTCCCAAAATGGCGACCATGCAGACCCAGAGGAGGGAGAAGCTTTGGATGGAGATGACGGGGCTTCTTCGGTCTCCAATCCAGGGATTCTACAAATGGAATAAATTAAAATGATGTTTGTGACGTTGAGAACACAAATCAAAGGAGACATATCCGACTTAACAACGGAGTTTGCTAGAGAAATAAGGGAGCTGGGAGACAGAACAACGCGATTAGAAACTAAAATGGACGACCTAGTTGAACATCACAATGGTCTGTCTGATGATCATCAAAACTTCAATCTAGAAGTTCAAAGCCTCAAAGAAAAGATCAACGATCTTGAAGACCGCTCCCGACGCAATAATCTATGGATGAAAGGCCTACCGGAGGAAGTCTCACCAACACTACTGGCGGGCTGGACCCAAAGCTTATTTTCAGCAATGCTGCCAGTGCGACAGGTATGGACCTGATGATAGACAGAATCCATCGCCTCCCTAAACCTAAACAAATACCTACGGACGCTCCGAGGGATACGATACTGCGCCTACATTTCTTTCACTTCAAAGAATCGGTGATGCAGGTAAGTCGGGAGATGGAAACCCTGCCAGCTCCGTACACGGATATTAAAATCTTTGCAGACCTGTCCCCGGCTACATTACAACAGCAGAGAGCATTCCAGAATGTTACCTCAACCCTAAGAGCGGCAGACATCAAATATAAGTGGGGCTTTCCAGTCAAAATTATAGTCACTAGACAGGGTACCACCACGATATTCCGATCTCCAGAGGAAGGAGCAAAGTATTTGCAACAATGGGCTATTTCAGCCCCAGTCCCTGAACACCAGGATCGAGCAAAATGGCAACGCCTAGCGAGATTGGACCCCGGTCCAAAACCGCCGCGGTCCCAAACAGAATATGGAGGCAAGATGAGTGCTATACCCTAAGGCTAAAGAATCAGCCCCAGTACAGCAAAAGACCCTGTTTATTAAGAGATTGTGATCAACTACCCCACGGATCTGGAGAAACCTTCGCCCAAGCGGAGATCAGAGAGTGACCTACCCTGACAATCCAACACCGTCTCTCCCCTTGACGCTCAGGTGACCCATTATGGATATGATCTCTCATCGACCAGGTGAAATTTTACCTGACACACGTTTTCCTGTATCCTGAGAAGAAAGCTCCGTTCTAGAGATTAATCTTCTACCCAAACGTAGGAATGTTCTAGTATGACTAACTGGACGATTTTAAGTATCTGTTGAGGACTTACCTCCTTTTCTTCCCTACAGTTCATATATTAGGGACGCTATGCAGGTTGTATAAAGTCCTCATTTATTTTCATCTTCCCACATCGGGTTGAGTTATCACCTAATTTTTCAGAATCGTGTTTTTCTTATGAGGAATTAATGAGACGATTCGCAACACGCTTAGCTTTATTTCTGTAAAGCAACTTTTTTCTTGGTTTTATACAGTATATTTATGTTGTTTTTATTATGTGTGCATTGATATTTATACCCCTGTTACAGTACCCTCAGCATCAGATGTACAAACCGCCGTTTAGTAGATTCCCCCCCCCCCCCCCCCAATAACGAGACCTCGCTCTGCGTTGAGGGTAAAACATGAACTGCTTTTACTGTGGGCTACCCGCCTGTATTTATGCAGGTCTCCCACTTGGTGGACACTCCCCTAGGGGACCCAATGGGAGACTGTAACAATAGACAGACATAAGGCAATTTAGGACCCACAGACACAGATTATTCCCAGCAGGCATTATGATTTCCTCCCCCCTGCCCTGGAGATAATTGGGAAGTAATTCAATTATCTCCAGGACAGAGGCGAATTGCCATTTTAATTTCAACACAAAAAAACACATAAAAATACATATAATAACACTTTATAATGGTCGAACATTTCCCATTCGTATCACATATCCCCAGATAGCCTGGATCTGAGTGCATATGATTGGCGAATAGCGCTCAGATCCCATACGCATAGTTCAATCGCCAGGGAGTCCAAGTCCATTACAGTCTTTCGCATGGTTTGAAATGGCCGCCGCCTCGTGGTCGACATACGAATGAGTAATTCCACAAAAAACGGCAAGACAGAAGAACCAGCGATCCCAGGTTATACAGATGGATCTGTCACAACCCCCTTTAGCATTTATCTATATTTTACCAGCTATTTAATAAAAGGGATATACACTGAATACTGATCCCACGAATAAAGGAGAATGCACAACTAAAAGCTGTTCACCTTAACTTGCCACTACATCACACCTTTTAGAACCAAACTAAATGAAGTAATTCCAGAGCATAATTCAAAATCTCACACAATAATAACATTCATGTGTTTCATTCCAATACATACTCAACCTCCATTCCCCAGTAAGACCCAAACGCCCGAAGTTATAAGCACAAGTTTAAGGTGCTCGCAGGCTGCAAGGCCTTCTTTCACATGTTATTGGTACAAGCAGAAGTTATTATTTTCTGTTAGTTACCGACATCCCTCTCCCATCTGGTGATGGGTATAGCACTACAAAATATGTTAGTACAAAATTGCCAAATGATGTTTGCACTTTTATTTTGCAGGTTCTTTGATGACCTTGGTTCCCTTACTGTCAGGAACCTTTACTGCTTGATTTTAAGTTTTTCTCTCTTATGCCTAATTACTTTCTTCTCTATTTCCCCACCCATATATGCACCCACTTTTTTTGGTCTACAACATACGGAGCTGAACGCACCGACAGCCGAGATAACCACCTATGCACTGGTACCGGTACAAACAGCATACAAAAATCCTGGGAGGCGTCCTTCCCCTCCAGCACGATCGGCAGTGACGGAGGAAATCTTCCCCCCAGCTCCCCTAAGACAAACTAGAAATGCAGGTCGCAGTGAGTATAATATGAAGATGCTTGGTGATACTGCTCAACACATACATCCAAGTAATAAAAAAAATAAAAAAATAGATAAGATGTCTATAACAATATTATCTATAAATGCTAAGGGTCTGAATACCCCCCAGAAACGCAGTCTACTTTTCCAGGAGGATAAGAATGTTAAGGCCCAGATAATTTGTGTACAGGAAACACATTTCGAGAAGGATAAAATACCTCAAGTAACCACTAAACAATACACTGAGGTTCTCCACTCCACTGCCATGTGGTGTATCCATTTGGTTTCATAGATCACTTTCCCTCCAGATCACCAAAGTAAAGAGAGATATTAAAGGCAGGCATATACTGGTAGAAGCAATCATTAATAACTTACCCTACACCATAATCAACCTTTATGCCCCAAATTCAGACTCAGTTTCTTACGTGAAGCGTCTCCTTGACCGGGTTGATATACCACCAAAATCAGCTACAGTTGTATGTGGGGATTTTAATACTATCACAGACCCTAAACTAGATTCATCATCCACCCCATCAGTGAAGTACTCACGTACTCTAAACTCACAAGGACGAGCATTCCAACAGGTTCTGAGGGAAGCTAGGATATACGATACCTGGAGAACGTATCACGGTTTAACTAAAGATTATACATTTTACTCACAGGTCCATGCAACATACTCTAGGATAGATTATATCATGGTGGATAAAAACACGTTGCAGCGTGTTATGAAGTGTGAAATCGGGTTAATTCAGAGGTCAGATCATGCCACAGTATGCCTTGCACTAGCAGAAAATTTTCCCTACTCTGGCCAAGGCTCTTGGCGTCTTAATGACAGTCTCCTTAACAACCCATCCACTAAACAGAAAATAAAATAGAATCTAGAAGAATATTTAAAGTTTAATAACTTACCTAGCACATCCTCTGAGATCCTTTGGGAAGCGCACAAGTCAGTCACCCGAGGGCACTTTATAGCTATAGCCTCCTAAGAAAAGAAAAAGAGAGAGTTACAATTAAAAGAGTTGGTCATGACCCTCCGGAATTTAGAGGAAGCAAATGAATCCAAACACACAGCAGCATGTGTTTCCAAGATCAGGCAATATCTGACATACAATTATACCAAACCCAGTTACACATACAGAGACTCAAACAGACGTACTATATTCATGGAAACAAAGCAGGCAGATTGTTATCAAGACGCCTAAAAAAGACTGAAGCCAAAAAAGCTATTCCACACATAATCTCTCCTCAAGGAGTTAAATACCAAAACCCAGCAGATATACCTGACATATTCGCCTCCTATTATTCCTCCCTCTACAACTTAAACAAAGATCCTCATACACCCCAACCGAATATAAATATCATAGAGGAATTTCTGAAGAAAGTAAATTTACCTGTGGTTAATCCCTTAAGCATATCTGACCTTACTGCTATGATAACGGAAGAAGAAGTTACACAAACAATAAAATCTTTGCCCCGACACAAAGCTCCTGGCACTGACGGCTTTTCTAATCAGTACTACAAGACCTTCCAGGAGCAGTTAACTCCCCACCTAACCCGAACATTTAATGTTTGTAGCTCCAAAGGCGATCCCCCCCCCTCTATGTTACTGGCCCATATCACCGCCATACCAAAGCCAGGGAAACCCCCGACGATATGCCCCAATTTCCGCCCTATATCGCTTCTCAATACTGATATCAAAATATATGCCAAAATCCTAGCGAACAGACTCACACACATTTTGCCATCCCTATTACATTATGATCAAGTAGGATTCGTTTGAGGTAGACAAGGTACAGACTACACCCGTAAAATTATTGATATAGTATCTATAATTCGATCGCGCAAGATCCCTAGTCTGTTGATAGCGATCGACGCGTAAAAAGCTTTCGATCGCCTCCACTGGCTTTATTTAGAAAAAGTCCTACAAAAATATGGCTTTCCACAAACTTACATCAAGGCAGTTTTTGCTTTATACTCTAAGCCATCAGCAATAGTCACGTACGCGGGGTTTCACTCCAATCCTTTCCCTATCTCGAACGGATCCAGACAAAGCTGCCCACTGTCCCCTTTACTGTACGTCTTAGCATTAGAACCCCTAGCAGAAATAATTCGAAAACATGCGTTAATAACCGGTGTCCCTTATACATTGACCCAAGAAACAAAATTAGGACTGTTTGCGGACGACATTCTGATTTCCCTACCATACCCTTCTAAATCATTACCATACCTGCAAGAAGTGCTAAGGGACTTCGGTAGAGTTTCATACCATAAAATTAATGAGACTAAAACACAAGCCTTGCCTATTGGAATTCTACAGGGTCCATTGGAACAACTGAAACTCAAACTGGAGGGAGAATGATCTATCTTACCTAGGAATACAGATTACAAAAAACCCTGCTCACTTGGTCCAAAATAATCTGCTAAAATTATGGGCCAAAATTAAACAAGATCTGCTAGAATGGTCACCCCTATATATAACATGGCTAGGCAGGATAGCAGCAGTCAAAATGTCGGTCATGCCTAAATTGTTATATCTCTTCAGAGCTCTGCCGATTACTATCCCAATCAAAATATTGAAAAGTATACAGAAGGAAATCCTTATGTTTATTAACGCTCACAAACCCACTAGGATAGCCACTAAATAGTTAAAACTGCCCTATAACCAGGGAGGCTTAGGTATTCCCTCAGTTGTGCAGTATTATCAAGCAGCACGCATGGCCCAATCATTGGTAGCCCCTGCGAACCAGGAGAGGTAGCTTGGGTGGATGTAGAGGATGCACAATTTAAACCGCACAGAATGATTGATGTACTGTGGACGCAGGCAGTGAAACCAGTCTCAACAAATTGCTGGCTGCCAAGTACTAACCTTACTTTGAAAATCTGGAAACATTATGCGAAAGTGCTGCCAGAATTAGCCAAATTAACCCCAACTACACCTATATCATGTATGGAAAGGTTAATTACAGATTCTAAATTAACGACATGGAGGACAAAAGGTTTCACCAAAATACAAGATCTGTATCAAAAGCAGGTTATAAGATTCTTTCCGGCTCTTAAAACCCAATTTGACCTAGACGATAAAGATCAATTCAGATATATGCAGATTAGACATGCTCTTTCTAATATTCCTACCACAGTATCTGCTACTGACTATGCTCCTCAGAAACTTATTCTGGCAGGATCAAATATGCCGCACGCAAAAAGAACCCTCTCCCTATGCTACCAAGCCCTACAAATGACAATTATGCAAATTTCTTTACCTTTTACAAAGGCTTGGGAGGAAGAATTGAAAATTCCCCTGACACCTGTAGAGTGGAAACAAGTGCTCTCTTTTCCACGAAAAATCTCCCATAATGCTAATCATGTAGAACTTACCAAAAAACTCCTTTTTAGATGGTATTTCGTCCCCACTAAGTTAGCAAAAAAGTGGTGGGACTGCCCGGAGATCTCACATTATTGGAAGTTTATATACTCAATAATTACTGTACTTCTACAAAAGCCTATAGCACAATGCCCTAAGTTGGCTCTTTTGCATGTATTTCCTTCAACATTGAAATGGCCGCAAAAAGTCATTTTGGGGCATGTACTTCTAGCTGGGAAAATGCTCCTGAGCAGAAAAGGGAAAGATCCACTTGCTCCGAAAAAAAGAGGATTTATGCAATCTGATAACAAACAACTTACAAATGGAACGAATACACTACTCTCTTAATTACAATATGGGGACATACGATGAGATAATGAGTACTTGGAAATGATGTCTAACAAAAGTCTTGTAACAAGCATATCATATCTCTCTATCCAGTAATTAGTGTCACAAGGAAATCTTAAGCCGTCATAGCTCAGTTTCGGTATGTAGACCCCCACCTTCTCTCACTTCTTTCCCCTAGTGACAACTCTTTATATTCCAAAGTTCTTCATCTCCTTTTCCTTTCTGATAATTTCAGTTTTCTTTTTTTCTCTCATTCTTGAATTCAAGATTTCAAGCTATTTCTTTATTTTTCCTCTATGATGGAGAATTTGAGTACAGTTTTGTAATATTTTTTCAATTTTTATAAATAACACAGTATAAGTATGGAATTTCAGAATGTATAACATTGTGAATTACATACGAAGTTTCATGTATCATTTTCATTATTTCAATAAAGCATTTAAAACTTAAAAAAAAATAAAAAATATAAACGTTATAAGAGATATTTTTGCAACTGTATAAAGTTGAATACGATGAAGGTAACAAAAGACATGGCATATTACATTATTAATAAAAAAACAAAAGGCATATGTATTAAGATACTTTTTAATTCTACCATAAATCTCAATTTTTATTATAGATTTTGTATGAAAATAGGTGGGATTATGGCTAATGATAGTGCAGTTGTCACAGAAGCTCTTCTCCATTTTATTAAAATAGTCATCCTTAATTGCAAATTATTTATCTACTTGAAATAAATTGACATTCATTTCGAAACTTAAAAAAAAAATAATATATATATATATTACACAAAGAAAAAATATACATACATGGGACAGACAGAGATGCATAGTTTATCTAAAAGAAAAAAAAAACACAGCACATAAAATTATCAGCTGTATATCAGATTGTACCACTCAATATTAATGTGAGAGATAAATGTACATATAAATAATATACCCTATAATACAAGAAAAGGGCTAGACAACCAAAAGAATCTGGTTAGAGTAATTTAATGCTGTATATTTTAAATAGAGAGCACTATTCTTCTCTTTATATTTCTCCTTTTCCATATGCGATCAGTGTAATTAAGTAATTCAATGAACACTCCGTGAAGAAATCCTGGTTTTAGAGTATAATTTTCTATCATTCCAGCACATTACAATCACAGTGTTTCTTATCACTATTAAGTTGAGTTATTGTAGCGCTCCAGATATAAGAAATGTTACATTACCCTCATACAAGGTTATTCTTTTAGGGAATGTGTGACGAATGAAGCACAAAGACAAGTGTATAGAAAAACGTATATTGGTATTGTATTAGGATATTGTTACAGTACTATTATAAAAAGAAATAGACAATACACATACATAATCAGTTCATAATCTGTATTTAACATAAAAGTCAATACTTAGATAATTTAATGAAGATCTTCTCCTTGTACCTCACATCTTGGGACTCCTCTGCCCCTGGGCTCTCCTCACCAAGGAACAGACAAGACTAGGACTATCAAACTGTGGTTCACCGAAATCCCTCCCAGAAAGTTACCTCCCATTCTATGTAAAAATACAACCCCCTTATCTCAGCTGTCTTTTAGTAAATAGAAACTGGAAAGGAGAGTGAAAGGCTGGTTTCCACAATCTAAAGAAGTCATCTCTGTAACCTTCTTGACAACCTCTTTTGACAACCTCTTTTTGTGCACATGACATTCCATTGTGAAATAAGATTACACACCCAGAAGCATGTGTCTATATATTAAATACAATATAATATTTTCCAAGGCACCCAACATTTCTTACACAGGCACTTGATTATTTTTGTCCCTGCACAATGTATGGTGAAATTAGTGATATGAAATGTTCATCTCACCTCAACTCACCTAAGCTCACCTTTTAGTGAATAGCCCCATCTGTGTTGAATTCAGAGAGACATGATTTCAAACAGTTTTAGGTGGTGTTATGTAAAACAAGGAGGTGATTGGCAGGATTGTAGTTTGAGAAAAAAACAAGAGATATTTTTTCTTCAC
The DNA here is from genome assembly GCA_036172795.1 of Pelodytes ibericus. Classification (NCBI taxonomy): domain Eukaryota; kingdom Metazoa; phylum Chordata; class Amphibia; order Anura; family Pelodytidae; genus Pelodytes; species Pelodytes ibericus. The sequence goes on from CM069857.1 coordinate 172,628,802, forward strand.
TTTACATAATAGAGAACTAAACATTTTTTGACACTGAAAAATAAGTGACAAAATATTTCTTATCTAGACATTATATGAACACTAAACAAGGAAAAGGTTACTATGAAGAATTTGGGGAACCCACGACTGTCTTGGTGGATTTTACACTGTTTGCCTCGGAACATTTCCTTAATGTTTCCCTCAGAAGAGTGGGGCATCGCTCTGTTCTACAGTCCCGAGTCGCTCGGACTACAATTGGCCACTGCTATCCTGCCACATCATTCGTGTAGGGATTGGTTGACTGCTAAGAAGATGGAGTAGCTCGAGCTGGAATTGGTTGCTACTCCGCCCGGCCGGGACACTATCCAAACCCAGCTAGAAACACCAGAGACCTTCACTGGAGATTGGCCCCTAACCCCTCCTGGGTTGGAGACTTGGGAACTGGCACCTAGAACTGTACCCTCTGTTCCCCTAGAGTCTTGCTCAACTCTTCGCTACTCGCTGGGTAGCAGGGGGATATCTGCCCGCTACGTACAGATGTAAAAATCATGTTATGGGTTACAATGTTATATATATATAGGTTGGGGACTGTAAGCTCCGAAACGTCTAAACCCCAAATACAGGGGAAGCTCAGCAGCTCAGAGTAGTTCAGATTTAGGGGGAATGGAAACCTGGAGAATCATTAGGAATGTAAGCGCTTCTCTGCTTGGTCGCTTCTAGGCCACCTCCGTTGTCGAGTTCCCCATTGGCTCTTCTTGGTAAAGGGATTGAAAGTGTCTGGTGCCCGCCCCTTGTTTCCCTGATTGATCGCTGCTTTAGAGGTCCAACTCCGATTGGTGCCTAGGCATTCCAAATTATGCAATCTTGAAATCTACCTGTGTACTGTCAACATTACCTATTGTTCAATCAAACATTATCTGATTTTTTTACTGTATAAAAAGCCTGCTTTTCCCTTGAATAAAGGTTCTTCATTTGTACTACTGTTCCTACAACTGTGTCGTGTGTGATTCTTGGGGACAAAGAGCAGGCGAGACAGTGAATGATTTGGGACTCTGGATGATATACATTATGGGCTAGGAGAAAAGTATCTACGGGAGTAGACATCTCTTTACAGTGACGATACTGACTAAAATGACTTCAATAATGGAGATTTTCTTTTTTTATTTTTTATTATGAAAATATCAAAAGGACAAATAACATTGAAAAATTTTGTGAGGGGGTGACCCTCACACCACCATCCAGTTCCAAATCACAAATGCTTAAGTGAAAAAGTTTAAATACATCGAGTTAAAATTGTGACTTAGTGCCGCAACAAAGCCTTAGACAAAGAGAATAAAAAAATACAAAAAACCCAACACAAACAGACAGACAAACGTGGTGTCGGATCCATAGTCCCCCCAGGTTACATTGTCTTGCTCCTTAAAGTCACTTTAAATATGGAACTGATTTTGGTTCTCTTTTAGATTTAGTGTATCAACACTCATTTCTATTTTTCCACGGGGTCCAAGTTTCATGAAATCTGGACATTTGGTCTTCTTTTTTATAGAAACCTTCTTCCATTTTACACACATAGTGTACCTGGGATTGAACTTCTCCCCAATTAATTGCCCCTCTTATCTTCCATTTCCTTGCCATGCATATTTTGATTGACATTAGAATACTTATTAATAAATTATTTTGGTGCATGTTTTTCAGAGGGAGATCCAAATGAAAAAGAAAAATTTGGGGTGTCAGAATTATGTCTACCCCAAACATCTCTTTAATGGTTGCTGCTAGCGGTATGCACACCTTACCAATCTCTTCGCATTCCCACCACATGTGGTATAATGATCCCACCTCTTTCTCACATCTCCAACAGAGACTCTATTTAGTTTTATTGAATCTCTGGATCTTTGTTGGGACCATATACCACCGGTGGAAGATTTTAAAATAGAGTTCCTGTAAGGACAAGCAGTGAACAACCTTCCTTATTTGACAGTATGCCCTCAGCCACTCCTCATTGCAATACGCCTTCCCCATCTCGTTTTCCCATAATTTTATTTTTTTCTCCATTTTCTCGTCTTTACTTGCTTCTAATAATTTCTTAGTTTTAGTGATTAGTCCTTTCTCGAATTTCTTTTCTAGAAATTCTTACAGAATAGGGCACTCATCGACCAGCGATGCGGAAACAAAAGGCACGATTCTAAAATGTGTAAACCTCTCTACTTCTCCTAACCCGAGCCTGTTTTTTATTTGAGGGAATAATAGTAATTTATCATTAATCATCGGTTCTGCAAGAGGATTGTTTAATACCTCTTCCCAGTTCTTTAAATTTAGATCTTCCTGATATACTTCCAAGTTTCCTATTGGTGTGGAAGGAAGAATCTGATCCCTTACATTGAATTTCTTTTTAAGCTTATCTAATGTCATAAGGATATTTTTTACAATTAAGTTAGGTTGGTGTTGTTTTGGTATCTTTGGGATGTTTGTCCAAAACATGTGGTAGGGATTAGGGGTTGCACTGTATGATTCCTCTATTCTGAACCAGTCAGGAGGGTTGTCTCCTATGTTATTAAACATTAAGTAGTGTGAAATCATAGATGCCTCATGCAAACTATGTACATCCGGCATGGAGATTCCACCTTTATTTATGTTCCTTGAAAGTGCACTTTGGGATATTCTTGTTTTTTTGTTCTGCCATATGGAGATTTTCAATCACTTTTAAACTAACAAAAGCTCATAAACATGTTATAACATAAAGATGCAAAACAATATGAATGCTTTACTCTTTCTTTTGTCTTTAGGCAAAAGTTGCCTTAGGGATTATTTATAAAAGATCTATTCTGGGGTACAGAAGAGTCACTACATAAATCAATTGAATTCATGCTGATTACACTATTTATTTTAGAGTTTGGTCCAGAACTGAGTTTTGTATATTCCCCATTGTGTCACATATATGCAAATGCTATAGATGGCAGTATTATACTCAGGCAACTTGGAAATGGATGTAAAAACTGCACATGTGATGACTGGTGCAGCCACTGTGGTGAACTATAATGGGATTCCAAGAAATGTAAACTTAATTATGTGAAGTGTAAAAATTATGGATTTATTTTTGTTGCAAGCACATACCACTCAACAGTTAACCACTCCCCCCAGCAACACGGGATCACTGGGGCTTTGGGATGGAGAGTGTCATTAATATTGTGAATGCTTGCTTTTGCTGTGTAAGTGCAGTAGTCATTTTCCAGTGTCAAACATCATCACTTTCATTTATTTAGAAAGCATCATAATGTTCCACATCCCTCTAGCCATCAGCACATCGCCTTTGTGTATTTTATACATGTTTGTTGTATAAGTTGGATGTGCTGTGTTGTGTTCTTGCTCAAAATGTTATTTGGATGAAAATAATAGTTTTACCCCAAATAATGGTGGCACACCATTCTGACACATATTGAGTCTCCTTGATTTACTGGGATGTAGAATATACAATCTTGAACAACCTGTTTTTATATCAGCAATTTCTGGGTGTTCTCCACAGACACTCGCCTGACAAAACAAGAAAGGCAGGACTGAGGATTCAGAGATCCTTAGTTTTATATATTGTTATGATGCACCCTTTAGGCAAGGGTGCTACCACGGCAGGCATGTACTGTGCAACATATTGCAGCACAGTTGGTGCAATCCAAACCTGTATTAAAATAGCTTAAAATACTGTCCAGTGTAATCAGTAACTACGACATCAAACACAATCTATTAGTCTCTATTGACTATTAGACAGTCAGGTATTTATTTAACCAATAAGACAGTAAAATGACATCCATTTTATTTTATACCCACCACAATATACTTTAGCTGTAAGTCATAAAACAAGATGGATTTCTGCTTTCCTCCTCTGATAATTCCCTTTTTATAGGAGCTCATACTTCTTGTTGTGTATGAGTGTACTGCAGAGCTCCAAAGTCATAAAAACGTGCATTTGGGCTACATTAATTGTGTTTATATATTAGTTTTTGCAAATAAAATGCTTTATTCTTATATTAAACTAGCTTTACTACCCTACTTCGTCTGAGAATTAGATTATTGTAGCTGCTCCTTGGTTCTGTGAATTTCAGTGTGCTTTTGGTTTCAAAAGCATTCTGCATGTATTCCTGCTCCTCCATCTTGTAAAAACATGCATTCTGGACTCTCAATCAAAAAATTGATGTTAATGAAAGGATATAATGACATCAGCTACAGTTCTCTACATACACCCTTCCAGCTTCTCCATGTGTGGCACGTGCAACATTCCATATAGTCCTAGCTATCCTTGACACAGCTAATGCATAAACTACAGTTGTGAGTTCAATGTGATATAACATGCTGCCTATGGTGTATAAGTATTTTAAATGCACTTATCTTTTCTTCACCACCGCCTCGGATCTGTTATTCCCACCAAGCTAATTTTACATTGTCCTGTTTGCTGCTGCCCTATCACATGGTTGTAATGTTGGCACAATTTGTGTACCAATGCTGTGTTCTCCTCTGCTTAAAAATTCTGGTACCATGCTCGTATGTCTCTCCAGCAGTCTTGTTGCTCTGTCTTTTAGTAGTTCGCAATTATTGTTCTGCAAGTCTTGTTTCTACTCCAAACTTACTTAACTCATAACTCAGGAGTATACAATATATAGAGATGAAAATAGTCAAGTTGACCTATAGATTCCAGCATGAATAAGCTGTGCAAATTTCATGATGAGTTCACTGTTCTAGAGGTTTTCATCATTTCAGACAAACAAACAGAAATGCTCTGTTTCATATGTAAGATTACATACCGAATGAAATATATAGCTATTTATTGCCTATATATCCTCTTAAAAGGTTTAGGGTAATGTTCCGCGCATAGCCCCACCTCTGGCGAAAAATGACTCTATTTGGACATTTAAAATATTGGGAAGTATGGGGTGATGCCTCCCAGGAAGGGGTGTGTGACAAAATCTGTCCTTGTACTGACCTTTTTTATTCCGACCAATCTAGTGTTTTGTAATTTTGTGATGCAGAATAATATACTACAGTTCATGATGTTAATTATGCATGTAACATTGTCAGTAAAATCCTAATTTCAGAACTATATATAAGATAAGAAATATCATCTAATTCATTTTGTCCTCAACATTTCCTATAATATAAAGTTTAATAGTTTTATTGTTGTTGCTAAAGCAACAGTCCTGCTTATCTTTCCAAGCGCTCCTTATTGAATATCACTGAATTTAATGACCCCTGCGAGTTGTACAGGAGAACTGTAAACTGTATTAACATAAAAATAAGTGCAAGTCACATATTAAACACATGTACAATAGAAAAAAACATTATAATATTTATATATATATATAATATTATATATTTATATATGTTGAATTATTGTTTATAAAGCCACTAAATATTATTTGTTGTTTGCAGTTGTTTATTACATTTATAAAGCAAAATTGTTTGTTCAATAAAGGGCAAGGGTTGCCTTGCAAACATGTTTGCTGTTTATTAGTCTGGCTTGATGCAACTGCATAGGAGTCCCACTCATTTTTGACCACACTTGGTCCTTTACAGATTTTCGGGGATCACAGTTTCTCCAAAACAATGAAGCTGCGTATGACACACATTATCAATGTTACAATACTTACCTAAAGATATCTGCACATAACAACAGACACCCATAATATCAAGTTCATGCTGTTCTAAGCTGTGATTGCTCTTTGCAGCAGTGAAATTGCATTTGCCACGATTGACCAGTGCAAGGCACTCTAGTCATTTAAAGTGACCTGGACATAATAACAGGAACAACCATTCGCATATTCCCCCCAAAATGCACCTGCTCTAATTTCTATTCAATTCTATGAAACACTTTTCCCAAACACTCATTTATAAGAATACATACCAACAAAACCTGTAATGCATCAGGGTTCTAGTTTTTAGCCAATAGGGTTGTATTATTATTCTTTTTAACTGGTGTTTAGTTATATTGGTTTATATGTGTATTATCTATATTATGTTTTAGTTTTTATCATGCTACAACCCCCATTTTTATTGTCTTTCACCTCCTTTCTGTTTATCCTTCCCACCTCCCCATTTTCCTTTTGGCGCACGTCCCAAGCATCTTTCCAATATAATAGTCAAAACTTCAGTCAAAGGTGGGAATGTTGTGGCGTTTTTCAGGGGTGTGAATTTTTTTTTATAAAAAAACTACTTGTCCAGGGACTAAAGCGGTAGCCTGATCTACTTGTCCCTTATGATAATCTACTGGTCCACACACATGGACAGAGAGAGATACAGTCACATACACAAACAGTCAAGACAAACACACACACACAAGCTGGCAGTTTTGGAGGATATTTGGAGAATATTTCTCTTATCAATATAACCCCCCTCTTTGCTGCATTACCTCATTGCAGGGGAGTGAGGCATTTCTGCTCCAGCCTGGTCTGTGCTTTTCACAAAGGCACAGCACATCTTCCTCTGTCTACCTCCATTTCCTCTTTGTCTCTCTCGCCATCACTTCCTTTTTATGCTCTCTCTTTAAATCTCTCCCATTTTATGTCTCTCCATCTCTCCCTTTTTATGTCTCTCTCTCCATCTCTCCATTTTTATGTCTCTCATCTCTACCTTTTTGTCACTCTCTTTCCATCTCTCTATTTTTTATGTCTCTCTCTTCCCATCTCTCTCTTTTACTGTCTCTCTCTTTAAATCTCTCCATTTGTATATCTCACTCTCCTTCCATCTCTCCCTTTTATTGTCTCTCTCACCTTCCATCTCTTCCTTTTTATGTCTCTCCATTTTTATGTCTCTAATCTCCCCTTTTTTATGTCTCACTGTGCTAAAGGGGAAAAAAACCTTCTTTCCCGCAGCAGGGCTAAATGTAAAAAAATACTACATGCCCGATGCCCAAAACTGCATGTTCCAGGCGTCGGGCAATAGGAATTGCGCATACCTGTTTTGGATGATAGATCACAATATTTTAAATTGAGAAAAAAAAAGATACAAACCATCATTATGGTGACCTTAAATAAATCATACAGACAGGATTTAATTAGTTTGGAGGAAAGAAAATTTCTAATTCCATTCCCACCTTTTACATGACCCGGCCTCCTCGATGACCCATAGTCTCTGGCACAGACAGAACCTTGTAAAGATCAGCATATATGTAGATAACATCTTGAGACCCTTCTTGTACACATTACCATCATGGACACCTCAGATGTTTTAAAATGAATATAGCGAAAGTATGTACCTGAGAATGCTTTTTTAAGCAACAATTGATGTGGAAAGCTTATATTTCGTGAAACAGGCTTAGAAGCATGCACATTTTTTTCTTGATACAAAAGGACAGAAACATAGCCCATACTGACTTTGTTTCTGTTGAAAAACAATCTGTTTCTGTTTGATGGACAGTTTTATATGCAGAAGCGGGGAACCACCATGGGGGCCACATGCGTTCCCACACATGGCTGTCTACATCTATCAAGTGGGAACATAAGATCCTGTTGGGTCATTTTGAGGGTAATGTGGGGGCGGATGTGGCCCTTTATTTGCATTGACAATATTTTGGTACTTCATACTGGACCACAAACCAACTTCATTGCATTTATGGGTGAACAGATATAAATATATCCAGTACAGGTTTATAACAAAATGCAGATGGAGTGTAGAAGGATTCATGACTTGGGAAGTCTATTGCCTAATGGGCTTAAACAGGGACACAATATGGGGTGTTTTTTTTGCAAAGGGCAGGTAAAGCAATGGTCCCTATATATACATATATATTTTGTATAGAGTAGATGGGAGAACTATTGAGATTATATAAAAATATATATAAATATATAATATATCTTGTCCCTCTCTCTCTTCTAGGTAATCATTTTGAGTGATATATAGCCTACCCTTTATCTACCTACATCATTAATTGATGTTATTAATGAGGGATATTGTACAGCATTAATGTAAAGGATTTTAGTCGCTCCTTCCCACCCACTCCCTATTACAGTATGTATTAAAAAAGTCTTCTTCCCTTCAACTTTTATGCTGTTCCGCTAATGTGAATCCCTCTATTTCTGATGGTCTCTGTGGGTTTATTGAATTATGAGTTCTCATAATAGTTATGGAGCTAATAAGGATCAGTAAGGTGTTTTATTTCTATTCCATAAAGCATTTCTATTTAAAATGTCTACACTTGATGCAATCTTTCATTTAAAGATAAGTTATTTTTTGCCTACAGTTGTCCTTTAACACTGAACCTGATCAGCTGTGAGCCAAGCAGAGGGTGAAAAGTACTATGTGTAACTTAAACTTATACAGCATTCTCTGAACATTCCAAGTGCTACCTATAAATATGTTTGATTGTATAAAAAATAATCCTGCAGTTTCTTGGCTATTTAGAAGTAGAAACCATCACAAAATCCAGTTTGAATAAGTGTTGATTGGGAAATCACTAAATAATGGTCTTAGAACCAGCAGATTTAAGCACCTCATTGAAAGCTTATAAACAAATAGATTGACATGTACCACTTGGAGATGTTATGCTCAGTGCCATTTTACATTTCTTTTACTGAAGTACAGTAGCCAATTTTAAGATTTTATCTTAAATCACTTTATAATATAGAATAATTTCTAGCCAGAAGCTCACTGCCTAAATAACTTGTATTATTCAGCACCAAACATTATTGAAAGTAGGACATGGATAACTAGCAACTATTATGAGAACTAGAGAAGTAGCACACATTATTAGAAATGCTCCTTCCCCTTTTGTCTTTTCTTCATTATATATTATTCTATTCTAACTTTGCTCCATCAGCAAACAATTTTTTTTATTTGGGGTTTAAATGCGAGGGCATCTGTAGTATTTGTGCTGTGATATAACATATAAAACATTTACAAGTCATATACACTTGATAGAAAGAGGCAGAGGCATAACTAGAACTTACTAGGCCCACTGAACATTGTCCTGGGAGTCTCCCACCCCACCACATAATCTCTATGGTGATAACAATTGGGTTTTTTTGCTAGCCCTTTAGAGTACATTTTCTATTACTATCCCTTAATAAAACAATGTTGTGGTCACCCTAGTCACCATGGACTCCATCCACCTATTATTCTTGCACTCGGGTTTATATATAGAGCCTATACTGCATCTAGAAAGGTACCTCCAACCTAAAATGCTTTTAATGTTTCCTCTCAATGGCTCTCTGTTTTATTAAGGATTTTTTTTCTCTAATGAATCCACATTTTGGTAGCTGTTATGTATCTTTTCTAGTATATATTGCTCTATTTGGAGTTGCTGGCATGTTAGACCTTTTTTTTATTTTCCACGAAGCCGATTTTTATGATGTTTCCCCTAATTACTGCTTTCAGTGCACACTAAAGTATTGAGCGTGAGGTTGAGTTTGTGTAATTTTTCCTAAAAAAATCTTGTATGTCTACCTGAATTTGAGTTCTAATATTATCTTCCATTAGTAAAGATGCATTTCATTTCCAGTTAAATTGTATTTTTACTGATTTTCAGTGTTGATACGTCCAAACCAAAATATGTGTTGGTTTGCCCAGCTACGGAAATCTTTACTCAAATTTCCAGATATTTCATTTTACTCCCACACCACCGAAAAGGGAAGGTCTGCTCAAGCTGTCGTCCAGATTCCGCCGAAAGGGTGATGTTAAGAATCTCAGATTTGGAGTTATTTATTTTAAGATTGGACAGTTCACCATAAACTCGAAATTCTTTTAATATATTGGGTAAAGAAACCGCTGGGTTAGAGATTGTAAAAAGTAATCATCTGTGTATCCCAGTATCTTATGGTGAGTATCGCCTATGGTCAAACAGGTTACGTCGGGATTACTTCTGATTGCTTCCATGAAAGGTTCCAGGGACAGGATAAAAAGCAATGGGGACAGCGGACAGCCCTGCCTGGTCCGTGAGAGCTCCATTTATTCTTAGTCTGGCTGAGGGAGCCGAGTACAAGGACATAATCCAACATAGAAAATTAGGTCCAAACCCTATTCGTCTTAGCACTTCCTTCATGAAGGGAGAATAATATTTTATGGCTGGGTTTAAAACCCTCCACATGTCAACAAGATCATTTTTAATTATAAATTATTTTTTTGCATTTTGTTTTTGCTTAGCATTTATTTTTTTCCCCTTTTCTATTTTCTTATCTAAATCAGCATCAAATACACAATTAAAATTCCCCCCTATAACCAGTTGCCCTTGTTTAACTTTCTCTATTTGTGTTATTACTTTTTTTGAAAAAAATATTTGGTTTTCGTTAGGTGCATAGACATTAACCAGTGTATAAAGTGCATGATTAATTTTACATCAATATCACAAATCTACCATTTTGTCTTTTATTTTGTGAATTATTTCTAGTGATAGTGATTCATTAATTATATTAGTAACCCCTCGACTTTTCTCTTGCAGAGATTATGTGTGGATAGCTTATATACTGATATATCTATATATCATTTTTTTATGCGTTTCACCCAGTGAGTTTCTTGTACTAGAGCTAAATCTATGTCCACGGAGCGATCGTGGGCACCATATGCCCTCTTGTGGTCAGAGCTTCGGAAGTGAAAAAAAATTCACTTCCGTCGCTCTGAATATGTTGCTTGACTGCCCCTAGAGGTCAGTCAGCAACATTGCAATGAAGAAAGAAAAAGAAAAAAAGACTCAACTAGCTTAAATCTAGGATTAGGGTTAGAATAGCTGTTAAAATTAAATTAGGGTTAGCATAAGGGATAGGGTTAAAATTAAATAAAAATTAAGCATTAGGGTTAGAGTTGGGGTCAAATTTAAGGTTAGGTTTAAATTTAGGGTTGGGGTTTGGGTCAAAAGGTCAATTTAGGAAACAAACAAAAAACACTATATTAGTATTTGCCCCATAACTCGCAAAAAACTGCAGAAAAACATGGAAACAAGCATATTTTTTTTTAACTCAGGACAACATTTAGAAACTATTTAGACGGGGTCTTTTTTTAATGATTGTATTTGTGTAAATTATATTTTAAGTCAAATTTAGAAAAAGTGCTTTATTTTTTATTTTTCCATCATATTTTATGATTTTATAAATTATAAGATATGATGAACATAATGTTATCTAATGAAAGCCCTTTTTATGATGATAAAAACTACAAATAATTTGTTTGGGTACAGTATGTGAGAGAGAAGAAAATTACAGCTAAACACAGACACCCCAGAAATGTAAAAACAGCCCTTGTCACCAAGTGAAAGTCAAGGTCAAAATGTCTTGTCACGAAGGGGTTAAAAGACAATAGGAAATGTTGTTTGGTTTACTGAAATCATCATGCTACGAAACCATCCAATTAGAAAGAATTCTACATTTCCCACAGACTTCAATGCATTACAAATATAGACAATTACCCAGCGCTTAAATCTAGGCTATAGCAGCACTAAGGCAGTGTGTCCCTAAACCACACACAGTAAATAAGTAAAAAATGAAAAAAATAGCTAAAGAGCGCTTAAACCAAATGTGAGGTGAAAAAACAAACAGTATAAATATATATATGCAAAAAAACACCTTATAGGTGACCAAAAATTTCTGTGATGAATCTGTGTAAAGAAATTCGTGGAACAAAATATTTTGTGGTTGAGGGGGATTTGATCTCCCCTCTAATATCTCACTCACAGACTTCCAGAAAAACAGGTAGCACTTCATAAATCTGTATTCATCAGTGGGGTGTGGTGTCGACCTCCTTTGTGGATAACAGCTCGAAAAGGTACAACAGTAGGCAGAATATTAGTATATGAATACTCAGATATTTAATAGAAAAAAAGTAAAAGCTTACACTTAGAGTTATCTTTGTCCTGTGTGATGGGCGCCTCAATCACTAATTGGATTCGATGTCCTCAAGAAGTGCAGCTATATTTAAAAGTACATAAAATGTAAAACAAATAAAAGTCCAAAAGGTTTGAGTGCAGGTGAGTCCAGTCTGCTACGCGTTTCGCCTGAGGGCTTCAACTTGGCGTCTGGACTCCCTGCGTTTTATTGTTGATTACATGTGATCCCGGCAAGATTCTCTGTTCACTTCCGCATTCATCACTCTATCGCGAGATTTTGACTTAGTTTTAATCTCCTTCGGTGGTTTCCTTCGGTTTATAGATGATTGTTCGTATTTTGTCCTTCAGCTTCGTCTTCAATGTCGATTTATGATGGGATCTTCGGTTTACCAGTGTCTGTTCGTATTTCATGTCGGTTTATGGGCATGCCTCGGTTTATGGATGCCTATTCGTGTTATCAGAACGTCTTCAGTGTTGTTCTTTCAGTTTACACGTATTCATATTTGGCAACATATATAGCAAGAAGAGGAACAGAAAAAAACAAGTGTTTTATCCCAAACAAAAATACATTGGTAGAAGACTTGGATTTATAAAATATGCTTAAAATATCAATGAATCATAATATTAAAATATTAAAATATTAAAAAATACGAAGAAACATCCCAAACAAAAGGAAAAAAAAGGGAGATTATATATAAAAAATTATAGAATAATAAAAAAACTATATTTTATATGCCAAGTCATCTTTACAAAAAGAATAATAAAATCACATAAAATTATATAAATCGAAATCTGCATTTAGACCCTGTGGTTTTAGGGTAGCAAGATTAAAGACCCATTGCATTTCTTTTTTTCCTATATTCCTAATGTTATCTCCACCTGTATGGGATGTAAATCCACTATACATCAGAAATACCCAATTACAGATTTCAGATCAACAAAAAATGGACAAAAATACAACATAAAAACTTTTATGACATGTTCCACATCCAATGTGGTATATCTATTAGAATGCCCTTGCGGTTTACAATATGTTGGCAGGACCACAAGACTTTTTAAAAAAAGAATGGAGGAACATGTCAGGAATATAAAAAATGGTCTGACCACACATAGTCTATCAAAACATTTCTTAGACCATCATCAAAAAAATCCTAAAGGATTAAAATTCTGTGCTATTGAAAAAATAGATAAGGATTGGCGAGGTGGAGATAACATTAGGAATATAGGAAAAAAAGAAATGCAATGGGTCTTTAATCTTGCTACCCTAAAACCACAGGGTCTAAATGCAGATTTCGATTTATATAATTTTATGTGATTTTATTATTCTTTTTGTAAAGATGACTTGGCATATAAAATATAGTTTTTTTTATTATTCTATAATTTTTTATATATAATCTCCCTTTTTTTTCCTTTTGTTTGGGATGTTTCTTCGTATTTTTTAATATTTTAATATTTTAATATTATGATTCATTGATATTTTAAGCATATTTTATAAATCCAAGTCTTCTACCAATGTATTTTTGTTTGGGATAAAACACTTGTTTTTTTCTGTTCCTCTTCTTGCTATATATGTTGCCAAATATGAATACGTGTAAACTGAAAGAACAACACTGAAGACGTTCTGATAACACGAATAGGCATCCATAAACCGAGGCATGCCCATAAACCGACATGAAATACGAACAGACACTGGTAAACCGAAGATCCCATCATAAATCGACATTGAAGACGAAGCTGAAGGACAAAATACGAACATTCATCTATAAACCGAAGGAAACCACCGAAGGAGATTAAAACTAAATCAAAATCTCGCGATAGAGTAATGAATGCGGAAGTGAACAGAGAATCTTGCCGGGATCACATGTAATCAACAATAAAAGGAAATCACAACGCAGGGAGTCCAGACGCCAAGTTGAAGCCCTCAGGCGAAACGCGTAGCGGACTGGACTCACCTGCACTCAAACCTTTTGGACTTTTATTTGTTTTACATTTTATGTACTTTTAAATATAGCTGCACTTCTTGAGGACATCGAATCCAATTAGTGATTGAGGCGCCCATCACACAGGACAAAGATAACTCTAAGTGTAAGCTTTTACTTTTTTTCTATTAAATATCTGAGTATTCATATACTAATATTCTGCCTACTGTTGTACCTTTTCGAGCTGTTATCCACAAAGGAGGTCGACACCACACCCCACTGATGAATACAGATTTATGAAGTGCTACCTGTTTTTCTGGAAGTCTGTGAGTGAGATATTAGAGGGGAGATCAAATCCCCCTCAACCACAAAATATTTTGTTCCACGAATTTCTTTACACAGATTCATCACAGAAATTTTTGGTCACCTATAAGGTGTTTTTTTGCATATATATATTTATACTGTTTGTTTTTTCACCTTACATTTGGTTTAAGCGCACTTTAGCTATTTTTTTCATTTTTTACTTAATGCATTACAAATGCCTAACAAGTTAGAAAATGAATGGCCTGATAAAGTCAGTGGCTTTTTAAATTAGTTGTTTTTCCATATTTTTAAAGTCACAGTGGGATGTTTTATGTTTTTTTTATGTACAGAGTAGAATATGTTCTAATTTTAATGCAGCGTTTTGTGTGGTGACAGGTTTTATATACATATGTGTACATAAATATTTAATTTTCTTAAAATATAAAAATATTAAAATATTTGAACTTCTTTAAATGCCACTTTTTGAAGGTATGGTTTAACAAAGAGGAAAACTGGATGAAAAAACTACTTTCATTATTAAAAAGTTGATTTAGACATATCATACTGTACCACATATTCTAACACTGTTAGCAGAAATACTCTTTTAATTATCTCCTTTGGGTAGCTCCTCTGTGACAAAAAAAACTAATCTTTACGATTTTTATTCTTCACGTCTCCCACACATGTCATATAATAGCATATATATGTCTGTGAGGATAGTTCAGGTAGGCGGCTAACAGCTGAGTCACTGATTAGGCTGGCTTGTCTGACCAGGAAAGCATTTTTCTCCTGTACTAAAATTATACAGTAATCCTTTCCCAAAAGACTGGCTGTCACCTTTAAAATTTCTGAATTTGTAATGCAGGGTATAAATTAACAGCTTCTTATATAGTTTATTTTTGAGACATTACATCATGTTTTTTTCTGCAAGCAGGAGAAAATTATAATGAAATATATAGGACTTTGTTTGAAATCACTAATTCTTCCCCTCCAACACACCATGGTTCCTGCCACTATCTTTGTCCATCCAGCTCTACTACCTCTCTTACCTATTTTTTCTTGGCAATGCACCAATTTTATATTTTATAATGTTGTATACAATTTTATCTTATTTTTCATTTATTTTAATTTATTATCCTTTTTTTTGACAATATAACGAAAATGCAAATTTAACAGAACTAAATTCCAGCCTGTTTATGGCAATAATTAACAACCAAGAATACATAAAGTTAATGTTCCATAGAAGAGAAGAAAAAAAAAAAAAATCTTGGACAGATAGTAAGACAAATCCTAACATCAAAACATTCCTCATTCATAAATTACACATCTTAAACTATATTAATTCTCAAAGAAAAACAGGAAAGGGAAATAAGGAGAAAAAGAAAAGAAAGGAGATAAAAAAAACACCCACTTTCCCTATTGCCTCCTATCTTCCCCTCTATACTATATAAACAAACAAAAAAATAATTTACTCAAATAATCTCCACTCTTCCTCGCCACATCCTTTCCATATAACTTCCTCTCTGCCATAGTCAGATCTTACCTTGCTATGATTAATCAGAAACTTAAATAAATTGTACATAGGGATCTATAGTTAATTATAAATATGCTTCATAACAGAATCCCATCCTGACCATCTCTCTATTTTGCTTTCTGCACCATATTGTCTCAGTAAATCAGGTCTTCCGTCTCCCTTAATTTGTTTACTCTGCTAATCCGTTCAATCAATGTGGGTATACTTTTCTGCTTCTGTTTGCTGGTTATTATTTATTTTGCTATATTAATCAGCCCAATCATTAAAGCGTGTCTAAAAGTTTTAATCGGTAGGCTAGTATGTTACAAAAATCAGGTGTCATTTTAAAGTCATATTCGAGATTTTCTTAATAATGTCTTTGACTTTCCTCAAAATGGGGCTATGATGGGGTACTTCCAGAAAATATGCAGATGATTTCCCTTTCCAATTTCGCATCTCCAACATTTATCACTTATTACTTGAGAAAATCTATGCACATTTTTTTTTATTGCTAAATACCAAAAAATGACATACAATTACAATAAAAATTTTCAACATGCAGTTACATAAAATGACATAAAAAAACATTCAACATAACAGGAGGAAAGACATTATAACATTATTTTGTCAACTAACTACCTCCCATCCAAAGACGTACTTATAACTTTTCGCTGAGACATGTAAAGACACTAATATCATTCTCTTACATCTTTTCCAGGTAGATCCCAGGCCCCTTCTAGGCTATCCCTAATTACATTTACAGTGGATATAAAAAGTCTACACACCCCTGTTAAAATGTCAGGTTTCTGTGCTGTAAAAAAATGAGACAAAGATAGATAATTTCAGAACTTTTTCCACCTTTAATGTGACCTATCAACTGTACAACTCATTTGAAAAACAAACTGAAATCTTTTAGGTAGAGGGAAGAAAAAATATAAAAATAAAATAATGTGGTTGCATAAGTGTGCACACCCTTAAACTAATACTTTGTTGAAGCACCTTTTGATTTTATTACAGCACTCAGTCTTTTTGGGTATGAGTCTATCAGCATGGCACATTTTGTTTTCTTTGCAAAAACACTCCAAATCTGTCAGATTGCGAGGGCATCTCCTGTGCACAGCCCTCTTCAGATCACCCCACAGATTTTCAATCAGATTCAGGTCTGGGCTCTGGCTGGGCCATTCCAAAACTTTAATCTTCTTCTGGTGAAGCCATTCCTTTGTTGATTTGGATGTATGCTTTGGGTCGTTGTCATGCTGAAAGATGACGTTCCTCTTCATGTTCAGCTTTCTAGCAGAAGCCTGAAGGTTTTGTGCCAATATTGACTGGTATTTGGAACTGTTCATAATTCCCTCTATCTTAACTAAGGCCCCAGTTCCAGCTGACGAAAAACAGCCCCAAAGCATGATGCTGCCACCACCATGCTTCACTGTGGGTATGGTGTTCTTTTGGTGATGTGCAGTGTTGTTTTTGTGCCAAACATATCTTTTGGAATTATGGCAAAAAAGTTCAACCTTGGTTTCATCAGACCATAACACCTTTTCCCACATGCTTTTGGGAGACCTCAGATGTGTTTTTGAAAAAAGTAGCCTGGCTTGGATGTTTTTCTTCGTAAGAAAAGGCTTTCGTCTTGCCACTCTACCCCATAGCCCAGACATATGAAGAATACGGGAGATTGTTGTCACATGTACCACACAGCCAGTACTTGCCAGATATTCCTGCAGCTCCTTTAATGTTGCTGTAGGCCTCTTGGTAGCCTCCCAGACCAGTTTTCTTCTCGTCTTTTCATCAATTTTGGAGGGAGCTCCAGTTCTTGGTAATGTCACTGTTGTGCCATATTTTCTCCACTTGATGTTGACTGTCTTCACTGTGTTCCATGGTATATCTAATGCCTTGGAAATTCTTTGGTACCCTTCTCCTGACTGATACCTTTTAACAATGAGATCCCTCTGATGCTTTGGAAGCTCTCTGTGCACCATGGCTTTTGCTGTGGGATGCGACTAAGAAAATTTCAGGAAAGACCAACTAGAGCAGCTGAACTTTATTTGGGGTTAATCAGAGGCACTTTAAAAGATGGCAGGTGTATGCTGACTCCTATTTAACATGATTTGGAATGTAATTGCTTAATTCTGATCACAGCTACATCCCCAGTTATAAGAGGGTGTGCACACTTATGCAACCACATTATTTTATTTTTATATTTTTTCTTCCCTCTATCTAAAAGATTTCAGTTTGTTTTTCAATTGAGTTATACAGTTTATAGGTCACATTAAAGGTGGAAAAAGTTCTGAAATGATTTATCTTTGTCTCATTTTTTTACAGCACAGACACCTGACATTTTAACAGGGGTGTGTAGACTTTTTATATCCACTGTATATCATCCTCACTTGGATAGTCCATCTAAACTGTCTGTCAATAATTTTATCATATCTATTCCATTTTGATAATCCACATCCCTTATTTTTTGTAATACTTAATTCTATTTTATTCTGATATAATGCTTATGCCTTAATTTCCTTTATTCTGGTGTCTTGTTGCTCCTCTAGTTTCGAGCAAGTACCTATTTTTTAGCAATCAGAATATGGGTTATCATCATTCTATTCTCAACAGACATTTTAGGCCAGTCCAGGTAAAAAGTAAAAGTAAGCCATCCAGGGTAGGAGACAATTCCACACCTAGATAATACGCTTATCTGGTCTATAATACAGATCCATACATTTTGAGTGATCCACAGTGTCACCAGATATGGAGATAGTTACCTTCCCAATCCCCATCTCCAACAGATATTATACCAATCTTTATACATTTTAGAAAACTTTTCTGGGACTAAGTACCTTTTATTTAGTAATTTATAGAAAGCCTCCACAATATTTAGGTAGTATACAGCTCTGTTTACATTATATATAGCCTGCTAAAATCTTGGCACTAAAGAGGTTGTCTGTATTTATTTCTCTAATCATTTCTAGGCATCTAAACAGAGGCATAACTAGAAACCACCAGGCCCCGGTGCAAAAATTGCCTCGGGGCCCCCCGACCCAACCATGCAACTTCACCCCAGAAATGCCACTTACATGCCTCCCAACTGTTCCGCTTTGTGCCTGGCCTTGTCTTATATCTAGGATAGCCTTATACCTATCCCATGCATGCTTAAACTCCTTCACTGTATTAACCTCTACCACTTCTGCTGGCAAACTATTCCATGTATCCACTACCCTCTCAGTAAAATAATACAAAGTTGCTGACCTCCACTGTATTAACCTCTACCATTTCTGCTGGAAGACTATTCCATGCATCCACTATCCTCTCAGTAAGTAATACTTCCATTAATCCCTGACCTCATCTTATATCTAGAATAGCCTTATGCTGACATTCCTTCACTGTATTAACCTCTACCACTTCTGCTGAAAGGCTATCCCATGCATCCACTACCCTCTCAGTAAAATAATATTTTCATTAGTCCCTGGCCTTCTCTTATATCAAGGATAGCCTTATGCTTATCCCATGCATGCTTAAACTCATATATTAACCTCTCATCCATTGCACCCACACGATTTGGCATGCTGCAGTATAAATCCCGCCAGAACATACCACAGTGTCACTTTGTCCCACTGAACTGCCCCTGTAGAACATGCCACAGTGTCACTTTCCCCCATAGTACGTTATTTTGCCCCACAGAACATGCCACAGTGTTCCTTTTACCCCATAGTACATGTTATTTTGCCCCGCAGAACATGCCACAGTATCAATTTGGCCACAGCCAATTTGCCCATTATGCCACGATTAGCCACGATTGCCAATATGCCACAGCCAGATTGCCAATATGCCACAGCCAATTTTTCCAATTTGCCAGTGTTATTTTGCCCATTTGCCAGTGTTATTCTACCCATAATATGCCAGTTAAGTGCCCATTTGCCAGTGTTATTTTGCTCATTTGCCAGTTATTTGCCCATTTGCCAGTGTTATTTGCCCATTTGCCAGTTGTGTCCATTTGCCAGTGTTGTGCCCATTTGCCAGTGTTATGTGCCCATTTGCCAGTGTTATGTGCCCTCAATATGCCATGATTTAGCCATTCAATATGCCATTCTTTTGCCATTTAATATGCCATTCCTTTGCCATTTAATATTACAGTATTTTGCCCCTCAATATGCCATTCTTTTCCCATTTTAATATGCCAGGATTTTGCCACTCTAATGCCACTTAAAATGCCAGGATATTGCCATTTAATATGCCAGGATATTGCCAATTAATATGCCAGGATATAGCCACTAAATATGCCAGGATATAGCCAATTAATATGCCAGGATATAGCCACTTAATATGCCAGGATATTGCTATTTAATATGCCGGGATATTGCCAATTAATATGCCAGGAATTTGCCATTTAATATGCCAGGATATTGCCAATTAATATGCCAGGATATAGCCAATTAATATGCCTGGATATAGCCAATTAATATGCCAGGATATAGCCAATTAATGTGCCTGGATATTGCCAATTAATATGCCAGGAATTTGCCATTTAATATACCAGGGTATAGCAACTTAATATGCCAGGATAATGCCAATTAATATACCAGGATATTGCCAATTAATATGCCAGGATATTGCCATTTAATATGCCCGGAATTTGCCATTTTATATGCCAGGGTATAGCCAATAAATATGCCAGGATAGAGCCAATTAATATGCCAGGATTTTGCCCCAGTATGCTCGTTATACCACCCTCCTCCCCCAGCCAGTACTTACCTCCTTGCTGCTGTCTCCCGGTGCAGGTCCGTGGCTGTGAGGGAAGCGTTGTGCGCTCCCCTCCAGCCGCGTGGCTTCAATAAAGTTTGTTTAAACTTTTTTTCCCCAACACTTTATTTATCCGCGCGCTGGAGGGAAGCGCACAACGCTTCCCTCACAGCCAGGGACCTGCACCGGGAGACAGCAGCAAGGAGGTAAGTACTGGCATGGGTAGCGGGGGCCCACGGGGCAGCTGCCTTGGGCTCCAAGAATGAATGGGCCCTGGGCAGCTGCCCGTTTACCCGCACATTTTTTTGTGTGCAGGGGTCGCAGGGCGGCCGGGCCCGGTCGCAGCTGCGACCCCTGCAGCAGTGGTAGCTACGCCACTGCATCTACATATCAGTCCACATGTATTTGGCTTAATAAGAATAGTTCTCAGACTTTTATTATCCTCTGTTGTACTAAACTTAAAGTGTTTTCCCAGGACGTACTGGACCCTTAAAAATGTAAATATCTTTGGTTGGAAGGCCATAGCCCTTCTGTAACTGATTAAATGTCTTAATTTCTGGGCAGTAAACAGTCCTTTAGAGTTCAGATACCGACCTCCTTCCAGCTTCTGATGGTTTTATCTGGAATCTACCTCTTGCTCTAATATAATCCATGACTTGGGATATAGGTATGTCCACTGAAGGATACGTGTTACGTGTACTGCTCAATAATAATTATGTATATCTGGCAAGAATTGCCTTTCTACTTGTCTCCTTATCCCCCGGGTGAAGTCACGCTGCACGAATCCAGGAGGTGCTTTTTGGACATCAGCGACTTACATATATGTTCAGTGCACTCTATCCTATTTGGGTTTTTTAAGATTTGCAAATTGTATGTTGCCACTCTGTGTTTTATTGTCCCGGTCATTAAAGTATTCTGCCCAAAACGATACACACGACTGGCTCTATCCTCACTTTCAGGTGTCTTACCCTTAAGGGTAGTACAGTGAGAAGTGGATCTTCTCACTGTACCACCCCGGATCTGAGGAATTTTCTATTCGTACATGGATGCATTTAGATTTATCACGACATCTATACTTGGAACTTTACCAATAGGATTAGCCCTATTTTGACAGGTACTGCCTTACATTGTCTTTGCACTAACCTTTGCAAGGTTATTTGTGCGATATCAATGTGGTACTCTTATTATTGATATTACTAGCTATTTATGCTTCTTCATCTATTTTATCTTTTAGAACCTTTGCTTTTTGTCTCCATTAGTTACCTTATTACAGTTATTATAATTTATGTCTTATCCACTTATTTATTTAACATTTTTTATTCCTGTTTCCTAGTAGTATAGCTTGTATCCCACCAGTATGAAATATTATTTTATATTTTCAAGCTGTGGCACAAAGTTCAAATTATACCATTCCTTCAATCTGCACTTAAATGGATAACCAAATATTTTAAGGATGTACACTTAAAATGAAATCTTCTTTGTGCTAATTAATGTTCTTGTATATTCATGTTTAATATCTCACTTTTTGTGAGGTTAACAGTAGAATGGAGACTCTATTCGTTTATCTCATCTACTATTCACCTTGGTGATTTTAATGGATTGAAAACAAAAATTAAAACATTGTCTGCATAAGCAGCACATTTATATTTTTCTTATCCAGAATTAAAACCAATAGCTTTATCATTTTGTCTAATCGCATTTAGTAATAATTCCATCATTCATACAAAATGTAGTGGAGATAGTGGGCACCCTTGGCATGTGCCATTGACTCTCCGACAGAATCCCATTTAATTTTGTTTTAGCTGAAGGAATGGAATATACAGACTGTATCCACTGGAAATTACTTCCCACCCCAATTGCTCTGAGGACTTCCAACAAGAACAACCAGTTTAAAATTTATTTTTTATTGTATTTAATTTTGGGCCATTTCAAGAGGACTTCACCTAATTCTGTAAGTCTGTAGACCTCCATAGGATGGATCAAGACTACAATTTCTGCAATACATTTTTTGCCATTCCGCGCCCAAGTCTAATATTGTTATGACAAAAAATGTCATTGCTAAGACATCTACAGATAGAGGTCTTATGAGTTTCCACCTTGGCTGGGAATAGATTATATTCTGGCTGATATGTTATCAAGACTGTACGAATTCGCTTCGTCAGGTGTTCATTTGTAAGGATTGCATGATACTTTGACTTCACAAACTCACCATGAACATTAAACTTGTACTTTAATTCAGTGGACTCTGTTTATTCCTGGTAAATAATTATAAAGCTTGAAAAATGTTCATATACCTGTTATATAAATATGGAAAGGAGCTCAGCCAACATACCTTATTTGCTCGAATATAAGATGACCCTTATTAGAAGATGACCCCCCAAACTTTGGATATTCTTTTAGGAAAAAAACAAAAAGCCTAAATATAAGAAGTAGCTCCGCAGGGGACCTGGATCCAAGTATTATAGTCAGACCTCAATTTGAGATCTGATTATAAAACGAACTTCGACTGTAAGATGAGGGGACTTTTTCAGAGCATTTGTTCTGAAAAAGATACATGATACATCAAGGTGTATCCTACAACCAGATAAAAAAAATGGATGCGCTCCGGGGTGCTGTTTAGGGTCTCCCTTATTCTGCTTACCAGCATATCACGTCACTCAGCCACTCCCCCATGTCTGACGCATGACGCGTTTTGCTTCCTCAAGTGCTTGCACACTGGACTTTCCGTGCTTCACAAACACCTGATGTGCAGATCAGGAATGTACCAAATGCTCACTGAAAGAATTTTTTTTACAGGAATTTAAAAATACCTTTCCTATAATGCAAGCACCAAAGAAAGTCTAACCCTTTCACAATGTTTTTATTGTTGCTTGGAGCTATATATACGTTCAAGAAGCGCATTTGGTCACCGCAGAACACCCTCCATGCGGCTATTAGATGAATTTCAGCTTGCCTAACAAGCTTCTCCACCTGAGTTGATTCCCTGCATTGGGAGATTCATTTATAGTACATATCCACCTGAAGCAGCACTACATGTGGGAGGAGGGCAATGGCAACAAGCTTTTCCCTACATGCTTTTGTTGCATTTTATAAATATATTTTTATAGAATGTCATTGATAAATGTGAGCATTTTTTTTTAAACTATGTATTAAAATATGTATTTTTATATTGACTATCTACATTATCCTAGCCCTTTTTCTTCCATGTATGCATTCATCTGGTACCTTTCTGACACCATTACTTAAGAGACCTGGGAGCGTCCTTGAGGTTCCTATTTTTTATTCTTTTGGTTCTATCTGAATATATATTATTTATATGTGAGTCGATTATTATTCAGATTCCGGTGGATGCCTGGAACCTTTCATTTCAGTGTATGGGGAAGGGGGGTTTATTATAACCATCCCATTACTGTGGGGAAGGGGAGATATGATTTTTTTTGTTTTAGTAGGCCTGGGACTTGCATAAGTCCCTGGCCCATTCATTTTAGCTGGGAAGGGAGCCAATAAGCAAGCTCTCAGCCCAGGTATGATAAAGGGGTGGAAGTGCTGGGAGCCAAAAAGGTATACTGTGAGCCCCGTTTCTTTTTGTGGGCTTCCAGCCCCGTTAGTAATTTCAGGGGGCCAGGGCCACTTGCACTGTCCCCCATACGTGTTAGGGACCCCATGAGAAAAAAAAAAACCTCTTCTTTCAATTTGCCTTCCATAGGAAATATATATAATTTGTGTGGGTACAGTATCTAAGAAAAAAGAAAATTGCAGCTAAACACAAACACCCCAGAAATGTCAAAACAGCCATTGTCACCAAGGGAAAGTAAAGGTGAAAATGTCTTGTCACTAAGGGGTTAAAGTAATTAAATTGCATGTCATCAAGCCACAAGGTGGTGTCTGACACGTTTAAAACACATGTATCTCTTAATTTATTTTTGTAACATTCTGTCAGTTCTGTTAACACAACGCATAATCACTTTAAAATTCTATACTGTCACATTAAAATGTTTAGATAACGAAGCTTTTTAAAACTAACGTTTTTCAAAACAATTTGCAGAAACTCTTGACTTTTTACATAAGTTTTCAACAAAACGCCAAAACAATCTCATTGCAAATGTGTCACTTGCTTTTACGGCTTTAAGTTTTGACACTACAAGGACACCGTACACTCTCAAACCTATACCAACTGCGTTTTAGAACAGAGTCTAAGGAGCCTTTGCCATCATCAAACATGTCCGCCTTCGGAACGCATTTTCATTAAATGGCAACAGACACTGGCGTACTTGTCTGTTAATACTTTGCCATTTTCAAAGCAATAAGTAAACCCGAGGTAGCTTATACGAAGTGTGCAAAGAGTGTAGATCAACTGCTCGTAGAGTGGAGAGGGAGGAGCTAGATGACGTTGTAGGGCGTGTGTCATGTGACCTGTCGGTGAGTGGGCGGGGCCGCCGTTAGGAGGAAGCAACGGCTGTAAGAAGGAGGAGGAGCTGCCTGGTGCATGAGAGGCAGGGGATGAGAGAAGCCCGGAGATACAACACAGGAATAGCAGCCGCATTGACCCACATCAGGGCGGGGAACCCGTGGACGGCAGATCAGCACCCAGCCATGCAATGAGGGAGGCGCTGACATTATTCATCTTGTTGTTATTATTACTCTCACCATGGGGGCAAAGGAGTCCCGGATCGGGTTTCTGACGTATGATGAAGCTGTGAAGAGAGGTGAGTGAAATCGATTGGGGAGGACTGGGGGTTGAGAAGGCAGGGTGGCTATATGTGGATGATATGGCAAAGTGACAGGAAAGGGTGTGTATGATGGTGTTGTTTGGCAAGTGCCCGTCTGGTCACTGGCTGGAGGTAGGTGGAGACAGGAGATGGGGCAATTGCAGGTGGTAGCAGGAGTGGGGTGAGACGTGGCATGGGGTGATTAAGGGCTATAAACATGGGTGAGGATATTGGAAGGGAGGAGAGTACAGGGTTGGTGCAGGGTGGTTTGCTAGGGTTGGATAGGGTGACCAGTGCAGGACGAGGAATGGAAAGGTCACTAGAAAGAAAGGGAATCGGATAGTTAGTGCCCAGGACACTGTTCTAGTGATCAGATTCAGGGTTTGGTAACGGGACTTTTTCTTATTTTTATAAATCTGCTTCCCATCACTAAGTGAGAAGCAGCCGAAGTGTCAGGTGCAAGGATGAGAGCTACTGTGTGCCCCAGGGACTGTCCCTTTACCCCTGCACTGCCTGCTACAAGTTTGGGTTTCTAGTAGAAGGGGAAAATCTTGAATGTCGTTTTATAAACCCATGTTTGCTGCCCTTTGCGTTGTGTCCGGTTTGCTTTGGACTGTAAATATTATTTCGCAATAAATATACATATAAATATACACATGCTATGTGGTTATAAAGAAACTATGCTGCATAATAATCATGGTGCAGTGAATCTTTGCTGTTGTGGACTACAGTTCCCACGGTGCTCTGTTAAACATTTGTCGGATTAAGCAACATAGGACCTATGGTCACCACCAACTGGAGTGTCAAATGATCTTCTGCGTGTGTGTGTGTGTGTGTATCCTTCCTCTGTTGTCTTACAAAGTTAATGTGTTGTGATCTATTTACCTTCTAAGTGTGTATTATTTACAGTATTGTGTGTGTGTGTGTGTGTGTGTGTGTGTGTGTGTGTATACACCTTATGCTTGTGAGTGGAATGATATTCCAGGCTGATCTTTAAGAGTTGACTGTTTTGTGTGTGTCTGTGTGGTACTGACTTGAATGTTATAATGTGAACATTTCCTTTAATCAGCTGTTTTTTAAATGTTACCTTTTTGGTTTTTATTAATGGTTTATATTAACCAGTGATTAATCCACACATCTCCAGAGCATTGACAAGCCAGTAGGTGAAAGTTGGTTATTTTGCTAGGCAGTAACAGATCATAGGTTCAAAGGATACAACCATAAAACAATTTACATAACCCACATAACTCCATCTGCCTCCTTCCCAAGTACAGTGTGTCAAACCAGATGAACTGAAGGAATGCCAAAGAATGGCAGGCTTTATTCTTTGATGAACATTATTCTTGTCATTTTATTTTGACTACGTTTATTACCTTTAAATTATTTGGACTAAATGCATTTGGGTTATTTTTTTTTTTGTCGTGGGGCGGGTGCAGCGAAAAGTTAAATGCAAAAAAATATATACTTTAAGATGGGCAGCAAACACAGATGATAAATATGTGATAAATCTAAATGATTGGTTTACTGTGGGCATTTGGTGGCAATGTCTGTTAGATCTGTTTATGTTTGAGCATTTTTATCTGTTATTTTATGATCCATACATATTCAGGATTTGAAATATGTTATGTGATTGAAAGCTGTTTTACGTTTTGTTGACTTTTCTGAATAATTCAGAATAAAGGTTGTGGTTTACTGAGGAGTCTGGTTGACTTGTTGCTTTTCTCCTTTCATTATGAAAATTTGATGGCTGATAATGTATTAAATGTTGGGGTTTTTATTTTTAAAGTAATGAATTTAGATAAGAATACAGCATGTATTATTTTAAGTGTGCTAGAATAGATAACATGTAGCTAAATGTACTGTACAATTGTTTTATTGTTTTTGTCAACCCAATTATACATCCACTGCCTTTAACCATCAACAAGTGATTTGTAACTATTTTTTTGGATGCATCTTGTAAATAGATATGGTAACCTTGTAATTTAGGTTGAAAAAAGACAATCCGTTCATGAAGTTCAACCCTTCTACCTATCATTCCTGCTTTTGACCCAGAAGAAGGCAAAAACCCCCAAGGAAGCCATTTCGATGGTGTACTATTCACTAAAATTCTAATGAGTTGACAGCTGAGTTGCAAACTGACAAAAATAACAGTTGCGAAAAATAGCAGTTTTGATGAATCTTCCAACCGTGCTAATTTGGCATGAGTTTTGCCATTTGATTGCTAATTCACTGTTTTGTGAATAAAACTACTAATCAGTAACCAAAATCAGAGGACACAAAATATTGCTTATATTATTTGAGTTATATTCTGGCATCATCAGAATTGAAATGTCCATCTATTCTTGTGTTGCTTAATGCAAGGCTTGACAAATTTAATTTAGTTTTAGGAGCCAGATAATGGCACAGACACAGTCACACGCACACACCTCACCTACAGAGTCACATACATACACAGAAAGTCACATAAATATATACACAGCCATTTACACACACACACACACACTTCCGGTCAGAAAATGTTGTATTTTTTTCAAAAGAAACAATTAATTCCTTAATGTGTCCCACATATCATATATACACACACGCAACATATACACAGCCAGTTACACACACACACACACACACACACAGCCAGTTACATATATACACAAGTCAGCAGTTTGTTTGTTTTTAATTGTTTTTTTAAAAAACAATTTCTTAATGTGTCCCCCTCCCTCCAAGCTGCTTTACCTCATTGCAGGGGAGTGGGGCATTTTTGCTTCTGCCAGATCTTCATTCATCTTCGGTCTGAGTGCCGGTTGTCACGTGATATCCCAGCACTCAAACACTAGAGCGCATTGCACATGGGAAAGTCTGTGCGGTTGCACAGACTGCAAGCTCCGCCCCATGCGCAACGCACTGTAATGTTTGAGTGCCAGGGATATCCCGTGACAACGGACACTCAGACCAAAGTTGAATGAAGATGCGCTGGTAGAAAAACGGATGGCAGCAGCAAGGTGGGGCATGAGGCAAACAGCACCCGGGCGCCAGTAATTTCCTGGTCACAATGGCGCCCTGGTGCCAAGGTTTGTCGAGCCCTGGCTTAATGTATGTTGGTAAACTTAAGTACCTGCTGGAAAGTATAGTGATGCAATGTTGCCATATTCACTAAAGGGAAGATGAATATATCACTATATATGACTGAAATGTACTTGTGCATGGCCTGTTTTGAATAGCTCAGCCGGACACTAGAATACATAGTTTTAAATCTGTAAAAACAATTAACAATGCTTTATGCGGGGCCAGCTTGTTGTGTATGCAATAGGAACTCGCCAGGCTTGTTTCTGCATAATGGATAGATACGTCAGTGAGATGAAATATTCACCTAACGTCAACTCGCCTTTTATTGACCCATTTTTACATTCTAACATTTTTCCTTGCTTGAAAATGTTTGTGTTGCGGTTTCAACCTTAACTATGATTATGTGTTCTGTTGGTGTCACAATACTACCTTACCTGTAATATTATTATATGCTGATTATTTCAGATACTGGGGATGGCACATTCTTGGAAAATTTAGAAGACAGTCAATTTTGTTACATACCTGAGCATGAGTACTCGCATTGTGAGGAGCCAGCGGTAACAATCATAGTAGTCATGGTTTCATGGTTTGCATACTGTAAGAAGATTGGTTGTTAAAACACCATGTATATTTTCTAAATATATCATGTTAAAGACTGGTGTTTTAATTGGCTAATGGTGTTAATAGGCATTGTAGCTAATGATGGTACTTTATCAACGCTAAATATTCTCCAGGGCAGTTATATGCTAATTTACACTCTGGGTAAACCAATTACCATTATTTGTTTTGGGAATTGTGGACTGTGCGTTGACCTGTGTTGCTTCATTGTGGAATGTGCAATTTGCTGTTTTTATGTTTTGTTACGGTTATTTTTTGATCTTCATAGTTGCCCCATTTCTTTTCTTCTTTGCCTAAGAATCCTCATTACAGTAATTCCGTTGAATTGAAGCAACCTGTAGGCAGTTCAGGCATGATTTCACAATGGTCTACTTAAAATGTAACCAACCAAGTTTTTTTTTTTATTTCACAAACTTATGTAATGATGTTGAAAAACAGAACCTGAAAATGAAACAATAGCATTTGCATATCAAGCTCTTCCTGAGTGATTGTTAGGCTGTAAATGAACCTGTAGGTAAAGCAGTTATACAAATATACTGTTCTCTGTAAGTTTAAATTGTTTACCCTAACAAAGGGTCAGGTAAACTTACTTTTTAAATATGATGCTGATAAAGCTTCCCTTTATATACAGTGAGGTCATAGCAGCTCACACAGCCAATGGGCAACACTGATTTACTTACTGCTTAACCCCTAAGTGACTAAGGCTGTCCTACCACTTCTTCGTTGTTTGTGTTTATCTGTAATCTTTTCTTTTTATCGTTTTAATGTACCCCTACATATTATATACTGGTTTTATCGCCATAACAAGGGATTTCTTAGGATGTCATTATTTTTATCATATAATTTACTATAACAAAAATCATAGGAGAGTAATCAAAAGTAGTGTCACCCTCCCCCCCAACCACGCTCCCCTACAGTGATCTTTTAACCTCAATCCTGATGATCAACTTAACCCTAAACCTAATCCTAACCATATATATAATTTTTTTTAACTGAATGCTGCTGGAGCAGTGTTTCGCAACCTGTCATTTGTACTTGGTCATTAAGTCACAACGCAGAAATAATTTTCATTGCCAAAACATTATTCCGTAAAACAATTTGTACAATATTCCACAATGTATATATTCAAAACACGAAACAAACAAAAAAACAGGGCTTCTTGCAAAATGAATAGTTCTGTAATCACTGTGCAAGTGAAAATGAAAATGCTATTGAGCTAAAGACCCAATAAAACAAAACATATGAGGCTAATTCAGCGCTTCTAAAGCTTTTGCCCACAACAGGCAGCTGCCTTCCTGGACCAGCCATATATGCGCCAGAGGGGGTTCTTCAGTGTTGCCTGATGCCTACTCGTGGAGTCATTATGGCAACACTGTCTGATCGCTTGGGATATCTCAAGAGCAGTGGATTAATCTGAAAACCCACAGACTAGCTAGAAACATACTCTCATGCCTTTTGAAATTCAAATTATCTCATGTTTATATAAAATCTTATTTCTCCACATGTGCGTGGCAGAGGAAGCAAGGTAAAAAGAAATAATTGATTAACTCTAAACAAAGCATTGCATAAAGAGGGGCATTTTTCGCAGCCATAATGTTAGTTTATGCATTACTTTAGCATCTTAAAAGGGTTTACTATAAAACCTTATTTGACTACTCCTCCGAGACTTATGTCAATAACTTTGCAAACATATCAGAAGATTGCAGCTGTGTACCTGATACATCACTTTCTTTCTTTTTTTAGATGACCTTTTCATTTAGACACAAATTACATAATCGTATAAAAAAAAAAAATATATATATATATATATATGCAACACATAATGGTGTGATTTTTCTGAAATGTATGCATGTGCATCATAGTGCATACATCTAAATATATTTAACACCCACCCTGTACGTTTTCAACTCACTTTTTTGAGGGTTTTTTCCTGTCAGTTGTGATTACTTTGTGTGATAACCTCTGAAATTATCTTGTACTTTTTTATGTTGTCTGTAGTTTTAAATTTATGGATCATAATATAAAGAATAATATATATGTGTGTGTGTGTGTGTGTGTGTGTATGTATGTATGTATAAATAAATGGTTCATTAGGCAGATAAAAAAATTAAATAAAATAAAGACATGTAGCGTGTATTTAAAAATGACAGGACGATTGTGACTAGATGATGAATTTCGTGTAGAAATGAATGATGGTGTCATTAAGTCCTGTACACTGGAGCAAGAAAGTCTTGTATATGGGGTAGTGGATAAAAGTGCCACAGACACAAAAGTGTTGCTATAACCAACTCATTGGTATTGACAAAATTACATTATATGTGCTACATATAAAAACTAATTTAAATGTGAGAATAAAAACTCAATGAAAGGAAACTGGCAAAGTTGTGCGCCTTTTTCTCTGTTCAACATCTATAAAACCCATTTATACACCTTTTGCACTTGCCATAAAAGAGGCAAGCAATAATAAGTTGTACCTTTTTTGTTGTTGTAAACCTTTCTAATTGCATATACAGGTTTAGTATCACACATCCAAAATGATCTGTTATCCAAATTTTTGGTGTGATTCTGCAAATTCCACACACACCTATCAGAATGCAAGTGCACTAAAGTTTATTCAGTGTCCAGCCCCCTTAAGCTGTGATATAACCTTTCCATGCATGCTCAGATTCCCCATGTCCACAGACGGTAATATAGTGCCAACGATGCCTCGCATCACAGCTACATCACAGTAAAAGTGATTTATTTGCTCTATACAGTATTTGCATTGATTCTACTGTATTTCATGAGTGCCGAGAGGCTTTAATAGATCTTATCGATGAAAACAATTCATTATCCGAAATGACTTGTTATGCGAATTACCTATCATCCCAAGCATTTTGGATAAGGGATACTGAACCTGTAATTCATTAAGGCAGAACACTTCCAGGTAGTATCCCTTTTCTCAACTGACACTTTGGCTCACTTTTCTGATATGAGGTTATTAGGTTATAATTCAGCAGTAAAGATTTTAGGGGCTATGACTCCCTGGCTCTTGGGATTTGTCAAGTCCATCACTAGGGTGTAACACAGTTTGGGAAATAAAACTAGTAGTCTTTAATAAAACAGAACACAAAATAGACAAACACTATTGGCCAAATTACTATTCTTCTTATCCTTGTGCATTATTTAGTTTGGATGTATCTGCTGCTACTGTGTCTTTAAACAATGTATTACTCATCTGCCAATGCACACTGTAGAATTTTATTGCACTGCATTATCTAATCAAAGGGCTAAGTCTTAAATGGAAGGTCATAAATATTGCAAGATTACCTGCATGAACTTTGCTTCTTCGCTTTGTAGAAATGAAAATGTTTCTTCTCTTTAACTTTGAAAAATCAATCCAGAGAATTGATATATGTTTAATTTTTTTTGATCATTTATTATAAGTGTGATTGTGTTTTAGATGGATTTTTACATAAAGCAGAAATTGAAAAAAAGTGTGTGGGGGATGGGGGCAGGTAAGCCATACATTTTTGGAGTTTATGTACACAGTGCTTAATCTGCAAAGCTATCAATAATCAAAGCATGTGGATGAAGTATATTATCCATAAAAGTATATAGTTAGTTTCAGCAGTCATCATTGTAAATGAAAAGCAATAATCTGCAGAGTTTATACAGGAATCATGACTGAAATGGCAAACCATAAAAATTGATGCATTATTAATATTGCAATACTCATAAATCAGTTGATGTCGAAGCACCACTTAAAGACTGCACTTGCCACCATTTCCTTCTCTACTACCAGAAAATGAATGCACTTTCCAAGCGATTGTAGCTAGAGTTACGGAAAAGGGCTTCTTCCTTATCCTACACATATATTTAAAGTACTTAGGCCCTATTTAAAATGAGGCTGTCCAACTAGTCCAACAAGGGTTAACAGGGTCATAGGTGTTCATTAATGTACAATTAATCTTATGTTGGTTGGTAATTTACTCTGGAAGGCTATGTGTACTAATCTGCACATATATTAAATCACATGCGTGTGGATTTAAAGGAAAAGATAGGATTATAGACAGAGTAGACCTGGCAAATGAAGCAGGTTTGTGTCCCATAAGTAGCTGGACTGTGTCTGTTTAGAAAATACAACAAAAGCTGAAAATCACATCTGTTTTCCGAGAATTCGTTCAGTTGATCGCCTGCTGTTCGTATACAGAGCAGTAATGTGTAGCTTCGCTAAACTGTGAATGCTGCCAAGCTGACAAGATTAAACCCCAATTGGTTCTGTTTGCCAAAATCTGCTATGACGTTATTAACTTATCCGATACAAATTGAGTTGTCAGTTCTGCAGTCTACGCTGGGTTGCAATTAAGTTCACAGCAATAAAAAAACAAAACCTTTTTTAGTGTAGGATTTATACCAGAGTTTTTCTCAAAGTTAGATTGATTAATTTCTAAGTCTTTCATGGGGCAGGTCCACCGCCAGTGTGCAAAAATATTGCGTTACTTACTGTGTCATGAAAAGTAAACCGATTGGTCTTATCAGTTTTTCTTCTAAAAGGTAGACCTGCCCATTTTAACAAATTTTTTGTAAATGGTATACTGTTTGACCTATTATGTAAGGAGCGTCCAAATTACCGCCCATTTTGAATACAAGGTGCAGCCCGACCGAATCAATTGGCTTTATTCTCTTTAAACCTTATAAATCTACTGTTTTCCAAAGTTTTTCTAAAGTTGATTTGAAGCTGGTTTTGGACGGTTTGTATTACTGCCAAATAACCAGTAGCACCATAATTGTAAATAAAAATAAATGTATTGTGACCCATTACTCCTATGTATTTCTGATCATGTGGTCTATTGCAGAAAAACGTGGACACTACATTATACCATGGAATTGTGACCTAATTCTTTATATACACATATATGTGTATATGTATAGTTAAATATACACAATCCCTTGAGCTCTCCAACCATAAACCGGACCATCAATGGGGTTTAATACAGAGACATGGCTGTTGGGAGGTACTGCATTAACACATCTGTGATGCCGCCTCTTTAGTGCTTTTTTTTTTCCTTTCACAAATACATCTTTTGGCTTGTAATTTGTGGCACATTCAAGTGCTGAAAAATACGCCCATATATATTATCCAGTTTATTTAAATATCATGCATATTAATTTGTTGTGCATCATGGATGTGTATTTTCTGGCTTCTTTAGTTCTGAAGTTCTGGCTTATGCAGCATAATCGATTTAATACTAAATTAAAACCGTTTTAAAATAACAACTTTTAAACTTTTTTTTATCTGGCACGTTCTCTTAAAAGATGTAAAGTATATTTTCATTTTGCCCATGATGGGAAGTTATTAACTTTAATAATACTCTGTCAAATAGTCTAATGACTAAATAGACCTCTGTTTCACTTTGATGTAAAGATGATCTAAAGTATGTTTTTTAACATATTTTTTTTTTAGAATAGACTTGACAAAACCTGATGAGATTACTGTCCAATACTGCCCACAAATGGCTCAGCTAGTGCCCCCATGCTTGGCTTGTGTGGCAATAATTAAAGGACAACTAATCTGTTGTTTTTTTTTTTTACTTGGTGTTTTTACAATTTAGGCAGATCCCACCCTGTGAACTGTGCACTCACATGTAGTTCCCATTGATTCTGGAAGTTAGTTGACTTCAGTGTTATAAAACAAAAGTTTAGTTGTCCTTTAAGTAAAATTCATGGATAACGTTAAGATTTCAAATGTTGACGTTTGGGAGCGCTACCAAGGTTGCAATGATTTTTGGAATTTAATTTATACATAAGTTCTTAAACTTGAACCCATGTTTTAAGACTTAGACATGTATGACCAGCTGCTATGATTTCAACTCTAATCCATCTCTGCAAATTCCCCATCACAACCCAAAAGTGGGGATAGATATTCTTTAAATTTCTAACTGCTTTAAAATCTAGGGCATGGATAGCCAGCAGGTATTTCTCAAACTATTTTTGGCTCTGAACAACCATTATACTCAGCCAGCCAAATGCTGTATCCCAATTGCTGGTAGATGATTCTGGAATTTATAAGCCAACAACATGTTGGCTACCCATGATTTCAAGTATTTTTATTTTTATTTTCTGAATAGAAGAAATTAATTGTCAAATTGTATATTTTATGTGTTTTTTTTTCTTTTTTTCTTTTTCAAGTGAGTTTAGCTTTTTAGGCTAAACTTTAGGCTTTTTATATTGAAAGCTGTGGCTTTCAAAGCAAAAATTTGAGTAGAAAAAGTTGAAGTGATTTGGGTGGAAAGCTATTTTTGCTTTTTGAATTTTTTTTTTTTTTTTCATGACGTCTTACCTGTTTGATGATGTAGCCTAAATAACCAGTCTTGACCGAACCGATTGTTGAGTCTTTCCAATATTTCCTGTGATAATTGTCTGAAAGAAGAGGTATGTGGCTCAGCTGCTTTTTAACTAAGTGCACTATATCCTACCTATCCCACTTGATGTACGCAGATGCAGTTATGTGGTGTTATAATAAATCCAGAAGAGCTGTGTCTTTAAAAGCTGTGTGTGTTAAAGGTCAATTACACATCCATAATAGTTTTTTAATTGTGCCTTTAAAATGATATATATCTAAAATGGCCTTTACTACTTTTAGTATCATTTTTCAAATAGTACTATCCATATAACATGGTGCTCAATCCTCCCCCATATATAAAGTATTTTTGTTTCCTATTACAAATAGATAACGGTTTGTTTATTTAAACACATCAAATTAGAAATCCCCATGGTTGGCCCTTATTCCTGAGACTAAATGGTTGTTCTCCCATGAGGAGATTTGTCCTCAGGAACTCTCTTGAGAACCTTGGTGCAATAAACTCTATTAGCAAGAGTTTCATTTATTTTTCTGTAAAATTTGAATTTTTTTTCCAACTTACCGGTACATTGTATTTACGTATATTAGCTTGTGTTCACATACACCAGTAAATCAATTGCTTATCTTCTGTGACCTTGATTAAATAATTCCGCTGCTGATCCATGCTTTTTATATTTAGTTTGGTTTTTTTTCTTTTAAGTAAGTGCAAAAAAAAAGATCCACCCACAAGGATTCTCATGTAAGCTGCAGATAGTTTTATTAGTCTTCTGCAGATTGGGCAGAAACGAATAACACTTATTAATATATGCATAGATCATGATTGTTTCTACCCACTGAAACACACAGTTGTTAATCCTGTGTGTTTAATGTAGAATGTTTTATAAAAAAAACACTGTTTAAAAAAAAATTCTAAAAAGCATTAGGAAATGATTATGGTATTTAGTGATTTATTATTTAACCTTTTACAATGCAAAAATTTCAGCTAACATTTGAATTATATTATGGTGTTCTCTTCCTAATTGCTCTGGCATGCTGTAGATAAAAGTTAAATTTGTCCATATAGGCCATTGGTGGCTATCTTGTCATCACAGATGGGAGCTAAGTTTCCGATTTAATAAATATCACACAGTATCATGGGATACTGGGTGGCATGTTTAGCATTCACTGACTATAGCTTTCTCAACTGATGGCCCCCGGCATCCCAGACAAATACATTTTTAAAGTCAAAATAGACTCCATAGCTTTCAATTAATTCACCTTTTAAATACCTACTTTAAGCAAAGTAAAGACCCTTTGTCACCAGCATGATATTTATTGAGGAGGAAAGCCTCTCATTCCATGATGGGCAACAACAATAAATTCCTTCTCTGTAGTGATGGAATTTATATATAAATAACCTGTGGATTTTTGACCGGTCATGTTAAATTAACTTCATAAGGAGCTTTCCCCTGCATTGGGGATGATACATAATACTGTTTATTAGCTGCTCATCTGTAAATGATAAGCTAGATTGCATACACACTGGCAAAGTGAGAAAATGGGAGAAGACAGGTGAGAGATTTAGAAATATGTATAGGTGTATAAACACCCCAAAAATAGTGGTGAATGAATTGCATTGTATTTGGCATTTGAGTGAAAATGGTTTGTTTGATTCTGTTAATAAATAAGGAGCAATGACAAATCAAAGCTAATACTAGTTAAAAAGTTATTTTTTATTGTGATTTTTTTTTATTTTTTATTATATGGAACTCTCCAGATGTACAATTTATCTGGCTCTTAAAAATATTAAACTGGCTTTGGAATTAACTCCTTAGGTCTACAAATATTTGTCAATCACTGTAGGTGGAATGTTCCCATTAAATATAGAGACAGACTTTACTGTATAACTATTTTTATTCATGTTATTGTCAAAATAAGCATTTTACTTTTAACAGACATCACTTGCCATTAACTGAGCTCTTTGGTAATCTAATGACATTTTCTGTAAACCGAATTATACCAGGTAAGAGATGGATTATTTTTTTGCTAGTATTTCCTATAAGTGTATTTTTGAAATGACACCATATTAATATATATGTAAAATCTCAAAGCCCAATTTTGATTTATTCCTTTTACAATTGGTATTACACCTGTTCAGATTTCAAGTATAAAATGTAACCGTATAATGAAAAAATCAGCTCCGTTGGTGTAATAATCCATTTGGGAATGCCTTGCAAAGAGAAAAAAAAAGTGCTTTCATGTGCAATCTATAGGGATAACGTTTGTCAGATACTTGATTGCTCTTATGTCTGGTGGAAATTCCTTTTTTTCTGGCGCTGTTAGAACTGCAGTCTCATTCATCCATGCTAATGGCTTTACCATCTCTGCTTTATACTACTGAGTATAGAAAGGATCCAAATTGTGATATCCACATGCCAAATTGAGCATTTGCAGAAAAAAGATGACTCCAAAATAAGCTTTAGACAATGACTCAATAATATGTTTATTTACAGGAACCATGGCAGGGGATTGGAATATAATTGTTAAATATTTCTGAAGTTACAGCCTTAATCTTTTGCAATCAGGTACTTCTTGGATTGATGTCCTTGTCTATTAAGATGTTCTTTATTAAGAAGGGCTCTTAGCAGTCTTTTGGTTTACTCAACTCAAGGGAGTGTGCTTCTCTTGAAGGGGTGATGGTGTTGGAGAGTTGTGAGGAAAATGGAGTATTGGAGAATGTTATAGTACTTTATTTATTGGACTAATTTAAATATACATTTTTCTGTAAAACGTCTCCGATCAAGTTAGTGTTTTTTTTTTTTTTTATTTGATTAAAACTCCGTATTGACTCACTGCCACCCTGTGCAATTGGATTTATACATTGAAAGCAATGGAGGAGCAGTTGTGTATGTAGTTATATGGCACTGTATTTAGCTCGAGGCAAACAAGGCAGTCCCTGGGTACTTGCCTTGCATGCTTTTAAGGGGTTGCACAAAAAGCAAAAAAAAAACCTTGTTTGCCGGAAGAGACGGTGGCTGGGGAGATCAGAGAGAAACCTCCGTACTGCCTGTTCGGCTCCTCGTGCAGTGTGACAGGGAAGTGCTTGACAGGTTACATGTACGGCGCTCTGAAGTCAGACACACGCCGGGTAACGTAACCTCACTGCGGGGGAGGCGAACAAGCAGCATGGTAGGACGCCATGCTGCCTGCCACTAGCCACCAGGGACAAGGGTAAGTCCTGGGGGGATGGGGGCATGTGATGGGGTAATGAAGCGTGTGATGGGGTAATGGAGCATGTGATGGGCTAATGGAGCATGTGATGGGGGCATGTAATGTGGGTGATGAGGAATGTAATGTGGTGAAGGACCATGTTCTTGTGTGTGCAACGTGGGTTATGGGTCATGTCGCGGGTGTGCAACGTGGGTGCCTAGGTCAGCACAAAACCAAGATACAAGACTGATCCCAAGGATCATTTAGTTTTGTTTCTGTGGTAATTGCTCCACTTTTGGAAGCCTGCAGCATTAATCACTTCTAATAATAATATATTCTAAGGGATGTTGCTGACATAGCCAGTAGT
This sequence comes from Pelodytes ibericus, assembly GCA_036172795.1. Taxonomy (NCBI): domain Eukaryota; kingdom Metazoa; phylum Chordata; class Amphibia; order Anura; family Pelodytidae; genus Pelodytes; species Pelodytes ibericus. The sequence continues at coordinate 172,667,327 of CM069857.1, forward strand.
TATATGCAATACACAAGGTTGCTCAGCTGTTTAATATGGAGGGCTACACATCATGTAGGAAATTATATTTGAGGGCTTTGCATTACTAATTTCACGATTCTCCAATAATATATACGTACGTACGTACACTCTAACTTTTTAACTTTCAGCCCCTCGAATGTTCTTTATTCGTGCATGTTTACTATATAGTTTCCTAAATCATTATCCCCTGCATCATGTCATCCAGCATGGTACTTTCCCTATAACTTCGTCCCCCCTACCCTTCTCTAAATGAACACATCTGCAGCCAACATTGTGACATAAAATGGACTCCTGCACTAAGCAGCCGAGCAGAGCCTAAGTGCAGATTCTTAATCTTTTTATTTTTAGTTCTTAGCCCGTTTTGGTGGTCTTCGTCTTTTACAGTTTGGTGGAATTATATATAAATATGTACGTCCTACAGTTCAAATCTTTGGGATCAGTTTCTGAAGGAAAAGCAAATTTGGGTGTGAGTGATTTTTACTTTATTTTGAAGCCTATGTTTTCCTTAATAGGAAGGGTTAGCCAAAAGTGCAAACACTTTATATACAGTTTCAAATGAGCTTGATAATGCTGGAAAAATATTGGTAGTTAAGAATCTCTTAACTCACGCAGATATGGGGAGTTTTCTTTTCGTCCAGTATTGTTCACTGCATCATTGAGCAAATTAAAGGGACATTTCAGGCATCAAACTATGTTTGATGAAATCTGAACATTGTACTGTGTTTTATTTTTTTTAAATATATTTATTTTTAATTCCATAAAAATACATGCAGGCAATCCCTGTGACTGTCTTTGAAAGTTGGTTGCTTTTGGCTCTTTTGGATATGATTAAAAAGGATAAGTGCAAATAAACTTTCTGCTCTTCTACTAAGCATGTGCAGTAATGGTAATTTAGAAGTGAACTGTCACTTTCTAATTTTTTTTTAATTTAATTTTTTTGACATCAGTGATTAAGAAGTGCAGGATAGTGGTGATGTCACAGACATCCTGCACATGTGCAGTGGGCATCTGTTATGAATGCACATTTGTCGCCTCAGCTGGAGATGTCATGGTGGGTTCTAATAATCCCCAGGCAAAATCCTGCATAAGGGAAGTTTTCATTTAAGTATTGCAAGTACTAGAACAAATAAACTCATGATTATTTGTAAAGTGTCAACTTTAATTCAGATTTTAGTTATCCTTTTAAGAGTGCTTTCTGGTGTGTACTTTTAAGCCCTCAGGTTTGCATTGCAAACATTAGCTGCAATTAGTTTATTCTCTTGGAATGCTGGTAAGATTCAGAAAATGGTCGATCACTATGCAGCCTTGAGTTGGAAGGCAGCTTTCTGTACTGATGCCAATTCTGGCTCCCAAATTTTAGTCTTGACTCCTGGAATTTGTCCAGGCTTGATAGAATTCTATATAATCTTGAGAAATGTGGACTGAAACATGAATTCTAATGATTTTTAAAGCTACAATGCAGATTTATTCATAGTATGACCTGTAAGTGCTCTTCATTCATGGTTTGTATAATACAGGTTGTGTATCAGTTATCCAAAATATTTGCAAATAACAGATAATTTTCTCCAGCACCTTACCTCCCACTCACCTAGTTGGTATGTGTATTGGGTAGTAAGAGGGCTGGTAGTGCAGAAGAAAAAAGTAGTAGTGCCAGCATGGAACACAGAAGCAGTAAATGGCATCACCGCTGAAGCAAACTGGTACGACGGTATCCACTCTGCACAGTAAGAACATGTGACATCCCGCACGCCAATGACAAGGTCATCTGTTGCAAAAACATGGAGGAAATGTAGGTATTGCAAGATGTGTCTGCATTGGGTTAGTTTTAGCTACAAATAATTTGCATCATTTGCAAAAATTACCTGTCTAACTCCTCTTGCCAGTTCTCTTTGTCATGATATCTTTGAATACCTCACCGATCTATTTGTTTTTAAAACATGAGTTCTCTGTTAAGCAAAGCATCAACTATTTAACCAATAAATACCATTTAGCTTCAAGAGGATCTTTTTCTCAGTGGAAATAAATATGTTTCCACATATTACTCTCTTTGCTGGGTAATCCTTAAAGAGATAGTGAGCACTTTTATTTTTTTAATTTTTTAGCTTAGTGTCAATCAGATACTGCCTCACTGATCAACAGTACTCTGCGCAAATGTTGCTTACACCTTTGACGGAATGAGTTCCGAAAAGGAGTGCACATTAATGTACTTCTTTTTCTAGCTGAAACGGTTCAGCAAAGTTTCTTCATGGAGTCAATAAATAGGTAGACGTGAATTTCACGAATACATTCATTAGAAACATGGCTTACACAATGCATAGACCATAATTCTGCTTCTTTGGCATGCATTTGTGTTTGCATGTCTCAATTCATACATCATACTAGCTGAATTGATTGGAAAGATGTTGATTGAAAGCTATAGTTGGATATATGCAACAACGTCTAGTGTATTGGTTATTATTTTATTACTTGTTTGCTATGTTGACCTCTGATGCTGTAGTGCAGACATGTCAAACAATTATTTTATATGTCTGCTGCCAAATTTGACTACCACACTAAACAGAATATATTTATATGTCCATATTTAGCGGATATAATAATGCCACAGCCTTTCCTATGTACTGTCAATCCTGCTGGTAGTTAAAGCAGTTGTTTTGCATTTTGCTGACAATGCCAGAATAATTAGGAAAGATGGAAGGTAAAATAGCAGCTATTTTTGAGAACTGTTTGCCATTCAGAAGTAGGGTAGGTGTCGAAATATATCCAATTTAAAAAATCATTTAGTAATTACACAAGACGTTTTTCTTTTGGGTGGATTTTAACTGAATACAGCACTGTGTTCACTAAGTGTGGATATTAAAGGGATACTAAATGTTTTTTTTTTTTCCTTTTGCTTCTAATAAAGAAGCACAAGTGAAAAGGTAGTTGTCCCTAGTATGAGGATAAACTGGCGTGTACTTTTGATAGTACATGCCAGTTTATCCTGTGACCAACGGCTGCCAGCGAGAGACCTTCGCTTTCGGATGTCAGACCGGGGCGCAACAATTAGGAACTGCTGTGTCTCGCATGTGAGACACAGCAGTTAGTAAACCCGCGTGTATCTATTAAGATACACTTCGGGTTTACTTAAATGTCCTGGGACATGTTTTATTTAACCCTTGCTTCCTTCAAGGTTAAACAATGTTTAATGCTCCTTTAAGGAAATGTATACAGACCTAATGTCGGTTTTAATGTAGCTTTTAAAAAAAAAAACAAAATATTTTGCAAGAATTGGAAATCTGCAATTTCAAAAGGATGAAATAAAAAAAATAAGCGTTCCCAAGAATGTATGTGAATGCTTTACTTATGATGCTGTATTTTCAACATTTGGACTTGATTGTAAGCGAACGTTAACATTTTTGTCCTTCCTGACATTTGCCAAAAGAGAGGTAAGGAATTTACTAAACCATCATTTAAGTATCAAAGCTGAATGTGTCCTCCCAGCTCTGAAAGTATGGTAGCTGGTATTTTTCACCAACAGGCCTGTCTGTTAAGTCCATAAAGACCCCAGAAAAGCAGGTATTTTTTTTATTTTTTATTAAAAGTTTGCAAGCCTAGCTGACAAATTAATATAACTGGAAACGGGTTGCTTTGTGAATCGATAATTCATGAATGGTCGTGTATAGATAGTTCAGGCTGCTTTTCAGGAAAGCGTGGCCTTTTTATTTCTTCTTTCTTTAAGCCCACACCAAGCAAGGTTTGATAAGAGCAAAGGTTAAAATTCCTACGGGAATAAATTGGATAATTCCACGATCGCTTGCTTGATGTGTTTAATGAAATATAAATATGCTTACAGGAACATGTGCAGGCACATACTGACCGGATTAAAGTTTAACGCATTTCGTGCCCATGCTAGCACTTCCTCAAAAGTGACAGGAAATGCATGAAACGCGTTGAGCTTTATTTGCCTGCACATGTTCTTGTAAGCATGTTTTATATTACATTAAACACATTAAACACTTTTTTCCTATTGACTTCGGTTGGTGCTTCCTGGGAGGCACCTCGTTAACGCAAAGCACCCTGATGAACCCATACAGAGCTTCTGGGAATCGATTACTGGTGACCCCAACCATACTAAGTAAACCAGATTTACTTATTTAATTAAAATTCTTTTCTCAGAAGTATGGATATATAATAATTTTAAATTCCCTCCCTTAGCCTTCTGAAAAAAAAAACAAAAAAATCAACAGGTCTCCACATCCATTACAGAGGGTATTCTGTGCTGTGCTTATTCCACACATTGCAGCCCCCTTTATGTGCTACAGATGTGGAAATTGGGCAGGACTGGGTCACACACACTTCAGGGTTCTGATACCCTCCCTCCTCCTTCCCACCACTGCATCACCACTGTCAAACGCAGAGGTGATCTGCTGAATTTGTTCTCTGCCATTGTAACTGCATGTGGGTATAGGAGTGTGCATGTAAACATGTATGAGTGTTTATAGGTCTCCAGAACTTTGTGTGGACTGAAATCAACTTGTTCTTGTACACCGTAGGATCTCTTAACAGTGCAACACATTGTCTGATGACATTACTAGAGTGACAGAACATTTCATTCATTTGAATGGGATTATTCTCATTGGTTCCAGCAGCGAAAAAAAAAGTGAAGAAAAGTGACTTTTACGGTAAAACATGCATTTTAAAGTACTTTGAAAGTACATTAATATGCATTATAATTTGGAAGATGCATTTTGGGCACTAGACAGTCCCTTTAAGTGCCAAAGGCACATCATTCACAAGCCTACAGTGCCATTAAATTCTGACGCCTTGGCTCAGTTGTGTCGCCGACACAAATGAACCAAAGGGCTGAATGTGGCATCCGAATTGCATTTGTGACACAGCAGGTGGGAATGCAATTCTGTATGATGGCCAAATTGTGCATGCAGGTTTGTGGCTTTTAAACAAAAGCAGAATCACTGGGCACGCAATCGCGCACAGTTCGGCGGTCGGGTGTCTTATGAATTGCATTGCCGACACAATTGTCAGCAATGCAATTCGGATGTTACATTCATAGAATCCCTAGCTCCTGTTAAGGACTCTATGAATAAAATAAAGGAAATCAACCCCATGCCCCCCTCCACCCCCCAAAAAATCCAAGGTCACTTAAGTTAATTAGTGACTCAGTGTTGAAGAATACTGCATGGGATTTAGTCACTGTTTAATTCATTTCTAATGACCAACCAACCTAGGAAATCTACCAAATAATCAATTGTTCATGTATTGGCATTTGTAGTAGTCAATATACATATGTACTATTCCTCTAAAATTCAGATGATGCTACAGTTTGCATTTCAAGTGTTGTCTACATAAAATCATTCTCCTTTCTTCAATGTTTTTAGAATAATGTAAGTGGATAAACTGCAAGAACTGGCAAATATCTCAAACCATATCTACAAAAATCTTTCCTTGTGGCAGGAACATTTTTGGAATGGTTATTTAAAGTACATGGCTTAAATCATCATACAATATTTCATCACATAAACCATAGATGTAAGTGGCTTCCTTAGTGTTTTTACAAGCTGTTTTTTTTCCTTATCTGTATGTGGACTGATTGGCAATAAACGTAGTCATTTTTTATGGTATAGCGTGCTGAGCATTTCAATGGTGGATTGAAATTTGTATGGAATTTTGCTTGTGTTATGTCAAATTATTCCTTGTTTTATGGAGTGATTGGTTTTGGCGCAACCAATAAGGGGTGAAGTGTGAATTTGAATGAGTCTTCTAACTTTCATTTGCAATTAACTTGTTTATTGGTTTTCTGTTTGATATAGCTTGCAACACTGCATAACTTGTATAAGATACAAAGTTGTAAAAGGGCTCTTCAGTCATCAAATTACATCTGGTACTTTTTAATTACTGTATTTGCTCGAATATAAGACAAGGTTTTTTTCAGAAACTTATATTCAAGGTCGTTTTATAATCTGACCTCAAATCAAGGTCAGATTATTAGACTGTTAGACCTGGATCCCCCTCGCTAACAGCTGGTGGATATCTGGGCAATGCGCGCAGACACCCTCCACTGCCGCCTGGCACGACCGCCGGGACTTCTATGATGAAGCCTGGACCTTATTAGCCTGGACGACAGTGCAGACATCCTCCATGCTGACCGACACTTCGGTCTATTATGATGGACCGGCTGTCTGTCATAATGGACGGAAGTGTCGGGCAGCATGGAGGATGTCTGCACAATATGTGCCTTTGATATGTCCCACGATATGTCTGCAGGCTGCGCCCACTAGCCACCAGGGAGGCTACATTGGGGGGAGGGATGGCGAAACAGACAACACTGGGGGGAGGGTGGGGGAGAGAGACAAACACCATTGGGGGGAGCATTGGGTAAGTCTTGGGGGTAGGGGCAGCATTGGCACATAAAAGGTAATGCATTTTTATATCATAAGTTTTATTAAATATTAAAAAGCAATTTACATGTGAATATATACAAGTTGAACTTTTTTTCCTATAGGGTAGTCTTATTCAGGCTTTTAGTTTTTTTCCTAAAGGAATATCCATAGTTAGGGGGGTCGTCTTATATTCGAGCAAATACAGTACGTTGTACAGTTTGTTGTATACAAATGCATGCATATAATGTCCATTAGAGTTTCCTGCTTATTTAAAAAAATGTTTTGTAAACATTTCATTAAGATTAGAGTAGATGAACTAGGAAGAATCTGATATCTAGCCCACTGTTTTGTTTATGTTGACACTCCTGACGTGGGTGGAGCATTCACAGGGCAGTTGACATAATGGCCCATAGTCCTTGCTGGATGGATCTGATGTGCATCCCTGCTTTAGGTCGCTTTTTGCGCATGCGCGGCGCCTATTTTGGGCTCTGACCGCGGCCATCATGGATACTGGCAGTGGCCATCATGGATACTGGTGGCGGCCATCGAGCCTGAGCAAAATGGCCGCCGTACATGCATTATCAGTCAGAAACGGGATGTGCATTTTCGACCGATTTTTATTTATTTATTTTTTTGCATTATAGATGCGCCCAGCTTGTGTGTGAGAGCTAGAAATTTATTTCCTCTATCTTCTCATTTAGCTTTTCCTGCACTGTTATAAGTCGTGCTAAAGCTATTTAAAGAAACTTTTTTTGCCACTTTGTCGTTTAATGTTCATTTAAGTACATGCCCAATAATACTCTCGCCGTGATGATTCCTTAGTAAACTCAGTCGCCAACAGTCTGCTAGTGCACTAAGATCGTTCACTTTCACATGTCATTACAGATGGTGTCATTTTAAAATGAAGGTCTCTCTCAGTGGCGAACCTCTGTGTCAGTGTGTGCCAGCTTCTAGACGAGCTCTGCCTCAGGTGAGGGGCAGAGTTCAGAGTAAACCTGGGTGTATTTATATGCAGAGATATAAATCGGGCTTGCTGTAGGCAGGTGGCACCAGATTTTTTACTTTTGCATCTATTAATGAAGCAAAAAAAAAAAAAAAACGAATTTAGTGCCACTTTAAGTATTGTAGTATTGTTGAATCTAGGAAATAAAAATTGTAACAAATGAATGCATAGTTTTTTTAATGTCTCCATTAAGGCTAGATGGTGATATAGGAATTGTTAAATGAAAGTAACTTGTGGGAATATTGGGAGCTTGTGTAATTTCCTTCAATTGTCTTTTTGGTAAAAGATTAGGAAGAGTAAATAGAAAAATAGATTTAAATGTTGTTTGTTTTTGATAGAGTGCCTAGAGATTGCTTACTGTGTGCATGAAAAATCAAAGGCTTTCATGAAATTGTATGAATTTGGTTAGCAAGTTGCTTTAAAAAAAAAAACTGGTAAAAAATTTCCTGACTGAATTTTGTCATAAAAAGTTTTATTTTGGTGATAAAAGTATGGAAGTTTATACAAGATAAAGATTTCTTCTTTTCTGAAATTAATTTTAGACTGGAAAATGTTATGAAAATTAAGCTTCAGCGTGGGTTACTTATCTTGAAATGTAACATAGCATTGTTGAGGAGATATCTTGTGGAGAATAATTCTGGAGTGTTTGTAGGCAATGTAATATGTGCATTGTCAGATACCTATAAAGGTAGCCATTTTTATAAATGTATTTTTTCCACATACGATGATGGAATACTTAACTGGTAACCGAATGAGCATCACATGAAGATATCAGAGATTTTAAATTTTAACTTCTGATGTGCAAGTGACCATCTTTGTCCTTCTTCACCCCTATGTTTTTGATGTACTGGGTTTCTGCCAATGAATAGGGGTGAGCTGTGGTTGTAGGTTTTCTGCTGCCCTAGGCATGACTAAACTTGCAAAACCTACCATCATTTGTCAGTGAACCAGGCTGCACCGCACAGGTTGCATAACCTTTCCACTACCAAAGGTTCACTCCCAGGTCACACAACAGAGACAGCAGTGCATGCAATGCAATTCTTCTAGAGTGTTTGCTCTGCTTTATCTTTGTGTTCCTCTAGGAATTTAATTGTATAAACAGTTACTTATTTTAGGTTACCCTTGAGTGCCTTTGCTAATGCAATATTTGCTTTAACCGTATCTGATGTGTAAGATTTTCTTTTTCTGTTTTGAAGAGAGACATAGGAAGTTACTATGTTTAAAATAATCAAGCCAGATAAAGACATTTCATTTTCAGTTGATGACCCATATGAAATATCCCCATAGTGAGGCAAAACGTGGTTAATAACTACTGTAAATATCTATTGTGTACCAATAGTTAGCATATCTCAGTGATGGCAAACCTATGGCACAGACGCCACAAGTGGTAATCTGAAACCTTTAAGATGGCACTCTGCATCAGCCTACCGTATCACCCTCGGTTATGGATAGTGAAGGATAGGAAGCACTTTTAGTGAATGGTTTTGACTTAACCCCTTCGCGACGTTAGGACGGCATAGTATGTCCTGTGTTAAACAGCTCATCGCGTCTCCCTGCGATGAGCTGTGCTCGGATCCAGCTGCAGGCACTTGCAGCGGGATCCCATCTGTCAGATGAGGCCACTTTGCGTGGCCTCAGTCAGACAGGGGAAATTTAGCCGGTGCTCAAAGCGGGCACCGGCTACATTTCTCTAAATCGCACCATGCCCGAACTTCCGGGTTCGCGCATGCCTCCGTGACGTCACATGTGACTTCCGGAGGTCTCGCGGTTTTTTGGCAGGGACCCAAAGGGTCTATTAAGGATCAGGTCTCTGCCATAGTGTTCCTGGCTACCGATCGGCCAGGAACAAATCGTTACGTTTTGGTGCTTGCGTCACAAAGGGGTTATAAACGTTATAGGAAGGGAAGGAGAGCAAGAAGAAGCAGGGTGGCTGATATCGCTAGGCAGAAAAATGGCTGCAGTGAGAGGGCACTTTGAGATCCTCGTCTTGGGCACTAACCCTGGCATATCCAATGTTATTTCATGAATGAATGCACCCACTTAAAAGTAAGTAAGACTTTTTTTATTGGTATTTGTCAACTCCTTTTACATATTTTACCGCAGGGCCTGCCACAAAATTGTGGACTCTGAATAAGGGCTTTTAAAGAGCTGTTTTATAGGGACACTCCAACCAAAAAATGAAAAGGCTTTATTTTGTATTGTTGATTTCAGATATGTCTTTTGTTTTTGTTTTGTGACTGTATTTAATAAAATGGGTAACTAAACAAGTGTGACTGGTCGTCGCCATTTTGTGAGATATAGCGTTTTTGGGTGACACCCTCTAGTGACTTTACAGCACAGATTTCTCACATAGCAGTGGTGTATGATTTATATATGTGTTTGTTTTAAATTACCATGTTATCTAGTTACATCTTATGTAAGTGGTAGTGTCCCTTTAAGAGGTCAAAATTGGTATTTACCAACCAAGGGGAAGGTGCCTCATAAATGTTTCATGTAGTTCAGGGCTCGACAAACCCCAGGCGCCAGGTCGCCATGGCGACCAGGAAATTGGACCTGGCGCCTGGGTGCCATCAGCCTCATGGTCCCCTCACCACTGTCAATCCGATTTTTTTTTTTTTGCGGAGCGCGAGGGGGTAAAGTCTGTGCCATCCGCACAGACATCAAGCTCCGCCCCCTCGCGCAACGCGTGTCTGTGTGCCGGGTGTCGTCACGTGACATCCTGGCACTTAGCAGGCAGATCGGCTGCAACACGAATGTCCCCCTTCCCTGCAATGAGGTAAAGCAGCAGGGAGGGGGAACACGTTAAGAAACCAAGAAAAGACTGTGTGAGGTGGGTGTGTGTTTGTATATATGTGTATATGTAAAGTAGGTGTGTGTGTGAGGTGTTTGTTTATATGGGTATATGTAAAGTAGGTGTGTGTGAGGTGTTTGGATATATGGGTATATGTAAAGTAGGTGTGTGTGTGAGGTGTTTGGATATTTGTGTATGTGTCAAGTAGGTGTGTGTGAGGTGTTTGTATATTTGTGTATATGTAAAGTAGGTGTGTGTGAGGTGTTTGGATATATGGGTATATGTAAAGTAGGTGTGTGTGAAGTGTTTGTATATATGTGTATGTAAAGTAGGTGTGTGTGAGGTGTATGGGTATATGTAAAGTAGGCGTGTGTGAGTTTGTATATATGTGTATATGTAAAGTAGGCGTGTGTGTTTATGAATTGCGTGTATGCTTGCGTGATTGTCTGGCTCCTACATTTTTTTGCTGGTTCCTAAAATCTAATTACATTTGTCAAGCCCTGATGTAGTTGTAAGCTAAGACAGGACAATAAGAATTTGATGAACCATGGTTTAATGTTTTTTATTTGCACTACTAGGATCCCTCGCTTCCCGTCCTTCCACACTTTTTTTTTTTTTCATTTTGGGAGGATTACCGATATTTCCCTTTATTATCCAATAGAATCCAATAGTTTTGGGGGATGATAGAGGTACATTTTGGTTTGCCGCGTTTCGGCCTGCTTTTGGTTTTGGAATATCTGCGTTTGCCAAATTGTAGCAAATGTCCCTGATGTGCCCCGAATCATTACTGACTTCAAAGGCAACATTTCAGTGCCAAAAATCCGTCTATACTGAGAAGACCATAGAATATTCATCTCTCTTCTTCCTTTCCTACCTTTTTTAAAGAGTTTCTCAAAACTCTCCTCTTCTGGTAGAATACGTGATAAATCTCATTAATTTCTTTTTACTTAAATAGACTTTAATTTGAAGTGACTGTTTTTAGGGGTGCAGTGATGATAAGCAGTCCATTGTATAAGAGACCGATAAAACATTTTTGGGCAAGAAAAGTCATTTAATTTATGGTTGGAAGAATGCAGACAAATGTTTCTTATCTTGGTACAGCAGTCTTTCCATTTTCTATATCTGCCATATTGCTATTTCTCATTGTTCCATAATTAGAATTGCTTATTTCAATTAGAAATAGTTTGGTTTCCATTAAGAATAGCATTAAATATTGCTGCATAGCAGAGAGTTAAACAATAGTTTGGAGAGAGGGCACAGTTGGGGAATAAAAAATGGTGGGAGGGAGACCCACAAGGAGAGGGAACTGTTCTATCACAATAGAAGACAAAGTTATGATTATTCCATGATATGAATGAGAGAAAAAAGATGAATAGAGGGAAATAGAGGAACCAATAAAGATTACAACTTGAAAATTACCAACTTGAAAATGATATATTAAAGATAAATAATTACCAAAATGTATGTGTTTGTTAAAATTTGATTATCTGCATTCTTAACATACATAATTTGCACACAAATATCAAGTTTGACCCTCTCCAGCATTTGGCTGGAGCCGAGAGGGAAAAGTAAGCAAGAAGCAAATTGTACCAAATGACCACTATTATTTTACATTGTTGATTTTGTTTTTGTTATATTTTACTAAACAAGTGTGACTGGGCGCCTCCATTTTTAGTGTTAGTGTGAAAATAGTGTTAGTGTGAAATAGTGTTTTTGGGTGCCACGCCACAGGTACTTCACAGAACTAGTAGCTCACAATGGGGCTGGGGACACAATGCAGTCTATTAGTCAGCATTCTGACCATAGACTTGCATTGAATGGGAGGGCAATGCAGCTATTATTTTCTGCCCACTAGTGATACACAGGAGCCAATAAGAGAGTAGGGGTTTATCTTATGACATCATCATGCAGGCTCTGCCCACAGCTGTAAAATGAGACTTGCTGGAAGATTTTGGAGAATGTTGCATATGGGTAAAATTCACAAAATGGATGCTGGAACACCTATTTTATTTTTAGTTTTATATGCAATTAATACAAACAGTGGCATATGTCTTGTATATGTGTTTGTTTTAAAATCTAGGTACATCTTATGTTGGTGGTAGTGTCCCTTTAAGTATTTAAATGCATACTGTACATGTTAAATATATAAAAAAAATCTGATTCTTACCCTTTGCTGAAGTTCCAAAAAGGCAGCAGGTTTTAGCTTCTGTAGAACACTGTCTCAGTGTCTGCTTTAAAAAAAATATTCTCATGAAGTCATTCAAAAGCATTTCTATTCACTTGAAAGGCTGCAAGTTACAATTCAGGAGGCACTCACAGTGTGTGTGATGTCATTTGTCATCTCATGCCACCACGGTGAGCCTCTTACTTGCAGGTGTTGGTGGGCATCAGTGCTCACAAATTGAGCAGCAGACATAACGTGCTTATACATGGGTGTGCTGATCACTGCAACAGGACCTGTGTAAAATCCATAGGGGAAGGGCTAGAACATTCCCAATGGATTATTAATTGCTGCATTTTGATGACTTGTAGTAATGTACAGCAGGGCTCGACAAACCCCGGGCGCCAGGTCGCCATGGCGACCAGGAAATCGGACCTGGCGCCCGGGTGCTGTTTGTCACAGAGTGCCCTTGCTGGCTGCCATCCGTTTTACTTTCAGCGCGAGGGGAGAAAGTCTGTGCGGATCACCCAATAATATACCAGTATTATTTTGCCATTTAAAATTCTCCAGCCAATTTACCCTGGTGTGTCCCTTTAGGATGAGTAAAATCCTTTATGAATTTTGTTCCTATAGCTGATATTCTAAACTTGCATCATTTTCTTCTAAATTTTATTTGATAGATTTGATCACTCTCCCAATAACGTTTGTGTTAAAATTCACAACAGGCAGGCAGTGCATTTGCCTTTAAAAAGAGTGCTGCATTTTTAAATGTATGTATGTATGTATGTATTGCTTTTAGAGATGCAGATATGTCTGTAACCTGAAGGTGTAAATACCGTATTTGCTCGATTATAAGACAAGGTTTTTTTCAGAAAATGTTTTCTGAAAAATCCCCCTCGTCTTATAATTGAGGTCGTTTTATAATCTTACCTCAAATCGAGGTCAGATTATAAGACATGGATCCAGGTCCCCAGCAGAGCTGCAGGGGACCTGGATCCCCCTCTCTAACAGCAGGGGATGTCTGCGTGATGAGCGCAGACTCCCCTGCTGCTGCCCGGCACGACCGCCGGGGCTTCTATGATGAAGCCGGGTACTTCTGGCTTTGTCACAGAAGTCCCGGCGGTCGTGCCGGGCGGCAGCAGGGGAGGTCTGCGCTCATCGCGCATACATCCTCTGCTGCCCCACTAGCCACCAGGGAGAATCGGGCAGCTGGGGGATATCTGCACGATACGTGCAGACATCCTCCATGCTGCCCGACACCTCCGTCTATTATGACGGACCAGCTGTCCGTCATAATAGACAGAGGTGTCGGGCAGCATGGAGGATGTCTGCACGTATCGTGCAGACATCCCCCGGCTGCCCCCACTATCCACCAGGGATTATGAAACAGGTGAGGGGGAGGGAGGGGGGTGGAGGGAGGGGGGGAACCAGAGCAACAATGAGAGGGAGGGGGGACCAGAGCAACGAGGGAGGGGGGACCAAGTTTGGGGGGTCGTCTTATAATCGAGCAAATACGGTATTGAAAAACTGAAAGGTCACAGGGTGATCATAAAAATCTCAAAACAAAAAATACTTTGGGATCTCTCAACAGAAATGGCTGCTTAATTAAATGTTAAAGGCAAGAAAAAAGTTAATGATAGAAACAAAATTAAAAAGCATGTTTTCATTGTAAATGTGGTTGTTTATTTAAGAACAGAATAATAAAAAAAAACTTTACACCTACATAATGCTTCCCTGATCTGACTAAAATTCTTAAACTTGCTTATTTTTTCAACTGTGCAAATATTGTCTATGTGCAATGCATTTGTCATTTCATCACAGCAATTCACTTGTATAACATTATCTATATCGCCAGTATAGTTATCATTTACTGGTTCTATAATGAGTTTTGTAATCCACAAAGGCACACCTAGGGAGTTTCTTTGGAACAAAGCTCTATTGAAAGTTCATTTGTTTGTGATAACAAAAAAAGCATTAAGTCAACATGACTACTAATGTAAGTGGCAGTGAAATATATTTCTTCAGATAATGGTATTTTAGCATTTATAGCTAAATGCACTCAAGATAAACTTCCCACTAAGCAATTATTAGGTATATGAGACTGGGGACGAAGAGACCTGGCCCAGTAGACATCCTCTGCGAATTCTCAATGGGTTTGAGGGTAGAACAAAGGCCGGCCATTATTTTTTAATATCAGACACCTGCTATCAAACCTTGAGCTTTTTAGGTCAGACACGGAAAGTTTCCAGGTATTTGTATTTTTCATTAAGTTAAAATGAAGGCCCTGTTTTAAGTTAATTATTGAGCAATGTATCTTTAAGGTCTCCTAATGCCAAAAGTCTGTTTGTGATGTGAATCTCTGTCGGCAACTGCCATGGTACTTTGTCAGGTTTTTTTTTTTTTTTTTAACAGTCAACTATTTGTTATTCTGGATGTGAAGTGGTAGAACCAAAGCAAGAACAAATCGTATTAGAAACCATTCGACTGAGTGAATTTGAGCAGGACACTTTGGTTTGAGGACTAAACACCTTTATCAGTAATACATTTATCACTCCTTCACAGAGACCTGTGTCTCATGAACTGAGTCATGGATACAAGTCCGTGAATGCAGAGAGACAACTGTAATGGATGGAGATGTTTAATATTTCAGAATAAGGAAGAGGTATTTTGCTCTGTATGTTTGCTAGATGTATGAATGTTCCTTGAGGACACAACTGTTTTTAAACTTCTGCTGTGTTTGTGTTTAGCTGTAATTTTCCTATTTCTAATTTACCGTACCCACACGTATAATATACTGGTTTTAATGCCATCATTTTTTATTTTTTTATCATATCACATAATTTACTATAAAAAGAATCACAAAATATGATATGCAAATTGAAAACCCCCCCACTTATTTTCGTAACTTTTACATTAAATAAACATTTTTATACATTTAACAAACACAAAACATCTGCTATATAGATTCTATTTGTCCTGAGTTTAGAAATATCCATTGTTTACATATTTTCCGTAAACTAACCGTTGCATCCCCCCCCCCCCCCAGTGTAATGTTACATAGTGCATTTCTAGCAACCACATATTTTTGTATATAAAAATATATAACAATGATGACTTTTTTTTTTTTTTATAAAGCTCCTTTCACCATGCTCTTTTGGAATTAAGCGAATTGGCTGCATCATTCAGATCAATGTCATTATTACCCAGTTGATGGTAATGTTGTTTAAAATATATTTAGACCATTTTATATCTGGTATATATTACTTCTCATTTACTTTCATAGTAGTTCTTTATTTATATTTGTCATTTAGTGGGGCATGTAGTTAACATCAAACTAATGCATATTAGTTAATGATGAAAAATAAATCAATATTTTCCTCTTTAACTCTCAGACATGTACGTCCCCAGCATACGGTTGACCAATCAGACTATTTCACAGAGATGCATGCAGGTGCTCATAGTGTGTGTGTGTGTGTGTGTGTGTGTGTGTGTGTGATGTCTATGTAGTATCCATGTATTTTGGGTTTCCATCTCTTTGGAAAGGCATGGGTTGGCCCTGCTCATGTGTGCTTGCACCATGCAATAGTGATGTCATAATATAACTCACCATTGCTTATTCCTTTAGCATCTCTTAATTTTCAGTGGGTTAAGCACTGGTGTTGTGACATGAGCTCAGAATCTTTTTTTTATATCCAGCATACTATTTTTGCACGGTCAGGTATACCAAAACTATGCCTGATTAGGCATACACAAATATCTTGTGTTTAAAGCAGAACTTTTATTTTATTTTATTGTGGACTTTCCAAGATGCCACAATAGATGAGCACATGGGCTTTTCCTTTACATCTGCTTTAAAAGGTTTTAATTTTTGTATGGAGAGTGCTCTCTCTAGCATTATTCTCATTTGTATGCCAACCTTCTTATGGCTGTTCCTACTTAAAACCAGCCAACATCGATTCTCTTTATTTCAACCTTTCTTTCATCTTGCATGTCTGTTAACGGTAATACGCATTCAAGAGGTTCTAAAATACATTCTTTGCCTACAAAGATGTGTTTATCACAATGGTACAAAATGTCCAACACATAGATTTGTTCTGCTGTGAGCTGCATCTCCATCAAAAAACCATTCATTGATTTTATGTATTAGTATGGTCAACAATGGGGAAAACCCCCATATCTTCAATAAGGAAGATTTCAGGTTCATCACTACTTTTTACAGGGTAGTTAATTTGTTGTGATCAGTATATGTTCTCTATTATTGGATGTTTCTTTTTTTTCTCTTAGTTCTAAGTAATATTGATTTGGGAAAAATATTGCACATTTTTTAAAGAGTGAGTAAAAATGTATTATCCTTGTTTTGTTCTTGGGCGAAAGTATTTGTGATTGGTAATGCAATAGTACTAGAAAGCAGACAGACACAAAATTACAGGGAAATGAGATGGGCATTTCATATTTTAGGCCAATGTATCAGAATTGGAAAATTGAAAAAACAAACCCTTTCTAAATATAATCTAATATTTGTCCTGAGTTTAGAAGTTTACATGCTTTTTTCTATTATTTTTCCATGATATGGGGCTATAACTGAAAGTAGTGAATTGCTTTTTCCTAACCATATTCTCTTAGCGATCTTTTGACACTAACCCTAACACTAACCATAGATCTATTGCTAACTAATGATTTTTTTTCTTTAAAGTGTAATGTTGCGGGCCTCCTCCAGAGGTAGTAACTGATAGATGATCACATCCAACCCTCTTTCCCACAGGAGTTGGCACCATAATGCAATGACATGCGGCTATTCCAATATGTCGCCTGCGATCACTCAGTAGAGTGATATTTGGGCACCAAATGTTGGTGTTAATGCCTAGACATCGAAGCATTACAGCAACACCGCCTGAGTGGCGGTAGTGATCATTGATTGCTTCCATGGCTCAATTTAATGGAGAACGTTCCATTCTGTCACTGTGTTCTCATGACAAAAAAGGCCATTATGGTATAGAACATTCCTGTGCCCTCAACTGTTTAAAGAAACTGTCACCTAAACATCACTAATACTGTGAATACAGAGCATAAAAGTGATCCAAAAAAATTACATTTCAAGCAAATGCATACATTGGGAGTAACCATATTTTGAATGCACTTCTGGTGTTTCTTGTTTATGACATCCCCCATTAAAAGGAGATCATTTGCATACCAAGCAACACGTGAAGAAAAACTTATCTTTCTCTTAATCTATTATGCTAACACAAAGTGTATATTGTTTTTTTTAGCTTTTTTAAACTTTATTTTCGCCATTCTTAATATTTACATTGCAATAATGTGCATCTAACATTTTGAATACGTTTGCCCAAAGTGTGTCTATGTAAGCTGTAGATTTCTAGACCCCATGGATCAGCTGCTGTATATTAATTATACGGTTGGACACTATGATAATACAGTAAGACTATAGTTTTCTTTTTCAGTTTACATTTACTAGAATTTCTGGCTGTTGCATGTGTTTTGTCAGCTTTGCTTTGTTGATAAACAATAGGAAATTCTAATAAATGGCAGTTGACCTGTTCTTTTGAGATTGCCTTATTTCGCTTATCTGCCGGTAAACATATAAAGGAGAGATACGCTTGAATGAAGATCAGCAGACAGCGCTTAGGTGTGCAGAGTTTTGAGGATATATTCTCTTGTTGAATAAAATGGCTTCCACATTCAATGTTAATCTTATGTTAGATAATTCCCATTGTAGAATGTAATGCTCTGTTGATGATCAGATGATATCATCTATTTATTTTATGATTTGTTAGCATAAAGTTATGGCCGATCGGCTTTGTTATGCTGCACTTTGCACACATGGGGTAATTAGTTAACCCTATAACCTAACCATGAATGTTTTTTCCATTTTGAACAATACTTGTATATCAGGGCTCGACAAACCCGGTTGCCATGGCGACCAGGAAATTAGACCTGGCGTCTGGATATTTTGAGCCACGCATGGTGCAGTCGCCGCTGAGAGTTGTTTTTTTCTTCTTGTTTCCCTTCTTTAATCCAGCGGTGCACGAGGGAGCAAAGAGTGTGTGCACCGGCTGCACAGACCTTCTGCTCCACCCCTCTCACG
The DNA here is from genome assembly GCA_036172795.1 of Pelodytes ibericus. NCBI lineage: Eukaryota > Metazoa > Chordata > Amphibia > Anura > Pelodytidae > Pelodytes > Pelodytes ibericus. The sequence goes on from CM069857.1 coordinate 172,685,783, forward strand.
CACCGCACTATAATCCCCCCTTCCCTGCAATAAGGTATAGCAGCAGGGAGAGGGGACATTTTCATAGGTGTACTTTTTAAAAAAAAATTATTATCTTAAAACAAAACTGCTGCCCTCTGTGTGTGTGACTCACTGTATGTTTGTGTGTATCTGACTTTGCGTGTGTGTCTGACTGTGTGTGATTATGTGTGAATGTTGTGTGTATGTGACATTGTCTGGCTCCTAGATTTTTATAGCTGACTCCTAAAACTCGGATAAGTTGATCAAGCCCTGTTATATATGCCCAGTTAACAGAAGGTGCCTGTCTAAATTCAAAGACTCCAGGTAGCTCTATTAAAAACACAAGTCTGCAGCATTATTTCCCAAGACATAAACTGTAATTTTAGCTGTCTGTAAGTGAGACATATTCCATAATATACTGTCAATTTTAAATTGGTTCGTCAAAACACACATTGTTTCTATAAATAGGAGTAAACATCCTGGTGAACATATCACATTCACTACATATACACAATATGATCAAATGTGTTGGGACACCTGTATTTGCATCTTGTGTATCGTAACTAAATGTCACAATGAATGCAAATCTGCACAGACATGTGGATATACAATGCAAAGGACCTAAGTCTGTGATCAGTACAAGAAGCAGTCATGGGTCGAGCATCTGAACTTAGAGACTTTCAATGTAGGCTGGTGACTGGATGTCATATTGGTAACTTCTCTGTGCGTGCAACTTTGGTTCGCCTTCACTTTCCACAATCTACTGCTTTTTAATGATTGTAGATTGTAGACTGAAGGTGATTTTTTTTTTTTTTTTTAACAGTGCACTGCCAACATTGAGGCAGTACTATGGGAATGAGCTCTGTCATTTCAAGCAAGGCAATGCTCCATGTCATACAGCAAAGGCTGTAGAAGATTGGTTTAAGGTCAGTGAAGTAAAAAAAAAAAAAAACTGGCCATCTCGGAGCCCAGATCTCAATTCCATTGAACATCTTTGGGATGAACTGAAGTTCCGGATTAGACTCTACATCCAAGCTTTCTCTGGCAAAGTCTTTGCTGGACGAATGGATGCACATTCCAATTGAGATATAATGAAAGTTGGTAGAAAGTGTGGCCACAAGAGTTCAGGCAGTCATTAACACCAAAGGTGGCCCGAAATATGTACGTTTTGTAATTTAAACATTGTATAATTTCTGTAGGTGTCCCAATACGTTTGATCATATAATTTATATTTGCTTGGTGCTTGAAATGCAATTGCGTATGTAATTGTGCATTCATTTTAGTATTTTGTGTGTGTTTTAGTGCTGTTAAACATTAAAGCATACATTTGATCTTTTATCTTTTATTGTGTGTCCAAAGGTGATGTGGTCAGAGAATATAAAAGGTTGCTACGTTTGCAGACTGTACACATTCCACTTCTATTTTGTGTACATAGTCACTGGTATGTGTAATGAAAGAAGACTGCAGTCTGTATGGGTAAAAGTGTGGTCTTCTCTGAAATCTTTACTTAACACCCACATCATGTTGCACAAAACAATACAGAACTATCTGGCACGGATGTGTTCAGGATTTATTCTGAGATAGATCTTTTGTGAATTTGGGAGAATGTGTTTGCTTATTCCTCTTGAAACAATGGTTATCTTTATAAACTGGTTCCATTTATATCTCTAAGCAAGACCCAGTTTGGTTTTGCTCCACTATGGTATGAACACCCTTGTCTGAGAAGACATTTGTGTGTAATTTGTGACTTTTTATTGTCACAATGCAATTAAATCTAAAAAAAATGAAGCACCATATAGTTAACTGCATGATTGGATGGTGGAAGATTATAGCGCAAGAATGGTGCCTTTTCAGATGCTAATTTATTATTTTAGACCAACTCTGTATGAAACCTGTTGACTGTTTTTATTTATTTTTTTACAGTGTAATTATGGATATGCCTGCGAGAACAGAACCATTTTTATTTATATCCTACATCCTGTCAGGAATGCTGAAATCAGTTGGTAATGGCTCAAATGGGGGTGATATCAGACATACCGTATTTGCTCTAATATAAGACAAGGTTTTTTTCAGAGCAAATGCTCTGAAGAGAGAGAAAAGGAGGGAGGGAGGTGGAGAGAGAGAGAAAAGTTTGGGGGGAGGGACAACGCGGGGGGGGGGGGGGGGAGAGGCAGCATTGGCATATAAAAGGAAATAAAAACAAGAAATGCATTTGTTTAATATATTTTTTTATTAAATATTAAAAAGCAATTTACATGTCAATATATACAAGTTGAACTTTTTTCCTATAGGGTAGTCTTATATTCAGGCTTTTAGTTTTTTCCCTAAAGGAATATCCAAAATTTGGGGGGTCGTCTTATAATCAGGGTCGTCTTATATCCGAGCAAATATGGTATTCACATGGAAGTTATCTGCAGTGTGCCAACCAATTTCAAGCCTGATCTCAGATGTTTGACAAGGCACAACCCAAGATGGTGGAACCCTTGCTTCCAAACTGAAAAGACACATCAAGTAAGGACATGTTAGTAGTTGGGGAAAAACCTAATCTGAGGAAAGGAGCCCAGGCCTGATTGGTTACCAAAGAGATTAAAACCGTTTGGTCAAACCGTTGGTAGAGGCTCTCAGAGGATAGAGTATTCAGAGTAAAGGGTCTGCTAAAAAGGGGGTTGAGTCTCTGTTTTGAGGGGAGCGACATATTAATGTGAATTGAGGAGGGATTGTGTTTAATGTTGCTGTGTATTTTAGTAGTTTGCTTCTAGCACCACAAGAGGGGTTCTGATCTATTGTGCTAAAACAATTAAAATCCAAACCAATACTGTCAAGTCCTTCAGTGCTTTCATAGATAAAAGGGATGAAATTCATATGCATTGTGAGCTCTACATTTGCCGGCTTTGAGCTACATGTTTTTAGGTATGCTGAGGAACCTATTAGGTCATATGCATTTTCTAAGAAATGTGGAATCCATCTTTTGGAATTAGCTGGCTTATAGGTGGATTGTTTCTGCTTACTGTTACAGTATCTGACAAGCTGTTCTGATGAGCGGATTACCTCTGTGCGCCAGGAGCTTGTACAATGTGTTATACATTGTATTGTGCATACATGTTATTGTATATGTGTCTCTAACTCTGTTTTAATTCTAAATGACATATGACTCATAGTGATTTCACAATTTACTGGCATATTGCTATTTGTACTTCAAAATTCATATGTAATCACAAGCCAGACTCAAACAGAAACCTCTAACTGGACAACTAATGTTCAAAAATCTTAATATAAAATCCTTGCAATTAATGGTTCAGTTCTATCCTCTCTACTTTTTGAAGTAGATCTAAAAGGCTAAAAAATTTAGCTTTTAGCCGCAAAGGTTTGTCATTTCCCCCAACTCTGGTGTCAACCCGACGATTAGCTTTCATTTCTACTCATGGGTTTACATTCAGCAATGCTTGAATCTGGCTGCAGGCAACAATGTCAGTGGTGTACTGAGTGGGAATATCCCTGCTTGCATCTGTCATGCTTTGATGCTAATGTAGAGAGAGAGAGTCCCTTGCTTTTAATTATGAGTAGGGTGACTTTCGTGGAGTCCATTATGTTGATTAAATGGAAAAATGAAGGCCTGTTACTGCGCTATCATAAAGTAATGTCAGCTGATAGGATCAACCTGCAGTCTTCATTGTGATCCATAGAGGGTAAAATGACACATACCTTTAAAAAGTACTACTGCCACTGAGCTTTGCACAGCTCCTAAAAAGTGTAGTAAAAGTACCAGTAAAAAAATAAATAAAAAGCCGCTACTTAAGGGCTGAAAAGGAAAACATTTGGTTTACTGCTTAGTTTTCTAAGTTGTAAGCTGATTTGTTCACAAAACAAACTGAAATGGCTTAAACTGTAGCAGAAATAAACATCAAAAAAGGATGTTCATTGGTTGCAAAGAGGCTAGAACATGGTCTTTACTCTCCAACCACCGTTACACAGTGCAAATGGGCAGACAGACAAGCCCATCATGTAAAATAAATTAATTTGGGCATGTTCTACACTTTTCCAGTGTCCAGAAGAAACGAAAAGCTCTGTGTTTTTAAAAACCCAAAGAAATCTTTAGTGAAAGAAGCTTTTTTTCAGATACTGGTTTTCTATGTTCTCATTTTCAGATTTATTGAGACCCCTTTACTTTAATTAATACATTATGATACTTAGTATGCAGAACTTTTTAAATCCCCTGTTGTAATGTTGGTAAATTCTTAGGAGGAAAAAAAAAAACAGCTCTAGATTAAACAAATTGTACAGAAGAAAATGTTGGCTTCGCACCAGCAACTGCTGTGAGACTTTATACATTTGTATTCATAACAAGTACGGTATATAAATGTCTCTAAATCCTACTTAAAATACATTCCTAACACAGTTTGAGTTTTACACTCTACATACGCTTATTAAATGATTAATGTGCTATTATCTAAAAGAAATATTCAAATATTTTCTGATTTCAATGAGCAAATGAAAAACTGCTCCTGTAAATTGTTAAACTCCTTTGAGTCTAATCATTTCTTGGCGCCTTCTAAATAAAGTTACCCTTATTATATAATATTACATTATAAGCTCCTCCTCTACCATTGGAGTTGTATTCCTGAAATACTAGGAGGTAAATCTGAAACACTTTATTTTAAATATTAGCTCGTTTATCATTGAACGTGTATTTGTGTTTCCTGGCTTAGGTGTCTTCTAAGAAGTGGGATTGAACTTTGCTCTTGCAGTAGAGATAATCAATGCAATGCTTTATTTGTATGAATAAGTACCGTATTTGCTCGAATATAAGACAAGGTTTTTTTCAGAGCAAATGCTCTGAAAAATCCTCCTTGTCTTACAATCGAGGTCGTTTTATAATCTGACCTCAAATTGAGGTTAGACTATAAGACATGGGCGGCAGCAGGGGAGGTCTGCGCTCATCGCACAGACTTCCTCTGCTGCCCCACTAGCCACCAGGGTGAATCGGGCAGCTGGGGATACGTGCAGACATCCTCCATGCTGCCCGACACGGCAGACTATTATGACGGACCAGCTGTCCGTCATAATAGACTTCTGTGTCGGGCAGCATGGAGGATGTCTGCACATATCGTGCAGACATCCCCCGGCTGCCCCCACTAGCCACCAGGGAACAAAACCAGGTAAGGGGGAGGGGGGTGGACAGAGGACACAGACAGACAAGGGGAGGGGGGGGATAGAGAGAGACAAAGGGAGGGGGAGGGGGGAGGACACAGACAGACAGACAAAGGGAAGGGGGAGGACACAGACGGACAAGGGGACGGAGGGGGGAGACACAGACAAGGGGAGGGGGGATAGATAGAGACCAGGGGAAGGGGGAAGAGAGAGAAGTTTTGGGGGGAGAGAGAGAGACAACGCTGGGGGGGAAAGAGACAGCTGGGGGAGGGGGAGAGAGGCCGCATTGGCACATACAAGGAAATAAAAACAAGAAATGCATTTGTATTATATAAAGTTTTTATTAAATATTAAAAATCAATTTACATATATACAAGTTAAACTTTTTTTTTCTATAGGGTAGTCTTATAATCAGGCTTTTAGTTTTTTTCCTAAAGGAATTTACAAATTTGGGGGGGTCGTCTTTTAATCAGGGTCGTCTTATAATCGAGCAAATACGGTATAATTCTTCTAGTTGCAGAGCACAGTTCATGTTTATAGACTTTTTCAAGGATTAGTTATAAAAAAATCTTTTGATTAAATACGATCCAAAGATGGATGGCCTTTTAGAACTGAATGATAATGGTGAACTTTCACATTTGTATTGTCAGACATAGAAAAGGCATGATTAAAAATGATCCCCAGATTTTTTTCCCCACCAGCCCATTATTCCATTGAGACAGAATGGCACATGGATTGATAGGCAAAACGTAAAACCAGAAATTAAATAGAAATAAACTCATGCAGCACTGTGTTCTACATTAAAGGGAAACTCCCACCCAAAAAATAAAAGGTTTATTTATTTTTTGTTTTTTTGCATTGTGGATTTCAGATGTGTTTTTTGTTTTTACGTTAGTTTATTTTATGAAAAATGTTACTAAACAAGTGTGACTGGGCCCCACCATTTTGTAAAATATAGTGTTTTTTGGGTGCCAGCCCCCAGAGAGTTTACGGCACTAATATCTCACTTTGGGGCTGGGGACACAGAATGCAGTCTATAAGTCTGAATTCTGATCTGAAAGGGAGGGTAATTACATCACAAGGGGGCAGAGTTATAATCTTGTTTGATTAGGTCAATCTCTTCTCTTTGTGCTGGAAGGCAGGTAAAAAAAAGTGTACACAGCCACCTAGTCCTGCCTACTAGTGATACACAGGAGCCAGTAAGAGAGCAGGGGTGTAGCTTATGACATCATCATGCAGGCTTTTGGCGACAGTTGTAAAGTGAGACTTTCTGGAAGATTTTTAAGGAATGTTGCTTCATGGGTAAAATTCTCAAAATGGATGCTGGAGATAACCACCTAATTTTATTTTTACTTTTATATGCAATTAATGCGAACATAGAAGAAGAAAACAAACAGTGGCATATGTCTTATATATGTGTTTGTTTTAAATGCACAGGAAATCTAGTTACATCTTATGTAAGTGTTGGTGTCCCTTTAAAGAAATTTAAAGACTCCACTGTAGCAAGTACTTTTTAATTAAAATCTTACATCAAGTGTAGACATTTTTATAAATAAATGCTTTAACGAAAATACACAAAGTGCCTTGTTGAGTCCTCTTTACTCCTTAAAACTCTATAATTGGGCAAACATGCTTTTTAGAATCTTGGGTAAGGTTACTTAATATCTGACCAAAGATGATGTCTCAATTAGGTACTTTATTTTTATTCTGTCATTAAAGTATTTTGATTCAAAATGCCTACATTTGTAATCTTTCAATTACACAGAATTTCCAACAGTAGTCCTTTAGTTAACACCATGTCTTACTTTCACTCACTCATACAGTGGTGCATGTATGTTTTGTGCATCCCAAGGCCAGACCCAGGGTTTTGAATAAGTATGGGAAGTGTTGTCCACAACAACTGGAGTACCAAATGTTAGGAGACACAAAATAGGATTGATCCCTAACCTTTGGCACACATGCTGTTTTGGACAATCGCAGTGTACATACAACCATATGGTAAATGTAGTCCACAACAGCATACGTATTCTGCCCTCACAAACTCGCGTCTGTAGTTTAAATTTCTGATAGGAATAAGACAATGGTGATGGCACTGCGGATGTTTGGGAACTGCATATTCCATGAGGCGCAGTCACTTATTAGTATGATTAAGCATCATGGGATATGTAATTTTTGAACATTTGTGTTGCCGAAGTTAGCAGTCACTGGTGTATAGATAGTTTCAATATATCTGCCTAGTAACTAGGGATCGACCGATTATCGGATTAACCGATATTATCGGCCGATATTCACAGTTTCCTAAACTATCGGTATCGGCATCTAACTTTACCGATAATGCCGATAATATTTGAATGAAGCAGTTTTCGCGATCAACGATCGCGAAAACCGCTTTAACAGTGCTGGTCTATTGCCTCGACATCGAGGCAATAGCCAGCACCGATATTTCTATTTTGGGACCCCCACGGAGCGATCGTGGGGAGCCATATTGACGGAGCATGCTGCTCCGTCAGTATGGCTAAGTCCTCTGCCGGTCTGAGCTTCGGAAGTGAAAGTAACTTCACTTCCGTCGCTCTGAATATGCTACTTGACTACCCCTAGTGGTAGTTTAGTAGCATTGCAATGGAAAATAATTAAAATACATATTTAATTAAATAAAAATAGGTTATTTAGCTATATTAGCCTATAGGGTTAAAATTAAATATTTTTTAGCATAAGGGATAGGGTTAAAATTAAATTAAAGTTAAAAAATATTAAGGGATATAATAAGGATTAGAGTTGGGGTTAAATTTAGTGTTAGGGTTAAATTTTGGGTTCGGGTTGGGGTCAAAAGATCAATATAGGAAAAAACAAAAAAACACTATTTTTGGTTTTTGCCCCATAACTCGCAAAAAAATACCGAAAAATATGGAAACATGCATATTTTTGAACTCGGGACAACATTTAGAAACTATTTAGCCGGGGTCTTTTTTAATGATTTTATTTGTGTAAATTATATTTTAGGTCAAAGTTAGAAAAAGTGGGTTTTTTTAAATTTTTCATCATATTTTATGATTTTTTTTGTAGTAAATTATAAGATATGATGAACATAATGGTATCTAATGAAAGCCCTTCTTATGACGATAAAAACGACATATAATTTGTGTGGGTACTGTATGTGAGAAAGCAAAAAATTACAGCTAAACACAAACACCCTAGAAATGTCAAAACAGCCATTGTCACCAAGGGAAAGTCAAGGTGAAAATGTCTTGTCACTAAGGCAGGGCTCGACAAACCCCAGGCGCCAGGTCGCCATGGCGACCAGGAAATTAGACCTGGCGCCTGGGTGCTGTCAGCCTCATGGTCCCCTTGCCGCTGCCATCCGATTTTTCTGCAGCGCGAGGGGGTAAAGTCTGTGCCGATGGCCGATGGCACAGACTGCAAGCTCCGCCCCCTCGCGCAGCGCGTGTCTGAGTGCCGGGTGTCGTCACGTGACATCCTGGCACTCAGCACGCCGACCAAGTTCAGCTGCAGCATGAATGTCCCCCTCCCCTGCAGTGAGGTAAAGCAGCAGGGAGGGGGGACACACCAAGAAGAAACCCCCAAGAAAAGACTGTGTGAGGTAGATATGTGTGTGTATGTATTGTAAAGTAGGTGTGTGTGAGGTGTTTAGATATTTGTGCATATGTAAAGTAGGTGTGTGTGAGGGGTTTGTGTATATGGGTATATGTAAAGTAGGTGTGTGTGAGGTGTTTGTATATATGGGTATATGTAAAGTAGGTGTGTGTGAGGGGTTTGTGTATATGGGTATATGTAAAGTAGGTGTGTGTGAGGGGTTTGTGTATATGGGTATATGTAAAGTAGGTGTGTGTGAGGGGTTTGTGTATATGGGTATATGTAAAGTAGGTGTGTGTGAGGTGTTTGTGTATATGTGTATATGTAAAGTAGGTGGGTGTGTGTGTGAGGTGTTTGGATATATGTGTATATGTAAAGCAGGTGTGTGTGAGGTGTTTGTATATTTGTGTATATATAAAGTAGGTGTGTGTGAGGTGTTTGTATATTTGTGTATATGTAAAGTAGGTGGGTGTGAGGTGTTTGGATATATGTGTATATGTAAAGTAGGTGTGTGTGAGGTGTTTGTATATATGGGTATATGTAAAGTAGTTGTGTGTGTGTGAGGCGTTTGGATATATGTGTATATGTAAAGTAGTTGTGTGTGTGTGTGTGTGTGTGTGTGTGTGAGATGTTTGGATATATGTGTATATGTAAAGTAGGTGTGTGTGAGGTGTTTGGATATATGTGTATATGTAAAGTAGGTGTGTTTGTATATATGTGAAGTAGACGTGTGTGTTAATGAATTGTGTTTATGTTTGCGTGATTGTCTGGCTCCTAAAAAAAATTTCTGGCTCCTAAAATCAAATTAAATTTGTCAAGCCCTGCACTAAGGGGTTAATTAAGCTGTTTTGATGCCTTGCTTATATTTACTGCAGTGTCCCTTTGATATAATTGCCTATGTCATTGCTGCTCATTTTACTAAGATTTAATCTAAGTATGGACTATGTGCAATTGAACATTGTTGTTCTTGTTACCTTTTGACTGATATTTATTTAAAAAAAAAAAAAAAAGTGGTCCAATTTGTTGTATTTGACCATATCACCATTGTTTTGCTGCATTATTTATTTTTATTTAGCAATGAAAAAGATTTACAAAAAAAAGCTAAACGTTAACAATAAACATGTTCATTTAACAGCAGATTTGTGTAGAAATTGTTTTTTTTCCCAAAAAATTAAAATGCACGAAATATCGGTATAAGTTATCGGCTATCGGCCTGAAAGTTCACAGGTTATCGGTATCGGCTCTAAAAAATCAATATCGGTCGATCCCTACTAGTAACAGACAGTTATACTGTATAGACTTTGCCAGCATTTAATTAGCCAGTCACATACTATTCTACATTAAATCTCTTATAAGCAAATAGTTTGCTAGACTATTTAACATAGTGGTATCGCATCGTTATTATCAACCAATAGGCTGCCATCCACAGATGGTACAGTGGAATAATTGTCAGCCTATAGTCTGCTTTTCGCAGACAATGGTAGTATGTAGTTATTGTCTGTCTGTAGTCTACCAGCTACATGTTATAGATATTGCCGCCTATAGTCTGCCATATTGAATAACTAAATTTGAATTTGTTTACCCTGCCTCTTTGTCTGGCGTGATATTGGATCTGCGCAGCTGCTTTCTTGTGGATATATATAGTATGCAAGCTGCAGATGGTTATATCTCGTAGTTAATGTCAGCCTTAAGTTTGTCAGCTGCAGATGGTGGTACCCGCACATATTGTCAGGCTACAATATACCAGTTACAGGTGGTGGTATAACACAGTTATTGTCAACCTGTCACAGATGGCAGTAAAGAATAATGCAAAGGTCTGTTTCTGACTACAATCCCCACAATGCCTGCAAAAGACACACATGATGCTGGCTGTGCATCAAAGGAAGAGCAATACAGACTAGAAACTGGGATTAATAAGAAGTGGATTATCATTCCTCTAATGCACTCCAGCCAAAAGACTTCCATGATGCTGCCTGGGTATCAGAAGAATGATATCCAAAAGGCAAACCTGATGCTTACAGCAGTTCCACTACAAAAGCCCTCCTTCCAGCCCTAATTGATCTTTGGTACATATCAGAATAACAGATTAGCATCTCTCCTCAACAGTTATTACTGCTGTGCCCACTCTCCCCCCCCAGCATCACTCAAGTCCCCAGAATCCGTCACATATTTCCTCCCCAGAATCACAGCCACTTACACCCACCATTTCTGGTATTAATGTCTTCACACCTGCAGAATGAGAAGCAGGTCTGTGCTGGAAGCTTCACAGTTCTGCCCTTCTGCGCACTCCCACTTCCACCCACGAACAGGCAAAGTATAAGACATGCTCTCTGAATAATTCTGAGCCACGGCATGGATGCTGTTGCCGGCCACATGCATCCTCTGGGCTGGACGGGATTCCAGGAAATTTCCTGGAAACTTGGTAGGTCAGTCCTTATTAAGTGATTTTGGTAATATATTTGTAGGTTGTATAGAACGCTCCAGGTCACAAAAGTTATGTGTATCAATACACAATTATGTGTATTGTAAATAACTTGCGCCAACACTAACAGCAACCTGTATACATATATTACATCACACCTGGCAATAAGGGTAGTGTGTTCAAAGTTGGGAGTGTTTTAATATGTATCCGATAGGAATTCATATCTTAAATCCTTTTTCTTCAGTTATGCTACATTTTAACACAGTTTGTTATAATATTCACAATAAATAACAAACGTATAATAGAGAATCATAAAATATACTTAGCCGGACCTCATGTTACTATGATTTCCTACGTATATATATCTACGTATGTTGACTGTCCTTGCAATATATGTCCACAGTCAATCTAGAAAATACATGTAAAATGTAAAAATTATTCCTATGCAAAAAACTAAATTTAAAAAAATGCCATATAGCAGTATAAAAAAAAAACCAAGTTTCATCCTAACTTCCAAAAAACTGGCCAGTTTTAGCTCTAAAAAAACCTCCATGCTCAAGGTGGGTGAAAGAAAGTGATGATTCTAGCACCTGACCATTTAAATACCCACAAATTATGCCCTCTTTTTAAACAAATCTTTCATTATTATGATTCTCATCTAATACAAATATACAATTATTGATAACAATACTGACCAGTTTAACTCCCTGTTTTGTAACCAGCAGAATGTAAGGCGTTCAGTGCCAATATCCAAAATGCCTCACGCTGTAGTAGTTCTGCTTTTCTATCCCCCTCTTTCTCCTAAATAGGGATGGCTTCCAATTTTACAAACCCCATTAATGATGGCTATGCATGTTCCGCCTGTCGAAAATGTAACACCATGGCATTGAGTTTTCTCCCCTCTGTGCCAATAATTGAGTTAATATTCTTTATGGTGGATTTATTTTGGCTGATTTAGTCACGTAATGGTTGAGTAGTACAACCTATGTAGCACTGACACGTTAGTATTAAATACCTCATGATCTGTATCACATGATCTGAAATTTAGTTTTTTGTTGTTGCCATGTATGTGGTTGATATATTTTATGTTCTTTGCATTCTCACAATTTATGCAGTGCGTGTGGACTTTTTAAGGTTTTACATAGCATACCTTTTGGTACAAAAAATTTCACATTGTGCAACTGAATAGCACATAGCATACCAACTTTGCATGCTTAAATTCTCTTACCTGTGGTGTGTCAAACAACAAAGATAATTAAATTGATTTAGTGGGGCAGAGGTCCTGGATGTCTGGCATTTCCTTTGTTTGCTATTAACACAACATTTTGTTAAATTTTTTGTGATATCATTAGGGACTGTCAGGCCTGGTTTATTGTGACCAAGGCTTGCCTTGTGGAAAGCACCTGCTCTTGTTTTGCTAAAAACAAACTAGTCTGCTCTGTGGTAAATGCTTGATTTCTTCAGGAACAATTTGGGATTATCTATGTGTCACTCTCTTGAAATATTCTTACATAAATGTTTTTGTTGATAATAATAATCTCGGCCTACGTTGGTTCATAATCCATGCGTGTGGGAAGTTAGATGTACTAAAGAGAGTGTAGTGTATTAATCCTTGTACTTGTGACAGAGCACTAAATACCCCCCAAAAAGCACTGCAGTTATAAACTGGAGATAAGTAAGCAGGTTCGCCCACTGCCGATAATCTGTCGCTACTTCCGTGTACGCCTCCCTCTGCCCGACATGCAGTTACTGTCAAGTCTGTAAGATAAGTATCAAAATATTTTGTGCAACACTTTCTTCTTTTTTTCCCCACAGTTATAAATGTACTGAAACAGTCCTGTTGAATTTAGTTCAGAGATTGATTTGGTAGTGCTTAATGCTAGACAAATCCCGGACTCCAGGTCGCCATGGCGACCAAGAAATGAGACCTTGTGGACGATTATTGCCATTCAATTAGCATTGGAGTCGTCCAATTTCTTTGTAAAACAAATCTCATGAAGCCCAGCAATTAAGGGAGCTGCAGTCCAAAACAATTGAGGTTCTAAGGGTTGATCATGGCTGATCGTGAGGGTGCTTAGTATATTATGGTGGTGATGATGTGTTTGTGATGGGGTGCTGTGTGTATGAGCAGGGAACTATATTGTGATGTCTGGCTCTAAAAAAAAATTAAAAAAAATAAAATGTTGCTGGCTCCTAAAACTTTATCAAATTTGCCATTTTGGGCTTAATCTATTGTAAAATTATTCAGTTAAGCTGAACATAACAGCCAAGTACATGCATTATGTGAAAAATAGTAGTACTTTTGTATGTATATGTCTTTGTGCTTCATAGACTTAAAACACTATATACAACAAATTAATCACACAGAAGGCAATTTTGACTTTGAATGGTGCACACCCCAATCTCTCTCTGCTATCACAGAGCAATGCAAACAATTAGTGCACCATTCAAATTAGACCAATAATATGGTACAATAGGCCTCCTGTCTCATTAAAATATTTTTTTAGGAGTTTACTGTTTATAACATACTGTTCTGTAAAAATTAAAGCTTATCACCAGGAACTACAAGTGCATCTGGAAGTTATCCATTTGTGACAGAAACAATGATTTGAAGGACGTGAAATATGTTGTTGTTCGTATAATGTGAAGGTATAGTGTAGTTATTGAAAACTAATTTAAAATTTGTTTGTGCATGGTGAAGCTGTTTAATGCCTTTGCATGTTCTCTTGTCTCCTTTTGGTCATGTCAGACACAAGCTGTCTTTAAGGATGAGAGAAATGGCCGCTGCCCCTCTTTATAGTGCTTCTGGGAATGGCAAACTGTACACAACGTACACTTTAACATGTAAAACCATTTTAGTCGATGATGATATTGTTTCATTTCACATTGTTTATCCTGACAGCAGTTATTTAGAGAACTACCTTGGCTTCAGAAATACCATTTAAAAATAGAATCACATTGAAAACAATTAGTCATGCTCGTCATTGGGTTGTTTTTCATATTAATAACTTTAAATATGAACATCCAGTCAACCTGTCCAATCTTTTAGAACATTCCCTGTACTTTAGTGATGGATCACTTTTCATGTGCTTACTGATTTCTTTGTGATATTTGCATAGATTTGTAGTGTTGTTTTTAAACCTATCTCTGAAAAGATTTAGTATTGCTTTTCTTGTGTGACTCATTCAATGTGCACTGAAAAAAAGGGATCACTTTATACTAATAAGTAGCTACATGCAGAGAAGTTGGCGCATTTCCATTTTGGAGACCATCAAAGTATTGCATCAGTCTAAATAACCACAGCTGCTCATGTTTATGTAAAATACAAATAATTACCTCATAACACCCTCTTATAGTTCCACAGCTCAGCATGACATAACACTCTACAACTCTACACCACTATAAATCTCTCACACCTGGTAGGACCATACCCAGTTTATAATCCACATATATAGGCTGCTTACAATTTGACACTTGCCCTTTTTATGTGCATTTTTATAGAGGGCATTTCCTGAAACAACATCCGTTCCCAGAACCTCAGATAAACATGGCAATTATGTTTGCTATGCAGCATGCAAGGCATTTAACAGTGATGCATTATGCATAACTGGTTGGCACATTGTGTTTTATCACAGTTTGTGTGTCTAGTTAGCATGCTTTGTGTCAAAGCAGAGGAAAAATATGGTGGTCAAACTGGTCATATTACTTTATTTTGTACATGAAATATAAATACAGTTCTTTGTATAAAACATTGCTGTAAATGTAACCTTCAGAAATGGCTATATCAGTATCAGAAATACGTAATTCAGCACTGGTAGATGCCAATATGTTTAAAGTCCTGTCACATGAAGTCTAGTAACTATTTTTATTCTTGTCCTAGGCCTGAAGTAGCATTTAAATTAGTATTCCTGTGTTTTATACTTGTAATTAGCCTAGCTTTAATTATCGTTAAAGAATGTTGGCACAAAGATTTGTCTTGGCTGCCATGGTTTTAATGTTTTCACATTTTTAGCATTATGTTATTGTACACCTATATAAAAGGTTATTTTACTTACACCTGATGATGTAATAAACTATCAAATAGCAATATGTATCTCTGCAGTGTATTTTTAGATTAATAAACAATAATGAAGTAATCTTATAGACATGGATGTGTACTGAGTTACCATTTGGTCAACAGGACAGATCTGACTAAAGTGGGAGTCTCCTCCCTTCTTTATCATCTGAAGATCAGTGGAACGGCCTTCTCATGTGTCATGAAGTTGCCAATCCTGAGGAATGTGAAAAGATAAAGTGTATTTACTATAATTATATATTCTGATTTTCCTTTAAACCAAAAACAAAAGGATAGTTGTGCCTTGCTACAGCTGAAATGACACAAAGACTACTTTGTTTACCTCAAAATACCAGTACAACATTTTCTTATTTCAATTACCAGTAAGGTTTAATAATGTAAACTTAAATAAATTTAAATAATAGAAACCAATAGGTTTGTTTATTGTATTAAGATTAGGATAAATGTACTTTTTGATTTCTTTGCTCTTTTTATATTCTATACTTGGGCTTTTAGGAAATCTAGAATCCATACGATTGAAATATCAGTTGTGTTTGTGTTGTAGGTTTCCTGGGGGGTTAGAATCATAATAATCTTTGGATGCTTTTGAAATATGTAAAAGGTATTAGACTGTTAATCTAATTTTCTCCACTTCACATAGCGTGGCAAATTGAAGCATCTTAAAGATCAATACCTCAATTGGCCTACTGGTAAGCACTATTTAGAACTTGTTAGACAGCATGTGCATATGCAGTGTTTCTCAAAAAGAAAGCATAATATGACTTTATTCATGAAAGATCGAGGAAGATCTTCGACTGCTTAGTCTAATGCTGCTAGTGTTTTGACCAGGCTTAGGGGAGCCAAATAGATCAATTCACAACCTATTTAGTTCAGGGAAATTATTTTCCCATACCCTTGCATGTAAGTCCTATATAAAAATTAGGAGCCAGCAGTAGGGATTTCAAAAGCCAGAAAATGACTTCCTGGCTCCTGAGATTTGTCAGCGCTGTGTTAAATAAATAGATCGCTTGTTGAAAGTTAAATGACTGCAAAACAGACCTGTATAAAAAAAACAAAATCTGAATAACTTTTGGACCCTGAGTCTTCATCCTCCAATTTTTGCTCTTAGCAAGCGATTCCCAGAATGCCTATCTAAAGTGTGCATTGTGGGTTCAAACTACAAAGTTAAATTGCAATACAGTTAACTTTGATCTATACATTTGCTTTTAATTTTGAGTAGTACAAGCTAGACATGAAATGTGACTGCCTTCTTGTCATGAGGCTTCACTGCCAATTTTAACGCATTACATTTGAAAAATTATAATTTCACTTAACGATGAGCCTGTAAAAAAATTACATTCATGTTTATTTCACAGACGGAACTTGATAAGTAATTTTTCAGAACCATATTTAATTGTCTGTGTTTGTGCGTGCTTCTGCGGGCCCTTGTCAGTGAATAAATAAACAATTTCAATGAACTAGATTGTTTTAATTGCTTGTCTGGTTATTACTCTGGAAAGCCACTGTGCAGCATGGGATGAATTTCCACATGAAGTTTTTATAGTGGCTTTTGCTCAGATAATAAATGGGACATCAGCGTATACTTTTCTCAAAATCGGGATTAACAAAAACCGAAGTAATTCTGCTCTAATTTAGTTTGCTTGACCGCCCTTTAAAATAAAAGGAAAAGGGACAGTGCGTAATTTTTATGTTCATACAATTAGCAAGTAATGGCTTGGCTATTGTATCATGTCATTAAAACATGACACATGCCTATTGTATATTAATATGACTGTGTCTTCACTAAATAATTGTCCTATTCAGCTCATTATGTATATCAACAGAGCTACATTTTGTTTATTGATAAGCTGTTAACCACTCTAAAAATGACGCAGTGAAACACAGCAGATCCAACGAATGCTAAGTAGAACATCTGAACAGCAAATGCAGCTATTAAAGCATCAAAGGCATCTCTCCAGGCTTCAAATAGGGCACAGGGCACAGATTTGGCAAAAGCGTAACCTGAAAATGAACAGTGAACGAAAAATTCATAGCATTCAAGCGCCTTGTTCTTTTGTTTTTATTTTCTATACACTATCATTCGACGTTTCCAAGGTCACTCAGAACATTTCCTTGTGAGTTGCAAAATGAATAGAAAATAAAGTCAAAACGTTGGAACAGCTACAAATAATTTAGATTCTAAAGTAGGTAAATTTTATTGGTTCTTTAATCAGCACAACAATGTCCATCTGCATACTAATATCTATATATATATCTATAAAATCATTCAAAAGTTTTGGTTTTTGAAAGAAAATTAAATTTGCTCTATTAAAATAACATTAAAGGCACACTACCACTTACATAACATGTAACTAGATTTCCTGTGTATTTAAAACAAACACATATATAAGACATATGCCACTATATGTGATACAATAGTTACATTACCCTCCCATTCAATGCAAGTCTATAATCGGAATTCTGACTTATAGACAGCATTCCATGTCCCTAGCCCCAAAGTGAGATACTCATGCTGTAAAGTCACTGGGTGGTACCCAAAAACACTATATTTCACAAAATAATGCCCCCCTGTCACATTTGTTTAGTAAATTATTTCATAAAATAAACTTGCATAACAAAAACAACAGACATATCTTTTTATTTTTTGGTTGTGTCCCTTTAAAAGGATCACAAATACACATTGTTAATGTTGTAAATGACTATTGTAGCTGATTTTTAATGGTGTGTGTGTGTGTGTGTGTGTGTGTGTGTGTGTATATATATATATATATATATATATATATATATATATATATATATATATATATAGCACCATGTTTCATTTAATGTGTTGCATGTATTAATGTTTTATGTGCAGTAATTAATAGCCTCCTTAACCCTTCCTGCCTGTAGGATGGGCAATACTGTCCTGAAATGCATGGTAATTTGCACTTGTAGGACAGCATTGCACGTTGGCTATCTGATTGCATATGCGTGCTTGAATTGGAGGTTTGCTAGCATCAGAGACTTGCAACAGAAGCAGTATCTCTGGAAGCAATCATAGTCCCCCACTTCCAGTTGGACATGTGGTGCCATCTTCCAATGCCTGATTACAGTTCGTGGCGATCGTGTAAGCATTTAAATAAAATGTTACCATTGCTTCCCCTGTCCGATCAACAGTTTTTACTGTGATCATTGTGATCACAACTTTGTGGTGCTCATTATTTATTTAAATTTCTATGGCTGCTTTTTAATTTTTTTATTTTTAGATAATATAATTTATACTTTGTTGAAACTAGGGTGGTCTTATAATGCCAGGCACACAAAGCTTTTCACACTGTTCTCGTTCGATTACTTCCGGATATGCCCCCTCTCACAACTGGGCAGTTGTGAGAGGGGGCGTATCAAAAGTCATCGAAGTCATCGAAACGACTCGTCTCTGGGAAGGAGAGCCTGGGAACCATGTGGGACGCAGAGACGGACTCAATATATACTGTCCATTACTGAGGACACTGTTCCAGCTTTTACCCTCAAGTGGATATTTGTTATTGTGCATTTTTATTCATTTTTAAGTACTGTAGTACTATGCTGCTTTCTCTGTAATTCCCTACCAGAGTTTCTCGCCGCTTGAGGAGAGACTTTTACTATTCAATATTCCGTGATAAGGGCAGAGGATTTGGAGATGGATGCCCGATATACCCCAGAGCCTAAAAAACTAGAGCCTGGTTAAGGGCTCTGGTATATGTGAGTGACATACCAGGGGTGGTCTCTTCATTGTATTTTTATTTTTATGTCAACAGTACTACACATATTTTTGTTTATTTTCTATTTTACATGTTCTCACTGCATTTTTATTGACAGATAAGTCTGTGATAAGTATAATATATTTTGATTTTTTTTCAATCACTTTCAGTCTTGCTTAGCGCATTACTCTTTTCAATGTTTTCACTAATGCTTGCTGGTAGATATAATATTTTAATATTTGCAACCAGATGAAGATTTCATATTTAGAATAACCCGTCAGGTTAGTAAAACGGCTATATTGGAACTGATTTTAGTTGAATAGGTTAATCACGCATTTTTGGAGCACTACTTAAATTGCTTTATATGATTAAAACATTATATAGCCTACATATTCTTGTATTTGCTTACATGACAAAGTTTATAAATTAAAGGGATAATGTGTTGTCTGTTGGTACATAGATTTGCAGAACAACAATGGGTTTAAGGTCTTTTCCCGAACATTGTTTATTTTATACAATTTTTACTGTGAAAAGGTGCTTGTTATCTCAGCTTGAATGACTTGGAACAATTGAATTAGTCTACCAAAAATGTAAGAATTGTATAAATATACAGTCTCATGTTACATAACTAAACTCTTTCATTTTGAAAAGACTTTGGACTATAATGTACCTTTAAATAAAAAAAAAAAAAAACTGATTAAAAAAATAAATAATCTTATTTAATCTTTCTGTGTTTCAGACATCCTGTAAGCTTAATCTTTTGGTTTATAAGAGAAAAGTAGGGTCACACGTATACATTTTTTACACCTGTTGTACTAGAGAACATATTTGTGCTTTTATAAAGCATAATAAGCAGTTCATGTTTATATTGTGCACCGTTTTTATATATGGAGTAGTTGCTGCTTTTCAAAGTGTATTAAGCATAAAGTCAAGAATAAGCTCCATAAATCAGAGGCTCGCCTTTTATTTGCCAAATTGTTGATGACTTAATTTATTGAAGTACTGTCAGATTTTTTTTTCTCAACCATTTCCTGCTGGGCACTTTTTGGTTGTTGTCTTTTTACGTATGCCAAGATAAACTAATATATGATTGTCTCCAAGTTTGTTTTGTTTGGTTCCCTACATTTCATAGTGCTTTGGTATTCTGGTTAGTGTGTATTATTTACAGTACATTAAAGCTAAATTGAAGCTCTGTCCCTGGGTATTCATGGTTTATTACACACTTACACACTTACACATACTAACACATACTGTCACACTTACATACACCCTGTGTCACACTTACATACACCCTGTGTCACACTTACATACACCCTGTGTCACACTTACATAAACCCTGTGTCACACTTACATACACCCTGTGTCACACTTACATACACCCTGTGTCACACTTACATACACCCAGTGTCACACTTACATACACCCAGTGTCACACTTACACCCTGTGTCACACTTGCATACACCCAGTGTCACACTTACACCCTGTGTCACACTTACATACACCCAGTGTCACACTTACACCCTGTGTCACACTTACATACACCCTGTGTCACACTTACATACACCCTGTGTCACACTTACATACACCCTGTGTCACACTTACATACACCCGGTGTCACACTTACATACACCCTGTGTCACACTCACATACACACACAGTGTCACACTCACATACACACACAGTGTCACACTCACATACACACACAGTGTCACACTCACATACACACACAGTGTCACACTCACATACACACACAGTGTCACACTCACATACACACACAGTGTCACACTTACTCACATACACACACAGTGTCACACTTACTCACATACACACACAGTGTCACACTTACTCACATACACACACACAGTGTCACACTTACTCACATACACACACACAGTGTCACACTTACTCACATACACACACACAGTGTCACACTTACTCACATACACACACACAGTGTCACACTTACTCACATACACACACACAGTGTCACACTTACTCACATAGACACACAGTGTCACACTTACTCACATAGACACACAGTGTCACACTTACTCACATACACACACACAGTGTCACATTTACTCACATAGACACACACACAGTGTCACACTTACTCACATAGACACACACAGTGTCACACTTACTCACATAGACACACACAGTGTCACACTTACTCACATAGACACACACAGTGTCACACTTACTCACATAGACACACACAGTGTCACACTTACTCACATAGACACACACAGTGTCACACTTACTCACATACACACACACACAGTGTCACACTTACTCACATACACACACACACAGTGTCACACTTACTCACATACACACACACACAGTGTCACACTTACTCACATACACACACACACACACAGTGTCACACTTACTCACATACACACACACACACAGTGTCACACTTACTCACATACACACACACACACAGTGTCACACTTACTCACATACACACACACACACACACAGTGTCACACTTACTCACATACACACACACACACAGTGTCACACTTACTCACATACACACACACACACAGTGTCACACTTACTCACATACACACACACACACACAGTGTCATACTTACTCACATACACACACACACAGTGTCATACTTACTCACATACACACACACACAGTGTCACACTTAAACACACTCAATTCTGCCATTGTTTTAAATACATCTTTAAATCCTGCTACACATGCTTTCCAATTACCAGGAAAGGTATCCTACACAAAATGTTTTTTAGTTATTTTACATTTTGGCAGTACTTGTGTCTCCTGCAAGCGCTGCCATCTTCTCCATTAGTTTTGATCATATCACCGATGTTCCAGCCCAAGCAACCCCCTCACGCAATCATATAAGGTTGCCATCAAAAACAAGTGTAGGCATTGTGCAGCTGTAATAGGGGTTGAGGAATCTTATTGCAGCCCTGTTGTAAATATGCAAGCTGCGCGATGCACACACTCATCTTTCACAGCGCACTGCTGTGAATATAGCATATATAGCATCTATATGTTATTTTTGTGTATGACATCAAGTTGTAATTTGATAGGCAAATTACACAATTCCCATTGTAATTAGTTAATTTTTATATCACGTCTCATGTTCATGAGGTCATAAACGGTAGACACCACTGGCACATTACACACCAAATTTTCTCTTAAATTATGCATTTATGTGAAGTTCTGCTAACCCGAATTTAATCTTTCATTTTCTACTTTTACAATTTTTACAAAAATAAGTATAATATATTAAACACATGCCCAAAATACAGAAGAAAAAAAAAAGCTAGGTGTAACTGCCCCTTTAATGCTGCAGTGATCAATATCTACTTGACAATCCGTAGTACTCAAAGAGCTCATAGGAAATACTGAACATCCGGCATATAGGTTTAGGAAATTAAACTTTTGAGCAAACAAACCTTTTTCCTGTGCTAATTTATGTAGTGGTGGCCTAGGGACATCTTTAGGTGTTTCTACAACTTTGATCCTAACTGATGTGCAACGCATCCCGCTGTTTTAGTCAAGTCCGTGAATTGCATGTTATATAAATGACACATTAAATACAGATACCCTACAGTTATATTAAATGGAATGGTTATCCCATTGCATGCAATCTTCTTTGGCACAATTGTCTCTTCTTTTGTTAGAGTCCAGTAGACAATGTAGTGATTTTATGCAGATTGTATGCTGCTGCCAAGGTGGCAGATAAAGGAAAATAATGAAACTTGTAAAGGATTTCATGAAGCAGCTTATGTTTTAACTGGAACTTGTCCTGCTAAACTCTGTGCGGGAAAAGTGGACAAGACACTTTAACAAATCAGCCTTTGGTAAGCTTTATTTTTTTAAATTGGACTTTGCAGGATTTTTCAGACTTAAAGGCTCACTCATGAATAATAGTCTTCCTTTTAACATCAGCACAGTCTAAAGTATTGTAAAATAGTTACATTTGCAATTTAAATGTAAGATTTATGCTAAAATGAAATTATGAAGAGTAGGTTATTTATACACAGGATTTTTTTGTATCAATCTTTTTACATCACTATAGAGTCTTTATACTGTGAGCATCATCAGGTGAAACCAACAGATCCCAGATAAGCCAGTGCTGAGAGAGTTGTATTTCTCCTGATGGATTACAGTGAGACAGACACTAAAGATTGTTGTCATCTGGTATAGAGTTAAGTTAACACACTAATGTTTTGGTGCTTGGTCTTTGTGAGTGTTTATGATCTCACTCTCTAATGCATCTTTCAATGGCAATCTGTATGTTTGCTTGTCTTTTCTTTTTTTTTAAGCAATTTATGTGGTGTTTTGGAAAGAGGAAAAAAAAAAAGTCTTAACTGCTAAAATTATTTGCTTTGATGCAGTTCTTTAACCCACTGAGAATTTATTTTTCAAATGAAGCATCCGGCTTCATCATAGAAGTCCTGGCGGTCGTGCCGGGTGGCAGGGAGGATGTCTGCGCGCATCGCGCTGACATCCTCCGGCTGTTAGAGAGGGGGATCCAGGTCCCCTGCAGCTCTGCGGGGGACCTGGATCCCAATCTTATAGTCTGACCTCAATTTGAGGTCAGACTATAAGACGACCTCGAATATAAGACGAGGGGTGTTTTTCAGAGCATTTGCTCTGAAAAAACCTTGTCTTATATTCGAGCAAATACCGTATTATGATGAAATAGAAAAGTACAAAACAATACAGAGGGACAATAGATGTATCCACACATAAAAATATAATGTCAATATCTACTTACAGACAGTAGTCATATAATATCCACGAGCATGACACCTAAATAGTACTAAATAGAACAAGAAGTGCAAATAGGACAGGAGGGCAACAAAGTGGGAGAGGTCAACCCAACGTTTCGGCACTACAATGCCTTTCACAAGGGAGACCCAATTACTTACAGAATTAGCAACAGTTATATTGAAAAACGAAAGTAAAAAATTAATTACAGCTGAGTAAAACTCTATACCGGTGTGCTAATCCTAATGGCGGCCTCCATGTTGACGCACAACGTGACGTGATGACGTTGCATGACAACCGGAATAAACGTTACTGTCCTAACAACATACAAAGCATCATATCATATACCCGATATCCACAGAGGGAGCTGCAGAGAGGACACAAGAATAATACATGACGCTCAACAAATGAAGAAATATCAATGTAAAGTAATTTTAACGGTGTACCGGTGACACCCAGGAATAGGGACCCTTGTTGCAAGATCAACTTGGAAGTACTTTGTGGTGTTCACCCTGACAAATATGTGCCCGAAGGTTGAGCCCAGGATAATGTTTTGCCAGGGGCTTGCGCGGCACAAGCTGAAGCACACTGAGGAGCACAGAAGACCAGGCAGACTGGAAACAGGTTGAAGGTTAAGATAGGCGGAGATCAAGCGGAGTTGAGGAACAAGCCGGGGTCGAGGCAAGCTGAGATCAAGCACAGTCAAAAACAAGCCAACTAGGTACAAGTATGTTTGGTGAAAAAACGGGTTTTTATAGGTGCAGAATGTGCCAGGCCTGTAAAGAGACCAACACAACACAGAATAGAGTTACCCCAAAAATTCTAATACAGATAAAACATATAAAATCAAGGATATCATTGCATGTGAATCTAATGGAGTAATCTATATGTTAAGTTGCCCATGTGGGTTAGACTATATAGGTAGAACATCTAGACCCCTCAAAACACACATAGGTAAACATGTTAGGAACATTAAGAATGGCTATATAAAACGCAGTGTGTCTTATCACTTTTTGACCACACACAATAAAGATCCTTCTTTATTACAATTTTTAAAGCCATAGATAAACCTAAAAAACATTGGCGTGGTGGTGATAGGATTAAAAATTTGGGTTAGGCAGAAATGAAATGGATTTTTGAATTGGATACCCTAGCCCCTAGAGGGTTAAATGCAGACTTTGAATTATACCATTTTCTCTAAAAACATTCTGCTACCTTTCTGCTGTTAGTTCTGTTTGTTGTGATTTCGGTATAATAATATATATTTTCTCTGTCTTGCTAGGAGCTTTTGATAAATAAGGACCCATGTAAATATGTATCGTGTATAATTGATGTTATCGGTTTTTCCTGTGCTTTCATTCTATATTGAGTGGGGATATTTATAGTGAACAATCTAGAGGCTGAAATGTGTAGGCACAGCCTGCACGATATGTATACAATTTGGGTCATTATAAAAATGTAAGTTGTTCTCCTGGTTTATAGAGGAATATAGTGACCAGATACAAGGACGTTGTTTAAATATAGCAAAAGGTCGTTTTTTATGTATTTTTTATTTTTTACTTTTTATTATTAATGATTGATGTGGAACTGGAATTTTTTGGGGGGAGTTATCCACTTATACATCCTGTATTTACAGGTCT
The DNA here is from genome assembly GCA_036172795.1 of Pelodytes ibericus. NCBI lineage: Eukaryota > Metazoa > Chordata > Amphibia > Anura > Pelodytidae > Pelodytes > Pelodytes ibericus. Next base: position 172,711,147 of record CM069857.1, read on the forward strand.
TCACATTGTATTTTCTTTTTACATTTTTTTCTCTTTACATATTTCCACTGAGAATGTTTTTTGATGTATTTTTGAAGAACCAACTATTTAGATAAGTATTGTGTTCTATATTACTGCGCAACACTTAAATATATATATTTTTTACAAAAACAAGCCGAGGAGTCGAGGCAGGTGTAGATCAAACAGTCAAAAACAAGCCAGTGGTCGATACCAGAAGACAGACGAAAATAACAATATCCCAAAAAATAGAGAGACACTCTTTGCACGGACAACTATAAAATGATTGAACAGGTGAATTAATATAGGAAGGGATTAGCATAGACCAATAGAGGAGGAGAGGGGTGTGACAGGAGGGAAGTACAAGCGATGTGTGGAGATCGGGTAAGTAACAGTAATTAATATAGCACAAAAAAGTAGTACGGGGGACCAAATATTAACATGATGCCAAAAGGAAATTAATAAACATACAAAAAACATGAAGAAAAAAGGGGCAGTGAACCTCCAAAAACATATATATATATTTTTTTTAAATAAAGAACTCCCACACAACTCCAAATATTATAAAGAAGCAAGAAAACAAAACAAAAAATAAAGAAATTACCGATGCCTACACTTTATTACAAAAAATTGTGTGCACAACATGTGAATAATGCATAAAATATATCATTAAAATAAATGGTATTCCAAGGTACAGGATACATGCCCAAATACACAAAAATACAAAAAAGGAAGAAAACCGAAAAAAGAGCTACAGAACATGGCCAAGTTAGAGACCAGTATTAAACACACATATATATACAAACAAATTAATATTGAATCACCATAGTAACAGTAATCACCACACTGATAGATTATCTACCGTTACAAAAATTAGACAATAATCTTTAGCTGTATGCGCAATGTCCAACTATGGCAGACTTCATAACAGAGAAATCTGTAAGGAATAAAAAGAACAAAAACAAAAGAAAAACGTAATTAAAAATATATACACAGCTGGAGGTGGCAAACAAGCACAAAAAAAGTCCTAACAACTAGATGGATAGATGTACCAAATATACAGCCAAAATGAATTGTAATAAAAAAAATCCAAAACAAGTGACAACCCAGTTAAAGGCACAGTATAAATAAAATGATCTAATTATAGGAATACCGATATGTCCCTCTCCTCAATTAACCCCAGGGGAAGATAGGAACATAGTCCTGTCCATCCCTTCCACATGGGTGGTAATTTGCTCGAGTGCCAGGAATTTGGGTTGAGAGACTCCATGTTGCATTCTACAAAAATTGATTAGACAATGGCTGAGTGACAGGCAACATAGGGTTCTAGTCAATGGGGTATATTCGATGCAAGGTCTTGTTACTAGTGGGGTACCTCAAGGATCTGTACCCATTCTCTGTAATATGTTTTATTAGTGATATTGCAGAAGGTCTTGTTGGCAAAGTATGTCTTTTTTCTGATGATACAAAGATTTACACCAGGGTTGATGTTCATAAAGGGATAAGCCAAATGGCAAATGAGTTAGCCAAACTAGAAAAATGGTCAGATCTGGGCAACTGACATTTAATGTGGACACGTGCAAGATTATGCACCTTGGACTTCAAAACCCAAAAGCAGAATATATAATAATTGGAACCGTCCTAACCTCAACATCTGAGGAAAGGGATTTAGGAGTAATAATTTCAGGGGACTTGAAGGTAGGTAGGCAATGCAATAGAGCAGCAGGAAATGCTAGCAGAATGCTTGGTTACACAGGGAGAGTTCAGAGAAGGGCTACTAAACTGGTTCATGGATTGAAGGATAAAACTTACCAGGAAAGGTTAAAGCATCTTAACATGTATAGCTTGGAGGAAAGACGTAACATGGGGGATAGGATAGAAACATTTCATTTAAATACTTAAAGGCAAAAAACACAGCAGGAAGAGTAAATATTTAAAAGAAGAAAAACTACCACAACTAGAGGACATAGTCTTAAATTAGAGGGGCAAAGATTTAAAAGGAAGTAATACTTGAATGAGAGGGTAGTCGATGTATGGAATAGCCTTCCAGCGGAAGTGGCAGAGGTAAACGCAGTCAAGGATTTTAAACATGCGTGGGATAGGCACAAGGCTATCCTAGATATACGATAGGGAACTGGGGACTAATAAAATTATTTAGAAAATTGGGCAGACTAGATGGACCGACTGGTTCTTATCTGCCGACACATTCTATGTTTCTGTGGATTGAGAAATAACGGACAAGATCTATTTGAGCATAGTCGGAGTTATCTTGTACAGATAAAGACAGTACTTGCCTCTTTGTAGAACATTAAACCTTTTGTTAGATTGCATAATCAATATAACTGGGGTTCTGCATTCACTCATCAATGCACTGACCCTTCTACAATAGACAATTGCTTGGTCACAGTTACCTTGTTCTGTGTCTGTAGTTTGTCAGATTGCTATCACACTGAGTAATAAAGGGCTATTTTGTGACCTTTAAAATGTTTTTTTGTCATTATGTATGTTAACCCAGTATGTTATTTTTCTTGGCACAATGAGAATGTAGCTTCTTGTGTTGGAGTACAGGTATATCTCTTGGTCCATTCAATATGACATTTGGCACTTGCATTATTGTATTTGTTTGTTTTGGTGTTATTTTATAGATATTATTAGATATTTGAAAGTAAAAGTGTGCATTTATCTATTTGTCTAGAGTATTTGGAACTTTGTTTTTCTTAATATACTGTGTGACCCACTATATACAGTATTTACTCAAATATAAGGCAATTCTCCTTTTTGCAGAAATAGTTCAACTTAATGGACTGTTTTTTTATTATTTTTTTTACTCAATTATTTAAATATGTGAGTCAGGTTGCCTTATAATCACACCTTAACATTTTGATCTGATGATGCAACTAAGACCTAGGTCCCCACATACTTGTACAGGGGACCTGAATCCTAATCATTGCTTGCAGCAGCACAATGTCTACCCATGCATCTGCTGGAGGGGGCAATCTGGTAGTGTGAAAAGTACTTTGGTGGCAATCTGGGGCTGTGGGGACAATATGTTGCTGTGTAAAGTGATGTTTGGCAATAAAGAAGGGAGGACAGAAGAACTGGAGTGAACGGAGGTAGCGGAAGGGAATAGAAACAAGAACACAACAATTTTTACTTGTGAAACAATATTTAGTCCCTCATGACGTTGCCTTCTGTTCAGACATTTTTCTTTCTTTGCATTACAACGTGTGGGGGATCGTGTCATAATCAGGATGTCTCATATATTCAAGCAAATATGTCAAATATTGCTTACTCGGTATCCTAAACAATCACGAGATTGTTCTTCGTAGACAAGGAATATCTAAAACTTTGTGCATCTGGAAGTTTGTGGGCCTCGTGGTCACAGAACTGTTTTAAAAAAAAAAAACAAAAAAAAAAAATGTATGGCCTCCATCTTTCCTGTAAAAGCTGTAACTTGTTGCATCGCAACATTACTGTTCCCAAATCCGAGCTTCTGAATGGAGGTTATGAATGGTATGCAGCTAGGGTTGCCAGACCAAAATAATGGACACCACAAAAACTTCTCAACATCCTCCCATAGAAAGAAATGCAAATGCCCAGTTTAGCCTCCATTTCTCCCCTAACAAATAGCACAAATATTGGACACTCGGCAAACCTATGAAGCCTTCCATTTTAAGCTATGACATCTTGTGTTGTCTAACATTTAAAACTCCAACTTCCATGACCCTGTTTCTTGTGTCTACAGCCATGAATTGCTTCAGAAGAATACAGTACTGTTGTATGAATAGTGCTGGATGTTTTCATCATAAATACATGTGCTTTTATTTAGCATTAGATAATGGATATACTTGCTAATAATAGCTATAGTAATGAAATGGTCATTTCATATACTTATTTCTTACAACATAGTATAGACATGAAAGCTAGTAAATGGAAAGAAAACTAATATGTATGCCTTATCATCTCTATTATAATTCTAAAATACTGGTACAATAAACCATGTAAAATTTCAGGACATTAATGCAATGGTTTATGTTTTTCTTAAAGGGACTGTCTGGTGCCCAAAATGCATCTTCCAAATGTTAATGCATATTAATGTGCCTTCAAAGTACTTTAAAATGCATGTTTTACATTTGGTATTGCTTAAAATGTAAAATACTTACAGCTATATGAAAAAAACAGGACTGCTCACACTAGCTGAGTAAAAGTCAATTTCCTTTCTTTTTTTTTTTTTTTTGCTGCAGAAACCAATGTGAATAATGCCATTCAATGAGTGGAATGTCCTGTCTCTCTAATGATGTCGTCAGACAATGTGTTGCACTGCTAAGTTATCCTACTGTGTACAAGAGCAAGTTTATCATAGTCCACGCAATACATTATTTTCCAGCAGGACAGGAAGTGACTAAATGAAACACAACTTTATATTCTCCGTGTCTATATAATCAGTCCTGCCGCACCTGCAGTGAACATCCAGAGTAATCACTGGGGGAGGGCTTAAGTCAAATATTAAAAATGTGATTTATGCAGAATGCCTGCATCAAATCACACTGAAAGCCTGTGCACTATACAAGCAGTAGTCTTCAACTTGAACCAAAGTGAGATTCGGGACTAGACTGTACCTTTTAATATATTTACACCGTTACTGTTTGGGATTTGTTGAGGTTACAAAGTGAACATTTAGGGTAGTCAGTACAGTGCCTGAGCAGTTTTCATCAACCGGGTTGGATATATTTATTTAGATTTTTGGGGCGGGGCCGGACTGATGTTTAATATTAAACAGAAATTGATGCATCGTGGTTTATGGAGTTTATCATGCTTTTGTTATCTTTTGAAGTTGATACTTGGATTGTATTTTTTTATTCATATAATGCAAGTTGGTACGGTTAGGTTAAGTAGCCTTTTGGTGTATTTTTTCATGACAGACTAAATTTGATTTCGGTTTAAAATGATGATTTGACAATTTATGCAATAGGCTATTTCCTGTGTTTACTGCCGTTATTTGAGTGGTTTTACTTTCAAGTCATGTTGTGTTAAACTTGATTGATTTTTAATGTGATGACAATTTGTGAATAACCGTTTTTCACTTGTTCTTTTACATTTAGTAACTGACATTGAGCTGAAGCGGCTGAAAGATGCCTTCAAGAGAACGTGTGGTGGTCCGTCATATTACATGAATCAGCAATGCTTCATCAGGGAAGTTCTTGGTGATGGAGTCCCTCCTAAGGTTGCAGAGGTAAGAAATCTTAAGTATTTGCCATTGTTTAATGGCCATGAATCCAAAAAACCATGGAGTATAGATCATATCTTTAGACTCCTCTATTGTAAACATGATCAGTATATATTTAGAACTGCCATTTAATAGTTTAACGTTTGGTCTTTTTAGCACACTGTATAATTGTCTCTTCCTTTTTTACAATTGTTTCCTATTTAAGAAGAGCTTAACAACATTCTGCCTGTTGGATTTGTCAAACCATAGCCTAGATTAAAAGGTATCTTATATGTTGTGTTAAAAACTTCATTAGCCATTTTTGAGATATTTCTATATTATCAATTTTGGGTTTCCCTTTTTGAAACTCATTAGGGCAGGGCTCGACAAACCTCAGGCGCCAGGGCGACCTGGCAACGAGACCTGGCGCCTGGGTGAAGTTACCCTCCCTGTCCCCTTGCCGCTGCCATCCGTTTTTTTTTTTTAAATTATTTCGGAGCGCGAGGGGTTAAACTGTGCTGATGGCACAGACTGCAAGCTCCGACTCCTCGCGCAACGCGTGTCTGAGTGCTGGGTGTCGTCACGTGACATCCTGGCAGTCAACAGGCCGATGAATGAAGACATGCTTCAGCGTTAAGAAGAAACCAAGAAAAGACTGTGTGAGGTGGGTGTATATATATGTAAGTATGTAAAGTAGGTGTGTGTGAGGTGTTTGTATATATGTAAGTATGTAAAGTAGGTGTGTGAGGGGTTTGTATATATGTGTATATGTAAAGTAGGTGTGTGTGAGGGGTTTGTATATATGTGTATATGTAAAGTAGGTGTGTGTGAGGGGTTTGTATATATGTGTATATGTAAAGTAGGTGTGTGTGTGAGGTGTTTGTACATATGGGTATATGTAAAGTAAGTGTGTGTGTGGGGTGTTTGTATATGTAAAGTAGGTGTGTGAGAGGTGTTTGTATATATGTGTATATGTAAAGTAGGTGTGTGTGAGGTGTTTGTATATATGTGTATATGTAAAGTAGGTGTGTGTGAGGTGTTTGGATACATGGGTATATGTAAAGTAGGGGTGTGTATGAGGTGTTTGGATATATGTGTATATGTAAAGTAGGTGTGTGTGAGGTGTTTGGATATATGTAAGTATGTAAAGTAGGTGTGTGTGAGGTGTTTGTATATATGGGTATATGTAAAGTAGGTGTGTGTGAGGGGTTTGTATATATGGGTATATGTAAAGTAGGTGTGTGAGGTGTTTGTATATATGTGTTTATATATATATGTGTATATGTAAAGTAGGGGTGTGTATGAGGTGTTTGGATATATGTGTATATGTAAAGTAGGTGTGTGTGAGGTGTTTGGATATATGTAAGTATGTAAATTAGGTGTGTGTGAGGGGTTTGTATATATGTGTATATGTAAAGTAGGTGTGTGTGGTGTTTGTATATATGTGTATATGTAAAGTAGGTGTGTATGAGGTGTTTGGATATATGTGTATATGTAAAGTAGGTGTGTGTGTGAGGTGTTTTTATATATGTGTATATGTAAAGTAAGTGTGTGTGTGTGTGTGTGTATATGTGAAGTAGGCGTGTGTGTTTATGAATTGCGTGGATGCTTGCGTGATTGTCTGTCTGGCTCCTACATTTTTTTGCTGGCTCCTAATAAAAATCAAATTAGATTTGTCAAGCCTTGCATTAGGGCATTGTAATGGAGCATACATCTAAACAACTTCTTATTTTTAGCCTTTTTTATTTTAAAAGTGTAAGCATTTTAGAACTTAGAACATGAGCCTGGAATCAGTTAGTTGCCTTCTGTGAAATGTTAAGTGTAATTGTGTTAAGAATATCTTTAAGGCTTCTAAATTAGTGAGCGGGTAGGTAGAAGCAGAAAATCAGATATTTGTGAGCAAATTAAACATATTCTGGTATTACATATATGCACATGACAGATACATTTTTTTTTTTTTTTTATAAGTGTTTAATTTTAATATGCATGAAACAGGTAGGCTATTTTCAAGTTGTTGTGGCCCTTTAAGTTTGGGTTATTTTTTGTGTCACATTATTCCTTTCTAAAATTTGGGTTTAAAACCTTACTTGAGATGTGTAGGTTGAGATGTGCAAAGTTGTTAGTCCCCTCTATTTTCAAAACAGTGCTTGGCATTCCTAGCCAATCACATTGACTTAAAAGTATATTTTAATATGGTTTCACTGCAGCATGTTTGTAATGTTAGCTTCAACTAGTTTCCATCCACTAGATTTATTTCAACTAATTTATTAACATTATGTTGACTGTGTGAATAGCAAAGAGGCTATGGCAGACTTAGATATTTGTAGTGCCCCCAAAAATCCCAACCAGAGGTGGATCTTTGTTTTGGGGGCACTAAAACTAGAGGAGGACCTCTGTTTCAGCTATTTTCTCCCATCTCCATAACTGCGTGTTTTCATTTATGTGCTTTGGGGACCGCATAAGCAAATGACGACTTGGGCTTGGTGCTGTGCCTGCCTTAATTTTCCCTTTCTAATATTCTTTGGTTTAGCTTGTGTGCTAGTGTTACTCATTGATCTATATATCTCAAATAAAAGTTAAAATTGGCCTATCACATTGCATTTTTACATTCTCCTTTTTCTTTAATCTATATAATTCATCCTGGCGATTGCTTTGATGAAGAAGCACACAGCACATCCCTGCAGTGCAGTACAAATCTTCCCTTCTGTTCTTCTGGATCTTTTATTTTAATTGAATATATTTATCTCATAAGCTCATCAAGTGGCTGTTTGTTACATGTTTTCAGTGCAGCAGTGGCTACAAAGCAGTGGCTTTCTTATGAAACATGCTTTATTTTACAATCTAACATTGTTAATAACCAAATCTGAATTGTTTCCAGTATTTACACATTTAGCGATTACCGTTCCTGTTTTCCTGTTACCTGCTCTTCTACTCCTTTGCATAACTTTCCTTGTAGCAACTTCCGCTGTTTTTGTTGTTGTTTTTTTTATGAGTTTCTTTCAGCCTGTTGGTTACTGTGCACTTTTGCTCTAACTCTTGTCACATCCTTCAGAAAGTCATATTTCTGTGAAAAGATTTTAAGCTCTGTAACGGTGTTCCAGGTTGTGGCAAGGCTGGAGCCCAAAGTGGCGGTGTCATGTGACTTTACATGACCCGCAAGATTGAGCTGCAACCTTCCCCGTTAAATGTGCAACGCACTGTGAATAAGCCAAAGCAATTCTGAGACAGTTGTGAATCTGATGAGACAAGACCCTCCAAAAATAGGCCTGTCATAGAAAGTACACTACTGTTCACAACTGGGCATAATGCATGGGATTTGTTGTATGATTTTTTTATTTTATTATCAACGTTTTTGTTTTTTTTTGTTTAGTTATACTTTGGTCCATTAGTAACAAAAGTACCTTTTTCCTTGCATAAATTATTCTGCAACAGTGCACTTTTAAAATTGTACATTAACCAGGAAGAAGGTCATTAAAATTAGAGGCACCTTCTTGAGGGAAAGGATTTCTGCAACATGAACTTGTCTTAGGTTCAGTACCTTGGGGATAACATTCTGTACACAGTACAACAAGGTGAATTGCAGAATTTGTGCATTAAATGGAGTTGTAGCTAACCTTCTGTGACATTGACCTATACAAGTTATGGACATGAACTCACATATACTATGCAGGATATATAGTATATTATGTTGTGCTCACACATCATGTAAAGTCTAACACTCTTGGTATTTGGGCATGTGCAAGCACTATTCATTATGTTTCCAACTCTTGGATCAGATTTTTGTGTGTGACCGGTGCGACTGGTTTACATGTAGGGCATATCTGACAGCTAAACAAGGCCCAGGTAACAATTAGAGAGCCACGAGCCATTGCAGGTATTTTAGATAGGGATTTATAAATTGGATCACTGTGTTGCTGATGAGGGAAAAAGCTGAAATTACTGCAGGAGACAATATGGGATGGACTGTCCTGAGTGAAAGGAGCAGAGAGAGAAGAAAAAAGCGGGAATGGTGGAGCTATGTGATGATGGGAAGCCATGTTAATTCCGTCAACTAAACATGTTTATCATAGTGTCGTGAACTGCATGTTTTCAGTGACCAAATCTAAACAATAATTAAATAAACACTATCAATAAAATCCATTGCAATGTTTGTCAACTGACGAAAATGGGACTAAAATTTTAGGAGGGACTATTGCATTTACATATTTGGACTTCTGGTTCTGGTTCCCTTGGATCTCTGCCAAAGCCCAGTCCCGGCGGCTGGAGACGCAGGCTCCCTGTGCCTGTCTGCCCCAAAGGAAGAGGACACTCCTCTATCTGATTCGTGTGGTACTGTCACGTGATTGTTTCCTCTCCCATCTCCCTAGCAAGTTAACTTAAAACTGTGTAACAGCCTTCTCAGACCTGTTCCCTCCCTCACTGCTGGAGATTAAGTTGATTAAAACTAGTCTATGACTAAAATACGATTACTTAAATGGCATTTTAGTCAAAAGACTGGACTAAAACTAAATCAAAATTTCCCGTCAAAATGAATACTGGTGGAAAGTTAGGTATCTGAGAGGGTGGGGAATGGCATTGGTGACTGTATTAGCCGTGTGTGGAGCAAGAGGAAACCCAATTCAAAGTGCCCTGGAGACAATCAAATCATTAACCTATCACAGCGCATGGCAAATTTCCAGACAGACCAATTCAGGAGCAAGAATGGCTATTTTAGGAGCCATAGAAATGTTTCTTCCATGGAGGAAGGATTTGAGGACCCATGGCTGCCTGGGTCCTGGGATTTGTAAATCCCTAATTTATCATTATGTTGCCGATGGCTTATGTCCTATACAGACTTGCTCTTTATCTTTCAGCAGGTGACAGCTGTCCCACGTGAAGCTAGGTAAAGGAGTAGTACCGTGTTAGCCGTGGAAAAACAGAAAACAAGTAGGGTTAAAATTATGCCATTTATTGGCTAACTGAGAGTTCAATTTAAGCAAAGCAAAATAGGAGCCCTTATAAGGGATGGCATGGCTTCCTGGCTCCTGGGATTTGTCAAACAATGCAGAAAGCTATACCACAGTGTGAAAACCATTTCTGGCCCTAATCTGTTTTCTCTGTAACAAAATGCTAAAGTTCAGAGATGAAAGGGAGAGCTGCAAATGTCACAATCAGAGCAGTAACGAAGGTGAGGGGAATTAGGCACTCTCCTCTGGTGCATAAAATTGAGGTGGCACAGCAATGACTGCTAGACTGATGCCCTCTCATGCAAAAGAGCTGCAGATCTCTGCCCCTTCTAGCCTGCTCTCTAGTTTCAAGCAAGGCACGTGCAGGGCGAATCAGACCAGAGTATGAGATATGAAGCCATATATTATTATTATTATTATTATTATTATTAATATTATTACATGCACTTTTTATATGGGTCATATATTTTTGCCCTTTACAAATGTTTTGCATTCTAAGTCTCGCACTTTTTGTGTGCCAACACTAGCCTTTAGCGCAGGACAACACACATTTTCCCTTTGTTTTGGCATGGTGTTTTCAGTGCCGTTCAAGTTCTGAAGAGTGCTCCAATATATTTGTATATTTTTTAGCCCTATGCGATTTGCCTTGCTAAAATGTATTGGCAAAGCAGGTTGTATTGTAGTTTTCAGCATTACAATATTATTCTCTACATAATTATTTCTACCTTTACTATCCGGCCTTAATGTGTTGGGTTTTTTGGTATGAAATCTCCTTAGTTGCATTTCATTTCCTGTCTAACCCTTCTTTAAGGGTGGCATTTTGGCCATGGTTTTAAATATTGGGCATCGAAGTTAATTATTAGGTTATGGTTGGATTTCCACCCTTGACATTTTTTTTACTTTTATTGGGAAAAAGGCTTTTCATTAGCGTTGTTAAATATTTAGTGAAAAACATCAGCTAAACAAGACATTGCTTGCCTTCCTACTTTAAGCAGTTTCTTCAAGGTCACAGTGACTGATGGTTTGACAATCAAGCTATATTTAGTTTGGTCCTTTTTTCCTGCTGTGAATAAACTGATGGTTTAGGACATTGAACGGAGTTTTAAGAGACAGAGAGATGATATATGAATTACTCATAAATAAAAAATTAAAAAATCTTAGTGAGAGGTAGAGAATACGAAAGAGTTTGTATAACTTTCAGTATCCCACTTAATAAGATACCAATACCTCAAAATTCACATTCACAGATCCATGCATGGAAACAAAGAAACATAGAGTATAGTTGATTGAAACAAATGGATAAAATGTTGAAGCTCTTCTGATTTTCTGTTCTAAACAAACACATGAAACAGTGGCCTTTGTACAGTGACAAAACAGCATTTTTTTAAAAAAATTTAATGATACATGAGATTGTATCCCTTGGACCTGCCGCTCCAGTGCTTCACTGTGAAGAGCGGCGAAAGACCCTTGTTTTTATATGGAATCAAGAGGACACTAACTAGGTTTGCGCTATCAATTCATATGTCAAAACGAGGTATCTCTGAGCATTAGCAGAAAGAAACACTTGGAGCTTGCAGATATCAGTGAGATGTGAGTGGCTGAGCACACCCTGACATGGTCGGCATCCAGATTAAATTTACTTCAGCTGGGAGGCAGAGCTGAGTATAAACCTGGGAATCTGCAAAGATACATGTCTGGTGTACACCAGAGAATTGGCACTGAATATACTTTTTTTTTTTTTTCCTTCTATTAAAAGCAGCAAACCACATTACTCCAGGTGTCTGTCTAATCCTATACCAAAAAGAACAATTTCTTGAAATACTTTTATTCATGGTCATCAGGGGTCTGCTGCATCTACAAGTGCTCAGTTTTCTGTGGACTGTCCTCTGGTGGGTAATCATTTTGTGTAGCACCTTTAATAAGGCTAGTGACAACTGTTTACAAAGTTTTTGTAAGCACAAAAGTCTTCCAAATGTATCGGTATCCTTGGTGGGGACCTTTTTGTAATTTATCAGCTTGCTTTAAAGTCAATACAACTCTTACTGCAAAAGAATCACAAGATCTAATCTCTCAGTAATAAATGTGTTGGTTTTTGTTATGTTCGAGTAAGTCATACTTAGTTTCTTTCAATAAATCTTGCCAATGAAATAAACTAAATTTAATTTCATGTTTTAATAGCATTACAGATTATAGCATAATTACGGGAACATTATGCACAGGTTTATATACAGCAGTAAAAGATATTGGAATACGTTCCTAATTTCATCTGCTTTTGATGATCACGAGAAATGACACTATAAAACCTTAACTATCCATGTCAGAGACCTGTAACTCAATACTAAGATTATGTCTACTTCTAAGCTGCCAATGCCATCTAGGAAATAATTGTATCAAGTTTGAAACCGATCTCCCAACACATATTGAATTACTGGAATCATCTGGCTGTACCTGTAATTCTCCGTAAATATGCAGTTAATGTGTCTTTTTTTGTTGTTGTTTTTCTTCCTTTTGCCTGGTGTTCTGTTATACCTCTCAAGTTACAAAACTATGCTCTGCGTAGATAAACTGCTCAGACATATAGGTTATAATAAAACAAATATAAACACAGTGAAAAAGATGGAGACTTTTTTTATATACTAAATGGCATTTTAATTGTTATATGTAGATAGTTTGATAATGGGGCATCCATGTTTTTTCTGCAGTGGGTCATCTAGTCAGAAATGTATATGCTTTTTTAAGCTGCATTCAATTTATTGTTTTTTTTTTACAGTAATGCTGAATACAAGTTTCAATTTATGCTAGCCAAACAAAATTACACGCTTATTGGGAAAATGAGGATATGGGCAGTTTAGTCAGTTGTGCCATACATGGAACACCCCAGATATAGAAGGACATTTCCTCTACTCCCTGTAGTAGAACATAAGTTCTAGATTGTAAGTGTTTGAGGAGGACTCTATGCTGTCTGCCTCTGTTGCTCTAACATAGCTGTAATTCCCTTTTGTGATCTGTACCAAGTGCTCTGTAAAGTGTTGGTGCTGGATAACTAGTAATGTACCTATTTAGGATAGCTAGTGTTAGGTATGGGTACCTCATTTCACTTGTATTAGCTGAATGAATTTCATTGCAGAAGTCCCTGCTGCTTGCATATATCAAATGTTTGTTTCCTACAATAATCCTTTCATGCAGCTAGCAATGCAAACAAAATATTATGTAGTGAGAGTTAATATAGTGATGTGGTTAAACCTTATCTTTAGTTTGTGGTAGTATTGAACACCACCATGAAGTTCAAGCCTTTTTCTATTCTTGTTTGTCACGCTAGATCCAAAAGAAGGCAAACATCCGCTTATTTCAGCAATTTCTGCTTTCAGTGGGGGAAAAATCCTTCTGGACTCCAAATAGAAATATGATTTTCCTTGGATCAATAAGCACTAAATAAAAAATCCTATACTAACACAAACATAGCCCTGTCTATTCTTATATTTTTTCCCGTTTTTTTATTTTTTTATTTAAACTATCCAGGCCCTTTTAGGACACATTTAGTGTCCTAAAGGGACACTAAATGTTATTTTTCACTTGTGCTTCTAATATAGAAGCACAAGTAAAATTTTAGTTGTCCCTACTATGAGGATAAACTGGTGTGTACTTTTGATAGTACTTTGATAGTACACGCCAGTTTATCCTGTGACCAACAGCTGCCATGCGTAGGAAGCAGGCAGCCGTCTGGTCTGCGACTGTTTTTCTCTGCTAGCGCAGAGAGAGACCCTCGTTTTTACATGGGATCAGCAGAGGGGACCTTAACTAGGCCCCCCAGCTAATCCCGTGCAAAAACAAGGGTCTATCTCTGTGCTAGCAGCGAGAGACCCTCGCATTTGGATGTCAGAGCGGGATGAGCCCCTGCTCTGATTGGCTGTGCACGTGCTGACATAGTCAGCACGTGACAACCAGGAACTGCTGTGTCTCGCATGTGAGACACAGCATATAGTAAACCCACGTGTATCTATTAAGATACACATTGCGTTTACTTAAATGTCCCAGGACATGATTTGTTTAACCCTTGCTTCCTTTAAGGTAGCGAGGGTTCAACAATGTTTAATGTTCCTTTTAAAGGCATCTTATGTATTTACTAGCACCACCTCTTCACACAGTGAATTCCATACCTTTTAAAGGCCTTACCATAAAGAATCCCCTTTGCTGGACCATTCTGTAACAGGTCTTGTATGGGCCCTTTATATATGTATGTAACTTTGTCATATCCCTCTCAGATGCCATTTCTCTTGCGTGTACAAATTTAACTTTTCTAGCCTTTCTTCATAACTAAAACGTTTAATTCCCCTTATTTAGTTTTGAAGCCCTCATCTTCACTTTCTCTAGTTCCAGTTTATTTTAAAGAGTCGCTAAAGTTTTTCTACTGTCATTATCTGCACATTCCCTGTAACATACTTGGTTCTCATAGCATTATTATTGTGACTATTGGAGCTCTGCCTTCCTGCAGTTTTTCTCTTTTTATACCGTATTTGCTCGATTATAAGACGACCCCAAAACTTTGGATATTCCTTTAGGAAAAAAACTAAAAGCCTGAATATAAGACTACCCTATAGGAAAAAAGTTCAACTTGTATATATTCACATGTAAATTGATTTTTTAATAAAAAATTATATCAAAAAATGCATTTCTTGTTTTTATTTCCTTTTATGTGCCAATTCTGCCTCTCTCTTTCCCTTGCCCCCAGCTTTGTCTCTCTCCCCCCCTTAGTGTTGTCTCTCTCTCCCCCTCCGTTTGACTCCCTCCTCGCCTCTGTCTCTGCCCCCCCTGTTTCTCTCTGCCCCCCCCTTGTTTCGCTCTGCCACCCCTCCCCTTGTTACTCTGTGCCCCCCTCCCCTTGTTACTCTGTGCCCCCCCTCGTCTCTCTCTTCCCCCTCCCTCCCCTTGTTGCTCTGTGTGAATATGGAACAATAATTGAAGTGACCTTTCTTGAAGATTTGTATTTTGTATAATAGGTGTCCTCTTAATTTAATCATTGTAATACCCCTAAGTCATATTCCACATTTCTAAAGCGATATACAGCTTATAAATGATGGTAACAAACTAGAACATGCCAGTGAGTAGAAATAATATTAATAAAAAAAATAACCAAAATATATGCAGTCTTTTGATTATACTGATAACAGACGAAAGTCATAATTTATTATTGTGCAATTCTGTAGATTATTGTAACCAATGTAACTCCACTGACTGCTACATTCTTTGAAAAATCTGCGTTCTCTTTTGCAATTTACTTTCAAATGACAGTAGACCTCAGAAAGTGTGAGAATTCATTGATCTTTATAATGGTTTTAAATAAAAAAAAAAACAGCATAGTAAGAAGTAGATATAAGAGTGTGCAGTTTTTAAATAAAATATTATACTTTTCAATTATTTGTAGTTGGAGAATTAGAAGACCGGGGCACACTGTTTAAAAATTAAAAAAAAAAAATCTCTAATATTCTCATTTTTGCTAGCCACTTTGTCTGAACAAATCAAGATGCTCCCGTAGACATTAGCAGAAAGTTCCAATGATCATTCGAGAAGCAGTGAGCATGCATTTTTAAAACAGATGTACAAAATAAGAGGCTGCAGTCAATGTGAGAATTTTATCTTCTTAAATTTACTAGATTTTTAAAAATACAGCTATAATATTGATGCAAGCTATTATGCCTAAAGCTATATTATCGAACACTTTTTGTAAATAGGTTGAAAAAAATGGACAGACTATGTCAACAGCCTTTTGATCTTTCATAATAATTTTTCTAACCCAGTGATGGCGAACGTATGGCATGGGTGTCACCTGTGGCACTTGAGAGCCTCTGAGGTGGCACTTGGCATCTGAACGGATTGTTACCATCATCATACATGGAGGTAAATGAAGCATACACGGGGACACTGATATGGGGCAACAAAAGGAAAGGAAGCTAAAATAAGCAGACTCTGCAATGGAAGTGGGAGAGGAAAGCATAATCTCAGGAGAAATCTTTGACTTGTACCATCAGTGTTCTAATCTAATGAATATGTGGATCTGTGCATAGATATGGATATATTTTTAAAGTAGATATGTACCCATTAAGGAAAATGCTGGAATGCATGAAAAAGGCTTGATTATAATCTTTACACATTTTCTTTTTATCACAGGACCAATTTAGAATGTCAAATGTTAGCAGAGACAACTTTATTTTTGACTCCCCTGAGGGCTTATACTTATTTGTTGCTGAAAATAAACAACTGGTGTTGAACAAAATAACCTTTAACAGAGTCAGGTTGTATCATTTGATTTTGGTGCAAATTCATGTCAGTCATAAATCATTGGAAGTTTCTATGCATTCTGAAATTGGCTGATGTTAAAACTTGTATGAGATCCTCCACAATCCCTTGGGTGCCCATCTTTCTTATTTCTTAATTTTTCTTAAAGGGACATCATTGGAACAATGCAAAAGCAACTATCTGTTGCACCACATGTAAATATAGGTATACATAGGTAGTAAAGTGCAAGAAGTAAAATGAATACATACATTATGCAAAATCAGCATGTGAGCAGCCATATTTCTGGAAGGATACATCCAGGGTGGCGATAGTGATGTTGGTTTACCACTCCTGTGTGCTGGCAAGCAATGCTACCAGGTTGAGGAAACAGAGATTTTCTCAATTGGTGCACTACATAGACTTTACTGTGCTTCAAGCATCATTTGTTTCGTGTAGGGGTGGGTAATGGAGGCAAGACAGTATAGCCTATGGAATGCACAAAAGTGGACATAAGGTGTAGGTCTGGCCAGCATCAAAGTAGTACCCTGGAGTAAATGTATAGATTGTCAAGCATTTTAATTCTCCAAGGTGGGAGCACAAGGTACAAATGCTCTCCATTAAAAATAAAAATTAAACATAATGATAATATGGTAATGCATAAGTTGTAGGTGGGTCTGTTCCAGTTCAGGACACTTTGAGGAGCTGGGCTGCTTAATTCCCGGAAAGCCCTGCTTGGTCCACATGAGACAACCCCAGCACATTTGAACTGACAAAGCAGGCTATGCACCATGGGCATTTCATGAAACACAGCTCTTCCCCTACTGCCGTAAACCACTCACTGCCAAACAAATAGTGAAGGAAACGCTTCAGTAGATCAAGCAGTAAATAACAGCCAATATCTTTAGCATGTCAAAACACATATTTGAAGTCTGTATCCTGTTTGTTTCATACAAGGGTTGAACTGTTTGGTAGCTAGGAGACAAGTGACATTACCGTATTTGCCCGATTATAAGACAAGGTTTTTTTCAGAGCAAATGCTCTGAAAAATCCCCCTCGTCTTATAATCGAGGTCTCTTATAATCTGACCTCAAATTGAGGTCAGATTATAAGACATGGATCCAGGTCCCCAGCAGAGCTGCAGGGGACCTGTATCCCCCTCTCTAGCAGCAGGCGATGTCTGCGCAACGAGCGCAGACTCCCCTGCTTCCGCCCGGCACGACCTCCGGGGCTTCTGTGAAGAAGCCGGGAACTTCCGCTTTCGTCACAGAAGTCCCGGCGAGCGTGCCGGGCACCAGCAGGGGAGGTCTGCGCTCATCGCGCAGACTTTCTCTGCTGCCCCACTAGGCACCAGGGACAATCGGGCAGCTGGGGGATGTCTGCACTATACGTGCAGATATCCTCCATGCTGCCCGACACGGCAGACTATTATGACGGACAGCTGTCCGTCATAATAGACTGCCGTGTCGGGCAGCATGGAGGATATCTGCACGTATCGTGCAGACATCCCCCGGCTGCCCCCACTAGCCACCAGGGATCAAGGTAAGGGGAAGGGAGGGAGGGGGGCAGAGAGACAGGGGGGACAGAGAGACAGGGGGAGGGGGACAGAGAGACAGGGGGAGGGAGGGAGACAGAGACAGAGTCAAGGGGAGGGAGGGGGTTAAGAGACAGAGACAAGGGGAGGGAAGGGGTTAAGAGACAGAGACAAGGGGAGTGAGGGGGTTAAGAGACAGACAAGGGGAGGGGGGAGAGAGAGAAAAATGGGGGCAAGGGAAAGAGAAAGGCAGCATTGGCACATAAAAAGAAATAAAAACTAGAAATACATTTTTTGATATCATAATTTTTTTATTAAAAAAGCAATTTACATGTGAATATATACAAGTTTAACTTTTTTCCTATAGGGTAGTCTTATATTCAGGCTTTTAGTTTTTTTCCTAAAGGAATATCCAAAGTTTGGGGGGTCGTCTTATAATCAGGGTCGTCTTATAATCGAGCAAATACGGTACTTACCCTGCTGGGAGCTAGTGTTCGAAGCCATTTCACCAGTTTGAAGGCAATCTTATGAAAGTGACATCACTTCCCCCACTGAAGGGGTTGTGCCCAACATTTGCATATCATGCCACACTTTCCTATTCGTGGCCAAGTATGCAAATTTATCACATCTCATTACAATTTTGCCAGAAAACCTCTTACAATATTTGTTAAAAGGACAGATACCTTCAATTTATTATTTTCTTCATTGCCTGCATATCTATTGTGTGTATAGTGACGGAGTCCCTTTAACCTTTTAAATACCAGAAGAGTAGGATTGCCACCCGGCTGGTGTTTTACCGGCAGTTGGATACAAAATTGGCTTGGGCTAATTGTTAAGTATCCGGACACAATATCATGGTATTTGTTATTTCTTCTTTGAAGAAAAAGTGACAACCCTATGGTGAATCAATTTATGTAAAGGTCCCCACCCTTCTTGTCTCCCCCCCCCCCCCCTCTTTTGGCTCATCCCTTTTAACACCATTAGTTAGAGCTCTACATAGTCCAAATAGTAGGATATGCCCATGTGTATTTTACTTGGGAAGACTGCATATGCTCAGACGTATTGTCTGTACACACTGTAAAGTGTCAGAAAGTGAGGGAAAAGAAAAGGAGACTGCACCTTTTTTTTATACAGCCTGACACGTTACAGTGCTGTGTCGGTGCACTGAGCGACCCAGCAGTTTGGTACTTGGGCAGTACAGACTTTGCATCTGTTGGAGGCTGCTTTATACGTAGGCACACACCGGGCCATGTGGTGCTATCTGTGTGTGCACCATGTTGATGCATCACCCCTTTACATATGCAGTTGGGGTTGCCAGCTTTGCTCTTAAAGCAATTGAAGGTAATCGTGATATATTATGCTTTATAGATTTCTGGCAGGGTGGATTTGATTTAAATCAAACTGATTTAAATCACGATTTAAATCACTAGTCAGTAAGGCTTGATTTAAATCATAGTTTTCTACATAAAGACTAATTCTTGCTGGTATAACTTTAATATGCAAGTAGATGAAGATTTTTAGAATAACAACTTTTCATATTAGTTTTTTTTATCCCCAGTTTAATAGGTTAATCATTCATATTTGGACAACTTTTCTGTTGTACTTAGGAAGGAGAAAAATAATCATTACCTTAATAATAACCATTTAAATAGATTTATTTAACTGAAACAATAACATTACAGCATATGTTATTTTCTTAAACAAACATCCATGTTTGTTAACTAATTTGGCTAAACGAAATATATATATTTTAAGAAACTTAGACTGTCAGCCCAGCCTACACATGAAAAACTTAAATACTGTCCTCTGTAGCTCACTCGTCATCTTCATCTTCTTCTTTGTTCATAATCTGGAAAAGACAAGCTTTCCTGCTTTATCGGGTCCCAAACGATTTCTCAATTTAGAATGAATGAGTCCAAAGGAAGAGAATATTCTTTCAACACCTGCAGAAGAAGCTACTGCTGTTAAAAGTGAAATCATTACTTGAACAGTCTCTAAATCCAAGTGCTTAAGTGACTTCCACCAGTTCACTGGTGTGACTTTCTTTAAAATATCTTCCGCAAACATATATTTCTTGAATGGTTCCCCCTTAGCTTTGAAGTTTATTATAGTTGGCATTACAGATGGATGATTGCTGGATACCCATGTCATAGCTAACTCCTCTTCCTCAGCACTAAAGTGTTGACCCTGGTACTGGATATTGACAATATTTGCCAAAAAAATGAGCTGGAGACAGTCCTTGTCCCATTAGTTTTTTTAATGCTTGTAATTTAATTCTGTCCATGTGTAGTTATGTTTTTAAGTGTTCACTCAGTTCCTTCCAAATTTCAACAGCATCAGCAATAAAACAGCTATTTTTCTGTATTTTGTTTAAAGCTTCAGAGATGTGTTTCAGGATGCTCAGCATATGTCCAACATTTCTCTTAAGCCCTAAGAAACCTAGCACTGAAGGGGTTGATTCTGTATTCATAGGTTTGTAGAACAATAGGATTAAATTATTTTTCTCAACTCTGTTCATGTTATAACATTTTTGCTGTGAAGAAGAGGCATGTGATCTCTGCTGAGTCAAATTCAGTTTTGAGAACTGCAAAAGTAAACCAAGCATCTGTGATAATATTTTGTAGGCAGAGAAACTGCCCAACAATCTTACAAAAACCTCTGGAAGAGCATGACATTGTGAATGGATTAATGGAATTTATATACCAAAGAAATTAAACATATACAGCCTTATTATACATAATTAAAAAACTAATCTTTATTTCATGATGGAATAACCTTTGAATGGTAATATATTTTCCTCAAAAAGCATTTTATTTAACCCCTTAGTGACATGACTTTTTTGGCTTGTCCGACGCTTGGTGACATGGGCTGTTTTAACATTTCTGAGGTGTTTGTGTTTTGCTGTAATTTATTTCTGTCTCATTTAGTGTACCCGCACAAACTATATATCGTTTTTATCGTTATAAGAAGGGCTTTCTTTTGATACCATTTTTTTGATAATAGCATATAATTTGATGTAAAAAAAATAATATGGCAAAACAATTTAAAAAATTATTTTTTTATGACTTTTATTTGAAAAATCGTATACTCATGTACAAGAGACAACAAAAAAACACTGCTAAAAAGTTTCTAATATATGTCCTGAGTTCAGAAATAGCCCATGTTTTTATGTTTTTGTGCTTTTTTATTCATGTTACAGGGCCAGAACTATAAGTGGTGCAAAGCTATTTTAAAATCCTTTCTTTCAAAATTAGCGATAGTGACATTGTAACACTGATTTCTGTACTAAATCCATGAATGACCCCCAACATGTACATATTTTTGAAAACTAGACAACTCAGGGCATTTAACTTGGGGTATTTTGACACATTTCATGTAGCCATTTTACCACCAATCTATGCCAAAGTTTGCAGAAATTTTTTTTTTTTTTTAAATTTTTCACATATATTGCAATTTAGGCAAACATTACCTTAAAATGTGAAGGGGTATTTCCAAATAACACCTCAATATGTGTTCAGCAACATCTCCTGAGTACAGGGATACCACCCATGCATAGGTTTGTTGGTTTGTTTTGGGGCTAAAAGGCCACATTTAGGGGGTGCGCATTTTGGTTTTCCAACTTGGAATTCTGACGTGCAGAAAACTTGTGCCCATGTCCCATTTGGGACATTTTTGAAGCCAGAAAGTGTATTCTACCCCACAAAACCATATATTTTTTTTAAACTAGATACCCTAGGGTATTTCAAATGGTAGTATTTTAACACTTTCCATGCACTAATTATACTACCAGCCTATGTCAATGTTTTGGGTAGTAATTTTTTTTCACATACATTGTACTTTGGGCATGAATTCACAGATCCTGTTATATGTCAGTGCCAAACAACACCTCAATATGTGTTCAGCAACATCTCCTGAGTACAGGGATACCCCCCATGTATAGGTTGGTTAGGTTATTTGGGGGTTAAAAGGCCACATTTGAGAGGTGCGCTTTTTGGTTTTCCAACTTGGAATTCTGACGTGCAGAAAACCTGCGCCCATGTCCCATTTGGGACATTTTTGAAGCCAAAAAGTGTATTCTATCCCACAAAATCATATATTTTTGAAAACTAGACACCCTAGTGTATTTCAAATGGTAGTATCTTAACACTTTCCATGCACTAATTATACTACCAGCCTATGTCAATGTTATGGATAGTAATTTTTTTTCAAATACATAGTACTTTGGGCATGAATTCACAGATCCTGTTATATGTCAGTGCCAAACAACACCTCAATATGTGTTCAGCAACATCTCCTGAGTACAGGGATACCACCCATGTATAGGTTGGTTAGGTTATTTGGGGGTTAAAAGGCCACATTTGAGAGGTGCGCTTTTTGGTTTTCCAACTTGGAATTCTGACGTGCAGAAAACCTGCGCCCATGTCCCATTTGGGACATTTTTGAAGCCAAAAAGTGTATTCTACCCCACAAAACCATATATTTTTGAAAACTAGACACCCTAGGGTATTTCAAATGGTAGTATTTTAACACTTTTCATGCACTAATTCTACCACCAGCCTATGTCAATGTTATGGATAGTAATTTGTTTTTCACATTCATTGTACATCGGGCATGAATTCACAGATCCTATTATGTGTCAGTGCCAAACAACACCTTAATATGTGTTCAGCAACATCTCCTGAGTACAGGGATACCACCCATGTGTAGGTTAGTTAGATTATTTGGGGGCTAAAAGGCCACGTTTAGGGGGGGTGCATTTCCAACTTGGAATTTTGACATGTAGTCAGCCTGCGCCCATGTTCCATTTGGGACACTTTTGAAGCCTGTCAAAGTATTTTACCCCATAAAACCATATATTTTGGAAAACTAGACATCCTAGGGTATTTAAAATGGTGGTATTTTAACACTTTCCAAGTGCTAATTCTACCACCAACCTATGTCAAAGGGTTGGGATGTCATTTTTTCCCCACACACATTGTAGTTCAGGCAGGAATTTTCAGATTCTGGTATTTGCCACTGCCAACCAACACCTCAATATGTGTTCAGCAACATCTCCTGAGTACAGGGATACCCCCCATGCATAGGTTTGTTGGTTTGTATTGGGTCTAAAATTCCACATTTAGGGGGTGCGCAATTCCAACCTGGAATTTTGACATGTAGTCAGCCTGCGCCCATGTTCCATTTGGAACATTTTTGAAGCCGTCCAATGAATTTTACCCCATCAAACCATATATTTTTGGAAAATAGACATCCTAAGGTATTTCAAATGGTGGTATTTTAATACTGTATAGGTACTAATTCTACCACCAGCCTTTGTAAAAGTTTGTGGTAGTACTTTTTTGGGAGTTTTTTTTCCACATGCATTCTACTTCAGGCATGAATTCACAGATTCTGGTATATATCACTGCCAAACAACAACCCAATTCAGCAACATCTCCCGAGTACAGGGACAGCACCCATGCATAGGTTTGTTGGTTTGTTTTTGGCTAGAAGGCAACATTTGTGAGATGCGCATCTCAAGATTCCAACTTGGAATTTTGACATGTAGTCAACCTGCATCCGTGTCCTTTATGGGATATATCTTTGAAGCCAGCCAATGTAATTTACCCCCACCAAACCATATATTTTTTTATCGGTAGACCCCCATCACTACTTGTGGCAAGGGCTCAGCAGCCATCGATACATCGCTAGATGATGTATCAGAAAGCTGAATAGGGTCAAAATCGAACCCTGAGTCCGCGGCCTCAGAATCCGTGCGTAAGCAGTGATCTCGAGCAAAGAAGGGGTTAATAGCTCTTAGAAGAGCCTATCTAGTACTGTAATACATTACAGTACAAAGGAATTAATCCATAAAACAGTGCAGACAGCAAAACATACTGTTGCTGTGCAAGATTACTGCTTACACAGTGATGAATGGCAGGGAAGGGGTTAATACACAGTGAAAGAATTTCATAAAACCTGCCAATTTTATAAAATGTTATTTTATATCACTAATACTGATCTGTCTCTTTCCGTCACAAAAATGTAAGTGAGGAGAGGGAGGCAGATCAATATTTGTGAATATTGATCCGATTTAATTTTGATCTGACCAGGGCGAATGGTGAGCTTAATTGAGAAATCACCAAACCGCCTTTGCCACTAATTCGCTGTTACTAATCGCTATGCGCTCAGGCAGCTTCAAAAAAAAAAAAAAAGTCAAATATTTTTACTTTACATGTAATCCCCTAGCGGGTATGTGTAAAAAAAAAAAAAAAAAAAAAATATGCAGAAAGATAAAAATTGCTTTGGCGTCAATATCATTGCGTAAGCAGTGATCGACGGCAAATAAGGGGTTAATAACTCTTAGAAGAGCCTTTTTAGTACTGTAATAAATTACAGTACAAAAAAAATTAACCCCTAAAAATGCACAAACAGCAAAAATAAATGCGCTGATGTGCACGATCACTGCTTATGCAAGATCAGTGGCAGGGAAGGGGTTAAACGCAGGGAATTGCTTTAATTAAAATTTTTTTTATTGTTTTATTATTTGTGTGTTGTGAATTAATAGTTTTTTTTTAACTTTTACAACTTTGATCTGTATCTCTCCCTCACTAAAAAAAAATGTGAGGAGAGGGAGGCAGATCATAACTGGTCAGATCAATATAGAGTTAATATTGATCTGACCAGTCAGTGGGGATGTTCAGGAGAGCATCCCCACTGCCTGTCAGTGTGCCTGGCAGTCACTGATTGCCTCTGTGAAGAGGCAATCGTGTGACAGCCAGAGAGCACAGGAAGCAGGTACTTCCTGCCTCCTGTGCTCTTGCCCTTAGAAGGGCATCACCATCTTGGTCACTCAGTGACCAAGATCGTGCATTTTTTTTTTTGTGTTTCTGATTGCCTCGACTTGCGAGGCAATCAGGAACACTTTCTGAGCATAGAAAGCGAAAACATCGCTTCCTATGCTCACTTTTTAAATGCACGTGTTTTAAAGGCTCTGTGCCTTTAAAACCGGCATTTCGATCGCTCTCCGGAGCGATCGAAATGCCGACGGGCATTTTTTTTTAGCATTGTACGATGCTTCCACACGGAAGCATCGTTACAATGCCCTTAGAGCACTGAAAGCGGAAAAACTCCGCTTTCATTGCTCGTTTTGACACAGGACGGACTAGGTCCGTCCTGTGTCACTAACGCCTCGGCACACAGGACGGACCTAGTCCGTCCTGTGTCGCCAAGGGGTTAAAACAACCCGATTTAAATCAAAACAACCCGATTTAAATCACAAAAATCTGATTTTTTGTAAAATTTTTTTATCCACCCTGGTTTCTGGCTACTGCTGAATGTTGTTGAATGTGTTCAGCTGTCACTAGGGTTTCCACCTGGCCGGTATTTTACTGGCAGGCCGGTAAAATATTGGCATCAGGCCAATGTTAAGTCTATGGAGGCAGTACCGGTATTTTTTTGAAGACCCTGTCACCAATCTCATCAATGTAAAATAGCTCCCCCCCCCCCCCCCTATTTCTGAAGGAAACCTAAACGGTTTTACAAACTAGCCATTAAACACTTCTTCAACAGTATAAATATGATTTTCTGTTCATAAATTGTGATACAAAAACTCCACAATGTCTTTTTATCTAAAGCGCATGAAAAAATGCTCTGTAGTTTTGGGAGGGGACATCTTATAATACAAAAGCAGTCACTTTCTGCATTTGCATACAGAATGTGAAAAGAATACTGAGCAAGTATCGGCCTAATGAACATTCTAAAGGCCTTTTGCAAATATTTCTTTTTTGTTAATGTTCAGTTTCATGTTTTGTGTTTGTTAGATTTTTAGGAGAAAATGTGAGCTTTTTTAAAAGAAATATGTTTTAAGGCACACCTATGACAAAATACTACCTTTTTAATAAATGGGTTTTCATAAGCCTTCACAGTCATTTTAATTGTATGGCAGTTTCTTAAAATTCAGCTCTGGTACAGCTCTCTAATACAAAGTTTGAATGAATTAGTTTGTTTCATTGCTGTTGGATTCCTGTTGCATTCTAATATATATATTTTTTCTTTTTTAAATTTTGTCATTTTGTAAAACACAAACATCCATGAGATAATATTGCATAACCTTGGATTTAGGGTTGTGTTGCAAGGTATCCATTTTTTACATTAATAGAGTCCCTGTTGTATCTGATTTTCCTATTGTGATGCAAGCAAGCCAAATTATGAATGAGCAGGAAAATACATAGTCTAACAGATTTAGTCACATGCAAAAAAACCATAGGATTCAATTCAAATGGAGACTTGTGTAATACTGTGTGGCAAGAGATGGTGAACATTGTTTCGTAGTAAATATCTGTTTAAATTCAAATGGAAACAACCGTGAAGCTCACATTGCTATTTGATAGTAATCTTGGTTGAACTGAACTAGACCGGTCATGACCAAAAAGATTACATGATCAAAAGATGTACCAGAGAGATCCACAAAAGGAGATTTATGACTGTTCTTCAGCCCCACTTTCAGAATGGTCATTTCATTGCGTTAAGGAAGCAAGGGTTAAAAAAAATATGTCCTGCACTTTGAAAGTAAACCCAACGTGTATCTTAGTAAACCCGTGTTTATCTATTATCTGCTGTGTCTCACCAGCGCTTCCTGGTTGTCGCGCGCTGACAACCTTAGCACGCGCAGAGCCAATCAGAGCGGAGACTCACCTAGTTAATGTGTCCGATATACACACATGCCTTTCTAATCATGGGTCTTCTTTATATCTTATCATGTGACCCCTTCTATAAGAAACCAAGTAGAATGCAGGTGCTTATCTTCTATTTTATTGCTTATTCTATTCCATTGGTATATTTCATTTTAAACTCAAACTCATCAGTAATTCTGTATGCCCCCAGTCTCATATAACATCTCCCTTCTTGTGCACTAAAAACCCCTTATTCAATGTCTGCTTTCCTTTCAATACACCAACCATACAAAAGATAACATGCATGTTGTATCTGCTGCATACGTTTATTGATAATGTCAAGAGCTTGTAAAATGTAAAGAGATAACTTTGTATCTGTTTCATTATGTGGTTAGCTTATAATCTCAGGGCGTTTTTTAAGGCAATCCACAATTTAAAGCAGCTCCTATTTAAATCATCATGCTCCTGTTGTAACCCTGACCAAGTTATACCTCTTCATAATTATAATTGTATTCCTCACATCACAATGCTGTATGTTATATTATGCACTCTGTTTTATAAAATAACGCTAATTGCATGTTAGCGTTAATTACATAGAAACATACAATGTGTCGGCAGATAAGAACCATCTAGTCTGCCCAATTTTCTAAATACTTTTATTAGTCCCCAGTTCCCCTATCTTATAGCTAGGATAGCCTTGTGTCTATCCCATGCATGCTTAAAATCCGTGACTTTGTTTACCTCTACCACTTCCGCTGGAAGACTATTCCATACATCCACTACCCTCTCAGTAAAGTAGTACTTCCTAATATAGAAACTTTGCCCCTCTAATTTAAGACTATGTCCTCTAGTTGTGGTAGTTTTTCTTCTTTTAAATATACTCTCTTCCTTTACTGTGTTGATTCCCTTTATGTATTTAAATGTTTCTATCATATCCTCCCTGTTACGTCTTTCCTCCAAGCTATCCAAGCTGTTGCACCCAGTTACCTTATTTTTGTACACAGTTTATATATTTGTTACGAAGCAATAAAAACTATTCAAGGAATGACAAAAAAAAAACTCTTCTCTGCTAAATGTAACCCTTTTATATTCAAATTTAGTTAGTTGACAAGTTAGAAAATGCATATCACAGTAGATCAAAATCTATTCTTACTGAAAGTTTCTTCCTGAATGTCTTTGTCTTTATTATGGTAAGTGGGCACAAACTGTTCAATTCAATCCCCAAGAACAGAGGAGCTATTGCATTTTTGCCTATGTTAGCAAGTTGTGCATCACAATAGAGGGTATTTTCTATAAAACAAAAACTGTGTCATTTATGTGTAATGTGTATTTTAGGAATATCATTTCTGTTTTGTTTAATACCCAAACCCTGCCCTGAAATCATTGATTAATAAAGTCACACTTTCCATCCTAAATATTTTCGATTGCAGATTTGCTCTAGACTGTAATCATAGTGCCATAACAAAAGGTACTGATAGATCTGTGTTGTCATAGCAGCAGATGGATTTGTATATATTAAGATGTAAAATGGCAGATGTATTTAGTCTCTTGCTTCATATGGAAGTGTTACGATTTTGTTTTCTTGATAGAACAGAATCTTAAACAATGTTGTTTGCATATTTTATCGCATTAGAGCACCGGAGTCCAAAGTGTGGCCCATCTGACAGCAAGGTGTTGCCTACTTGATTCCATAAATATGTAGTGTTGTTGAACAAAGTTTATTTTAACTGTTAAATAACCAAATATTTTTGTATGGTTAACTAGCTATTCTTTATTATTAAAGCAAGTTGAACCCCAATACAAATGTGCATTTCTAATTATGCGGCCTACTTCAGAAAAAATGGTCAAGCATTTCTGGATAGAGTGTCCAGAATGTCAATTCACTATTATTGACAACAATGTTATGCATTACAAACAGAATAGCAGCAGGAAAGTTTAAAAAAAAATGTATTGTGGCCTCCCCCGAGGAGCCTACTTATTTGGAAAGCTCATCCCTGGTTGGGTCTCTTATTTTCTGTGGTGGAACAGTGACAGGGACACATCCGCTTTTACATCATGAAGTAATAAATAGCTCCAGAGATGGTAATAGCCCAGTAATTTTATTATTGGTGATGCATTATTTTCTGGGTAAAATTTGTATTGCCTCCTAACATTTGTGCCAGCCACTGATTTAAACCACTATTGTAACCCATCTGATTTATGCATCATGTTATGCATCATGTTTTGTGGAAAAAAATGTTGAAGGATAAGTTAAGTGGGACCCTCTGTTCTGCACCTCTTCCAGGATTAGGATAATTGTTCATGCAGAGTTAGTATGACTGGTCTTGTGGATATCCCAATAACTGAAATGAATACAGTACAGTAATCTTTTTAGTACTTTTTTCAATATTTATCTTTTGCAGGTTTTCTCCCAGGGAATTCTCCAATGAAAACAATTTCCTGTTATTTCAAAATATGGGTGTCCTTTGCTTCTCAGTAGAACTGTATGAGCATGTGCAATGTGCATATATTCAATGTCAGCATCACTGAGATCCCATGTATTTCTCTTGATTTCACTGAGATTTGCTGTGTATTTAGGGGCGTTCGCATGCACATATGTAATGTCACCCATCAAACGTGCTCATTGATTCCCCCATGAGTTTTAATAAATGCCATGTTATTTGTTTTACACCGTGGAAAAATACAAAACAGAAGAATTGAAAATAATCTAATTGAGTTTTTCTGTCCTCTAATATGCTGACCACTATGCTGTTATGCTTTGCCGAGCAACTTTGTGCTCTGAATAGAAAGACTTTCCTGGCCCATAGGCAAACAGTTCAGCTGATAAGATATGGTTTGGGATTCTATCTAAAAAAAATATGGATACCTCGAAATATATCACGTGCATTTTTTAAAATGAACATATCATTTTATAAGAGAGCCATATGCTATATTTATATATTGTCCTTTTTTTAAGTAAGAAGTGGTGTTGAATGTTCAAGTTTCCAAGGTGGATGGCACAGATTTGCAATGACCAAAGGTCTAGAGACATCTCAAGCTTTAATTGGGTAAAAGAAAACACGGGGTAGCAGATATATAGGAGCGTAGAAAGCCAAGGTAGAATACTGGCAGGTCGGCAAGAATTAGGGCATCCAGAAACTATACGACATACTCCTGACATTGGGAGATAGACACTTCTAATACAGAGAAATGTACATTTTTTGCACTACAACAATTTTGGCAAATGCCTTTACATCTAATTCTACATATGTCATTTTAGTTCTCATGTTGGCAAGTTTCAACACATTTGGCCTACTTGTAAAGTATTTTATAAATAAAATAAAAAATAAACCAGATGTTTAAACCATTGAAGCAGCATATTTATAGACTGGGTTTATTTAAGTTTAGCTAAGAATCTGGAATATTCTTTTACACTGAAAAGCAGGTTTATAAATATAACGATAAAATAACTCTTATGTAAATGAAAATTAAATGTGTTTAACTTTTTCTTTGAATGTAAAGCACCTGTGAAAAGGCGAGCATTTTATAGCATGTGGTTCTGATGAGTCATGTTGGCTTCTTCCCACTATGTCAGATGTCTGATTTGCTAGCCAGCTCTGTTTAAAGTGCCAGAGTCCCTTTTTTTTTTTTTTTTTGCATCTGTCTGCAACCAATTTCGGTAAATTAAAGAGTCTGATTTATTTTTTATTGAATCAGCACTTACCTTTTTTAAATATGTATTTATCCTGCCATCAACTCATATTGTTATCTTGCATTCGGAGGATACGAATGTGAACTATACACTACCGTTCAAAAGTTTGAGGTCACTTAGAAATTGGTCTTTGAAAGAAAAAGCTATTTTAGCCCTATCAAATGGATCAGAAATACAGTGTAGACAATTTTAATGTTGTAAATGACTGTTGACGCTGGAAATAATGGAATATGTAAATAGGCCGATTCTCATCAACCATTAATCCTGTGTTTCAATGGCATGTTTTGTTAGCTAATCCAAGATTATCATTTTGAAAACCTAATTGATTATTAGGAAATGCTTTTGCAATTATGTTAGCACAACTGAAAACTCTTGTGCTGATTAATGAGACAATAAAACTATCCTTCTTTAGACTAGTTGAGTATCTGGAGCATCAGCATTTGTGGGTTTGATTTTTAAGAGGCTCAGAATGGCCAGAAACTTTGTTTTATGAAACATGTCAGTCTATTGCTGTTATAATAAATGAAAGATATTGCATGTACGATATCACCAATAAACTGAAGATCCTTTTCAATGCTGTGTACTACTCCCTTCACAGAACAGTGCAAACTGGTTCTGACTAGACTAGAAAGAGGAGTGGAAGGCCCTGGTGCACATCTGAACAAGAGGACAAGTACATTAGAGTCTTAGTTTGAGAAACAAATGCCTCACAGGTCCTCAACTGACAGCTTTGTTAAACAGTACCAGTTAATCATTGTTCTCAACATTAAGCGTGAAGAGGTGACTCCAGGATGCTGGCATCATAGGCAGAGTTGCAAAAGAGATGCCATACCTCAGTCTGGCTGATGCAAAGAAAAAAACAACACAGATACTAGACCGAGGAAGATTGGAATATAATGTAATGGCCAGACAAATCTAGGTTTGAGGTGTTCGATCACAAAGAAGAACATTCATGTGACTCAGACCAAATGAAAAGATGCTGGAGGCTTGTTATCAAGCATGGTGGAGTCATTGTGATGGTCTGCGGGTGCTTTGGTGGTGGTAAATTGGAAGATTTTACAGGGTTAAATGGATCATGAGGAAGGAAGGCTGTCACTTTATTAATGCAATGCCATGTCATATTCTTTGGACAGTGCTTAATAAGAGACAGTTTCCTCCTACAACAGGACAATGTGCCTAAGCAGAGCTACAAATTTATGCGATAACTTTTTGGGGAAGAAGCATTCTGCCTAAGCTGTCTATAATGGAGTGGTCAGCACAGTCACTAGATTTCAAACCTATTGAGCTGTTTTGGGAGTAGCTTGACTGTATGGTACGTAACAAGTGCCTAACAAGCCAATCAAACTTGACCCTTATCAGTATTATTTATATTTTCAATGCACTACTTAAAAAAAAAAAAATCAAACTCATTATCTAGGTACTTCATTTTAATTATGCACTAAACACTTCTCCGTCTAACCTGGCTGCATAAAATCTCTGTTTGTTGCTGGAGATTAAGGTGTTTCAGTGAACTTTGTATGTATGTGGGCAGGTCTTGATATAAGCGTGGGTACATGTGCTAACATATTTGAACATGAGTGCCCACGCTTCTGCGGGAAGCTCTCAAACTGCTCTCTCATTTCAGGAATTTCTCTGGCCAAAATATCAGCCAACTTGCTCATTCTGACCTTCCTTTCCAATAATTTCTTTCACACCATTTTGGTAAAAAATGTGCACTTAAGTGCTTAATATCTGTGTTAGATCAACACATGTACTGTGTCCTACACGATTGATGGTCCGCGGAGTGCCACCTCAGACTCTTGAAGTACCTGTGCCATAGGTTTGTCATCACTTGTATATAACATACCAATTACAGCTTTCAAGCCATGTCATATATTTACATTTATTTAATGTCTATTATTAAATAATGGTTGCATTGATTTTATATTAAATGTCAGATGAGTCGAGTAATTTAAAGGGACGTTGTTGCAAATTACAGATTTCATGTAGTGTGCAAAGGAGCTGCACACGATTGATGTTTCCATGGAGATACAAATATTTTGCACACAGTCGTGCAGCTCTTAATGTGTCATGGACATTCTTAAAGCGGTTTCACCTGTTTGTAGGCTTTATCACCAACAATCCATTGCAATATATACATTATCATATAATGCTGCACATTGCTGTGGGTGGCTGCAAATAGCTTTATTACTGTATAAATACACAAGTGAAAAACATAGATACTTGCAGTTTAGTTTTTCCCCCCTCAATATATGCTGTTTGGTGACAGTCTCTTTAACCATAACCCAAGGGCGGGTGATAGTGTAGCTGGTATTAAATATTCCTGCAGATCTGTAAATAATCTTTAGAAACATTTTGACTACCTCCCTACTGTTTTCTCTAGGGCAATGCTCTATTATAACATTAGTTTCACATAAAAGAAATTAAAATGTGTCAGGAAACCTATTACCACTGTAAATCTTTTTTAAATTTCCAGAAGGGAAGTTTGTTCTATGAGCAATTATCATAATGTGGATTATAAAGATTTTGGAATGCTAGTTTAATGCCAGTACATTGACTGTGATAATACACTTATAGTATATGGTGGGTCTGACTTATTACATCTGTTTGGAATGATCCGGAACCACTGTTGGCCATGCCACACATTAGCCAACATGTTGACAGCATGCCTGTTTTTTAAATGAAATAGTACATCATAATACTTCATCACCATTAAAATATGCAAATTAGACTGAGAAACAAATGCACTTTGGTTGAACTCAAGCATTTAATAAAGAACATTTTATAAACACTGAATTAAAAGTATATATTTGAAATAATTTCTGGGTTTGAATTTATCAAACCTTTCTTTGTTTTTAAAGAAGTGTCTAATTTTCAGCACATTTTGGAATCCAGCTCTTGACGGACTACTGATTCTATGAGCAAGCCAAAATACACTGGCTATTAAACATTCTGAGAACATTTATTTTAAATGGGTTAGGATCAGGATGTCAAATAGTTTTTCATGATAGACCAGACTCTGACAATGGTTTTAAAGAGAAAATCTTACATTTCATTTTGTTTGTTTGTTTTGCATTTTATATGACTTCTTAAAACTTCACTGATGTTTATAAAAACAAATTTACTTACTCTGAGGCCAGCTCACTTTGATTGCCCAAACAATAGCTAGTTCAAGCTATTTAGTTTAGTAGGCCTAAGAAGGGGAACATGGCAGCCCAATGCTGGGTCAGCATGCAGCAAGTGGGCGATTTTAGCACTGCACAGGGTCTGTTTAACCTTCAATGCGGGGCTGCCAGCATGCATTCAGATGCATCAGCAGACGTATGTATACAGTTTCTACTTACAGGGATAAATACAAATACCCCCAAAAAAGAGCGCAATAGTGAATAAACAAAATAAAATAAAATTGTACACTTAAATGAATAGAATAATTTTAAAAACAAAACAATACTAATATTTATATTTTTCCAGCAACTTGGTTTACTTGAAAAATATGAGAATAGGACAAATCATCACTATGTGGGAGGGGCACACCTGGGGAATGGTTTTGCAAACTACGGGCAAGTTGTTTAAACTACATACTGTAATTTGCCACACATTCAAGAGTACTACCTACTGAAATAAGTAGTTACAAATGTTCAGAAAGGTCTATAACGAACTGCCCATTTAAATAATTAATGGTATGCTCATGTTTTCGTGGGTTAAAGCAGGTGTGAAGTGGAAAAAGACCTCATTAAAACCAGTAAAATACTTTTTGAATTTGGTTTCTATCATTAACCCATCGTAAGATTTTAACAGCAGAAGTGGTGAAGTTTGACACATGCAGAGGTCACTGAGAGAGCAACACTGTTGATCAATAGACTAGCTCCACAGAGCTCAACCGTCAGTTTTGTCAAATGAAGCCCTTCACTTGAAGAGAATTATGTAGTGAAAGTTTAGTGTCTCAGCAATGCTAAACCATAGGAACAACATTCATTTTACTCATTTTAATGTGGTCTTTCATTGAAAGGGTCTCGGTCACCTGAACATTGGTTTTACTATGAATGTAGTGAATACAACATTATCAAAACTTATCTGTAAATTGTGTTAACAGAATTGCATGCAAAACTTAAAGAAAAATGCAAAGGAGAAAAATATCTTTTCAATGTGTCTCTCGTGTCTCCTGTTTATGACATCACTTGTGTCTTGATATGCAAATGAACTGCTCTCAATGGGAAATGAACAATTTGCATATCAATCCACAGGGCATTCAATAAACAGGAGATGCCACATACCCACTTTTTGGAAATTTGGGCATTTGCTTGCATGTCTGATAAAACAATGTATAGATCATTTTTTGATTCTTTACATTCACAGTAAATGTTTACATGATAGAATCCCTTTATGATTTGTTTTTTTTTTGCACTTTACTCCAACTTCAAGATTTGAGTGCTATTGTGTATCCACATTGACATCACTCTTTTTTTTTTTTTTCTTCAGCTCAAAAACTCACTAGGATTGCACATGTATAGCTAAAATGGTAATGTTCATTTCACCTCAACTCACCTTTTAGTAAATAGCCCCTTATTTGTGCATCCCCATATTCCCAATGCAAAAACTGCTGCCAGGATCTGCAAATATGCAAAAGATACTGCAGCATCTAAAGGAGATTATCACGTTAATTAGTAAAATGTTTCCATAGTCTTGGATAATAGATCGTAATTTAAGATTTGTATGGACTCCATATTAAATAGGCGCTACAGATCCTGTAACGATACATGCTAAATAATATGCAAAATAGTTTTTGCCATGTTTTATGTGAAGTGGCCCTTCATAATTTTACCTATCTACAAAAACACACAGGTCTTCTATTGAGCTGTACCCTTCATTTCAAAGTTTTTGTTGCATTGAAATGTTTCTCTTACTCCTACACTAGATACATTATTTATCATGTACAATCTTATAAGTTTGGATCTTAGAAGACTGTGTTGCAGCTCCCTTCCTGTAACAAGAGGTTTTATTATTTATTTGTTTTTGATTTCTGTAGGGAAATGTAACATATATATTTCTCTGCTATACAAATTTATGTTCATTATATTCCTATATTGTTCAGTAAGTGTTTGGTCTTTTTGATCATTAAGTTTTATTACAAGCATACTTTTATCTTAAGTCCAATGCATTTTAATTGCTGAATGCAACTTTCCTAATGAATCTTCATCCTTTACTTTTTCATAGGTCATCTACTGCTCATTTGGTGGAACTTCGAAAGGGCTACATTTTAACAATTTGATAGTTGGACTTGTTCTTCTAACAAGGGGTCGAGATGAAGAGAAGGCTAAATGTAAGTTATTTTCTTAGTCCTCTATTCAGCTCACTGTAACAAATGTTAATCTGTCATTATGTAATTGCGTTAATTGTGCTGATTAATTTTTGCTGAACCCAAAAATATATATCTGCTTTATTTAAAATATTTTTTAACATGCATTTCCAAGCTAGAAACAAGATGCCTAAGGGTACCTAAAAGATTTAAGAATTTAAGTGTAATCAAAACAAAATTGGTTTAAGATCAATATTAAGTATGTAGAGGCAACGGCACGGATGGTAGCAACCCTGTCTCCTATGTGTGAGGCTTGTGTATTCAGGCTCCATATAGTGGCTGATGTAAAAACCCTGTGCAGAATTCACCTGAGCAAAAATCACCCAATAAGTGTATAGATAAAAATGTACTTTACAAATATATGAAAAAACTAGAAATGCAAAAGAATAAAGATAGTGCGATACGTTCCACATAAATCGAAAATATATAAATGATGAAATGCACTCACAAACAGTGCACGATAATACACCTGGAGCAAGTATAGAAGCGGTAAAAATGCCAGGTATGGATGTCCGTTCCACGTTTTAATCTGCTAGGTGAGCAACTGACAGTATACAAAGAACGGTGCAATTCAACAAAATATAAGCAGTAATAATATTACAGGCAAGAGAGAATCCACAACTCGTAGCCGAAAATTTCGGATCAATGTTATCAAGTTGAATGCCAAAAAAAGGCATCTTTGGCTCAATTTTTTTGTCTCTCTTTCGGCAAGGGGATGTCTACAGAAGCCTCGAATGGCCAAAAATCAACGTGTTTCGTCTAATTTGACAAATGGTGTCACCCCATGGATTTCCTCCAATACCATTCCAAACAGATTCCTTAGTAATGTCAGTCAGATGACCCATCAAATATGCCTCACGCAAGAGCCCCGCAAATTACGCCTCACGCAGGAGCCCCGCAAATTACGCCTCACGCAGGAGCTCCATTAATTGTGCCTCACAGCTTGCCAATTAATATGATACAGCCAGCTTTCCAATTAATATGCCAGTATTATTTTGCCAATAATATGATAAAGCCAGCTTGCCAATTCATATGCCCGTGTTAGTTTGGAATTAATATGCCACAGCCAATTTGTCCATTAATATGTCAATGCCCCATCACCCACATTGCACGCACATTAAATGCCCAATCACCCCAATTACATTACATACCCCTACCACGTCCATAACATGCCCCCATCACCCCAATTAATTGGAAGGAGCTAAAGCTTGATGAACGGTGGGGGAGGGAATGAAAATATCTGAAGCACCAGAAGTGTGCGTTTACACCCTCTGGCAAAGTGCCACCCTATGCGAGTGCCTTGTATGCCTTGTGGAAGATACACTACTGTCTGCACCCCCCTCAGGACACCACTGCTTATAGAACATTTGTGAGAGTACAGCTAGTCAAGTAATCTGAATGGTCTTTGATGACTGTGCAGTCAATTCCAAAGCATAGGGAAAAAGGACCAGAACAAAGCATGAAGCAAGTAGTTTGCTAGAGACCTACTCAAATATGTTTTATGACTATTAGTATTGTGGTATAGTTGCCATGTGCAATAAATACAGAGAAGAAACATATTTGAACATATTTAGTAACAGAATATATTGGTTTCTTTCAGCAAAGGTTTCAGTTTAAAATACTTAGGTTCTCTAAATGCCCCTCATGAAATATCATGAGTTTTTATCTTATCTAAAATAAATACCCCATTTCCTATATGGACAAAAGTATTAGAACACACCACTTACTTATTGAATTCATGTGATTCAATCAGACCCATTGTCACAGGTCTGTAAAATCAAGCACCTAGCCATGCAGTCTGCATTTACAAATATTTGTGAAAAATAGGTGGTTAACATGACCCATCGCCCGCATTCTACACCCATTACAAGCCCCATCACCCACATTGCACACCCATAATATGCCCCATCACCCACATTGCACACCCATCATATGCCCCATCACCCACATTGCACACCCATTATATGCCCCATCACTGACAAACCCCTCCATTAAATCCAAGTATGTGTTGGTGCACACCGGGGCCCACCGCAATGAAGGACGTATAAATGGGTGTATTTGCCATATCCTTTCTAGGCATGATGACCTGGCCTCCCTCATGCTAAAGTTTGGACTGTAATTCTTCTTCATTGTCTCCATGAACACTGGATTCCAACAGCATGTGAGGTTATTGCAAAATCACACAGTATGCAGGGATACAGAGTGGAAGTGGTACGTTACAGATGTGGGTTCAGATCACTTCTCCTGGCACACCAGGCCACCACAGTTATCTAAAGCACGGGGGAGGAGAAAAAATAAAGGCAAAATGGGCAATACTACTGTGTGGACAACATTTGCCTGGTGCTCAGACAACTTGGGACCAGGCAAACATCATGGGAAATAAACTTTAATGGGTGCTGTGCGGATCATATCCCACTGGATAATGCTGTGCACGCAACTGAAAGACTTCTTCCCATTACAGCACCACCTCCTGACAGTATTGTTCCACCACTTACACACTTTCATCTTCTGATGTATCTCTTTAACAGAACAGAAGGGCCTCATCTGACATTCAGTTTACATAATGAGCACTTTCAAAGAGAGTAATGTTGTATTATCTTCTTCACAGATATTTTTAGCCTCTTTTCAAATGAATCCGGCAGCTGTGTGGTACGAGAGGAGATGGAGAGCATGCTCTGTGTTGTGGATGGGGAAGTTCCTCTTTCTCTTAAAAAATGTTTTGCTGAGGTAGGTTTATTCTTTATGCTGTATTCTTTAATGTGCAGGTTATCAGAGCTATTATCTTTCACAAAATGTTTTACAATACAACCACTGCACCTTTAATGCTATGTAGTAACAATGTAGAGTTGGATAGACTATATTGGGGAACATTACATGTATGGTTATTAAAACTTACATTCTATATACCACATATAATAAATGGACAGTAGAAGTACCCACAGCACTGTTGTTGACTAGTTTTGTATATTGTAGGAAAAGGGAGAACTTATAATGAAAATATAGCTGCAGTTAGCTATGGAAGTTTATTTAGAATGTAATACAATTATGTACAATGATTTTTTTTTGGGTGTAACACATGTTGATTTGCAATTTATTACAGTTGTAAGACTTATAAGAGGTTATATATCAAATAGACACATGTGGTCAAAGCATCTAATAGTTGCACTATCCCATGCGTTAATGTATAAAATTAATAACGGCGAAATGTCAAACAGAAGCTGGGGGAAGTGGTTCTACTCCATTGCCCCCCTTTCTTTGCTATTGTATATTAAGCATTGTTCTACTTAACACTGCTTTATAGTTAGTGAACAATCTTTCTAGTCACCAGCATGGGAGAGAGATGTTTCTATTAATTGTCAGTTACATTTTAAGGTGTCCATATCTCCAGGATATGAATAATACAGGTTGAGTATCGCTTATCCAAAAATCTGTTATCCAAATGATCCGTTATCACAATTTTTTTGTGTGGATTTTGCCACAAGTATGAAATTCCACAGACACTTGTCAGAATGCAAAAGTTTATTCAGTATACAGCCACCTTAAAGGGACTGGTGCCCAAAATGCATCTTCCAAACTTGAATGCATATTAAAGTACATTCAAAGTACTTTACAATGCATATTTTACATTTTGTATTGTACTATTCAAGCAGTAGTCTTCCACTTGCACCAATGTGAGTTTGGGGACTAGACTATATAAGCTGTGATTTCGCCTTTTCATTCATGCTCTGATTCCCCCACGCCCACAAAGCGTAATACAATGGCTTGTGTGCAGTCATGAAGAGCCAATGGCAGGTTCCCAACAATACCCCATATCACAGCTATATCACCGTAAAAGTGATTTATTTGCTCTATACAGTATGTGTATTGATACTACTGTATTTCACGACTGCTGAGAGGCTTTAATAGATGTTATTGGTAAAAATGATCCATTATCCAAAATAAGTCTGGCATTTTGGATAAGCGATACTAAACCTGTATCTAGAAATCTTGAGGGTGATAATTCTGTTTATTTGTGTGCGTTCTCCAACCACAGGTTTAAAAAATATATTGTTAATGTTTTAAAGTTGCTGTTCCATCTAAATGACAGGTAAACAATCCTGGGCATTATTTGCTTGCCAACGTTTAATACATATTATACATGATAATTATATTATTTGTAGTAGTGAACTTAAGCAGGAAAAACATGAAGAAGGAGTATTTGTGGTAACATACAAGGGATATAATCAGAGAGCAATTATCATTTTTAAAATGGATAACCAGTGTATAATTTGTTTCCATAAGAAAATCAGAACCATTCACAACTGTCTAGACATTCAGCCTGACCCAAGACTGTATTTAACAATTTGTTGTTGTTTTTGTTTTTATTTTGTACTGGCTTGTAATAAATGCTGTTCAAATTATAATGCCTATTCCTAGACTTTACTGTGTACAGCAACTGAATGTTGAAGTTACAAATGACATTCCAGTACAAGTATTTATTAAACAATATAACAAAACAACACACTTTTATTAACGTTTTCTGTCACTAGATTCAGTTTTGTCATGGCTTTTGAATAATTCAATAGCAGACACCCATTTATCACTCTTCCCAGTAGTGTATGGAGTAATGTTTATTTTAATGTCTAATCAAAGATTTACATGTGAAGTGATGCAAGATATCTGTCACAGAGCAGACGTACATGCTATATTATGATTTAAAATCCATAAGTTTATTTGACAAACCATGTAAAACAATCGGAAGAACAAAAATAAAACGTGCCAATTCAAGTGGAAGAAGTAAATTTCTCTGGTATCTGCGGCTCCTTGCTTTTTTTGCAAGATGTACAGTATTTATTGCATTTCACGAGGGGCTACAGCAAGAATCTATCTCTTTATTTACAGTAAGAACAAGCACTGCCAAAGGGGCAAAAATCCACAATATTCTAAAAGGCACAACTTAATTACACAGGGTTATAGAATTTATTAAACATACAGTAGGTGACAGTTGACTTTTAGGTTTGGTTAAATTTTGCATGCATGTCTAGATAAAATTAATAACTACATTAACCCCTTATGGACAGGGCCTTTGAAACATTTTTGTCCTTTCTGGACAATGGCTATTTTAACATTTCTGTGCTGTTTGTGTTTAGCTGTAATTTTCTTCTTTGTCATTTGCTGTACCCACACATATTATATATTGTTTTTATCGGGACAAGAAGGGCTTTCTTTGGATGCCATCTTTTTGATCATATCTTCTAATATTATAAAAAATAAAAAAAATCGTAAAAAACCCCCCCCACAAATTTCCTGACTTTTATTTGAAACATCTTCTCCTCATTGACAAAAGCGAATGAAAAAACCTGCTAAATAGATTCTACTATTTCTCCTGAGTACAGGGATACCACCCATGCATAGGTTTGTTGGGGTGTTTGGGGGC
The DNA here is from genome assembly GCA_036172795.1 of Pelodytes ibericus. Classification (NCBI taxonomy): domain Eukaryota; kingdom Metazoa; phylum Chordata; class Amphibia; order Anura; family Pelodytidae; genus Pelodytes; species Pelodytes ibericus. Next base: position 172,752,217 of record CM069857.1, read on the forward strand.
TAAAATACCAAATTTGGGATTTGCAGTTTTTAGTTTTCCAACTTGAAATTTTTACATGCAGACAGCCTGCACCCGTGTCCCATTTGGGATATATTTGAAACCAGCCAGTGTATTTTACCCCATCAACCCATATATTTTTTAAAAGTAGACACCCTACGCTATTTCAAATGGTGGTATTTTAACACTTTCCAGGCACTAATTCTACCACCAGCCTTTGTCAAAGTTTGTGGTAGTAATTTTTTTATTTTTTTCCCCACAGATATTGTATTTCAGACATAAATTCACAGATTTTTGTACCGTATTTTCCGGCGTAAAAGACGACTGGGCTTATAAGACGACCCCTCAACTAAGCCTTTTAGGTTAAAATATAGAGTTTGCCACCCTCCTCCCCCCTTCCCCAATCCTCAATCCCCAGTACTTACCTATTTTCTGCTCTGTCTCCCGCTGTTAAGCCGGTCCGTGGCTGTGAGGGAAGCGTTGTGAGCTCCCCTCAGGCCGCGCGGACAATAAAGTTTTGTTTTAAAAAAAAAGTTTAAACAGACTTTATTGAGCCGCGCGGCCTGAGGGGAGCTCACAACGCTTCCCTCACAGCCACGGACCGGCTTAACAGCGCGAGCGGAGACAGAGCAGAAAATAGGTGAGTAAATCCCAGTACCCGGCGTATAAGACGACCCCCCAACTTTTGAGAAGATTTTCAGGGGTTAAAAAGTCGTCTTATATGCCGGAAAATACGGTATGTGTCACTGCCAAACAATAACCCAATATGTTTTCAACAACATCTCCTGAGTACAGGGATACCACCCATGCATAGGTTTGTTGGGTTGTTTGGGGGCTAATGGGCCACATTTTGAAGGTGCGCATTTTCAACTTGGAATTTTGACGTGTAGTCAGCCTGAGCCCATCTTTCATTTGGGACTTTTTTTTAAAGTAGGACAGTGTATTTTACCCAAAAAAGTATATATTTTGTAAAAGTAGACACCCTAGGCTATTTTAAATGGTGGTATTTTAACACTTTCCATGCACCAATTCTACCACCAGCCTTTGTCAAAGTTTGTGGTAGTAATTTTATTGTGTATTTTTTCCCACATACATTGTACTTTAGACACAAATTCACATGTTTCGGTATGTGTCACTGACAAACAATACCACAATATGTGTTCAGCAACAGCTCCCGAGCACAGGGATACCACCCATGCATAGCTTTGTCAGCTTTGTTGGGGGTTGAAAGGCTACATTTGAGAGGTGCACTTTTTGATTTTCCAACTTGGAATTTTGACATGATTAGCAAGGAAGGGGTTAATTGCTCTTATAAGAGCCTTTGTAGTACTGTACAAAAATTTAACCCAGTGATCAGTGGCAGGGAAGGGGTTAATACACAGGCTACACTATACAAAGGGTATGGCTTTTATAAAAGCCCTTGGGACTCACAATTGTTTAACATTTAATTTATTACGATTAAAAACTTATATTATACAGATCTGTCTCTTTCCCTCACTAAAACTCAAGTGAGGAGAGGAAGGCAGATCCATATGGGTCAGAACAATATTTACCAATATTGATCTACCCAGACGATTGGTGATGCTCATCTGAGAAATCACCAAACCACCTTTGCCACTGATCGGCTGTTACTGATCGCTATACACGCGTTCAGACAGCTTCAAAAGGAATACACGTAATCCCCTAGTGGGTATAATTAACCCCTAGCGAGTGTGACAAAAAAAAATTCTGATAGCAAAAAAAATCCTTCTGCGACCAGATTGCTCCATATGCGCTGCTTAGGCAGTTATTTATGGCAAGGAAGGGGTTAATAGCTCTTAAAAGAGCCTTTGATATACTGTAATAAATCACAGTAAAAAAAATTAACCCCTAAAAAAATGCACAGACAGCAAAAAATGTGCTGCTGTGTAAGATCACTGCGTACACAGCGATCAATTGCAGGGAAGGGGTTAAACACTGGAACGGCTTTTATAAAAGCCTTTGGGTCTCAATTTTATTAAATATATTATAATTGAAAACTTACATTACAGGGGGTGCAGAATTATTAGGCAAGTTGTATTTTTGAGGATTCATTTTATTATTGAACAACAACCATGTTCTCAATGAACCCAAAAAACTCATTAATATCAAAGCTGAATATTTTTGGAAGTAGTTTTTAGTTTGTTTTTAGTTTTAGCTATTTTAGGGGGATATCTGTGTGTGCAGGTGACTATTACTGTGCATAATTATTAGGCAACTTAACAAAAAACAAATATATACCCATTTCAATTATTTATTTTTACCAGTGAAACCAATATAACATCTCAACATTCACAAATATACATTTCTGACATTCAAAAGCAAAACAAAAACAAATCAGTGACCAATATAGCCACCTTTCTTTGCAAGGACAATCAAAAGTCTGCCATCCATGGATTCTGTCAGTATTTTGATCTGTTCACCATCAACATTGCGTGCAGCAGCAACCACAGCCTCCCAGACACTGTTCAGAGAGGTGTACTGTTTTCCCTCCTTGTAAATCTCACATTTGATGATGGACCACAGGTTCTCAATGGGGTTCAGATCAGGTGAACAAGGAGGCCATGTCATTAGATTTTCTTCTTTTATACCCTTTCTTGCCAGCCACGCTGTGGAGTACTTGGACGTGTGTGATGGAGCATTGTCCTGCATGAAAATCATGTTTTTCTTGAAGGATGCAGACTTCTTCCTGTACCACTGCTTGAAGAAGGTGTCTTCCAGGAACTGGCAGTAGGACTGGGAGTTGAGCTTGACTCCATCCTCAACCCGAAAAGGCCCCACAAGCTCATCTTTGATGATACCAGCCCAAACCAGTACTCCACCTCCACCTTGCTGGCGTCTGAGTCGGACTGGAGCTCTCTGCCCTTTACCAATCCAGCCACGGGCCCATCCATCTGGCCCATCAAGACTCACTCTCATTTCATCAGTCCATAAAACCTTAGAAAAATCAGTCTTGAGATATTTCTTGGCCCAGTCTTGACGTTTCAGCTTGTGTGTCTTGTTCAGTGGTGGTCGTCTTTCAGCCTTTCTTACCTTGGCCATGTCTCTGAGTATTGCACACCTTGTGCTTTTGGGCACTCCAGTGATGTTGCAGCTCTGAAATATGGCCAAACTGGTGGCAAGTGGCATTGTGGCAGCTGCAAGCTTGACTTTTCTCAGTTCATGGGCAGTTATTTTTTTTTACTTTAAACGTAATCCCCTAGCGGGTATAATTAACCCGTGACGGGTGTAATAAAAACGTTTAAAAAAAAAAAAAAGTAAAAATGCTTCTGCAGCAAGATTGCTGCATTTGCATCAGATCGCTGCTTAGGCAGTTATCTACAACAAATAAGGGGTTAATAGCTCTTAAAAGAGCCTTTGTTATACTGTAATGAATTACAGTAAAAAAAAATTAACCCCTAAAAAATGCACAGACAGCAAAAATTGTGCTGCTTTGTATGATCACTGCATACACAGCGATCAATGGCAGGGAAGGGGTTAAAATCTTGAAATGGCTTTTATAAAAGCCCTTGGTTACCAAAAATTTTATTAAATATTTTTAATTTTATTATTTTATTTTATTTTTTACTTTATCTGATCTGTCTCTCTCCCTTACTAAAACTAGTAAGGAGAGGGAGGCAGATCAATACTTGTCAAAGGCAATATTTACTAATATTGCCTTTGACTGTATGATAAGTGCTCATCAGAGCACTTACCATACATGCCTGCACACAGATCACACAGATCTGTTGTGCAGGCATCGATTGGCTCCCCCTAGAGCATCGGAAGTGAAATACTTTCACTTCCGATGCTCTTGCCATTAGAAGGGAAGCGCTGCCTGTACAGGCAGCGTTCCCTTCTACTGAGCCGATGGGGTCGCTCCGGAGAGCGACCACCATCGGTTCTGGGGGAGCATCATGGTGTTGCTAGCGAGGCACTTTAGCAACACCGGAGATGCTTAGAAAGCGAACGATCGTTCGCTTTCTAAGCACATGTGTGCAGGGGAGCAGCCATTTTTAAATGGCTGCTACGATCACTCCGGGGAGTGATCGTATCGCGCCCCTGCACTTTTTTGGGGTGTTGCACAATGCCTGGCACGTCATCTGTCACCAAGGGGTTAACATGGCCCACAAAATTCTGATTGAACAGCCCAGGCAGTTCTCTGTGTGTAGACCACTGGAAGAAAGGTATTTCGAACTGTAGTGCAGGGGTCTCCAGTCTAACAAAGGAATAATTCAGTTGGTTTATGCTTATCCCATTTTATATAGCACTTTGTTTAAATGAGCCACATCGATGGTTTTACAAAGTACACTGATCTATAACTGACACAAGGGAGATAAATTAAAATGCTCCGAATTTGCCATAGCTGATGCACAATGTTTGTTTTCACGTATGGGCAAAATTATTATCATCAGAAAAACTATCCAGCACAATAATTGCATCACAGTTAAAACAAAATTAGGCTTAGCTCCTAATATATTGCCTCTAATTGTTCAAAATTAAGATCATAAACAAAATAATTGTTATGAATTATATTGAGTATCAATAAATATCGTGTGTAAAAACAGATTGCTTTCTACAGTTATAAAATATATTAAATATGAATCAAATGAGGCTAAACAATTAAACATTAATTCAAATGATATATCTGTATATCGGCATATGCTGTTTTAGTAAACATTCTGTTACAGTCCCGATTTTGGACATTGGAGAACGTGCTCTGCGCATTGCACACATTTGTGCACATGTGCAGTACCGATGGAACTTTGAGTAAGGTTGCCACCTGGCCGGTATTTTACTGGCAGGCCGGTAAAAAATTGGCATCAGGCCAATGTTAAGTCTATGGAGACAGTACCAAGGCCGGTATTTTTTTGAAGAAAAGGTGGCAACCCTAACTTTGAGTGACAGTGTTACTGTGTATGCGTGGTAGCACAGACACAATACCTCACAAACTCCACCCCCGAGCATCCCGATTCGACAGGGGCAGAAATTGGAAGGTATGCCACAGTCACCATGTGGTGCAGGGCTGTCTTACTGAAGGGACCCTGATTAAGCCCCAACTTGTGGACTCCCAAGAAAAGGTGGCTTCACTGACCTCACTTTTGGCACTCCAGCTGTAATGGACTACTTTTCCCATGATAATGCAAATGTTACCGAGCTGAGTCTCAGTGGACCACAATGTAGCTTGTGTTGTCGACTGGTCTAGTTTTCACCTAATTATTGGGTTATAACTGTTGAGTATTACATTTCCCATGATACTCAGTGGATTATGAAAATTCCCAGCAGGATGGAAAATGTAGTTCACAACATCTGGTGCGCCAAAGAGTAACATTGTCCTCCCCTTCTTGAAAACAATTTGACATTTAGGACAGGATATGTGAGCTCGCGCGCTCGGTGATATATATATATATATATATATATATATATATATATATATATATATATATATATATATATATATATATATATATATATATATATATACACACACACACACTGATGTGCCCACGTAGATAAACTAAGACGAGCACACGCGTGCCCACCCTGATGTGTGCCCACACAGATACGCGCGTGCATTGCCCACGCTGGTTCAAGCGCTGATGCCCGCACTGATACGCACCCATGATGATGCTCGCCCCCACACTGATACACCGGTGCGCTCACTATGTGTGCCCACACTGATACACAAACGCACTTTATCGTAATTTATCTGAATTATTTACAGAGTATATGATATCAGATATACAACTTAATATTAATAAAAATAAAGAAAATTAAATAAAAACTCAAATATATAAAATGGAGGTTTGTAATTACTTATCTTAGCATAATGAATACCGTATTTGCTCGATTATAAGACGACCCCCCCAAATTTGTACATTCCTTTAGGAAAAAAACTAAAAGCCTGATTATAAGACTACCCTATAGGAAAAAATTTATATGTAAATTGCTTTTTAATATTTACCGTAATAAAAAATGTATATTATACAAATGCATTTTTTGTGTTTATTTGCTTTTATGTGCCAATGCGGCCTCTCTCCCGCTCCCCCAGCTGTCTTTCCCCCCCAGCGTTGTCTCTCTCTCCCCCCAAAACTTCTCTCTCTTGTCTCTATCTATCCCCCCTCCCCTTTTCTCTCTGTCCCCCTCCCTCCCCTTGTCTGTGCCCCCCCCTTGTCTGTCTGTGTCCTCCCCTTTTATCTCTGTCTCCCCCTTGTCTATCTGTGTCCTACCCCCCCTCCCCTTGTCTCTTTCTCCCCCCCCCTCCCTATCTGTGTCCTCCCCCTCCCTTTGTCTCTTTATCCCCCCCCTCCCCTTGTCTGTCTGTGTACTCTGTCCAGCCCCCCCCACCTTGTTTCGCTCCCTGGTGGCTAGTGGGGGCAGCCGGGGGATGTCTGCACGATACGTGCAGATATCCTCCATGCTGCCCGACACAGCAGTCTATTATGACGGACAGCTGGTCCGTCATAATAGACTGCCGTGTCGGGCAGCATGGAGGATGTCTGCACGTATCGTGCAGACATCCCCCAGCTGCCCGATTTACCCTGGTGGCTAGTGGGGCAGCAGAGGATGTCTGCGCGATGAGCGCAGACCTCCCCTGCTGCCGCCCGGCACGCTCGCCGGGACTTCTGTGACGAAAGCGGAAGTACCCGGCTTCTTCTTCACAAAGTCAATTTGAGGTCAGATTATAAGAAGACCTCGAATGTAAGACGAGGAGGATTTTTCAGAGTATTTGCTCTGAAAAAAACCTTGTCTTATATTCGAGCAAATACGGTAATTAGATGATTTTAGTATAGTCAGATCTACCATAAGGGCTAGAAAGTCACGGTGTCCATATTTTCAGAAATAGTGTGTATGTGTCATTCACAATACTCGATAGCTTTTTATTCACACAGATTTTATTTATTCTTGTAATCACATCATACCAGGATAGGTTTAATTTATTCCATGTACTGGCTGTATATATTCTTACACCCATACATCATGATCTATAATATATTTCCATATTATTTTAGGTTATTAATTTAGATTGAGTAGCGCATTCCAAGGTGTTAATGTCACTGGGATGGGTATGATCACATTAATGATGTTATTTAATTTGGTCCATATTCTTTATATTTTGGGGCATTTTCACCATATATGGATGTTGTCTCCTTTTTCCACAAAGCCTCTAAAGCAATGTTCATTGGCAACAGCATACATCCTAATAAAGTTGGCACTAGATATATCCTGGGTATTAGTTTATTTGCTTGTTCGTTGAAGGCGACTGACACAGAACATTTTGTTGTCTTTTCTAAAATTCCATCATCTATCGGTTCACCTATATCTTAACGCACACACACATGCTGATACAAACGCACACACACATGCTGATACAAACGCACACACACATGCTGATACAAACAAACACACACACACACACTCTCTGATGCAGGGAATAAAATAGTTGTGCAAACCAGCATCTCTGACAAATTAACGAGCCAAACTTCCCACTCAGACCCCAGAGCTAAACAGTGTCTATTTTTGTACGCTTGGCTGAGCCTCAACCAACAACCTGTGTTGAATAATTTTGATTCCTCCACATCCATTTTTAATTCTTCATCAGAATTGCTCATTAGCATTCATGATGCAGATTTCACACAGAGTTGAGAATAACAGTTACTGCATGAGAATAAAAAATTGTAAATTTTGCAATGATCAGAACTGAACTTGCTTAGAAATTCCGCCACAGGGGTTCTTAAAGCTCGAAGCAGACATTGCATACATACTTGTGGTATTGTCATTCATTTCTATAAGAGCCTTCTGATTATCTTCCATGAGAAGCATGGCACTGCTTTTTCATAGTAGAGGTCTTTTTAAAGGCGCAGTTCTGTTTCCTTCATATCTCTTGAACCCTGTATGTAAAATGTAATTGTATTATTACTGTTGATATAGCAACAGTGAACTTGTCCACTTCTCCTTTATTTTAAAGTACAAATAAGTGTATTTTCACATACAGTAAACAAATGTACAACCTATTCAAAATAAGATAGGATGAACTACCCCATTAATGCTGTGTACTATATGAAAATCAAATTGAACTACAAAAGTATTTTTGAGCCTCTAATGAAACAAGTAGGAAAACAGAGGGGACAGATTCCACACATGACATTATCAAACATACTTAAACGGACTGTCTAGTTCCCAAAATGCATCTTGCAAATATTAATGCATATTAATGTGCTTTCAAAGTACTTTCAAATGCATGTTTTACAAAATCAAATATGTTTTAAAATATAAAATACGGACAGCTAGGTTAAATTGGGAAATTATAGTAGTTTGCAAGAAACCAGGACTGCCCACACTAATTGAGTAAAAGTAATTTCCTTTTTTTTTTTTTATTTTGCTGCTGGAACCAATGAGAATAATGCCATTCAAATAATGGAATATCCTGTCTCTTTAGTGATGTCATCATAAATGTGTTACACTGTTAAGAGATCCTACTGTGTACAAGAGCAAGGTCACTCAGAGGCCTTGAGGAGTACAGGAAGTGACTAAATTGAACAAAACTTTGTTCACCTGCAGTAAACAGAGTAATCATTGCGGAGTCAAATATTAAAAATGTGATTTATGCAGAATGCCTGCATCAAATCTCACTGGAAAAAAATGCTTGTGCACTATACAAGCAGTAATCGTCATCTTGCACCAAAGTGAGTTTGGGGACTAGAATGTCCCTTTAATGCTGGTACAGAGCATGACACTATGTAGCTGATAATATCATAGACCTGTTACTTTGTTATATTCAGCGCATATTGTTAATGGGCGTGACATAGATGTGTGGAAAAGTGCACCTGGAGAGGATAGATTTTAATTTATTATTTGTGAGTTACAGGTCACCACACTTTTTATATTAAATTATTAAGACAGCGTTCCTTTAAAGTTTAATTAAGTGTTGCATATTTTCTCAGTTATGCATTATATGAATTGTAAATATATTAAGTATCAAGAAATTTAATAAAAAATCCTTATGGCTACTGTCTAGAAATATTATGTTTTTGCAATAAATACTTCAGGCGTTGTGCTAGAGATTTTGTACTTTAATAATTTATCGTCTAATTATACATTTAATCATTTGTCATTTAATTACATTAATCACAAAAAAATGTCAAGTTAAGATGTAATTGCTTTTTGATGGTTATTTAAATAATCACTGCTGAGTCTAACTAAAAAATACAAACATTTTATTGTGCTACAATTTTCATTAGATAAAGGATAATTGAAGAGATATGATCTGTTTAATCCGAAGTTCAGAAAAAGCATTGTGCAGTTTGGCAGATCTTCCTTAGAACAGGTTAGAGCAAAGAGTCTATTCAGATAGGTCCCATTTCAGAACCACTATCTTCCCAAGGAAAATCGGAGACTGAGATTTGATTCTGCATCCATCCTTCACTGAGGACGCTTGCTTAGACATGGGGCTGTGCCATTTTTATTTATTTTTTATTTTTGGTGGCAGTATTGTTTAATTATTTTTTGGAAAGGCCCCTTTTTCCTGAGCTGAAGATGGGGAGCAAGGATGTCACTGATCATCGGGGGCAATATGTTTTCATAGGACACCCTCTGTGGTTGTGGACAGTGACATTTCACTTTTCACCCTCATGGCATACAGAGGGTGTTTTTTTTTTTTTTTTTAAAGTTTCATCTATTATTATTTTTTTTAATCATTCCCCCTCCCTACCTGGGAAAGTTAGAGGGTTAGGTAGGATATTGAATAATGTTTTATTTCATTTATTTATGGGGCCTTGGACAGCTGCTGGCCCCAAGGGTGCCATTTCAGTCCAGATCAGAGCAACCTTGGTTAACCCTCAAGTATTTGTTTCACTTGGATCTCTCAATTAAATGGTTATTAACAATTCTTTTTTGGCGGAATGTTGTGTTAGCCCCACCTCAACCAAAAGTTGGATAAAAAGACTGATGTTATCTATGTTAGATCAGGTATGATCAGCCAGTATTTTCATGTGATCCAACATCATTCGCTCTAACAGAACTTTTTAGTTCAGGTTAGATCAAATGGGTTTTTTTTTTTAGATCATTTGTAAAGCTACCAAAATTTTTCGTTATTTTTTTTTTTTTTAAATGCACAGTTTGGTTGAAGAAGGTCTAAGCCAGAGGCGTCCAACGTGCGGCCCGCCGGGCATCGAGGTGCGGCCTGCCTGAGCTCTGCTCCGGTAGCCGCACCTCGAACTGCACACCACACGAGAAGCTGTGTCGGGTACACGCTCTGTGTAGGGAACTTCGTTCCCCGATACAGCTTCCCGTGCGGTGTGCAGTGCACAAATCCCCTCCTCTACCCTGCGCGTGAGGTCATGCGCAAGGGTCAGAGGGAGGGAAGAAGCGCACCGGGAGTCCACAGCCACGTGTGTGGGGTAAGTGTATGTATGTGAGTGTGTGTATCAATGTGTGTGTGGGTTAAGTGTATGTATGTATGTGAGTGTGTATAAATGTGTATTCATGTGTGTGGTAAGTGTATGTATGTAAGTGTGTGTGTGGGGTAACTGTATGTATGGATGTGAGTGTGTGTGTATAAATGTGTATGTGTGAGTGGGGTAAGTGTTTGTATGCGAGTGTGTATAAATGTGTATCTATGTGAGTGCATGTTAAGAGGGTGTGGGGTAAGTGTATGTATGTATGTATGTGAGTGTGTGTGTGTGTATAAATGTGTATGTGTGTGGGGTAAGTGTATGTATGTATGTGAGTGTGTATAAATGTGTATGTGTGTGGGGTAAGTGTATGTATGTATGTGAGTGTGTATAAATTTGTATTAGTGTGTGGGGTAAGTGTATGTGAGTGTGTGTGGGGTAAGTGTATGTATGTATGTATGTATGTGAGTGTGTGTGGGGTAAGTGTATGTATGTATGTATGTGAGTGTGTGTATCAATGTGTGTGTGGGTTAAGTGTATGTATGTATGTGAGTGTGTATAAATGTGTATTAGTGTGTGGGGGTTAAGTGTATGTATGTATGTGAGTGTGTATAAATGTGTATTAGTGTGTGGGGGTTAAGTGTATGTATGTATGTATGTGAGTGTGTATAAATGTGTATTCGTGTGTGGGGTAAGTGTATGTATGTAAGTGTGTGTGTGGGGTAACTGTATGTATGTATGTGAGTGTGTGTGTATAAATGTGTATGTGTGAGTGGGGTTAGTGTTTGTATGCGAGTGTGTATAAATGTGTATCTATGTGAGTGCATGTTAAGAGGGTGTGGGGTAAGTGTATGTATGTATGTGAGTGTGTGTGTATAAATGTGTATGTGTGTGGGGTAAGTTTATGTATGTATGTGAGTGTGTATAAATTTGTATTAGTGTGTGGGGTAAGTGGATGTGAGTGTGTGTGGGGTAAGTGGATGTGAGTGTGTGTGGGGTAAGTGGATGTATGTATGTGAGTGTGTGTGGGGTAAGTGTATGTATGTATGTGAGTGTGTGTGGGGTAAGTGGATGTATGTATGTGAGTGTGTGTGGGGTAAGTGGATGTATGTATGTGAGTGTGTGTGGGGTAAGTGGATGTATGTATGTGAGTGTGTGTGGGGTAAGTGGATGTATGTATGTGAGTGTGTGTGGGGTAAGTGGATGTATGTATGTGAGTGTGTGTGGGGTAAGTGTATGTATGTGAGTGTGTGTGTGAGGTAACTGTATGTATGTGAGGATGTGTGTATAAATGTGTATGTGTGTGAGTGGGGTAAGTGTATGTTTTTGAGTGTCTGTATAAATGTGGATGTGTGTGGGTTAAGTGTATGTATGTATGTATGTCAGTGTGTGTGTATAAATGTGTATGTGTGTGAGTGGGGTAAGTGTATGTATGCGAGTATGTGTATAAATGTGTATCTATGTGAGTGCATGTTAAGTGGGTGTGGGGTAAGTGTATGTATGTATGTATGTGAGTGTGTGTGTATAAATGTGTATGTGTATGTGGGGTAATTGTGACTGTGTGTGTGGGAAGGGGGGGTAAGTGTGACTGTGTATGCATGTGTGTGTTTGTAGTTAATGTGACCACTACACATTAGTGTAAAATATATATATATATACACATACACATACACATGTATATAATTATATATATTATTCTCTGAATGAATTAAAAATGAATGCGGCCCACGCACACATACATTTCTAGCGAAGTGGCCCTTTGCAAAATAAACTTGGACACCCCTGGTCTAAGCTGTTAGCAACCCTTGCTAGGAAATGATTGTTTTGTTAGATCTGTTAAACAGCGCACTCCTTTTTCTAACATTTTAATTTGTGGGACTTCCTCAATGAACTAGTCATAAGGTTATGGCTAATGAAAATTCTGACTAAAATAATGATGGAGCTAACGGAAATTCTAGCTGATGATCATTCCTGATCCTAACGTAAAGCTAACACAATTGATCTGGTTTAATTCATAATTTTGTTGAGGGAGAACAGACTAGTTAATACCGTTTCTTGTATATGTGACAATATTCCCACACATCCTATTTTTCTATTTCAGAGGTATTAAACCTTTATGATCACAAAGGAAGATAAATAGTGCTATTTAGATTACTAGTACATTCTTCTACAGGCAGATTATATCTTGGAGGTATTGGTTTGAAATACTATAAAATATTTCAATAACATCATAACCTGCTTTATGAAAAGGCCAGTTAGTGTTTCCTATTATTTATATCATTTTAAAACGCCAGCAAAAATGCAAATGGCATACTTGCAATGTATGAATCATTATTGCTCTGTCTGGTAGATCTAGCAGTATGAACAGCTTGCTTTGTTTTCTAAGCAAGGTAATAAGCTTTTGACACTGCGATTAATCACAAACTGTTACATCCTCAGTAGTTCATTGACAGCATCTGCAGAAACCATACCAGTGTGTTTTCAGACATTTTACAAAAAAATATTAAAGACTTCACATGGACATACTATATCATTTTGTTTTTTCCTCCTGTTTTTTTTTTAAAGATTTAATTGCATTATACCAGCAAATTAACAATAAACTGTATTGGAAACAAAACACAAGCCATCTTTCTACATATAGTCCCATTTTGACACAGAGGGGCTCATCAATAAATTAGAGAGAACCCTGCAAACACGCATGCAATTTGAACGAAGTGTTAGACAGGTAAAAAGCAGACTGCCAAGCCTTGTCTAAGGTAAGCAAGTGGAGTCAATGAGGCTTATAATGGGTCCTAGTTGGATCTATTGTACCTCTTTTGAACAAGGGGCTAGTCTTCAAAACAGAACATGTGAACTGTAAAAATTGGACACTAAAAGCTGAGATGAAAAACAAAAAAACAAAAAACTTGACTGTTAATGTCTGATTTTCAGCTTTTGTGAATATCCTGCAAAGTGAGTTCTGAGGAACATTTTTCAAAGTTGAGATTGACAGAGAGAGGCAGTTTGAGGGGAGAGATTTTGCTACGTGATATGTTTTTGCGATATTTTGATCTTCTTTTTTTTAATCCTGTGTATAATATAATATATATATATATACTTAATCTCAAACACCCTTTTCCCTTGTTCAATATCATTTATTTTAGTGGAGAGTAGGCTATGAAGAGATCAGTGCATTTATATCCAGTGGGAGTGAGAATAGTCTGCCTTCAAGTACTCAGTGAATCATTTAAGCAGCATGCGGTTGGAACATGGATTCCGCGACAGCACTAGTATATCTTTTTGTCCGCTCACTGGGTTTGCTGTGCTTTGTGCCAGCAAACCCAGCAAGTTATCCAGTTAAAATTATAGAACTATTTTTCCCCCAGATAATGTATAAGAAGTTCAGCTGATCTTTAATAATCCTGCCCTGCTGGAATTGTAGTTTTATTCCTTTTTCACCTGTTCTGTATTGTGTTAGTACTTTAGCCATCTACTTGGTAGGAGTATCAGAATATGTTTTATATTAGTATGTTATTATTTTTGGAGCAATATAACATAGGTGTAATAATTAAATGAAGACCCCCCCCCCCCCCAACTCCATTCCACCACTAGTGTCCTACTTCTCTGCACCAAATTGTTAAATGTAAAAGTGCACAAGCATGATTCTATCAATTAATACATGTATGGTGCAAAGAGCCAGCAAGCTTAGTGTGCTTGCAAAATTGAAATGACATAATTTATGGCTAATTAAAAGAAACTGTTCAAAAAAATTGCCTGGGAAGGTAGCCAAAACGTGAACAGAAAAAAATGCGAAAGTTCTGCTGATTAAAGTACCGTATTTGCTCAAATATAAGACAAGGTCCTCTTATAGTCTACCTGTAAGACTGGGATCCAGGTCCCCCGCAGAGCTGCAGGGGACCTGGATCCCCCTCGCAAGCAGCCGGTGGATGTCTGCCCAATGTGCGCAGACATACTCCACTGCTGTCTGGCACGTCCATTGGTACTTCTATGACGGAAGCCAGGAGGTCACATGACCTTATGGCTGTCCATCATAATAGACAGATATGTCGGGCAGCATGGAGGATGTCTGTACGGATGTGCTGACATCCCCCGGCTGCCCCCACAAGCTACCAGGGAGAGTGGGTACTTTAGGGGGAGAGAGTCAGCCTTGGGGGGACGAAGGGGGGGGGGGGAGAGAAGAGAGCCAGCGTTGGGGGGAGGGGGGGCAGAAGAGAGCCAGCGTTGGGGGGAGGAAGGGTGCGGAGAGAGGGGGTAGAGACCGCGTTGGGGGGGAGGGAGTAGAGCCAGCATTGGGCAAGTCTAGGGGGGGCGGGGGGCGGGGGAAGCATTGGGCAAGTCTGGGGGGTAGGGGCAACATTGGCACATAAAAGGAAATAAAAACAAGAAATGCATTTTTTTATATTGTAATTTTTTATTAAATATGAAAAAGCAATTTACATGTGAATATATACAAGTTAAACTTTTTCATATAGGGTAGTCTTATATTCAGGCTTTTAGTTTTTTTCCTACAGGAATATCCAAAGTTTGGGGGGGGGGGTCGTCTTATTATCAGGGTCATCTTATATTCAAGCAAATACGGTACCCTATGCACTGATAATTATAGATAATACTTATAAAGAAATTAACACAATAGTTATAGCAAAAATAGTTATAGCATCACATGCATCAAAGAGGCCATTTTATAGTGTGCACACTGTCATGGAGAAACGGCACATACTTGAAGACCTTTGCATGCTGTTTGTCAGTGAACCTCTTACAGAGGCTGCAAACAATACACAGTATTCCTGCAACAAGATTTCTATTGATTTTCATATGAAATGGTGTATTTCAATTTTAAAACCGTTTGTTACTAGACCCCACGCATATGCTTCAAAAGGGAGCATGAATGTTACAGGTTAGAAAAGAGAATATCTAACAGGTATCGTCTAAAATCTATGCTAGTCACAATATACTTTGAGCAATGTAAAAATGAAGCATACCGATAGTAAAAGAAATGAAAATGTTGTTGTCTCGTCAGATTCCATTGGCCCTGAGGGGGTTAAGCACTGCACAATAAAATCAGGAACAACAACAACAACAAAAACACTAAACAAAGCCTCCGATAATACGTGCAATCTATTACACGGCTCTGCAGGAGAGAATATTATTGTATGGTGTCTCATTCATTTTTAATTTAAAGTAGTGAACACAGTCATAGTGTGTGTTGCAATATAATGAAAGCCAATTTACAAACACTGATGGATTTCAGTGAACTGCAAAGCTTGGCCAGTATAAGATGTTATGTTGTGCCAACTTTTAATATGTGCCTGCCAAATAATCGTTATTAAGCCATTTTAAGGCTCTACATTTAGAATATTTAATGTTGCCTGAAATGTTAAAATCGTTCATACACTTAGCTTGTTCTAGCAAACTGTTCAAGCATAGTTTATATAACAATATTCAGTAGCATATTCACACAACTGACTTTTCTGAAAAGTATTAAAGGAACATTAAACTTTTTTTTTTCCCCACTTGTGCATCTGATATATTGAAGTGAAATGTTCAGTTACCAGGATAAACTGGCATGTAATTGTCCATACCAGCTTATAGATTGACTGGCACCCGCCGTGCTTCCATGAGAGGCAAACAGGCTGATCTGGTCGACAACTGGCTCTTTTTTACAAACCATCAACAGACTATAACTAGGACCTCAGTGGTGTATTTTTCTAAACCACAACAGTGCTCCTTCTGCACTCAAAAGTGGACACAAATCTTCACAGAGGGGCACACTTGTATATGGGAGAGAGAAATAATACACTAAAGCTATAGTGTAGTATTGTCAAATTAAAATGGGGTAGTAGTGATTCAACAAGGCTCATCATACAAATGCCTTGAAGAGTTAAAGCATTTGTATGATGAGCCTGTTTGAATCATTGGAGATGTGAGTGCAGTACTTACCATTACTACTACCCCATTTGATTTTGACA
Organism: Pelodytes ibericus; assembly: GCA_036172795.1. Lineage (NCBI taxonomy): Eukaryota > Metazoa > Chordata > Amphibia > Anura > Pelodytidae > Pelodytes > Pelodytes ibericus. The sequence continues at coordinate 172,768,571 of CM069857.1, forward strand.
ATACTACGCTATGGGTTTTGTATATTTTTTTCTCTCTCCCAAATATATAGTTAAATGAATAATTAACAGAAACAATCAAATTATTTAAAATTTAAGCACTTTGAATGTGACGCGTTTCAAAATGGCATAAACCAAAGGGTAGAAGAAAAAAAATATTGCAGAGACAAAGTGATATGCACATAAAGTGAAAAATAGATGGTTTCCAGCTGTATATACCTCAGGAATCTGTGAAGATCAGTCAGAGTTAAATTGCTTGGTGTTGATGGGTCTGAAAGTACATGCTTATGCGTGTTTATGCTGGACACAGACATGAGTGACCACCTTTCTGACCAAAGGAAGTAAAATGGAGTGTAGGCTACTGGGAACTCTTTCAGGTAGTTTGGGTCTCAGTTGTTTATGACTTTTTAGCTTGGCAAAGTTGTTTTTAAGATGATGCTAAAAATTATAATCTAAATATAAACATCCTTTACAGCTGCAATTTATTGGATGTTAATAAGACCCATAACACACAACTCAGTGTTTATTTTGTGTGTCTCTTTTAACAGGCTGTTAAGTGTTTAACAATTTTTCATTTGTCCTCGTTGTTCATATTTTTTTTTTGTGTTTTGGTTTGTTATACTCCTGTGAGGAAAAATATTATAATTAAACATGTTTGCTGCATATGGTTTTGAACAGTATTTTGTAAATTGACTAAAAACTGAAATGTATTTTTTAAAACAATAATACAGTTCCTGTATTCACCTGTTTTTCAGGGAGCGTGAGAATGAAATCCAACATTTTTGATGTTTCTGTCCATTTTGAAATCTGGATTGTTTCCTGACATAAATTAAGTCACTTCATTGGTTTTGTTATTTTTCAGGGTGAAAAGGTAAACTATGACAAATTCCGAAATTGGCTACTGCAAAATAAAGATGCTTTCACGTTTTCTCGCTGGTTACTGTCTGGAGGAGTTTTTGTTACGCTCACTGATGATAGCGACACACCCACTTTTTACCAGACATTGGCAGGCGTCACACACTGTAAGTCAATTTTAGTATTGTTTCATTTTGCAATATTCTAGTATATATTCTTATTTAAAAACCCAGTAACCCCTTAATGACAGGAATGTTTTTTTAAATTGTGGTACCCTTTGTGGCAATGGCTGTTTAAATATTTCTGCAGTGTTTGTGGTTTCCTGTTTCTCACAATATACCCGAAAGTAGTTTTTTTTTTTTATTTCCAAACTATTTTTACCTACAGTGACTTTTGTTCCCAACCCTTATAGTCACCCTAGCACTAACCAGTATTATAACCCTAAACCCTAGATCTAGTGTTAATAGAATTTAGGGCTTGTTTTGTCTATTTCTTTTTCACTGGAGCAGTCTAACAACAGTAACAGAATGACGGAAGTCATTTCTGACAGCCGCCATATTGGAGGAGCAGTCGGCTCCAAATTTTGGTGTTGGATGATACCTTGATGTCGAGACAGCATAGCAACACTGTCAAAGCATAGGCTGTGATCGTTGACCACATTGACAGCTATTTTATGTGACATACCTGATACCGGGACCCGCACACTAAGTGTTCGCCTAGGGTGCCAGCGTTGTGGGGGCACCTGCTGCTGGCATACATGTATCCCAGTGGCAGGCAGACAGACACACGTTTAATATTTTTTTATATTTTTTTGCGCATGTAGCTCTGTCTGAGGGGGTGGGGGGGTGTACAGACTGGTGCCGAGGTGAGCGGAAAACAGAGTAACACCAGGCATTGGGAGGGAGGGGAAACTGAAACCAGGAATTGGGAGGGGGAACTGACACCAGAAATTGTGAGGGAGTGAGGCAGCAGGTAATGTTTTACAAAACCAGACTCTTGAACTTACTTCATAGGCCATAAGTTATTTCAGCTGAATAGGAGAATTTGTGAAACTCTGCTACTTTTGTCTTAAGTTTGAAATCCACATGTTAATTCCCTGCAATTCTTCCTTTCATGAATAAAGCCCTCTGAGAAATTTAAATATACAAGCATTGTATGAAGATAAACCTGTTTCTTCCACAGTCAGTGTTTGTCTGACTTATTGGGGGCAAAGTTATTTTGCAACATTTTAATTAACCGCTTTCCGACATGTGACAGACTAGGTCCGTTGACGACATTGGACGGACCTAGTACGTCCTGCGGTTAAACAAGAGGTGTTACGATCTAAGATCGCAAACAGCGCTCACCGGCAACACTTTAATGCCTCGAGATCATGGTATCAAGCAATACCAAAATCCAGTGCCCGGAATATGCACAATCGCTCCACAATGCTCCTCCAATATGGCTGCTGCCCTCTTGTGGGTAGAGTGTTGGAAGTGGAAAAAAATGTCAGTTCCGTTGCTCTGATGCTGTTGCTAGACTGCCCCTAGAGACAGTCAGCAACATTTCAATGTAAAAAAAAAAAAAAAGCCTCAATTAGGTAAAAATCTAGGGTTAGGGTTAATGTAATGGCCAGGGTTACAATTAAATTCGGGTTAGCATAAGGGTTAAAATTAAATGATAGCTAGAATAAATTAAGGGTTAGAGATATGTTAAATTTAGGGTTGGGGTAAAAAAGGTCACTGTAGGTGAATAAACAACACTATTTTTTGGTTTTTGCCCTATATAAGTTGCAAAAAAACCTGCAGAAAAACATGGAACAAGCATATTTCTAAACTCGGGACAACATTTAGGAACTATTTAGACAAGTCTTTTATAATTATTTTTTTTTGTGTAAATTATTTTTTAGGTCAAAATTAGCAAAAGGTTTTTTTTCTTTTTCATCATATTTTATTATTTTTTTGTAGTAAATTATAAGATATTATGAATAAAATGGTATCTAAGGAAAGCTCTTCTTATGGCGATAAAAACAATATATAATTTGTGTGGGTACAGTATGGAAGAAAGAAGAAAATTACAGCTAAACACAAACATCCCAGAAATGTCAAAACATTGCATGTCACCAAGGGAAAGACAAGGTCAAAAGGTCATGTCACTAAGGGCTTAATAAGAAGCCACATAAGTAATGTTGTTTTAAAAGTACATGTCCTTCATTAAACTGACACTAGCAGGAAGATGGCGCCTTTTTTTATTTTCTCAATGACTGATTATCAAATCAAGTCATGTCACACCAGAGTCAAGTAATATTATGTGTTCTGGATAGATTGTTCATAAGGAGGTGTTTGAAAATTAATATCAACAATTAAAATTAATATTGTTATTTAAATGTCAACTTGACAGAATATAAATTAAAGAGTCATAATTTTAGGCAAAAGTCATGAATAACATTTTATTTAGCTTATCATGGGGCTCGAAGCGCGAAGTGAAAAAGTCTGTTCCTGCTGCACAGGGGGTCAGCTCTGCCCCATTGCATTGCTTCAACATCAGAGTGCTGGATGTCACATGACATCCCCGGCACTCAGCGGAACAAGACTTAAAGATGGTCTGTGCCTGTTAGGCACACACCAGACTGGAATAGAAGTGTCGTCCTCCCTCAATGAGGTAAAGCAGCTGGGAGGGGTGGACACATTGAATGATGTACTTTTTTTCTTTAAAAAATGGCTGACTTGTCTGGTTACTACTGTCTCTGTCTGTCTGTAACTGTCTCTGTCTTTATTTTTTTTCTCTGTAACGGTCTCTGTCTCAGTTTTTGTCTGTCCACGTGTCTGTGTGTTTGTTACTTCTTGTATCATTGATGTTGTGAATGATATAATGCCACAATATGGATTTCCTGTTCATGCTATTTTTTTTTTAGTTGGAAATATGGGGGATGGTTGTGTTTTAGAAATCACTTGGGTAATAGTCAAACCTCCCCCTGTGGCTTAGTCTTCATCTATCCACCATATTATCTTCTTATCTTCAACGTCACTTTAAGTAGATCCTTAATATTCTTAGAGCATACATGTCTTGGTAAACCGTGTGGAAGAGACAACACAGAGCATATGGTGTTGATTTACTGATTCATTGGAATATGCCAACGTGAAATGCTTCAAAAGAATTTGATTGCAGATTATATCATGGCATACTTTATAATAAAATGTTTGGAATATGGTACATCTCTACTGTTGCAAGCCAGCAAGAATCATCCCCATAGGTATGTGAAATTAATTCAAATTCCCTAAAATAAACTACAAATGCAGAAATAAGTAGATATTTGTTTTGCAGTTTATTATTGGTATCTTATTAGTTTTGATCTATTTATCTTTTTCCAGTTTCAAACTAGATATTGATTTTGTAAAATTTGTCTGAGTTTTTAATTGCTTTATGTGTATTTATATTTTTGACAATTCAGGAAGTGATAACAATATACCCATGTTTCACTTGTTTCCTCTAGGGTTAATAATGACATGGAGTAAAAAGGCAGAAAATAATAAGCAAGGTTTCCAGTGGAGCAAAATATACTAGACCCAGCAGGTCATAAATGTTTAAAAGTATGATTTTAGGAGTAATTTAATGCACTTCAGGACCTGTCATATAAACATTGACTTTTTGTAGCTATGCGTATGTATTTGTCAGTGTTCTCAGGCCTGGAATGTAATTTAGTGATATTTTGAATTTTATATGCATACTTGGTCAATCCAGGTGAACACTTGTTATTGTCATTCTTCATTTGTTATAAGGGTACATTTTCATATGCAATTTTATTTTACCCCTCCAACTTCTGTTTTTCAAATAGTTTATCAACATATAGCCATTGTAGAAGCTTAAAGAGGCAGTTGTACCTGCAGTGTCAAAAATGTATTTTTAGATAACTACTGCATCATGTAAAGAAAAAGAAAACGATCTGTCTTACCTGTTTGTTACTCAACTCTTTACTCAAATCTGAAAGAAAAACTGCAAATAAAGGGCCATATTTATCAAGCCAAAAAAGGTACGATTTCAGGAAAAAGTACTAAAATAGTATTAAGGTAATTACAATGGAATGTTATGGCTATTTTCTCCAAATGTAGTTTTTTTTTTTTTTTAAAAAGCACCTTTTTTTGCTTTGAAAAAACACTGGCCCCAAAGTGTTTATTGCTGGTACTATAGCAACAGTCCTGCATCACTGATAGCGCTCCTCATCACTGAATTCCAAAGGCCCAGTTAAAATATTTTCAATGGAAGATTATAGGAGAATTACCGTATTTGCTCGATTATAAGACGACCCTGATTATAAGACGACCCCCCAAACTTTGGATATTCCTTTAGGAAAAAAACTAAAAGCCTGAATATAAGACTACCCTATAGGAAAAAAGTTAAACTTGTATATATTCACATGTAAATTGCTTTTTTAATAAATTATGATATCAAAAAATGTATTTCTAGTTTTTATTTCTTTTTATGTGCCAATGCTGCCTTTCTCTTTCCCTTGCCCCCATTTTTCTCTCTCCCCCATCCCCTTGCCTGTCTCTTAACCCCCTCACTCCCCTTGTCTCTGTCTCTTAACCCCTTCCCTCCCCTTGTCTCTGTCTCTTAACCCCTTCCCTCCCCTTGTCTGTCTCTTAACCCCTTCCCTCCCCTTGTCTGTCTCTTAACCCCTTCCCTCCCCTTGTCTCTGTCTCTTAACCCCCTCCCTCCCCTTGACTCTGTCTCTGCCCCCCTCCCTCCCCCCGATACTTGCAGACATCCTCCATGCTGCCCGACACGGCAGTCTATTATGACGGACAGCTGGTCCGTCATAATAGTCTGCCGTGTTGGACAGCATGGAGGATATCTGCACGTATAGTGCAGACATCCCCCAGCTGCCCGATTGTCCCTGGTGCCTAGTGGGGCAGCAGAGGAAGTCTGCGCGATGAGCGCAGACCTCACTTGCTGCCGCCCGGCACGCTCGCCAGGACTTCTGTGACGAAAGCGGAAGTACGCGGCTTCTTCACAGAAGCCCCGGCGGTCGTGCCGGGCGGAAGCAGGGGAGTCTGCGCTCGTTGCGCAGACATCCCCTGCTGCTAGAGAGGGGGATCCAGGTCCCCTGCAGCTCTGCTGGGGACCTGTATCCATGTCTTATAATCTGACCTCAATTTGAGGTCAGATTATAAGAGACCTCGATTATAAGACGAGGGGGATTTTTCAGAGCATTTGCTCTGAAAAAAACCTCGTCTTATAATCGAGCAAATACGGTATTATGCCGCCTAACCTCAAATCATATTTTTCATGCCTTATTTGGTCCTTAATCCTAACTTATGGTCAGAATAGCCCTATGATTATGCCAGGCATGCTTAAACGGCCTCACAATATTATTATCTACCATTTCCACTAAAAGGTTTTCCATGCACCAACATCCCAGTAAAGTAATATTTTCATATTAATTTTAAATGTCTCCCCTTTAATTTAAGACAAATATGGAGAAATCTTCTGGGAAATTCCATTTGTTTTTATGGTAACCAGACCATGTTTTAGAACCTTGTCGCACATTAACCTTTATCCATATCCCATTATGTCCTCCTGTCCATAGTAGTTTTTCTCTTTTTACATATACCCTCTTCCATCAATTCCATGTTTATTCTCTTTATGTATTTAAACACTTCTATCAAATCCCCTCTCTTTTTTCCTTCATGCTATACAGGTTAAGGTAATTTACTTATGATATTTACCTTACAAACTATGGACCATTTTAATGACCCTTTCCTATACTCTCTCAAGAGTACCTGTATGTATAGCCTTCTGGAAATGCCATATAATACTCCAAGTGAAGTTTCACAACTGCTCTGTACAGTGGTGGTATAAAGTTGATGAGCACTAACCTCCCTCTAATCCTAATATCTATCAACCTGCTAGCAGTTCCTGCTACTTTTTCATTGCATTCCTACATTTAAAGGGTCTAATGCCCAAAATGAATCTTCCAAATATTAATGCATATTTTTGTGCAGGACTGCCCGCACTAGCTGAATAAAAGTAATTTCCTTTAATTATTTATTTTTTCTTAAGAAAGCAATGAGAATTATTTCATTCAAGTGAATGGAATTTCCCGTCCCTCTAGTGATGTCATCAGACAATGTGTTGCACTGTTAAGAGATCCTACTGTGTACAAGAGCAAGGTCACTCACTCCACACAATGTATTTAATTTGAGGAGCACGGAAGTGACTAAATGAAATAAAACTTTTATATCTGCAGTGTCTATATAATCAGTGCTGCCCCACCTGCAGTAAACATGCAGAGTAATCACTGGGGAGGGCTTGAGTCATAAATTAAAAATGTGATTTATTCAGACCTCCAGCATCAAATCACACTGGAAAAAAGCGTATGCACTATACAAGCAGTGATCTTCATCTTGCACCAAAGGGAGTTTGGGGAACTAGATTGTCCCTTTAAGGCATCTAAAATAATTACCCGTTAAACCATTTCCTCAATATGTTTGCATTACCTTGCAAATATCGACATTGACCTTGAGTTGACACAGCCTTGACATTAAACATCCCTGAGGGACCCCTAAATTATGACTTTCCCTCCAGATCTGGGACAGTTGGGAGCATAATGACTTGAAAGATTTTTGCATTCACACACTTTATTTTGAGCATATGCACACTTTATAACTGGGGTGTGTGTATCACAGGTCACTGTTTAGATATCCACCTAAAATAATCAGTCTATTGAAAAAATAAAATGTATTGCACTTCCAACATTTTAAATAGGCACATTATGTTAAAAACAAATGCATGCTCCTACTTATAACTGATTTGAAAAAAAAAGTTACGTTTCATTGCTTTCACATACACACTGGAACTTCTCTAAGTTGTACAATTTGGTTTTCTTATAGTCTTGTCTGTGCTTTAAACCATTGCCACAGACTCCAACACCGCAATGAACTGTGTTTACATGTTCCTTAATGGAGAAACAAAAACTTTTGTATGAGTAGCACATTTGTCTGTTTGACACTGTGTCATCAAGTAATAACCTCTGTTGCTTTTTTACCCTGAAGAGCACTTCCATGTTCAGCACATACTTTAGGACTTACTGACAAGAATATTGTGGTAAACACCATGAGACTGTTCTGAGACTTTTTACTTTGTTTAGAAATTGAAATCACATTTTCTACATTTCTAAGTTTCAAAAGCCCCCTCTATTTTCAAAGAAGACTGTAGGGTAACAAAAGGCTTGTGTAATAACCCGCATTGTTTAATTTGTTCCCATCAAGTTTTTTCATGGCTTCCAGCCTGCCTTAAATACCAAAACAAGATGGTTTCTAATACCTAACCTGATAGGTGTAAGAGGTTGTGTACCAAATCTCCTAAGCTACCCTCCTAAGCTATATGACTTGTTACTGTAAAAGTTCTGCAACACTTACCTTAAGAGTCTGAATTATCTACTAAATGATATGAACTGTTTGGTTAATTTATGACTGAATCTTGCCTATCCACTATAAACACAATAAGTCACGTTTAATTCTAGTTTTTTTTTTTTACTTATTTCTTTTTTTAATTATTTTTATATTTCCAGTCACGGTTGTGAGCAGGCTCACAATGTATCAGTCTGTCTTTGTTCATCTAACCTATTATGTAGTTTCTTCTATGTTCTGTACCAAGCACTTTGAACTTGTTGGCACTATATAAATAAATGTTAATGCAATAGTTGTAAACACATTTTGTTTTCTCCTGATCTTTTTTGAGCCAAGTAACAGAAAGCTGGAGCTCATGTTCAATTAATCACCTCGTTCCCTCTTTTGAGCAATGTTCATTGTTACATGTGCACTGTTTGTACTTGGATCTTGCACTTGTTGGAGTGTTCTTATTGTGTGTTTGAGACGAAAAACAAGTCAAGATGAAGCCATCCTATTGGCTTGCCCGTTAACGTGAATAAGCCCCTTTGTTCATAAGTAGTATTTTTTTCACATAATTGTTCCCCTTAACTTCAATTCATGTTTTGAGCATAGAAACCTTCATTCAAGGATGCATTACCACTCTACCCATGTTTGAGAGACAATTTTTTATACATGTCTTTGGTTTCTTTATAAATTTAAACAAACCTTGTTATCCAAGGGTGCCTGTATTCACTTGATAATAAGGGTTATAGGGTGCAATGTGTTTCCCCTGGGAGAATGTTCATTAATATAACATGTAAAATACAGTCATTATGGTTGGTATTTGTGAAAGACTAATCCTATTTGCTGCCCAGGCATTGTAAGATGCCAGCCTTTTATTTAAGTTGCTGGCATTACTCAAGGATGCCTTTGAGTTTTAGGGAATTCATGTACGCTAATCCCTTGGCCTTAGTGTTAATTATTCAACTTTAATTGGAATGTTTGCATGCTTAGTTATTTCTCAGACCAAAGTAATGATTTTTCATGGGTATTATTACATATGGATTTTAATTACATATCCTAATTAGCTTTTTTTTTTTTTTTTTTTTTACGTTCGACTGAAGTAAACTCTAATTTACAATATACTGTATATATATATATAATATATATATATATATATATATATATATATATATATATATGCAATATGTAATTATGTTTACAATAATATGTCTACAGTCTACGACAATACCCATACCATTCATATATAATTGGACAGATACTGGTTTTCTTACATCCATTTCTTTTAAAATATTACTGATTCAGCCCTATTATTATTGCTATTACATATTTCTGTAGTATATTTTTCATTGCTTGTCACAAACGGTAAACATGTTGTTTAAAATGCTTTTGAAGTGTAGTTTAGAGGGAACGAAGTCGAACATATTTAGCATTTTGCCAAGCTACGTAGAATTTCTACCAGTGTTTTTGATTTTAAATTAAACTGGGCCATGTCAGTAAAATACAACAGCAAACCTTCAATGCACATTAGCATTGAAAAATCATTGGGGAGGATGGAGCATGTCTTGATCTAAAGTTTGTTAATAGAGAATGTAATCTTCTCCAAGTAATGCTAAATCTTTATTCTGTGCTCTTTCATTTCATGGACCAGTAAACACCGAACACATCAGTTTGGTACATAGACAATTGCAGTTATTGTTGCAGTAAGGCCACTTAAGTTTGTCAAATAATGGTTGGATGTTTTGCTACCATGCTTGCTTTTTTCAAGATCAGTTAAATTTGGCATTTTATTTTTTGTGCTGAATCAGTGTTTATCTTTTGCGATTAACATGCATTGTTGAAGGGTGTTTCTCAAACTGAAGTAGAGTTTATAAGAAGAATCAGGGTGAATGCAGCATTATACATTGCTATTATAACAGAAAGCTAGTCCTTTATTATAAGGTGCATTGCATACCTATTTAACTAAACCTGTCAACTAAAATAGAAGTATAAAGATTATGACAAAACCAAGTGTCCATGTTGATTCTGCCATATATCAGTTAGGCCTTGTACAAGTAGAGCATATTTAATTAGTAGAACTGGCTGAATAGATAATCCAGACCCACATAAATTTATGTTCCCTAATTTGGGACTTAAACATATATGAGCAAGTACTTTGATGTTAATGTGTGCTTATGTGTCTATATGTAACAGGTTTTTGCTTAGGCTAGACCAGAGATAGGCAAAGTGTCCATAAGATGACACCATTAAATTGTCACCAGTCGTTCAGGCTAGTACTTTCTTTTAATGACCTGTCCTGCCTGTATGATGCAGCGACTAATGGACAGCACGAATGTTTGTACACTTTATGCCACTAGGGCAGTTTTTTTTGTTGTTTTAAGGGTGTGGGAAACAGCTGAGGGATGTCTGAGGATACAGCACAAATGCATGAGCTGAGGGGACTACATATATATGTCTACATATATCTTCTTACCTTGTGTATAAATTAGGGTTGCCACCTTTTCTTCCAAAAAATACCGGCCTTGGTACTGTCTCCATTGACTAAACATTGGCCTGATGCCAATTTTTCACCAGCCTGCCGTTAAAATACCGGTCAGGTGGCAACCCTAGTATAAAGTTCAATTTTATTTTGCTTCTTTGCTTGTTCTTATTCATATACTGAATATGTTGTTTACAAGTCAATCTTTATAGAAATAAACTCCTAATCAAATAGTTAACCCATGTGTGGTGCGTAGCAAGCAAGTAGAAAAGAAAATAAGCAAAACAACAATAAAATAGGTATCCTCTTTTATGAGAAATCTCTCAGCAGCATCATGCTTCAAGTAAATTATAATTTACTAATCACTCTCTTATAGGAGCTTGGAAAGTTTGGTGTCTATAAGCGGAGTACATAAATCGGCAGAGATAACACTCACAATATTGGATTAAATGCATTATTTGTTAAGGCAAATTAAATACTGTCTACATAGGCGGTTTAGCCGTGTAACAATTCTTAGTATTGCTTGCACTTCCCCTCCCCAATAAATTATGGTCATTCATCCAACCGATCCATCTAACACAAAACTGGCCTCACTTTCCACATTTGTAATGTCGACACATTTCCTCTTACTCTGAGACCCCTCAAAGGACTCAAGTTCCGAATGATACGCTGAGCGTTTGTTTTTCTTGGCAATAATCATTCGCTTGGAAATATTCCCAAAAGCTTTTTTTCGTTGTTGTTGCTAATTTAGAGGTGTGTTAAATTTCTTAATTTCTTGGAATATAAATAGCTTGTTATTGGATATGTTCCCTTTTAAGCTTTGGAAACAGAGTCAGTACTTGATGCATCTTAAATATAGTTTACTAATAAATATAATAAAACATAAACGTTCTGGTATGCCTAGATTTATTTTTCAGCCATTTGTTTTTCATCATGTTATTCACATTTATTATTAAAAATGTTCTAGGAGTTTGTTCAAAAGTAATCCCATATAGATCCCTGAACTTCAAATGCTAGACTTAAACACTTGTGACCAAGGTTAGCAGCATCCAGTCCTATGCTATTCTGTGACGGAATGACATCCAGAGAGAAGAATATGGTACATACAGAATTGGTGGCAGGTATAAGCAGAGGAAGGCCATGTGGCAGTCTGTCTGTAGGTTTCTAAGCATTTTATCTATTTATAGTAAGGCTTCAATCCATAATCCTGCTTAAACCCATTTTTCTAGAATCCTAAATACCAATTAATTTCTGATTGAATCATCCTGCTTTGAATAGTATTGTTAGCACATCTTTGGTGTATTTACGGATTATATTTTCCCATTAATACCATGCCTTAAGTGATGGTTAAGAAATTATCAAAATATTAGTTGAATTTATTTATTTGTACAATTCAATTTAAGAGAATGTGAAGTCAAGTCTTGACTATTTATGATTTATTGCTTCTTTTTTCTATAGAAATCCAACAGCAATGTTAAATTCTTTTTTTCCCGTCTTAGTGGAAGAATCTGACATAATTGATCTGGAGAAAAGATACTGGCTGTTAAAAGCACAGTCACGAACTGGCCGGTTTGATTTGGAAACATTTGTTCCTTTGATTTCACCTCCTATCCATCAATCTTTGAGTGAAGGTATCTTCTTGATTTTGCATAATAATTTGAATACATTTCCGTCTTATACTGTATATTTAATTCACAAATGCTTAAGTGGGAAAACAATATCTGACAGAAATGGTCACAAAGTTGTATAGGGATACGGTATATTATCTTTTAAAGTGAAATAAATACTAATTGTATTTTCTGGGAGACGTTTTTAGAAATATGATCGGGTTACACATATTACATATGCTTTGTACCATTTCAGTAGCTATTTATTATTGGGTACGTGTGGGTTGATTTATAAAGGGTTACATTACTTACACAAGTAATACTTTTGTAATATTTTGGTTTCTAGGGTTGTTTAATGCTTTTGATGAGAACCGTGACAATCACATTGACTTTAAAGAGATATCGTGTGGACTATCTGCATGCTGCAGGGGACCTTTGGCTGAGAGGCAAAAATGTAAGTATGCACTGGGATAGTGTCAAATAGTGACACATATGCCATGCGCACCAATGTCTTATGCAAACTCCTGACAAATGTTGGGGTTTTGCGTTATGTGCGCTGACAACAAACTTCCATCTATAAACAATCGGGCAAACACAAATTGTCAGAATTTATAATAAAAAAAAAAATGTAAAAAGTTTTTTTTGTTTTTTTTTTACTTTTGGTGCTGTGATGTGCATAACCCCATAACATAAATCAAAAACAGATGCCATTATTTATGAAAATTGAAAGTATACTTAATGTGCACGACGGCTGATTTTCTGGGGAACATTTTGTGGGGCCTGTGGTTCATGTTATGTTCACCACAGAGTTTTCGGCATCTTGGGAGCTGTTTACTCCTAATCTAGTGGTAGGAGCGTGTCGCTCACAAGGTCCAACTAAATTGCTTCACTTGTTTCAGACTAGTCCTGTGTAATTCTGTGCTTTTTATAACACATTTGTTTAGATGAAAAATTGTAGAGCTCTTCACAAATTGAACTACTTGTATCTGCGATTATTTTTGCCATTTGTATTTCATTGTTGGCTAGAATAATTTGATACATTGAACCATAAATGCTGCCATGCATAGAGTGTAGCAGCAACAGCACAGCATGTAATCATGTTATAAATGTACATTCTGTACTCTGACAATCAGTTTCTCCTTGTGTGGAAGACTTTACGTAGAATTACTTTTTGGAAGCTGATAAGCTTTTATTTATATAACTCGTTGATTTGAGCATCAAAAGATTATGTTTGTATTGGGCTTTCTCCTTCCCCTGCATACTTCCTATTTTATTATCTGCTTGCAAGGATTTTCATGGATTTTTTCCCCCTTAACTTTCAAATTTTTCTTACATACCATTGACATCCACTTTAGCTAACAATTTTTACCAGTAACCACATTTTTACGTTATGGTTAGCTAAGATTAATATGAATTGTACTCCATGTGCAGTAAGAATGCCAAAAGTTGTTTGTTATAATTATTAATCCTTCCTCTCTCATAATCAGTTTGTTTCAAGGTGTTTGACATAGATCGTGATGGTGTTTTGTCTCGCACGGAATTAGAAGACATGGTTCTTGCACTTCTGGAGGTCTGGAAGGATAACCGCACAGATGCCATACCTGTAAGTCTGTCGGCTTGTACTCTCTATGTAATTGGTTACACAATTAAAGTAAATGTTACACAAAGTAAATGTAACGTGGCTATCCTTCATCTTAAATTATAAACTTTTTATATGCATGTAGAAATATTATTTTGCTGATGACTCAAAATTAAGTAGGGTAATACAGAACTAGATGTATCTTCACTGCACGAGGATTTGGACAAATTGGGTAATTGGGCAGATAAATGGCAAATTAGATTCAATGTAGACAAATGTAAAATTATGCATTTTGGGTGCAATAATAAAAATGTTACATATAGTTTAAATGTTTTTTCCTTGGGGAAATCTACTAAGGAAAAAGATTTGGGAGTAGTTGTAGACAATAGACTTAGCAGTAGTGCACAGTGCCAGCTGGCAGCTGAAAAGACCAGGAAACTATTGGGATGTATTAAAAGGGGTATTGACTCACGGTAGGAAGATATTATTCTGCCTCTTTATAGGTCGATGGTAAGAACCCACATTGAAAATGCGGTTCAATTGTGGATGCAAGACTTATTTTTTTTACAGTTAGGACAATTAAGATATGGAATTCACTGCCTGAAGCGGTGGTTCTAGCAAATATAATATATGCCTTTAAAAGTGATCTGGATTTTTTTTTTTTTAATGAGCCGGAGCATAGAGGCCAATGCATGTTGGTATAGGCATTAATATTTATTTAGTGCTTGTTGATCAAAGGAGAAATCCTGCTGAAAGGGGTTTTTATTTGCCTCCTTTTGGATCAACAGCGATAAATGTGGTCTAGCAAAAGGGTTGAACATGATGGGTGCAAGTCTTTTTTTAACCTAAACTACTATGTAACTACTCTGCATTATAATTTTTTTATTTTTTACATTTTTTTTTTAGCATCAATAGGTAAATGGGTTTGAATGTATATACAGAGTACTTGTGGAAGTAGTGGCACCACAAACAGCGGTGTTCACCTTTCATAGGGAATGCATTACTGATTTTGAGTCCTTATCTATATAGTGAAATGCCTATCAAGATTTGTTACAACCAAGTTTAACGGTCAAACCACACTTAATACAAAAAAATACATTTTGCGGTTATTTTAAAATACGGTTGAATATCTTCTTCTGTATTCAGTCCTGCTGCAGCACAACCCACAAAGAAGTGCATAGTGGGCTTCTGAAATTACCCAGAAAGCTGTGCAATCCTTCTAAGAATGCATTGGGCAGGGGCCAATTTCACAGCATACTGTTTACAGGCACTCTCTCACTTCCCTGCAACTCATGCTCCAGCAGAGCTGGATTCATTTACTAGCCGTCCATGAGGTAGAGTTGCCACCTGGAGGATATAAAAATTGTCTTGAGGCCAATATTACATCTGTAGCAGCAAAAAGGTGGCTAGTATTTTTTTTTAAAGGAAAGGTGACAACCCTACAATCAAGAATATATTAAAATCATCATAGCTATTCATGACAGTCATTTTTCTAATTATATAATTCATTGTAATGTAAATTTATCATGTTTTAAAGGACCAGTAATGCTTTAATAATAATAGTTCTTTGGAATAGCACACTCCGAGCTAAGCTAAAACTATCAGCTCACCGGCTGCATCTTTCATGCCTGTCAAAAAACCCTTAATTGTAGGGTGTAAGAGTTACAAAGAGACATTGAAGAAAAATAAATTGCAGCTTTAATCATGGTCACTGACCAGACATACACAGATAAGAATAAAATCTGAATAAATACATTTAATTACCAGAAAAGCAGAGTGTAGACTTAAACATTTACATAAATCCTCTTGTTTTTTGGATGTACTAGTTATGCAATACATTGAAATATGTCTATTGTACAGATAACGTCAAGGTGGGATAATGTATGATTGTAGTTCTAAAAAGTAATTTAATGCTGCATTTTTTCAATTTTTCTTTCATAACCTGCATAAAAAAGTCTTGAAACATCTGTTCCTAAATGAAAAAGGAGACAGAATTCCCAATTAAGCATCACAAATCATGCATGATGTATACCATGTTGCAGTATTGTCAGCTTTGTTTCTACATCTTCCCCAATGGGCTAAATTACAACTGATCATGTTTAATGAATATTTACTTTCTGTTGACAGGAATTGCAGTTAAATCTTTGTGATATCATAGACAATATTTTGAAATCCCATGATACAACAAAGGTAAGGAGCCAGACAAAATAACAATTTATTACCCACAATCAATATAGTTTATTCCCATTTCAGAATGTAATGTATGTATTGTATAAAGCATATCTTTCTATCCTTGACCCAAAGAATACACCTGAAGTTGCAGTGTAGCTACAGCAGAAGTGGTAGAGAATAATCCAGTGAATGAGTTCAAGCATGCGTGGGATAGGCATAAGGCTATCCTATGTATTAAATGGGGCGAGGCCTAATTAAAGCATTTACAAAACTGAGCAGGCTGAATGGTTCATATGTGCCAACACAGTCTATGTTTCTATTCTTGACAGTGTCAAATAACCGTATACACATGTCATACTTGTGCCAAAATGTAAACGTATGTTGTTACCAACAATGATTGAAAAGCAAATACCTCAAAAAACACAACTCTTATTCAGTAATTTTTCAAAAATCCAAACTGAAGTGATGAATAATATTTTAAAACAGCATTACCGCCAAAATGTTGAAAAGTATATTGAAATTTGATCTGCTTTCCACCTAATGCATCATAGGGACAAAAACCAAAGCTGTGATCCCTCTCAGCGAGAACGGGCAAAAGCTGAAATAGCCGGCCCTATAGGAAGTAACCTACTCGGGAGAGGAATCACCATTTTTTACTCGCTTGCAACATTACAAAGGAAACCTCTCCATTAGCATATCAGACTAATACCACCCATAAGGGCAGTCCAGATCCAAATAGCCTGGCTGGTCTCCTCTGCACGAAGAATACAGCAACCACAGACGTACGTTTCGGCCTTCATTGGCCTCATCAGTGTGGTACGGCTGGTATCCCTCTAGGTGCAGGGATATGCATCATAGGCCATCATTGAGAGCCTAAAAGTGCAAAATACATTAGGTCATAAGTTTCCACATACTATTTTATCTTTTGACTGTATTTACACAGCTATTACCACAGTTTTTGTTTTCTTTCCTTTATGTAATTGTAAAAAACAAATTCATGCAAAAGGGTAACTGTACTTGCTCAGGCGAAGTTAACGCAAAAATATATAGGAAATTGTGGGAACCATAAAGTTATCGTATTTATCAGTGTGCAATTTCTGTAAATAAAATGTGTCTTTATAGATTTATTTTAAAGTACTTTGTGCTATCTCAATAGCACAGTTGCAGTCTGCTTCACATCCATACAGTACTTCTAAACTACTTATTCCTTGCTCAATGAGAAGGTTGGCTCAAAAATGTCAACAGGATATAAAAATGCTATATATACTAGAATGGGTAAAATGTGCTATTACCGTATTTGCTCGAATATAAGACAAGGTTTTTTTCAGAGCAAATGCTCTGAAAAATCCCCCTCGTCTTACATTCGAGGTCTTCTTATAATCTGACCTCAAATTGAGGTCAGATTATAAGACATGGATCCAGGTCACCAGCAGAGCTGCAGGGGACCTGGATCCCCCTCTCTATCAGGGGAGAGGATCCCCCTCTCTAGCAGGGGCTAGAGAACCGCCGGGGCTTCTGTGAAGAAGCCGTGTACTTCCGCTTTCGTCACAGAAGTCCCGGCGATCGTGCCGGGCGGCAGCAGGGGAGGTCTGCGCTCATCGCACAGACATCCTCTGCTGCCCCACTAGACACCAGGGAGAATCGGGCAGCCGGGGGATGTCTGCACGATACGTGCAGACATCCTCCATGCTGCCCGACACCTCCGTCTATTATGACAGACCAGCTGTCCGTCATAATAGACGGAGGTGTCGGGCAGCATGGAGGATATCTGCACGTATAGTGCAGACATCCCCCAGCTGCCCCCACTAGCCACCAGGGAAAGGGGGGAGATAGGGAGAGAGAGAGAGGGGGGGGGGGGGATAGGGAGAGAGAGAGAGGGGGGGGGATAGGGAGAGAGAGAGGGGGGGGGGATAGGGAGAGAGAGGGGGGGGGATAGGGAGAGAGAGGGGGGGGGGATAGGGAGAGAGAGAGGGGGGGGATAGGGAGAGAGAGAGGGGGGGGGATAGGGAGAGAGAGAGGGGGGGGGGATAGGGAGAGAGAGAGGGGGGGGGGATAGGGAGAGAGAGAGGGGGGGGGGATAGGGAGAGAGAGAGGGGGGGGGGATAGGGAGAGAGAGAGGGGGGGGGATAGGGAGAGAGAGAGGGGGGGGATAGGGAGAGAGAGGGGGGGGGGATAGGGAGAGAGAGAGGGGGGGGGGATAGGGAGAGAGAGAGGGGGGGGGATAGGGAGAGAGAGAGAGGGGGGGGGATAGGGAGAGAGAGGCGGGGGGATAGGGAGAGAGAGGCGGGGGGATAGGGAGAGAGAGGGGGGGGATAGGGAGAGAGAGGGGGGGGATAGAGAGAGAGGGGGGGATGGGGAGAGAGAGAGGGGGGGATGGGGAGAGAGAGGGGGGGATGGGGAGAGAGAGGGGGGGGATAGGGGGAGAGAGAGAGGGGGGGATAGGGGGAGAGAGAGGGGGGGGATAGAGAGAGAGAGAGGGGGGGAGAGAGAGAGAGAGGGGGGGATAGAGAGAGAGGGGGGGAGATGGGGAGAGAGAGAGAGGGGGGGATGGGGAGAGAGAGAGAGGGGGGGATGGGGAGAGAGAGAGGGGGGGGGATGGGGAGAGAGAGAGGGGGGGATGGGGAGAGAGAGAGGGGGGGGGATGGGGAGAGAGAGAGAGGGGGGGGGATGGGGAGAGAGAGAGGGGGGGGGATGGGGAGAGAGAGAGGGGGGGGATGGGGAGAGAGAGAGAGGGGGGGGGATGGGGAGAGAGAGAGAGACTAGGGGGGGGGATGGGGAGAGAGAGAGAGACTAGGGGAGGGAGGGGGGAGATAGAGAGAGAGACCACACTGGAGGGGGGAGGGAGAGAGGCCGCAAGGAAATAAAAACAAGAAATACATTTGTATAATATCAATTTTTTATTACATATTAAAAAGCAATTTACATATATACAAGTTAAACTTTTTTTTTCCTATAGGGTAGTCTTATATTCGGGCTTTTAGTTTTTTTCCTAAAGGAATATACAAAGTTTGGGGGGTCGTCTTATAATCAGGGTCGTCTTATAATCGAGCAAATACGGTAATAGCCACGTAAACACACATGAAAATCTAATAGCCAGAATATGAGGATAAAAATGGTATATACGGTCACATATCTACCTCAGTAGAGGGGAGCTTTACTAGATGTCCTTTATTGGATTTAAAATGAAGGTCTCCCTCTCTACTAGCAAAAAGCGGTTTAATCTCCTGGCAGATGTGAGCATCTTAGCGAAATCTGTTCTATTTAACTCTATTAACTAAGCATACGTTCAAAAAATATCCTCCCATTTTTCCATGCGCTTCACTATTTAATATTATTTTGCATTGTCTGTGTGTTACAGGCTGGACATCTTACGTTGGAGGATTATCAGATTTGGAGTGTCAAAAGTGCTCTTGCCAATGAATTTTTAAACCTCCTTTTTCAGGTAAAGAGTTTTCACACCTACTTGAAAAGTGTTTATATCTACTCTGTATATGTGGCCTTATTCATCAAGGTATATAAGTAGAAATATGCTTTGTATTTACCAAAGGAAATATCAAGTTCTCACACTGTAAGACATAAAGCCCATTGGAATTGTGTAGAATACTTTAATCCATTAAGTTACAAAACCCCTTTCTGACTTTAAGGGGTAAAACGCTTTCCCCACTGCACATCCATTAAAATGCTTATTTCTTATTGCTTTATGAGCTGACAAAGTATATTTTAACTTATGGTTTGGATTGTAACAAGCTACATAAAGTTTCACCAATGGGCTTATAAAAACCTTTGGAGGATTTTACATAGGCCTTTCATCTTGACCTATATTATTTTACAAACAGTTTATTGTAGGAAGGCATAGATTTGACAACACGCAGTGCCAGAATACAGCTCAACATGTAGGTTACTATGATTTAATTTTCAAATAAGATCTGTTTCCATGGACTGAATATGCTAACATTTCATAGTGTTTTGATGTATTTTTGTTGCTTTTTGGTGGTTCAGATGGTATGTAATTACACTCATATTAGAGGGAGATACTAGAAGCTTGGAACAAGCCAGTACATCTGGGTTCTCTTTATCGATCATCTCAACCTATCTATGTAAAAGCATTAAACATTTTGAATTCTTCTGTTGTTCATTTATATTTAGTATACCATCAGGTTGCCATTAACTCCTTAAGTGTAAATGAATCCCATATGTTTTTGTTGTTGTTTATTTTTGTTTTTGCCATTATTACGGAGGTGGTGGAAAATGACGTGCCATGTTGCCGGCCTCTGCAGAATTTACTTATCTGTCCAATAATTCCTCTTCATAGAGTTAGGGAGTGAACTTTATGGGGGGGACAGTGATGTGTAAAGGGCACCAGAGCACTGCCAATGCATTCTCAATAGTTAAAGGGTTCAGCACTGAACCCTTTAAGTTACATCCATGCAACTGGCATGATGACTTTGAAAAACATGCCACTTAGCACATTGTTTCTTACTGAAAGACTGAACAGTGATACACTCAGTACGTTAGGAAGTATTATACAGCCATAAAACAAACCCAAATTTGGACTTTATTGCTCCTTTAGGAACAATATGCTTGAATGGAATGTCCTGCTTATCTACCATCAGTATGTATGTATATAAAATCCTGCTCTTAACTGAGGAGATCATCATATGCTAGAGTAAAGTCTTTAAGGACATGTCTTCTTCATTTAGGAATTACAATATACAACAATCGGAAAAGTACATGGTAAACAAGCATTCAAGCCATAGCATGACTAATATAATTAGGAGTATATTTAGTAGCCCTTGGTGTACAGAATTGTCCATTCCCTCTTTATATGGTGATACCACAGTTCTATAAGGGAAAAGGCCACTGCATGCACAGCTGTGTTTTGATCATGGACTAACTGGTCAGTTCATTATGTCTTGTTGCAAATGTTCTCTTGACTGTATAACTCTGCAATAGAGGCTCAAATCAATCAGTCACACACCGTTACACACACACTCATTGGATCAAGCAATAGACTGTAAGAAAGGGTTGCAAATGTGAACACAAGTGATGAAACTGAACATTTTGTTGCAGAAAGCTGTCCATTTATAAGCCTAGTCCAGTTTAGTTACCTTTGGTGTTTCATTCACTGACTGCTCTTGACAATCCATTCATCAATATCCTACTTTATGCTTTGTTCAATTTATTATATTGACCCATACTATATACTTTAAAGATAAGGATCTGTCTAAAACTATTATTCAGAACAAGTCTGGAACTTCCAGGCCCAATTGCAGCATGCATAGTTTAAGTGTGCTGCCAGTCACTCTGTAAGCAATCAACCCTATGTGTGTGGGAGGTAGAACGACAATTGACAGCAAAAATCACAAAGAATAATACAAACGTCTATTGTGAGGAAGCCCCATGAATACACAAGGCCAGGTTGTTTGACTGCAAGTCTATCATTCTTGGCTAGAAAGAGGCTTATTGTTTTAAATGGGAGAAGGGAGCAGCTTTGCCACTGCAATGCTACATATACATTGTTACACATACAGACAAAAGAATGCTTAATAATGGTACTGTCATAACACAATGTCTTTAGTGGGTGTTAACTTTAATACCACAGACCTTTTATAAAATTGAACTATCTATATTTAACATGTGTGGTTTTTGAGACCATAGTACTGAAGATACCAAATTTCACATCTTTCAAGCAAAATTAGTGTTCTTGCCTAAATTTTCCAGACAATCAAAGTTTTCAGCTAAAAGTTTATTATAGCATGACTCCACCCATTTTTTGGAGTTGGTAGCATTGCATATTCCCTATTTCTTGTATGCTCCATAATGAAATGTCTTTCTATCATTGAGACTTTTGTAAAAAGATGCAATTTTTTTCAATTCACGAGAGTACAAAATGACCACAACTTCCACACACTGAAGATAATTTTAAAAGTTGAGGACATTCACATGCACGATGTGTGTAGTGTAAGCAGTAGCGGCCATGTATACAGTGCTCCTCCATGTTGCTCATGTGTATGCTTAAGGACAACTGTACACTTGTTTAACAAATGTGTTTATTTAAATGTATGCACAACAGTGATTATCCTCAAGCTATTTTTTTTTTAAACCATGAAATACAAGTTTATGACATATTCCTGATAGAAAGTCCGCAGAGTCGAGCTGTGGGAGAAGTCATCTTCTGAGTATCTTCGGTCCGTTGATGGAGAGCAGATGGCGTGCTGATGCGGTCTCATCAAGTGTGGATGGCATGCATTACATGGTTTAAAAGAAATAGCTCGATGATAATCACTGCTGGGCATAACTTTAAATAAACGTGTTAAACCAGTGTACAGCTGTCCTTTAGGATGCCACAACAGAGTAAAACTGTAGACATAAGGTTTATGGAAGTGTATAAATGGAGCGCATAAAGGACAGATGATATAGGTAGAGTTCAACCGGAAGAATAATGTGCAGATAAATTATAAAGTATCATTCCTGATGGAGAACAACAATTTTACAATTTCTACTGAACTGGGAGGATTAATTGGCTACAGTGTTATGCATTAGTTTCATGATCTAAATGTTAATATCATGATTTTAATGTTTTACTTTAGGTGTGCCATATAGTCCTGGGTTTAAGACCGGCAACTCCTGAAGAGGAAGGGCAGATCATCAGGTACAGTTAACTAGTAGTAAGAGATCAGCTTACTAGTTTATATGTATTAAATGTGTATTATTGGTCACAATTAAGTATTTAGCTAAATTACCTGTTTTTTCATTTTGATCCACAGAGGTTGGTTAGAAAGAGAGAGTCGATATGGACTGCAGTTTGGACACAACTGGTTTCTTATCTCCATGCAATGGTGGCATCAGTGGAAGGAATATGTAAAATATGTAAGTCAATATCTTTGGTTTTATATATTCTGTAAAAGTTCATTCAAGGTCTGCAAAAAAAACCCTCTGGCACGTTAATTAATATTTAAAGTTCACATTTAAAAATAAATTGTTTTTGCAATACTTAACTTACAAGCTTTGTACTGGGGATTGATATAACCCTCCATGACATCAGTAACTTGTGTTACTGATGTCATGTGCTGTGACACAACTGTTTCCTCTCTCCACCCATAATTCCTGAAAAAAATCGAGGTGGTTACTAGCTTCTAAATGAGGATGTTACTGCACATGCATATGAACTGATAACCTAGTGCATCTGAACCTCTTGCAAATGTGAAAAAGCAGAGGGAGGGTTAGAGTGGTAATCTGGTGAAGTAGTTATGTTAAAGAGATACTACCACTTACGGAAAATGTAACTAGATAACCTGTGCATTTAAAACAAACACATATATAAATCATATGCCGTTTTTTTTAAATATTATTGAATTAATTGCATATAAAAGGAAAAAATAAAATTAGGTTTTTATCTCCTGGCTCCATTTTGTGAATATTTCCAATGATTCAACATCGTCCAAAATCCAGTCTCACTTTACAACTGTGGGTAAATGATTCATGATTATGTCATAAGATACTCCCCAGCTCTCTTACTGGCTCCTGTGTATCAATAGTGGGCAAGACTAGGTGGCTGTGTACAACTTTTTTTTACCTGCCTTCTGACATAAAGAGAGGAGATTAATCTGATCAAACAGGATCATAACTCTGCCCCCTTGTGATGTAATAGTTACATTACCCTCCCATTCAATGCAAGTCTATGATCAGAATTCTGACTTATAGAGTGCATTCTGTATCCCCAGACCAAAAGTGAGAAATTTGTGCTGTAAAGCCATTAGGGGGTGGCACCCAAAAACACTTTAACAAAATGGCAGTGCCCAGTCACACTTGTTTAGTAAACTATTTAATAAAATGAAAACCTTTTCATTTTTTGGTGGGAGTGCCCCTTTAAGGATATGTTTGGTAACCTTTGGCACTGCTAGTATAATTAACACCATAAAAATATACATGTAATACATTGACCGTTAATCTCCAAAGATGTTTAAATCGTTTCATTTGCTAGCAAGCTGAGCAACAGCTAGCAAACTGCAATTAAAATGCGTAATCGTGATTTAATTAAGGAAATTGAACTGCTTGTCGTTTAGATGAGTCAAAATGTGTTGTGATAGATTAGTGTAATTAAGTTTATTTGCAGTGGCATTTTCTTGACACATAAAACCTCACCACCAATAATGACATGTCAGTGAAATATTATCAGTGTCAGTCTCCAAATGCAGATAATTGAATTTTGGTAAGTTAACAATTGTGCACTGTGACATAGAACTTTCTTTAATGTCATCGGGGCCCTAGTTGCTTGTGGTTCCTTCCTTCTACAAAAGCATCTCACCACAGTTCCCCTTGGTCTTGCCTCAACATTCTCCCCTCACTCCTTGTTCTCTGCATCCCTTGGCCTGATTTGTGACAGTGAGTTTGCATTCAAATGGAAATATTTAGGGTTAAAATAATCTTAAGGCTAAAAGTCTGTTAATGTTCTACTTAATAAGAGCTAGCATGCACTGCGTTTATAAAAACAGTGATTCTGCTTATTTAATTAAAATACATGGTTATATATTTCACTGTGTGTGTGTGTGTGTGTGTGTGTGTGTGTGTATATATATATATATATATATATATATGTGCATAAACACACACACACACACACACACACACACGTGTTTGAAACCTACCAAAATGAAGGGGAGCAAGATTAAACTCTTTAATTTCACTTTCAAAGGCAAAACATGCATTTCAGGCTCAGTCCAACTGTTGAGTAGGACTGAAAAACCTTCCACCACGGATAAATAATTAATCAAATGTAAAAAAAAAACAACACTCCTGTAAGTAACTGTGTCCGAACTGTCTCGCTAAAAGGCTCCCAGCACCCTAATTAAATGTATAACAATAATAAAAGTGTCCCACATGTGGGGAAATGCTCCTGGGTCCTATAATGGCCACCCCCTTTAATAAATGGGCCTGGGAGCTGCGCAAATGGCTCCCAGCCCCTGTAATACCCATGAAGGGGCAGGGCTAGTAGCTCTGCCCCGCTACAATAAAGGGGGCTGAGAGCTGGGCATCACATTACTCCTCTAGAGGTGGGGAATTGTGAGGGGTGTTTTCAATGTCAGTCATTTTCGCTAATTGGTGTTCAAGATGGGAGTCAATGGTTGGGGGGGGGGGGGGGGAGTTGAGGTACAATTTTTGTTGGTGAATAGCACAAGGAGGTTGAATTGGGAGCTCAAATTTTTTAAATATTTTTTTCCAAAGTCAAATTTGCCTTCCTCTTGCTATTCTTGAGTGCATTTTCTTAGTGAACAGTTTTTTACTTAAATCTGTGTCTAGTTACATGTTACTTAAAATATGCAAAGGGTTTATAACTTTCATTGCTATCTTTGTTCAAACTTTATTATACACCTGCTGTGTAACATTCAGAAGCATACAATAGAACATATGTGGTTTTCAGGCAGCTTGGAGACTATATAAAAAACAAACCCCTTAAGGCCACATCATACATGTGAACCAACATTTGGTCAACACTGATGTATGATAGGGCTTTCTTATTGAAACCATCTGATTTTGTTGGCCTGGAATTCCAATTATCATTGTCCTCTTTAGAAGTTGCTAATAAAGATAGGAGCTGTGCTTAGCATAAATATCCAAATGCCTGTGCTATGTATTTGGGTGTGTGAACATCCACAATACCTAATAGCAGCACCTCTTATATAAATAAAACATCATCATGCACACATCTGTATAGATGACAGATACACTAAAAATGAGAAAAAAACATATCTACATTTGTGGAAGAAAAGGTAAAAACAAACTACATGCAAGCAAAGACTTATAAAGACACTTGAAGGACATGCTTTTGGCCACTTATTCTTTAGAATGTGTTCCCCTTGTCCTAGCAGTAGAAGATTCAGTAGTGCTGTCAGATGTGCATTTTGAAAGACCTTCCAGGTCAATAACAGGATATTTGACACTGCCGTTTGAGAATTGCTGAATTACATAAGATCCGTTTAATTGGCAGCAACATTCAAACGTCTGCGAATGCGATTCATTGATCCCAAAATTGCCTTCATCATTAGAGACATTTTAAAGCATGGGAAAAATGCTAATTTGTGCTAATCATAAATGATTAGTGGAAAATTCTGCATGGTTGTGTGTGAGGTAAATGATGAAATGTTTAGCCATTGGAACAAAAATTAAATTGAAAGTGTTTATTTTTTTGTGTTTGAATCTCACTTTTTACAATTTACTTTTCCAGGAATCTAAACCAGTTGTCATTGAACCATGTCCATTATTAAATGGTGGTCGGAACTCACTGGGAACATCTTCGTTGGATCCAAGGGAAGATGACAGAATGGGTGCTAGCATACATAACCACACAGAAGACAGATCTTCAGATAACATATCTTCTGCATCGGAAGCTTCAGAGTCAACAAGCAGCAGTAAGAATAAAAGCTGTTTGCAAGCAGAGCTTTAAAGCTTAGTTCCATCTGAGGTGAAACCCATAGGGAAATGATTATATTTTCCATTACCGAACACAGTAGAAAAGATGGAAGAGAATCAAATAAGAAGGCTATAGATTTTTGTTAAATGAGTAAAGAACTGCTCTCCCTGCAGTCTTAATCCATTTGCTGACGGCAAAACAAGCAATGCTTTACAGAGTAATTTCCCCTCAAACAATGGCTTGATTACAACTGTAGTGGCCCAAAAAGATGACCTCTCTTTGTCTAGTCGTACGTTAGTCAGTTACATGTTTATAAATGATCTTGTCTAAAAACACATATTTCGGAGCATAATGTAAAGAAACACAGTTGATTAACTTAGTTTTAGTTGGTTATGGAGAATTTCTTACCATGTTATAACAACTTTTATATATTGTTTGTATTTATGCTTCATGTGGAAACATTTTCTTTCTATATAGGAAACGCTCCATATTTTGATGACTTTTTGAATATTTCCCATTTTCTTTGTGGTACGATACATTTAGTTCTATAGTGGACATATACTAAAGTGTGAACATTGTAGTTTGCACACTGTGCGAAACATTTCCATTTCTTACATCATTGTATTAAACTTCTGGTCAAACATAGATTTTTACTTGTAACTTTTAAAACGTAATATTTTCCATTCGTGTAGTCTATTTTTTTCATTTTTCTGGACGGATAAATATTTTGTTTGTTGTTTTGTCACAACTGTTTTATTCAAATCTGTGCTCTTCTGTTCAGCCCCACTCAGTAGTATGTGTTTATATCAAAAACAAGTCACCTCAAATGTATGAGGATTTTTCAGTGTGGGCCAAGAGGATTCCTGTGGTTTAGTTTTCATTTATTTTTTTTTTAATTTATGCAAAATGAAACATTCGGTTTTGTTCAACAAGGCTTTTAAGGTAATGCGAAAACTTGACCACTTCTTTTCTATATGGCAATACATTAATTCTATTGTTACAAAAGCAACTGCTTTCTAACTTTACCTTATTCATTAAGCAAAATATTCTATTTTCCAGATTTTGTTTATTCTAGCACGACGGCAGCAGATATGTGCTTTGCACGTCAGCATAACTCTTCAGATAACAACAATCAGTGTATGCTGGGTGCCAATGGGAGTGTATTATTGCAACTCAATCCACAGAAACCAGGAGCTATTGACAACCAGCCACTAGTAATGCAAGAAACTGTGAAGGTAAATGATGCGTCTGTTTTGGTACTGCATCACTTAGCAAGGACATAACGTTATAGATGTGAATTAAGTATATGAAGGAAACTGGCAAACATATTGTCTAGTTAAAGACGTTCTAAGGTTTCACTGCTTCAGAAAACACAAATTATGTGTGAAAATACAGTGAATGTATCATTTTTTTCCACATTATAAGTTTGTTTGTCTGTGGTGTGGTATTTGAGGATTATTATTATTTATTTGTAGGTACCTTCACTAACCCTGGAAGGAGGACGTCTAAAACAGAGCCCATCTCTTGTCCGTAGTAAAGATTACGAAGTCGTGCCAGAGCCAGTATGGAGAGCCCTTTACCATTGGTATGGGGCAAACCTGTCTTTACCTCGACCTGTAAGTATACAGATGTTTGTTATGGGAGCAGAAAATAGATCATGATTTCAGTGTTTAGGTTTTAATCTAGTATTCATGTAATTTACGATTACACGTCATGCTCTATTGGATTTCAGTGCAATAACTGAGGTATACTAATAGAAAGAGTTTTCTGGGATTTTGCATTGTGCTCAAGGCTTCCTTGACATTAATTACTGGTTGACTATTTTTGCTTCTCTGCAATAACTGTACATTTTGCTACAAATACTTACCTTCTCTCCTGTTTATTGATGCTGAGGATCTCAGTCTCTCAATTTGTATGGCAATCTGTAACTATCACTTTCTGTACTTTAGATCATACCTCAATCAAAATCTCCCTATATAACTCCTTTAGTCAGCCTGTCGCAGAATGACCCTATATATAAACTTCATTTAGCAGCTTCATAGTCTCCTTATGTCCATATCTTCCCCCTGCCTCATAATCTATCAGTGTTCCTTACTGAACCTGCTTCAGAATCTCCATCAGTGCTGTTAACTCTGTCTGCTCTCACCACATATCTCACCATAAACGATTCTTTTGTTTCATACTTTTTACCTCTTTGTAACAAATAATTCAGCCTGAGCCAGACTATTTTCTTCAAAGTAGTTAATCATGAAGGGCAGTCAATAAATGCATCATCCAAATCATATTTGTCACCCTGGCCAAAAGGTACCATACTGTTAATAGATTAGCACATCCCAAATAACCAAGTCCTAAAAATAATGAATGTATATACCCAATACCTGTTAACTCAAAGATGTTATGCTGATAAATTGGTAACTCTTTGTGCCTGCAATTTTCCTGCATAGCAGTATTTCTGGTGGTGTGTATTGTCGCATTATGTTTTTTTTTTACTTTTTACTTTGTACTTTAATTTTTTTCATTTTTTATATTGTAGTTATTCTACGTGTGCTATGCTGATGGTTTATATCTCCCCTAATACTGTCAGCTAAAAGGATGGCAGGGGACTATGGGAAATGTAGTGCTTCAATAGCTGTCATACTTTACCCTTGTCACCCCGGTACACTGTTTGTTTTGTATCTTTCTGTGTCTTTCAACATTTTTTTTATTTAGCTTTATATTCATATACAAATTTATGACCTAGCCACTCTTTTCTATTATTATTACTCTTGTATAAAATCATCAACTTGTACCTTGCTTGTACCTGGTGCATGGTTGATCAGGTTTTATGTTTGTTTCAGGTGATAAGAAATAGCAAAACGGATCTTCCGGAGTTGGAGCTCTTCCCGCGTTATTTGCTTTTCTTGAGGCAGCAGCCTGTGACTCGCCAACAGCAGTCAAACATCTGGGTGAATATGGGTATGATGAGCCTCCGAATGTTTCCTCAGCATTTACCCAGAGGTAACGTAAGAATGCAGCAAGAATCCTGATGGACACTTTTTCAGCTATGTAATTCTATTTCTTTCCTCAAAAACAATGGGGCTAGTGTCTAGGGTTATGCACAAGAAACTTGGTTGAGCGGAGAATAATAAACTAATGAAATTGTGTAACTAAGAGACTCATGAAACCAATTTTAAAGATTATAAGTTATATATATATATATATATATATATATATATATATAATATTATACATTCCTTTCAAATTCCAGCATGTTAAAGATATTTATGGATAAAGTTTTTTTTTCTTTTTAGTAATCACTATGCTTAACATTGACAATAGATGATAGCTGGTTCTGTAAATTTATATTCCACAACAAGCTGAAATAACTCCATAAAGACCATTATTTTGATTTGAGTGTTTGGTTAATTTGTGTCTGAAACATCAGGAATTTTAATGACTTTGTAGACATTGAACTCTTGGATAAAATTGACTCCTGGACCTAAAATGGCTCTGTTTTGAAGTGATATCATGAAGCATTATTTAATCAGGCCTAATTATATTTATGAGATAAAGAAAGATCATACTGTGCATTTTATATTGACGCCTCTTTAACCTGATTCTTGTGCAGACCATATACCTTAGCTGCTTCAAAGCACGTCCATTTTTCCCTGAAGAACCAAATTTAATTCTCACCGCGTTTTGTTTGCTAAAGAGAAGGTATATTCTTGATTAGGACATTTTTTTACGAATATACCTTCTGTCATTTAAATTACATTTTTATTGGCCAATTCATTTGTAAGTTCAAACAAGCAGGGGCTTGAAACGCTGAGGATGATTCTAAAAACGTGTGCCTTTTTTGTTTTTGCTGTGCACTAATTAACGTTAAATCAATAATTAATCTATTTTGATGGAATATGCTTTCTTGCTGTAATCTTACAACTAATCCTCTTACTTGTAATTGCTGAAAATTTGCTTTTTTCCTTTTTTAAGGGATGTTGTGGTACAGTGTGTCATGCAATTAAGGTAACATTGTTGCTTTGCTACAGTGAGTGTTTTGTACAGTAACGGGTGCCATTTGTGATTAAATACAGGAAAATTCTAATGCATGTTCTTAAAATAAATCCAGAATAATCATGTGTGTTGCTTAACAATGTTACTAAGGAAAGGGTTATAATTTAATAACAGATTTTCAAATGAACGAAACACAAAAATAAAATAAGAAACATATAAGGCATGTATGTACTAGTGTGTAGGTGCTAGAACCTGAATTGTTATCACAACTTATTTTTGAATTATGTCCCCTGTCAAAAAGCCTAGGGAAAAAATAAATAAATAAGTGTGTATGTATGTATATGTGTGTGTGTGTGTGTATATATATATATATATATATATATATATATATATATATATGTGTGTGTGTGTTTATAAATGTATGTGTATAAATGTGTGTGTGTGTATATATGCCTAAAATTGTTCTTTACTACTGTTTGATGTTTAAGGGACCCTTGGAACCCCTCCAGTTGGCTTCTATGCTTTACATGGAGCTCTATACATAATATTTCTATTTTTATCCGAAAAATAACTGTGCTGGCTCCTAATTAACCTGGTTGGCTCCTAAAGTCTGCAAGTATTTGTTAAGCCCTGTGTTAAAGTGACGTCTTTGAATGATATTTTATGTGGTGGGGCGGGAGAATCTGCCTATGATTTTCCATGGCTGAGCTAAAGACCTAACTTAACAGAAAGAAGCATGATGTATTGTCTCTCCTTCCTTTCATTGAAGGAGTCAAGGTGGCACAAATATGAGATAAACATCAAAACAAATCAACTTTTGCAAGCCTATCCCTCTCACAAATAAAGTAGTCTTTATTGTGTTTAATTTAGCAAATGAAAAAGTGTGAAGAAGAGAAGCCACCTAACAATACATAAGGAATCTTTATTTGCATTCCACGTAGAAAATACTTAAAGTGTATTGGGTATATTACAGTATATGCATTTTAAACTGTTTTTCACATGTGTTCCCAAAGCAGTGCAACCATTGGAAAAAAGTGATTTTGCTTGAAATAATTGTAAAACCCCCGGAAGAGTACCAGAGGAATTCAGTGACATTGCTATCTAATGTCACATCTAAGTGACCTCAAACTTTTGAACAGGATTGTAATTTTGCACCAATACAATGTGATTCATTCAAACCTTGGGCGGTTTTATCATCTTGATGATATTTAGGTGTGACAAAAATCTATCCCGTGTTGTCACTAGAGTGTTTTGTAAACATACACAATGCCCATGTGTGTTTGGTTTCTTTGTTTGAGCCATTAATAGGCCCAAGCCACACAAGCTATTTTTCTAATGCATTATGTTTAGTCAGTCAGGAAAATATTCACTGGTTATCCTTATTTGGTTAATTAACTAGGAACACTATTGCACTAAAAATAAGGATGTTTTTAGATGTTCTACTCCTGTGTGTAATTCCCTTCATCTTTTTACATTGGATTT
Organism: Pelodytes ibericus; assembly: GCA_036172795.1. Lineage (NCBI taxonomy): Eukaryota > Metazoa > Chordata > Amphibia > Anura > Pelodytidae > Pelodytes > Pelodytes ibericus. Next base: position 172,800,513 of record CM069857.1, read on the forward strand.
TCTAGATGTGCAAACAGTGTCTCATTGTTGAAATGTTTTGGAAAATACACGACTAGGGGCGGAAACAATCATCTCATTTTTATTCCTCCGCTACTTTTATATTAATGATGGCCTTTTTATCATTATATTCCTAATAACAAGCTTGATTTTACATTTTCGTAGCTGACTGCTCCTTCCTTTTTACTAGTTTTGTTTGTCCTTAATTTCCTTTGCTGTCAATAAGGGGAGACAGCTGCTGGCAGAGGAAAATCTGCTACCAGTGATTAATCAGCTTAGATCCAAAGCCTGTAAAATCCTTAACTCTATGTTCGTCGGGGACCTGTAAAACATAGAGTTGCAGTGCATATAGGAGTAGTAAAAGAAATCAGAATCTTCCCACTATCCTCTTAAAAAATCATGCCTGATGTTTTGCTGCTGTGTTTGTTTTTTTCCTATTTCCTAGCAAGGGTACGCTGTATTGTGTGATTTAGCTTCAGATTATAGGTTGTTTATGGGTTTAGATTTATTTTCAGATACCATCAAATAAGACGTTTTGTAATTCATTGTGTAGACTAAACCTAAGATCATAGCAAGTCTAGAAAAATCTTGTAAGTGGAGGGAAGTGAATAAACCCTGGCTTTCATACATTTGTTCCTGTACTACAACACCCATGATTTTTTGGGGGATTTGGAGAGTCTGATCAGGCATTATGGCACTTGCAGGGCCCCAGATGATAACTAGAGTAATTTACTTTCAAATGGTGCATATGCTACTGAAAGCAAATGCCCTACAGAGAATGGGGGCATATTAACTCCACCTTGCTTGCTCCATGGGTGCAAACATGATATGAAAATGATTTATTCATGGTTTAATTACAAATATCTAAAGAAATTATTTCCAAACCCAAGTTTGAGTCCATATCCAATGATCTGTTCTTTTTTTACAGTATTATTAAACTAACAATGAATGCAGCTTCTGTTTAACTGTCCCTTTCATCCCAAAATATATGTGTATTTAAATTTTCAATATCATTATTATGATCAGTGTCCAGCATTTTATTACATAGATCCAGCTTTTATTAAATAGATTACCCACTACACAATGCTATTATACCAGGGCTTTACAAATATTTGTATTCAGGAGGCACTGAATGGATCTATAAAATGCAAAAATGAGCGGAGCCAGCAGTAAAGAATTTAGGAGCCATTGTAATCTGGCACATATGGTTTATCCTTATGTACTACAACTAAATCTGGTGACTGCAGTCACATTTGCTTAAGAAGGCATGCTTAAAAAATCCGCATACACATTTATCAGTTTACTTTTAGATTTGAAGAGACTGTCATCAAAAAAAAAATAATAATGTTGTGCATTAATTTAGTCCAGTAGATAACATGTAATTTGCATTTCTTGCCACAAGGGGGTTCCAATAGTAGAACAACACAGAGCAGTTTAAAACCTGTTTTTTTTAAATTTGTGTAACATCTTGCAGATCTCCAAACAAAATACATAAACCATTTAATGCTCTAAATGTCTACTATAAATGCAAATTATGTGACAGTCCCTTCCTGTAGATGCACTGCCAGCACCATTTTAGAAGTGTCTCATTTTTGCTTCCACCCCATTTAATACATGGTGTGTGCAGGAATAGTATTTATTAACATATTTACAACACTGTGAAATATGATGGGACTTTATAAATAAAAAATGTTCTATTATTTTAATAGAATATCTAGACACCTGAATAAGTGTAAATGTATTTATATATAAAATTATGCATGTTTCATACTTACTATAAAATCACATTTGTAGGTGGTTTAATTTACAATTCTTTTCTCCCCTAAACTCAGCAAATCTCAGATGATTTTCACTTTACTGTGTGTTTTAAAAAGTTGTAAATAATAGGGTTTGGAACTTATTATTTTGGTGAACTATGTGTCACTAGATGAGCTATTCTGTCAATGATGTAATCTGGCAGCACTTACATTGGGGTGTAACTCCCATAAAAGAATTTCACAACAAATCACCATATGAGAATGATTTGTAACTAGACTGAAAAACTCCTGTCATTATAATAATGCTAAATATTTTTTTTTTATAAATTCCCGTCATCGTTTGTTTATTTATATTTTGATATTTTATCATTTGTGTGATTGTGTATATGTGTGTCTTCTATGAAATGAATGATACATTACTAGTAGAAGTAGAAACTAATAGTGGCTGTTTTTATGACTAAAACCCTTTATTCATTTTTTGAAATGGAATACAATAATACCATTTTGCCTGCTGGAGAAAAATAGTGCAAACCTAATTTGCAGTAGATTTTTTTTTTTTTCCCCATAATTTCTTAACTTTTTTAATCAACAGGGAACGTCCCATCCCCAAATGCGCCTCTTAAACGAGTGCTGGCATATACAGGTTGCTTTAGCCGCATGCAGACTATAAAGGAAATCCATGAGTATCTCTCTCAACGGCTCCGTATAAAAGAAGAAGATATGCGCTTGTGGTTATATAACAGTGAGGTAAATAAGGTTTACACAACATGTATCTAATTTTTCAAACATTCTCACTGTTGCCTCTAACTTTTTCAGTCACGTGTGTTTTTTTTAATGTCTGCTCAAGTCTTCTGTTAAATAAGCTGACAATTTGACGGACTTGAGAAAGTAAGATCTAACTGCGCTATTGGTGACACATTTGCGTGTTTGAAGGACTAAAGCTGAGCTCAGAGATGTTTTGCATCATAGTTGAACTATTATTTAGTTACCCCTTTCTTACCCAAAACACCTTCATTAAAATAGTTGGGGTTTTTTTTTGGCATGATCCATTCAGCATGGAGTCGTGAATGCTAGTCTTACAAGTCAAGATTGTGTCAAATTTGGCCAAATTCTAGGATCCATGTAACTCTGGGAGTTAAGTATATAGAGGAACTCTAGAGCAAGGATCTAATATCGGCACAATCAGAACATTCCATTGGTCTTCATGGTAACTACTACACATTTAGAACTTTACACGATGCTTCATGTATTTTTTTTTTTATTCAAAAAGGCAGCATTTTTTAGTTTTTCAATCTACAGAATAACCATTATCACCTTTCCCTGTAGTCTCTTCCCTTTTTAACTGTTCCCATACAATTGTTACCTGCATTTGCCTCAAACACTACAACTTTCCCATCCCCAACAACTGAGAGGGAAAACTTTCCCTAAGAATTGTGTTTTATATGTACTTTTAGCTTTGTTCTTTTATGTCATTCTCCATATTGTGTGCAGCTGCATTTGCATTATATTTTCCTAATGAAATGACAAATGATCAGCTGCCGCTTTTGTGTTGTGTTTGTATTAATTGAACAGTAATTTGCAAGGACACATATGGGAAAAATGTTGTGTCCAGCCACATTCACTTTCCCCTAAGCTCTTTAGTAGTATTATACACCACTAAACTGGCATTTAGTAGCTGTTTCTGATAGTGCCTTTACTAGATCCACCATTTTTTGGCATAAAACAATAGGCTTTACAAAGTAAAGTGCAAAAAGCTGATCCTGCTAATCCAGTTTAACTGTTTAAAGGAGTCTCACTCCAGAATTAAGAGAAGTTATTTTTTTTATCAAATTAATAAAACAAAATGCCCTAGCCCATGAGTCTTTTTTTGTAATGTGCTATTACAGACATCTAAAAGAAGCTTGTCATCCTCAAGTGTTAATGAATTTAATGAGAAGAAACAAATATTTTTTGTTTCTTCTCAATAAATTCAGTATGTTAATAGAACATACTGCCATTTTTAGCTCTGTCACAACCTGCCGATTGTGGGTCATACGCTACATTCTATTTTATGCTTCTCAAAAATCTAAAAAAAAGCTTCATAAATTAAATAGTTTTTTCTAACTTATGCAGTATAGTTTGCAGAGACCTATGTGTTAATGTAGTGAATAAAACATTTTGCATGTTTTTCAATGTGACTTTTTTTTTTCTAATTGCCAGAACTATCTTACTCTTCTTGATGATGAAGACCATAAATTGGAATATCTTAAAATTCAAGATGATCAGCACCTGGTAATAGAAGGTAAATTAAATGAAAGACAGTTGTTAAGTTAATTGTTAACAGAAACCTGCACTGTACATATATTACTATTAAGCTTAGTGTGAGAATGCCTTGCTTATAAAGTGTTGTATAAATCGGGAACCAAGTGATGACAGTAATTTTCTATCCCCTCTTGGACCACCGAGGGTTCTGTGCCATCTTAAATTTGCTCCCTAATGACTATATTTTTGGGATGTTCTACTCAGCTAGGGTCAGCAAGGCCTTTTTGAGTTCCTGATGGGAGATTGACAGGATGGCATAAAGTATGAGCAGGAAATGTAGCCAATATTGTGCACTAAAAAACAAGACTATAGACACTTTGAAATATCACCTCATATTATTGTGCCATAATTATAATAACTTAAAAAAGTAAAACATCCAAGAAGACAAAACCTGTTCAAGTGAATTTGGTGTATTTTTATTTTTTAAAGATCCATTTCAATGACCGTGTGCTTAAATGAATGCACTTTTCTTGTGTACTTAAGCCAACAATTAACCGCACAAAGTAACAAGCATATTGATACCTTGATATTGCTATAATGACCTTCTGTATTATTAGTTATGATGAACAATACATTTTATGTTTTCAAGTCTCACGAATATAACAATGTGTTTGATTTAATTTATAAATTTTTACTTTTTTTTTGACAGTTCGTAACAAAGATATGAGTTGGCCAGAAGAGATGTCCTTTATTGCCAATAGCAGTAAAATAGATAGGCATAAAGGTAAGTTTATAGGTAAGTCAGATTTCTGTTTTGAAAGTATATGCCACCCGTTAAAGCATACTCAGAATATAAAGTGAGAACAGGAAACGTTGGTTAAAACTGAACATAGATCGTTAATGTCTTGTGCGTTATTACCATTAGAGAAAAAGTGTGATTGTCCTGCTGAACCCAACTTTATGACATATGGCTGCTATTCGTAGTGTTCAAAATTCTCTGTTTATCACCAGCCCTGAGTAGAGTTGAAAATACATCTTTCTCTTATGCAGGCCATGTACCTTGTGTGATGATTTATATAAACCCCACACCGTGCCCCCGATCATAGGATATTATTGCACAAGCAAAAACCCTAGTTCCTTAGAGGCCCAAATATTGCTCCCAATACCCTTTATTATAATTTACTTTGATTAACTATACAAATTCTTATATTCTAGTTCCTACCGAAAAGGGTGCCACTGGCCTCAGCAACTTGGGGAACACTTGTTTCATGAACTCAAGTATCCAATGTGTCAGCAACACACAGCCACTCACAAAGTATTTTATCTCAGGGAGACATCTGTATGAGCTAAACAGGTAATGACAATAAAAAGGTAACATTGTTTTATAAGTTTAATAAGGATCTCGCAATACTTGTTTCTTACTGGATTATATTTACTTGTGGCTGATTTTATGTACGTTCAAACTTGCTAGTCATAAATAAAGAAAGAAACCTGTGCAGTGTACCTGCTAATTGTTAAGAAAGACTTCAAGACCAACTAATGACTGCAGATATACCATTGAATTGACTTAAGATGTAATTGCAATGTCCATTCACTATGCATGTATTGTCACTCTCTGCACCTCTAGAACAAACCCAATAGGAATGAAAGGACATATGGCAAAATGCTATGGGGATTTGGTCCAAGAACTGTGGAGTGGAACTCAGAAGAATGTGGCTCCACTTAAATTACGGGTATGACATAAATACATGTTTATAAACTCTAAATGTGTTAAAAGTCTAATTAACAATGGTGTAATTAAAACCTGTTACTATATTTATATATTATTAAGGGTGGCACATTAAAATCTAGAAAAGGTTAAATTAAAACAAATCTATGTACCGTTTTTGCTTGAATATAAGACCAACTTTGGATATTCCTTGAGGAAAAAAACGAAAAGCCTGAATATAAGACTATTAGGAAAAAGACCTGAATTATAAGACCTATAGGAAAAAAAAGTTCAACTTGTATATATTCACATGTAAATTGCTTTTTAATATTTAATAAAAATGATGATATAAAAAATGCATTTCTTGTTTTTATTTCCTTTTATATGCCAATGCTGCCTCTCTTTCCCCTCCCCCCAGCTTTGTCTCTCTCCCCCTCTTCCCCCCAGCGTTGTCTCTCTCTCCCTCCCCTTAGTGTTGTCTCTGTCTCTCTCCCCTCCTTGTCTCTCTCTCTCCCCCCAAACTTTTGTCTCTCTCTCCCCCTAAACTTTTTCTCTCTCTCCCCCCCTCCCTCCCCTTGTGTGTCTCCTCCCCCCTTGTCTCTCTCTGCCCCCTCTCCCTCCCTCCCCCCATGTCACCTTGTCTCTCCCTGGTGGCTAGTGGGGGCAGCCGGGGGATGTCTGCACGATACGTGCAGACATCCTCCGTGCAGCCCGACACTTCCGTCCATTATGACGGACAGCCGGCTGCCCAAATATCCCTCGTGACCAGTGGAGGCAGCCAGAGGATGTCAGCACGATACGTGCAGACATCCTCCGCTGTTGCCCGGCACTTCCGCTGGGACTTTTATGATGAAGCCGGAAGGATGTCTATGTGCATTGTGCAGACATCCACCGGCTGTTAGCGAGGGGGATCCAGGTCCCCCTGCAGCTCTGCGGGGGACCTATATTCCAGTCTTATAGTCTGACCTTGATTTGAGGTCAGATTATAAGACGACCTTGAATATAAGACGAGGTGTCTTTTTCAGAGCATTTGCTCTGAAAGAAACCTTGTCTTTTATTCGAGCAAATACGGTATTCATCATTTGGGCAACATACACAGTGGCAAAAATACATATTCCGGAGCCTCTGTACTACCATATTTCTCCAATTCTGGATTCAGTCAGTTCATTTGCTTTTGTAAAACATATCCTTACTCGAACTACAGGTCGTGCTGGAGGCATTCAGATATAAAATATGTAGAATAAATAATGAAGAGGGAAAGATGGATGTTATTAAGTGTTTGACTTTTTGTCTTCTCTCTACAGTGGACAATAGCTAAATATGCGCCCAGATTCAATGGCTTTCAGCAACAGGACTCACAGGAGTTGTTAGCTTTTCTTCTGGATGGTCTTCATGAAGATCTCAATAGAGTCCATGACAAGCCATATGTTGAACTCAAAGACAGCGATGGACGGCCAGACTGGGAAGTCGCAGCAGAGGTAGGCTGCCACTTGGACAAAAAACATATTTTGATCTTGTACTGTGGTTGTCATTTGTCCAATTTAGATTTTTTAAATAAAAATACAATTAGATTCACCAGAAAATTAATACATCTTTAAGATATGTACCAGTAAACATATTTTTTTTTTGACTAATGCAAGTCAAAGGAAGACATGGATAAAAATTGTGGGACACCTGTCTAGCGGAAGTTTGTAGCTTTCTGTAGCTACAATAAGCCCCTCTGGATAACCACACATGATGTGGTTTGGAAGTACACATATGAGCACAAACATAGGAGAGGACATTTGTTGTGGCCCTTTTGCGATGTGTCCAATAGATACTGAAGGTTTAGGTGCCATGGCATAGCAAGTGATTGCAGCTATGTAAGTAGTGATGAGGGGTATGTACCAAAATAGCTTGTGGTGCACTTTGGGATGCACCATTTAATAATGTCCTTGCCATACACCCTAGCATCATAAAATGGTCAGTTTGCCTACCAATGTTAGTGACACGGGCCTGTCTACAATCTGCATGTTGAAGCCTTGGCTACTTACAGATGCAATGGCAGTGGATAGTCATTTGGTGTGCCATGGCACTGCATGTAAACATGGAAATTAGATGACATTGCTGCTTGTTTCTGATTGGACACACTTCAAATGGGGATAGAGGAAATGATTGGCTGAGTAGTAGGGAGGGAATGAAGGTATAACGTGTATGCACTTAAATGTAGGCATTGGACTGGCAGGATGAGAAGGGGGTAAGAAGAAATTAGAGGTGGGTAAATGGGATTGAAGGAAATGGGTGGCTTAAAAGAGGCAACTGTAATGGACGTTTGATAAAGAGCACCAAGTCTCTTACATCCACTAGATTTTTGAAGTATGCCAATACATCCACAGTGGCTATACAACAGTGCACTCTCTATTCCAGGGGCATCCACTTTTTTTTTCTGAAGTGGGCCGCATGTTCTGAAATGCATTTGTGCATTTACAGTAATAATGAAGACTATCTTTTTAGCCATATAAAAATGTTTGTTTATATAGCACAAACAAATGAACAGAGTGGATGTTTGCCAGCTTAATTCTTGCGGTCACTGAGCTACACTGGTCAAATCACTGATACGGAGTCCCAAATGCACACCACCCAGATTTTATTGCAGAAACCATGGGGAGCACTTACCACACCTTTCAAGCTCGTAATAGCTCTTAGCCATAGGTGATTGAAAAGCAGTGCAGAGTAGTTTAATTAAGACAGTGGGGAGGAACTAAAGTGCCATATGATATGTACAAAATAATTAAAAGCAATAAAGTATAGAGTCTCCAACATCACTAAACACAATGCAACCTTAAATATAACAAATATTTGTATGATATAAAAACAATTAAAATAAGAATAGACTAAATACTTGTGCATTAAATAGGGCTTTGTTTATATTCGCTCCTCCTGCAATGTTCCCACCATCAATAAAGTTACTACATCAAAAGCAAATTATTGTTATTATAATCTTTTTTTTTGATAGAAGCTATCTAGCCCAACTAAGATTCAAAGAAGGATAACTGATCCACATAAGTTTTTTCCCCGATCCTGACAATGCTGAGAATAATCACTTAAAATGTATCCAATGTACTTCTATCTTAATGATCCCGCATGCAATGCATTCTACCTTGTCGATACATATTTTATTTATTACATCACTTCTGTGCAGGTTACCCAATATTTATTGCTTGCTTTTCTAAGTAATTGATACAAATCCATATACCATTCTGTCTATAATTAGACCCCTCCCCATTGTAACTTTGCTCTGCTTTTCAATCACCTGAGACCATTGCCGGACTGGGAACAAAAACCAGCCCTGGAAAATATTTGTATAGCAGCACCATAGCAAAACATAAATATTTTTTTTTCATAAAAGGTAAAACACTTCATTTCAAAGGCACATCTGAAGAGTGTATTATTTTTAGATAAGACCTATATATAACCTTGCCTAGGGCTAAATCACAGCACTCATGTTGCACTCACAAAACTTGATCCAGGACTTACCCCAGGACCCATATTGCCCTCACAGGACTTGACCCAGCACCCATATTGCACTGACAAGACTTGACCCACCACCCATATTGCCCTCACGGGACATGACCCAGCACCCATATTGCCCTCACAGGACTTGACCCAATAGCCATATTGCCCTCACAAGACTTGACGCAGCACCCATATTGCACTCACAAGACTCGACCCAGCACCCATATTGCACTCACAAGACTTGACACTGCTCCCAGGACTTACCCCAGCACTGAGATTGCACTCACAGAACTTGCCGCAGCACAGTGCTGAGATTGCAGGTTAGGATCCATAGTCTTTTTTTCGGAAGGGGAACTACCCATGTTGGTATGTATTTTTCTTTCCTCCATGTGTGTAGTTCCTCTCCCCATCTCATTTCTGTAGTCTCTCTCCCATCTCATTTCTGTAGTCTCTCTCCCATCTCATTTCTGTAGTCTCTCTCCCATCTCATTTCTGTAGTGTGTGTGTGTCTCTCCCTCCGATCTCATTTCTGTAGTGTGTTTCTCTCTCTCTCTCCCTCTCATTTCTGTAGTCTCTCTCTCTCTCTCTCTCTCTCTCTCTCTCTCTCTCTCTCTCTCTCTCTCTCTCTCTCTCTCTCTCTCTCTCTCTCTCTCTCTCTCTCTCTCATTTCTCTTCTCTCCTCTTTCTGTAGTGTCTCTCTCCCCCTCTCATTTCTGTAGAGTAGTGTCTCTCTCTCCCCCCTCCTGTATTGTCTCTCTCTAAACCCCCTTCCCTATTGTCTCTCTCTCCCGAATATTGACTCACCCCTGTAGTGTCTGCCTCTACAAGAACCCCCCACCCCACCCCGCCCCGGAACTGCTGCTGCCGCAGCAGTCCAAAAATAATTTAAACCACGTTTATCCAGACAAGCATACATATATTTTTAAGGCTAATTAGAATAGTAAAGTCAGGTGGGCCTCACTATCCTGTCAGAAGAGTCACATTTGACCCACGGGTCACACATTAAATACTCCTGCTTTATTCCATACACAATATGAACCATTTAATTTCTGATGTATCCTACACATGTCATGTGAATCTTTTCCTTATTGTTGCTTTAGATTATCTAGAGGTACAATGTTAGTCATAGTTTGGGCTAAGCACAAATTATGAAGATAAGCAGTAATTAACACATTTCAGTTTCCTGCAGTCTGTAACCTTAGAAACAAAAAATACTCCCCAGACATGCTTGAATATTTTATGCAGTTGTGTACAAGTAATCATTTGTAAGCAGAACAGAACAACAATTATAGAGTAGATAAGAACATTTGATTTACAAGGCCACTCTATTGCTTGAAATCATACCGGTGTTTGGTCGATGCCCCTTCAGTATAACAGTAATAAGTGAGATTGGAGAAACACACAACAAAAGAGCAAAAATTACATAGTGTGGCTCGCCATCCAAGGGCTGCAAACTCCTGTGGTGGAAAGAAAAAAAAATTAAAGTTACGTGTTTTGTGCCTGCGCAGGGCTCTTGATCATAGGCGTACACTCTATTGTGTTCTAAAGGTTAGCAGATTGTAATCACATGTTCTCTGTTGTGCTATTCTCTATCTGCAGCTGAAACATAAGTATTTTTTGTTCTTTTTTTTTTTTTTTATCCAGGCATGGGATAATCATTTGAGAAGAAACAAGTCAATAGTGGTGGATTTGTTTCACGGGCAGTTAAGATCCCAAGTGAAATGTAAAACCTGTGGCCATGTAAGCGTTCGGTTTGATCCTTTCAACTTCCTGTCCTTGCCTCTCCCCATGGACAGTTACATGCATTTAGAGATAACAGGTTAGTTTTTTAGCTGTGCCTCATACGGAAATATTTTGTAACTGTTTGTTTTTTTCTTTTGTGTCTTTTCATATTAAATCGCCTATGTAGTTAAAGGACAACTGTAGTCACATTTTACCAATTAAATAAAATGAATAGTGTCATTTTTTTAAATGACTAAATACATATTTTAATCCCCTGATGGATTATCTGCAGCGATTGTTTTGATCAATTTAAGGCTCTCATTGTAACAGCCTTGGCTACAAGGCTACTGAAGATGGCACACAGCATCTGTGTTGCCATAATAAATGGCTAGTCCCTTGCCCATGCAAAAGTGCTGCTGGAAAGGGAAAATGAGGTGGTAAGTCAAATTAAAAAATATATATATATATATTCTGTAATTAGTGTGTGTTTTCACTTATTTGGACTTAACTTCCGTTATCCTTTAATGAAACCAAACTGTTGTTCCCATCTCTCCTCGATTGCCTCAGTTCACAAACAAAAGCTGTTTGTCACTAGTGCAAGTCTGGTCCGAGAACAATGGGTTTTTGCCAACCAAAAGGTAGACTTTATTTTCAGTCATACATTTCTGCTGCAAACAGGTGGTGATCAATCTCTGCTTGGATTATAAAAAATACAATAAAATTAGATGGAATCCCCATATAAAAGTAGGTAAAATGTGGATATATAATGATGTAATCCCAGAACATAGAAACGCACAGTTGTAAAACAAGATACATTAAATGGACACTACCATTTACAAAAGATGTAATTAGATTACCTGTGCATTTAAAACCAAACATATATAAGACATATGCCACTGTGTTTTTTTTCTTCTGGGTTGAATTAATTGCATATAAAAGTAAAAATAAAATTAGGTGTTTTATCTCCAGCATCCATTTTGAGAAGTATACTCATGATGTAACATTTTCCAAAATCTTCCAGCAAGACTCACTTTACAACTGTGTCCAAAGCTTGCAGGATGATGTCATAGGATACACCCCTGCACTCTTACTGGCTCCTGTGTATCATAGTGGGCAGGACTAGGTGGCTGTGTACAACTTTTTTTTTTCCCTGTCTTCCAACACAAAGAGAGGAGATTGACCTGATCAGACAGGAACATAATGCCGCACCCTTGTGATGTAATAGTTACATTACCTTCTCATTCAATGCAAGTCTACGATCAGAATTCTGATTTATAGACACCATTCTGTGTCCCCAGCCCTAAAGTGAGATACCAGTGCTGTAATGTCTCTGGGGGTAGCACTCCAAAACACTATATTTCACAAAATGGCAGTGCCCAGTCACACTCGTTTAGTAAAATATTTCATAAAATAAACATGCAAAACAAAAATAATACATATCTGAAATAAGTAATGCAAAATAAAAAAAATGAACACTTTTCATTTTTTTTTTTTTTATTAAAATGTTATTGAGTCATAGTACAGCAACACTTCATACATGAGATCAGCAAACACACAAAATGCAGAACGGCAACATGTAGGACACAACAGCATGTCTAGATAAGATGACTCAATTTTTCCTTTTTTTAAAAGCATAATACAAACAGTGCATACACTTTTAGTGGTAGTAAAAGAGAGTGCCAAGCAATGGCAGGGAAAGGGCAGCACAAAAATCAAGACCACCATAGAAAAATTATGCTATATAGAACCCAACTGCCGCCCAAACATGGTCCTGAAATAGGACACAATATTTATATACGTATAAACGGGTATGGACATTGTGAGAGACTCAGGTTCAGGTCATGCAGAAGGCCAGGAGCTTCAGAGAAATCCACGATAGAAAGATTTTCCATCATTGCGAGCAGTGAGGGAGTCAGGCAGGTATTTCACCCCGTTGTTTTGCAAATGCGCTGTTAGGGTCGCCATGGATTTACTCAAATGGATCGTTTCAGGAGGTAGGTTCTCGAAGAATTGCAGCAGTGCCGATAAGACAGACTATTTCATGTGCTTGATCATATCCCATGGGGAATCCTTGGCGGCCTTCCGTATTCAGTGGCAGTCCACAACTTGTAGATCGCTTGGCACCACGTCCGGTAGTAGATGATGCAGAATGTCCGTCAGGTAAGTGGAGAGGGCAGCGGGCCCAATTTTCTCCACCACTCCACGTACTTTGACATTGGATTGCTGCGTTCGCCATCAAGAGCCACTAGCTGCCTCTGTAATTTCCAGGGTGAGTTGAGTCGATTGACTAGCTGCCCTGACTGGGTGAGCTGTATCTGTGCCACTGTGGATTACATTTTAGCTGATTTACTGTATAGCGTGGATATGTCTGTTCGCACGCTTACAAGCTCAGCCTTGATGACAGTTTGTAGGTCCAGATACAATTTATGGATCAGCTTTAGTTGCTAAGCCTTGCGTAGAGGCAGATGTCTTTGGAACCTGTGTCTCCTCCAGTGCTGTGTCAGAGTCACCCGAGGATGGAGTAGCTTGCGGCAGACTCGAGGAAGGCCTAACTAGGAGAGAGCTAATATCCAGGCTTTTCACCTTTTGTGGTGTCTCCAACTTTTTTGAATGTTGACCCATAGCTGACTGTGGAGATTGGGTGGTTGGTGTAACCGATCCCAGCAGGTGAAACCGTTAATAATCGCAGTTTTAGGGCCTTCAGTGCCGGAGCTGAGCTGAAACACGTCTGCACACAGCCATTGCTGGAAATTTTTGGTGGGAGTGTCCCTTTAACCTCAGAATTGAGATAACATCTTGGCTACAAATTGTGTATCCAAACCACTACTAACTACTCAATGTATCCAAAGTTAAAATGAGTATAGCAGTAATTTTAGAGCATAGTCCTGTGTAGGACTAAAATGAGTACGGCGTATGTTGTATATAGGATATGTATAGGACTAAAATGAGCATGGCGTATGTTGTATATGCTTCCCTCCTTGCATTCTGTCTACCTCATGGTGCTAAGTTTGTATAAAGAGAAAAAAGTCTCTTATGCTTGGTTTCCTTTTCAACTAAAAGCTGCCAGAAGTACTCTTTAAAATTGAAGGGAAAATGGTAGTGATCTTGTTGGAACATTGGGCAAAATATTTAACTCCTACTTATGTGGAAATAGAGTGAGATCTGTGTAAGATTCAGTAGATTAATAATATTAAAAGTGTCTGTGTGTGAGTAGAAAAGGTGAATTATTATGGTATCCTTACAAAGAAAAATGGATCATTTTTATGTCCATAGCAATAATGACAGCATTCTGTGATATTATGTAAGTATTTCAAGTTAATGTTATAAAAACTATAAAGTCAGTATAGAGTGGCTCCAATAAATTGCTACTAGGAGTTATAACACGAAGATTAATGCTGAGGGAAAACTTAATGATAAAAGTCCCATATTTTTATGAGTATCCCAATGTCTACTATGAGATTTAAATGTGTAATACATATGGGTGATAAAAGGACAGCTATTCGGATGACTTGAGCCCTATATAATAAAGTTACATTTTTATTTAAATAAACCTGTTTATTATGAAATAACTTTTCTATAGATAATGAGTTATGGAATAATTTTGATTCAGATAAACAGAGTGAATGAAAATCCCTCATTCAGGCCAGAGGTAGAGAGGGAGCCCATGCAATAAATCCACCATGCCTCCCTCTGGTGGAGTTTTTATTATTTTTTTATTATTGACATCCCCCTTTTTTCTGGTTGCCTCTGACTTGTTCAGTCGACATGAACTTAATTGGTTCAGCTTGTTGGATGATGGACATTACCTGCTCCAAAACTCTGTGTCGAAATTGGCTTTATTTTACTGCCTCTATTTAATTTCTCTGTACTGCTGTAGGTTGACTTTTCGCAGAACAAAAGTATCTCTGTTCGATATAACAAATTCCTATATTTTTCAACCCGACCTGGTAGCTTTCTCGAACTCTTGAGCATGTGGAGAAATGGATGTTAATTTTAATTACAAGAAGACCACCCTTAAAAAAAAAAAAAAAAAAAAAAAAAAAAATAGGTTGTAGAGAGACTAATGTAGATTTCTGAAATATAATGCAAATCAGTGGATCCCCCCCCCCCCCCACCAAGCTTTCATCAAAATACGGTACACATGTCTGTTGCTTGCAAATAATGTGTTACATTTCTTTTGAAATGGCCGCATAGGTTCACCATCACTGTTACCTGAAAAAAAGCAGTTTATTTTTGAATGTGGCAATATAAGCTTTGTATATTTTCTAGCTAGGGTTGCCAAATGTGCCATTTCTTTTCTGCCCACATTTAAGTTAGGCACACTGCCCTACAGAACGTAAAAGGAATTTATTAATTCGTGGATCATGTGGGGGCTTTTTGATTGATAAATTGGTTCCTTCTGGTCACATATCTACTCTGCATACTGTAGTTTGTAAAAATTGTGTGTGTCCAGCAAAATGGCCGATCTGGGAACCTTAATCCTATCTGAAAGAAACATTTTTTTTTTTTTAAAGTTATTAAACTAGACGGTACAACACCTATACGCTATGGGCTGAGACTAAACATGGATGAAAAATACACAGGCCTAAAAAAGCAGCTGAGTGACCTGTGCAGTTTGAAACCCGAACAGATCCTCCTGGCAGAGGTGCACGGATCAAACATAAAGGTAAGGGATTCACTAACTATTAGATTGCACGTTGGTAAGGTTTTTTTTGTAATTCTTTAGCAATTTTATATTTGATGAACTGTTAATTGCAACTTGAAGTTTCAGATTCTTAAAGAAACTGTTAGGGATTATTGAGGTCTGTGTTATCTTGAAGTAACCATGTTCTACAGAACTTCCCTAGTGTAGGAAATGTAACTGTAGATGTCATAAAAGAAAAAATGCCTTGTCTTGCTGTTTTTCTTTGCTATGTTTATTGTTGTGATATATCTTTAAGAAGGCCTTTTCTACCAGTGATTTGACATTTTGTTGCTCAATATTTTACTCAATATCAAATATGACTAAGTGATTAATTTAGTTTTCTACTTCATTGGAACTCCTTTAGCTATTTAAATTCCAATATATTCTTGTTTAAAGAACTTTCCCCAGGATAACCAAAAAGTGCGGTTATCGGTGAGTGGCTTTCTCTGTGCTTTTGAAATACCTATTCCTGGATCACCCACATCAGCAACAAGCCCCACTCAAATAGGTAAGATTTTCCATCCACCCGTTTTCTATTTAATTATTTTGCATAATAATAAATACAACTGGTAAGTTTCAAAACACCAATCCAGTAACATGTATTTACTAATTATAACACAATTACATCAGGATTTTAAGAATGTGACTAAAGCAACCAAACAGTTAAACTCGAATTTTATATATATATATATATATGATGGTACTCCATTGAGACAGTCTGGCGACCATCGGTCGCCCCTTTGTGGTGTGCCTGTGTGTGTGTGTATAATATATATATATATATATATATATATATGATGGTACTCCATTGAGACAGTCTGGCGACCATCGGTCGCCCCTTTGTGGTGTGCCTGTGTGTCAAGCATGTGTCATTCATGTAAAATGTGAGGAAATATGTGTGAATTTTTATGCTTATGTGAACAGTTAGGAGGGATGACTTTGGGGGAGGAATGAATGTGTATGCTTATTCAAATGCTCGGATGTACAAGTAAGTATAACACTGTAGTAGGAGGAAGCAGACAGACACAAGATATTGACAGTTTAGTATAATAAGGCACAAAACATACTGAAAATGTATAGGAAAGTTGTTAGTTCCAGCATCATTAGACCAGGAACAAAGGTAACCAATAGGGACACTCTATTGTGTTTTATCCCTCTTTAAAACATTTATAGTTGCTACTGCTGAAGTAAACATATTTAAAGTATATAAAAGTTGTTGTGTCACATTTTGTCCTGTCAAATGTACTTTCCCAATTGACTTATGCCTTTTTAATCTTTTAAACTTATAGTTTTGGAGGTACTGCAGTTATCAGATATTTAAATGTACTACTTAGTATAAAATGTATGTATGTAGTACTGGAGGCTTAAAGTCATGTATTTAAAATGTGCCAATACAATTGTGCTTCTCCATTTCACTAGTTAGAATGGTTCATTGCTCTTTTAGGGAAGTCTTAAACTCTGCGTGGATTTTAACCTTCATTGAACCTGGTCTAAAGTGTTATTAAGAGATCTTCTAAATTACTACTGTGATTGTAAAAAAAAAAAAAAAAGTGCTTTCAGGTGAACCTTTACATATTGGGATAAAACTAATATTCTGAATTGCTTTGATTTCTATATTTTTGTTAGTTGAGGGATTTGTTCTATGATGCAAATTTCCAGCATACACACAATCATTACCAATAAAGCGTCACATTCTTCTCCTGCATTGGACGCATTTCAATAAGTCATATCATGACACATCAGTGCTGGATATTAAAGGGTTAATGTGGCTCCATCTGCTGTATGCTTTTTAATTAGCTCTGCTGAGTCTATGAAAGACGCAGCCAAAAAGGCTTAAACCATAATCCATATTAATAGCGAAGCAGTTCTAAGTAGATTACTTTTGAGCTTGTTGTTCAATTTACAGATTCCAACACGGTGCCATCATCAAATGGACCGCACAGTCTCATCTCAAATGGAGGATTGCCTCGACCAACAATAATCCCTAATGGGATGCCAAATACCGTAGTGCCATGTGGAACAGAGACAAGTCCTGGGAATGGACTGTTTAATGGCCATGTCTCCGTTCATCCAGATGGTCCATTTATTGGATATATAATTGCAGTCCATAGAAAAATGGTAAGATAAATGCCTCCTATAGGACTATAAAGGTTTTTTTATACATAAGTTCATAAAGCTCTCATTAAAAAAACAATTGTACGGTTCATTCACTGAAATATCAAACACTACCATTCTGTGAAAAAAATATAATGGTCAAGATGTACCAGACAGGAACCTGGCTCTATATACAATACCTTATCTGCTATTGCCCTGGAGGTTCAAAGAGAGTAGTGTCTATTAATAGATTGGCTATGTTTTGCTGAGTTTTTCACCTTTCAAATTATCAGTCTGTCATGTTTTTGTTTGACGATATTACTGATATAGTAAGTTTATAAATGAAACACCATGAAAAACGTAATGTTCTCCGGTTTCAGCTTGTGGGAATGTCCTTTGAGACTGACACTCTAGCAGACCAATAAAAGCATTTACAAAGGCTTATCTGTCAGATGCCAAGTATAAATCACTAGTAAGCAATTGACCATGTCCCTTTGAAGTGTTTAGGAAGCAAATATCCTACTGCTTGGTTTTTGTCCTACATATCCTCTAAATATGATATTTTTATGATATTTTTAAAAAGTGATTAAATTAGCAGAACATGGCGACTATATTAAAAGTTTTGAAATTACTTCTTCCATATCTGTACCATCTATTTATCATCTTGTAGAATGTCTCTAGTAGGTTTAAGCAGTGTATTGACTTATGCACTTTTTCCTGTGAGGCAAACAGATGTTCTGGGTTTATGGTTCTCTGTAAGTCTCTATTCCATTTTATTGTGATTAGACCTTCTCTCTTCAACTCTAAATTCTCTATAATGGTGAATAGTTCTGCTAAATAGCATTTATTTGCTGGTTTGGCTAGGGCTATCTCTAGTTTATTAACTTTTTCATTGCTCTTATCTATCAAATGTTTGTGTATGAAGTATTTTACTCTAATAGCTAAAAAATTCCCTCTTGTAGTTGTTTGAAATACTTGAGCTTTCCCCTCTTTAAATAGATCTGTAATCCTGTTTATGCATTTCTTTGCCCATAGATTTAGGCTTAGATCTGCCACCTCTGTGGAAACGATTTATAGTTTTTAATTTTTTGTTCTATAAGTCAATTTATTTCCTTATTTTTTCCCAGGAAGACATGATATTTCCCAGTACCATTGAGTTTGTCGCTCTTATTGTACAATTTTTTGTCCAAATTAACGCGTCCAGTTCCACGTTTTTTTAGGTAGTCCCAGACCTCCCTTACTGTTTTTTTTTTGAAAGTACATACAGACTTATTATGGGTTTTTTCCCCTGCCAGATGTATCTCGTAAACGCCAACTGAACCGTGTCTAGCCATGGCTCGGGAATCGTTAATGGTAAAAGTCTGAACAAATACGGCCTTTTGGGCAAGATATTTCTTTATTTCTTAGCTCTATAAAGTTTTTATTAAGTAGTTTCAATATTGGGAGTAAGTTTGCCTCCACTATATTATTAGGATCTTGAGTGATTTTGATACCTAGGAATTTTTTTTCTTTTGTCACCCAACTAAAGGAGAATCTTTTCATTAATTGTCCTATATCTTTTTCATGAATATTGATTGGAAGTGCCACAGTCTTATTTATGTTTAATTTATAATTAGACAATCTGCCAAACTTTTCAATCTCCATCATGAGAGCCTCAACAGAGGAATTTGGGTTGATCAGTGAGATCAGAATGTCATCTGCATACATAGATGTTTTTAGTTCAATTCCCTTGTATTTAAAGCCAGGGGTTCTATAGATATTATATATAGCAAAGAAGACAGCGGACACCCCTGCCGTGTGCCGTTTGCTATTTGAAACCAATACCTGGGCCAATTGTCTTTGCAGATGGATTTGTGTACAATATAAGAATCACTCGCAGAATCCACCCTGACAGGCCAAAAGCCACCAAAGTTTTCCTCATATACTCCCAGCTTACCCTATCAAATGCCTTTTCCGCATCGAGAGATAGGAGTAATAGAGAGGTTTTATATTTCTGGGTTATATCCAGTATGTTAATAATTTTACTGATATTATTTGTGGCTGACCTGTCTTATATAAACCTACTTGTATAACTCTCTATGTATAATTATAGGTATGATGGCCTTAAGCCTGTCCGCCAGGACCGCAGCGTAGATCTTCAGATCCATATTTAGTAAGGATATCGGTCTATAATTTTCTCCTTTTTCTTTATCTTTTCCCTGTTTTCATATTGGGATATTTGACCTCAAGTATTCTATCGGGAGCTCTCCTTTTTCTACATAGTTGTTAAACGTTCTAGTTAACGGGGTTACCACATGGTCCTCCATTAATTTATAGAATGTGTTATTATAGCCATCCGGCCCAGGGGCTTTATTTGGTTTAAATTTATGTATGATAGCTTTTACTTCTGATATCTGTATAGGTCTATTTACATTATTCACTTCCTGCTTGTTAATTTTTGGTAAATTTACATTATTCAAGAAATCTGATATCTCTGTTCCACTTGCCTCTTCCGGTAAATTATACAGGTTCTTATAGGAATTGTTAAATGACATACCAATTTTGTTAGGGGTAAGGCATACTTCCTTCTCTGTTTTTATTCTAGTAATCCTTTTATTTACCTTTTTTCCTTTTATTTTGTTTATTAGTAACTTGTCAGCCCTATTTCCCTTATAATAGTATTTGGCATTTAGGCATTCTAGATTTTGAGCCAACTCTTCCATAAGGAGGTCATTTATTTTGTCTTGGATGTGTATTCATTTATTTTTGTTCTCATTTATAGGGCACTGCTTATTCTCTTTAGTAAGTTCATAGAATTGTATGTTCAAATCGGCTAGGGATTTCCCTTTGTTCTTTTTACTTTCTGCTTCTAGCTTTATTAGGTACCCTCTGGTTGTGGCTTTGTATGCGCTCCATACTATTGTGTCTGAGACAGCTCCTTTACAGTTCTCCTTAAAAAACGTATCTGTAAGATCCGTAATATGTCTGATGTTATCTCTATTGTTTAAAATTAAATTATTTATTTTTTATTCTGGTCTTAACCTTTGCCTACTGCTCTCCTCTAACTCCATGATAATGATGTTGTGGTCGGACCATGTAATTTCTTTTATCAATATTTTTTTCACCCTATGAACAAGTGTTAGATTACCAAGTATCAGATCAATTCTCAAATAAGCATTAAAAGATCCCTTTTTTGCGGATGATAAACCCTCCTGACATCCATTAAATTTGATTTGGACATATATTTCTGAAAAGCATATGACTGACTCTTATATCTACTTATGTTTTTTCGCTCCTAAGGGATTTTCTGTCTACCATGTGGTCCGGGGTACAGTTGTGATCCCCCGCCATCACTAGTATTCCCTGTTTAACTTTATCGATCTTCTGGGTTAGTTTGTTTAAGTATCGAATTGGTGTGGTATGTGGATTATATATGTTTACGAGTGTGTATAGGACACTGTTGAGCTCGCACACCACAATAATATATCTAGCCTTTTCATCTACCTCTTGATATTTAATTTTTACTTCCGTCTCTTTGTCTATCAAAATAGCTACTCCCCATTTTTTCTTATCTTTTAGTCACAATAGGGAATCTGTTGGAAATAAATGTTAAGTGTGTCTTGCTGGATCCAGTGCGTTTCCTGTAAGAAAGCTATATTTATTCTTTCTTCTCTTAATGTTTTCATGATAATGGGTCTTTTAAATTGGGAGTTTGTTCCCTGAGCATTTAATGTCAATATTCTAAACAAATTCATGGTCATCATTTATTTTGCTTCTCTCTGTGTTCGGGCCCCGTGCAACATTACTAATACATGACAACATCAACAATGTAAAACCCTGTGTCTCATATCGAGACCACGACATCCTCCACACAACCCCAAACCTGGGCGCAGGGAGATCCAAAGAAGTGATATCCCTCCTTGGGTCTCTGAATGGTGCTTGTGAACGAAACTCCACTCTACACAAATGTAAGGTCCTAAATCAGACCTCTGCTGTAGGAGTTGAGCCGCCTCCTCTCTTTTATTTTATCTATAAGAGATTAAGAGGTGGATCTGGAGATTGGATATTTTATATCGACTTTGCTTACATTTATCTCCTCTTATCTTCAAGTTATTATCATTCTGATCCATCTCTACCTCCACTATCAGCCTCTATACTTCTGTAATCTCTCCCTTATCTCTTTCTTTTCTTATGCTTTGTATGTTTTCTCCCAACCCCACACTTTTCTCTCCCCTCTTCTCTCTTTCTTTTCTTCCCCTCACCCACTCAATCCCTTGGCCCTATATATTTATTTTTCATATACCCTAGTGTCCTTGTCAATTTAGTATCCTCTCCTATTGCATTTGTGTCTACATGCTTTTATGCTACATCCATAAAATCTATCTCTCCTATGCTAAGTGTTTCTTCTTCTAATTTCCCCTTTCCTTTCTCTCTTCCTCCCCTTCTCTCTTTCCTTTCTCCTTCCTGACTTCATTTCTACCCCTTCCCCTCTTTCCCCTCCTCTAGTCTCTTTGCTTTTTCCATTCTCTTTCCTCTCCTATTATACTCCTATTTGTGCACATTTATTTTTTTGTCTATTTGTGGAATATTAAAACAACACTGTTATTCTAAACCACTTCAGTCATTACTTATCAAATCTTTTGTTAAATTATCTTATTTTCTTGTATTAACTTATTTTCAGTGTATATACCCACATTTTTTTAGCATCTTATGTGCATCTTCCAGTATTCTTGATTTACAAATTACCCTGCTGATATTTGTGTGCATCTAACTCTCATGCTTTTAAGCATATTTGACTTCCGGTGTGCATCTTGCAGTACTGCTAATTTGCGTTTTACTTCGTTCATAGTGGTGTGCCTTTACCCATTCAAGAGGAAATGCTATTGTGGTTTTTTGTTTGTTTGTTTCCTCCTTTTTCACATTATCCATGTTATATTAATTCTAACTTTCACCCATGTTAATCGCATTTGACACCTCTGTTATAGACTTATTGTCCATACATCTTACTCCTTCCCTCCCGCCTAACTATCTACCCTGAATTCCATCACTCTGATATTCCAGTTTCACTTCTGAACATGGGGGGGTGGAGACCGTGCTCATATATTTTTTTTCTAGCCAGTTTTTGGCAACACTTGGGCCTCTCAGAGTTGTTCTAATACCTTATTTTACGACTATGAGACTTGCAGGAAACCCCCATCTATATCTTATGTTGTTCTTTCTCATCTCTGATGCGACCTGTTTGAATTTATTCCTTGGCGTTCTAGTCCTATATGATATATCTCGAAATATTTTTAAGTCGGCATATCTCTCGTTCTTATCTAAATTTTGACTGGCAGCTAACAGTATTCGGCTTTTAACTCTAAATGAGTTTAGGCAAAATATTACGTCCCTAGGGAGGGTTTCTGATATAGATTTGGGTTTCATTAAACGGTGGCATCTTTCAATCGGGCTGTGTCAGTTATCAGCATTGACACCCAGTGAGTCAAAGAATTGTATTAAGTATGTCTCTAAATTTTGGGCTGTAATGTCTTCAGGGATTTTCCTTAACTATTTTCCCTTACCATGACCTTTTTGACCCCAACCCCGATAATCAACTTAACCCTAATCCTAACTCTAATGCGAACCCTAACCTCACACTAACCCTTACTATTATCCTTTTACTATAACCCTAACCATAGATCTCAACCCCAACTGGTACTTTTTCATTCACTGTTAATATTGCAGACAGTCACTAGGGGCAGTCTAGCAACTACAACAGAGCGGGAAGTGGTGATTCGCTGCTTCCATAGCTCTTGCCCACAACACACGACCACCATTTCTAGTATGGCACATACGCAGGGCCGTCTTTAATAGTGCTTGGGCCCCCTGGACCCTGCCCCCTCCCCTGCATGCAATCCCGCCATCCATCGCAATGTTACCCCCCCCCCCCCCCACACACACACACACATATGCCATAATTGTTGTGCCATTCAGATGCCAGTAATATTGTAACTTTCGGATGCCAGTAATATTGTGCCAGTCAGATGCCTGTAATATTGTGCCAGTCAGATGCCTGTAATATTGTGCCAGTCAGATGCCTGTAATATTGTGCCAGTCAGATGCCTGTAATATTATGCCAGTCAGATGCTTGTAATAGTGTGCCAGTCAGAGGCCAGGAATATTGTGCCAGTCAGATGCCTGTAATATTATGCCAGTCAGATGCCTGTAATATTATGCCAGTCAGATGCCTGTAATATTATGCCAGTCAGATGCCTGTAATATTGTGCCAGTCAGATGCCCAGTAATATTGTACCAGCCAGATGCCCAGTAATATTGTGCCAGCCAGATGCCCAGTAATATAGTGCCAGCCAGATGCCTGTAATATAATGCCAGTCAGATGCCTGTAATATTATGCCAGTCAGATGCCTGTAATATTATGCCAGTCAGATGCCTGTAATAGTGTGCAGTCAGAGGCCAGGAATATTGTGCCAGTCAGATGCCTGTAATATTGTGCCAGTCAGATGCCTGTAATATTGTGCCAGTCAGAGCCCAGTATTATTGTGCCAGTCAGAGCCCAGTAATATTGTGCCAGCCAGATGCCCAGTAATATTGTGCCAGCCAGATGCCCAGTAATATTGTGCCAGCCAGATGCCCAGTAATATAGTGCCAGCCAGATGCCTGTCATATTGTGCCAGTCAGAGCCCAGTAATATAGTGCCAGCCAGATGCCTGTAATATTCTGCCAGCCAGATGCCTGTAATATTCTGCCAGCCAGATGCCCAGTAATATTGTGCCAGCCAGATGCCCAGTAATATAGTGCCAGCCAGATGCCTGTAATATTATGCCAGCCAGATGCCCAGTATTATTGTGCCAGCCAGATGCCCAGTATTATTGTGCCAGCCAGATGCCCAGTATTATTGTGCCAGCCAGATGCCCAGTATTATTGTGCCAGTCAGATGCCCAGTATTATTGTGCCAGTCAGATGCCCAGTATTATTGTGCCAGCCAGATGCCCAGTAATATAGTGCCAGTCAGATGCCCAGTATTATTGTGCCAGTCAGATGCCCAGTATTATTGTGCCAGTCAGATGCCCAGTATTATTGTGCCAGCCAGATGCCCAGTAATATAGTGCCAGTCAGATGCCCAGTAATATAGTGCCAGTCAGATGCCCAGTAATATAGTGCCAGTCAGATGCCCAGTAATATAGTGCCAATCAGATGCCCAGTAATATTGTGCCAATCAGATGCCAAATAATATAGTGCCAGTCAGATGCCAAGTAATATAGTGCCAATCCGATACCCAGTAATATAGTGCCAGTCAGATACCCAGTAATATAGTGCCAATCAGATGCCCAGTAATATAGTGCCATTCAGATGCCCAGTAATATAGTGCCAATACAGCTGCCTTGGGGCCCCCCAGGAGTAAATGGGCCCAGGGCAGCTGCCCCGTTTGCCCCGCGTTGAAGACGGCCCTGCACATACGTTCATTCCTAGGAGTGATCGTATGTGTGCCAAAGTGGCTTTCTCTGTGTTGCCTCTGATGCCAAATTGTAGTGCTTACGCATGAAAGAGCTGTAAATATATATTTAGTTTAATATCCTTTATCTTTTTATTTTTTTGCAGCACCCAATATTTAGTGAAAACATTAATATTTATCATTTATAAAGTTGCACACCGTTTTGCTTCTCTGCCAAGTTCACAAATGATAAACTAGTGGTTGTCAAATCAGTGGCATGCATCTTTGTCTGAGAGGTCAGAAACAGTGAGAAACCCTTTCATTTCAGTCCAACACTGGAGATGTAAAGGTCTTTTATTGATCGGGAATGTGAACAATCAATAATGAATAATTTTCTTTCTTGTAGCAGTCTCAAATTCAAACTCCCCTAGTTAATATTCACATTGGCTATGTATACAAAAGCAATCCGAAAGATTTCTGTGCTCGGTAATCTGTTGTTGACTAGAAGATAGTTCTTACTGACTAGCTCATTATTGAGGCTGATTTCCTTCAAGGCCTGCTCTATCTACACTCCTAATTTTCCTAAAACGCATGGGGATGAGCCTTACTAAAATACAATATTAAAAAGGAAATATTTTAAAATACAAGAGCAGACAGAGAAACACAAACCTGTGTCACGTATAAAGGACACTTAGTATGCATAGGCTGTTTCCGAATATTTTTTATTAAATATTCTTTAGGTTTTGTGGCTATGGGTAGCAAACATTGTAGAGTTTAACTTAAAAATGGTTTCCTTTCAATAGAAATACTTTATTTAATAAAAGGTTCTGTTTTATGTTTTAATCAATCAGCGGAATGTACAGTAGTGACCACTGATTCATTTTTAGACAGGTACTCGCTAAGAGATGGCGAGTCTGACCCTTGTTACTTATCTTTTCTACAGAAAAGCAGAGTCAGGGAAAAGTACTTATTTGAACCATTATTAAATATAACAACTACCACTTGCCAGAATCATTTAATTTATTACCAGTAAGGAAGCAGTACCAGGGAGTGATTTTTCATTTAAAGGACTTGTGGTGAAAAATAGGCCTGTGCTTTGTCATAAGCAAGTTAATAATCCAATACATTACATTTAAAGTAACATGCCATCAATGTTGGTAACATTCCCAGGATGTACTTGAAACTGAGGCAATATCTCAGTGTTACTTTCCTGGTTAAATACTTTATTATTATAATAATATTTTCATATCCACTATCATGATGTACAAGCATGGTTATTTAAATAGGGTTTTTAGCAAGCAAATAAACATAATAAGCAGAAGTATTACATCCTACAGTGCAGACACCTTGTCATTTGTCAAAACTTCCTCAGAAAAGTGAGATCTCGGGTCTAACCTCACTCAGGATTCATCGTGAGCGTTACCTGTACTCTGCAGAAGTACCACTCACTGATGTTGTAAAACAGAGAGAAATTACCTTTTGTATATATATATATATTTTTTTTTTTTTTTTTTAAATGGGGGTTTAATCCCGCATTAAGTGTTGGATTACCAGATGTGTAGGGCATTCAGTGCAAAAGTTACTAAAATGGTTGGTTTGCAAATTGTTAGTCTTCTGCAGGATAAATGTTTCATTTGTAGATTCTAGTGGTAATACGGGCAATGCAAAATATAATTTTTTCCTTTGAATTTACTTTTACCAGATTAATTAAATGTTGTTTTTTTTTTTTTTTTTTTTTTAAGATGAGGACAGAACTTTATTTTTTGTCTTCACAAAAAAACCGACCTAGCCTTTTTGGAATGCCCCTAATTGTACCGTGTACTGTCCACACACGAAAAAAAGATTTGTACGATGCAGTATGGATTCAGGTATCAAGGCTGGCAAGTCCTCTTCCACCACAAGAAGCTAGCAATCACGCACAAGACTGGTGAGTTATGTTTATGATAGTTTAATGTCACCAAACGAGCCAATTTATTGAGATAAAATACTTGAGTGATGTGTGGACTGCATGATATTCATTAAAACACAACTTATGGTAACATGGGGGTCAACAAATCCCGGGGTCCAGGTCACATTGGTGACCAGAAAATGAGACCTGGCATCCTGTTATTGTTATCCATATGTTTCCCTTGTTTCAGATTGCTTTTTCTCATAGTGTGCCATCCCGTGTTATAATGGGACTGCATGCAAGCTAAAGGGTGTAAAGTCTGTGCTGGCTGTACAGACTGCTTGCAGTGTCCCCTTGTGCACCACACTTTAGAGTCTGAGCGCTGGGTGTCATAAGTTGTTTGTCATTTCCCTTCATCCATTCTAGATGAATTTTGTACATTAATCATGTGCCAGATGATTTGGGACCACTTGTTAAGATGATAATTCTATCACAAGGCTTGTTTTATTTTCATTGTTATTTTCCAGTGATGACAGTATGGGGTACCAATATCCCTTTACCCTGAGAGTGGTTCAGAAAGATGGGAATTCTTGTGCCTCCTGTCCGTGGTACAGGTAAATAACTGTAAAATAAATGGAAGTGGGCTAGTCTTCACAATTCTTTATTTATTTTATTAAACTGATCGAAAGGTTTCTAACATGTAGTTCATGACTTTTTTCCTCTGGGACAGGAGCAGGCTATCTTTTCCACCTTTTTCAGAGTGTAGACTAGGAGTAGTCAACTTGGCTGAGCAAAAACGCAGGCTCTGTTTGGCTGATAGCATTATCTTTTCTCTTTACACAAAAACCTGTCTCTGAGAAGGGCGCAGTCCAATTCCAAGATGACCACCTCCACATTAAAAGCAAATTTTCATGTAGCAATTATAGATACATTTACATTAATTTGGTAAAAGGAGCATATACATTTTTTTGATGTATTAAACCAGTTTATGAAAAAAGAATGTTCACGTGACCGCTCTTCTTTAGACCAGGGAACCTTACAGAGCTCTAACGAGGGTGTGGCGACTGACGCACCAGCACAGTTGAGGGGGCGCAGTGATGATTGACTGTGGCGTTGAAATACATATGGGTTTAACTACATAACTGGACGGATGCCCTGACTTCTGTGGAGCATTATTTGCATGGCATTTGTGTTTTTAAGAGCCGTACATGGTTCTATTTTTGATATTCATAGGAGAGACATACTGTTCAACAAATTGTGCTTGAACAATTATATACTGATGAACAGAAGTTCTTACCATTAAAATTAAGTTATCTACATACATAACGATGGGACCTGTGCTATGCCAATGTCAATGTCTGGCTAAATATATACTGGTGGGAGCCATGTTATTAAACTAGTCAGTATTTGGTTAGCTATATACTGAGGGGAGCTATGTTACTGAACCATCCTACTGATAGGAGCTATGCTTTCTGTATACCCATGGCAGCTACATCATATAACCAAATTGTTTTCTGACAGGAGATGATAATTTTTTGTCATTAATTATTTGGTTATTTTGTGTACCTGCTTTCATTTCTCTACAAATAACTGGTATCAAAATATTTTGGTGGGGTGGGAGGAGGCGTAATTTTCTATTCTTGCCTTACATTCAGAAAGAACTAGCTCTGCCTCAGAGTAATAGTATATTTGATCTCAAACTATGTGCATCTGTGTATCCATATTTTTCCAAATGGTACAGTTTCTTTAGCCATTGACATATCGTTAAATAAGCGCATGTGTATCTCTCAGACTATGGGAGACATAGCTTGATCTACATATGTGTGGTCTAAACATTAAATTTATTTACAATTAACAATTTATGTGGTTTTTGGCACATAATCTAAAGAGAGTTTATTTATTTTACATTGATATTATCATTTTTACATGTATTTCAATTTTTAGTACGTTTGTGTACACAATGATTATTTAATCACTGTTGATGTAAACGGTAGTTAACAAGTGAACATCCATTATTTTTTTGAAAATTGTTCTAGATTGACATTTACACAAAAGTACTTTACATATTAATTTTGTTAGAACACCCAATTAATATCCAATTTAAAAATCTAACTAATTTGAATTACTGATAGCAGTAACCCGTCATGGGAGATCCCCTCCTCCTCAAGAAGTAAATGTCTTTATAAGGAAGATAGTTTGACAGCGATAAGTATATTGCTGGGAATTTTATATATGTATTTGTACAGATTTGTTTTAATTTATTGAGATTTTTATACTGGTATGTATTTTATGCACAGTTTAATAAATTTCAATAAAAAAAAAAAATCCGATTTCATGACATTCGGCCAAAGAGAGCTGATTAACATCCAAACAAGGTGGTGGTGGTAAAACTTCATTAGCGCAGACCTTACCAATGACATCCAAGGGTATAGATTTCCTAGTCGACTGCACAGTCTAGATTGCAGTGTGAATTGATTATGCTGTGCCACAGGCCAGTTCTACCTGTCATGACATCTAAGACTGAGTGAGTGTAGCAAAGTTCCAGTGTTCAGCTAAAA
Organism: Pelodytes ibericus; assembly: GCA_036172795.1. Lineage (NCBI taxonomy): Eukaryota > Metazoa > Chordata > Amphibia > Anura > Pelodytidae > Pelodytes > Pelodytes ibericus. The sequence continues at coordinate 172,830,068 of CM069857.1, forward strand.
TTTTGCTCTTTTCATTGATTTTAATTTAGATTCTGCAGGGGATGTAAAATTGATTGTGCAGAAGACCGTGCATATATCGGTAATGCATACATTGCTGTGGATTGGGACCCCACAGCCTTGCATCTTCGTTACCAGACGTCACAAGAAAGGGTAAGGAACTGTCGACTTTTAATATTAAACAGATGACAATGATCAGACCCTTGGCAGAGAAGATTCACTATACACATTCATGCAGATGAAGGGACACATTTTAGATTCTATAAGCAGTTTGTTACCAAAATATTGGCTTTTTTTGTCAGTTTATTTCCTGAAAAAATAGGAAACCGATTTCTTTTTCTCTTCACAGATTGTGGAAGAGCATGAAAGTGTTGAACAGAGTCGGAGAGCACAAGCTGAACCCATTAACCTTGATAGCTGTCTGCGGGCGTTCACCAGTGAGGAAGAACTGGGAGAAGATGAGATGTATTACTGTTCCAAATGTAAAACACACTGTTTAGCCACCAAGAAGTTAGACCTGTGGAGGCTGCCGCCAATCCTGGTATTTTGAATATTTCCTTGCATCATTGCCATTATTTAATAGAATGTCATCATTATTTCTAGATCGTTTACATTTGTCAAGATATGGCATGCTTTTAGCATGTTAGTTGTGTTTTAATATGTGCCTGACGTGTCGATTTATGGACATTTTATAGATTTTAGAATCTCATTCTATAGCCTCATGTTATTTTTTGTTAGTTTGATTCTGCATCACACAACTATTTTTCTTACATTTAAATAGTAGATTTTCTAGTTTTGCCTACTCTTTCTCCACTAACATATTATTTAGAACAAGGCATTTATAAATGTAGGTATTACATTATTACAAGAAATTTGAAAATATTTTGCCTTCAGAAAAGCAACAGTTATAATGTTTTTACATTTAATTTAGAATTTAAATATTTTCTTGTTCCTTTTTAATATTAGATTATCCACTTGAAGCGTTTTCAGTTTGTAAATGGGAGGTGGATAAAGTCTCAAAAAATAGTGAAATTCCCTCGGGAGAAGTTTGATCCAGGGGCGTTTTTGGTGCCTCGAGGTCCAGGTCAAAACATCAAAAAGCTAGGGAAGCTTCAGTGTGAAGATCAGTCAGAACCACATATAACGAACTTGGAACAGAAGAAGGTAGAGTTTTCAAACTCCTGCTCTTCTGGAGACGGTGATGGTGTCTGCAAATCTCAGGCAAACCTCAGTTCTTCCACTGGAAATATTAATAAAGGTTGGTACATAGATTCTATGTCAGACCACCAAAAATGTTGAAAATGGGTTAGGGGAAGCTTGCCAATGCCTTTGATAGTGTGCTCTGTAGAAAATTATAGGAACTAGATAAATGTGATGTGTTTTACGCAAAAGAAGTCTATTATTCATATGATTCTATCTTTCTATAAAGGGCTACTAAACTGGTTGAAGGAAAAAAAAACTTACCAGGAAAGGTTAAAGCATCTTAACATTTGTTTGGACGAAAGACATAACAGGGGGGATATGATAGAAAGATTTAAATACATAAAGGGAATCAACACAGTAAAGGAAGAGAGTATATTTAAAAGAACAACAACTGCCACAACTAGAGGACATAGTCTTAAATTAGAGGGGCAAATATTTGAAAGTAATTTAAGGAAGTATTACTTTGCTGAGAGGGTTGTGAATTTATGGAATAGCCTTCCAGCGGAAGGATTTTAAGCATGCGTGGGATAGGCACAAGGCTATCCTAGATATATTAAGAAAAATGGGCAGACTAGACGGACTGAATGGTTGTGATTTATGGATAGTCATTTTTAGTTTAACAATCCTTTCTTCATTTTTGTGTATTAAATATGATATATAATTTCATGTTAACACATCACTAGTCTATAGATGATATGCCACAAAATTACTCTTTGGCTGTTATGTGTGAAAAGCAATTGTGTGATATATTGTCCCAAAATTGCTCTTCATATTACATTAACATGTATTTAAATAACGCTAATAATTTTCGTAGCGCTAGGTACAGAGCTATGAGGTCGAGAGCTTCATTCATACGTGTACAGTCTAGGGATAGTGTCACTTTTGTTTCTGTGGTACAAATGTTCTGAACAGGAATATAGTAACTATGAGAGAATAGTTACAGAATATTATGATTTAATCATTGGAGTTAAAATGTGCTTTTGTAGTTGTTTTTTTTGCCACCTCAAAAGCCAACCTTGGTTGTTGTTATGTTGCTTCACTGTTCTAGAAAAGTTTACTTGAGGCTTGAATGACATTTAATTGCTGAGACAGTTTTGTTGTGTTAAATTATTTCACATTGTAGCCTTGCCAGTTGGCTTTTTTTTTTTTTTTGCAAGGACAGCACAAATGCAGATTTTTGTTTTAATGAAAAAAAAAAAGTAAGGTGAACAACATTCTCTTTAATACATTTTCTAGAGAGTAGACTTCTTAACTTGAATTAGATCCTCAAAAAAACATTTTTCATTCCAGCTTCTACATCACCAGGAAGGAAAGCAGTTACGAACTGTTCAAGTAAGAATAATAGCCCTAACCACAGTCCCAGATCCTTAGGAAGGGGTAAAGGACGACTACGGTTGCCTCAACTCAAAAAACTTTCCAGCAGCAAAGAAAACCTAGATCAAAACAAAGAAAATGGCACAGATGAAACAAGAGACATTTCAGATCAGGCAGACTCAAACAAAGCACAGCTTTGGGGTGGAAGCCAATCAGAGCTATCCATCATTCAGGACTCTGAGGTGATCCTAGTCAATGGACTAAATCATGAACAAAACACTTGCACCAATGGTCAGCTTGAAAATCACATTGGGGAAGAGGAGGACAGCACGGACATCAACGATGACCAAAGAGACGACATCTGCTGTCAGCCCATTTACAACCTTTATGCAATTTCGGTAAGCCCTATTTGTCTTTCAAATCCTTAACTGAAATTTTGAATAAAAAATGGGTAGATAATACAAATGAATCCACTTTTCCTTAATAGCCTTTATTACTTGTGCTATTTAAAAAAAACTCTTTATATGTTTCTCGAAGGTGGGAAAAGCAGTTATTTTCAACAATTCTCAACTAGCTTTTACTGATTAGACAGTTGTCCTTACTCCAGCATAACTGATGTTGTGAATGCTTCACATAGTATACCATGGTTAGTAACCGTTTTGGTTCTCTCCTCCCATCTCCCCTTTTTTTTTGTACCTCCCCCATCTCCCTTTTTTCTGTCTCTCCTGCCATACACTTTTTGTCTCTGTCTCCCCCCATGCCCTCTTTGTCCCTGGCTCCCCGCCATGCCTATTTTGTATCTGCTCCCCAATGCCTCTTTGTCTCTGTCCCCCACTATTTCCCCCTGTCTCGGCCCCCTTTTCCCCCCATTTCTCTTTCTCTGTCTCCTTTCCCTCCATTTGTCTGTCTCTGCCCACTTTCCCCCCATTTGTCCGTCTCTGCCCACTTTCCCCCCATTTGTCTGTCTCTGCCCCCTTTCCCCCCATTTGTCTGTCTCTGCCCCTTTTCCTCCACATTAGATGCGTTTTGTAGGTGAAAGCGTCCTATTCATGAAAGATTTTTTTTGTGATTGCTAGGTTTTAATGTTACAGGTTAAGTATCCTTTATCCAAAATGCTTGGGACCAGTAGTATTTTGGATATTGGATCATTTCAGATAACAGATCATTTTCACCAATAAGATCTATTAAAGCCTCTCAGCACTGTGATGTGATCATTGGGAACCATGTATGTCTAAATATAAAAGGAAGGATGTTAGGATTAAATAAATATTGTCATAGTCCTTCACAGTAAAAAATGCAATTGAAATATTTAGGTAAATCTATAATATTTTCCTTTTTTATTCTGCAGTGCCATTCGGGAATACTGGGTGGAGGTCACTATGTCACTTATGCCAAAAATCCAAATGACAAATGGTACTGCTACAATGACAGCAGTTGTAAGGTAAGCTGGCCTTTTGGATTGCATTGGTTAATATAGATAGTTAATACACTATGTTAATTTATTTTCCAACATAAATACCAATGGGGCTGCTCAGACATAGGATAGATATTAGCCAGCACTCGTTAAGTTGACTTTTTGACCCAATGAATAGAAAGATGTAAAAAATTGCCACTATCCATCTTTATGGGTTTCAAGGTTTAATTGCCCAAACCTGCTACTGGGTCAAATCTCTTGATCACTGATGGCCAACCTTTGCACTGGAGGTATTTGGAACTACAGTTCCCTAAGCTGCTGAATGAGTATCATGGGAAATGTAGTGCCTAAACATCTAATGGCTCCTCAAGAGGACAAAATGTCAATATGTTGAATTATATTTTTTTACTCCAGTTGAGGAATGCTAGCCTGTAATATAGTTACTCCAGAAAAGTGCGATGATGTGTAAGAAATGAACCACTGTCCAAAATTATTTTGCAAGCTGGTTAGAAACCTCAGCTTTTTTGTCAACCTGCTGGTATTTTGAATGCCCTGTTTTGAATGCATCTTTCTTACAAGAAACAGATGCTGGCTTAGGTCCCATTTCCTTTTTCAGTAATGATGCCATGTGTTGTGCAGTGGACAAACCAGCTCACAAGAATCCAACAGTTTCCCTTTAGGAATTTCAGGATCAGCAAACCAGTCAGCCAGGCATTTAATTAGCATTACAGTATTACTGACAAGGCAAAAATAAATGGTAAATGTAGCCACAAGGGGCGACCTAAAGCTCTTTGGGCAAAGTGAGTCAATCACCATGGAGACCAATGGATAGTTCTGCAGATTACTCCAATTTTAAAACTGCCTCTAATTTGACTTTCATAAATACACTCTATTGTGTAATACACAATGATGAAATATAATGGAAGATGGGTGTGTGCCTTCATGACATCTCCAAAATTATGATGTTGCTGTCCCATGATGTTTATTGTCTACTAGCACAATGTACATTTTGTTCTATAAAACGATACCGTGTAATTATTTTACCAAACTGTTTTAAGTTAGTAAAACTAAGTAGAGAAAAATATGGCTCTGCCCAACATTTACATTTCAACTTCAAAAGCTTTCATTTTACATTTAAATGTTAAAGAGATGCCATTTAGTATATTCCTGTGAGACATTTTAAATTTACATACCAAGCTGCAAATCATTGTCATAAGTAGGAAACACCAAAGACACATTTAAAATATATGTTTCACTTATTTAATGAGTTTGCTTTGTAGTTTTGCTAATGCAAGAATCATTTTTCAAATTTTTTTATTCTCTACTTTCACAATTATTACTTGACAGAGACACTTTAATTCAAATCCCAATATCCCTTGTTACTTCAAATTCTGACTTGTTGTTCATATATATATTTTTGTTCAGGAGCTGCACCCTGATGAAATAGATACAGATTCTGCCTACATTCTTTTCTATGAGCAACAAGGGGTGGACTATGCACAATTTCTGCCAAAGATAGATGGAAAGAAAATGGCAGACACTAGCAGCATGGATGAAGATTTCGAATCGGACTATAAAAAATATTGTGTGCTGCAGTAACATGGTAACGCATCCAGTGCCGTGGAACAGTGTGTCAAAGATGAAAAAGTTGGCGGGAAAAGAGTAGGGAAGAAGCAATGAAACGTGTTAAACAGTTATTAATTGATCTAGCTATACTTGTGGAGAGGTCCCCAATGCATGCAGACTTCTTACGTAACATAAGAAAAGGTTAACATGACAGTATATTTATTTTAAATGCCCTTCTCGTCAAGATATTTATAACGTCTTTTAATATAGATTTTTATTTATTTTAAGACTACCTTTTCTTTTTCCCACCTGTTGATCTGAAGCAATCAGCTGTTTTTCCATACATAAAAATACCATTATCTACTTGGAATATTGGCTATATGTTTACACCGGATTTAATTAATTCCGTATTTAGTATTTAATGTCATTTGTTCCCCATTATTGGTAAATGTTTCAACCAAAACTTTTGAAAATGTGTTAAAATCTTCTTCTTGAAACAGAGAACATAATGCTATATTATGTCAAAAAATCTTAGGAATTCCAACAGATGCATGTGGCCACTTAAATTCTAATGGTTGTAACCCAAAAAAATTGTAATGGGTGAGGATCAAGAATGATGTCACTACACACTGTAGTTCAGGGGTGAAAACTGTCACACAATCAGTTGTGTGAAGCCCTATAAATTTAAGGTTACATGGCCATTTCAAATACAAAACCACCTTTATTTCAGGTCCTAGATATATTTGTTATGCCTTAGCACAAGAAATGTATAGGTATTAACTGAAGTCATTTAATTATGGCTGTGAATTTTTATTCTATCTTCCGATGCTGAAACATGTATATGTTACATGCAATTTGTGCAGTGTCAGGTAATATTAGGCAATTTTAGAAGTGAAATCAACCTATGCATTGTATGGGATCTTTAGGCAAAGTATATCATGAACCAAACAAACATTTGTTGGGAAATATGCAGAAAGAGCTATAGTGAGCATTGTTGCAAATTGTAATTTTCTACCAGTGAACTTATTTTGGTCCCTCCTCCTCCCCCAATCATCATCGTCTACAAAGTAAGCTAATAATTATTTGCTATGTCAAGTACAAAAGATAATCCCCATAAAGAAAATAGGCCATAAGCTCCACCTTGTCAATGGGCCAGTTCTTATATGTTCCAATTCCTTGTTGACTTTATACTATTTACATTGGAAAGCATGGAGAAAGGTTTCAATGGTTACTTCTGATGTACCATAATCCTTGCCCATTCAACTCACTGAAACACGGAATTGTTATACTGTCTTTATTTGTTAATAAAAGGCGATACTGAGTTCATTTACACATATAAACATGTTAAGGTTAATTAACAAGGAGCATTTCCTTAAAAAAAATAAAAAAATCAATGCTCCAATACAAAGTTCTCCAAATGCATCTTATAATGTGTTGCCCATTTCTCAAGCTGTAGAATTAAATGACAAGTTGTGGCGTTTAAGGACAGTGGCACAATCATTGCCCCTCGTAAGGTTTCCTGTATGACTGGGTAGTGTACGTACTTAGATACGCGGAATTCAATAAATACACTCGCTTGGCCCTGGTTGCAAATCTCAAGACACTACAGCAAGTCTTGTGTCTATTGTCTAATGCTCCATGATTATTTTAGTCTAAATCAATTTTACATTTTTATTTCTATTAATACCTGTATTTTTGTCAGATAAGCACAATATCAAGAACTTACTAAAATTAGTACATTACCAGACCATTTTTGCTCCATATCGAAGGTGGTTTATACCCACCTAATTAGGGGTGCAGTTTGCCCAACAAAGACTAACGTTCACACAAAAAATGATGAATAATCTTTTAGCACAGAAATGCATGATTGATAAATACTTTGCACTGTTTTCATTGTTTCCTAATTATTTCACACACATATTGAACAAAAACACCGAGATTCAGGAAGTATGTACTTTTTGCACTGATAAATCACTAATTTGCAATACCCCCTTTTTTATACATGATAACTAATATAGTTTGGCATGTCTTATATGTATGTGTGTATATCTATGTATGTATATATATATATATATACACACACATACATATATAAATATGAAGCTTCTAAGACTTAGTTATGTTGTATGAAAACCCTTTCCTCAACTTTTTTCAATCTCCTGGATATATTTTATTTTTTTATAACCACTTCTTTACCATATGCGATTAGATGGATAGCACAATAGGCGTAACTACTATTCGTTTACAATGTTAATACCAGATCAATTGGCATCTCTCAATATGGACAGGCATTCATAACTACTAAAGATATTTTACAGATTAATTACCCCAGTTCATTCAAAATAATTTTATTTTTGTTAACTCTTAACTTTGGAAACACGAGATATAAGTGGCAAATGCTGGGAGGTGTCAGGGATTGTAAAAATATTACATAAGTATTGTGTTGAATGTTTTTGTCTCCCTAATGTTGCTCACTTTAAACATAAATATAGCTGAAATTTAGATCTTCATAGAACAGTGCATCAATTCATGGAACAAACTTACTGGAAAATGGCCATTGTTTAAATAATTACCTAATCATTTTATTTATTTTGACAGCACACTTGTGTTTGTTTGTTTTTTTTTAAATCTGATTTGTTTCTTATACTTTGTTGTAATTATAAATATTTTTTAAATTATACAAACTCCTAAATTAGAATGACATTTATTAAATTAACAGTTAACTATGTTCACTTTGTAAATTCTTGTATAAATAAATATTGACAATGCACTGACTTTGGAAAGGTTTTTATGTACATATGTGCTATGTAAATAAAATAGTGTTGATGTTATTGAAATATAAGATGTATAAAAAAAAGTATTGGTAATTGTATATGGAGTGACGCTGTTTATCTGTAACTATTATTCCAACAAATTAAACTGTGGATGCAGATGTTATATTATCTACACTGTGTTACATATTTTGTCTTTATTCTTGTAAGGTCTGTTTTAGAAATGTTAAACAATATAGAAAATCCAACACCCACCAACTTTGTGCATTACTCAGCACCTAACAAAACACAGTTGGCACTCATTGACACAAGTGTTAAAGGAAAAAAAAAAAACCTTGCCTTGTAGATTATTAGGCAGAGATCCAGATTCCCCACAGAGCTGGATCCTGGATCTCATTGAAGCCAGGGGGACACAGCCAGAGCAATGTATATGCACTCCACTGGCACACAGTCATCCTTTGAGACTGTTTCGTACTTCCCCCACCTCTTTGGAAGTCGGAGCGTTGGGCGTCATGTGACCCCTTCCCCAATTCTCAAACTTCCGGAGATGTGGGGGCCGCATGAGGCAGCTTCAAAGAATGTCTTTGTGCCTGGGTTGCACACAGACATCCTGCTGCCGCTACCAGACACCAGTGAAATTCTTGGGTGCAGTTGTCAAGTCCATGAGGATGCATTGGCAAGCCATGTGGGTTCAATATGGAGTCCTTGTGGGTGCAACATGGGTGTTGTAGCAGTATGCGTGGGTGCAGTGGAAGTACATTTATGCAATATGGGTGACCTGTTCATGTGGTGTTGTGCCAGTTTGTGCGGCTGCAAAATGGTCTTGTGGAAGCAGTTAAAGGAAATTAATTTTTCGACAAAGCTAAATACATTTTTGTCCAATAACATTATTAAGAATTACCAAGAAAAACGATTTCTGGAACTCACGGATCCAATTGCAAAATGTTAAATCCAATATTATAGTGTAAGACAAAATAACTGCAAAATAAATGGAAAAGTACAGACACTTCACATGTTTTGCATCTAACTATGCTTAGTCATAAGTGCAGTTTACAAAGTGAACAAGTGCATCTTAAATATGGATAATTCTCCAATTAAATAAAAGGTCAAACACATTTAAAATACCTGGCATGTGAGACACTAATTTACTAAATATTGCAACATTGAACACAATATATTGCAGTGACATCACAATACAGTATTGCTCAAAATACACTTCTGCAGTTATATATAAAAGAAATAAACACACAAATGTTTATTTATTAGTAATAATGGAACAACCCTAGTAGTAGTAGTATAACACAAGCTGCTATACTTGTGACTGTAGCAAGATCTTTCCATGGATAAGTTGTTACAATAGAGTTGTAAATGCTGCAGTGTAACATTTCTATGTAACTACGGAAGCCTAAAATCATCAAAGAGATAAAGTAAAACATATATTAATTATCATTATTATTAGGGAATAAAAATTCGGTGTTATTAATTTAAATAAAGCCTTTTGTTACTTTTGTGGATCTTGGATTAAATAAATAATTATAAATGATTGTAGATATCCATGACAAATAGTTATTCAAAAAGAGAGAACCTCCTGTGACATTCAATTAATAAGTGAAAGACAAGTATGAAAACATTTTGCAATTGGATACTTGAGTGCCAGGAGGCATTTTTCTTTATATTCTATCCAATGTTGTCAGCTGTTGCCTTGTGCACCCTGCATCGCTGCTGAAGTAATATTTATTGGCAAACCTTTTTTATTTCCTATAGAATCGCCTTACATTTAGGCCTTTTCTTTTTTTTTTTTTTTTTCTTCACTCATTAAGATACAAAGTTGTGATGCCTTATAAACCAATACATGAGTTGTAATACTACACTTTGGAGTACTTACCTGTAAGGCACCTTTTATACAAGCACAATAATGTGTACATGAGCACCCTGTTCCCTAGTGAATAAATATACTAAAATAGACTTTGTCTGGTTGTATGTTCTTGATTTGCAAGCATTCCTGCAGTGAACAGCAGGAGGCGCTGTTGCAATGTTTGAAGAATAAAGGAAAATTTTCTACTACAATATGCACACACTTTCCAATCAAGGCAGGTAATCCCTCTATCATTCCTGTACCAACTCCTGCTGGAATAGTCTTCCATCTCTGGGTTCAATGACATTGTTGCTGCAGTTTACTGACATTCTTACATTTTTATATTACCTTAAATTTGAATTTATTTTTTGTCAACATTGTTTGAATATTAACTGGTAAACCTTATATGGAAGTGCTTTCATTGGTCCACTTGCCTCTAATCGATGTTATATTAAGAAGTAGTGGTACTGGATAGTCTGCAGCAATAACAAAAGCATACCTATTTAAAGCACATATAATAGACACGCATGTACAACGTGCTCCAGAAACAAATAGGGTGGTTAACGGAAGGGGGGGTGGGGGAAAATAAAAATACGCACAATAGTGTCTGACGCAGCAGACTCTAGTTCAATATCTGTACATCATAGAATTATGAAACACATATCTGGATTAAGAATAATAGCTTAACCATCTACCCACTGTACATTTCAGAAAACTGTATATGCCCTGTCCTCTTAAAAAGAATACCTAAGAAACCTAAGTTCCACTGAACACTATTTGGGATTGTGGGTCTTCTAGAAACTAGTCAGTAAAACCATGTCTGGATATAGTGATTATGATGGTCCTCAGCTTTCTTAATCAATTCCTCCTTCTGCCTGACTTTTTCCACCCTCATTATCCACTCTCGGAAAGTGGACGAGATTGCATTGCTCCAATGCGCTGGTATAAGTGACTTGGCCTCATTTAATAAATGCCACACCACAGACTTTTTGTATTCTGTGATGGGGAGTGTTGTGTGGTGCAACAGCATTGGTTCGAAAAGTCGGGGGTGGTCGGTTAACTTCTGGATTACCGAGTATATCTTGGCCCAGTAGGTCGGATAAGGGGACATTCCCACTAAATGTATGGAGTATGGTTCCAGGAGCTGTACCACAGCGCCAGCACTCTATAGGGTGCATGGGAAACATTTTTTGAAGACGTACCGGTGTAAGATACCCCATTGTTAAAAATTTATAAGACATTTCTTGAGTTTTGTTATTGATGGAGCATTTATGCATAAGTTGGAAATGTTTCCCCCATTGTGATTCAGATAGGGTGATATTTAGGGCGGTTTCCCATTTACCCACCAGAGCTGGCAAACCCTCTGAAGCTGAGGTCATCAACATTTGATATATCATAAAAAATACCGTGGGGTGGGACAGTTTCGTCAGAGGCTAAGTCCTCAAACTCAGTGAGTTGCCTGGAATACAAGTGTCTACGCTTTGCTGTTCTGTAAAAATGACTCAGGGTATGGTGAAAGCGGTCCATAAATGATATTGTCCCGTCCGGAAAAATATCTGCTGATTGTTTAAGACAATCATCCAATAGGAATTTGTTAATCGTTGTCAAATCTATCCTGTCAGTCCGGAGAAAAAGACCTGGTTGTTGCCCAGGAGGAAACTCTGGGTTGCACCTCAACGGTGTCTTGAGGGATGGGTGGGAGGTTAAAATGCCCCTACGGCTATGAGCATGCAGTACCGACAATGAAGTGGAAATCAACGGATGATGTGCCACTAGGGACTTGGTAATATTAGGTTGAAGCCATGGCAATAAGCATAATGGATTAGAAATTGCTGCTGCTTCAGTACCAATCCATAGCTTATGGGGTGGGTGAATAGCCCATTCCAAAACCCTCAATAAGTGGGTCGCTTGGTAATAGGTGCGCATACATGGGAGGCCTTGACCCCCTCTGTCTTTAGGTTGGGTCAGTAAGTCTATTCTGAGTCTGGAATGTTTTTGTGCCCAAATAAATTTTAAAAACATTGTTTTTAGTGGGGTGATAAAGGCCGAGAAAATCTTGATCAGTATTGTCTGAAACAGATACAACACTCGGGGGAGTACATTCATTTTCAGCGAGTTAACTCTACCCAACCAGGAAATGAATGTAGGCCCCCAGGCAGTTAGATGTTTTTGTATGGCTACCAATAAAGATGGAAAATTTTGCTGGTAAAGATGGGTCAGATCTCTGGTAAGCCATATGCCTAAGTATTTCATTTTGTCTCAACACCACTTAAAAGGGAAGGCACTAGATAACCCCGGTACTTCGCTGTCAGTTAAATTGATGTTGAGGATCTCCGATTTGGAACTGTTAATTTTAAGATTGGCTAATGCACCGTATTCATCAAATTCTCGTAATAAAACAGGCAGCGATGTCCTTGGTGTAGTAAGGGCAAACAACAAATCATCTGCAAACCCCAGCACTTTATGGTGGGTGTCGCCAATTGATAGGCCTCTAACATCGGGATTATTCCTTATAGCCTCTAGGAAAGGCTCTAGAAAACTCTAATCTACACTATCAAACGCCTTTACGGCGTCCATAGAGAGAAAGATCGTTTTGATATCACACGCTTTAGCATGGTGAATCAGATTGATGGCTCGCATTTGTGGGCTTCCCACACCGTCAGTACCGGAGTCTCTCCATTGCTATTAGTTTGGAAATATTCTGTCAGGGCTTTAAAAATGGGTTCCTGCATTGCAGTATCCGTTAGTAGGGCCTCATTTAACCGCCAAGTGCGCTTGGCCGGTTTCTGGAGTGGTGAAATTAAAGACATTGTAAGTCTACTGTGGTACCATAATGTGGTACCATAATGTGCTGATCGCAAACACGGAAGATTGTAGTATGAGATAAAAAGATAATCTATGCGTGAGTATCGAGAATGAGGTGTGGAATAAAAACTATAATCTCTGGTTGTAGGGTGAAGCGTCCTCCAGCAATCAGTGAGTTGGAAATCAGTGAGTAATTTCTTTATTTTACGTATGACACGTAAAGGGGTGTGTGCCGACCCATGGGAGGTATCCAACTGTGGGTCTAGTACGACATCGAGGTCCCCTCCTAAGATTGTCCTGCCTTCCTGGAATTGTTGCAATTTAGACATAATCCCAGAAAGACATCTATGTTGTTGTGTTTTGGAGAGAGAGACATTCGCAAAAGTATATACCCGGTCTGCTATAGTTCCCTTCACGAGAATAAACCTACCCTCTGGGTCAGAGTGACACTCACGTGCCACAAAAGGAATATGTTTCGCAAATAAAATCGCCGTGCCTTTAGATTTTGTACATGAATCATTACAAAAATAGCCCTGGGGGTAGTCGCGCGTGGTAAGTCTCCATGATATACTGATATTCTGTTTGGGTATCTGTTTCCAAGATGGACAAGTCTGTTGGTTCCAGTTCAAGAAATTCATATGTTTGTCGCCATAATTATGTGGATGAACAGATATCTTTCTTGGTATGATGTAAGAATCGTGTGTATAAAATAAAGCTGTTTCAATATTATTATCTATATTATCTGTTTTGATTTATATAGTTTTTTTTATTAGAGGGACAGTCTAGTCCCCAAACCCACGTGCAAGATGAAGATTACTGCTTGTATAGTGCACAGGCATTCTGTATAAATCACATTTTTTATATTTGACTCAAGCCCTCCCCAGTGATTACTATGCATGTTTACTGCAGGTGCGGCAGCACTGGTTCTATAGACACTGAGGATATAAAGCTTTGTTTCATATAGTCACTTCCTGTGCTTCTCAAATTGAGTCTATTGTGTGGCCTCTGAGTGACCTTTTTCTTGTACACAGTAGGATCTCTTAACAGTGCAACACATTGTCTGATGACATCACTAGATAGACAGGATATTCCATTCATTTGAATGGCGATATTCTCATTGGTTCCTCCAACAACAACAAAAAGGTAATGACTTTTACTCAGCTAGTGTGAGCAGTCCTGGATTCTTGCAAATTGCTGTAATTTCACAATTTCATCTAGCTGTAAAACATGCATTTTAAAGTAATTTGAAAGCCCATTAATATGCATTAATATTTGGAAGATGCATTTTGGGCACTATACAGTCCCTATGAAAAGATTTATGGCAAAAATAGAGAATTGAGAACTGCCTGCCAAGAAAGTACTAAGGTTACAGGTGCAAAACCAATGGACTCCTTATATGCACTCTCCTAAGGGGCATATATATTGAAAGACAAAATATATTGAAAAAGCAGACATGCACACTGATAGTAAATGAGTAAATATATGTTTATTCAAAATATAGTCATGTAGTGACGGTCAAAAATAGATACAGGTAGGAGAGATACTATAAAACATAGTAAGACAGTGAAAAAATTATACAGAAAAATTGGACAAAAATAGAATAAATTAAGAAAAATGGAGAAAAAAAGCAGGAAGCTGAAAAAAGTGGAAAAAAACAAATAGGTAGCGAGGATATTGTAATAGAACAAAGCACAATAGATACTAGAAAAAAATTACAACAAAAACTACTGAGTGGTTATAGATGGCTCAAGGGTTAACAGATAAGTCAAACATTAGGAAAAAAATGGCCAACCACTGCAGAATGAAAAAAATAAATAAATGATGAAATCAAAAGGAAAAAACAGGGTAAATGTAGGAAACAAAGCCCACAAATAATGCCTCTTACAAAGGTCAATCAATCAATAAGCATGCATCAAAGATAGTGTAGAAAGAATGATTGAGAAAAAAAGTGGTTGAAAGAAAAATAGAACACAAAAGTGTAAAAATAAACCACAAATGAAAAAACTGAAAAAAGGAGCAGTTTGACGACTGGCAACTGTCTCAGCCGAATGCAGGGATAAACTCTTCAGTGATAGTGCTTGTGCAGGGCGTGCAGAAGTCCATATTTATCTCAAGTTGTTCCAGAAGTCGATGCAGGTAAAGTCCATGTAAGAAAATAACAGGCAGAGGTCTGGGGATGTTGGCACAGGCGACGCGTTCAGAATCCCAGCACAGGCCTGCTGGGGTTAACTGTAATTAAATTAATATATGAAAAGCATAAAAGTAATATAGTAAAATTGAAAACAAAATGAGGACCATAAACTTGGAAGGAAACTGATCACAGTAAAAAAAAAATGTGATCAGCAAGGGAAGGGTTAACTTTTTTTAAACAGCAAATTTGTTTTTTTTTTTTCCTTTCACTGTCATTTTGCTGTCATTCTCTGTCTGTACTTCATAATCATTATGTGAAGTACAGGGAATGAACTGGAGGCAAAATCAGTGTATATAAGCATACAACATAGATTGTATTACTAAGTATTTTGGTAATTATGGATATGAAAAATATTTAAAAAAGATATATATGTTACACGTTAAAAAAGTTTTTACATTTCACATCCAGAATGATCAAAATGCTTAGTATACATTATACAAAATTGACAAATACAGACAGACATACAGTTTATAGATTTTTTTTTCATTCAAACTGAAAGCAATTTCCCAAACCTATACTAGTAGTTTGTCTGAGCTGTGGAATTTGTCCATTCATTCAAATCGTCTCTTAGGCTGTTGTATGTAATGTGGGAAATGTTGTTGAAATGAAGTCTATTGGGTCTTTTGACTAAAATTCGAATTTGGAGGTCAACAACTACATTCAAGTTTTAGTGAAATAGACTCACTTTATTCGAAATTAAGCCGAATTGCCGAATGGATGAATTCCACAGATCAGATCAGGGCAGGGCTTGACAAATTTAATTTAGTTTTAGGAGCCAGCCAAAAAATGTAGGAGCCAGACAACGGCACATCACAAAATCGCACGGACACAGTGGCATACACCCACCTCACATACACAGCCAGTTACATTCACACATACATACACACACAGTTACATTCACACATACATTCACACATACATTCACACACACACACACACACACAGTTACATTCACACACACCACATACACAGCCAGTTACATTCACACACACACAACATACAGTCAGTTACATTCACACACACAGCAAGTTACATTCACACACACAGCCAGTTACATTCACACATACATACACAGCCAGTTACATTCACACACACACACACACACACACACACACACACAATATACACAGCCAGTTACATTCACACATACATACACACACACAGAGACCATATACACAGTCAGTTATATTCACTCATACATACACACAGACCACATACACAGCCAGTTACATTCACACACACCACATACACAGCCAGTTACATTCACACATACCACATACACAGCCAGTTACATTCACACATACCACATACACAGCCAGTTACATTCACACATACCACATACACAGCCAGTTACATTCACACATACCACATACACAGCCAGTTACATTCACACATACCACATACACAGCCAGTTACATTCACACATACATACACACACAGTTACATTCACACATACATTCACACATACATTCACACACACACACACACACAGTTACATTCACACACACCACATACACAGCCAGTTACATTCACACACACACAACATACAGTCAGTTACATTCACACACACAGCCAGTTACATTCACACACACAGCCAGTTACATTCACACATACATACACAGCCAGTTACATTCACACACACACACACACACACACACACACACAATATACACAGCCAGTTACATTCACACATACATACACACACACAGAGACCATATACACAGTCAGTTATATTCACTCATACATACACACAGACCACATACACAGCCAGTTACATTCACACACACCACATACACAGCCAGTTACATTCACACATACCACATACACAGCCAGTTACATTCACACATACCACATACACAGCCAGTTACATTCACACATACCACATACACAGCCAGTTACATTCACACATACCACATACACAGCCAGTTACATTCACACATACCACATACACAGCCAGTTACATTCACACATACCACATACACAGCCAGTTACATTCACACATACAGCCAGTTATATTCACATACACAGCCAGTTACATTCACACATACATACACAGCCAGTTATATACACACCATTTTTGTGTTGTTTTTTTTTTTTTTTTTTAAAGAACAAAAAAAATTTTCTTACAGTGTCCTCCCTCCCTGCTGCTTACCTCATTGCAGGGGAGGGGGACATTTATGCTGGAGCCCGATCTTCTTTCGGTTCCTGTGCCGTGTTGTCACGTGACACTCGGCACTACAGTGTGTTGCGCGAGGGGGCGGAGCTTACAGTCTGTGTGATCCACACAGACTTTCTCCCCTCGCGCTGAAAAAGAAAGTAAAAGAAAAACGGATGGCAGCCAGCAAGGGCTCCCTGTGACAAACAGTACCCGGGCGCCAGGTCTGATTTCCTGGTCGCCATGGCGACCTGGCGCCCGGGGTTTGTCGAGCCCTGGATCAGGGTCATAAGACAGTCATTATTCATTTAGGATAAGTTTTCTTTTGCATAGTAGAATGTCATGCAGAATAAAAACTAATCCTATATGAATAATGAAATTCTGATTACTCTGTTTTGTGGAATTTGACAGTTAGGCCAATTCGGATGAACTTCGACTCTATTTCACCTCTATTTCAATTTAACTTATTTATACTATATACCTATTTACTGTGTCACTGTTTTTTCCCCCCCTTCCTGGTGTCAGTTGTGTCCCCTTCCCTCACATTGTCTTTTCTTCCCCACTTTCCATTTGGGCTTGCCACCATTTTCTACTATTTTTCACCTGTCTTCCATTCTTCTCCGTCATATTTCAACTCTTTGCGCTGTTTTAATTTTTTGGCCATCACACAGGTGAATTGCTCACCACAGCGGCCATTTCCTTGTAGCCTCCACCGGTTACTTTAGCATTTAGCCGAATTCATACTCCCAGTAACCATCTTACCCATTTCAGCCAAATTACATCAGTTTTCACCCGAATTTTGAACTTTTCTGTTGTTTTTCCCTCTGTGCTCTGTCGCCATTATTGCTAGTGTATGGCTGCAATCACTCAAACATGTCACTGTTCCACTCCTTCATGCAGTATTGCCTGGACTGTTATTGGTGTTGTATTACTTTTCTGTGCCACACTAAGACTCAGATCTGGATGGGGCTTCTCCCCCTCCTAGCCCTAATACCCCCAGGGTACTGAGTAAACCTGAGGATAGTACTGGTGACCTTATTAACTTTGAGGAATTTCAGTAATTACTAGATTCAACCATGGCTAAGTCCATGTCTTAGGCGATGCATTGCGCTATGTGGCTGATGTCCTCAACCATAGCCCAATCAATTTCCTCTGCCCATGTCACTGCTCAGACTCCTAATCCTCAGACAGATATGCCTGCTCAGGGTACAAGGGTCTCTCCTCTGCTACCTGGGCGGCAGGCAACTAAAAAGTTTAAGAACGTCCCAGCTACCACCAGGGCTAGATCATGGAAGAAGGCTAAGGCCCCTGTTCAACTGTCAGAATCTAATTCTGATGATGAGGAAGTGTATAAGTATTCTGATTATGATGAGTCTCATGATTCTGAGGATGATACTCCGATATCTCACCCTATTACTCCAGACTTTGTGTTGCCCGCCAACATACATGTCTGTCTTATTTGATATGCAAGGCACACCCATGTTCCCCTAAATGGTTTCCTTCCGACCATATCAGTATGTACCTGGCTATCAGGGTTCACAAACCTCTACATAAAAGAGCCAGAAATAAACTGAGCACAGAATTCACTAGGCCAACCGTGCCAAACCAAGTCTGTAGCACTCCCAATATTGAGTTATAAAACTTATGGCAGTTTTGCCTTGCCCACAACATTTTAGTATGCGCCAAGCACATTTCGAGCCAGTCAAAATTCAGGGCAGGCTGGAATTCTCGTTATCTGTCAGACTTCAGCAACTGGCGTCCCCATCAGGGTTCTTTTCGTCACCTTCTGGATCTTTGGGGACCCCTCGAGATAGATCTGTTCGCCTCCAAACACAATTCTCATCTTCTCCAGTTTTTCAGCTGGAGCCAGATCCGGAGACATTAGAGACCGATGTGTTCTTGCAGGATTGGGGGCGGGGCAGGCACATTTTCTGCCCATTTTGCCTCATATCGCGGCTGTTGCTCCATCTTTGCTGTCACCGTTCTTCGATAGTTCTGATCACCTCGTGGTCGGAGACTCAGTCACTGGTTCCGGTGTTCTGACGAATTACTCGAGCAAATTCTCCTGCGCAATCGCAGGAGAATTTGCTCACTGCGCATGCGCAGAAAGTTACAGCTGATAACTCAGCTGTAACTTTATGTCCACCGCGCATGCGCGAGCTAACCAACCCACATCCCGCCCCCCGCCCCCCGCACACCCCTTCTCAGCAGCTGATCGGACAGCGGCGGTACACAGCGCATGCGCGCGGCTATCAAGCCGTGTGGGAATGCGCTGTGTCCGTGGCTGGATTCAAAGAAAACGCTGGTAAGTAACACGGGGCGGGGGGGGGGGAACATAAGGAGCCAACAGAGAGGTAAGCACCCTGGTGAGGGCTGCCTCATCTTCATGGGAGTTGTGATCGGATCGCCGCGCGCATGCGCTGTGTACCGCCGCTGTCCAATCAGCTGCTGAGAAGGGGTGTGCGGGGGGCGGGATGTGGGTTGGTTAGCTCGCGCATGCGCGGTGGACATAAAGTTACAGCTGAGTTATCAGCTGTAACTTTCTGCGCATGCGCAGTGAGCAAATTCTCCTGCGATTGCGCAGGAGAATTTGCTCGAGTAATTCGTCAGAACACCGGTCCTTGTTGGAAATGGCCGGATCTGATTTCTGACATTTTTGACCACTCTTATCCAATGATAACTCAAGGGCAACTAATTCTACAAGCGTGGCTTATTTCAGGGGACCCTGGTTTGTGCGAGGGATTACAGTATCAACTTTGGCGCTTTTGGAAGGTTCTTGGGCACCGGGGACCAGGTTTTCCTACACCTATGCCTGGAATGCATTGGTGCGTGGAACAAAATCTGGATCCCGGATCAGCTCCTGTAACCTTGATCCTCCAGTCTCCAGTGATATTTGGCTAGCACTGATGTTTTCCCCTAGAAGTAATAGAGGTTGATTTTTTCTCAAGCAGAAGTTGAATGATTATCGAAGGTATGCATTAGCAGGATTACATTCAGACAAGCTTTGTTAGGCCAGTGCTCACTATGTAATGTTTTGCCTGAGGTATATAAGATAATGTGAAACTGAAGGGTCTCTTGCACGAGTGTGCCTTTCATTTATTGATGGTATGAAGGTGAGTGAACAGGAAACCCAGAGCTAAACTTGTAAAACAGGTCTACAGTAGGATGGGGTTTTGTTGAACAGGTTAAACCTTTATTATCAGATCAAGCACTGACCCAAAGTGAAAGCTAAATGCCTGCCATTCTTTATCAATCAAAAGAAAACCCTTGTTTCTGGTAAAGACTTCCTGGCAATAAGACTGGCAGTAAGGGACCTCTGGTTGTAAACTTGGGTGTTAGATATAATTATCCTAATGTAAAATTCTAAAACAAGTTTCCATAATAATCATCACTCGGTTGGAATGTATCTCTAGAATTGTACTTTCAATATCAGCAGGCATCTGCAATAACCATTACTTTGTGGAACCCAATGTGTAAACAATGGTTAATCACCCCGGTGGGCTTTACTGTTCTAGTTGTGCCAGGAGATCGGTCAGCCGCACAAACCTGATGAATGTACTAGAACACTTCAGGGTTCATTTATCCAAATTTCAAAGCCATGTGATATGTGGATAAGGAATATTTATTTGCAACAAATGTCCAAAGAAAGGGGAAGCAGAGGCAGAGAAACCTAAACTAAAATTGCTCCAGTTATACATAAGCATGTAAATAAAGAATAAAGAACAAATAAAGAATAAAGGCAATACACTGACCGGTTACAGCATGTCCTCCCAAACACTATCTCGTTCTATTTGTGACACACTACATATCAGGTGAAGCGATGTTTGTGAGGGTCTTGTGAGCGCTCACCAATTTTAATGTCGGCTGCATTTATTTATGTTTTATTAAAGCTATGTTGTGTTTTCATGTGATGTTGGTTCCTTCCTCTTTGTTTATGTCCTCTGTGTGGCAGATGACATCTGAGGTGTGCTGAGTTCAAGAAGCTGGGAGCATTTGATCTAAGAGAGTGAGCTACTATAAATTCATGAGCAATCACAATGAGCAGTAATTTTCTGCTCTTATATGCATAAGTGTGTTTCATGACTGTTAAACTGTACGTTGCGCTGGTTGACACAACTGTTAGCTGCCCTGCAACTGACATAGCAATCATTTGCCTCATTAATGACATGCACCCAAAAACATACATTTCAGCAGTGAGCGCATTGAAGTCTAGTCCATCGTAATTTAACCCTGAGATCTGTGGTACCATAGATCTGTGCTGCCTGCAGTTTTTTGCAGTTGTGCCATTATTTTATTTCCCAGCATATGCTGTAATGAATTCTGCTGGAGAGTTTTGAGAGATTTATCCTACTAGGTGTACAGCTATAATTTTCAGCTAAAGTAATACAACTAGATGTAGCAATTGTGAGCTTGGGACACAATAGCAACTGCACACCTCACAACTTTTGCCCCTGGCAAATCGGGACGCTGGGGTAACGGAGCCCAGACACCCAGGAAATTATATCAGTTCTGCAGTCCTTAATCAGGACTGTCCTGCATAAAGTGGAGTCTGCTACTTCACTCGTTACAACCTATTTAATTACAACAATCCATGGGGTTCAGCGCACTCTGTGGATAAACAGGTTACAAACTCTTAAAGGAACACTAAATCTTACTTTTCACTTGTGCTTCTAATATAGAAACTGGGTAAACTGGCTGTGGCATGTTAATGGACAAACTGGCTGTGGCATATTCATGGGTAAACTAATAGTGGCATATTCATGGGCAAGCTGTGGCTTACTAATGGACAAACTAGCTGTGGCATATTAATAGGCAAACTGTGGCATATCAATGGAAAAACTGGCGGTGGCATATTAAGTCTTGGATGTGCAATGCGGGTAATGGGGCATGTCCTGGGGTGCAGCACCAAATCCTGGATGTGCAATACAGGTGATGGGGCATGTATATTTAAATAATTGGCATGATATACAACGACCTGGATAAAATGACTTTGGCAGGATAGGTGGACAGATGTTTTTTCAGTAATGGGCCCTGAAATTTTTGATGGCGGCACTGCTTACAGCAGCAGTGAAAATAGAAAAAAAGGAAACTAAAAGTCTAGAATTATATCTAAAATGTTAGGCATCATGAGGACAAATATGAAATGAGTTACTTACAAAATAGGGACAGTTCATCTGTGAATTGATGTAGAATAATAAAAATTCACCTCAAGGGAACAATAAACAGGATGTAAACTTTTGTTTTGGAAGCCATATACTGTAAAGGTATATTTCCTATTGATTAGAGTTTTTTTTAAGAGTATGTTACTTAAAAACATACCGTTAGATGTTTGTGTATTGGAGTATTTTGGAATAACAACAAATGGGTTTACTTACACAAAATAATAAGTACATATTAGTAGCTGTTTTATCACATATTACTGTAAAGTTTAGTGAGGTAACACCAGAGTAGGAAGTGGTTTTGATTCCAAGGTGGGACTATACCTCCCCATGAAAGGGACAGTGGGGGAGGTCTGTTTGACTGTACTCCATTATTTGCATACTATCACTTGCAAGTTAAATCAGCGCTAAACTAAACGCTAGCTGACAGGCGAGATTGCATCGAAATGCATTTTACTCCTTTAACCCAATACAAATAATCCTTGGTCTTTCACTCGAAACAAACTGCTTTGCATTTCACTGAGTGAAATGTGAGCGGGGAGGAGTGAGAGGGATGGTGTTTTGGGTTACACCCAACTTCAGAGGAAGGCTCCAACTGTACTCACGGAAGACGTTTGAATCGAAGTAGGTGCACAAATATCTTTTTATACTCTTCAGATCGTGATTAATATGTATCAGTTTATGTAGCTGCGCGCTGATTGCAGCTGGAGCTATATCCTCTCGGACCCCAGATACCTATTTCAGTAGCGTGTTTTAACTTTGTACATTTTATGGTGTGGATTTTAAATGCTGTTTGAGAAAAATATATTCACTGTTTGTTTTTTTTTACCGCCGTTTAGCAATTACAAAGTATGTTTTAACCTGCTAAAACAAGTCAGATCGAGACACACATTACTTAGATTTAGGTTCAACTTCAGGAGAAAGAGAATTGCATTTAAATATCCATCATATGGGGTGATACATTGAGAGTACACGGTTTTTGGTAGACTGAGTTATTTGCATGTTTATAAGCGTCAGTGATGAGGAAATAAATAATTACCACGTTTTCCCACGAACCTGTTGCTATTCAGGAAAACAACACCGAATATTGGATATACCATTGGTTACTTGATATACAAGAATAAATGGTAATAAATAAAAAATACTAGTGTATATTTGAACCTGTAATTGTGCAGCACAATTTTGTTTTTGGAATGGTTATATTATTTGAAAAGGCATATTTTTCTAGAATTAGATTTATGTAAATACTGTGTAAGCCTCTTTTACACAGACCCCCCCTGCCTCCCCCAATACAAAAAGAGGTTCCTATATATCTCTCATTCCCATCCATAAATACTCTGAACATCCCTTCTGATAAATAAACCCCCCTGCCCCAACCAACATACCCCTACAAAGCTCTTCCATTGGATAAATCTTATAATATATGTAATTCAAGGCAAATCAAAGTAAGTACTGTTAAATTTAATAGTTAAGAACAAAACAAAGTAGTGTGCTGAAATGTATATTTGTTGTTTCAGAGTCATATAAAGTATTAAAGTATTGATAAATATGTCCTATTCCCCCCCATTCCCCCCTTATGCAAAGTTGCATGTAGTCAGTCCCTTCTCAAGTGTAGCTACTTGTTGTGGAATAAAGACATTGAGGGTGGGTGTGTATGATTTTTCTAGCCACAGACTGTCAGGAGGGCAATTCCCCCAGGGCTACTGTAATATCTCTCAAAGGGAGGTGGCTGCACCACTTTTCACAGTTAAATGCCCCTTTTGATCTTTCTATCCAGTTGTCTCCTCTTATCTGCCTTTCAGTCTCTGTACATGAAACGTCAGCAAATATATCTTGCATGCCTATGTGTGTCTATTTTTGATATCAGATGGGCTGATGAAGTGGCACCAGGGGCCAACAGTTGCCAGCCTTCCTCTAGCCACGGGTAGGACAATCCAAATAATGGGGTAAATTCTATGGCCTCCATATCCCCGAAATTGGCGTTAGTGGGAAATTAACAGGCAGTGTTGATTCTATGCCCATTGCAACACCAGTAACGGGTGAGGTAATATTATTACCACACCCATTAAAAAAATACCGCACCCGCAAAAATACCTCCATGTTTTCATAGAGGTTTAGCAGAGTTTACTGCGCAAACAGTGATTCAATACCTGCTGGTAAGAGCTAACAGGCAACAAATCTTTCTTTCTGTGCAACACAGCTGAAAAAAAAAAAAAATGCACATTTTAACCCTTTCAGTGCTGTGGGGAACACAAACAGTGTTCCCTACAGCAGTTAGAGGCTTCACCTGTGGTAGAAAAATTGGGGCAGCCCACCTCCACCTCCCCCCAAGGGGCTGCGTGCATACTCATAAATGAGTGGCCCCAATAATAGCCAACCCACCAACAGGCCTTTTGAGTTGCTATGCCCAAAAGCGCTGTATAAATACAATAATAGCCATTACCCCATGTGCCAGGTGCTGGCGAAATGTGCCCCTGGCACATTAAATAAAATTGGAGAGATGATCAAAAAAGCCCCCCCCCCCCCCCCTTACCTGTAAAAAATAAAAAACACCCTTAGAGTCCACAAAGGAAGCCCTATAAAATAAAATATTAACTGGTCCAGTGGTGATCATAGATGCCCCCGATCTTCACCTTCTGGTCCAAGCAAAGGGGCCACCCAAAAACAAAATTAAAATTTTCATTTAAGGTTAGAATGCCAAGTGTTTGTTGCTATCCCGATGCTCTGGCTGAAATATGTATGTGGGGAGTGAGGGAGGAAGAGTCTGTGCCAACGAATGAGGCACAGCTTGATCAGACACAGTACTGGATCATCACACACCCCTACTCTACAGCCAACATAGGTAGGCAATCAGTAATGGGGCAAATGTTACCCATTTTGTGTTACGTGGTTTGGAGAAAAGGATTGCAAAGAAGTAACGTTTTATCTTCCCTTGGAAAATATATTGTAAACGCCCATGACCAGAGCCAAATTTCCGAACCAGAAAGTAGCGTGTCAGGAAAAAGCACAGCTTTCTTTGGCAGTAGCTGCTAAACCACCCATGTGAAAATAGAATAAGGACTGGGTTTTCTAAATGTAGAGGTTTGAAATCTACCCAAAGGAAGAAAAAAAAAATGTGTATAGCATGACTTACTAACAGTTACATGTAAATGAAGCATCTATATTGAGTCTTTTTTTATTTTTTTACCATTTGTTGGGTCAGTAGAATCACAGGAGAATGGATTTTGTTTGGAGTTCTAACTGGACCAATTAACGGGAAATTTCCACGGAAAGGTTATTGTTTTTTTTTTTCCTTTTCATTTATAAGTAGATTCTGAATATTTAAACCGCATTTGCGCACATGGCTCTAAACAAACCTTGAATTACCTATATATATATATATTATATATATATATATATATATATATATATATATATATATATATATACAATATATAACGTGTCTATTCTTCCATTTTGACTCAATGACATCTTTTTTAAACTTCAGCATATGGAAGCCATAAAACATGTGCTCATAAAAGATCTAAACATATGTTTATAATATGTTCTTATATGATTTTCAGTTTAAGGAGGGTATGATTGATGTTCGCCTTTGCAACCATGCATCTAAGTTTGCTCATCTATCTTTCAGAGCTTGAAGCTAGGATGAGTATTATAGTTTGTTGCTAGGGAGTGGGTCCCATTCCACAGTAAAGACTATTTTACACTGTTGGCTGGTCACATTTTTTTTATTTTCTTTTGTCATATGTAAATAATAATGTCAAAATACCTGCCAATGCACAAAGGGCAGATGTTCAGGATCTCTGGATTCCCCAAACGCTGTTGAAGACCTCCTGTGTTCTAATTAATTAATTCAGGTATTAGACTCTCCTAGTCTAAGTTAAAACAATTATTTTACTCTTAATTCCTGTTGTAAAATGATTCACTCTTTTTCCAATCTATTACTACCGCTTATAAAAACAAATTACCTACATCCTCTGGAGAGGCATTAATAAGACTCACAAATCCAGTAACTATTATTGTTTATTAAATTATTAGTTCCCCCAGCTGCGAGGTGAAATGCGTTTTCATTGTTTTATCCTCAGGAACAATTTCCTTGAAGTATGAGTACCAAGTGAACTAATTGTATTTATTGTGGTCATTTTTATTTATTTAAAAAAAATGTAATTGTATTTTTTAAACATATTTCTTGATATTGCTTTAGACATTTCCTAGGCACCTGCACTGCTCTCTATTCTACATATTTTACCCCTGCCTCTGAGTTGTGCACATGCAATTGATGAATAGCCAATCAAGAAATGGAGGCATGAGCACCACACAACAGTCAGTGATGCAGACTTTGTCATTTCTCCAGTAAGAATGTTTATCAACTGATTTGGTGATTTGTTGTCATAGGTTGAACGCCAGACAACATGGAGGCTGTAAGGATGACTTCACGAGATGAGTGGCCAGATGAGACTGAGGAGACGCGAGAAGAAACTCTCGAAACTACAGCACCTTCCTGTTGTGACAGGCTGCACACAACTGTTTCTAAGTGGATTATTCCTTCAGACTACAGAGATGCCTATTTGGAAAGAGCGAACTGTATCCCTCCTCCGATCTTCATAATTTTAATCAGCATTGCTGAGGTATGTCAAGAATATAAGCTCCATTGCACCTCTGCTATGGAAAAAGGGAAGTGATGGAGGTAGCATATAAGAAAATTAATCAGCTGCTTAGGGACATAGGTCTGATTTAATTTTTTTTTTTATTTGAGTGCCCTCAAAACCTAGAACTACCCCCACTAAAGTGTATTACTGGGGCTGCAAAACCAATTAGGATTTTTTGGGTTAACATGAAAGCTTTTTATAATGTTTCCTAACAATATTACAAAACTGAAATATATTGTTGTTTAGGCCAGATCAGAATGTAAAAATACACATTATGCAACATCAAAGGCATCAAAAACACAGATACAGGAAATATATGGAGAGCCATAAAGATCTAATCAGAGGGAAGTACAAGACAAGCCATCACACAGATTAATGCCTAATGTATAAGCTTTATATGTATATACACATGTTCCACCTTCATGAAATGATTACTCAGACAATACTATAATTTTTTGATTATTATTTATATATATATATATATATACATATATACGTATCCAAACTGTTAAAGAAGCACGTACTCACGGGACTTGCGATGGAAAAATTCTTCAGTCGATACTTTATACAACAAAATACATTGTGTTGTACATATGGTCACCATGACCACATGACCATATGTACAACACAATGTATTTTGTTACATAAAGTATCGACTGAAGAATTTTTCCATCGCAAGTCCCGTGAGTGCGTGCTACGTTAACATTTTAGATACGCATACATTTCTTGAGCTGCACGACACCTGGGCTAAGTGCATTTGAGAGAACTCCTGACAAGCTGGGTGCACATACCTTGGGTGTATATATAAATATTAAAACAAAACATCAAAATCATAATTCAGGCCTTTAGGCTTTCTAGTCTGGAGGTCAAAAATCAATTTTGCCTCCAAATAGTTGAATCTAGCTACAAGATTACCCCCTCGCTCACCAAACTGGACTCTGTCGATACCTTGAACGATAACTTCATACTGTAAGGAAATATCCTCTGTCCCTTAATGCGACCGTCTTGGTTTGACTTGTAAATACTGGATCCAGGAGAGCTATCTCACAGTGAATAACTGAGACCGACACCAATGCAACTGTGAAACAACTCTGATTTTAATTGTTTAAACAAGCATATATATACGAAGATAAAAACATTAGTTACTACGATATAATTGGTTATTCTAATATTCTAATATGCAGAAAGGCGTGTTTTATAAGAAAATGCACTTAAAACGTAATATGTAAAATAGTGTTACAAAAGTCGTTCTTATGGAAAATTACAGAACTTTCAGAGACAACTTGTTGATGTTCCAGAAACCTCTGTTCTAGCCTTGGAATAGTAAGATAAGACCATTCTAATAACAATTATGCTACTGGCGTGATCTGGCCTTCCAGAAGGTGCTGCAGACATCAGCTTCTTTGACACACTGTCGGCTTTTAACCCTCACAGATCCAAATTAATCCTTTCACATACTATCACCCCATTACATCGAAAGATGTACATGAAAGATATTCATGTACATTTATTTGAAAGTTAAGCCCTGCCTTTTTCGCTTCATACTCAATTGAGCAAAGGTGTCACAGGCTTGTTGCTTAAACATTCCAGTAAGACTGCCCTACATACTGGATCTTACACTGGTCACCTGTCAAATATATAACACTGGAAGAATTTCAATTAATACATTGTTTGATGGAATATTCTGTACCTGTCACTGAGCTGGTGAGCACCTTGCGACGGTCATGTTCTTTACAGATCCCCTTCACATAAATAAATTCCCCTAATATTAAGCCATGATCCTTTCGATCGACTCCTGGATCTGTAAAAGACTGGGGGGATATCCAGGAACCAATGCTCCTAGCCTCTGTGCTACCATACGGTAGCCTCTCTCTACTGTGTCACATAAGTTCGTATTTTAAGACCGGCAGTCAGGGAATTCGAAGTGTATTTTTACATTTATTTTGCAGATTATAGGGGATTGTTCCTGATTTGATTTTCTACATTTCTTTTTATCCTCTCAATTGTGTTTGTAGCTGTGCTCAGTGCAGACGTCCGTGGTGCGAGGTCACTCCCACGGCCAACTGCGCTCTATACACAGTAATTAATTATATCATATAAAAGGAAGTCAGGGTGAGTGTTATGATAGCCTACGGCTAACTGCTATTTTTGCATGAAACGCGTCAGGTTTTTCTGGAACATCCATTGCTAAGAAGGATTTCTGCTGGTGCAAAAAAACTTTTTATATTGTACGGTAAATACATTTTTCAATGGTTTTATAATCGATCTTCTGTTTCAATTTACCTGTTTGTCTTTTGCTGTCCTCCAAGATTTGCTGCATGAATGCCGATTAGGTTTCAGTCCCATTAGTATAACCTGTGTTGGGACTGGAACCTCCTCCTTTTAGCTTATTGTAGGCCAGATCAGACACATTTCACTCTGTAGATATTTTCTTAGATAGAAAAGCTATAATTTTATCCTAGTTGTTCTAGTATATTAACATAGCAATTTCCCAGTGCAACTACTGGCTACTGAAACAAACATTAGCAGTTTCGCTAATATCTCCCAAAACAACATGAATTTTGAGACTGAAATGAAGGGAGATTGTCCAGAATTGTTTGAAACAAAATTATTCTGAAATTGTTCTTGGCAAGTAAAGTAAACAAATAATACATGGTAGTATTTTTATACACCCTGTGAGTACAAAATAGTTTTTGGATATAGTAGGTTAATTTGCTTGTAAGAAAATGTCATTAGAGCACTGCGTACTCAAATTAAGTCAAATCTGTTTTCACAGGGGTTATAACAGGGGCATCTAAGGTGGGCCACAGGATCAGAGTACATGAATGTACAGGACACATTGTGTTTTTGTTTGTTTACAGGAACAGTTGAGAACTGCCATAGATTTGTTTTGGTTTATTTAGCAATGTAAAAGTTATTAAAATCCACATTATTCAAACAAGACTACACATTTTAAAGGGCTACTGAAAAATATGTAGTTAGGCCAATTGGGCAACACCTTGCTGTCAGATGGGTCACATATTGGACACACTATATAGCATGTTTCATCATGTAAGTACACGTGTATATACATTCCTAGAGGTGCTAACTCTGGCCAGCTCAATAACCTTTTCCTCCCTGTCTTTTTGTTTTTGTGATTTTAGCTTGCTGTGTTTATTTACTATGCAGTGTGGAAACCACAGAAGCAGTGGATCACCTTGGGTACTGGTATCATGAATAGCCCCTTGACTTACAGATTTGATAAACGAGAAGAAGCATGGAGATTTGTCTCTTACATGTTTGTGCATGCTGGGTGAGCACATAGTTCTAATGTTTATGCTGTCAATTGTTTATACAATAAGAGACATAAAACTATAGGAAAGAAACATTTCACTTTCAACAGTACATAACCCCTATTGCAGTAGCAGAATTACAGACATATGAAAAGTCTTTTGTATCCTTTATACGGACTGTTTAGGTGACAGTCCGTATAAAGTGGACATTTCCTATACAATTCCTGGGATCCACAATTAAGTATTTTTCTAGACTTCTGTGTAAACCTAGGCATGTATATCTGTGGTCATACATGCAGAGTGTAATGATAAAATTTATCATTTTAATTTTATTCCATATACAGAGTTCAACATATCATTGGGAATCTTTTCCTCCAGCTCCTCCTTGGAATTCCATTAGAACTGGTCCACAAGGGACACCGTATTGGTCTGGTGTACTTGGCTGGTGTAATTGGAGGTCAGTACATCTTCTGGTCATGGGTGTCATCTGGATTTTTTCCAGGAGGGTAGACGGGACAAAATATCAAAGCTGGAATGGACTCACGACATGTGGAAATCAGCAATTTAATAAAGAAAATTGGTGATATAAATCCATGTAATCAACAGTCAAATTGATATTGTGAGGAGACAGAACTCAACTTCTGACAGCTCACTGCATATCGTGCTATTAGTTCAAAGGGTTAGCATAAGGGTTCAAGTTGGGGTAAAAACGTCACTGTAGGTGAAAGTGGTTATTGCCCTATAACTGAACTGACAAGTAAACTGCCCATGCGCATGGGGAGCCCGAGCAGCACTTTCTCTTGCTGCCCGTGGCCCCGTGAAGCAGACGCTGCTCTGCTTCACTGGGTGGGGGCGGAGCTACACCTCTCAGTCGGTGAGCTCTGCCCCCTCCCCGGATCCAGCCGAGCTTGCTGAGCAGAGGGCTGGTGAGGGGGGATCTTTTGATCTCCCTAATCCAGTGCCTCTACCGGCATACTTTTTTTTTTTTTTTTTTGCATTCGGCGGGCGCCTCCTTGGGTCTTGTGCCCTGTGCACTCACACAGGTCGCACACCCCTAAGGCTGGCCCTGTACACATGTGTCTATTAATTATATATCTAGTGGGACAAAAGTGTACTAGCCACATAAGAGTGAAGTACCCTGACTAGAAGGTTTGGCAACATTAGTGATTCTATAATCCAAGCTTGACAAATACAGAACATTTCAAGAGTCAACCTAGTCATGTTCAGGTGCCAGGAATATGGTATTTCCATAGAGGTTGATGTGAAACATTAATAAAGATTAGGAGGCAGCAGTGGGGATTTTAGGAGCCATTGCTGTTTGGCTCCTGGGATCTGTCAAACCCTGTATATCGAAATGCAATTATAGATAGAGAGCACATTCAAACTACAGTTCTCTCTTAATATATGCCCACACATACCTGTTGGTGCATAATAATATGTAGTTGTAATCATGTCTAACATTACATACATATCAGACTGAAAATGGGTAGCATGGGTAATCCATGAATCTAAAGCATTCACAGAACTAGTTGGATATATGTAGACTTATATTTATTGAAGACACAGAAAGGCCATCTACATTTGCAAATGTCTGCTAATAAGTGACCTGATATAAATGTTTATATATGTCATATGTATAACGTATATAATGATTTTCACGTTGGCATTACTAGGTTCTCTGGCCAGTTCCATTTTTGACCCTCGGAAAAATCTAGTTGGTGCTTCTGGTGGAGTATATGCCTTAATAGGTGGCTACTTTATGAATGTCATTGTGGTGAGTAGATGTCTCTGGACTTCAACAGCATATAACCAACATTTTTGTGTTGGCAAGAAAGTATGAATTTGTATAGCTTAGAAGAAAGAGGTGATATGATAGAATCATTTAAATACATACAAGGGAATCCACACGGTAAAGGAGGAGAGTATGTTTAAAAGAATAAAAACTACCACAACTAGAGGACATAGTCCTAAATTAGAGAGGAAAAGATATAAAAGTAATATCAGGAAATATTACTTTACTGAGATGGTAGTGGATGCATTGCATAGCCTTCCAGCAGAAGTGGTAGAGATTAACACAGTGAAGTAGTTTAAGCATGCAGGGGATAAGCATAAGGCTATGATTAAGCGCAGTCTGCACAAAACGCGTCGAGGTGTATCTCTTTTTAGTGTATTTCTCCTTTCCCCCCGCAAGTGCCTTGTTTTTAATATTTGTAATAAAGTATATCTTTTTCATCGTAGGCTGGTGTGGCGAGCATTTTTAGTATTCCGTGCAGTTTGATCTTCTAGTGTTTCAATAATCATAAGGCTAACCTAGATATAAGATAGGGCCATGGTAAAATTGGGCATACTTGATGGGCTGAATGGTTCTTATCTGCCAACACATTCAATGTTTCTGTGAATTCACCAGCAATCGACTAAATATACTGCTCAATATTGCAAAACGTTTACCTGTCCTGTTCAATGGAAAACTAAAAATCTAGTATTAATAATAATTATTATTTTTGTTGTATATATTTTAGAAGCTGACTACACAGTTCTGTTCAGTCGACAAATAGCCATAAAATGCAACTTTATATAATGATTATATATTGACATAGTAATAAGTGCCCTGCTTTTACAAGATTAAAGGCTAGTGGTAAATTAGGTAGACAGAAGGTATGGAACAACAAAGAATGTGATGAGATTTCTCTCAATTGGAGTAATGAGATTGCCATGGTGGGAATCAATTGAAGAGGTTTTTCGGGGATGGGGGAGTTAAGTAGTAATCGTTCATTTTTAGATGGTGTTCAAATCTGTTGTGAATTAGTCTAACCCAGCGGCTCCCATTCTTTTGAATTCAGGCCCCACTTCTAATTCTCCCCAAAGTTTCAAATTATGTTGTATCTTATTCATTATTTGTATCTTATCCAGTTGCTGCTGGACTACAAATCCCAAATTCCCCACTAGATGCCTAGAATGGCAGAAAAATATGGTAGTTGTAGAGGCCTGGAGTGCCACAGTTGGACGCTCAAGACTTTGGCATTACATAGATTCCCCTCTATCAACTGTATTAGGTATTTCTGTCTTTTTTCATTTCATTGTGCTTAGTCCCCTGTTTCTATGTGAGCTTGTCACTGCAACAACATAGAACACCCACATACACTGCCTGGAGTAGTCATGCCCTGCCCCCTTGCCCCCCCCCCCCTTGTTTTAATGGAATGGGGGGAAAACGTAGGTGCAGTACAGTGGCTGGAGAATGAGGTATGATGGAGATAATAAGTGAATGAAGGGGGAATGAATTGAACTGATGCAGAGGAAAGGAAGGATGTTTGGGAGAATAGATATAAATGGAGTTGGAAATTGTGTAATGGTATTAGAGCTCTGTGCAATAGTTTTGAGATGAGAAATGTTTATTTAGTAGCCAAAGCAGTAGTTGAGTCTAGTATTCATAATGGATTGGGAGGGAATACTTGGGTATGAGTCGATTTTAATTTAAACAGCCTAAAACATTGTTGGGTACTTTTTAATATCCTTACAACATTGTGCTAGTTTTGAAAAACGCAAAGTTTCAAAACTGTTTGTGCTTATACAAATACCTGTTTTTCAGGAACTACAGACTGTCTAGAGGCTGTTCTATATATTTAAGTAAGCAAGCATGGTCTTTGACAGGTTTTGAATGCCTGCTGTATTCTGAGAATTATGTCTTAACCACATGAGACAAGTCAATTAAAATGGCATCTTTACTGGCCAAGAAGAATTGGCCAATCATGATTTTTGTTTAGCTCTGCCCCTTAATATTCCTTTTGTGAAAAGCAAATTGACTTAGCATGATATGTGCTGCATAAACGTCTTTCTAAATATGTTTACATGTCCTCCATTAATTTTGTAAATTTTATACAGCAGTGAGGAATATGGTGAGACCATTTTAGAATTATCTTAATTATATGATTATTATTAATGTCATATTTCTAGATGCAATGTATGTATCTACTGTCAACTTCACACCTATGAAGTCTTTAACTCTCTTTCAAAGTGTGTTTTTTAATTTGTTTGCATTTTCTTTTTAGAATTTCAAAAGTATGGTACCATTATTTGGAATATTTCGAATTTTAGTTGTAGTATTAATAGGTAAGTTCTTGTCTGTTGCACACATACATATATTACAAACAACTGCCACTGAGTTGTCATACTTTTGTTGTGCATTATCTATACATCTACCCTTGTATGCTGTGCAAGATGTATATATTACAAACAAAGAGGCACACTAAGATTAGAAAAAAAATCTTGATCCGTATACTGTGGAGGGACTGAAATGTCAATGATTGCCTAAATTATAAATTAAGTGATTTAATATTTAGGGCTTGTTTTGGAAAGTGTGTGCCTCCTTTGTTTGAGATTTGTATTTATCAGTCGCTTACCATACTGTCATTCTTTAATTTTTGCAGTTGGAACAGATGTAGGATTTGCCCTTTACAGAAGATACATTACCCATGATACTCAATTACAGGTGGGTCTTATATTGGTGGAGTAGAAACGCTGAACATGTTCAGTTGTTAAACATGCTAATGTTTAAGCACCTGCAAAAAATATTTATATTAAAGGGTCTCCTGAATACAAGGCTGTAGCCTTTAGGAGCCAGCCTGATTACTTCTAGGAGCCAGAAAATCTACTTTTGGGAGTCATGACTCCTGGGAATTGTCATGTCCTGTCTTAATACTTACCTTATGTTCTGTTCTGGTCTAATATGATGGAACATATAACATACCTATGTCTCATCAGTAGTTAATCAGTCATAGTTGATTGTACAGCAAAGCTACTATGAGTATATTGATAGTAAGACATTGAAAGTGGTACAGGATAACTCCCACTAGCATGTAGTTAGCTGGACATACTCCGTAGTACAGCATTGGAGCCATAATTCTTTAGACATAGCCAGACATTGAGGTTAGTATTATATAGCTCCAATTAGTATATTGTTGGCCAGAAAAAAATAGTACTGTAGAGCTCCCATCAATAAATAGTTATCCAGATTTAGCCTGTGGTACAGTGTAGTTTGCATGAGTGGATACTTGGCATTAGGTAGACTCCTAATTCGTATATAGTAAACCAGGATTTAATGTGGGAGCGGAGCAATGTGGGAAATAATATTAACAGCTATTATCTTTATTTTCTGATGACTTTAATTCCCATGAGGTTCAGCACCATGAGAAATGTAATCAACAGCAGATCAAGATTAATATATTGGCTGTGAATTGCAGTTGCATCAGTCTAATAACATAATTGAAGTACACATAATTGAAGGGGTACTCTAGCCTTGTTGCACCCCTTCAATTATGTATGCTTGATGTTAGTGGCTCAGTTGCCTCATTACCGCTGTCCTTCCTAAATGTTCACATTTGCTTTCACACTTGTAGAAGTACCATTCAAAAATAATATAAATCTGGGAGAAAGGGTCAATTTAGCTGTGGTATGGTTTATAAGACCCTCTTCTCAGAAATGCTTCCATTCTACAGGTTATTGCCAGGACAGCTACTGGACTGTGTGTTTACCTCCTCTAGCCATGTGAGCTCCCACATTTTAGCTACATTGTTTGGAAATAGCATTTGACATTGTCTCTTGATTATGGCCATAATTTAATTAACAATTTGTTAAATAGTCCGTATAATTATTTTAGTTCTCAAAATCCAGTCATAGTTCCATACACTTGATTAACACCATTCAGTCAATCTAATTCTTTAAATCCTTTATAGTACAGAAATGTAATCCGAGCACCAGGTCATTCATTTGGGATCATCTATTTTTTGTCCATCTGAAGAGTTAGAATTATTCAGAAGCATACAAAAAGAAATTAAAATAATCAAAATAAACATCTTTACTATACTTCTGCCATATTCCCCCCCAAATAAGAGTCTTTTGTTAATTTTTGCTCCCAAAGACACTATAGGGCTTATTCTCAGTGGATGTCTTATTTATTTATTTTTAGATTGCACTCACAGGGTCCCAAACCATTATATCCCACACAAAGAACCCTTAAACCATTAGATTGCACACACAGGACTTACCTCTGGCTCCCAGCACCCCGCCATGTCCTGGTACGCAGGATCTGACATGATGTCATATCCGGCAAGGCAACTTCTGATATGCGGACCTCTCTGCCTCACAGTGGTTGGGGCTGCGCGGCCCCATGCTTAAGGCGGCTGTCTGCTGCTTCTTAAATTAATGTACTAAATGTGTCCGTCTGGCAGACGATATTAACTGGGGCTTTTGTTTGGGGTAGGGATTATATCAGGAGCATCCTGTAAAATCAATACCAGGGCTTATTTTCTGGTTAGGTCTTAATTTCGGAGAAATATGGTACATTGCAGTACTATATAATTATTGCTTCTGCAATGATAATATCAAACATATTTGTGGAGCTCTGATTTTCGTAGCAATTACGTTGGGGGCATTGGTGATTTACTGGTCTTCTTTTCCATATCCAGGTGTCTTTTGTGGCTCACTTTGCAGGGGGCTTGGCTGGAATGTCAATTGGTTACACAGTCTTCAGCTGCTTCGACAAAAACCTGATTAAAGACCCTAGATTTTGGATTAGTATTGCTGCCTACACTGCTTTCTTGATTTTTGCAGTCCTTTTTAATATATTCTTCTTTCCAATGTTTTAGCTTCCAAATAAAATGCCGGAGTCTATTTCTAACCATGTCGTGTATCAGATATGTGTATTCCTCATTAGGCTTGAATTCCAAAGTGTTGAATACACTAATATGCTATGCACAAGTCTTATCATGGTATTTACAAACCTATTCCGCAGGTTATCAAAGAACAGTGATAACAGTGCTGTGCTATGTCATGTACATGAGACAAGGTCCTCTTAATTGAGAAGAACTTGACCAGAATCCAGAAATTATGTGGAGAAAATGTTTACATTATAAAATCTGAAGCTTATAAGAGAGGTTTGTTTTAAGTTTCAAGGAGAACAGAACGTGCATGATGTGTAATGACTGAGTTCTTATCCAGCTCATTTAATTACTGAGGAGAACAAATATTTAAAAAATGTATTTTGATGACATTCTGTTTTACAAAAGGCAACTTACCTATTTATGTGCAATATTATTCCTTAGTAAAAAGCATCTTAATTATTTGTTTACAAAGCAAATGGACCTTTGTAAAATACAACAAGAACTACTTGGGAGCATAAGGAAGGAAGTGAAGAGGATGATGTGTCATGTGTAAAATTTTAATATACGTACATTGTTGTTTATCAGACTTTTTATTGATTTTAATAAAAATGTCAACTGACAAATTCATGTTCTTCCTGTGTGTTTTTCTTTAAATTTAAATTTTAATTATGCCACTTAACTTAGACCATTTGTTAAAACAAACCTATATAATTTTAAATTAACACATGGTTTGGTCCAAGTAAGTACGCAAAACATATTCATGCCTTCCATTACATGGGAAAGTCCCAACTCGGCATAGCAATCCCACTTTTCATTCTACAGTGTCTACAGAAAGGCAAATATTGGCTCAGTGAAGTAAAATACAGCAGAAATGAAAGATGACTTGTAATCAGATAGAAGCCCACTTCTGTCTGACAAAATGGCTTTTAAATGGTGCTCCGCGAGTGCATTGTTCAAAAGTGGTTGATGGCTTTAAGACATCCCCATATATTAAATGTAGTCTCTTAGTCTTTAATTTTGCAACTTTTGCCTTGTAAAAACTAATTTAGTTCCTCCTTAAACATTTACCATGATGACTTTCTGCTGCTATGTAATGAACACTACTTTTTGATCAGTGTGTGATTGTAACATTCCATTATTCTTGCTTAGAAATTATTTACTTATTCAATAGTATTATGCAAAGTTGGGACAGAGCATGCACAGTTTTTTGACCAAGAAACTGGTGGGTAATATTGTGCAATCAATAGAAACTTCACTGCTGCCATCTAGTGGTTTTGTAACTAAAGATGCCTGGAACCTACAGTGGTAAATGTTTTTTTGTTTGTTTTCTTTTTCTTTAAAGGCTTGCATATTTATGAAGGCCAATCTAGAGTACCCAGCAGAAGCATTACAGATTCTGTGACATGCTTAAAAACAAGAGACATGCCCACCTATTATTCCTCGCAGAACATACACTGAACAAAATTATACATGCAACACTTTTGTATTTGCCCCAATAATTCATGAGCTAAACTCAAAGATCTAAGACTTTTTTCTATGTACACAAAAGGCCAATTTCTCTCAAATATTGTTCACAAATCTGTCTAAATCTGTGTTAGTGAGCACTTCTCCTTTGCCGAGATCATCCATCCACCTTATAGGTGTGGCATATCAAGATGCTGCTTAGACGGCATGATTATTGCAAAGGTGTGCTTTAGGCTGGCCACAATAAAAGGCCTCTCTAAAATGTATAGTTTTATCACACAGCGCAATGCCACAGATGTTGCAGGTTTTGAGGGAGCGTGCAATTGGTATGCTGACTGCAGGAATGTCCACCTGAGATGTTGCTCGTGAATTGAATCTTCATTTCTCTACCATATGCCATCACCAAAGGTGTTTCAGAGAATTTGGCATTACATCCAATCGGCCTCACAACTGCAGACCACGTGTAACCGTACCAGCCCATGACCTCCACATCCAGCATCTTCACCTCCAATATCATCTGAGACCAGCCACCCGGACAGCTGCTGCAACAATCTGTTTGCATAACCAAAGAATTTCTGCACAAATTGTCAATCTTTATGCAAATGACTCCCAGACATGATAATAAAGAAATATTTGGTCTACCCACTTAATTCTGGGAGCTGCTGATGGCCTCAAGAATCCCAATACAAAAAAGGCCTCCTGGCTGGCAAAATGTCTCTAGAGAGAGAGTATCCAATGCAAAAAGTACTTTTGTGGTGAGACAGACTGGATTGCCCGGTGCTTCCAACATATAATAAGTAATGAAGGAAATGAACCAATGGCTTAGCAATCCATTCATCAGTCACCACTAAAATGAAGCTCCAGTCACACTGCATACGTTGAATAGTTTGAATCCATAATTAGTGAGGCTAGAAAGCAGGAGGAGACCCTCCGACAGGGACAGATAAGACGCTTAACGTATCTTGCACCTAAAATGGCGCTTATGACTAAGCATCAGAGCTTCATTTCAGTGGCGACTGGGGGGGTAGGCAGGGAAATATTTTATTTTAATATCTTTCTTCATTAGATGGGGGCCTTTATTTTTATTCAGAATCTGGGGGCCATTGATCAGATCTGGAGAATTGAAATGGGCGAAATGCGGCTATCATCCCCAAATCCTAATTGTTTTCGATGGTGATCACCGCATATTGGGTTGCTGAAAACATAATGGTTTTCATAGTCCACTTAATGCCAATCTGAAGGCCTCCGATGCTTTGGTTTCCGATTGCCCTGAACTGATGATTCGGATCCAAATTGCAGCTTATTGAGTAGCTGCAGTTTGAGAATCCCTTTGATTCAGCTAATATCCAGATCCAATTTGGAAATGACCGGTGCATAATGAGGTAGATTTATAGAGGACTTATTGGCATGTCTGTCCTTTGGTGGAACTGCAGCATTATTTTGTCATTTCAGTGTTTCTTTACTACTGTCCATGTCCTCTTTTTACTCAATATAAATAATGAAGGCAATATTAGATCTAAATGTGCTCTACCACAGGAGGTCATGGAGAAACGGAGAAGGCCCATCCTGTTTGACGCTGGGAACAGTTCCTCCCGCTGTGTTTTGGAACGGTCCTTTTAGGTCAGCCCAATGTACAAAATATAAATCAATGCTATAAACGACAATGCTATTGAGCGAGCAGAATTAAAATGCTTTTGATCTTATGATGCACTATGTTTCTAGCAGCTTTACCCATCACTCCTTTTGCTGTTTAGCTGCCATGACCGGTTATTCCAGTGAAGGTTGTTCTGCACATTCTACGTTGCTGGCTTAATAAAACCAATTTTGGGTTATGCTTGAATGAGACATCGGTTTCTTTGAGAAGCCCATAAAAAGTATAATTCATCATTTTGACTGTTCGGTGAACTTAATGCACCTTGACACCCTAAATGAATACCCTAGATGGGTGAAGATGTCTTATGCGCTTCCAAATCAGTATCTTATTTGTAATATATTTTGTCCTATTTTCTTATATCTACTTACTGCCTACTTTTACCGTCATGAAATAATCGTCCCTGAATGAACAGATTCTTTTTAAAATGATGGTAAAGCGGCTATTTGTGTTAACTCAGTAGATTTAATGCCGCTTGCTGCTTGATTAATTTGGGGCAGGGTTTTCATTTAACTATGAAATCGGACATGACCGATTGATTGCCTTTCTTTTGCTCAGTGCCAGGCTGTGGGGCTATTGATTGTTCTTGGTCTGTTGCAGAGTGAATGCTGTGAGTTTCATTGCAGCCAAAATCCTTATAGCTGCCAGCTTCATTGCTGCTGACGGTAAGGATGAGCATTTTGTGCTAATGGCCATGCATTTTATGATCTATCACTTATCAGCCAGTGATTGGCATTTAAACTGATCTAACAGCCAGTTGAATTGTAAAATGTTCTTTTTTTTTTTCTTCTTTAGTAAGCTATTTTTTTTTTTTTTTACAATTTAATAAAATCAGCCCTTCTTGTATTTCACAGTCAGCCAGGGAGTTTCCAGGCATTGTACCAAACTGACCAGGCATTCTATAGAATGCCAGATTGTTGTTGTTTTTTTTTATTTTTTTTTATTATTAAGTTCACAGTATGGTTTTATATATATAAAGGGGAGGGATGGGGGGAAGAGATAGAGACAAGGGGATGGAGGGTGGGGAAGAGAGAAATAAGGGGGGGGAGAGACAAGGGGAGCGAGGGGGGAGACAAAGTTAGGGGGAGAGAGAGAAAGCTGTGGGCAAGGGAAAGAGGGAGGCAGCATTGGCACATAAAAGGAAAAAAAAAAAAATGCATTTTTTGATATCATAATTTTTTATTAAAAAGGCAATTTACATGTGAATATATACAAGTTGAACTTTTTTCCTATAGGTTAGTCTTATATTCAGGCTTTTAGTTTTTTTCCTAATGGAATATCCAAAGTTTGGGGGGTTGTCTTATAATCAGGGTCGTCTTATAATCAAGCAAATACGGTATTTTGCTGTTTTCCCTCCCTTTGTAGTTTATTCATACTTACCGTAATTTTCTTTTCTTGGTAATAACCATGGCAGCACTATGGCTTTATTCCCACCTGGTTTTATTTTTGTTGCTGATGTTGTTTGTATTTTTCTTTTTTATAAGTCACAAAAAGACTGCAGAGGGGCAGAAGTGGAGTCTATTTAAAATTTTAGCCAATGCTAAATTGTCAATGCTGCCATGGTTAAGACCAGGAAAAGAATATTACGGTAAGTATGAATACATTTTCCCTTTTTATATGAACTGAATGTCTGGGATGCCGACGAGCCTTCACGTACCACAATAAATTCTACAGGAAACTGAAAAATGGCACGGAATAGCACTGTAACGACTCTGAGGAGGATCAGAGATGTAGAACCTGGTGTCAAAGGAAACTGAGGACTTAAGAGGTAGTTGAGATGGATTTCACTCTGACCAGAATGCACCCTTTGGTTGAGCCGCAGATGGAGAAGGCCAGAGACTTGTGCGGCACCCAGAACTACCTCTAGAACCTCAGTAACCCTAATAATACAAATGACTGAAGAAGCAGGTCGGGATAACAGCCGGTTTCAAGGGTAGGACAAGGCAGGATAAATGATGAACAGGCCGAGGTCAGAATCCAGGGAATCAATCAGGAACAAATAAGGAACAAGGACAAAACACAGGAAGCAGGATAAACAGGAACAAGCCAAGGTCAGGAATATAGAAGTCAGAATGGTCGAAACAAGCAGGAGTCAGAATACCAGAATACCGAATCACAATACCACAAATAGGCACAAGGCACTATCACAGGCAAAGGTTCAATGCAGACTGAGCCTTTAAATATCCCTCCAAAGCATGTCTCCGCCTCTGGGATGAAATCGAGGCTTTGAGGCAAAATAGGAAGTAGCCTGAAAAACTAAGATGAAAACGAGGCTTGGAGATAAAATAGGAAGTAGCCTGAAAAACTAAGATAGCTCAGCCGTATGGAAGAATCTACCGTTTAGCAATAGCTAAGTCATGGGTAGCATGTATTGAGGAGGAGTGTGCGCTGCGCTGCGTACAAAGTCACTAATAATGTTGTGGGGCAGCACAATCTGTAAAGACCCTGATCAGATCTGTGCCACAGTGTTACTGGACCTTATCACACTGTGAACAGTCCCAAGAACACTAAATCTCACTTATGGTGTTTTGGTTGTTAGGGATCAAAATACCATAATTCATTCACTGGTTAAATGGTAATAGAACCTTATTGATTCTGCACGCTAACAGTGCTTGAAACAGAAATGTACTGACCATATCTTTTCACACAGAACCAGACAAAACTCCACAGCTCATAAAGTTATAGAACTGAAAACTGAAAGACATTTTTGACAAACAACGGTGCAATACAATAAATATGTGCAATCAAAGTCTACTTTAATATGTTATCTTACTTGCCTTACAAACAAGGAGAAGCCTGATCTCCCACATAGATCAACCAGAAAGAACAACGTAAACATAGAAAACACAAAATCAGTATAGTGCAGTAAAATGTTTGTGAAGCCAAATATAATGTCATATGAAAGTAAAGTTAAGCACCGAATAACTGTTATTACATAGTTCCAGAAACCTGTAGTCTATTTTTTTAAAATGACGCTCCTCAACCAAATAGAAGCCAATTTATTTCATAAGATTTTAAAAAAAATTTTTATGATCATAGAATCCAACTGTCTTCATATTGTTTTACAGCACATCAATTATTTAGCTTGTTCATATAAATATTGCTCTAGGGTTTTTTTACATTTTGCTGATGCTGTAAGAAAAGCAATCCTAAGTGATAGTTAGTACCATATTCTTATAGAAGTATTCTTTGGTTCAAGAAACATTTTTGAGCCAAACTGTCCATTAACCCCTTTGAGCCGGATGGTGCTTTGGTCCTCAATGGCCAAAGCACCAAACCGGCGTCTTTGTGCTTCTGGAAGTCCTGGCCCCCATCACTTCGTGATTGGGAGCCAGGAACATAACAGCAGAGACTCGATTAGGGTCTCTACAGACCCCCTGGGTCCCTGCCAACATCCTGTGATACTTCGCAATGTCATGTGTGACTTTGTGCAGGCGTGCCCAAAACTGGAAGTTCACAGAGTTGGCCAAAATGTAGAGGATGCTTAGTTTGAGTATCAGCTACATTTAACAGTGGCCTCATCTGACAGTGGGGACCCTGCGATGAGCTGTTACA
Source organism: Pelodytes ibericus (assembly GCA_036172795.1). Lineage (NCBI taxonomy): Eukaryota > Metazoa > Chordata > Amphibia > Anura > Pelodytidae > Pelodytes > Pelodytes ibericus. Next base: position 172,873,745 of record CM069857.1, read on the forward strand.
TGCAGGATGTTCTATGCCATACTACAAGCCTATAGGCACTAAAAAGTAGGACGGCATAGAACGTCCTACTAGTGGGTTAAGAAAGTTAAGCTTAGGGGGCGTGGCTTGCCGTCAAGGTGCATGGCTGCTTGAAGACGGAGCTCCGCCATTACCCAGCAAAATAAGCTACCAAAAGCGTACCAACCAGCAAAATGGTCAGGAATAAACGTTCGATTCCTGACCCTAAACCACAAGGGGATAAGATTCCGTCGACATCCCCCTCCCTGCGCGAATATTTCCGCACTCCAGTGGACTTATCATCTCAGCCTCTGGAAACAGAAATGGCGCCCTCACCATCCAGCTCCCTGGACCTAGAATCTCAGCGACCTGAATCTCCAGCGATGGAGCAGGCAGCGCATACCTACCGAGGTGAGCTTGAACAAATTTTCTCATCAGCTCCATGGAAAGCAGACTTTAGAAATCTGTTGACGGAGTTAAAACAGACGGTAGCGGACGCGATGCTAGGCCTCAAAACAGACCTGACTCGAATAGATCAAAGAGTCAAGGTGCAAGAGGTGGAAGCAACATTGCAAGGGAAGAAGATATCTAATGTCGCCACTATAGTCTCACATCACTCAATGTATCTGGCGGATTACCGCAGACGGCTAGAGGATCTAGACAACAGGGGCCGGAGACACAACATTCGGATCCGAGGCCTACCTGAAGCCCCTGTCGAACACAGAAGACACCCAACTGTTGATTACTGGGCTGCTCAACAAAATTCTGGGGCGACCCGAAAATGAACCGATCAGCATCGATTGAGCGCATAGGGTGCTTAGACCTCCGGGACCCCCGACAGCCCCTCCACGCGATGTGATCTGCTGCGTGACGGACTACACCACGAAGGAGCGCATCATGAGGGAAGCGAGAAGGGCAGGCCCTATAACACACGAAGGCCACACAATCTCCCTATATCAAGACCTGTCGGATCTTACCCTCCAAACACGGAGGACGTTAAAGCCTCTCACCCAGGAACTCCAAAGCAGGAATCTCCAATACTATTGGGGGCACCCCTTCAGTCTTAATGTCCGCACAGACTCAGGGATGAACATTCTAAGATACCATTCGGAACTTCCGGAGTTCCTCACAGCACTACAACTCCCCGAGATGCAGTGCTGTATTTACCGCGAGGCATCCTAGGCGGATGCCTAGGGCGGCAAATCTTGGGGGGCGGCAGCGCCCCCCAGCACTGAAGAAAGAAAAAAAAAAAAAAAAAAACGGCCCTTTAAAAAAAAAAAAAAAAAAAAGACCGCGCTTGCAGGCAGAGACAGAGGTGAGAAGGGATCGGAAGATCCCCTCTCACCTCTGCTCTGCCTGCAAAACTGCACGGGGAGCCGAACAGGCAGCACAGAGAAACCTCCGTGCTGCCTGTTCGGCTCCCCGTGCAGTGTGCCGACACGGAAGTGCCGACAGTCACGTGACGGGCGCGCTGACGTCATACGCGCGCCCGGTCACGTGACCTGTCGGCACAATCGCCGGGAAGCCGAACAGGCAGCATGGAGGGACCATGCTGCCTGCCTGCCAGCCAGGGAAAGGTAAGTGCTGATAAGTGCTGATGGGAGACTGTGTGTGTGTGTGTGACTGTGTGTGATGGGAGTCAGAGTGTGATGGGAGACAGTGTGTGTGACTGAGTGTGATTGGAGTCAGCGTGTGTGTGATGGGACTCAGAGTGTGTGTGATGAGAGACATGTGTGTGACTGAGTGTGATGGGAGTCAGAGTGTGTGTGATGAGAGACATGTGTGTGACTGAGTGTGATGGGAGTAGGAGTGTGTGTGATGGGAGACATGTGTGTGACTGAGTGTGATGGGAGTCAGAGTGTGTGTGATGAGAGACATGTGTGTGACTGAGTGTGATGGGAGTCAGAGTGTGTGTGATGGGAGACAGTGTGTGTGACTGAGTGTGATGGGAGACATGTGTGTGACTAAGTGTGATGGGAGTCAGAGTGTGTGTGATGAGAGACATGTGTGTGACTGAGTGTGATGGGAGTCAGAGTGTGTGTGATGGGAGACAGTGTGTGTGACTGAGTGTGATGGGAGTCGGAGTGTGTGTGATGGGAGACAGTGTGTGTGACTGAGGGTGATGGGAGTCAGAGTGTGTGTGATGGGAGACAGTGTGTGTGCAGTGCTGTATTTACCGCGAGGCATCCTAGGCGGATGCCTAGGGCGGCAAATTTTGGGGGGCGGCAGCGCCCCCCAGCACTGAAGAAAGAAAAAAAAAAAAAAAAAAGACCGCGCTTGCAGGCAGAGACAGAGGTGAGAGACATGAGAGACATGTGTGTGACTGAGTGTGATGGGAGTAGGAGTGTGTGTGATGGGAGACATGTGTGTGACTGAGTGTGATGGGAGTCAGAGTGTGTGTGATGAGAGACATGTGTGTGACTGAGTGTGATGGGAGTCAGAGTGTGTGTGATGAGAGACATGTGTGTGACTGAGTGTGATGGGAGTCAGAGTGTGTGTGATGAGAGACATGTGTGTGACTGAGTGTGATGGGAGTCAGAGTGTGTGTGATGAGAGACATGTGTGTGACTGAGTGTGATGGGAGTCAGAGTGTGTGTGATGGGAGACAGTGTGTGTGACTGAGTGTGATGGGAGTCAGAGTGTGTGTGATGGGAGACAGTGTGTGTGACTGAGTGTGATGGGAGACATGTGTGTGACTAAGTGTGATGGGAGTCAGAGTGTGTGTGATGAGAGACATGTGTGTGACTGAGTGTGATGGGAGTCAGAGTGTGTGTGATGGGAGACAGTGTGTGTGACTGAGTGTGATGGGAGTCGGAGTGTGTGTGATGGGAGACAGTGTGTGTGACTGAGGGTGATGGGAGTCAGAGTGTGTGTGATGGGAGACAGTGTGTGTGCAGTGCTGTATTTACCGCGAGGCATCCTAGGCGGATGCCTAGGGCGGCAAATTTTGGGGGGCGGCAGCGCCCCCCAGCACTGAAGAAAGAAAAAAAAAAAAAAAAAAAGACCGCGCTTGCAGGCAGAGACAGAGGTGAGAAGGGATCGGAAGATCCCCTCTCACCTCTGCTCTGCCTGCAAAACTGCACGGGGAGCCGAACAGGCAGCACAGAGAAACCTCCGTGCTGCCTGTTCGGCTCCCCGTGCAGTGTGCCGACACGGAAGTGCCGACAGTCACGTGACGGGCGCGCTGACGTCATACGCGCGCCCGGTCACGTGACCTGTCGGCACAATCGCCGGGAAGCCGAACAGGCAGCATGGAGGGACCATGCTGCCTGCCTGCCAGCCAGGGAAAGGTAAGTGCTGATAAGTGCTGATGGGAGACTGTGTGTGTGTGTGTGTGTGTGACTGTGTGTGATGGGAGTCAGAGTGTGATGGGAGACAGTGTGTGTGACTGAGTGTGATTGGAGTCAGCGTGTGTGTGATGAGAGACATGTGTGTGACTGAGTGTGATGGGAGTCAGAGTGTGTGTGATGAGAGACATGTGTGTGACTGAGTGTGATGGGAGTCAGAGTGTGTGTGATGAGAGACATGTGTGTGACTGAGTGTGATGGGAGTAGGAGTGTGTGTGATGGGAGACATGTGTGTGACTGAGTGTGATGGGAGTCAGAGTGTGTGTGATGAGAGACATGTGTGTGACTGAGTGTGATGGGAGTCAGAGTGTGTGTGATGAGAGACATGTGTGTGACTGAGTGTGATGGGAGTCAGAGTGTGTGTGATGAGAGACATGTGTGTGACTGAGTGTGATGGGAGTCAGAGTGTGTGTGATGAGAGACATGTGTGTGACTGAGTGTGATGGGAGTCAGAGTGTGTGTGATGAGAGACATGTGTGTGACTGAGTGTGATGGGAGTCAGAGTGTGTGTGATGAGAGACATGTGTGTGACTGAGTGTGATGGGAGTCAGAGTGTGTGTGATGAGAGACATGTGTGTGACTGAGTATGATGGGAGTCAGAGTGTGTGTGATGGGAGACAGTGTGTGTGACTGAGGGTGATGGGAGTCAGAGTGTGTGTGATGGGAGACAGTGTGTGTGACTGAGTGTGATGGGAGTCGGAGTGGGTGTGATGGGAGTAGGCGTGTGTGACTGAGTGTGATGGGAGTAGGAGTGTGTGACTGAGTGTGATGGGAGTGTGTGTGTGATGGGAGTATGAGCTTGATGTGAGTCTGAATGATGGGCCATGTTTTAGGTGTGTAACGTGGGTGTGCAGCTTGGGTAGGGGGGTGCCCGGATTTTGTCTGCCTAGGGCAGCACAAAATCAAGATACACCACTGTGTGTGTGACTGAGTGTGATGGGAGTCGGAGTGGGTGTGATGGGAGACAGTGTGTGTGACTGAGTGTGATGGGAGTCAGAGTGTGTGTGATGGGAGACAGTGTGTGTGACTGAGTATGATGGGAGTCAGAGTGTGTGTGATGGGAGACAGTGTGTGTGACTGAGGGTGATGGGAGTCAGAGTGTGTGTGATGGGAGACAGTGTGTGTGACTGAGTGTGATGGGAGTCGGAGTGGGTGTGATGGGAGTAGGCGTGTGTGACTGAGTGTGATGGGAGTAGGAGTGTGTGACTGAGTGTGATGGGAGTGTGTGTGTGATGGGAGTATGAGCTTGATGTGAGTCTGAATGATGGGCCATGTTTTAGGTGTGTAACGTGGGTGTGCAGCTTGGGTAGGGGGGTGCCCGGATTTTGTCTGCCTAGGGCAGCACAAAATCAAGATACACCACTGCCGAGATGGATATAGAAGATTGGAGTCTTCCAGACACTCGACGATCCCGAGGACTACAACAAAGAGGCCTGAGACCAAGTCGACGCAGACAACAGAGCTTAGCATCCCGAGCAGTGGAAACGAACCGGGTGGGATCTGGAGACTTTCCAGCGATATGGGCGGCAGAGGAATTGCCTCTCCCACTGGCAGTAAGTGTTACTGAGGAATCCACTGGCATCTTCCCACAAGACATTATCACGACCCCAATAAACGCACTACCCTACCCACCTGAATAAGGCTTAGGACTTAACTTTCCCCACTTTTACGATTTACCGGTGACCTGGTCCCCCTCGGAGAGGAGAAGGGGGTAGAGTCGAGACCCACACATCAAGAAACCCGGGAGATGACACTGCAAACATTTTCGGGTCTAGCTATGTTCGAGGTGTAGGAAACAAATGCTGCCAATAACCTTTCATAGTTAACACCCTTAAAAAGTCAGCTCTGCGGGTTATAATTCTCCCCCCCCACCCCAAATAGAAAACCTAAGTATTGAATGTACCCCAGGCGATTAAAAGAAATATGCATGGCACAGTTACCTCTATGTCTGGGTAGTTTCATCTGAACGGGCCATGTGGCCATGACACAGATTAAATTACACAACTAGTAGCACTAGGGCCTGTGAAAATGCCATTCCTCACCCCATAAGGTCAAAATCCCTGAAGTTGTCTTTTAGACCACCCTTCAAAAGTTTATATTACTGTTGTATATTATGTTGGTTAGGAGAAATAAATAGGTTGATAACTGTTGCTGTAAACCCACGGTTGGTAACGAAGAGCTAAGCTGGTTGGCCTTACCTCCGTACGGATGATAAAACGGTATATTCTGTGTTAAAGGACATACCGTATTATATTAGAGAGTTTGAACTGAGGAAACTTTTTCCCCTCAGTCCGAAAATCGACAGCCAGGCACTGTTGCCGGCAACCATAGTACCTCTCATACTACAGGCGTCAGTATTGTAACCAGGGTGGGACCCGATTCTAACCTTTGATATATCGGATTGGGCTGGAGTCCTTTCCCTGGTTGTCGCCTCACGTATTCTCCCTAATTTAGTTGCTCTCTATCCCCTCCCCCTTTTTATTTTATTTATTTATTTATTTTTTTTCTCTCATCTCCCTTATTTGTTTACTTATTTTATTTTTATAATCTGTTTTTCCAACTTTTTTTCCCCACCCCCCTTTTTTTACTCGATCTGTGGTAGATTTTTAACAGCCTCCACTCCTGCCCGGGAAGAACATGACGTACTGCCCGGCTGATTTAAAAATCGTATCACATAATGTTAAAGGACTTAATGTCCCCGAAAAGCGAACCAAGTTACTTAGAGACCTGCTTTCCAGTCATACCACAGTAGCGTTTCTCCAAGAAACTCACTTTAGGAGCTCAGACCCCCCTACTCTAACAAACCGGGCCTTCCCCCTCGGGTTTTTTAGTAATAATCCACACTAGTAAGTCCAAAGGGGTAGCGATATTGTTCTCCAGACACTTCCCTCTGACAGACATCAAACAGATGGTGGATGAAGGAGGTAGATACCTGTTTGTCAAGGGATATCTGGCTGGTAAATCGTACACATTTGCCAACCTATATCTCCCTAATACCAAACAGCACAAGTGGTTATCCAAAACACTTTTCAAATTACGCTCTTTTCAAGAAGGTCTGCTGGTGCTAGGGGGTGATATGAACATTGCCCTGAACCCCAAAATAGACACATCTGCTGGACATACACATACACCATCTTACACGACCCGTAATTTAATTAAATTGTTGACAGACGAACAATTAGTGGACTGCTGGAGGGCAATGCACCCAACTGACAGAGACTATAGTTTTTATTCGACCCCACACAATCGCTACTCCAGGATAGACTATTTATTTGTCCCACACTATCACTTACCACTTTTACAGCACTCGGAATATGGGCAGATCACTTGGTCTGACCATGCGCCGCCTTACCTCAGAACTGACCAGGCCGACGCAACGGACGTGGCGTCTGAATGAATCTTTTTTAAGTGACATTAGTGCCACCTCAGAAATTGAACAAACACTAAATAATTACTTTACTGAAAATCTGACCCCTGATATTCCATTGCCGACTATATGGGAAGCGCATAAGTGCACGATCCGTGGACAACTCATTAAAATGGGGGCGGAAAGGAAGAAAGCACACACAGCACGCATATCTAATATCTACGAGCAAATCAAAGAGCTGGAGATGTCACACAAAGAAACTCTAGATAATGTGGTATACGGACAGCTACTTTCTTTGAGGGGGGAACTAGCCATGATCCTTAATAAATACCTGGCAAGGGCTCTGAGGAAAAAACGTATTCATTCTTATATCCCCAAGATAAGAGGCCCTCAGGACAAAATCCAACAGATGCCTACTGACATAGCGAAGGAGTTCGTATCATACTATTCGCACTTATACAATCAATCCCCGACACATGACATCACACCGAATATCATAACCCATCAAAACAAAATACGAGAATACCTCGCGCAACACATGTCCACTAAACTGTCCTCAGAGAGTGCGGAACATTTAGAGCGAAGAATCTCAGACACAGAATTAGCATTAGCACTCCACCACTCAAAACCTAATAAGGCTCCAGGGCCAGACGGACTTCCCTTATCCTACTACAAAAAGTTTACAACAACACTGTCCCCACATCTCTTGACGGTATTTAATTCCATATTAGAAGGGAACGAATTCCATCCCCATACTTTAAACGCAACCATAGCGGTAATACCCAAAGAAGGTAAAGATAAAGAAATATGTAGTAATTACCGCCCAATATCCCTTCTAAACGTAGATGTGAAGATATTCGCGAAAATTATAGCCACCCGAATTAATAATATTCTTCCAACGTTGGTCCACCCCGACCAGACGGGATTTGTCCCGGGACGAGAATCCAGGGACAGCACAATAAGGGCAATAAACCTAATCCACTTAGCACAGGAGCGGAAACTTAAAACTATTATTCTCTCGACAGACGCTGAAAAAGCATTTGACAGACTAGACTGGACATTTATGACTGAAACCCTAAAACACATAGGATTTGGACCGAATATGCTAACCTGGGTGACTGCCCTATACTCCCATCCCTCAGCTAGAGTACGTATAAATGGTGCATTGTCGGACTCCTTCTATATCACTAACGGTACAAGACAAGGCTGCCCTCTTTCGCCTCTCCTGTTCATACTATCTCTCGAGCCGTTCCTCGAGAAAATAAGGAACAATCCTGATATTACTGGCCTACAGATAGGGAAAACCCATCATAAAGTAATGGGATTTGCGGACGACATGTTGTTCGCGCTGACGAACCCGATCACCTCCCTCCCGGTCCTTATGCAGGACTTTGCACAATATGGGAAACTATCAAATTTAAAAGTTAACTACACGAAATCTGAAATTTTAAATGTAAATATCCCCCACGCAGAAGCTCAGAGAATGGAAGACTCATTCCCTTTTAGATGGAGCCACTGCAAAATAAAATATTTAGGGATCTGGCTTTCCAGTGACACGTCAAATTTATATCAACATAATTTCCCCCCCCTCCTTGCAGCGCTACAGAAGGACATTTCCACATGGTCGTCTCTCCTCGTTTCATGGACGGGTAGGGTTAATTCCATTAAAATGAATGCACTTCCACGAGTTTTGTATCTACTTCAGACGATACCCATAAAGATACCTCACGCATTTTTTACATCAATACGTACATTGTTTATAAAATTCATATGGGCATCAAAGCCTCCCAGATTGGCAACCGCTCTGTTACAAAAACCTAAATCGGCGGGAGGCCTAGGCCTACCATGCATAATGACCTACTACTGGGCTTGCCATCTGGTGAGGACGCTTGAGTGGACCCACCACCCTATACATAAACAATGGGTAGACCTGGAAGCCCACTCCACCCTCTCCCCCCTCAATCACTCCATATGGGTTATGCCACATACAGCGAGAAGAGTAACTAAAAAGCACCCCCTGGTGTCAGCAACACTGGCAGTACTCCATCGGTTATACAGATCCCATCGACTGACAACATACCCTTCGCCAATGACACCCCTTCGAGACAATCCCGATTTTCCCCCTGGACAGACGACTAGAGACCTACTTGGGACCTCTGACAAAGACAACCCAATACTCAAAACATACATTACCTCTAGTACCATCAGACCTCTATCTGAGCTTTTACCCGGAACCCAGATCACCCCCACAATTGCGCTCCAATACTTGCAACTCAAAGGTTTCTGGTCTAAATTGCCCCAGAAACATAATCTCACACGCCCCTAGACCCCATACGAAGAGCTACATGGCTCGGAAAGAATGCCGACCCATGGGGTCTCACTGATATATCAGATGCTGATGGAGCCGGGGGATTCCCCCCTTCCGGCATTCGTGGGTAAATGGGAACAAGAACTCCAGATAAACCTGACAAGACCTCAGTGGAACAAAATATTCGCCCTCACACATAAAACCTCAATTAGTACTAAAACCCAAGAAATGAACTATAAACTTCTCACGAGATGGTACCGAACCCCGGAGAGGTTGCACGCTATTTTCCCTGAGGTCCCCAATGTCTGTTGGAGGTGCGGGGAATCCCGGGGCTCCATCTTGCACATATGGTGGGAATGCCCGGGAATAGTATCTTACTGGAGATCCATCCATGACACCTTACACCGCTTCATAGACCAGGTACCCCCCTTCCAACCAGCAACATGCTTACTACACCACACAGCCATGCCAATAGCAGCCTACAGAAAAACCATAATCCCACACTTGTTAAACGAAGCAAAAGCACTGATTCCACTACACTGGGGGAAGACATCGTCTCCCTCCTTGCGTGAGTGGGTAGAGAGAGTGGAGGCTGTTCGGGTTATGGAAGATCTGATCTCCAGATCAGAACCCCAAGCTGAAACACGTAGATTAACATGGTTCTACTGGATGGAATATCTGGAGGAATGGAGACAGAAGAATAGTAACAACTCCTCCCCCCCCCCCCCCAGTGAGTGATGTCACCCTATCAATAGAAGGTTTTCAACCGGATTAGTTTCAAAAATAAAAAGGCCCCAGTATCAAAATTGTATACTCGATTAATGTAACTGTGATACATATGCATAAGAGGGGAAAATGAATAAGTAGTAACCCCCCCCCAGGGAAAGATAAACAGAGTCTCAATCAGCAATATGTTTTCAGTAAATACTATCTACAAATGTACTGTTAAGTAAAAGTGACATTGCGTATGTATACCGGCTGCGCCCGGATTGAGTGAAACTAATATATTTTTTTGTATTTTATTTGTATCCTAAACCCCTCCCCCATCTTATCTCTTATTTTTGTATCCCTACCCCCACCCCAGTTTTCTTTTATACTGAAAAACTATTAATAAAAAACACTGATTTACAAAAAAAGAAAGTTAAGCTTAAAGTTAAAGTTAAGCTCAGCACCTCATGTCTGTTCCAGGGGTGGACTGAGGTCCCCCCGGGCAATAGCAGATCATGGGGCCCCCTATGCTTGCCCATGTGCAAGCCACACCTATATACAAAATCCCGGCCCACAAACAAACCCCGCCCACATGTGTATCGTTATGTTACAGAATTTATTTATCCAGGTTATTTTCAAAGAAAATATTTCAATAAGTGATGGTAATATAGAAAAATAAACTTACATTAAAGAAAGTAACACATTTTTAATATTACATGCAACTATTTTCATTTTATTTAAACTATTTTTGTATGTAATGTATGCAGCAACAACAAAACATATATTACAATTTATCTACAGTTTTTATTAGATAGGAAGTGCTGAGGAAAACTTTTATAAGACATATATGTTTTTTCTTCTTCACTTTACATGGTACCTCATTTATCTAAAAATAGTTTTTTAACTGAACAGAACCAACAGAAACAAAATTAAAACTTTATATTTAACAATCATTTTTTTTTTTTTGTGTCCTTGTCCAATTCGAGAAGTGATTAGTACTGGAATAAACTAGTCTGATCAGTAATAAGAGCATCCATAGAATACAGTTATATAATTAACAAGTTTGACATTGTGTTTATGTTACAGTGCATGTCAATATTTAAGGATTCCTGAGTTAGGAGGACGGAGGGAGAATGATTTGATTCTATATTTAGACACAGACATATAGAATGCAGATAGAGAGCAGACACAATGACTTGTGAGAGGCAGGATGTCTATACATAAAGATCGAAACACATTATAGATCAGCTTTGCAGTGTTTTGTAACCAACATGTCAGTTATTTAAAGCAACAAGACTCTTTCTTTTGTCATTTTTGATTATGAAAGTATCAAAAATGTACAAGAAATATCGTTATATTTAAATCATTACGCAGAATATTCTATACTAAACTCTACGCAGTGTTAAATATACAACGTTTCCTTAGCGCTTCCCCACCCATGTAAACAAACAGATACTAGTCAAGATATGTGAGGTTGCAACGATTTGCCTTAACCACATATAACATATAACATAATACAATAAACAACACTAAAACATATTATTCCCCCCCCCCCCCCCCCCCGCCCGCCGATTGAAAATAATATGTTTTAGTGTTTTTAGGCAACCTATATGATTATGATATGACTCTTTCATTGCACTGCATTTGCAAACCTACTCGAACAAAACATAAGAGGACGTTAGAAAATTAAGTGGTTGATTAGGTGTCCTACTTGCTTAGCGGCCTCCCACTGCTATGAGGCCAGACAGTTATGGAAAAGCGTGAAAAATCTGTGCTTCTTTCTGTAGTATTGGCCAAAGCATAGCACACCGTTTTCTTTTGCCTTCTACACATAGTTGAGGTTGCTGGCTCCTTTTTGTTTGATTGCAGCTTGCTGTCCATGGGTTGATTAGAAGGAGACTTAATTGGACCTCCTCCAGTGCATTAAATAGGTTTTGGTATCAGTATAGACTGCTTTGTGTGCCAAGTAATAGTGGGTGAGGTTAGTTAGTGCATACCAGTATGATAATGTCAGTGCAAGGCAGAATAAGATGGAAACATCTGAATGAGTGAGTACACAGGGGCATCAAGCGAGGTACAGATGAGGGCAAAACAGAAAGCAAGGGCAGAGATAAGCAGCAGAAATTCTCAGACAGTTAGACAAACACCAGGTAGAGACAGTATAGAAATGCCAAGTAACCACAGCAAAAGTACAAGAGTGATTGTGCATTGATTATTCAAAGGCTCAAGTATTTATAGGCGCACTTTATCCTTATGCACGGATCGACTGCAAGCAACATATGCTTTAAGCATCAATTCCCAGTTCTGTGAATTGGCATCTTTCAGCATCGCAGTGTCCAATGGAGCCCCACAAATGAGTAACAGAGAGATGATCAATCAACTGGCACTTTAAGCTGAAACAGAAAAGAGCTGCATGAAATGATAGCCTTGTAGAGAATGAATTGCCTTTTACTAGTACACAATAGTAGCACCAAACAGAAACTCGTCAAGACATATACAGGTGGTAGTGTACGTACCAATCCAACATATTATTAATGATTTTACATTGTTGTTTCCATTTATTTTTCCTTTAACGGTATAGGACAGTGATTGCGAACGAGTGCCCGTTGCTCTGTAGGATAGTGAATGATTTGAAGTGCCATTTTCCCTTAGATTATGGTTCCATTTCCTTTGCAGACTGCTCATTTTAGTTTTGTCTTTCTCTCGGTTATTGTTCACTTTCCTTTCGTTGCCCCATCTCAGTGTCCCCCGTGTGCTTCACTTACATCCATGAATGATGATGGAGACAATGCACTCCGATGCTACCTCTGAGGTTCCCGAATGCCACAGGTTTGATATTACTAGAGCTTTTCTTTACCTCCTCAAAATAGTGTATGTTCTGAAAATCAATTACTAAAAAATTTAAGATATCTGACGACAAGGTCAGTTAAAATTTTATATGGATTCACATTGTCTCTTTTACTGGTTTCTCTAGTCAAAAGCAACCTTCTATTTTAGTTTGGAGATTTAAAGACGCTATGTTTTAAACACTTTGCCAAGAAGAGTTTCCTAACTTTCTAGGTGCCTAGTCCCAGCATTACCATGACAATGTACCACAGGATGCTTCTGGGATACAATGAGTTAGTTAAACCATTTACATATAGCTGGAAGCGATGGCAGGCTGTACACAGATTGATTTTTATATGCTGACTATAAGTTGAACACACGGCACTATCTTTCTCTCCTGACCTAATCACAATGAAAGCTGCACAGCAAAATCATGGATTAACCTGATGGATTCCCACCTAGACCACAACAAAAGAAAAAGGTATTTTATTTTACAATATTAATTTTATTTGAACTATGCCTGTTCTCTTCTAATACTGAAAGGCATGAAATACAATAACCTTAACTTCCTGAACATGTTAACCAGAATGTTCTATATGTATATCAGTGCCCTCTTTACATGTAGATACAATAGAGTTAGCGGCATATAGGTACATCTATAGATATACACTGTATATCTATCTATCTATCTATAAAGATATGTTTTGATTGTATAGTTATATTGTTGTATGTTGTAAACATAAGTACAGTATTCATTTTATACCAAGAGAGCAAGAGCACGTTACATAACAGTGATTTCACTAGAAAAGTAGCTCTTTGTTATGTTAGCACTTGATGAACTGCCATTTAAAAATGTAAACAAGCATAAGTGTTTCCCCATTGCACAGATCCTGCCTTTCTACCAGACTCTACAGACTTTATTTGCTGACAATGAATGTCCTTTCCTCTCTATGTTTATATATATTTTCTATACCAGGGATATGAAAATGTTGGAGTCCAATGCAAACTAATAGTTAACAGTGGGTGGTAAGATAATGAGGTCAATCTACAAATCACTATTATCTAAGGATCCTTACTGCATTCTCCTTAAACAGTAAACCATTGCATACTGACAACATGACTATAAAAATCAGGCCTCAATGGCCACAATAATTTCTTTAATTCCAATTATAATTATAATTTCGTGATTTTTGCAACTGGTTGGCAGGTTACTATAGCTCACTGTTAAGTAAACAGACCCAATATACTATATTTATATATATTAAAGGGAAAAAGCGAAGGGGTCATTGTAAGATCACAGTAAGCTAATTCATAGACTAGCAACACTTTTGTTCTATTCAATATATATTCATGCATAGTGATAATATCAACTCATAATAAACATATTCATCATACTAACTGAAATATCATATGATTCTTGATTTTTAAAAACTCTGATAAGCAGTTGGCTAATGCTCCAAGAATCTGTTTAACACTCAGACTTGCAAGCTCAATTCCTGACAGGGTCAACTCAGTACTTCATCCTTCCGAGGTAGAAAAGACATGAGTATCATTAAATTGGGCTATAGTAACATCCCCTGGATGTTGGGTAAGTAAGATCTCTGTGACATACTTGTAAACCATGGAATATCTGAACATATACATTTTGTACTAACTTTGACAGAGCTTCTTGTCTTTTTCTCATTACTAGTTTTACATTATACATTTTCATTATTATTGAGATTATATAGATGTTATAATACAATTGGATTAAAAACTGAAAGTAATTTCAACCATTGTATCTATGATTGTGGTTTCATGTTGCACAAACATTTTCAAAAACATCATACATGTTATTTATATATATATATATATATATATATATATATATATATATATATATATATATATATTTGTTACAGTTATCATTTAAACTCTATGGTCACGTAGGGTTGTGGGGAGGTCCGATGAGCCTGGGATTTGTGATTGAGGGACCTGTATCCTTCAATCAGATACCACCGAGGGTGGCCAGATAGTACATCTCCTGTGGGGTTGAACTGCAACTCCTATGATTCTCAGACAGGCAGTTGGGTTAATTGGCCCTTCGCCTATTTGTGGTTGGTGGGCCCTGGCTAGCTGGAGCTGATAGGCGTTGTAGTTCAAATGCTCACTTCTGGAGGTGAGTGCCACTGGTTGTTGTAATTCCATCAAAGCTATACATATTGCTTTGTACCCTCCTCCTGCATGGTTACTGTAACATGGATGCTTTGGGGGATATAAGATTTGAACTTTTCAGTACTTACCTGCAACTTTATGGTGGTAGTGAAAGGAAACAGTAGCCAAGATGGTGGCCACTTGTATTAGGTGTATTTCAAGAGGGCATTGGTTATGATTTTGAGTTTCTGCCCAAATAAGCACCATGTATATGAAAGGTGATGGTTTAGTGTAATTTAAAATAGATGCACTTCTTGTGTAACAAGTAACTAATTCCCTCCACTAAGTAATGTTTACAATGCGTATTCAGGCTAGTTTTTCCACACAAGATTGTGATTATATAGCTATACCACATAGTATGTTGTTGTTTTCACATTGTATTCTGACTACATTTTTTGTGGAATTATCACATTGTGTTTGCTTTTTTTTTTTTTTTTTTTAGTGATTACACTATAATTTATTTTCCATTGTTTTTGTTTCTGTGCTGTGTTTTTGATAAGGCGGGTTGTGGTGCTGGTTAACTGTGTAACTGTTCAGGTTAGCACTTATTTGTTACTAAGCTGGGTAGAAACGTTATTTATATAACAATATGTGGTGTTTAAACATGTTGCTAAACTGGCAGAGGTTTTGGCTTTATTAGATTATGGTTGCTACTTTCCATAGAAAGTTGTGCATAAATTGTGTGAAGGTGAAAAAAACTGTATCATTTGCTTATTGGTAGACAATAGTGACCTTAAACCTGTTATTGATGACACTCACAATGAGAAGTTTGGCTGATTTATTTAAAAAAGATTATTGGTGTCTAATATTTACTGTCTGAAACTGTTAAAAATCTCTAAATTTCTGTTGGCTGCTTAGCTCCTATTAGACTGTTAAATTCCTTCCATAGAACAATGGCTAATGGAAATGTACCTTTTTGATATAGCTTTGTCCTGGCTGGCCTTTCTATTTACCCCTTAATTATTGATCCACCCCCCTTCATTTTTTGTGCTTCTGATTTTGTTTTCCTAAATCAGTCAGACCCTCCCCTGCTGACCTTACAATCTCAGGTCCACCTCCACCATCTTACTAGCTGTTCTACATTAGGTGTTTCTCTCACAGAACTCCATTGAATGTCGAATACCATTCCAGATACTGTTAAATCCACTAGTCTAGTCATTGAAAAACTCTGCTTCTAAATTCGGAATGTACTGGTAATAAGTTACAACCCGTTTTTAATTTTGCTCATGTTTATTATTGTGTTTCTTTTTATGTATGCTGTCTCCACCACTTGTATACATGTGTGGGGATGTTATAGAATACAGGGGGGATATGATAGAAACATTTAAATACATAAAGGGAATTAACACAGTAAAGGAAGAGAGTATATTTAAAAGAAGAAAAACTACCACAACTAGAGAACATAGTCTAAAATTAGAGGGGCAACAATTTTAAAAGTAATATCAGGAAGTATTACTTTACTGGTAGTGGATATATGGAATAGCCTTCCAGTGGAAGTGGTAGAGGTTCATACAGTCAAGGATTTTAAGCATGCGTGGGATAGGCACAAGGCTATCCTAGCTATAAGATAGGGATCTGGAGACTAATAAAAGTATTTAGAAAATTGGGCAGACTAGATGGACCGAATGGTTCTTATCTGCCGACACATTCTATGGTTCTATGGTTCAAATGAAGTTATACAGCCATTTGCAATTATTGTGGAAGATTATCAGTGCTTGCTATTGCTTAGAACCTATATCAGAAATAAAGCAGCAGTTATATTAATACTGTATGTTCTCAGAATACTTTAAAATGCATATTTTACATTGCTTAAAATATAAAATACTTACAGCTAGATGAAATTGTAAAATTACAGCAGTTTGCAAGAAACCAGGACTGCCCACAGTAGCTGAATAAAAAGTAAATTTCCTTTTTTTTCTGCAGGAACCAATGCGAATAATTTCATTCAAATGAATGGAATTTCATGTCTCTCTGGTGATGTCATCAGACACTGTTGAGAGCCTACTGTGTACTAGAGCAAGTTTGTCACAGTCCACACAATGTATTGTATCTATCTTAGGAGCACAGGAATTGACTAAATGAAACAAAACTGCACCTGCAGTTAACATGCAGAGTAATCAATGG